>OX387637.1:11383657-12739815 GCA_947568825.1 Sphinx pinastri | reverse complement strand
TAATGCGTTTGGTGGCGAAGTGTATCAAGAGCCGGCGGAAAAGGTCCGACTCGAACTGAGTACCTTGGTCAGTTGTTATAACTGAAGGTACGCCAAAGCGGGAGATCCATTCTCTGGTAAAAGTCTCGGCCACTTCCTCGGCAGTGATGGAACGCATCGGCCACCCCTCGGGCCATCTGGTACCTCTGTCAATAGCTGTTAAGCAGTAGCGGAAATCATTGCAAACCGGCAAGGGACCGACGATGTCGATGTGGACGTGTTGGAAGCGACCAGATGGAAGGTCAAACTTGCCAGGCGGAGCAGAGTTGTGGCGCGACACTTTAGCGCGTTGACACGCCTCACAAGTGCGAGCCCACTCCTTGCAATCCTTTTTGACAGAAGGCCAGACAAAACGCTCGGTCACGAGATGGGTTGTAGCACGAGCGTCAGGGTGGCTCAAGTTATGTAATTTGTTGAAGGCTGACCTGCGAAAGGTAGGAGTTAAATAGAGACGAGGCTTGCCGGTAGACACATCACAGGTGACGGAGATGTTAGTGCCAGGAATGACGATTTTAGTCAAAGTGAGGCCAGAGTCATGGAGAAGAAGCTCAGCTAACTCTTTATCAGTTTCCTGTGCTTTTGCAAGGCCTTCGTAGTCTTGTTCGAGGGCAATAGCGTCGACGCGTGACATCGCGTTAGCCACGACATTGTCCTCCCCTTTGATATATTTGATATCGGTCGTAAACTGGCTAATAAAAGACAGTTGGTTTAGCTGTGAAGGTGGCAGTTTTTCCCTACGCTGTATGAAAGCGTACAGCAGCGGTTTGTGGTCCGTATATATAGTCACGTGCTGCACTTCAAGGACGTGGCGGAAGTGTTGTACGCTTTCGTACACCGCCAGCAGCTCGCGGTAATAGGTCGGCCACTGCGCTTGTTGGGTGGTGAGTTTCCTGCTGAAGAAAGCAAGGGGAAACCACTGCCCCTCAATTTTCTGCTGAAGGCATGAACCAACGTGGGCGCTCGAAGCGTCCGTAAACAGACCGAGGGGTGCATCGTTAATCGGATGTTGTAGCAGGGTGGCACTGGATAAACTCTTTTTACATGCCTCAAACTGCTCCAGTAGCTCAGGCGACCATGTAAATGGTTTAGCGCCCTTGCCATTTGTATCGACCACAGCGTCGATAAGTGGAGCCTGAAATTGCGCGGCGTGAGGCACGAAACGGCGGTAATAGTTTAACATGCCGAGAAAACGGCGCACACCTTGTACTGTCTTCGGAGGGGGAAAATCCAAAATGGCTTGCACACGTTCCTGCGGGGGTTTGGTGCCTTCGGGACTGATGCGGCAACCCAGAAATGTCACCTCACGAGCACCAAGAACACACTTGGACGGATTGATTACCACCCCGTAGTCTTGGAGGCGCCCGAAGAGAATCCGCAGATGTTCCCGGTGGAGAGCCTCGTCTGCAGAGTAGACGAGGATATCATCCACATATGGGAAACAGAAATCGAGACCCCGTGTGACCTCATCGACAAACCTTTGGAAGGTTTGACCGGCGTTGCGGAGACCGAAGGTCATGAAGGGGAATTCAAAGAGGCCAAACGGAGTAACGATGGCGGTCTTCGGGACGTCCTCTTCAGCTACGGGGATCTGATGGTAGGCCTTGACCAAGTCGAGGGTGCTAAAGATCTTGGCACCTGCAAGATTGTGGGCAAAGTCATTAATATGCCGGACCGGGTAACGGTCTGGTATTGTTCTGGCGTTCAGTGACCTATAATCGCCACAAGGACGCCAAGTGTTATCTTTCTTGATGGCCATGTGTAAGGGAGACGACCAGGGGCTTTTAGATGGTCGTGCGATGCCTGATAGAACCATCTCATCAAATTCCTTCTTGGCTGAGATTAGTTTCTGCGGAGCCAAACGACGAGGATGGCAAGAAATAGGAGGCCCATCCGTTGTTTTTATAAAGTGGACAGTATTATGTTTGACAGTCCTGGGAAGGCCTGGTGGACGAGTTATATCCGGGAACTCTGCAAGCACCTGTGCGAAAGCAGAATTCGCTGAAGCAACAGCTTTGACACTGGGTTGCTCCGATGTTGCGGGAGAGGCAGAAACTGAAAGGCTAGTGGTTCCATCAACCAATTTTTTATTGCGGCAATCTGGAAAAAGATGGTAGTAAGACAAGAAATCCGAGCCCAGAATAGCGGTGGTAACGTCAGCGACGACGAACTGCCAAATAAATTTTCGACGGAGACCAAGGTTCAGTGCCAAGTTAAAAGTGCCGTAGGTCTTAATGCTGCTCCCGTTAGCGGCGCTCAGCTCATAGTCAGTGGGTTTCCTCTGACCTGCAAGCCAGCGGCGGGGGTAGCAACATAGGTCAGACCCAGTGTCAATAAGAAACTGGCGTTTAGTGACACGGTCAGTGACAAAGAGACGGCGGCCGTTAAGTTGAGTGAAGTCGCAATCAGTTGCCGCCGCTACTGATTGCTCGGAGGGTTTTCCGACTTCCAGCTACAGGGAGCGGTACACTTGCTGGCCTTTGCGCCATACTTCTTGTGATACCAACACCTAGAGTGAGGGTTAGAAGTAGTACTGCGAGACGATTTCCTTCCTCTGGATGAGGAGCGATCCCGAGACCTAGAGCGACCAGTGGAAGTGGAGGATAGAGCAGCAACTTGCTTCCTTAGCTCCTCAATCTGTTCCATCAAAGTGGTCAGAGAAGGTGTGGCAGTAGCTGCGCAGACATTTGCTGAGGCTGGTTGTGCCTCAACAATCTTGTCAGCAATATCGGCAATCTTCTCCAAACCGAGGTCAGTCTGGGCAGCGAGGATGCCTTGAACATGCTGAGGTAAGCGACGTAGCCATAATTGACGAAGGATGTTGTCATCAGTAAGTGTGGACCCTGCAAGAGATTTGAGGTGACGGAGGAATTGTGATGGTTTCCTATCACCAAGTTCCTCCTCACTGAGAAGTTTCCTCAGCCTTTGTTCTTCGGATGAAGAAAATCTTTTGATAAGTGTGCTTTTTAAATTATTATATTTGTCCTGAGCCGGGGGATTGGTCACAATGTCTTCAATCTCCCCAGCAATCTGATGATCTATTTTGCTAAGGATGTGGCTGTATTTTGTTTCGTCTGTGGTGATACCTGCAAGTAAAAACTGTGCCTCCGCTTGAGCAAACCAAACAGTTACCTTATCGGACCAAAACGGTGGCAGTTTTACAGCAACTCGGCATATGGATGCAGTGTTAGACTCAGCCTTAGGCTGTATTTGCAAGGCACGCAGGTTAGCATTTTCAGCTTCCAAAGTAGAGAGGCGTGCTAGCAGTTCCTCAGTCATAGTGAATGAAAGTGAGAAGCAGGTGTTAGAATGAAACCACAACCAACAGACACCACACACAATAATAAAAATAAGATTTAAAATATTTACCAACAATTAAAAAGGTTAGGTAAAATTTTGTAAAATAGTGTACATGCACAGTCATAAACATAAAACAGCAAATAAACACAGACAAACAGACAATGGTAAAATAATCAAAACTTAATCAGGTGCCTTAATGTAAACAAACACCAAATGCATACATAACCAAAATGAACAATAATGAATGGACAAATTTCAGCAATAAGTATTAGTATTATAGTTAGTTCAGCACTTTGATATTACTTATTGTATACAGAGAGATAAAAATGTAAGTTAATGTAAACAAACAAGTTTGGTTAAAATGTAAACAATGTTATATTATGGCATTCAAATAGCGATCACACTGAGTGTTACTGGATTTACCATTAAGAATAACCCATGTCAAATTAAAATGTCTGTAATTAACCTTGTAATTTAAAAGTCTCATGCACAAAAGAAGACGAGCGGTACTTGCGATTATTATTCCGATGTTACAATGCACTACTTGCGTGAACCGGAACGAAGCACGTTGACAGTTGACAGGTGCTGTCATTCGTCGTACCTCTGGCGAAATGCAGGTGGCGCGGTGTAGCACCCACGCCGATGACGTCACGAGACTGGCCGTTGAAATACAATTTCTGCGAACTTGGCCTTGAGATTTTGTTAACAAAATTTTCGTGAAAATGCACTTCTTCCGAAAACTAACTGTATCACTCGTGTATGCACTTCCAATCGCGATGATTTTCAACAATCCGGGTATAATGGGCTAATCTAGCCGCGGCGGTCACCGATGTATCTTGCTCAGCGTCGTAGCTGCTGGACCGGGCAGGCGATGAGCTTGCGGGGGCCCTGATGAGGCTGATGCTGGGCCGAAGTTGTCGCCACGGCGTTTTTCAATCGCCAATGCTCACCAATGCGACTGTTGCAGGTTGCGTGTTCAATCACGTCGGGGTCACCAATTTGGGATCGCTTGATGCGGGGATTGTTTGGGAGCACCGTCTTGACGCCGGCCGTAATGTAAACACCGTCTTGTGTTGCAGAGATTTAATTATCACCTTACAATTACAATTTGCATTGGGTTACAAAATGAAAAGTTTAAAACTGTTACGTGCGTACTGTACAAAAGTTGGCTTGTCATAGACTATGAGTGTTGCCAGACGTATTGTCCATAGACAAAATAAGTGGCGTTCGGAAACGCCACAATATAAACCACGCTTCAAAATGTGTGACAGCTTGCATAGAACATAAAAGTACCTAACATTTATTAGGTAAAAAGAAACTATTTTATAAACCTGTTTAAATTAATTAGGCACGCAGAACGACTATATAATTTACAAAAACACTATATCCAGAGTTATGAGGAAAATAACAAATACAAAATGCAAATTGCAAACCTCCATTTTGATCTCTAAACAATGACAAATTATCCCATCTCTCCCTATGGACTAGAACGATACAACACAATTAAAATTTAGAACAAAAGAATCCCCACACAATAGGTCTGACATCTGACATAATGTCAATTCAGTCTGGTTGCAGATTATTCAATTCTTCACACAATGAATTGATTAATTAGACTTTTTTGGTGTATTTTTCTGAAAGTTCATTGAATGTTATTCAATTCTGTTTGGCTATGGCGTCGTGAGGACGGGAGGTTGTAGTTCGATTATTGTACAGTCAGCCACATAAGAAGATGATCAAATAAAAAATTTCAAATCGTCTTTACAATTTCTGGTTCCACTTTTTTTTTTCTCTTTACAATAATAAAATAAAAGATTTTTACGAACCATCTTCCCATACCATCCCTATATTATATACTGGCCACAGCTGAGCACAGCCCTCCGCTACTACTGAGAGGGTATAGACTTTAGCCCACTACGCTGGCCTAGTGCGGGTTGATAGACTTCACATACCTTTGAAATTATTTTTTGAGTAATTTTCAGGTATGCAGGTTTCCTCACGATGTTTTCCCTCACCGCTAAAGCGAACGATAATTGATAAACAATACACAGTACACACATTTCGAAAGATCAGAGGTGTGTGCCGTGGGTTTTGCGTCTGCAAACATCCGTCTCGCCAGACCGTTCCATTCTCAACTAGGCTATCGTTCTCTTCACTTCAAAGGTCTTTACTTGACTTTACACAAAGAAAAAAAAGTCTCAATGAACTTAACACGTATAAGCGATTTGAAATTTTGATTTTGTTTAGCTTCTTATGTGGCTGACTGTACTAGTTGATAAGTCCTTAATATGCGAAAGTTTGTCTGAGCGAGTGCCATAACATTAACTATTTCTTAGGTTTAAAGGAAGTTGTAGTCAATGTCCTCCTGTTATGAGACCGTTTGTTAATCGTCGAATACTGAGCGACCAATTATTCTTGTTTAAATTAATAAGAAATAATATTCTTCATATCTTTTGAGTTGCTTGAGGTTCAGATGTCCAAATTTACGTACGCGTAATTCTAGTAAGTTCTTGTTTAATTTTCCCCATGTGAGAACTAACTACGCTCAAACACATTCACCTTTAGGTCTGCAATGAGTGTAACAAAAAGTTTTCTCATATTCATTTATTTACATGCTCCCACTTGAAGTTTAAAAAAATATATCAGACTGTATTTAGCTTTAATAAACAATAAGTTGCTAATCATAATGTTCATTTTTTTGTTTTATATTAATGTTTTTTTTATCCTCTAAACTAATTTTGCTCTTGCCTGTAACATTGCGGTTTTTTCTAATATTTATTTGTGGAAACTTTACTGGTCAAGGTACTAGTTTTACTATATTAATGTCATATGTATAATTGTACTGTTTGTTACCCTAATAAAATAAAATAAAATAAATAAAATGTTACTTAATTGATGTTAAAACCTTAACTTGTACTGTCTCAGAATGATGAGCTCAGTTCCGTGCCGAGTACAGCTTGCTAATTCCAAGTTATATAAGGTACTAGGTGTCGCTCGCGTCTTCAACCGCGTAAATAGCTTTTCCCGCTACAAAGGCCCCTGAAATACTAGGTGATGCCAGCGCCATCTATTTATAGAATCAGATAAAATACTCCATTATTTCTAATAGGAGTATATTACCGGGATAAAATTTGTGTTAATCCAGAACATGATCTAACCGTGTGTCAAATTTCATCTAAATCCGTTCTGTTTCTTCTGATTAGGTTTTTAAGTTCTAATAATATTAGTAGGAAATAAAATAAGATTTGATGTTTTATTTATGGCGTTAAATGAGGAGACGAGCATGCCGTTCGCCTGATGGTAAGCGATACGACCACCCATAAACAGTAGCAATACCATCCAGCACCTTGACTTGCAAAGTACTGTGTGGCATTCCACTGCGCTGGTCATCCTGAGACATAAGATGTTAAGTCTCATTATGTCCAGTAGTTACACTGGCTACAATGTCCTTAAAACCGAAACACTACAGTGCAAGCACACTGCTGCTTGTCGGTAGAAATAGACATTGCACTGGTACCCACCCAGACGGACTCTTACATATGAGAGACCTACCACCAGTAATGTAGTAGTATGTTTGTAGGCATTTCGCTTACGACGAAAAAAGACACATGAATGGTTTGTTGTGTTTGAAATGCATCAAAATTTAAGACCTTTACCGTATCTTAAAGAAGTATTTATTGTGCGTACGACAATATTATGATACACAATAGATATTTATACCGATTGCAATGTCCATCAACACGTAATAAATCCACAATGAAATGTTAAACATGCTACCTGCTCTCAGATGCTCGTAAAGCGCGCCAGGGTCGCAGAAAAATTGCGATTCCATGCTTAATGAGGGCGCGAACATAAATCTTAGCGGGTTTATTAGCTCACTTTATTATATATGGAAGGAATGTTTATTGCTTTAAAATACGTTGAGATATACAGAAAGATTTTGCTAGGTAGGAATCTTCTGTCTGGTAATTTTTTATTGCAATTGAATGACGAGACGAACATGCTGGTCGGCTGATAGTAAGGGATACGACCGCCCATAAACAGTAGCAACATCAGAACTTTGCATTACAAAGTACTGTGTGGCACTCCACCCTCGTCAAAACCAAACCAAACCTAACCCTCACCAAACCCAAACCTAAACTAGACTTTAAGCTTAGAAACCTTCAAATGGGGAACTAATATAGTACGGTGACATATGAGATGTTAAGTCTCACAATACCCAGAATACTGCGTGCCACTCTTATGCGATCGTCACCCTGAGACATAGTTCAGTCTCATAATACCAAGAAATTACACCAGCTTTAATGCCCTTCAAACCGGAACACAACAGTGCATGCACACTGCTTGGCGGTAGAAATAGATATTGTTGCGGTACTTGCCCAGACGGCCCCTCGCATACGAGACACTAGTTGATTCTATCACTTTGTCTAAAAAAACATTAGACGTTGGTGTGTTCTAGTTGAAACATAATTAAGGAAGACGCGTGATCAGTAATACGTTAGGCCGCATGCTCGTCTCATTCAAATACAATAATAAAACCTAGCATGCAGTGCTTTATAACTCATCGTTCCGAGAGTTCAATGTTCTGAGAAATATCTGTACAACTACAGTCTTACTTATTAAAAAATCGCAAAGCTATGCTTAGTTACGACTTGACTAATTTGCTCTTAAACTTTTAATCATTGCTTAACTTTTTCTTACTCAAAAACTTGGGTTACCTGCTGCTTCTTGAAGACGCACACAGATACTCAAATATGTAAGGTCGACTCGATTTACTCGATCAGCTGTAAGTCAAAATCCGCTACCTTGCCTCTTAAGTAGGTGGAAACTAGGCCACGGCGATGTGTAATTTGGCAGCTATTTAAGCAGGGTTTAACCACCTCTTAACGTTAAAACAAGTTTATAAGTTTTTTTTTGTTAATCGGTGGCAAAGCAATTGATAAAAAGTAAGACGAGTTTATAAGTAAGACCGTTAGTCTTACCATTGCTTGCACTTCTTAAGATGTTTAAAATCATATCGTAACACAATGTTCATTTAACTTAAACAAAAACACTTTGAAACTATAATTTCAGACATAAAGTACACAGACTAATTACCCACTTAAACCTCTGGCCAGAAGAAACTTAAATTACTTAAGTTGCGAAGAAAAACCCCTTACTAAGTTAGACAAACCGAGATCTCAATCAAGATAGATTGGATCGAGCGCCAAATTTCTTTTCAATCCGATTAAAATGCACTTTCAGTTTACTTTAACAGGGATCAAGATCGCTGAGTGAGATTCTTGACGTGATTGTGAAGTATAGGGCTGGTGGTTATGGGTGTAGGGTATTAGAATCCGGGGGTTAACTATTTTCATTAAACACGGTGTAGCTCCCAGTTACAAAAACTAATATCACGATTTTATCTTTGAAGGGCTATGCCAGTTGCCCTGCCTATGCAGGGCATCCATTTTCGCCTTGTTTTTTTTATTGTTTCTGAATGACGAGACGAGCTTGCTGCCCGCCTGATGGTAAGTGATCAGCCCATAAACATTAGCAACACCATACAGAACTTTTAATTACAAAGTACTGCGTGGCACTCCGCTGCGCTCGTCATCCTGAGACATTAAGACATAGATGTTAAGTCTACGATTTCCTTCAAACCGGAACACAACAGTGCAGGCACACTTTTTTTTTTTTTTTTTTTTTTTCGCGGAGAAAGTGACTTATTACTACCGCCCAGCCTTCAAGGGGGGCGGCTGAGCGGTTATGTTGGGTTCACCGTGCCTTACGACCCGGCGTTGAGCCGCCCGGAGAGATGTAACCATCGGGCGACCGCCGGGCCGAGTCCCTAACCTATGTACAACGCACGGCATACCAACCAAAACTCCGCGGTGGCCATCTTCGGCGCATTAGGGACGGCTGTGGGCTTCCTCTGACGGAAGTGTCTAAGTTGTCGTCCGCAGCCGCCCCTGCGCGGTGCCGCCTAGTGCGGCCCGTCTCCTGTTTGGGGGGGGCTCAGAAGCCCCCGCACACCGAAGGACGCTCTCAGCGTCAACGGCAACGTGAGGCCTACCAGCCACGCTGTCGTCCATCACAGGGATCGCAACAATGTGCCACTAAGAACACAAAATTAAAGACGGACAGCCCCCTGCCGCCCGCCTGCGACCCCCGGTGGCCCCTATTAGTCGCCTTTTACGACAGGCAGGGGATACCGTGGTGGAATTCTCCAAACGCCCCCAATCCACAGGGCGGAAGACGCCGGTCAGTCGTCCACCCGGCGCCTCCTACGTCTCGTCTGGCGGCGGGAGGGATCTCTACGCCTCCGATCCCACTCGGCACTCTCCTTCCGCGAGAGGACCACCTCACAGAAGTGTGCCACCGCACGCCAGGACCTCCGGCTGTCGACCATGGAAGCGACCACGGCCGGCAGCGAGAGGTCTCCTCCGACGACTGCTCTGAGAGCGCTGCGCTCCTCATCCCAGGCTGGGCAGAACTCTAACGTATGCTGGGCCGTATCCAGCGGGCAGTTGTCACAGTGGTGACACACGGCCGACACCTCCTTCCTCACTACCCGCCACAAGTACTCACCGAAGCAGCCATGCCCGGCGAGCACCTGCGTCAGGCGAAACGTTGCCGCACCGTGGCGCCTGTCCAGCCATTCGGCAAAGACAGGACGCACTGCCGCGACGACCCTGAGCCCCGCTGACGGGGCCTCCAGCCTGAGACGCCACTCCTCCACGGCGGCTCGCCGTAGGGAGGCCCTCATGGCCTCCACCTCCTTCAGGGCCGGATGTTGCCCGCGACTGGACGCCTCCTCCCGCCAATGAAAGACATCGGAGAGGGATTTGGCGTCCAGATCCCAGGGCAGAAATCCGGCCAACAAACAAGCCGCCTCGAAAGAGACCGTGCGGTACGCCCTGATCGCCCGCTGCGCCAAAGCTCTCTGCGGAGTGCGCAGGAGGGCGACGCAGGGGCGGTTCAGGGAGTCAGCCCAAACGGGGCTGCCATAGAGGGCCATGGACCGCACGACTCCGTGATATAACCTCCGGCAAGGGATGCCAGGACCTTCCAGGTTGGGCAGCAGGCTGGAAAGAGCGCCCGCTGCCCGAGACAGTTTCGTCCCCAGTTTCTTGAAATGGGCGCGGAATTTCCATCGGCTATCTAAGACTAAGCCTAGATATTTCATATCTTTGCCGATGGGAATCCGCACCCCCTCAACCACGATGTGGGCACCGGCCGGTGGCCCTCTCCGAGGCCCGTGGAAACAAATGGCCTCGGTTTTCTCGAGGGCCACCTTTAAACCCAACCGTCGAATCAGTGCAGGCACACTGCTGATTGGCGGTAGAAAAAGACAGTGATATCGGATGGGATAGAGGGCCGAGACTATCGCGCCATGTCGGGCATAAATTTCAGACACCGAGCTGTCCTTAGCAGAATAATCGAATATCACTTACAAAACTAGGGTTTTTTTTTATGGCATTGAATAACGAGATGAGCCTGTCGTTCGCCTGATGGTAAGCGATACAACCACCCATAAATAGTAGCAACACCATCCAGCACCTTGACTTACAAAGTACTGTGTGGCATTCCACTGCGCTCGTCATCCTGAGATATAAAATGTTAAGTCTCATTATGTCCAGTAGTTACACTGGCTACAATGTCCTTCAAACAGAAACACAACAGAGCATGCACACTGCTGCTTGGCGATAGAAATAGACATTGCGGTGGTACCCACATAGGCGGACTCTTACATATGAGAGACCTACCACCAGTAATTTGATTCGAACCCAGGACCTCAGTTTTAGTTGCACGTAATACAACTACGCCACCAAGGCAGTGAAAGACCAACCACGTAGTACTTCGCGTACTCTACATATTTTAATGATGGCGCCCTAATAATTACTGTAGTTTTAAAACAGACGAGCCAGCCAAAATGGATTTTTGAAAGTTTTCCCAACAGAGGATATATTAAATTGATGTGTTGTCAAAAAGCTACTTTTTTCCATTGCAAATTTTAATACAAATTTCATTCCCTTATAATGTCTCAGTATGACTAGCGCAGTGTATTACTAGGTTTGTAATACCAAGTTCTGGGTTATGATGCTACAGTTTATGAAGATGCTTACCCTCAAGCGAGCGGGGTGCTCGTCTCGTCATTTGTTTAAAAGAAAATTACAAGTCACCATCGTAGAAAATATATTTCTAACTCCTTCCTATCCTTCTATTTGAATTCGGTGTGGGTAACACAAGTGATCCAAGAGTCCAGAGATACGCCGAGCTTGACCGCTTGGTGTCATAAAATGCGTGCCACTACCGATCCTGGCTTACAGGAGTTCCATAAGTATTAAAACGGGATAGTCTCGTAAATCCGCTGTAGTAACTTTCCAGTAAGGGGCGTTCCTAACGCAGCTAAGATATCTTTTAGATACGAAACATACTTCTCTTTAGTCTTTAGACTACGCTATAGTTTCCTTTCAACGCAATGTTAACACAAAACATAGACTTTCCAAGTTGACTTGACAATGGTAAATCATAATTAAATCGCATTGTAATGATGCAAAAAGGCACCCGCTTAAAAATAGAATCTGCAAGAATTCTTCTCTGGTTTATTTTAGTAAAAAATCGTCGACTCGCCCGATCGCCGATATAATCGAGTGGAAGATAATTCGATCTCTGGTGGGACGCTCGCTGAAATGTGGTGGGATTCGATGCTTATAATATTCTTTAAATATGGAAAGCGACTGCCTTGGTCCCCTGTGTCCTTTTTTTTCAAAGTCAAGTTATTATTTAAATTGTTTTTTTTCAAAACTCTTTTAAATCGTCATGAATCTTCCACCGCTTCGGAACGTGTTATAGCTGTGAAGAAGAAGCGGCGCAAGAAACTCCCTCAGCAGTTGATTGTTAATTGTACGACTCCCGTTCTGAGGTCTCGGTTCGAAATCGGTGTCAACTTTCAGTAAATTGCTAATTATGTGCAACTACAGGGATTATTGTTAACTGTTGAACTGAACCCAAGGTCACGCATCTCTGACTTTTTTAAAGTTATGTGTGTAATTTTTGTGAATTATCGCTTGCTTTAACGGTGAAGGAAAACATTGTGAAAAAACCTGCATACTTGAGAAGTTCTCTATAAGACTTTCGAAAGTATGAGAAGTTTGACAACCCTGTACCCTGTCAGTAGTAGAGGAGACTCATGTCTAACAGTCGGGTTCGAATCCCGGTTCGGGCAAAGCGATGTTGAGTTTTTCTTCTCACTATCAGTCTAGAATTTGTTCTGATATGGCGATAGGCTTGCTCCCTATTACACCATAGGACGGAATTGCCACGGCGAAAAGTGTGCCCTAGTTGCACCTCTGCCTTTGCCTTCGGGGATTAAAGGCGTGAGTGTGTGTGTATATGTATAAATATTTTAGAATTTATAAAGAATAAAACCGCTCTAGTACGCGCAATGTCGGTTGTTACGACATTCTTCCTGAAAGGGATGATATGATATGCAAGTAATTGCAACCATTTTATGTCGTGTTGCAGAGCCAATATTTCTTGAATAAAACATCTCCAATTTTATTTTTTTAATAGAATCGAATCTAAACCTCTAAATCTAAACCCTTAACTCGATGAAACAAATAGCAATACCCGGTGATGGGCTGGCGGCGCGACGTCAAATGACGTTGCCTCCAGGCGCGTCGCCTACTGACGTTTGTCACGGCCATTTACGATCTATTACATTGTTATTTTATTTACTATCATGTCTTTACTCCAACTATTGGTTTTCTAGGTAGGTGTGACTCCGTCTAGGTACCATTAAATGTCTATTTTTACCGCCTCGCAAATATTGTGCAGGTTGTGTTACGTGGGTACCTTTTTAGCCCCTAACGCAAAAAGGGGGGTGTTATAAGTTTAAGGTGTGTATGTCTGTCGCTTTGTAGCTCCGAAATTTATCGATTGATTTGAGATTTTTGTTCGTCATTTGATCGAGATGGTTCTCTTGATTTATTTCTATACTGGCTTTTGCCCGCGGCTCCGCCCGCGTGAATAGTTTCCCGGGACAAAAGTCCCGCTTTATATTTCCCGGGATAAAAAGTAGCCTATGTGTTAATCTAGGACATGACCTACCCGTGTACCGAATTTCGTCGAAATCCGTTGAGTAGTTTTTGAGTGAAAGAGTAACAAACATCCATACTTACAAACTTTCGCGTTTATAATATTAGTAGGATAAATAGTCATATAAAATGCTAGTTGGTTAGATATCATAGCAATGTATATTTTTGCAGGAAATCGGACATTGTGTACTGTTGCGTACCAGTTTGAAGGATATTGTAGCTGTTGTAATTAGTGGGCATAATAAGACTACATCTTATGATTTAGGGTGACGAGCGCAGTACAGTGCCGCGTACTGTTTTGTAGTTCAGTGAAGTGGCATTTACCTAAACAGATTCTATTATACCGGCGCGGAGGCTCAAAACCAGATAAGCACAGGCTAATCCGAAGAAAGATGTACCCATCTACGTGGGCCTCTATGGCTTTCGTAGGAGATTCACGGAATAAAGCACAGATATTTGATATTAGATTCTGTATTAGGTACTTAATATGATTTTATATACGTTACAAAGGGGTTACAGCAACTGAGCACAATAAACCGTTAACCAGGTGAGTTTTACATAGCCGCCGACAGTGACGCTGTCATGCGGCAGGAATCTTAAACTACTAATTGCGTTCCATTTCTTACAGCTTTACACACTGGGTAAGGTCGTTACACACACACACCCGAAGGGGTAGGCACTTTTCGCCATGCGTATTCCGTCCCATGATAGTGGGCGAGCCTATCGCCATATCAGGCAAAATTCCAGACTTCGGGCTGATTCTGAGCAGAAATATCCAATATAATTTTGCCCGACCCGGTGATCGAACCCGAGACCTCAGTGTTGCAGTCATACCGTGATACATTTACACCACCGAGGCAAGTAAGGTAGTACCTATAATATAATATATTAATACCAGACCTGTATATACTGCCCACAGCTGAACACGGGCATCCTCTAATACTAAGAAAGGTTGTCTGTAAGAAATTGCGGAATGCGATAAGACCGCCAATACACACATAATTTCGAAAAGTCAGAGGTGTGTGTCTTGGGTTTTGAAACTGCGGACATTCTCTCGGCAGACCTAACCATTCCCAACTAGGCTATCATCCACTGCTCAGTTACTATTGGGCGTTAAGAAATATTTTACTGGTGGTAGGCCTCTCGTAAGCAAGGGGCCGTCTGAGTAGATACCATCGCATTGTCTATTTCTACCGCCAAGCAGCAGTGTGCATGCACTGTTGTGTTTCGGTTTGAAGGACATTGTAGCCAGTGTAACTACTGGACTTAATGAGACTTAACATCTTATGTTTCAGGATGACGAGTGCAGTGGAATGCCACACAGTACTTTGTAACTAATGGTGCTGTATGGTGTTACTACTGTTTATGGGCGGTCGTATCGCTTACCGTCAGGCAAAAACGGCATGCTCGTATCGTCATTCAATGCCATACAAAAAAGAAAAAAATATGCTAGGACCCCTAATTTTAATGAAACCAGAGTCGATAAGAAAATAATTATTATATGAAGTTCATTCTAGTCGATCGGAAGCTAAGTTCAATCAAATTAAACTAAATATTTACTTAAAGTTTGTAAATGACGATGGTAGCACTATTTATTATTAGGAGAGGAGCGGAAGGGTGTAAAGTATTGCTTAGCTACTTTGTATATCGAGTGAATATTATTAAACTTAAGCCACTTTACTGGTGGCAGGTCTCTCGTATACGAGGGGCTGTCTGGGTAGGTACCACCGCAATGTCTATTTCTACCGCCAAGCAGGAGTGTTTTTTTTTTTTTTTATGAATCTGAATGACGAGACGAGCATGCCGTTCGCCTGGTGGTAAGCGATACGAACACCCATAAACAGTAGCAACACGATCCAGCACCTTGAGTAACAAAGTACTGTGTGGCATTCAACTGCGCTCGACATCCTGAGACATAAGATGTTAAGTCTCACTATGTCCTGTAGTTACACTGGCTACAATGTCCTTCAAACCGAAACACAACAGTGCATGCACACTGCTGCTTGGCGGTAGAAATAGACATTGCGGTAGTACCCACCCAGACGGTCTCTTACATATTAGAGACCTACCACCAGTGTATGTACTGTTATGTTCTGGTTTGAAGGACATTGTAGCCAACATAATTACTGGGTATTACGAGACTTAAGTGTGGCCATGGGCTGGCCACATATGTCGCAGAACAGATAACCGCTGGAGTAAGCGTGTTCTGGAGACTGCGTCTTGGCAATCGTTTCATTTGTATTCATTCTGAGTTTGTGAGTAACCTCATTATAATCCATACTGTAATGTCATAGTTGAATGCTTGTAATTAGCCACTTAATTTTAACCTATTGCTAAACTTTATTTACTTGTTATTAGTCTGTAAGCTTTCCATGAATAAATAAAAAAAAAACAACTAGCATGCGGTACTTTCTAATTCAAAGCTATGTGCGGTATTGCTACTGTTTATGGGTGGTCGTATCGCTTACCATCAGGCCAAGAGCATGCTCGTCTCGTCATTTAACTGCAATAAAAAAAAACTAAAAATACTCGCCATGTTTAATGCTGCGAATAAAATTCTGTTATTTTCAAACTAATTATTACGTAAAAAGTGCAACACATACCGTTCTGTGTCGGTGTGAACGCACACATAAATAAATCTTAAACACTAGTCTGTTTTACGCACACTAAGTCAGTTTTTATGAATGAGTGCAGCACTTGCTCTTATACGCCATTTTAGAATTCCAATCACAATCCTCCATACCTTAATAATGTTATTAATATATCGTTTAATTAATTTATTTAGATTTCCTTTTTTGTTTTTTTTTTCCTTTCGTTATCCTTAAAATTGTACAAATAATGTATAATTTAAGTGTGTGCATTTAATTCACGCACTATTTATTTTTTATTTTTTGTGTATAATTTTGCAAAGTTGTTGTTGTTTATATGCATGCCATGTACGCCTTATATTGTAACGGCATTTAGCTTAAGGGCGCATTTACAAATTTCCGTAGTTTTGAGGTACCATTTATTGAATCAGGAGTTACGCTTATGAGGAGATCTTGGTATATAAATAAAGATTAAACATTCCTCTTTGCTTATAGCATATAGAAATTGTATGCTTCCATACAACATTATCACGTAAATACGTTTATTCTGGAGCAATAATCGCTGAAAATGACGAAAAATAGGGTCTGAATCGGAACCATTATAACTTAAACTAATGAATATTTTAATATAAAACCGAAACAATATGATGGCTTATATAGTCTTCTCGCTTTATGACTAATTATTTTCAAGTCAAATTAAATACTTTTCCAGTAAAGAGAAAAAATATAACCTGAATTGAATTTCTTCATACATTTTCCAATTTCGGGCTGTCATTCCGCGCTGAGACGCGGCCGAGGAAGCACGGGTGTACAACTTTTTTTCAAAAAATAAATACGTAATAAATTGATCGCGATGTCATTATACTACGAATAAAATAGTTGATACTATTTCAAATTATTATTTTTCAAAAAGCAAGTATGAAAATTTAATATTACAATAAGTCAATACAAATTTGATTTAATTAATGAAACATTCATTTATTTTAATGCAAATATTTAAATTTCATTATTAAAATGGCATAGTATTTTTATATTTACAAAATCGACAAGTTTTGCAGTATATGGTATTTACTATTTATCTATTTATAATTTTTAGTATCGGTGATTATTTATTTTTAAATTTTACTAGGTTTAGTTCACGTTTTTGCCCGCGTTCAAAGCCTTTCCCGGTACAAAAATATCTAAACACTCAATACTACAGTACTACAGTTCAGCCACAACTACTCACTAGGCATGGCTGCTTCGGTGAGTAGCTGTGTCGTATCGTAGGTACCGAGGTGTCGGCTGTGTGTGCCATTGTGACAGTTGCCCGCTGGATACGGCTTAATATACGTTTGAGTTTTGCCCAGCCTGGAATGAGGAGCGCAGCGCTCTCAAAGCAGTCGTCAGTGGCGGCCTCTCGTTGCCGGCCGTGGTCGCTCCCATGGTCGGCAGTCCGGAGATCTGGCGTGTGTTGGCTCACTTCTGCGAGATAGTCCTCTCGTAGAAGGAGAGTGCTGAGAGAGTTCTGGAACGCGAGGATTCCCCCCGCCGTCAGAGGAGACGTAGGAGGCGCCGGGTGGACGACTGACCGGCGTCTCCCACCCTGTGGATTGAAGGTGTTTGGAGAATTCCACCACGGTATCTCCTGCCTGTCGTAAAAGGCAACTAACAGTGGCCACCCGGGCGTCGCGGGCGGGTGCCGTCTCTAGCTTTGTCTTTTTAGCACATTGTTGCGACCCCCCTGATGGACAGCAGTGTGGCAGGTAGGCCTCACGCTGCCGTTGACGCCGAGAGCGCCGAGATGCACGGGGGCTCCTGAGCCTATATCTCACTTGCTTTACATGGATGATCTCAAGTTGTTTGCATCAAAACAAACAGAATTGATTGAGTCGTTAAAAATTACTGAAAGATGTAGCAAATAACTCAACATGGAGTTTTGTGTAGATAAATGTGCGGCTATCCATATGAAGCGAGGAGAGGTCGTGGTCTCTGGTGACATACAAGTCTTAGAGACTGTAAGACTTAGATCCCTTTCTGAGACGGAAACTTACAAATATCTGGGTATGCCTGAGGCACCTATTTACTTTTTTGGAATTGTCGAATGTTTACAATTATGTTTAATAATAATAATTATTATAATTTCATCATGTAATAGACATTTTTTTTTATTGCATTGAATGATGAGACGAGCATGCCGTTCGCCTGATGGTAAGCGATACGACCACCCATAAACAGTAGCAACACCATCCAGCACCTTGACTTACAAAGTACTGTGTTGAATTCCACTGCGCTCGTCATCCTGAGACATAAGATGTTGTCTCATTATGTCCAGTAGTTATACTGGCTACAATGTCCTTCAAACCGAAACACAACAGTGCATGCACACTGTTGCTTGGCGGTAGAAATAGACATTGCGGTGGTACCCACCCTGACGGCCTCTTACATAATGAGAGACCTACCACCATTTTTATATATAAAAAAATAATAATTAGGTTATACATATAAAAATATAAAAAAAGTGTATCACCCTCCGATGGCGAGGCTCAAAACCCAAGCTACCGATAGTCAGGGATACAAAGTGAGGAATCTCCGCACAATGCGTGTGGTATGCGATACGGCCACCCATAAACAGTAGCAACACCATCCAGCACGTTGAGTTACAAAATACTGTGTGGCATTTCACTGCGCTCGTCATCCTGATACATAAGATGTTAACTCTCATTATGCCCAGTAGTTAGACTGGTTACAATGTCCTTCAAAACGAAATACTACAGTGCATGCACACTGCTGCTTGGCGATAGAAAAAGACATTGACATTGCGGTGTCCAGAAGTACTACTTTCTGCATCTGGCTCTTGACCCAACTACCAATTGAGAGCTTCAGCAGGTGTTGGTCGAGACTCTGGTATCAACCCATGAGCAGAAACGACAAGGCCCCGATAGAACCGACCGTATAGTTCTTTGATCTTCCATATCACATCGCGTTCCCTAATGCCCATCGCCATAGGTTTTCGCCAGTTCTCATTCGCCAAGGAAAGTGGGATAAATCCCTTATCCACCATGACTAAAATCTTATACATGCCTACTTCGCTGTGGAGGAAATAATTCCTGAGATTGCATAACTCGCGGTTATGCAAGTCCATTAAGTAAGCCTCAGCCCCGCATCTTCGCGGGATGTACAACCTCATCACTGACCACCGTGGGTGATGCATACGATATGCAGTCAGTAGGGTCCGGAACTTGCGATCCAGGGCGTCCAATTCAGTCTGAGTCTTTCTTTCTGAGTATACCAAAAGAGTACATGAGTACAGGCATAACCCAACCGTTGAAAGCACAAATCTTGTTACCACCTGACAAAAAACTGTTAAATACTTTTGCCAGGCGGCCGAAGAAACGGTCATTCAGCGATTGTTTTACGTCGGCACTCATAATCCCCAGTGCCTCAGGCATACCCAGATATTTGTAAGTTTCCGTCTCAGAAAGGGATCTAAGTCTTACAGTCTCTAAGACTCGTATGTCACCAGAGACCACGACCTCTCCTCGCTTCATATGGATAGCCGCACATTTATCTACACAAAACTCCATGTTGAGTTATTTGCTACATCTTTCAGTAATTTTTAACGACTCAATCAATTCTGTTTGTTTTGATGCAAACAACTTGAGATCATCCATGTAAAGCAAGTGAGATATAGGCTCAGGAGCCCCCGTGCATCTCAGCGCTCTCGGCGTCAACGGCAGCGTGAGGCCTACCTGCCACACTGCTGTCCATCAGGGGGGTCGCAACAATGTGCTAAAAAGACAAAGCTAGAGACGGCACCCGCCCGCGACGCCCGGGTGGCCACTGTTAGTTGCCTTTTACGACAGGCAGGGGATACCGTGGTGGAATTCTCCAAACACCTTCAATCCACAGGGTGGGAGACGCCGGTCAGTCGTCCACCCGGCGCCTCCTACGTCTCCTCTGACGGCGGGAGGAATCCTCGCGTTCCAGAACTCTCTCAGCACTCTCCTTCTACGAGAGGACTATCTCGCAGAAGTGAGCCAACACACGCCAGACCTCCTGACTGCCGACCATGGGAGCGACCACGGCCGGCAACGGGAGGCCGCCTCTGACGACTGCTTTGAGAGCGCTGCGCTCCTCATTCCAGGCTGGGCAAAACTCAAACGTATATTAAGCCGTATCCAGCGGGCAACTGTCACAATGGCACACACAGCCGACACCTCGGTACCTACGATACGACACAGCTACTCACCGAAGCAGCCATGCCTAGTGAGTAGTTGTGGCTGAACTGTAGTACTGTAGTATTGAGTGTTTAGATATTTTTGTACCGGGAAAGGCTTTGAACGCGGGCAAAAACGCGAACTAAACCTAGTAAAATTTAAAAATAAATAATCACCGATACTAAAAATTATAAATAGATAAATAGTAAATACCATATACTGCAAAACTTGTCGATTTTGTAAATATAAAAATACTATGCCATTTTGATAATGAAATTTAAATATTTGCATTAAAATAAATGAATGTTTCATTAATTCAATCAAATTTGTATTGACTTATTGTAATATTAAATTTTCATACTTGCTTTTTGAAAAATAATAATTTGAAATAGTATCAACTATTTTATTCGTAGTATAATGACATCGCGATCAATTTATTACGTATTTATTTTTTGAAAAAAAGTTGTACACCCGTGCTTCCTCGGCCGCGTCTCAGCGCGGAATGACAGCCCGAAATTGGAAAATGTATGAAGAAATTCAATTCAGGTTATATTTTTTCTCTTTACTGGAAAAGTATTTAATTTGACTTGAAAATAATTAGTCATAAAGCGAGAAGACTATATAAGCCATCATATTGTTTCGGTTTTATATTAAAATATTCATTAGTTTAAGGTATAATGGTTCCGATTCCGACCCTATTTTTCGTCATTTTCAGCGATTATTGCTCCAGAATAAACGTATTTACGTGATAATGTTGTATGGAAGCATACAATTTCTATATGCTATAAGCAAAGAGGAATGTTTAATCTTTATTTATATACCAAGATCTCCTCATAAGCGTAACTCCTGATTCAATAAATGGTACCTCAAAACTACGGAAATTTGTAAATGCGCCCTTAAGGCTACTATGAAAGTTGTCATGTTAACTAATCATGTGTTAATGTATGCTACGTTGGCGTTACTAAATAAATAAATACCTTAACAGTAAGTAAGGATCATACAAGGTGTTTCCTTTATATATTGTGTAATGTAATCAAGTATATTGTTGCAACGATCTATCAGAACCATGTAATTTTTTTCTATATACCATTAACGCTCATCGATGTGGGGTCGACGCAACTTTTTAAACCATGTTGGTATAGCTCAGTTTTTAGGGTTCCGAACCTCGAATGGAATAAAGGAAGCCTTAGAGAGTCACTTTGTTTTCTGTCAAAACCCTTTTTCTCAGGAACACGTAGAGGCATCAAGTTGAAAGTTATTTAAATTACTCGGGTCTACGGTCTCCTTCAGCTGTGAAAAAATGAAACTTGTAGGTCAACGCGATCAGAAGATATGACCGCTTATTTCTGTTTGTAGCGAGATATCGATATCTATGGTGGATGGTGATTGGATGCTACAAAATCTTCACAATTTTATATTGCCTGACTTAGGAATCGAATCGAGAACCTTATGATCCTCAGTCCATACAAATATAATGCTCGCATACCTAATACCCGAATAAAATGAAGTGGACGATAGCCTAGTTGGGAATGGAACGGTCTGCCGAGATAATGTCCGGAGGTTCAAAACCCAAAGGCACACACCTCTGACTTTTCGAAGTTACGTGTGTATTGTTTATAAATTATCGTTCGCTTTAACGGTGAAGGAAAACATCGTGAGGAAACCTGCATACCTGGGAATTCTCGATAAGAATTTCGAGGGTATGTGATGTCTGCCAATCCGCACTAGGCCAGCGTGGTGGACTAAGGCCTAAACCCTCTCAATAGTAGGAGGCCCGTGCTCAGCAGTGGGCAGTATATAATATAGGGTTGGTATTATTATTTATATATATCTAATACAATACAGATCAAGGCGCGACAAACTATAATAACTATTTTAACAATAAGTCTTAAAATACAGTTCAAGTGAGGTCACATAAAATCCAAGTCATTTAACACACTAACGTTATTCGACACTTTAGTACTGAAATAAAAAAAAATAAAGACTGAAGTTTTCAGACGATTCTCAATTTATATTGATTGTTTTTGAAAACTGAAACGTAGAACAAAGAGATGGATGCAAATACATTAACTAATAGAATTTGTTATTTAGAAAATTGTTGTTTCTGTATGAAATCAGGGCGGGTTATTTATTCCTCATCGTAGTATTTGATCTCTGGTTAAATGAGATTGGCACAAGAACTAAGTCTACAGATAAAGTAATTTCATATAGATATAAAAACAATTTTAAGCAAAAGCTTAGTAATAAATAATTTACGTTGGAAATAAGTTTATGGTTAGTACAGACAAAATCCAGTACTAAAACTTTTTGGTAGCTTATTCTCTTTTTGAACAAATCGTCACATATTCCAATTCGGTGAACAAACCTGGAGTCATATCTAGAGTATGACACGAATATCTTGTGCAATATATTAGTTTCCAGTTGTCATTAATTTGACCTAATTTCAAACATGAAATACGCCTTTATCTCTAAAAAGACGTAGCGAAGTGACTTATTTCATGAATTAGAAGATGTCCTGCAGTAAGACAGAATATAATAAAAATCAGATTTTATTCTTAATTGCCCGTGGCTCCACACGTGTGAAAAAGTTTTTCCGGAAAAAACATATTTTCCCGGGATAAAAAGTAGCCTACAGCACTCAGGAGTAATGTAGCTTTCTATTAGTGAAAGAATTTTCAAAATCGGTCCAGTAGTTCCTGCGATTAGCGCGGTCAACCAAACAAACAAACTCTTCAGCTTTATAATATTAGTATAGATAAAGAATGAATTAAATTCTGAATGACGTTTATACCATAAAAATTTACTACTGATTATCTTGTAACCTGTATCACCCGCCCCTAACTCAAAAGGCACGCTTCCAACCACAAGTTATTTTCCCAGAGTCTTAGCGTCTGACCCGAGTGAATATTACAAACTTCATTATAAAACTTTCCAACCGATGTATGAAAAATATGTAATAAATTAACCTTTGTTTTTCGTACTTTATTACGTTGTATGAGAACGTCTGTGTCGGTATCGTATGGGTAGAGTCGGCCTTAGAATTATTTTTATTGCTTCTGAATGACGAGACTAGCATGCTGCTCGCCTGATGGTAAGTGATTTGACCGCCCAACAGTAGCAATACCATACAAAACTTTTAATTACAAAGTATTGCACTCCACTGCGCTCGTCACCCCGAAACATACGAAATCTCATAATGCTCAGTAATTACACTGTCTACGTCGTTCAAACTGGAATCTTAACCTCCCCCCCTTAAGCCGGTACTACTTATTGGAGAGACATTTAAATATAAAATTTTAATTGTCGTTCCTCTTGCTTATGGATAGATAATATGAGATACTTACGAAACTATTTATGTCTAAAGATATATGAATATTTACCAGATGAATATAATAATTACGACACGAAAGTCGTGTGATTGACTACAGATTATATGGCAATAGCTTTTGCCCGCGGCTCCGCCCTTGTGAATGAGTTTTCCTGGGATAAAAGACCCGCTTTATATTTTCCCAGGATTAAAAACCTATGTGTTAATCCAGGACATGATCTACCCGTGTGCCAAATTTCATAGAAATCCGTTCAGTAGTTTTTGCGTGAAAGAGTAACAAACATCCATACTTACAAACTTTCGCGTTTATAATATTAGTAGGATTCATATTATAAAAGAAGTCGGTTAATGACATACCATAAAGAAACATTGTTATATACGTCATCTGTCCTTTTACTTCGACATAACATATTACGTTAGAGATTATCTAAACGAGAATTATCTCTGCAAGAGAGGTGTCTCATCATTCATATAATATATTAGCTTTTGCCCGCGGCTTCGCCCGCATGAAAGAGTTTTTCCTGGATAAAAGTCCCGCTATACGTTTTCCCGGGATAAAAAGTAGCCTTAAACCTTCCCAGTGTTTCGAACTATCTTCATACCAAATTTCATCGAAATGCGTTCGGTAGTTTTTGAGTTTACCGCTACAACCCTTTTTACTGCCTTAGGGGTTGAATTTCGCAAAATCCCGTCTTAGTGAGCACCTACGTCCTAAAAGGAACCCCCATGAAAAAATTGAGACTCCTAGCACTTGTAGTTTCTGAGATTTCGTGATGAGTGAGTGAGTGAGTGACCTTTGGCTTTTATATATATAGATTTGTTTTTTTTTTGGTATTAATAATATAATAATACATAGTATTTACTAATAATACTAACCTTGTATTCTTTGATTAATTATATACCTAGATAAACACTGAATGTTTCAAACGCGTCGAAAAAATAGAAGCGAATTGTTCCCCACTAAATGAGTTCGAGTGAATTATTTTTTGTTGTTTTTCATGGATATAATTTTCTCCCCGTTTTTATAGAAACCATGTAATAACTGGTATCATTATGCGCGCCCACAAGGATACACAGAATGATGCAGCGATAACGTATGGCACAGCTGTCACGCATACTAGCTTAAGAAAAGTTGGCCTGTTTGTTTTAGTTTCATTGCAGCGCGTCGCTCTATCTAGGTTACTATCTAGGTCTAGGGTACTCTATTAATCAAAGCTTGTATTATATCGGATCATCTCGATATTGTATTACTAAATAAAGGCACATATTCATCCTTACCTCTGTTCACAATTTGCCAATACACAAATAAAGAATAGGTTTACTAAAATCCCAGTTGTTATATGATTGCATGATCACGTTGTAGTTTAGTTCGAATATGGTCAATGCGAGGATAAAGTGATATGATCGCTCCGACGATTCCATGTTTCCGTCCCATGATGTGATAGGGGGTGACTCTATCGTCTGCAGTGGTCGTGCCGCGCGCAACACAACTACACCACAGAAGCAGTCAACTAGATCCTGTATACTGACCAACTCTTACACATTTTACTGGTGGTAGGTCTCTCATAAGGACATTGTAGCCAGTGTAACTACTGGACATAATGAGATTTAACATCTTATGTCTCAGGATGACGAGCGCAGTGGAATGCCACACAGTACTTTGTATGTCAAGGTGCTGCTACTGTTTATGGGTGGTCGTATCGCTTACCATCAGGCGAACGGCAAGCTCGTCTCGTCATTCAATGCAAAAAAAAGGCGAACTTTCTCTACTACTGACAGGATCCTCAGTCCACCACGGTGGCCCAGTGCGGGTTGGCAGACTTCACATATCTTCGAAACTCTTATAGAGAACTTCTCAGGTATGCGGGTTTCCTCACAATGCTTTTTATCCTTAAAGTAAGCTATAATTCACAAAGAACACTCATAACTTTAGAAAGTCAGAGGTGTGTGCGTGAGCTATGCAACTGTGGACTTTATTCGTTTTTTTTACGGGAATTTCAGTACCTGTATTTGCCTTCCTACGCCAGGTGTGAAGTATGAAAGGAAAACTGACCTCAAAAGTCATAATCAGTAATGATCGATAATATATATCAAACAAGTAGCTAGCACAAGGAATACACGTTGGGAGTCTTATTGCGATGTTTTTGTGGTTTTCTTTTACTTCTATTTGATTAGTACATGCAAGCATGAACTGCGTTTTTAAATATGTCCCTCGAATAAAAAATAAAAGCGTGTTAAATACGAACTTTACGCTTTTGATTCATTTAAATGCTGTATGGCAACGACAATTCTGAAATGAAATTTTCCATTTGAGTAACCATTGTGGTTCGCCGACACTCGCGCTACTGGTGTTTATTAATAAAAATTAAATTAACTGCGGAGGCGCGACGTCAGCGGTGAAAATTGACGTCGAGTAGGTCCGATAGCTAGATGAGCTACTCTGATGAGGTACTAATTTTTTATGCGTGCCATAAAGACGTCTGCCTCATTTGCACGGATCTATTATAATTGTACGCAATTATTGCCTTAAAACGTTCTCCGTTGAACATGTGCGACGGCATTGCAATTTTCGCCTGTTTGGCGTACAGTCAGCAGCATAAGTAGATGAACAAATTCAAAATTTCAATACATCCTTTTGTGTTCTTACTAATCTTGTTTTACTCTTCACAAAAATAAATTAAAAGGTATTTACTTTACTTCAAACGAAGAAAACAATATTTCAGTTTAACTTAATGCGTATATATACGATTTGAAATTTTGATTTTGTACAGATATTTATGCTGCTGACTGTACATACGAGTCTTTGGATATTAAAAAAACCAGGAAAGTGCGAGTTGGACTCCGTACCGAGGGTTCCGTACCAACTTGTTGGTAAGGTATCTAAATATATAAGTTCAATAGTTCAAATCAAATCAAATCAAATCATTTATTAAGTAATTAGGCCCCTAAGGGCACTTTTACACGTCATTTTTTACAATGTTTTATCATCTAAAAGATTCTACCAGTGCTTCGGAAAAGCCCACTGACCTGAGAAGAAGCACCAAGAAACTCAGCGTAGGTCTTTTAATGTTCATATTTTTTTTTATATATGTATTTTACAAATTGCTAGTAACAATAAATATTCAATTACAAAGATGGATATGAAATGCGAAAATTAACGGAGAGTACCTAAGTCAAATAACCAGCTACATGTTTATTAAGTAAACAATAGAGTCAACCATCAAACAGAGCAGACCAGTCCACGCAAGCAGCACCCGTTCACGAATATGACGCATGTGCCAGCCATCGGCCTCCTCAACCATGTTGCAGGGAAGTGACCGACCCGGCACACGACGCCGCCGCAAGCACAGACGTTAAAGCGAGCAAGACTACTCAGATTGTGGCTAACCAAGAAAAATTAGATGCAACAAAGGAGTATATCAAATGACTAACGTAGTATGTAAAAAATATACTCTTAGGACTATCCGGGAAAGTCGCACATATCCATCTCTCACAAATCACTTATCCTAAATACAATAGATCTTATCCTTGCGTAGCGAGCAACTATTCCCATGGATTTTTGTCATCAAAATACGCGTCAACAGTATAGTAACTTTTTTTTAATAACTTGTTTTTTTATAAATTGCTTAAATTTGTTCAAAGGTAAATTTAAGACAGTTGGTGGTATTATATTATAAATTTGTATACCCAATCCCACAAACGAACAGCGTACCCTGTGCAATCGATGACCTGGCACTGTTAATTTATCTTTATTTCTAGTGTTAATATTATGATGATCACTATTTTTACTAAAATATTCAATATTTTGTTTTACATACATAATATTAGCTAAAATGTATTGTGATGCAACTGTCAAGATGCCTATTTCTTTAAAGCGTTCCCTAAGAGAAACTCGTGCCCCTAAGTTATAAATAGCTCTTATGGCTCTTTTTTGTAGGATAAAAATTGTTTCAATGTCAGCGGCTCTGCCCCAAAGCAAAATTCCATAGGACATAACACTATGAAAATAACTAAAATAGACAAGCCTAGCAGTGTTGACATTGGTCAATTGTCTCACTTTGCGTATTGCAAACGCGGCTGAGCTGAGTTTCCCCGCCAAGCAAGAAATTTGAGTGTTCCATTGAAGTTTGGGGTCCAATGTTATTCCCAAGAATACTGTGGAATCGACTGGTTTCAAAGGTTCATTGTTTAAAAATAAATCCAACGGTTGATTTTGGACGTTAGGCAACGTGAAACGAATACATTTGGTTTTCTTTGTATTCAGTAAGAGATTATTGGTAGTAAACCAATCTAAGATTTGCGACAGTGCGCTATTTACGTCGTCAAAGTTTGATTTTTTACGGTCTATCTTAAATATAAGGGAGGTATCATCAGCAAATAGCACAATATCACACATACCTCTAACGAAGAAAGGCAAGTCGTTAATATAAATCAAAAACAAAAAAGGACCTAGAATCGAGCCTTGTGGAACCCCCATACGCACAACGTTAATGTTCGACAACATTAATGAATAAATTAATCAAATTTTAAAAGACTGCCTCGATGGCGTAGTTGTATTACGGTATGACTGCAATGCTGAGGTCTTGGGTTAGATTCCCGGGTCGGGCAAAGTGGTATTGGGTTTTAATTTCGGTATCAACCGGTCTGGAATTTGTGCCCGATATGGCGATAGGTTCGCCCCCTATCACATCATAGGACGGAATACGCACGGCGAAAAGTGGGTGCACTAGTTGCGCCTCTGCCTACCACTTCGTGGATAAAAGGCGTGAGTATGTGTAAATTTTAAAAGTTTGTAATAGTAAATTCCCTTTTTTTGTTATTAAAGTCAATATTTACGGTTTGCACATATTATGCTTTACATAATATGCTGTAAGACCTTGCTTCTTGCCAAAATTCTTAATTCTAGGTCAACGGGAAGTAGAGGTTATGATTCCCTTGCGAAATCGCGAAATATGCGACATAAACAGTCATATCTTTTGATTGCGGTCACTTACAAGTTGGATTTTTTTACAGCTAAAAGAAACCGTAGGCCCGATTACTAGATATAAATTTCCGCTTGATATCCTCTATCTATCTACGTGTCCTGAGAAAAAGGGTCTTCACAGACAGACTGACAACAAAGCGATCCTATTAGGGTTCCTTTTTTTCTTTTGAGGAATGAACTTTTACGGAACCATAAAAAACAAATATAGCAATCATTATCATTATTTATGGTACTTACTACTTATTAGGCCTTAGGCCCCCTTATTCTCTATGACAGTGTCAACTCGTAATGCGGTCACGTTACGTTAACTAGTAGTTAGCGTTAAATGGTATTCTGTTTGCCAATTTCCATAGTGATAAACGCGATAAGTTAGGTTACGCGCTGGTTACGAGCGGTGAAAATAACGTGTGTCATAGAGAATAAGGGGAAAGGTTAGTTTTTACTCACTTAAGTGTCTAAAAACGTCATTAAAAGACGTTATTTATTTTAATCAAAAGTATTCACAATGAACTAAATGATTTTGTTCTTATTAGGTTAGCATATAGCTCAAGTGATCGAGGGAAAGTTTTAAGTTTAAGCAAAGATTGCATTTTTTTTAAAGTCCTTTTTTTTATTAATCCATAAATATTTTGAAATATTTCCAGTATTTTTATAGGATGTTCTTTTTGTAACTAAATACTGCAATTAATATACCATAAATATTGTATAATCAAAAAGGAAAAAAATTCGTACTAGTGAAAAGTGCAAAATGACAGTTACAATGTAAATGAAAATGCTAGATATATTTATTCCTAGTCGTGGTATGTATCATTTAATTATTAGATAGTTATATTCTAGGTTGGGTAGTTACCGATTGAAATTTACTATTCCAAAAATATGCTTTGGAGGGAAGTGGACAATTAATATTTCCAACTCCTCCCTATCTTTCTATTTGATTAATTTCGTTGCGGGTTAAAGACATATTAGTGTTCCCTGAGACTCGCCGAGCTTCACCGCTCGGTGTCATAAAATGCGTGCCACTGCTGATCCTGGCTTACAGGAGTTACAGTGGCGGGTGTGAGGGCGGGATAGTCTCTTATTCCAAAAATACCGAAGTTGCTCGAAACAGCGATAGCTTACTACCATAGAATGCATATAAACCCGGTGAAAAGTAGTGTACTAGTTGCGCCTAAACCTTTGAATAAAAGGATCGTGTATTACATGAGTCAGTTAACCGTAAATATCATACAATATTGTGGTTCATTAGAGCCCAATAATCGTGAGAACGCTTCGGTCGCTTGCAATATGAGTGAACGACAGCTAACAAATGATTATGATAATGTTGTGTAATGAAGGGATGAGAAGTTATATCGATAAAAAATATAAACGATAAAGTGAACCCACTGCGCGTAGTGTGCAATCGTCCCAATTGTGACAATTTTGAGTCCTTAAACTGTTTATTATATGAAATGAAATAATTTATTCGAACCCATGAAATGTTATACATTATTTAGATTCCGTCAATATTAACTCTACCACCAGTTCGGAAAGCAGTTCTCACTAGAGAAGAACGGGCAAGAAACTCTAGTGTTGCTCTTTTCAAAATCAGTTCAAGGTATAAAATACAATGCATGATATAGAGACAAAAAAATCAATTCAGTGTTTGTTTACTTTTGTTTAGAGCAGTTCATTAATATACTTGCAAAATAGATAATAAATTTTAAATTCCAATGCGAGTGCTTAACCCTCTCAGTAATCATGTAATAATATGATCTGAAATTTTTCACGATGTCGTTATTAATCTACGTTCAAGATATACCCCTAATACTTAGATATAGTAAGCGAAAAGGGCAGACCAGTCCACACAAGCAGCACCCGTTCACGAGTATGACGCATGTGCCAGCCATCGGCCTCATCAACCATATTGCAGGGAAGTGGCCGACCCGGCACACGACGCCGCCGCGGGCACAGACAGTTAAGAAGTATGCCATATTTGCCTCTTTATTACTAGAGTTTTCTTGCGTCTTCGCCCACGTGTAACTGCTTTTCCGGAATCAAACTCCGCTATATAAGTAGAATATGTGCCATTCCAGACTATAATCTATGTTATAATAGTACTAAGATAATATTTTTGTAGTAGGATTATTTTTCATCGACACAGGCCCATCACTAGTTGTCCCGCGTCCAATATTCGCTGGCGACGCTGTAGCGTGACGTGACGCGCAAACACGCGCGACGCACCGCTGTCACGCGGCGCGGCGTGACACCAGGCAATTATTTATTATCCATTAGTATATTTCATCGAACGGGATGTTTAACCACAATATCATTTTACATTTAATATAAAATAAAACAAACACAATTCATGCCTTTATTCCCGAAGGGATAGGCAGAGGTGCAACCTTGGCACGTTTCGCCATATGTGTTCCGTCCCATGATGTGATAGGGGGCGTATTGCCCTAACGGACACAAATTCCAGACACCGGGCTGATAGTCAGTAGAACACCCCAATATCATTTTGCCCAACCTCGATTCGAACCCGATACCGTTAGGTGCGCAAATTTTTAGAGCTGATGCGAGCGATTTATTCGAAGCTGAAAATTCTATCGCTAATACTAACCTATTTTTAACACGAGAAAATTACTTACTTCCCTAGATGCATCTTAAGTGAAGTGAAGCCAAAAAACTATTGTTATAGGTAGGGTTGTAACGGAGGCCTTCTTAGCGGAGGCGGAGGGGGATGCGGAGGCGACGGGTTTTATCTCCGCGGATGCGGAGGTTAACGGAGGCGGAGGTGAAAGTGGATGTAAAAAAATAGTAGTTTATGGTTTATTAAAACTATCAATAGTACAAAATAAAAAAAACAATCACGATTCAATTAGAATTACATTACATTCGTAAAACTTCGTACGTACGTCTAAAGCGTCCAAGCAATTCAACAGGTTGATTCCTGTCGCGTATCATTCATTTGACAAATGACGTTTGCACGCTCCCCGCCCTACCCCAATCGCGTTCCCGCCGCGTTCGCGTTGATTCTTGTTCCGCCGGACCGCTGAGTCGTCGCGGGCGTCGCTGCTTGCGTATTATTAGTAAATAAACCTCCGTTATGACTCCGCAAAAATTACACGGATGCGGAGGCGGAGGAACGATTTCTTGCGGAACTTCCGCAGTAACGGAGGCGGAAGCGAAGTTCCGTTACAACCCTAGTTATAGGCTATCTTTGATTTTTGAAAACAATGTTCGGTCGGAGCTGCAAGCAAAGGCTTTAAATCAATAAAGCATTGTTTGTAATGGAGTGAGGTTCTGATTTCGATGTAGTTTAATAATTATTTTAAAATCAGCATCAAAATTGGTTGAAAAATAAAACAGTTATTCATATTTGAAATATTGTCGTGATCAAAAGTGGGAGCGTGGCGAGGATATCGCGCTATCTTTATCGCACGCACGCAGCGTTAAGGCCTGTGACACTTGGTGACGTCACAGTCTGATATTACTGTTATTGGACAACTTCCTCTTCCACCAGATTTCAAAGCTTTATAACTTACTTATTATTGCACTAATTTTGAAAATTCTTTTTCCGTTAAATTTTGGATAGCATACATTTTTGATAAATATATTTTAAAAAAAGTTGACAATTACCCTATTGGTATACAAGTAACATAACTGTATTTTTCGGACCACCAACACCTCAGTCCGCCCCGTGACCACGAAGTGCTGCAAAGCCTTCGAAACGTCGGGAGAAAATAAAATAAAAAACCGCGATAAAATCCGTTATAATAGTTTAATTTCAATGTATACAGATGTAAGCTATATTACATGAATAAAATGGCTCAATATAAACATCACAAGGAAGTCATATTCAAAATCATTATCTTTTCAACATATATAACCATGGGAAGAACAAACACCAAAATAGTAGATATGAATTTACTTTTTTACTAAACAAAATACTTATTTAATTATTACTTAAAAAATACATCTTAGCACTCTTGCGTCTTTTCTACTTCCGTCGCCATCTTACATTACTTTCACTCACTTTTTTTACACACTCCGTCTCTTTCACACACATTCCTTACATTCTATTTCACTGAATATCTTTTTACACCTACATACATAATATCACGACTCTTTCCCTACCTTACTCAAGAGTCTAAACAAGTATGTACTCAAAGCCAAATCCAGAACACTGAGCTTAGACTTATTCTAAATCTGTGTGAATAATGTGCTCCGAGCTCCGCATGCGACGTCAAATTGATCACTAGTTTGCATGAGCTTGTGTGGGTATCTCGGCTTTTGTTGGTATATCTTAGCCAATACATATAATACTAACTTTTGCCCGCGGCTTTACCCACACGAAAGGTTTTTTCCTGGATAAATGTCCCGCTATACATTTTCCCGGACCGAATTGTAAATCTAAACCCTTCTCGAATCCACCTGAAGACACACAAAAAATTTCATTATAATCGGTCCAGGCATTTCGGAGGAGTTCATTGACATACACATGCTGAGAAAAATTATATATAGTATAAAGATATAGTGAAATTGTAACAAGCCGATGTCCTTACATCATAGACATTGAAGAAAAACGAATATGGGGGGTTATTATAGAACAACAGAAGCCAAAACAACAGTTTTTAGAATTGTCTGTCTGTATGTTTGTACACGCATCACGCAAAAACTACTACTTGGAATTGAATGCAGATCTCATCGAAGTATTGCAAAAAGTCTAACTTCAAATATAGGCTTTATTTTACCGCAGGAAAATTTTGGAATATATGTGAAGAATATGTAAATAAATCTCAGGTACTCTTACTGGTGGTAGGTTTCTCATATGTAAGAGTCCGTCTGGGTGGGTACCACCGCAATGTCTATTTCTACCGCCAAGCAGCAGTGTGCCTGCACTGTTATGTTTCGGTTTGAAGGAAATTGTAGCCAGTGTAGCTACTGGACATAATGATACTTACCATCTTATGTCTCAAGATGACGAGCGCAGTGGAATTTCAAACAGTACTTTGTAAATCAAGGTGCTGGATGGTTTTACTATTGTTTATGGGTACTCGTATCGCTTACCATCAGGCGAACAGCATGCTCTTCTCGTCATTCAATGCAATACAAAAAGAAAAAAAATGTAGGTCTCCCCAAGATGTTTTTCCTTCACCGTTAAAGCGAGCGATAATTCACCATATGTACGTAGGTAGTAAATATAGTTATATTCCAATACCTACATCATATATTAAGTACCATTCCAACATGTATACTAAGGGTGGGTTGCAGAAAATAACTTTAACAATAACAAAGGTCTAATCAACTGTCAAATCTTCGGTTAAGCAATTTTCGGGTTGCATAAAACTAACAATTGTCAAAATGACGTCGCGTATAACAGTAACATTAACCGCTCAGTTTCTGACGGTAAATGTTAAAGTTATGGTTAGTTTTCGTAATCTGTGTGTATACTCTGTTTAGTTAATTGTCATTTGTCAAACGATTTCCAATAATAACGTCCTATGCCTTATTTTAATACAAATACTCTGTTAAATACCTGCGTAAAATGTTTAGTACGCGAAATATTGTGGGAAGCAAGCTCTAGCAATGATAGCGATTCTGATAGTGGGTCTATCCAAATAGTTTGGTGGAGCAAAAAAATTCGCTGAAATTCTATGATAGAAACAAAGAGGATGTACATACTAGATACCTACGTAATAATAGAAATTTGAATAATGAATCGATATTTCATCAAGATTAGATAGTTATATTAAATCATTGCCATTGCCAAAATATTACCCGTGCAAGTTTTTGGGGTAATATAGCATCATTTCACTGGTCACTCGTTTACCTTTAACTTTAACAATTACAGCAATGGTGCAACAGAGGAGTTGTCAATTTCAGTTGTCATTGTTATTGTCATTGCTAAAGTTAACTTTAACGGTAAAACTAACGTCAGATTTTGTGCAACCCACCCTAAGAGGATTGTATTTTTTTTTTTCGCGGAGAAAGTGACTTATTACTACCGCCCAGCCTTCAAGGGGGGCGACTGAGCGGTTATGTTGGGTTCACCGTGCCTTACGACCCGGCGTTGAGCCGCCCGGAGAGATGTAACCATCGGGCGACCGCCGGGCCGAGTCCCTAACCTATGTACAACGCACGGCATACCAACCAAAACTCCGCGGTGGCCATCTTCGGCGCATTAGGGACGGCTGTGGGCTTCCTCTGACGGAAGTGTCTAAGTTGTCGTCCGTAGCCGCCCCTGCGCGGTGCCGCCTAGTGCGGCCCGTCTCCTGTTTGGGGGGGGCTCAGAAGCCCCCGCACACCGAAGGACGCTCTCAGCGTCAACGGCAACGTGAGGCCTACCAGCCACGCTGTCGTCCATCACAGGGATCGCAACAATGTGCCACTAAGAACACAAAATTAAAGACGGACAGCCCCCTGCCGCCCGCCTGCGACCCCCGGTGGCCCCTATTAGTCGCCTTTTACGACAGGCAGGGGATACCGTGGTGGAATTCTCCAAACGCCCCCAATCCACAGGGCGGAAGACGCCGGTCAGTCGTCCACCCGGCGCCTCCTACGTCTTGTCTGGCGGCGGGAGGGATCTCCGCGCCTCCGATCCCTCTCGGCACTCTCCTTCCGCGAGAGGACCACCTCACAGAAGTGTGCCACCGCACGCCAGGACCTCCGGCTGTCGACCATGGAAGCGACCACGGCCGGCAGCGAGAGGTCTCCTCCGACGACTGCTCTGAGAGCGCTGCGCTCCTCATCCCAGGCTGGGCAGAACTCTAACGTATGCTGGGCCGTATCCAGCGGGCAGTTGTCACAGTGGTGACACACGGCCGACACCTCCTTCCTCACTACCCGCCACAAGTACTCACCGAAGCAGCCATGCCCGGCGAGCACCTGCGTCAGGCGAAACGTTGCCGCACCGTGGCGCCTGTCCAGCCATTCGGCAAAGACAGGACGCACTGCCGCGACGACCCTGTGCCCCGCTGACGGGGCCTCCAGCCTGAGACGCCACTCCTCCACGGCGGCTCGCCGTAGGGAGGCCCTCATGGCCTCCACCTCCTTCAGGGCCGGATGTTGCCCGCGACTGGACGCCTCCTCCCGCCAATGAAAGACATCGGAGAGGGATTTGGCGTCCAGATCCCAGGGCAGAAATCCGGCCAACAAACAAGCCGCCTCGAAAGAGACCGTGCGGTACGCCCTGATCGCCCGCTGCGCCAAAGCTCTCTGCGGAGTGCGCAGGAGGGCGACGCAGGGGCGGTTCAGGGAGTCAGCCCTTTATTCGCGGCTCTGCTTGCGTGGATAAGTTTTTCCTGGATAAAAGTCCTGCTTTATATTTTCGCGGGGTCAAAAGTAGCCTATGTCCTGCCTAGGGTCTGAAACTATCTCCATATCAAATTTCATCGAAATCGGTTCAGTGGTTCAGCCGTGAAAGCGTACAGGCAGACAAACATAATGAGACTTAACATCTTATGTCTCAGGATGACGAGCGCAGTGGAATGCCACACAGTACTTTGTAAGTCAAGGTGTTGGATGGTGTTGCTACTGTTTATGGGTGGTCGTATCGCTTACCATCAGGCGAACGGCATGCTAGTCTCGTCATTCAATGCAAAAAAAAAAACATACATATTTTCACATCTTTGTGTATAAGTATCGAAGTATGAATGGATTGTATATTAGCTTATTCTGAATTAGTATATTGAATATGTATAAATAGTTTTTCTGGCGGTTTCCCCTGCGTAGAGTTCGTTTTGTGATGAATATTGAAAAAATGTTTCTTGGGTGCTTATTTTGTTCTAAATATCAATAAAATTGGTTCAGTGGTTTATCCGTTAAAGCAAATAGAATATACTTTTGCATTTATAATAATTGTATGGATATAATGTACTATGGTAGATCCGCCATGTAGTAATTATGTACAGCGTATATATATTTTATTCTTGAACAGGTAGGCAGAGGAGCAATTAGTGCTTACTTTTCGCCGTGCGTATTCCGTACCATGATGTAATAGGGGTTGAGCCTATCGCCATATCAGGCACAAGTTCCTAACTCCAGGCCGACACTGAGTGGAAAAACCAATATCACTTTCCTTGACCTGGGAATCGAGCCCGAGACCTACACCTACACCCTACCTACCTACCTACACCTACACTACAGTCTTACATAATACAACTTCGCCACCGAGCTATAGTTATATGCGAAATGTAAACAGTTATCTGCATATCTATTGAATTTCGCAAATGTTACTGTGTAGTACGATAATTACGTTTACATTAGGTATAATAGAATTGAAGGCATATGCAGACCAGTAGCGTTACTTGTATGTCGGGCAAAATTTCAGGGCACCAGGCTTTAGAGGCCTATTTTTTTATATCGGCACCTAAAAAAACGTCGCCTCTATACACATTTTTCACGTAAGAAGAGGCACTTTTCCATTATTTTAGCTAAGGCCCTTTACGATGTTGCGCAGACGACGCGTAATCTCAGTGCGTTCTACTATACCATCCCTTATATTATATACTGCCCACTGCTGAGCACGGGCCTCCTCTACTACTGAGAGGGTTTAGGCCTTAGTGAATAAACTCAAAAACTACTGGACGAATTAAAAAATATTTCATGCATTTAAAATTATATTATCAACGAGTAATATACTTTTTATACAGGGGAAATATAAAGCGGGGCTTTTATCCCGGAAAAACTCAATCACGCGCGCGGAGCCGCGAGTACAGGTTTAGTCGTTCGTATAATTATTATATAAGCGACGATAGCCAAGTTGGGAATGGAACGGTCTGCCGAGACAATGTCCGTAGGTTCAAAACCCAAGGCACACACCTCAGAATTTTCGAAGTTACGTGTGTATTATTTATCAATTATCGTTCGCTTTAACGGTGAAGGAAAACATCGTGAGGAAACCTACATACCTGAGAATTCTCCATAAGAATCTCGAGGGTATGTGAAGTCTGCCAACCCGCACTAGGCCAGCGTGGTGGACTAAGGCCTAACCCCTCTCAGTAGTAGAGGAGGCCTGTGCTCAGCAGTGGGCAATATATAATACAGGGTTGATGATGATAATTATTATAGTACAAGGTTGTGTCGTTGAGAAAAATGTAAGTAAACAAAATAGTATCAGCCCTATATCGTACTGAAAATGAAAGATAATATTTTGGCCTTTAGGAGTTGGTACAATTTATGCGAAATTTTCATGAACTCATGGTAGGTAGGAACTGGTGGTAGGTCTCTCGATTACGAGGGGCTGTCTGGATAAGTACCACCGCAATGTCTATTTCACCGCCAAGCAGCAGTGGGCATGCACGGTTGTGTTCCGGTTTGAAGGACATTGTAGCCAGTGTAATTACTGGGGATTTAAACTTAACATCTAATATCTTAGGGTGACGAGCGCAGTAGAGTGTCACTCAGTACTTTATACTTAAAAGGTCTGTATGGTGTTGCTACTGTTTATGAGTCGTACCGCTTACCATCAGACGAGCTTCATGCTCGTCTCGTCATTCAGTAGCAATATAAAAAGAACTCTCAGGTTTGCAGTCTTTGAGAGTAACAAGCACAATATACTGCAATGTAGATTTTCATGTAAAGCTAGGGTTGTCTCACTCATGAAGCGAGTTGTTCGTATCTTCAGCACTAAAAAATCCACACCATAAATACGATGGTCGCAGTATTTCCATACTTTTTGGAAGTATTACAGACTAGGTTAGTATTAAACTGCCTCGATGGTGTAATTCTATTGCGTGTGCGGTACGACTATCGCGCTGAAACCTCGGGTACTAATCCCGGGTCGGGCAAAGTAGTATTGGATTTTTCTACTCAGCATCAGCCCGGAGTTTGGAAATGGCCATAGGCCCGCCCCTATTACATGGGACCTCACATAGCGATATTTGTGTTATACCTCTGCCTACACCTAAAAAGGTAAAAAATCGTATAAATATGTATGTATTTTCAAGTTCTATTAATATACTCCTAAAATGAAACCGAAAAATCCATTTTGACCAACCCTGCGGTAGATAGAGGCTATTCATCACGCTAGTCCGCGTGTGGACTGGCTGATACCGAAAAATGTGGGCGACACGTCATTGTCAGTTGGATTTTGAATGCACCTGGGCAAAGCAAACTTATATTGTTAACTGAATTCTCTACCCGAGTGCGGGAAAAGGTTCAAAATGTAACGATGAGGCAATGTCAATATTTTCTTTTATCCGAATGCGGAATAAGGTTTATCTCACTATTTTAATTCTTACCAATATTATTATAAATGCGAAAGTTGTTTTTTTTTTTTTTTTTTTTTATTTCATCGAATGACGAGACGAGCATGCCGTTCGCCTGATGGTAAGCGACACGACCACCCATAAACAGTAGCAACACCATCCAGCACCTTGATGTACAAAGTACTGTGTGGCATTCCAATGCGCTCGTCATCCTGAGACATAAGATGTTAAGTCTCATTATGTCCAGTAGTTGCACTGGCTACAAGTTACTGGCTACAGTTGGTGAAAATGTTTGGATGTTTAGACGTTTGGATGTTGCATTGACGTTTGGATTGTCATCCGTTTTGCAAGGTATAGGTAATGTTTATGCCTTTGGCGCCCTTGATATCACAAAACGGCCCAACGGAAGACCAGCGCTGGTTATTTACCAGCTTATGCTGAGTTGGGGTCGCTGTTGTGCTGATCAAAATTAATTTATAATAATAATAAAAAACATTTATTGCACACAATTTACAAATAAAGTTACAATAAGTATTAACAAAAAAAAACTTTAAGAGTTAATTGTAATTATTTTGTAATCCTGCTTGTTACAAGTCAATATTTATTTCTTTCATTAGTTAGAAGTAAACGTAGTAACACTTGAACGGATTTGGATGTTTGGCACACAGATAGATCATATCCTGGATTAACATATAGCCTATTTTTCCCGGTAATTTTCTCCCATAGGAAGTAATGGGATTTTTAAACAGATGACTCTGGCGTCGTACAGGTGGCGCTATACATCCCTACAGTATTTTAGGGAATATTGTAGCGAGAAAGGTTTTTCTTGCCGACGAAGCCGCGAACAACACCTAAAAAATAGTTGTAAATGAGGGCTAGAACATTTATGTTGCCTCTAGTGGGACAAAATCGATTCTTTAATTTTGAAATCTGTTATCTGAGTATTATATGCCTTCATTAAAATTTCATGAAACATGGTGAACACTAGATATTAGAAGAATTGCTAAATACATTCGTAAAATCAAATAGTAGGTAATTTTCTACTCGCAACATAAGCATTAAGCTAGTTTAGTACCTGAGTAGACACACCCCTTATTAATCAAGGGGCGCAATGTCCTTCCAATAACTGTGATGTTATATATACCAATTGAATATATTTCGATGAAATGAACTAATTTATTTTAACCCATAAAATGTTATATATTATGTAAATTCCATAAAAATTAACTTTCACACCAGTTTGGAAATCAGTTGTCACCAGAGAAGAACGGACAAGAAACTCTTGTGTCGCTCTTTTTAAAATCAGTTCAAGGTATAAAATACAGTGCATGATACAGAAAAATTAATTTATTTTAGAATTAAAATTATTACAGTCACTGCTGATCAGATTTGTATGAAATTTGACACACAGGTAGCCCAAGGGCTGTTATGTTTTATTGGGGAATAGTTTGTGGGACAAAGGGATTTTCATTCAGAGAAAGAATTTTCACGGGATTTTACTATCACTAATTATCAACTAACCCGCAATTATCAACTATTTAAATAAAAACGTGCAACTTATGTATATACTAGGTATATATGTATATACTACTACTTCCTCGCGGCTTCGCCCGCGTGAAAAGCCCTTCCCGTTATAAAAGTCCTTAAAACACAGTACGACGCAAGCGCCATCTACTTAAAGAATCAGATTTAAAATATCCATCTTTTCCCGTAGGAGCAAATTACCAAGATAAAAAGTAGCCTATATGTGTTAATCCAGGACATAATCGACCCGTGCCAAATTTCATCCAAATCCGTTTAGTTGATTCTGCGGTTACTTATAACAAACATACAAACATCATTTTTTCTCAAATTATTAGTAAGGAGTAATATAAGTAAGGCACAAATATAAAAGCACACACACACACACACCACACATTCTCGCCTTTTATCCTCAATGGGGTAGGCAGAAGCGCAACTAATGCACCCACATTTCGCCGTGCGTATTCCGTCCCATGATGTGATAGGGGGCGAGCCGATCGCCATATCGGGCACAAATTCCAGACTCCGGGCCGCTACTGAATAGAAAAATCCAATATCAATTTGCCCGAGCCGGGGATCGAACCCGAGACCTCAGCATTGCAGTCGTACCGTAATACAACTACGCCACCGAGGCAGTCACACCGTAATACAAGCACATATACTCGATTAAGTTATATACCTATGTAAAGTCAACATATACTTTCTAACTCGTAAATACAAACTTGCGGGTCCAGTTTAATTAAGAGTACACTCTACCCAGTCTCCTCTGTGAGAGACGTCATGTTTTGAACGCAAAGTAACATAACAATATAATTTACATAAGAAAACAAAACTTATTGCCAACGGGTAGAGACAAAGGATTGGTCCGTTCATATGCCACGAGGTAATGCTCTTTTATTTTTAAAGGAATATTATTAAAACAACAAAACAAACAAACACACATGCTTTAATCTCCGAAGGAGTAGGCGGAGGTGCTTCTAGGGCACCTACTTTTACAGTATCTCATGGTGTAATAGGGTTATATCACCATATCGGGCACAAATTCCAAACTCCAGACTGATTGTCAGTGCAAAAACCCAATATCATTTTGCCCAAATTAAAACCCGAAACCTCGAAGCGATGTCGTACTGCTCACGCAATACAACTACGCCACCGAGGCAGTTATCGTATCAATGTTTCGCTATTTACTTAATTATTTACAGAAGGTTTAAACCCTTCATAGTTGCCAACGTAAAGGACGAGCTGGTATCAACACGTATGTCAAGTTTTGAACAGGCATCATTGTATCTACTATAGAGATAATATCTCGTCAATAACTAATTAACCTGGAATTGCTTACCATCTTGGCCCTGATTCCCTATGTCATTTTGACACTTCATAACAAACACGTAACACACCTCATCGCGTCTATGACAATAGAAATTGCCATACAGAATACTATTCTATGTTAATAACGAAGATAACGTAACACGTGCAGGAATTTTGTCCGCACTAAAATATAATCAATACGACACGACAAATTTCGTAGTCGTGTCGTCCCCGTCTCGTAGCCTGTGACTCAACAACTTGGCAACAATGAGTACAGTGAACCGCGTAAGGGCGTCAGTAACGTTTTATGATAATTGTAAGTTAGTGGGCACCTACCCTACAACAGTTTTATTGCAACACATCTCTGAACATCGTCTTTAGCGTGAATATTTGAATAAGTATGAGTGCATGCAATGATATTTTAACTAAAATGTGTAGATACGGCACTTACACTGTACTCGGCTCTCAAAAACGGCACACTATCCCACACATAGTTAATTTAATATTACAATAACAAACTATAATATGACACGTGAAAGTATTACGGCATGTCATAATTCTCATTACTATCATATAGAAAATTTTATCGAACATGCTTTAGACGTCTATCTTTAACAGATTCTGTTACGGAACTAAGGCCGATTGTGCTAATTAGTTCAATTTTCGTGTGCCATTTGGAGACTGTTTATAGCGCATCTACACCTTTTTCTTTAAACATCATTGAATGCATGCAGATTTTTGTAGTTCAAGCTCTTGCTATAGGGAACGTGCACGTCGTAAGCACTGCCATCTAGTGGCGCAATCTGACTCATTTTCAGCCTATCGATACTTGGCATTGACGTACTATATTCATTAAAAGGATGAAAAATAACATTTAATTTGTTGATAATGTATCGCTGTGTATCTGGATGCTCCAAAACATAAAAATAAACAAATCAAATGGTGTGAAATTATATAAAGTTCCCAAGAATAGTATTTAAGTACTTACATTCCATGGTTATGTGAAAATCGACAAAAATAATAAAAGCTGTATAAATCATAAATAATTATGAGTTCCAAAAGCATTTAGAAATGTTTCGTTACGTAATTTATAAAAATATGTTTTGAAGATAATATTCAATACAAAAAAAACTGTAATTAAGGGAACATAACCTCCTAATTTCGCTTAAATAACTAGCTTCCATCTAAAAAAAGCATATTCTGGACACGCTGGGTGTAAATAACATTCGGCCGGAACACATATTTTATCATATTTGTCATATTAAAAGAATATAATAAACAAATTATTGTTTTAGTTCTAGTTTCTTTTTTTATCCACCTGTGGCTCTTGTGTCGATTTTGTGCTGCCCCCTATAGTTCGTGCACGCTCCCTATTTGCGAAGAGTAAGATCATTAGGCAACGTATTTGTCTGATCATACATAAACACACACTCTTTATCCCCGAAGGGGTAGGCAGAAGCGCAACTAGTGCACCCACTTTTCGCCGTTATTCCGTCCCTTGATGTGATAGAGGGCGAGCCTTCGTCTGATTATGTTGCTAATATATTCATTTCATTTCATTTCATTTCATTCATTTATTTCATTCATTTCATTTATAATTCTTACATCTTTTCTCCCGCCCTTACACACTCTAGAGTATGGTCTATGAAACACACTCTTTGAAGCATGTAAAATGTGATACATTTTTTACGGTTAGCCGTCTGAATGAGAATCTATGAGAGGATGGCCGCTCTTTGCGTTCATAAAACATTGTGTACCAAATATCAAAAACGATTTTTTTGTATAGGCGCTCAAACACTGAACGTTTCAAACGCATCGAAAAAAATAGAGGCGAACTGTTCCCCACTAAATGAGTTCGAGTGACTTATTTTTTGTTGTTTTTAGTGTATATAATTTTCTTCCCGTTTTAATAGAAACCATGTAGTAACTGGTATCATTATGCGCGCACACAAGGATACGCAGAATGATGCAGCGATAGCGTATGACACAGCTGTCACGCATACTAGCTTATTAAGAAAAGTTACTTGTTTGTTTTAGTTTCATTGTAGCGCGTCACTCTATCTAGATATATAATTAATCAAAGCAACCTATAAATATAACCTTGCCCTTTCATTATAACAAAATATTCCCTTAATTTTTCTACCGCAATATTATCCCATGAAAATCATAAATCACCTGCATCTTAATCATGGAAATATGTCCCTAATCCATTGGGGGATGACACGCAAAGTATTTGTAAATAATGCGGCTAATGGGCAGACCTTAGGGCAGGGCTAACCAAACTTCATGAATTTCACGGGATATTTGTCTTAAAGTTTTCTCCGTCCGTTTTCAGCTTGTTTTTCAGATTAGCTCGCTTCGTGGAAGATTTATTTTTTAGAATTACGAAGTTTAATGGAGCTATTTACCGTTGAAGAGGTTGGAGTTAAAATTTCCTTTTGAGGGAACAAATAAAAATAAAAGAATTTTAATAATATTTCGTTACCGCATTTTCCTCAAACTGTTCAATTGTTCTAGCCTATTTTTTATGTTTGGTATCTGAACCATACCATGGCACAACCTTAAAGATTTACAGGTATTTTTATCAAAAAACTTTACTAAATTCTACTATTCTACTTATATTATATGCACATGTTTGTGAATACGGGTGGATATTTAGATTTGTTTGTTTGTTAGAAGTAAACGCAAAAGTCACAAACAGGTTTAATACATGTTGGATAATGTCTAGAATTAACATATTATAGGCTACTTTATCCCGTAAAATTATTTCGCGCGAAGGGGGCTTCGAGCAAAACTTAGTCATAAATAATACTTAAAAAATAATTTATATATTTTTATACCTTTTTTATACCGCCCACTCCTGAGCACGGGCCTCCTTTATTACTGAGAGGGTTTAAGCCTTAGTCCACCACGCTGGCCGGGCGGGTTGGCAGACTCACATACCTTCGAAATTATTACTTTAGGGAATTCTCAGATATGTAGGTTTCTTCATGATGTTTTCCTTCATCGATAAAGCGAACGATAATTAATAAACACAACATAAACAATTTCGAAAATCAGAAGTGTGTACCTTGGGTTTGAATCTGCGGACATCGTCTCGTCAAACCGTTCCATTCCCAAATAGGCTATCGTCCACCTAACATGAAAAAGATAATGTCCTAATACTAGTATCACATGGCCAGCCTAAACGACGCTAATAATGACTGATGAACGTCATTTTCCAAAATAAATGACGTAGAAAAACCGAGCAAGTTAATTCAGTATAATTTTCACTCTGTCATCGCATTAGGTATAAAATGGACTGAATGGTGGTTAAAAGGATCATTATTCCCAGCTTTTCTTTGTACTAGGCAAATTGTTGTGTTTATATTAATATTAATGTCAGTAAGACTATTTGTTACTTGCCGTTTCATCCGCGACCTTTTTGGGAATTAAATGTCGCTTAGATTATAATTTTCTGAAAAGTGAAAAAAACCTTTGAAAATTTCCTATACGTTAAACATTTATTCCTTAAAGCTCCATTCAGACAGTGGCTCGAGAAAATCTAGTCAATTCATAATTCGACAGGTGGCTGATTGACCTAAGCGACATTTTTGCGATATTGAGTTTTATACATATTGGAAATCGGCAATTTGTTTTCTGTTTTATGATTGTTTTTAAAAAAAAACCAAATTAAGCTTAAATTAATTAGCCTTTCATCCATCGTTATTATTTTTATTGACTTTTATTTAACAAAATCTAGCATATAATTTAAATACCCATCTAAAATAACTGGTTTTTAGATTTTATCATGGTTTTTGTTTTTTCATTTTATTCCTGATGTCTCAAAGACGTTGTAGCATTCATGGTCACGAGGCAGATTAAGACATTGGACCTTAAAAATGTCAGTTACAATATCTACATTTTACTATTATACAAGATTTTAAACGTATAAATACTAGTTTTATTTCTATGTCTAACATTTGCGTAAATAACATACATATTTATCTGCGTTGAGTTTTATGTTTGTTAATTTTCATATAATTATGTGATTTTCAATTACCTATATAAGATTAAAATATATTTAATTGGCATACCACCGACTTAGTTCCCGTATCTCACCTGGGTCCTTTATTGAAAATCAGCGCTGCAGTATTGGTTAGGCTTGACTGCCTCGGTGGATTAGTGTTATTGCGTAAGATAATCAAATCCCGGATCGGGCCAAAAACATTGCGACTGGGTTTTTGCATCCTAAAAATTACTCAGTCGGAGCTCGGAGTCAGGAAGTTAGCGGTGTGATACCCCCGTGCCTCGGAAAGCACGTAAAGCCGTTGGTCCTGCGCCTGATCTCTCCCCGGTCATTCGGATTGCCGTCTCACCGGACTATGAGAGTGAAGGAATAGCGAGTGCACCTGTGTATTGCGCACACACTTGTGCACTGTAATATCTCCTGCGTGGCTGGCAGATCTCCGTTGAGATTGGCCACTGTGACCGAAATTCGTCTAGGAAGGGAAAGGACAGGCTGTAATACAGTAAGAGCTGAATGAGGGTTTCCATTGTTGGCACAATATCATAATATATTTTTGATGCATTTCATTATTCACACTTAAAATCTTTCATTATTAAAAAGTCATCATGGAACTCTATGTCAAATAACAAAGCTGACTATGTCTATCTAAAAAATAATCTATAACATAGAGAGAGGGTGATATTGATGTGACTCACGTACCATTACCCCTCTTGTGTTATTTCGCCAGCAATGCGCAGGCCACGAGATGAATTTAAAACGCGAACGTTGTAGCTCAGCTGTTAGCGAGGATCGTGAATTCGTTTTCTTTCTTCTGTGGTGGATTTGATTACAAGAGGCAAGATGTGTACAAACGTTAACGTTAACAGAAAAAAATATGGAAACACGTTTTACTGATAAGTGTATAGTAATGGACGATAGCCTAGTTGGGAATGAAATGGTCTGCCGAGACAAAGTCTGGAGGTTCAAAACCCAAGGCACACACCTCTGACTTTTCGAAGTTACGTGTGTATTGTTTATCAATTATCGTTCACTTTAACGGTGAAGGAAAACATCGTGAGGAAACCTACAGATCTGAGAATTCTCTATAAGAATTTCGAGGGTATGTGAATTCTGCCAACCCGCACTAGGCCAGCGTGGTGGACTTAGGCCTAACCCCTCTCAGTGGTACAGGAGGCCCGTGCTCAGCAGTGAGCAGTATTATAATAAAAGGCTGATTGCATTGCATTGGAAGTGTATCGCTAGATAATATAATTTTCATACACTACGTTAACGGTAACTATATTAGAAATATATCTTGGTTGCAGCCTCTGTTTTGATTCACTGGGGTTTGATGCTAGAAACCTACTTATATTATAACTAGCTTTTGCTCGCGGCTCTGCCCGCGTGGTAAAGTTTTTGTGGGAGAAAAGTCCCGCTTTAAATTATCCCGAAATAAAAAGTAGCCTATGTCCTTTCTCAGACTCTAGACTATCTGTGTACCAAATTTCATTCATTTTCAATTTCATGAAATCGGTTCAGTAGTTTTGGCGTGAAAGCGCGACAGACAGACAGATAGTTACTGAATACTAGTACTAAAGGTACCGTGATGGAATAATCCAAACACTCCCAATCATGAGAGATACATAATATTTAGTGACCTATCACACAATGAAATATTATATGCATAAGTAATTTTAGATATTACCTTGCTAGTCTACAATTTCTGTGATCAAAAATGTTGCCAATTTTCGAAGATGTACAAAAAGACTTCATTTCTTTCATCACTGGTCTAAAATAAACACTGCATTTTGTAGATTTGCTATTTCAAATACAAAAAGGTCCTCTCGAGACACATAACCTTGCCAATCTTACAGCTTGTTTTGCAGACAGTGCGCCGAATTGTGTGCGTTATGTCCACTGTTAATTTGCGTGCCGAATTTTACCCTGCGACAATGCATAAACGCTTATATATAAGTCATAAGAGCGGTCCGTGCGGGATGCTCTTGCTGATATTTCTTATGTAGGGTTGGCAGGGAATATAAAATAAACGAGTATTTTTGAGCTTTGTTTTTTTTGGGACAAAATGAGAGGAACAAAGTTAATGTAAATAAAACAAAGATTTTTTATTTAATATACCTGATTGATTATTAAATATCGTTAACTTTAAAGGTGAAGGAAAACATCGTGAGGAAACCTACATATCTGAGAATTCTCTATAAGAATTTCGGTATGTGAAGCCTGCCAACCCGCACTAGGCAAGCGTGGTGGACAAAGGCCATTTTATTTAGTTATATCGAAAATAAAACGAGTAGAAAAGATATGGTCTCAGGCTCCGGTTGCGTGAGTTTTTTATGGAAAAAGAAATTAGATATAGCCTATATAACAGAATACGGTTTTTATTCTTAAAAGAATATTCCGAATCGTATTTTAGGTGTTGTCACCTTCATCTACATCCGAGCTTATTTAAAATTTATTTCTTGATAACATTCGAATTGATAAGTTATTTGCGTGCTGTTTTTGTATTTTGTTCAAAATTTCTTATTTTCGCTTTATTTTTTTTTATAAAATAGCACGAACTATCAATTTGGTCACCTGATAGTATATGGTCACCATCACTTATAAATTGTTTAAGAATTTTGAATGCGAAATTGAATTTAAAAAAAAACATTACAATTTTGTATATAAAAAAATGCTGGCAACCCTACGGCCAGGTACCTAGCTAATATTGACGCGTGGATCAAAGGTCCTTTGTGCGCCACAATTTGCATAGAGAAAAGGTTACTTGATAAGCAAAGGTTGACCACCCAACAGCAAACTTGGAGCTAACTTAGACTCTAAGTTTAAAGCTAAGTTTTAGATGAGTTTTTTTTTTACTGCGTCGGTATTTGTACGATGAATGCAATGCTGCGATTACGGGTTCGATTTCCAGGGTAAAGCGATGTTGAGTTATGTGCTTAGTATCAGCCTGAAGCTTAGAATTTACGGCGATAAGCCCTATCATATCATGGGACGGAATACACACGGCGGCAAAGTGCACTAGTTGTGCCTCTGCCTACTCTTTCTAGGATAAAATGCATGAGTGTGAGTTTCTTGTAACTAAAAAAAATGAGTAAATAGTGAAATGGAGTGCTGACTGGAACATATTCATCAGGTTATAAAAAAAAATATTATATATGTTTTTTTTTTTTTTTTTTTTTTTTTTATAATGGCATTTGTGTTCACATTTTGCCAATGTCAAGTATGGTTTGTATATTTTATTATCTGTAGTATGTCGAAGTAAAGCAGTGGCTACCTTACCAAGACTTTATCGAGGAGTTTTGGCGGCAACAGAAAAAACATTTGATTTGCACAATTATTTCAAATCACTTATATGAATTTCAAAATGTTGTTGCATGACACCTCGATTTGATACGCAGCTGTAGTCATTTTTCTGTTAAAAAACATATAAAGATACTAGCTTTTTTTTTTTTTATTGCATTGAATGACGAGACGAGCATACCGATTGCCTGATGGTAGACGACACGACCACCCATAAACAGTAGCAACACCATCCAGCACCTTGAGTTACAAAGTACTGTATGGCATTCCACTGCGCTCGTCATCCTGAGACATAAGATGTTAAGTCTCAGTATGTCCAGTAGTTGCACTGGCTACAATGTCCTTCAAACCGAAACACAACAGTGCATGCACACTGCTGCTTCGCGGTAGAAATAGACAATGCGGTGGTACCCACCCAGACGGACTCTCACATATGACCTACCACCAGTAATAGCTGACCCGGCAAACGTTGTTTTGCCATATAAATTCTTTTTAGAGAATATTTTAGTAGAAAAAAATGAATAATTGATCAATTACCGACCGGGATTAAAAGTTATTAAATTACTAATATCGCTATAAAAAAATAGGGGATGATGGAAGAAGGTAGAAAATTTAGGGTTATAGGTATTTTTAATGCCACATCATAAAAAAAAAAATAAAAAAAAATCTGTCTGAAAAATAAAAAATATTCTTTTAACCGACTTCCAAAAAGGAGGAGGTTCTCAAATGGAAGAAGGTAGAAAATTTAGGGTTATAGGTATTTTTAATGCCACATCATAAAAAAAAATAAAAAAAAATCTGTCTGAAAAATAAAAAATAATTTTTTAACCAACTTCCAAAGAGGACGAGGTTCTCAATTCGTGTGTTTGTATTTTTGTTACAATGTCTGAATCAAGGCTATTCATGAATCTTACTAATATCATAAATACGAAAGTTTGTAAAAATGTATGAGTTTTTGTATGTTTGTTACTACTGAACGGATTTGGATGTTTGGCACATTGGTTAATCTTGTCCTGGATTAACACAAAGGTCACTTTTTACCACAGTAATGTGCTCCCATGGGAAATAATGGCATTTTTGTCAGATTTTAACAGATGGCACTGGCGTCGTACATTGTTTTAGGTGCTTTGATAGCAGGAAAGGTTTTTCACGAAAGCGAAGCCGAGAACAACAGCTAGTGTAATATAAAGCAAAATACAAAAGTGCTCCCAAATAAATCAAATCGATTTATTTTGCTATAAACATGGTATGTAAGAAAGGCGTTAAACATAATATAGATGTATTATACATAATATGTGCAACATCTTTTACCGTTTCAACGGCATGCAAAAATTTTATAGGTCGGTATCTACTGTCTGCTTACAATTAACATAAATGCTTTTATATAATCATTATTTCTAATGATAAACAAATGAGTGTATTCAGCAAATATATATCTTGTACGCTGGTTTAATTCACTTGAACATTGTGTAAGGCCCTCAATGTCGCATTCACGAATTGCACAGATCAGCATCAAAAGTTCATCGTACTCCCGAGTTTCATCCAATCACACTCGACAAACATTATGCAGGTAAGTTATACGTGTTAAGAAAGTTTCTGTTGATTCAGGCCGGATCATTAGGGGCGGGGGGGTGTAATACGGCCATATTGGGGGAATGTTAGAGGGAATTTGTTTGTTTAGGTGTTAAGTTAACTGTTGCTTGATATGCGAGACAAAATTGCAGCAACGAGCTGTTAGTATTTTGGTTTTGAATGTTATGGAAAATATACTGAGACTTTATCATATCCAGGAGTTTTTTTAGGTGAAAGACGAGACGAGCAAGCTGCTCGCTAAGCGACACGGCAGTTCATAAACATTAAAGACTTATTTAGACAATGCAATGATTGCTTGCAATAATCGTTTGCATCATACAATTTATATTGCATATTTTTTATATCTGCCAAAAGACTGTCTACGACTTTTGGTTAGGCTAGGCGACTATTGCACCCGCCCTGTAGATTGGGGGCGTTTGGAGAATTCCACCGCGGTATCCCCTGCCTGTCGTAAAAGGCGACTAATAGGGGCCACCGGGGGTCGCGGGCGGGCGGCACGGGGCTGTCCGTCTTTTTTTTTTTTTTTTTTTTTTTTTTTTTTTTTTTTTTATTGCATTTAATGACGAGACGAGCATGCCGTTCGCCTGATGGTAAGCGATACGACCACCCATAAACAGTAGCAACACCATCCAGCACCTTGACTAACAAAGTACTGTGTGGCATTCCACTGCGCTCGTCACCCTGAGACATAAGATGTTAAGTCTCATTATGTCCAGTAGTTATACTGGCTACAATGTCCTTCAAACCGAAACACAACAGTGCATGCACACTGTTGCTTGGCGGTAGAAAAAGTAGTTAGTAGTTTAGTTTTGTGTGTTTATTTTAGCACATTGTTGCGACCCCTGTGATGGACGGCAGCGTGGCAGGTAGGCCTCACGCTGCCGTTGACGCTGAGAGCGTCCTTCGGTGCGCGGGGGCTTCTGAGCCCCCCCCAAAACAGGAGACGGGCCACACCAGGCGGCACCGCGCAGGGGCGGTTGCGGACGACAATTTAGACACTTTTCGTCCGAGGAAGCCCGCAGCCGTCCCTAATGCGCCGAAGATGGCCACTGCGGAGTTTTAATTGGTATGCCGTGCGTTGTACATAGGTAAGGGACTCGGCCCGGCGGTCGCCCGACGTCTTTCATCTCTCCGGGCGGCTCAACGCCGGGTCCTAAGGCACGGTGAACCCAACATAACCACTCGGTCGGCCCCCACGAAGGCCGGGCGGTAGTGGTAACGCACTTTCTCCGCGAAAGCAAAAAAAAAAAAAAAGGCGAGTATTGCATGTCAACGCGGGCAAGAATTTCTGCACCATTGCGCATGTTCAGACGAGGTAAATATTTTATGTTTTTTTTTTTATATGGGCGCGGTTCAGCGACCCCACTGCACCTAATGTTAAGCAGAGACCAGTTCAGATAGAGCGGTGGTTAAGATACTGGTGGTAGGTCTCTCATATGTAAGAGTCCGTCTGGGTGGGTACCACCGCAATGTCTATTTCTACCGCTAAGCAGCAGTGTGCATGCACTGTTGTGTTTCGGTTTGAAGGACATTGTAGCCAGTGTAACTACTGGACATAATGAGACTTAACATCTTATATCTCAGGATGACGAGCGCAGTGGAATGCCACATAGTACTTTGTAACTCAAGGTGCTGGATGGTGTTGCTACTGTTTATGGGTGGTCGTATCACTTACCATCAAGCGAGCGGCATGCTCGTCTCGTCATTCAGTGCCATAATAAAAAAAGAGTGTCGACGGAGGACCCGCAGGACCAGCGATGATTATCCTTCGTCAGTCGACACAAGGGATATTTTCCTAGGTTTGATTTTGTACACTAATATGTAACAACAAATAATCCGAAAAGTAGCCCTTCTATGAAAGCTGCATTAAAATTGGTTAAGAAATGAGGCAGTAATTCATATTTCAAATATTTCAGAGTGCAGGCATGGGCGTGTAGTGGGGTTATCGCTTCATCTCTTTCTTTCGCATGCATCGTTATACCCGAAGACGTCACGATCGCATACTGCGCCTCTTTTCTCGTTTTTTGACACTTACCCCTTCTACCGAAATTCAAACGCTTATAACTTGTTGATTTTTGTCTGGATTTGAATTTTTCTTTTTCGATTAGAATTTATATGATGTAAATATTTAATAAAAGTAAATATAAAAAATGAGTCAAATACCCTAATATGCCGGTCTGATTGAACCGCATATTACACAGGCTGGTCCCGGAACGCGGCACACTTACGTTGGCCAGTATGTCCTTTCAATATCGCACGAGCGCAGCAAGAAAATTGCTCCCTCTAACTGAAACTTAACAATGGCACTCAAATTCACAAGTAACTAGTAATGCTGTAGGCAAAAATGCAAAAATGTTCTTACTACATATTAAAACCACCATAAACTAGGGATATCAAAAATTTACATTGTTAATTAAAATACGAGTATATTTATAGGAAAGTAAAGTGCATAATGGTAGTAAGGCGCACAATGGTAAGTTATTATTACATTGCTGAGATAGTGGGGAGAAGTGGGGTCCCCTGGTGCCGATCACTCGGCGCGCGCGTGGCCACACTGCAGGGATTTTTGAGGAATTTTCTATACGGTATTAATTTTATTATGTACAGATGGTAGGATTACATTTAGTGTACACCAATAAAGAGGTATATTATGTATACGACAAAGGAAAGTTTGAAAAGAGTAATCCATTGAAACATTGAAATTACATCATCGCTGAACGCAAATATTTATTTATTTGATTCCATTCCGCCACGATAGACTAATTTATAAATAGTTTATAAATCAAATTGTATTTTGGTATTAAATCTGTTTATTTACTAAAGCAACGCCTTTGAACGTCGGCAATAAAACATAACAAAATCCGTAAAACGAGTATATTTCAAAACTTACAATATGACTGCCTCGGTGGCGTAGTTGTATTATGGTACGACTGCAAAGCTGAGGTCTCGGGTTCGATCCCCGGGTCGGGCAAAGTGATATTGGGTTTTTCTATTCAGTATCAGCCCGGAGTCTGGAATTTGTGCCCGATATGGCGATAGGCTCGCCCCCTATCTCATCATGGGACGGAATACTCATGGCAAAAAGTGGGTGCACTAGTTGCGCCTCTGCCTACCCCTTCGGGGATAATAGGCGTGAGAGTGTGTGTGTGTGTGTGTTACAATATTTATTTGTATCCCACAACAACCCGACGCGTGGCCACCCCACAATATTCCTCGGAACACGTTATAGTGAGTGCATAACTTATAAAATTTGCATTCCTAAACGATTTATCGTTCGGAACCGGTGCCTAATGCAGTTTTAATGACACCAGTGTATATTGTAATTGCTATATTAAATTCACACGTTATCACGTGGGGTTGTGTGGGGTAATTTAGTACCAATCCCTCTTATACATGAGGCTTTTGTTGTGGGATAATAGTACGGCAAAAGATAGTAATTTTTGTATTCAGAATTGACTGGTTTCTTTTACTGCCTACATATTTGTGTCCATAGATGTTAACACAAAAACCGATTGATGGATTTGAATGAAATTTGGCACGTAGATATACCAAGTTCTGAAGCTATTTTTGGTCCCGGAAAAATGTCTGCACCGGGATTTCTATTGCGGAATAGAAGAGAAATTATCAACTTATGAGGAATATGAGCCAGTTTTGAAGCTATTTTATCCCGGACAACTGGAACTTCATTTCTGGAAAGGACATTCTCGCGGGTGTAGCCGAGAGAAAAACTACAGGGACAAAAAAAAATCTATTTTTTACTTAGTTCCCACCTCAATTTTCCTATTTAAACGACTTATTATGTCTTCAGTTAAAATAACCGCTCAGTTAAAATGAACTACGTAACTTTACCGTTTAAACTTTCACGCAAATATTAGAGTTCACAGTAGTTAGACACTGTAATATAAACTTTATAATTAAGTAATCGATCTATGAAATCGTCAAATATTATTTATATGACTGCACGCGTATCCTTATACATATTATAAAGCAAAATCCCCCGCCGCGTCTGTCTGTCAGGACGTGATAAACTTAAAAATTACCGAAGGAATTTCCATGAAATTAGGTATGGAGATAATTTGAGATCCTGGTACTGCAGCGTCAGACTTCCATCTGCGAGGTGGATTGACGTCTTGATAAGGAAATAACACGCTGGATGCACGCTGCTTTTGACAGGTCCGTCTGGAAATCTTTAGGGGAGACCTATGTTTAGTAGTGGACTTCATGTGGCTGATGATCAAGTTGATTTATTTTACAAAAAAGGGGGGAAACGTGTAAGTGGGTCATATAACAGTAAGCGTATCCACCTGGTTAGCGACAACCGTATACAAGGTTTTTTTATTGCATTGAATGACGAGACGAGCATGCCGTTCGCCTGATGGTAAGCGATACGACCACCCATAAACACTAGCAACACCATCCAGCACCTTGAGTTACAAAGTACTGTGTGGCATTCCACTGCGCTTGTCACCCTAAGACATAAGATGTTAAGAAATTCACAGAAGTCTACAATCAGAAGTCCGTGATTCGATTTTCAAGTTGAGAAATATCTGGGATAGGCATGACATAGGCTCATTTTTATCTCAAATTTGCCAGAATGCACTTTTGTTTTTGGAGTCTATGTAAAATCTAATATTTCATAAAACAAGAGCAAAACCAGGTGAAAATAATAGTGAATTAAACAAATACTTTGTCAAGTATAGACGAATGTTTTCTACCGATAGCAAAACTTAAGGATTAATTGTTAACTAACTTCTAAATAGTTCGCTTTAATTTGCCTCTTTGGGGAGTGGCAGGCAAAGATACTAGTGATCCCCAGTGGCTTCATTCAACTTTGTACTATCGTTTCCACAGTGTTATAAATTAAAATTATAGTAAAGTTACTGCTTCGGTAGCGTATTTATTACGGTACGACTGCAATGCTGAGGTGTCGGGTTCGAACCCAAGGTCGGGCAAAGTGATATTGGGGTTTTCTTCTCAGTATCAGCCCGGAGTCTGGAATTTGTGCCCGATATGGCGAAAGGCTCGCCCCCTATCACATTATGGGACGGAACACTCGTCGAAAAGTAGCTGCCCTGGCCGCACCTCTGCTTGCCTCATCGGGGATAAAGGCGTGATGATGTGTGTGTGTGCAAATTTTGTTTCTCTTTTCATAAATACGTTTAATAAGTGCTCATAAGAGATAATGTTTAAAGGAAATTTAAAACAAATCATGCATAAAAATATGGTTGAGCCATGTAATAGAGAGGTTACAATATGGTTACAATATAAATGGGCTCAACCATGGTAATACCAATAAAATAAATGTGATTTTGTTGTCGTTAAGTTTTTTTTTTGTGGCATTGAATGACGAGACGAGCATGCCGTTCGCCTGATGGTAAGCGATACGACCACCCATAAACAGTACCAACACCATCCAGCACCTTGAGTTACAAAGCACTGTGTGGCATTCCACTGCGCTCGTCATCCTGGGACATAAGATGTTAAGTCTCATTATGTCCAGTAGTTACACTGGCTACAATATCCTTCAAACCGTAACACAACAGTGCATGCACACTGCTGCTTGGCGGTAGAAATAGACATTGCGGTGGTACCCACCCAGACGGACTCTTACATATGAGAGACCTACCACCAGTAAAAGTTTATTAAGAGGCATGTTAAGAGGTACTTAAAATCTTCTCTCTTCAAAGAAAGGAATTAGGAACACGAGGATCTCCTCGTGTTCCTAATTCCTTTCTTTGAAGCCTGGAAATCCTTTATTAGGTATTTTAAAGGTATATCAATGGCACATATTAGAAAAGCAATACTTCTAAGTACGTATTTAGTTGATGTACCTTCCTATTACAGGTATAGGGAGCGTGCACGAACTATAGGGGGCAGCACAAAATCGACACAAGAGCCACAGGTGGATAAAAAAAGAAACTAAAACTAGCACAATAACTTATTGATATATTATTTTAATATGACAAAAATGATAAAATATGTGTTCCGGCCGAATGTTATTTACACCCAGCGAGTCCAGAATATGCTTTTTTTAGATGGGAGCTAGTTATTTAAGCAAAATTAGGAGGTTATGTTCCCTTAATTACAGATTTTTTTGTATTGAATATTACCTTCAAAACATATTTACTTTTATAAATTACGTAACGAAACATTTCTAAATGCTTTTGGAACTCATAATAATGTTTTATACAGCTTTTATTATTTTTGTCGATTTTCACATAACCATGGAATGTAAGTACTTAGGAACTATTCTTGGGAACATTATATAATTTCACACCATTTGATTTGTTCATTTTTATGTTTTGGAGCATCGAGATACATAGCGGTACATTATAAACAAATTAAATGTTATTTTTCATACTTTTAATGAATATTGTACGTCAATGCCAAGTATCGATGGGCTGAAAATGAATCGTCAAGTGCCAGTGCCAAGTATCGATTGCGCCACTAGATGGCAGTGCTTACGACGTGCACGTTCCCTATAGGTACGCAAATAATAATAAAAAAAACTTCTAACCAAAATGATAAAAAAGATTATAACCAATTAGGATTTATTTCTAAAATTTGTCATCGCAAGGATCTTTATTAATTTACCATTAACCAGCGCTTGTCCTTGCTATAAAGTTTCTGACTACTTAAATGAAAATAATTCTAAATACATACATCAAGCAACGTTCCTTTACCCTCACCGCCATTGCCCAAAACAAAGATACTGTTTTAATTAAAATTAAATAAAAAACGAGTGGGCGTGTTTTAAAAAGAGGAGAGTGTTCCGTATTTTTTGGAGTTTTATCGAAAAATATTGTTAAGGATGCCAATATAATAAAGTACTTTCTTAAGTTTGATTTGGTACATTATTTTATATGTGACATAGAATAATACAAATCAAGAATTCTTTTGTGAATTCAGCATCACAATTGCTTGAAAAATAGAGCAGGTATTCATATTTGAAATATTGTTCTTGGCGTTAGGGCGTGGTCGGATTATCGCGCTATCTCTTTCCCACGCACACAGCGTTATGGCAGTGATATTCGGTGACGTCACAGTTTGCTATTTCTGGTATTTGACAGCTACCCCTTCCACCAAATGTCAAAGCTTTACAACTTATTTATTATTGTGTAGATTTTGAAAATTCCTTTTCCACTAGATTTTGGACGGCCTACATTTTTAAGAAATGTATTAAAAGAAAAGTAGTCAGCTAATTACTATGTATTGCTGGTGGTAGGATTGTACCCCCCGGATAGCAACCACCGTACAAAAGAGGTCAAACCCGCCATAGTGATCCACGTAAGTGTTGCAGTCCAGGATTTAGCCAGTTTCGAAGTGTTGACTGGAGATAATCATATCTCGTCAGTCTATATTTGAACGCCACTCTTACTATTAGATGCCGAATAATAATAACTAAAGCGGACAATAGCCTAGTTGGGAATGGAACGGTCTGCCGAGACAATGTCCGCAGGTTCATAACCCAAGGCACACACCTCTGACTTCGAAGTTACGTGTGTATTTATCAATTATCGTTCACTTTAACGGTGAAGGAAAACATCGTGAGGAAGCCTACATACCTGAGAATTCTCCAAAAGAATCTCGATGGTATGTGAAGTCTGCCAACCCGCACTACGCCAGCGTGATGGACTAAGGCCTAACCCCTCTCAGTAGTAGAGGAGGCCCGTGCTCAGCAGCGGGCAGTATATAATACAGGGCTGATTACATTGCATTGCAATAATAGCTACAAAATACAGGCAGCCTACACACGAATTGTTTATGACACTGAAAGAGGTCAAGGAAGGGTCATAAAACTAAAGATAGAAAGCCTTTAAGCCTAACGTTAGGACGCTGTGCAATTACCTGAATAAGTAAGAATACCATTCCATTTTCACAAAACTCTATTTCACGTCTGACTCGTCAAATATAATACGACCGAATACAAAAGTTACAATGTCTACTATGCTCCCAAATAAATGGTAATCAAATGAGCGTTATCGATATTAGCCGTCTAATACATTAACTGGATCATTTTTTATAATAATACAGCCCTGTATTATACACTGCCTACTGCTGAGCACGGGCCTTCTCTACTACTGAGACGGTTTAGACCTTAGCTGCACCAAGCTGACCGAGTGCGGGTTGGCAGACCTGACATAACGTCGAAATTTGCTTAAAATATATTCCTTTTGATAGATGCTTTGATTAATTATGTACCTAGATAGAGTGACGCGCTGCAATAAACCAAAACGAACAGGCCAACTTTTCTTAAGCTAGCATACGTGACAGCTATGTCACACGCTATCGCTGCATCATTCTGCGTACCCTTGTGTCCGCGCATAATGATACCAGTTATTACATGGTTTCTATTAAAATGGGGAGAAAATTATTTCCATGAAAAACGACAAAAAATAATTCACTCGAACTCATTTAGTGGGGAACTGTTCGCGTCTCTATTTTCGACGCATTTGAAACGTTCAGTGTCTATCTAGGTAGGTATATAATTAATCAAAGGATAGATGATATTTACTCGAAATTTATAAAATCCCTAATACGTTAACAAGATATTGTACGGAACCCTAAAAGGGTTGAGGTATCTTTTTAAAACCCCTATAAATCATGGGACTTATTGCTCCTAATCTTGCCCTAATTAATTTTCCTGAGGGATGGATATTAAGGTTTCGTTATTGGAGTTTTATAATGGGGTAAGTGGTTTTGTTGTAGGGTTGCCAGATTACCTTTTTTAACCGACTCCCAAAAAGGAAGAGGTTCTCAATTCGTGTTTGTATGTTTTTTATGTATATACACTAATTTCTCTGAAAATTGTGAGCCTATTTCCGTGATTCGGTTTTTATTTAGTAAAGTAGTCTCGAAATGGTCCCATTTCAATATATCTTGGTTAAGGGTTCATTCTTTTAATGATGATTAGATTAGCAAGCTCTCCTGATAGCAAGAAACACGACTGATAATTATAAACAGTAGAAACGTCACCCGAACTTACCCATACATATCCATTCTTAACATTGGCATATCATGTGAAAGAGATGACGTATTTAAGCCAGTACGAACAAAAGACACCTAATATTTGTATTTTACGAGCGTATGCAATCGTCCTAATAAGGTAGTTGACTACTTTTTTTAATGCGTTCCTCAAAAATGTAGATCATCCAAAATGTAACGGAAAAATAATTTTCAAAATTGGGGCAATAATTCGTAAGTTATAAAGCTTTGAAATTTGGTGGAAGGGGTAGTTGTCAAATAAATCCCTTTCTAGCCGATTTCGGCCACGGCGGCCAATCTCAACGGAGATCAGCCAGATACGCAGGAGATATTATAGTGCACAAGCGTGTGCGCAATACACAGGTGCACTCGCTATTCCTTTACTCTCATAGACCGGTGAAACGGCAATCCGACATGACCGGAGAGAGATCAGGCGCAGGACCCACGGCTTTACGTGCTTTCCGAGGCACGGGGGTATCACACCGCCAACTTCCTGACTCCGAGCTGCGACTGAGTAATTTTTAAGATGGAAAAACCCAGTCACAATGTTTTTTTGGCCCGACCCAGGATTCGAACCCAGGACCTCAGCGCGCAAATTGTACTCGTAACGCGTACGCAATACAACTACGCCACCGAGGCAGTCAAGTTGTCAAATAACATTAATATTACACTGAGACATCACCGACAGTCGCCGGCCATAACGCTGCGTGCGTGAGAAAGAGATAGCGCGATATCCCCTGCACGTCCCCAATTTTGCCCACAACAATATTTCAAATAGCTTTATTTTTTTAACCAATTTTGATGCTGATTTCACAGAAGAATTTCTTTTTCGTATTATTTTCTGTTACATATAAAATAAGTTACAAAATCAAAATATAGGAAACTACCCTATTAGGACATTCTCGACGCCATACTACGCAACTAGAACAGCCAATTTTCGCCGTGCGTATACCGTCTCATGGTGTGATAGGGGTCGAGCCTATCGCCACATCAGGTACAAATTCCAGACTGATACGGATTAGAAAAACCCAACATCACTTTGCCTGACCCAGGGATCGAACCCAACACTTCAGCATTGCAGTCGTACCGTAATACAACTACGCCATCGAGGCAGTCAGGACATTTTGGAGTCTTCAGATAACGCGTTGTAATGGCATATCTTCCTCTTTCTTATTGAACTAGGTGTCGTTTGCGGCTTCACTTGCGTAGAGCCTTTCTCGCTACAAAACCACTAAATCATTGTAGCGATACATTGTGCCATCTGTACGACGCTAGCACCATCTATTTGAAAACACATTAAACAGTTCAATTATTTCCCAGCGAATTACCGTAATTAAAGTAACCTAAGTGTTAATTAAGGAAATGATCTATAGGTGCACTAAATATTCAAATCTGTTCAGTTGTTTCTGAATTTAGTTGTCAATACAAACATTTTAAATTACTAGGTGTTGCTCGCGGCTCCGTCCGCGTGAAAAGCATTTTCCGCTACAAAAGTCCCTAAAACACAGTACGACGCCAGCGCCATCTACTTAAAGAATCGGATAAAAAATATCCATTATTTCCCATGGGAGCAAATTACCGGAATAAAAAGTAACCTATGTGTTAATCCAAGACATCGCCTACCCGTGTGCCAAATTTCATCCAAATCCGTTTAGTAGTTTCTGCGTTTACTTCGAACAAACATCCAAATATTTTCACAAACTTTCGCATTTATAATATTAGTAATATATTGTATTTTATTACTCTTCTTTACTCACCCCCTTACTTTTTATTACTTTCTTTCAATGTACAGTCAGCAGCATAAATATCTGTACAAAATCTAAATTTCAAATCGCCCATATACGCGTTAAGTTAAGCTGAAATATTTTTTCTTCGTTTGAAGTAAAGTAAATACCTTTTATTTTATTTTTGTGAAGAGAAAAATAAGATTAGTAAGAACACAAAAGTATGTAGGCAATTTTAGATTTTGAATTTGTTCATCTACTTATGCTGCTGACTGTACAGATTCAACATGTTCTATTGCTTTACTATATGTATAGATATAAGTAAAGATAATATCACTGTAAGTAACGTATTAAGTACACACGGCTTAATTAAAACCTCGTTAATAAATAATTACTGTAAAAGTGTCCATGTCAATGTAATTATCAATCGAAAATTATTTTTTAATTACGCACATAATTTTACACTCGAGTATCGGCCCGCCTTTAATTTTTGGTTTGGTGGTGAATATGAAAAGTGGATCGAGAGGTACAGGGTTCGAATACCAGGTTGGGCTACAATGTTTTTAACACCTACTGTCCAGGATTGGCTTTTCAGAGATTTACAACGCGTGTGTCGTCTACACAGGTTGTTAAATGCACATGCTTAATTTTTAATACACAACTCAGCATTAAAATCTTTTAGTCCTTCCTACTTAATATTATAAACGCGAAAGTTTGTAAGTATGGATGTCTGGATGTATGGATGTTTGTTACTCTTTCACGCAAAAACTACTGAACAGATTTCGATGAAATTTGGCACACGGGTATATCATATCCTGGATTAACACATAGGCTACTTTTTATTCCGGGAAAATATAAAGCGGGACTTCTATCCCGGGAAAACTCATTCACGCGGGCGGAGCCGCGGGCAAAAACTAGTAAATAATAAATCACCCCTATTTTTTCATCGTTAGGGTAGATTTTTTTCTCCAAATTTACATGGGACCAATTTAGAGGTGGGTATCCAATATTTTTTTTTGTTAAAATCTGGCTACTCTGTAAAAAGTTATGCGTGGCCATACATAAAAAAAAAATACACGTCAACTTGAGAACCTCCTCCGTTTATTTTAGTCAGTAAAAAATTACAGGCAACGTCATCATATTGACTATGAAGATAGCAAAGCAATTCCTGAAATGGACGAATTTTCAATCACATCTGATAGTGTTCGTATCAAATTGTCTCAACTGGATTGTTCTAAAACTGCCGGTCCTGACAATATACCCCCTATTTTCGTTTCTCGTTGCGCTCGTTTATTATCTGTTCCTTTAACAAATATATATAATATGTCACTTAAATCAGGAATATTTCCAAATATTTGGAAAAAAGCTAGGATTGTCCCCATCTTTAAGAGTGGCAAGCGTGACCTGGTTTCTAATTATAGACCAATTTCAATTCTTTCCACATTTTCTAAGGTTTTTGAGTCATTAGTCTACACAAAAATATATAATCACTCAAGGAAATACCTGTCCAGCAATCAGCATGGTTTCATAATAAAAAAATCTACCAACACTAATCTAACGAGCTATGTTTCCGATTTAACTACTGCTGTAGACCAGGGCCTTGAAGTCGATGCCATATACACAGATTTTTCTAAGGCTTTTGACAAAGTAAACCATAGCATCCTCATTGCAAAGTTGAAATCATTCGGCATAAACAACGCTACATTAAACTGGTGCAGGTCTTATTTGGAAACAAGGCAGTCATCAGTGGTTGTAGATGGTATGGAGTCCAACACTTTTTTAGCTACTTCTGGTATTCCGCAGGGGTCTAATTTGGGGCCTCTATTTTTCAACATATTTGTAGACGACATAAGCAATGTTTTCCAATATTCCAAAGCATATCTTTATGCTGATGATCTGAAACTGACTCGCATTATTAATAATACCTCAGACATGTGGCTGTTACAGGCAGATATCGATAATTTGAGCCAATGGTGTTAACGAAACAGAATGTATTTGAACAGCTCAAAATGTTATCATATTAAGTTTAGCCGAAAACGAAATAAGTTTAAATCTACTTATCATATTGAAGGGAATGTCCTGTCAGAACTGAACAATATCCGAGATCTAGGTGTACATTTGGATACCCAACTACGTTTCACATTGCACATAGATATAACGGTCAGAGCTGCATATAAGGCGCTTGGGTTTGTTCTAAGAAACTCAAAAGAATTTAGGGAACCAACTACTGCAGTATTATTGTTTAACACCTTTGTAAGAAGTCGTCTTGAGTATTGTAGTACTGTTTGGAACCCTACCTATGAGGTACATGCGGCGAGAATCGAGGGGTTACAAAAGAGATTCGCTAGGAACCTGGCCTTTAGAATGAAAATTAATAACTCTCTGAGATCATATGAAAATAGACTGCAACATTTTAAACTTATTTCCCTCAAATCCCGTCGCGCCATTCTCGACCTTCTATTCTTTTATAAACTGCTCAACAATGGCATTGATTGTCCAGAACTTGTCGATAAGATCAGTATTAATGTACCCTATAATATCCCACGATATCCCGTCGCATTATTCAAAGCTCCTCGACATAGAACAAACCTTGGTAAGCACTCGCCTGTTGTGCGACTGGTTAATTTGTATAATGATGCGTCACTTGGTTTGGTGGACATAGACATCTTTCACAATAAGCAAAGTCAGTTCAGATCTTTGATCACTAAGTATCTGACATCTAATGTGTGATTCTCCATTGTATTTAATTTTAATTTTATCGTATTTTTTTTAATGTAATAATATAATGTATGATTATAATTTATAATTTATTGAAAACCTTGATAATGGTAGTATTTAGTATTTATTCAAACTTTCAATCTAAATTTACAACTTTTTAACTAATTTCATTGACATTATTGTAATTTTATCCAACTATATTATACTAGATTTTTTTTTGTGTTAATTTTTTAATATGCATTTTAAAATTATATAAGTTACTTTTTGAGTTGTTCATAACTTTGCATGCTGTGATCATCTATAATTTGTAATGACATTTAGCCTTAATAATATATATTTTAATGTTTTCGATTGTGCCAATGTACATTACGTTGATGATCCTATAAATAAATAAATAAATAAATAAATAAATCCCGGTCCAATGGAACTTTACTTCGAGAGCAAAATGTAATCTCGAGAAAAAATATTTTATTCGCTGTTTTATAAATACCAAAGCCATATAGTCACATAATACAAAAATCTTACGACGCAAGAGAACTGGGACTGCATTAAGAACTTTATATTAGAGTAGAAAGTGAGTCCCATTCTAGCGCCTGCAACGGCGAATACTTTCCGAATCTACAATCCAATATATTACTTATCTCCCTAATAACCATCAAGAGTGAAAAACTATGTCAATCGATTCAAAATTTTAAGACAAAGAAGGTAGGTTGAATTCTGTGTGTCTGGAATGCGCAAGTCTGAGTCCCAAGTTTAAAATTGGGTGTAGTAAGTTTGGGGGTACTTTTGCACCGGTATGTTACTACCGTGTAGTGGATGGAAGGCATAGGATGTCGCGGAGATATTATGTCACCAGCACGGGCGTAGCTATAGCTTTCACATGGGGGGGCTACAAGAGTGCGTTACGCTACAAAATGTTAGCGGTCAGTGGCGTCGCCCCCTTATATACGCGGTACGCCCATGGTCACCAGTCACATCCTTAGATATACTGGGTGCATATTGCTGCTTCCACGTATTAGGTCGTTAATCGAAAATAATGATTTTATAAGGACCCGTTTTAATGAATATTTTTCTTTTCGTATATATTTAATATTTTTTTCTACTACCCAAGCTTTTAAAAAGATATAAATGCGAAAGTTTGGGAAAATGTTTGGATGTTTTTTGGAAGTAAACGCAGTAACTAAACGGATTTGGATGAAATTTGGCACACGGGTAGACTATGGCCTGGATTAGCACATAGGCTATCCCGGTACTTTGCTCCCATGGGAAAATTTAAAGTTATTAATCTGATTTTTTAAATAGAGTGCGCTGGCGTTGTACTGGGTTTAGGGGCTTTCCTAGCGGAAAGATTGTTTACGTGGGCGAAGCCTCCGAAGCTCACCTAGTTATAATTAGTTGAAATACTTAGTTGAAAATTGGTTTTAATATTTGCCAAACATGTAAGCCATCGATGTAAGTCGAAACTTTAGATGAACCTAAATGGAAATTAGAAGAAAATCTCAATGAAAACTATAGAAAGGGTCCTAAGCATGAAAGAGACCTAACTAAAAATTGGATTATAGAGACAAAAAATAGAATTATAAAGATTTATAAAATGGTATTAGAGATAACGTCTAACACACGGGTTTGAAATATAAATCGTGATAAAAAAAATCTATCCAATATATATTCTTTAATAAGTTTTTTTTTTTTTTTTTTTTTGCATTGAATGACGAGACGAGCATGCCGTTCGCCTGATGGTAAGCGATACGACCACCCATAAACAGTAGCAACACCATCCAGCACCTAGACTTACAAAGTACTGTGTGGCATTCCACTGCGCTCGTCATCCTGAGACATAAGATGTTAAGTCTCATTATGTCCAGTAGTTATACTGGCTACAATGTCCTTCAAACCGAAACACAACAGTGCATGCACACTGTTGCTTGGCGGTAGAAATAGACATTGCGGTGGTACCCACCCAGACGGCCTCTTACATAATGAGAGACCTACCACCAGTAGTAGGTGGTGAACAGTCTAGCATTTTTCGTAATTGCCGACACCGCTATGAGGTCTCGAGTTTGAATCTCGGGTCGGGCAAAGTCATATTAGGTTTTATGCTCGGTATATCACCCTACCATACCATACCTGTATTATATACTGCCCACTGATGAGCACGGGCCACCTCTACAACTGAGAGAGTTTAGGCTTTAGTGCACCACGCTGGCCTATACTATCACCCTGGAGTCTGGAATATATGCCCGATATGATCCTCAGTCCTACCACATCATGACAACAAATTGGTGCGCTGGGTGCACCTCTAATCCCCCTTCGAGGTTAAAACTTGTGTGTTTTTGATTTCGCATGATGAAAAGTGGAAACCCTGTACCTCTGCCTACCCCTTCGATATAAAGGCGTGATATATTTTTAACATGGCAAGTCTCTTATGCCTTGGTAATAACGTATTCACTGTTCAAGCATTACAAACTTTGATGTGAAAGCCTACTGGTTGAGCACTATTCCTGCTACTAACACTTTTTCGTGCTTTAACAGACCGTATAAAAATACTTAATGCTTAGACCCGAGTCTTAAGGTTTCTAGGTCAACGGTTCTGAGTATTTGGGGTGATCTTTTTTCTACGTTTTATTTGTTGTATTATGAAGTTTTTTTTTCAAATGATTGAGATGAGAATGGTTTATTGTTAACATTATGAGTAGTGGCTTCGATTTGAGGGAGGCGGGGGCAAGGTTCCGATTTGATCCCACGTCCGAAAGTGCAACAGTGCATGAAGATATCTTATTCAAAATGATACTACTATGAAGTTGGGCTTGCTTCCTATCAAAATGGGACGGAAGAAATAGAAGAAAGGTACAAGCTGCGATTCTTTGGGTATTTTTATACGGGGACAGCAAAATGACTCCAGTGCAGTTGATGGTAATTGAAGAGGGGTCCAGACAGTGTCGACCGACGAGCGATGATTAATTGTCGTCAGTTGGTACAATTATGCCGGCCTGTTTGAACTAAATATAGGGAACGTGAACGTCGTAATCATTGCCATCTGAATCATCGGTGGCGCAATATGAATCTTTCAGCCTATCGACACTTGGCATTGACGTAAAATATTCACATATAATACCACAAGAGCTTCAAAATTATCGGGTATTTTCCGATAGGTTCGTTGCAAACAAATGAAGGAGTTTTCAGGTTAAAAAATCACGAGCGCGAAGCGCGAGTGATTTTTCCTGAAAAACTTGACGACTTCATTTGTTTGCAGGGAACCTTGAGGGAAATGCCAGATAATTTTGAAGCTCGTGTGGTATTCGGGGGATTATTTTTCCGTCCCAAATGTCGGCCAATAGAATTGCACCATGAGATGAAATGAACAGTCAACAAATAAGAATTTCATAATATATAGTAACGACCAGAGAAAATATTCAAAAAAAATTGTTTCTTATTATATAGTAACGACCAGAGAAAATATTCAAAAACAATTGTCAGTATAATACCATGTAGGTTGTACCACGTGACGTCGAATGGTGCAATTCTATTGGTCGATATTTGGCTCGGAAAAATAATCACATATAATACCACAAGAGCTTCAAAATTATCGGGTATTTTCCGATAGGTTCGTTGCAAACAAATGAAGGAGTTTTCAGGTTAAAAAATCACGAGCGCGAAGCGCGAGTGATTTTTCCTGAAAAACTTGACGACTTCATTTGTTTGCAGGGAACCTTGAGGGAAATGCCAGATAATTTTGAAGCTCGTGTGGTATTCGGGGGATTATTTTTCCGTCCCAAATGTCGGCCAATAGAATTGCACCATGAGATGAAATGAACAGTCAACAAATAAGAATTTCATAATATATAGTAACGACCAGAGAAAATATTCAAAAAAAATTGTTTCTTATTATATAGTAACGACCAGAGAAAATATTCAAAAAAAATTGTCAGTATAATACCATGTAGGTTGTACCACGTGACGTCGAATGGTGCAATTCTATTGGTCGATATTTGGCTCGGAAAAATAATCACTTATAATACCACAAGAGCTTCAAAATTATCGGGTATTTTCCGATAGGTTCGTTGCAAACAAATGAAGGAGTTTTCAGGTTAAAAAATCACGAGCGCGAAGCGCGAGTGATTTTTCCTGAAAAACTTGACGACTTTATTTGTTTGCAGGGAACCTTGAGGGAAATGCCAGATAATTTTGAAGCTCGTGTGGTATTCGGGGGATTATTTTTCCGTCCCAAATGTCGGCCAATAGAATTGCACCATGAGATGAAATGAACAGTCAACAAATAAGAATTTCATAATATATAGTAACTACCAGAGAAAATATTCAAAAAATTATCAGTATAATACCATGTAGGTTGTACCACGTGACGTCGAATGGTGCAATTCTATTGGTCGATATTTGGGTCGGAAAAATAATCATATTAAAAGGATGAAAAATTACATTTATTTTGTTGATAATGTATTGCTGTGTATCTGGATGCTCGAAAACATAAAAATAAACAAATCAAATGGTGTAAAATTCTATTACGTTGCCAAGAATAGTCCCTAAGTACTTATATTCCATTGTTATGTGAAAATCGACAAAAATAATAAAAGCTGTAAAAAACATACATAAGTATGAGTTCCAAAAGCATTTAGAAATTGTCTCATTACGTAATTTATAAAAATAAAGAAGTTTTGAAGATAGTATTCAATACAAACAAATCTGTAATTAAGAGAACATAACCTCCTAATTTTGAACTAACTAGCACTAATCTAAAAAATAGTATATTTTGGCCACGCTGGGTATCAATAATATTCGGCCGGAACCCATATTTGATCATTTTTGTCAAATTAAAAGAATATTATATAAATAAACTAGCGACCACGACAGACGTTGTCCTGCCCTAAAAAGGAAATAAAATCCTAGAACCCGAGCACAGCGCCACCTACCGGATCCAATTTTTTCTCTAAGCCATTCTCGACTCCACCCGAAGACACACAAAAAAATTCATTCAAATCGGTCCAGCCGTTTAGGAGGAGTTCAGTGACATACATACGCACAGAAGAATTATATATATAAAGATTATAGGTTTGAAAAGTTTCTTTTTTTATCCACATGTGGCTTTTGTGTCGATCTTATGCTGCCATATGATCTTTTACTGGTGGTAGGTCTCTCGTTATGTAAGAGGCCGTCTGGGTGGGTACCACCGCAATGTCTATTTCTACCGCCAAGCAACAGTGTGCATGCACTGTTGTGTTTCGGTTTGAAGGACATTGTAGCCAGTATAACTACTCGACATAATGAGACTTAACATCTTATGTCTCAGGATGACGAGCGCAGTGGAATGCCACACAGTACTTTGTAAGTCAAGGTGCTGGATGGTGGTGCTACTGTTTATGGGTGGTCGTATCACTTACCATCAGGCGAACGGCATGCTCGTCTCGTCATTCAAAGCAAGTAAAAAAAAAAAAAAAAAAACCTATAGTCCGTACACGTTCCCTATACACAGGCTGATCCCGGAATGCGACACTTACGTGGGCCACTATGGCGGGATTTACACCTTGTATACCGGTGGTTGTATAAGCGACGATAGCCTAGTTGGGAAGTGGAACGGACTGGCGAGATGAATGTCCGCAGGTTCAAAACCCAAGGGCACGCACCTCTGACTTATCTAAAAAGTTATGTGTGTATTCTTTGTGAATTATCGCTCGCTTTAACGGTGAAGGAAAACTTCGTGAGGAAACCTGTATACCTGAGAAGTTCCCCGAATTTCGAAAGTATAATGAAGTCTGCCAACCCGCACTAGGCCAGCGTGGTGGACTAAGGCCTAACCCCTCTCACTAGTAGAGGAGGCCTGTGCTCAGCGGTGGGCAGTATATAGTACAGGACTGATATGGTATGGTGGTGGATACGGTGGTTGCTATCCATGCGGATACAAATATGCTATTCCCAGCCAATTTCATCTTTATTTTACTAAATACTTCAGACGGTACGCGAAAGGGAGCTCGAGCGTATACGTATGTTAATATTGAATCACAAACATAAGACGAAACGTGAATATTTATTTGGCGTAATACGTTTTGCGAAATAATGTTAACATGTGATGCCATAGATTAAAGATCGTAGAAGTGATTTATGTATGAAAACATGTTTCCGGCGTATAGGATTTGGAGCGATTTCTGCTAAAAAGCCCAAGATGTTATTTCCGATGCGGAACCGAACCCACGACCTCCATAGTCATTTTCTATTATCACTAGATTAAAGAGGAGGCACTCAACGAGTAATTAGGGTACAATAGTTTTCAAAGTGGAATAAATTTGCGTAAGTTAACTCATGCATGGCGGTGTTTGAGCCTTCGACTATATGACCAAGCATAATTATAATAAAACAAGTATGTTATTTTACATCGATTTATATGAGATAAGAGATAATGGTACAAATCTGACAACATCGTGAGGAAACCTGCATAGTAGTAAAGTTCTCTATAAAAATTTCGAAAGTATGTGAAGTCTGCCAACCCGCACTAGGCTAGCGTGGTAGACTGAGGCCTAAACCCTCTCAGTAGTAAAGGAGGCCCGTGCTCAGCAGAGGGCAGTATATAATACAGGGCTGGTATGGTATAATAATAATAATAATTATTTTTTGTATTAATGGTTTTTAGTATATATATAAAAATGTAAAAAACCAAAATTTTAAAATAAAGAGAACATAATAATATTATGTTGTTCGTATCTTGCTAACGGCGAGTACTTGCATAGACACAACCTAGTAGCCAAGATCATACACCAGCAAGTTGCTCTTCGGTATGGTCTTGTGACTCTTGAAGTGCCATATTACCAGTATGTGCCTCAACCAGTTCTCGAAAATGATCATGCAACGCTGTACTGGGATCGATCTATTATCACGGACAGGACTATTGTTGCCAATAAGCCTGATATTATAATAGTAGATCGATTGGCGCGCCGGGCAATACTTGTTGACGTCACTATTCCGCATGACAATAACCTTGTTAAGGCCGAAAAGGATAAAATGTCTAAATATTTAGATTTGGCTTACGAGGTTACCGACATGTGGGAGGTAGACTCCACAATTATTGTTCCGATTGTCGTTTCTGCTCATGGGTTGATACCAAAGAGTCTCGACCAACACCTCCAGAGGCTCTCAATTGGTCGTTGGGCCAAGAGCCAGATGCAGAAAGCAGTACTTCTGGACACGGCACGCATTGTGAGGAGATTCCTCACTTTGAATCCCTGACCACCGGTGGCTTGGGTCTTGAGCCTCGCCATCGGAGGGTGATTCACTTTTTTATATTTTTATAATATGTATTAATGTTTTTTTTAGTATGTATATAAAAATGTAAAAAACGGAAAATTGAAAATAAAGAGAAATTATATATCTTTATTCCCAGGGCCAAGAGCCAGATGCAGAAAGCAGTACTTCTGGACACGGCACGCATTGTGAGGAGATTCCTCACTTTGAATCGCTGACCACCGGTGGCTTGGGTCTTGAGCCTCACTATCGGAGGGTGATTCACTTTTTATATTTTTATAATATGTATTAATGTTTTTTTTAAATATATATATAAAAATGTAAAAAAAGGCAAATTGAAAATAAAGAGACAGTAATCTTTACTGCCACAATTACATAAATGCGCTTTTTTATTTTGAATCCCACGACTCCCGAACTAGTGTTAACTGTATCTTGGGAGTCAGAGTCTTCTCACAAACGTTATGGTATGGTATGGTAGTGATAGCGGTAGTCACAGTCTTCTGGCCTACATTGTTAAAAGATGACAGAATGCTAAGCTGATGGGGTAGGTACAGTCTAATAGAAACTGTGTTGAGCCCGTCAGTTCATGCTCTAAACAAATGTATCTAAATTCTAGTTCTATCACTTTGCCTTTGTACTTCCAGCCGTTGCAGTTAGAAGGCAAAATCACAATTGCGAATCGTTTTTTGTCTATCCAATAACCACAAATTAAAAAAAATTAAGCGATATCAAAGTTTAAAAAAAATGTATAATCCTGTGGTGCAATTCTGTAAAAGCGCAGTTGGTGTGAAGTGAGGTGACTTCGACATCTCGTGTGAGATTATGACATAACGCAGTGCGACAATCTAAATCTTTGTTTACAGAATAGCGATTAACGTGAAATACGTGATAAACACTGGTGGTAGGTCTCTCACACCATGTAAGAGACCGTCTGGGTGGGTACCACCGCAATGTCTGTTTTTACCGCCAAGCAGCTGTGTGCATGCACTGTTGTGTTTTGGTTTAAAGGACATTGAAGCCAGTGTAACTAGACTTAACATCTTATGTCTCTGGATGCCGAGTGCAGTGGAATGCCACACAGTAATTTGTAACTCAAGGTGCTGGATGGTGTTGCTACTGTTTATGGGTGGTCGTATCCCTTACCATCAGGCGAACGACATGCTCGTCTCGTCATTCAATGCATTAAAAAAAACGTAATTTCTCACTTGTGAGTAAGTGAATGTAGTTCGCTTCATCGAAATTCTCACCTTGTGGCGCTAGTGTAGATCTCACTGCGGATTCAGAAGTGAGCTCGATATTACAGAATAGCAAGGCTGGCTGTAGGCATAAACTAAATCGCACATCGTGTCTCTTCTACCGCATAATCTCTACCTGAAATTATTTAGAGAGTTCGCAACGCCGACGATGTGTCATTCGTATTGGATTTCCTTAAGAAACCCATTTGTTTCTCATTTGTGAGCGATTTATTGACTCAGTACTGAGTTAATTTTGATTGGATAAGTAGAAGGAAAATATATTTTCAAGTAAAGTGACATTAGTCACTGTAGTAATCGATCAATGTAAGAGTTTTTAGAGGGTAGAAATAGTACCTAAGGGTTGTTAGATTTTTATTCGATAGCTAGGTGTTGTTCGCGGTTTCGCTCACATGAATATTTTCTTCAGCATGACAGTACGTACCATTGTGGAACTTACTTTTTCCGTATTAAAAAATAGCCTACAATATGTTATTCTTACACATTTTTGCGAGTCAAAGGACATGTCCAAAAACGGGCTTAAAATTCTAACCGACACACTTTTATATATATTTGGATAGTACTCCCAAAAACGAGGCCTTTGCAATAAATTTTAAAGTCCTCCGATTTGAGATTTATATAATTTTATTTTGCTTAAAAACTACATTTAAAATGGACTTTTTAAAAACGTTATTTATAAATGGAGGGGTGTAAAAATATTTTTTTATGGATCCAAGATCCATATATTTGGCCCATAACTATGCATACAATTTGAGCCTGGTTAGATTTTGAGGCCCAGCACCCATATAAAAGCCGGACATCTTTAGTCCAAATTTGTTCCGTGGTTTCTGTTTCTACTTCCAGCAATCACATAAACATTTGCACCATATACTGGTGGTAGGTCTCTCATATGTAAGAGTCCGTCTGGGTGGTACCAAAGCAATGTCTATTTCTACCGCCAAGCAGCAGTGTGCATGCACTGTTGTGTTTCGGTTTGAAGGACATTGTAGCCAGTGTTACTACTGGACATAATTAAATTAAATTAAATTAAAAATTTATTTATTAAAAATTTTTTAGACTTACAAAGATTTAAAAATTACACAAAAAAATACATAATATCACAAGAATCAAAATATTAAATACAAAAATTACCAGGGGTTCCCAAACTAGGCGAGGCCTGTATCTTGGGAAACCAACATTCGAGTTACATAATATTGAGAATCTTTAGTTAAATTTACAAAAAATAAATAAAAAAAAGAACTACATAATCATAATTAATAAATAATTAAATAAGTAAAACTGACGATAGACTTTTCAGATCAAAAAATAAATCCATAATTGAAAAGGCTTACACGATAGACTCAGTAACATCATAGTTAATACCTTTTAACCAACTCGTGAGTTTTTTGGAACACTCAAACATTGAGCAGTCTTTGAACGGACATAATTTCGCAACCTTGTTGTATATTGAGCGGTATGCATAAAATTGGAACCTTTTTGCGAAGTTAGATCGCACTATTGGAAGGACTAGGTTGAAAACCCTTTTACTTAACAATACCCTATATTCGTCAGAGTTAATTATAGATTTGTGTGTTGAAATACAAGCTTTATGAATATATAATTGACGAACTCTTAAAAGGCCTGCTTCTTGATACAAAATATCTGTGGAAAATCTAAAATCTTTGCGCAGCATGACCTTTAAAACTGCACGCTGCGCCCTTTCAAGGGATAGCATAACAGATTTCCCTGCCCCGCCCCAAACACCAATGCAATAGGAAAGAAGGGATTGACAGATAGAAAAATATACTAATTTAAGAATACAAACACTAGCTGATTTACGTAACATTTTCATGATACCAATAACCCTCCGTATCCTACCAGCAAGTGCTTTTATATGTGATTCAAAGTTCAACCGATCATCCAGAATTACTCCTAAGTATTTAACCTCCTTGGCTCTTCGAATTTGATCACATTGGCATGTAGAAAACAGCGTAGGGGTGCATGTGTGAATCCTGAGATCAGGCAGAGGAGGGGGCTGGGATTTTGCTGTCTTATGGAAGCATATATAATTAGTTTTTTCTGTGTTCAAAGTTAAGAGGTTATTCTGAAGCCAATTTTGAATTAATTGTAGCCCCCTTTCAGCAGCCTGTCTAGCATCTTCCCAGTTATGGCCATGAAACACAATCGCCGAATATATTAATGAGACTTAACATCTTATGTCTCAGGATGACGAGCGCAGTGGAATGCCACAGAGTACCTTGTAACTCAAGGTGCTGAATGGTGTTGGGTGGTCATATCGCTTACCATCAGGCGAACGGCTTGCACGACTCATCATTCAAAGCAATAATAAAAAAAAATCTTTCACGTTTCTAACAGTGGTAAGATCAAGATTTATGTACTATTTATGAGCTATATCTTATTTCATCCAAATGGCTAAGAAATATCCCATTGAAAATCTTCACGAAATAAATTTCACTCAATTATCTTCGTTCAGAATGAACTAAATGCATTGCAAATTGAATTTCTGTATGATTCGACGGATTCCGATGGGCGACACAGGGGCCGTTATTCGGGTATTACAGAGATTATAAAACTGCTGTTAAAAATATATTTATATTTTTTTAAGGGGGCAAGGCAAATGTATCCCTTTGCCCCTGATTATAAGCCCAGTGGGTTCCAGAAAGAGTATTGACTGTCAAGAGATGGTTATCCATCGCCAGTTGACATAATTATGCCGGTAAGTTTGAACCGGATATACACAGGCTGATCCGGAACGCGACACAAATACACTGGCATAGTGCCGGGTTTTATCATCTTGTGTATGATGACTTGCGTTTGACTGCCTCGGTGGCGTAGTTGGTAGTTGTATTACGGTACGACTGCAGTGATGAGGTCTTGGGTTTTTCTACTCAATATCAGTCCGAAGTCTGGAAATGTGCCCGATATGGCGATAGGCTCGCCCCCTATCACACCATGAGACGGAATACGCACGGCGAAAAGTGGGTGCACTAATTGCGCCTTTGCCTCTACCCCTTCGGGGATAAAGGGCGTGAGTGTGTGTGTGTGTGTGTATGATAGTTCTAATACCACTAAATTACACCACCAGGTGCTATTCGAGATTCCGTCAGCGTGAAAGCACGATGAAAGACTTTTCGGAGCCAGTGTGGTTTGTACATAGACTGGACAGTTCCAGTTGAGTGCCATATTCAATACCCTTCCAATATTCATACATTGTAGATTTTGCACTGTGTTTCGTTTTGAAGGACTTGTAGCCAGCGTAATTACTGAGCATTATGACACTTAACATCTTATTTCTCAGGGTGACGAGCGCAGTGGAGTACCACGCAGTATTTTCTAATTCAAATTTCTGAATGGTGTTACTGTTTATGAACGGTCGTATCGCTTACTATCAGGCAAGCAGCATACTCGACTCGTCACTCAACTACAATGCTATGTTTTCAATTGCAGCGTGTTTGAACACTATAATGACCCGTATGCATGCCATATCACACCACGACGCAAATTGACGCCGGGTATTCCGAAATGAAGGAATTTGCACCGTTTTTTTTTTAACCAACATTAGATCGTCCGGGAATATGACATCCGATCGACCATCACGCTGGACCGAGTCCCTAACACTATATACACCCTACACCGGCATACCAACTAAAACCCCGCGGTGGCCCTCTCTAGCGCATAAGGGGCGGCTGCGGGCACCTTAGGCGAAGGGCGCCCTCATAACGACCGCAACCGTCTCTGCGCAATGCCGTCTTGCGGCCCATCTCTATCAGTAGCAGGGGCTCCGACGCCCCCACACACCGAAAGACGTCCTAAACGTCTACGGCAGTGCTATGCCATCATCACACTGAATGGAATAGCACTGGCGCCCACCTTGAAGTTGCGCGATGTACGAAAGTACAAAGGACGCAGTCGCAGTCCCCCACTGCGCGCCCGCAACCCCTGATGGCCCCTTTAATTCGCCTCTTACGACAGGCAGAGGTTACCGTGATGGAGTTCTTCAAACGCCCCCATCCACAGGGCGAAAAGAATTTGCACCCTACCAGTTGTTATACTTTTTTGCTGCCCCATACGCGGTAAGCGGCGTTTAGGCAAAAATACTGTACTAATAAACATAATATCTTACTTTCAGTTTTTGAAGTTATACTTCTTTTGGCGCGTTTGGGAAAAATGACGAGAGTAAATTTGTACGATGCGCGCGCACACTGTCACGAAAAACCGACACCCTGAAGTTAGCTATAGTCAACATTTTAGTTTTGAATTTTGAACATAGAATAAGGCGTAAGAAAACCGACACCCTGAAGTTAGCTATAGTCAATATTTTAGTTTTGAATTTTGAACATAGAATAAGGCGTAAGAAAACCGACACCCTGAAGTTAGCTATAGTCAATATTTTAGTTTTGAATTTTGAACATAGAATAAGGCGTAAGAAAACCGACACCCTGAAGTTAGCTATAGTCAACATTTTAGTTTTGAATTTTGAACATAGAATAAGGCGTAAGAAAACCGACACCCTGAAGTTAGCTATAGTCAATATTTTAGTTTTGAATTTTGAACATAGAATAAGGCGTAAGAAAACCGACACCCTGAAGTTAGCTATAGTCAATATTTTAGTTTTGAATTTTGAACATAGAATAAGGCGTAAGAAAACCGACACCCTGAAGTTAGCTATAGTCAATATTTTAGTTTTGAATTTTGAACATAGAATAAGGCGTAAGAAAACCGACACCCTGAAGTTAGCTATAGTCAATATTTTAGTTTTGAATTTTGAACGTAGAATAAGGCGAAAGATAAAAATTTTAATAAGATTTTTATCTTGTTACGCCAAAGAAGTATAACTTCTAACGCGTGTACATAAGTACACACACACTTTTTTTCCGTGACTCGAGTTTTTTTTGCTCGGATTAACCGACCACCCGCCCTGAAAGCCTCAGGGAAAAGATGGTTCAGTCTCCTCGTTGTTCCCCATGTACGAAACTTTTTACTACTATACCTGTTGAACCTATTACTATATGGATGACCTATGTTTCTTACTAATATTATAAATGCGAATGGTTGTGAGAATGTATGGATGTTTGTTCTATTAGAAGTAAACGCAATAAGTGCTTAACTGATTTGGATGAAATAACAGATAAGCAATCTCTTAGATTACCAGGATAGGTACTCGTAAAAGAATGCAATGTAGCTTTTCCTAGAAGATCTTAAACACGGACAGAGTCGAAAGTAACACCTAATCTATACTAATATTATTTATTTATTTATTTATTATTAGGACATCCAGTAGTTGCTACATAACTTAAGTCTCAGAAAAAGAAAAATAATAATATACATAAATGCACAAAATTTTAAGGTGTCACAGCATGCATTGAAAAGAAAGTAACACTAGTATTAATATTAGCTATACATTTTTTTATTTATTTTTTATTATTATTATTTATTATATTAAAAAGCTGAAGAGTTTGTTTGTTTGGTTGAACGCGCTAATCTCAGGAACTACTGAACCGATTTTGAAAATTCTTTCACTAGTAGGAAGCTACATTACCTCTGAGTGCTTTAGGGTACTTTTCATCACGGGAAATCTTACTCACGCGGGCGGACCCGCAAGCAAATATTGGTTTAAATTATAAAACCATTATGCAGAGTTTACTATTAAAGGACCTAACTAAAGTTTTAATAAAATTGCATCTGAGGGTAAACAAAGAGATATAAAAAGCGGGAAACGAGCGATGAATTTAATAAAGTCGATGACGGAGGCTGTGCGAACCCCATTCATCTCTGCAACGGTGCAGGTAATAAGGGCGCGGTGGGACTGACAGCGGGGATTACTAAGTACAATCTATGACTTTATTCTACGTTTAGTGCAAAATAAAAACGATTTAACAAAAAATAGCACCGACTTCAAAAACCACTATAATTTAAAAAATAACTTGTAATTACTTTGCTTATGGGTTATAATAAAATTTAAATAATACCAGTATATTATATTTATGAACAATGAATAAATGTTTGGAGTCGGTGCCGGTCATAAATAAAAAATCGAACAAGTGTAAATCAACGCGTCATACGAGAGCTGCCTACGCAAATATATGTATATATAAAAATATACTTATAATACTTACACAACTTAAGTTGTAATATGAACTAGATACTTATTTAACAAAACAATGAAATAAAAAATACTAGTTGAGTGCCAAATTAGTACAAAAAATCAGGCACCGACTGCAAAGATTTATTCATTGTTCACAAATATAATATACTGGTATTATTTAACGTTTCTAATAACCCATAAGCAAAGTAATTACAATTTATTTTTTAAATTATAGTGGTTTTTGAAGTCGGTGCTATTTTTTGTTAAAAAGTTTTTTTGTTTATGAATTATTAATCATGTAGCTTTATAAATTTTACCCCTAAAAATTGTGGATATGGTTGAAGGTTTGTTAGAAGTGAATTCAGAAATCTATGAACGGACTTGGATGAAATTTAGCACAGAGTATTATCATCATCATTGGAATTTATCAGTTCACTGCTGAACATAGGTCTCCTTCAGTACCCGCCATTTTACACGCTTTATATTAGCTTCACTTGTATTTATGTTTGTATGTTTGTAACTGACTCCTTTGGGCGCGATTTTGACCCACTTTAAACGGTCAGATTTTATTCAAACTTTGTAGATTTATCGAGGACTGATAACAATATACTAATTTGATAAGATTATGCCATTATTCAATTTGCAAAATGAGATTTTTGTCAATTTATATATTTTTATATTTAGTGACATCTGTTGGACCATAGTAGAATTATAACTAAACTGACTACTCTTATTTCCCTGTCTTCAGCTTGTCGCATCCAGTTTCTGCCATACGCAAATCGTCTTTCCACCTTGCTGGAGAGCGTCCTATTGAGTATTATGAGTATATTTTTTTACATCCCTTATGCTGTGTGAAAAAGCGGCGATAGCCTAGCTGGGAGTGTAACGGACTGCCGAGACGAATGTCCGCAGGTTCAAAGCCCAAGTGCACGCACCTATGACTTTTCTAAAAAGTTATGTGTGTGTTCTTTGTGAATTATCGCTCGCTTTAACGGTGAAGGAAAACATCGTGAGGAAATCTGTATATCTGAGAAGTATGTGAAGTCTGCCAACTCGCACTAGGCCAGCGTGGTGGACTAAGGCCTAAACCCTCTCAGTTGTAGAGGAGGTCCGTGTTCAGCAGTGGGCAGTATATAATACAGGGCTGGTATGGTATGGTATGCTGTGTGTAGTACTTACTACCATCCGGTCCTAGGAAAATGGCAAATAATGTTATTTTCTTTCTCTCTTATGAGAAAATCTAACACCTCAGAGTGCTGAACGCAGTACACTTCGTGACACGCAGTGCTCTTTAATTCATAGTTTTAGGTGTTTTCGGTACTTTCATGGTCTTGTATGATACCATAAGGCAGGTTTGCACTCGTCATTCAGTGCTATAAAAAACCATCACCATAATAAAATAAGGTCGCTCCGCCCATGCGCCCGCTAACACAAGACCTCACTGCCCATTATTCATACATTCCGATAGACATCATTCCAATATTTATCATCAAATAATGTGGGAATTACCTCAATTATTATCGATTTAACACAACAGATAATATCGTGTATATTTAACCATAATCTTAAATATTTCTATAGGAGTTTCATCAGCGCCTGCAGCTTTGCCACACTTTAAGTGTTTTACAGCAGCCTCTATTTCCGCTCTAAGTATAGATGGTTCTTGCTCTGTGGCTATTTCATTGGCAGGTTCAAAGGCTATTAACCTTTGGTTATCTAGAAACAAGGACTTGCAATAATCCTCCCACACTTTGACAATGAGCTTAATTTCTGTAACAGTATTACCGGCAGAGTTTTCTATTGCCCAGGACTTTGGTCTAACTTGTCTTGTAATTGTTCTTATTTTCATGTGAAGATCCCTAGTCTCAAATTTCTGAGCATGCTGTTCTATTTCTGTGCAAATGGTGTTGAGCTCCATATTACGATCTCTACGACAAGCAGTTTGTATTTCAGAGCTAAGCAGATTTAGTCTCTCCATTTTGGCTCCGGAAGCTTTCTCCTTGCGCCTTTTTTCTATAAGATTCCACGTGTTACTCGACATCCAATGCTTACGCTTTACAACCTTCGTCTTGGGCTGAGAGATATTGACTGATTCCTTAATTGTTGTTTTAGCTGATTGCCAAAGTAACTCCGGTTTACCGTCGCATTTGGCAGATTCATTTGCCCAGGTACATTTAACATCTTGCATAATCCTATAGAAGGCCTCTTTGTCCACAATTTCAATGCGTTTTGAGGTTTTCTTTGCAATGCAGTTGCGCAATTTAAGCTTCAGGTCGCAAATCAACAATTCATGATCAGAGAGGCAATCTGCTCCGGGCAAAGTGTGCACGTTAGATATCGAGCTCCTCCATCTAGCTCTGATCATAACATAATCGATCTGGTTACGGTGTTTGCCATCCGGGCTGGTCCACGTATAGAGTCTTCTTGGGTGGTGCCTAAAAACGGTGTTCATTATGGCGAGATTGTTTTCGGCAGCAAATTGAATTAGGCGTTCGCCCCTGTCATTGCGTGTACCCAGGCCATATAGCCCAACTATATGCCTCAGGCCCAATTCATTTTTAGTACTGCCCACTTTCGCATTGAAATCTCCTAAAATAATTAGAAGTTCTCTCTTTGGGACTTGAGCCATGCAGGTTTCCAATTCATTGTAGAAGGTTTCCACAACATCATCATCAGCTGCCGATGTAGGTGCATAGACTTGAATTATATTTATTGGAACTGGTGAAGCATTGGTGAAGCATAAAAATATTTAAGATTATGGGAGATGTTGGTGTGGACATCTTACACTCAATTTGCCTACAAATATGGAAAACAGGAGAGTGGCCTAAGGATTGGTCGCATTCCTTGTTCATCCCGCTCCATAAAAAAGGTTCATTTAAGAAGTGTAACAATTACCGCCTAATATCTCTGATATCTCACGCGAGCAAGGTTCTTCTTCATATATTGAATACCAGGCTACAGGCATATATAGGCCGGGAGATCGCTCAAGAACAAGCTGGCTTTGTCAAGGGAAAAGGAGCACGTGAACAGATTCTCAACCTAAGACTGATCATAGAAAAAGCACGCGAGTTTAATAATCCACTGTTTATTTGCTTTGTGGATTTTCGTAAAGCTTTTGACACGGTTAAGTGGTGGAAGCTGTGGGAAGTACTATTGACAATGGGTGTACCACAACATCTAGTCTATCTCATACGGAGACTTTATGAAGAAGGTACAGTTTCCGTGCGCGTGGACGGAATTGATTCGGGGAATTTCAAAACACAGGCTGGTGTTCGTCAGGGATGCATTCTCTCTCCTCTCTTATTTAATATCTATACCGAATACATAATGCGAATTGTTTTAGAAAACTGGGACAAAGGTGTATCCATTGGAGGTCGGTTGATATCAAACCTGAGATATGCAGACGATACTACTCTTCTTGCAACGTCACAAGCAGACCTACAACAACTCCTTTCGCTTCTGGAAACGACCAGCTCCAACTTTGGCCTTACCATAAATCGCGATAAAACTAAAATGCTGATAGTGGATCGTAAGAATAATAATCGACCTGACTTAGGGGTAATAGCCAATTGCGAAGTTGTCCAGAGGTACATCTATCTGGGATCCACAATCACAAATACTGGTAGTTGCGAGGAAGACATCAGAAGACGGTGTACCATGACACGATCAGCCATGGAAAGACTCACGAAGATATGGAAAGATCGCCGCATAACTAAAAACACCAAGATCCGCTTAATGAGATGCCTAGTATTTCCTATTTTCTTGTATGGAGCTGAAACATGGACGATCAAACAGAAATGTCGCAAAAGGATTGACGCCCTTGAAATGTGGTGCTGGAGGCGCATGCTAAGAATTAAATGGACTGCTCACCGCACTAACAAATCTATCCTGAACGAGCTTCGCATCAAACAAAGACTTTCGTCTATTGTGCACATGCGAATCTTCACAATGTTTGGGCATGTCATCCGAAATGAAAGCTCTTTGGAGCGATTACTGGTGCTAGGAAGAGTAGAGGGTCGACGTTCTCGTGGCAGGATACCCACAAGATGGACAGACGTCATTAAATCATCTATGAACTGTTCCCTTACTGAATGCACACGCAGAGCCATAAGTAGAGAGAGATGGAGAAGTCTCGCTAGAGCTGCAACCAAATTTTCAGACGTCCATAACCACGACCACTCCGCCAGGAGTGTACGACTGAGAAGAAGAATATTTAACCTGAAAATTGTGGCGGTCGAATGTATATAAAAAATAAGTGGATTATTGTTTATAGCCATCGAAGCCCACGTGATGGTAAGGATTCACCGTCGCCCATGGACTTTGGCAATGCCAGGGACAAAGCTAAGCCTAACTGCTGCCCAACGTAAAAAAACTTCTTTAAACCTAGATTTTTTATATGTAAAATTAACCGGAATTTAATATAATTTCTACTATGTTTTATTCGTTATTCACTTGGAGGCTTTTATTGCTTCTAGATACGTAAGTTCAAAATAATTAAACGAATTGAATAGTTAAACAATTAAAAAAGTTAGGCTTCCCCTGGAATCGAATCTAGGGCTACCCTTGACCGTAAGTTACATCCTCGCAACGCTAACGGCATCTTCAATAAAATTACTAAAAATTGAAAAATTCAATGTCCAGGTCCTGATTTTAGTGTTTTCATTAAGTACTCAATTTTGAGTTAAAGTGCTTTTGAAATTCTCTAGTAATTGAAACTTTATGAAGAACTTATATTAAATAATGTAAATAGCTAAACATATAGCCATAAATAATATGTACATATCCTACAGTAATACCAACTTGAACTCGTAAAAAATTGCTGTTTTATGTCATGGTTACCAACCACGAAGAATTAAGCTCTCAGGAATGGCGCAGGAATCGAAGCTATGGCTATTCGCATGGCTGAGTCAACACCCTTTATCCACGTAGACTGTTGACTGTTAATCGAACCGAGTACCTTACAGTCAAAGTAAGAACGCTAACAATAAAAAAATTCAGTCATTACATATAAATGGATTAATTACAAACCACCAAAATAATCCCGAATCACCATAAAATACTATAATGTAGACATTGTAATCAAACTTGTCCTCACTCACGAATGAAGAGTAATCCCTCCATTAATAACTCTAGATAGAGATCGCCATTAATAACTCTCTGGAGGCGTTTCTTTCCCAACCAGCTTACAACTTAATATCCAATTAAGACGTAGTAATTTCTATAGCTACATATGAGTTGCATTCAGCAATTTCCTGTTACAAGAGAGATAGAGTATGTCTCTCTCCCTCCGCCTGAAATAAGTAGCTTTTCAGACAAATCAGTCTCGTCGCGGATTCTGTAGAGAGCGGACGTGTCGCTCGTCGCGAGAATTCGAACACGTGTATTCGAAAATTAAAAATAAATCGAGTGCAAACTTTTTGAATTTGGAGTGTGTTGGTTGCACTGAGTGTTGTTTTTTTAATTTGGTGTTGTTGTGGTACGTTGTGTTTGCTGCCAGAACGTAAAGATGAAAATAACCGTTGAATATTCTCGTCGAGGACGCTAAACTATGCCGTTAGACTGGCCGCGACGGTAATGTGTGATTAATTGTTGCTGTACGACGGATTTTCCTGAATGTAGGTAATGTGTTCTATTTTTCAAAATAGGAATGCACGCTTAATTTTTTTATTTTGTGTCAATATTTCTTTTAAAGGACATTCTATTTTTGAAACACAAAGACGGCTACGATATTTTATTAAATAAGTTCTCTTTGAAAGAAATGAAAATCACCCAAATAGGCAAATCAATCAAATAATTTATTCAATTTTTCAATCGAATTCGTTCCAAAAAATGCTAAATTCAATCAATGGCTGAAAGCATACAAAGTACGAATCCATAAAAAAAAATGTCATTTAAAAACAGATGGCCATTAATACCTGACATAGTTGTAATGTCATCGAAAGTTATATACATAACTATACCAGGTTATTTTGGTCATCGTTAGCTATAAATACTCTGTCTCGAGTCTTTTCTCGACGCTGTCGTTTTCGGGAAACTTTCCATATGAATATATTTAATTATAAAATAAAACGTCCACTTTATACGTACGTATTTCAAAATTCGAAATGTAGGATAAAGGATGCGAAATTACGGATGGAACTAATCTAATTATAATATATAACGACTGAGTTAGTTAAAACATAATTAGGGTAAATATTACTGAAATTAATCGATTAGATCGTACATCACCTCGTACACCCTGGATCTATTATTCCGATAAAAGAACGAGCGGTTGGAATTGATAGCAAGAGATAGTGTTTAACAACACTGGAGACCATAGACTGCCTCGGTGGCGTAGTTGTATTACGGTACGACTGCAAGGCTGAGGTCTCGGGTTCGATCCCCGGGTCGGGTAAAGTGATATTGGATTTTTCTATTCAGTATCAGCCCGGAGTCTGGAATTTGTGCCCGATATGGCGATAGGCTCGCCCCCTATCACATCATGGAACGGAATACGCTTGGCGAAAAGTGGATGCACTAGTTGCGCCTCTGCCTACCCCTTCGGGGATAAAAGGCGTGAGCATGCGACCATAGATACTTTTACAATGAGGCTAATAGAAAACAATAGCGATAGAGTCTATATAAGTCATTCCCATATTGTTTTTGCTTTTCTATTTGCTTTAACGATTTCAGAAAAGTATCTTGTCTATGGTTTTATATTGGAATACTTCTACGTGATGTTATTCAAAGCCCATTTCAAAAGTTCACATTAAATGCTACTCGCCACATAAATATATAAGCCGATCTAATACAAAAGTCACATTCTAGTTTATGAGTCCCAAATAAATGGTAATTAATGAGTACTATCTACTATTAGCTGTTTAATATAATAACTGTTAAAATAATATTAACTTGAAACTGTAAATCAGGCTCTAAGTGTTCTTTTTCTAATACATTTCTTCTTCATCGTTCTAAAGTGAGATCTTTGGTTCTCCTACAATATTATCTTCTTCTAAGAACTCGAGTCAGTCTTACAACAGAGCGTGAAGAACAGCAGATGTTTATCTCTTACTGGTCGACATTTTTTTTTGGGTTTCACTTCATTTACCATCAGGTGAAGTGAAGTCACTTTGTAGAGCCATCGATAAAAAAAACATATGTAGGCATTTCTGACTATTCTATTTTGAGCAGTCGGCTTAGTCTACCAGCAGCGTATGGACTGTGTAACGAGAGCTCTTAAGTTCAATTCTTAGATCAGGTAACACGTATTTTTGTAACACAATTTATTGTGTCTGTTTGCGTGTATTGTCATGAAAACTACGTCAAATTTCTTTCGTAACATATTGGAAAAAATGTTGGGCCGACCCCACATTGAACTGAGAAAGGATATAAGATTTTCTATCAAACAGTACACGCCATAGTATCTCGACGACGAATAATCGTCTCTTATCCAAGAAATTGAAACAAGTATTTAGTTAGCATATTTTTACATTATGTTAAATTTAATTAAACAGAAATGTATTTAATTGCAGGAATATATAATAGCTAATACTTCGTTATGCAAATGAAATGGTCGGTTGGGTATTAATGTGAAGACTTAAGTGCATTTGATAGTTGTGGTCGAGTATTATGCTTCAAAAGGAATATTAATTATTCGTCGGAAATATATTATGTGCAGGGCGTAAAGTGGGAGCACTAGTTGCGTTTTGCCTATCCTATTGGGGTTTTCAAAGAATTTATTTTCCTGTATAGTACAGTCAGCGACATAAGTAGCTGAAAAATAACAAAATCAAAAAAGTCATCTTTACGCGTTAAGTTTAATTTAAATTTTTGTTTTTCTTTGTGTGAAGTAAAATTAATCCAGTTTATTTTATTTTTGTGAAGAGAAAACGAAAATTGGTAAGAACACAAAATTGTAGAGGCGATTTGAAGTTTTGAGTTTGTTCAACAATTTATGTGGCTGACTGTACAATAAAGTGATTCATTCATATTTTGATGCCATTTCATTTTTTTTTATGACAATGAATGACGAGACGAGCATGCCGTTCGTCTGATGGTAAGCGTCAAGACCGCCCATAAACAGTAGCAACACCATCCAGCACCTTGAGTTACAAAGTACTGTGTGACATTCCACTGCGCTCGTCATCCTGAGACATAAGATGTTAAGTCTCATTATGTCCAGTAGTTACACTGGCTACAATGTCCTTCAAACCGAAACACAACAGTGCATGCACACTGCTGCTTGGCGGTAGAAATAGACATTGCGGTGGTACCCAGCCAGACGGACTCCTACATATAAGAGACCTACCACCAGATTTACCATCAGATGTTTTGGAGTTACTTTGCCATGCTTCTGGAATCGAACCCACGATCTTCACTAGATCGCTTCACTCTCCGCTAAACGAATGTCTCTATTCCGTTTAAATACAGTTTATAGAAACAAAAGATAAAATATTATTTTCATAACAAAAGATGTCTGAATAATGGAAGTTGTACATTTCTCATGAAGTTTGCATAAACGCTTGAGTAGACAACAATGGATGCTCAAAGTTGTTTAACAGTAATATTCTACACACTCACGCCTTTTATTGAGGGGGTAGGCAGAGGCGCAGTTAGCACACCCACTTTGTATATATTCCGTCTTGTTATATGATAAGGTGCACTAAAACCGAATTTTTAGCCTAGCCGGGAATCAAACCCTTAACACAGCATATACTACAGTAACAAACTACGCCATAAATATACCATGCACTATTTCCATATTGAAATACTTCAAAACGGAATACCCAAGTATTAAAGTGGGGATAGTTTCTCGATAGCCCTTGAAACTTCTGCCGACGACTTGCGGCTTCGGATAACTCAAGAGCGATATAACGATATATTGAATGGGATTACTATCCCACAATAAATTAAGTTTGTTATCCTACTAGTATTTATACTTATCACACACACACACGTCTTTTATCCCCGAATGGGTAGGCGCAGGCGCAACTACTGTACCCACTTTTCGCAGTGCGTATTCCGTCTCATGATGTGATAAGGGGCGAGTCTATCGTCATATCTGTCACAAATTCTAGATTCCGGGCTGATACTGAAAAAAAAGAAGTATGTGTTTACTTATGTACACGCGTTAGAAGTTATACCTCTTTAATCTTTTTAACATCTCTTATAGTTTTAGAGTCGTGTAAACCATATCGCGATGCACTTTTTATACAGCCATCTATTGACGTTCTTGCGAATTAATTTAATTAAAACAAGATATTACAATATTTTTTGGTGATTATATTATGCTCTGAACACTGAAGTTAGCCGACACCCTGAAGTTAGCTACAGTCAACATTTAAGTTTTGAATTTTCAACGTAGAATAAGGCGAAAAATAATTAATTAAAAATTGTAATTATGGAAAGCCTACAATAGTAAAAAAAAATAATAATAAAAATAACAATACGAAACATGCTGGCCGTAATAAACAAGATATAAATCTTTTTAATTATCTTTCGCCTTATTCTACGTTCAATATTCAAAACTAAAATGTTGACTATAGCTAACTTCAGGGTGTCGGTTTTTCGGGACGATGTGCGCGCGCATCGTACAAATTTATTCTCATCATTTTTCCCTAACCCGCCAAAAGAAGTATAACTTCAAAAACCCAATATCACTTTACCCGACCCAGGGATCGAACCTGAACCCTCAGCATTGCAGTCGAGCCGTAATACAACTACGCCACCGAGGCAGTCACATATCTATACATATAATAAAGCAGTAAAACCGGGTGTGTCTGTATATTGAAAGAAAAGTAATAAAAAAGAAAGGGGTTTACCAAATAAGCATATCAAAATACATATGAGCGAATTTTATTATTCTTTGTCTGACTGTCTGGTTTTCTGTTTATTGGAGGATTTTCGTGTGATTTTCACAGGACAGACTATGATTGGGAGCAGAATATAAGATTTGTTCTATTAAAACGGATGTAGGGAAAATCAATGCTATTATTATAAAGCTGAAGAGTTTGTTTGTTTGTTTATTTGTTTGAACGCCCTAATCTCAGGAACTTCTGGACCGATTTTGAAAATTCTTTCACTAATAGGAAGCTACATTACTCCTGAGTGTTATAGGCTACTTTTTATCCCGGGAAAAGATTTTTATCCAGGAAAATCTTTTTAACGTGGGCGGAGTCGCGAGCGATACTCGTTATAAATAAGAATGTTTATGCAAATGTTTTGATTTTTGTAAGAAGTCGCTAAACGGATTTGAATGAAATTTGGCTCGCGGATAGACTATATTCTGGATAAATATTCTATTTTCATCCCGGTAATTTACGAAATTAATTTTGTTTTGTTTGTTACTTTGATTTTTAAATAGATAGCGTCGTACAGATGGCGCTAGGCTGTAGTGGTTTAGAAACTTTCGTAGCGGGAAAGGCTTTTAGGTAGTATTAGTTATTTAGCCGTAAAAGTTTAAGAATAAATGGAGTTATTATAGCTGTTTCGATTTTTAGAAATAAATGCAGAAACTGCTGAACTGATTTGGATGTTCTGAATTAACATAATTATATTATAGGCTATAATTTTAAGATCAGAGTCTGGAATTTGTGCTCGATATGCCGACAGTCTCGCCCCTATCATATCATGGTAAAGTGGCGAAAAGTGGGAGCATTAGTTCCGCTTATGCCTTATAAAAGGTGTGTGGGTGTGTTCATATATAACATTTAAAATACACTGGGATTTTTATTTTGTAAAAGGTCTTTTATACAAGTGAAGCCGCAACCGAAGCCTACTATTACATACTGACTATCCGTTCGGTGAACAGAGATCCCAAGCGACCAACTATTTGTCAACGTACCAAACTCTATAACATAAGTTATACTGGTTAATACAACAATTATTGCGAAGTTTTCGAACGGTCCCCGACCTCATATAATTGTACGTGTAATTACATAGCTATAACTTATGATAGAGAATAATTTAGACTTGCTTGGTAGACTAAAGCTTAAACTATAGGTTCTCAAACTTATTTCGTCTGCCCGCTTTAAGAATCAATTATATTAATGACTGCCTCGGTGGCGTAGTTGTATTACGGTATGACTGCAATGCTGAGGTCTTGGGTTCGATTCCCGGGTCGGGCAAAGTGATATTGGGTTTTTCAAATTCAGTATCAGCCCGGAATCTGGAATTTGTGCCCGATATGTCAATAGGCTAGCCCCTATCACATCATGGGACGGAATACGCACGGAAAAAAGTGGGTGCACTAGTTGCGCCTCTGCCTACCCCTTCGGGGACAAAAGGCGTGAGTGTGTGTTATATTAAATACTAGCTTTTGCCCACGGCTTTCCCCGCACGCAAGAGTTTTTCCTGGATAAAAGTCCTGCTATACATTTCCCTGGGATAAAAAGTAGCCTAAAATCTTCCCAGGGTTTTGAACTATCTCCATACTGAAATCCGTTGGGTAGTATTTGAGTTTATCACATACAAAGTTTTCCACCCCTTTTTACCCTCTTAGGGATTGAATTTCAGAAAATCCTTTCTTATCAGATGCCTTCTTCATACAAAAAACACACGCTCCAAATTTCAGGTCTCTACGATCAGCGGTTTAGGCTGTGCGTTGATTCGTCAGTCAGTCATTCAGGACAAAGCATTTTATATGTATAGATACCTAGTGTATATGAGTTTAATCCTTTTTCGGAGTTAAAATGTACACCCTTACTAATACATAATCCATTATCCTTACTCATGAATGCCTCCAACGCCCATGAGGGGGCGTCATCACTCACCTTGAGAAACACTGCCCTAAACTCTCTCAGTAGAAGAGACTCGTGCCTAGCAGTAGACAGTAGATAATACAGGGTTAGTATTTTATTTTTATACTACAAAATGCCTCGGTGGCGTAGTTGTATTGCGGTACGACTGCAATGCTGAGGTCTCGGGTTCGATCCCCGGGTCGGGCAAAGTGATATTGGGTTTTTCTATTCAGTATCAGCCCGGAGTCTGGAATATGTGCCCGATATGGCGATAGGCTCGCCCCCTGTCACATCATGGGACGGAATAAAAATGGCGAAAAGTGGGTGCATTAGTTGCGCCTCTGCCTACCCCTTCGGGGATAACAGGCGTGAGTATGCGTATGCGTTTACTACAAAATGACGAGACAAGTTAGCTCGTCTGCTGGTAACAACAATGGATGCTCAAAGTTGTTTAACAGTGCTATTATACACACTCACGCCTTTAATTGAAGGGGCAGGCAGAGGCGCAGTTAGTACTCGCAATTTTGTGTGTATTACGTCCTGTTATGTTTTTTTTATTGCTCGTTAATGACGAGACGAGCACGCCGCTCGCCTGATGGTAAGCGATACGACCGCCCATTAATAAGCCCTGTACTGAGCACGGGCCTCCTCTACTACTGAGAGGGTTTAGGCCTTAATCCACCACGCTGGCCTAGTGTGGGTTGACAGACTTCACATACCTTCGAAATTCTTATAGTGACCTTCTCCGATATGCAGGTTTCCTCGCGATGTTTTCCTTCACCGTTAAAGCGAGCGATAATTCACAAATAATACACATAACTTTTTAGAAAAGTCATAGGGGCGTGCCCTTGGGTTTTGAACCCGGGGACATTCGTCTCGGCAGGCCGTTCCACTCCCAACTAGGCTATCGCCGCTCATTTCGTGTATTTCGAGTTTTATTAAAGTTCCATTGAATAAAATTAAAAATTAAATTTCGCTTGCGAAGCTCAAGTGGCTTATAGCATTTTAATATCAAATCCTTTGATTTTGATTAAAAACTTCGCGGCCGGTACTCTTTAGCAGTAATTAGTATGCAGCGGGTATGTGGTTCAAAACCCGGCCTATAACTTACAAACTTTCCGATAGTTTGAATTTATTTTCGATTAGCTGAGATTTTTCGCGGCTTTCTTGTTCATGAAATTTTGACGGAATAAACGACTGCACTTTTCCGAGATAAAAATAGGTTATAATACGTTGATCCAGAAGTTATTATATGTGTGTGCCAAGTTTCATTCAAATACATATAGGTATATACATACATAGGGGTAGGAAGAGGCGCAACTAGTGCACCCACCTTTCGCTGTGCGGATTCCGTACCATGATGTGATAGGGTGCGAGCCTATTGCCAAATCGGGCACAAATCCCAGCCTCCGGGCTGTTACTAATTAGAAAAACCCACTATTATTTTGCCCAACCCGGGGACCGCACCCGAGACCTCAGCATTGCAGTCGTGCTGTAATACAACTACGCCACCGAGGCAGTCCTATCGCCATGTCAGGCACAAATTCCAGAATCAGAGTTGCTACTTATCTCACACCTAATATGACTGGCAAGGTTCGAATCTGAGAACCCAGTGCGGTATACGTCGCACACAATACAACTAGGCCAACATGGCAGTTTTACGATAGATATTTAAAAAGGCCGTATGTAAAAGTCCTTTATTTTTATTAACCTCTAATGCAAGAATGTCTTAATGACTAAATAAAGGAATTTAGGGCGGGTAGCTACAAAGAATTCGCAATTAATTGGTAATTCGATCATTGGGATTCATCGTTTTTTTTTAATTGCACAACATCGAACCTTTTTTGTAATAAAATCTTGTGTATCGATTTCATTTCGTTAAGGGAGAGTGCCTTCAAGGTACTTAAGTGTTTATTAACGGTATTCAATTTTTAAACGTCTTTCGACGAGGGCTTTTTTAATTGCCTTCATAAACATAATCTTACTATATAACTTCTTATCTTGTCTTACTAATATTATAAATGCGAAATTTTGTGAAAATGTTTGGATCTTAGTTAGAAGTAAACGCAGTAACTAAACGGATTTAGATGAAATTTCGTACACACGGGTAGGTCATGTCCTGGATTAACACATAGGTTACTTTTTATCCCGGTAATTTGCTCCCATGGGAAATAATGGATATTTTTAATCTGATTCTTTAAGTAGATGGCGCTGGCGTCGTTTTGTGCTTTAGGGACTCTAGTAGCGAGAAAGGCTTTACACGCGGGCGGAGCTGCGAGCAATAAAAAGTAGCCTATGTGTTAATTCAGAACAAGGTTTATCCGTGTGCCAAATTCATGCAAATCCGTGCAGCTGTTTCTGCGTATACTTATAACAAATAACCTAACATGTTCACAAACTTTCCCATTTATAATATTAGTAAGAAATAAGAATAAAAATGTAAGCCAGGTAAGACTTTCTATGTATAAATAAAAAATAAAATCATTTTGGACCTGAAAAAACATCGAATGCAAATAAAAGAATTCCACAATCTCGAACCATCTAGATTTGATTGGTAAGATAAGGTAAGCCACGAAATTGAATCGATGCCAAACTAAAATTAATAGGTATGTAGAAAGTCTATATTTGATTCGTTTATTGGGAATAACGCAATCATATTGAATCAAACAGTATAGTTATAGACCGGACATCAGGACCAAATTTTTCGTCCAAAAGTTATAACAAATCGGTAATAAGTCGCTGTCTTATCTGACATGTCCGTGTAACAAGACGTCTCGGTATGCTTAAATTTTGTAAAGAAAACAATATTTTGGAAGGAAATATGCCAATATACGCATTATGACCATGTCAAAGTATGTTCTGTTGAATTTTACATGGGTATTTCATTATTTCACGGTAGATTGAGTTACTGACGAACAGGCTCAACATTTTTGTATGTCAATTTTCCCAATGTCCGCTCTATATAATATTTAATCAATATAAACCAATTCTTATTATTAAAATTCTTGATACTATGTTACATATGGCTTGATTCCTTGTGATCTGGGTTACATTTTCTTATCTTATTGGGTTGCGTACATCAAAAGGATTTTTTATAACATCACTTTGATGTCCGTTTGTCCTTTGTCTGTCAAAACCTTTTTCTAAAAAATTTATATCAGATACTCGGGTTTACGGTCTCTTTCAAGTGTTCAAAAATCAAACTTGTATGTCAATGCGATCAAAAGATAATTTATGATATATATTTTTCGTCTAGGTGATGCTCGCGGCTCCACCCACGTGAAAAAAGTTTTCCGGAACAAAAATATTTTAGAAAAAGTAGCCTATAGCACTCGGGAGTTATTTAGCTTCCTATTAGTGAAAGAATTTTCAAAATCGGTTTACTAATTCCTGAGATTAGCGCGTTCAGCCAAACAACTTTACTGGTGGTAGGTCTCTCATATGTAAGAGTCCGTCTGGGTGTGTACCACCGCAATGTCTATTTCTACCGCCAAGCAGCAGTGTGTATGCACTGTTGTGTTTCAGTTTAAAGGACATTGTAGCCAGTGTAACAACTGGACGTAATGAGACTCAACATCTTATGTCTCAGGATGAAGAGCGCAGTGGAATGTCACACAGTACTTTGTAACTCAAAGTACTGGATGGTGTTGCTACTGTTTATGGGTAGTCGTATCGCTTACCATCAGGCGAACGGCATGCTCTTCTCGACATTCAATGTAATAAAAACTAATAAAAAAAACAAAACAAACAAAATATATATAGTATTATATTAGTATTAATTTCACGCATGCATGCTCACGCCTTTTATCCCAGAAGGGGTAGGCAGAGGCGCAACTAGTGCACCCACTTTTCGCCAAGCGTATTCCGTCCCATGATGTGATAGGGGGCGAGCCTATCGCCATACCGGGCACAAATTCCAGTCTCCGGGCTGGTACTGAATAGAAAAATCCAATATCACTTTGCTCGACCCGGGGATCGAACCCGAGACCTCAGCCGTACCGTAATACAACTACGCCACCGAGGCACTCTTAATTTCACAATGGACTCAAAACCTATAGGGTACTTCCCGTTGAACTAGAACCATGACATTTGACAAGAAGTAAGGTATTGGAACACATGTTGCGGAAAAAATCAGAAAACCGTAATTGTGTACCTTAATAAAGAAAGTAAGGCTAGTTTGTATGGAACCCTTGGTGCGCGAGGCCAACTCGCACTTGACCGTTTTTTTAGAGAAGTATATAGTTTGAATGTAGAGGATTACTCTGAAACTATTGTGCCAATATTTTTTTTTCACTAATAGGTACCTTTAGTAATTGAATAATAAAAAGTATAAGTTACTCTTTATCCCGGGATTTTATCGCGGACGGAACTCCGAGTAGACGCTAATAGTACATCCTTACATAATATAAAATCATGTCCCTTGCCGTGTCTAGCGAATGTATTTCAGTGAAATTTAGTATGGAGATAGTTTGAGACCCTGGAAGGACATGGACTTTTTATCCCGGGATATATAGCAGGACTATAATCGCGAGCAAAATCTAATTAAGAAATAAAGTTTGAATGTAGAGTAATAATAATCTCAGAAACAACTGTTCCGATTTTGAAAAGAATTTCACTAATATCAAGCCACGTCCTGAAAGCTATGGGTTATTTAATATCAATGGGCATTAAGACAAGCAGAACCGCAAGATAAAACTAGCTATAAGACATGAACGAACATTTGATGCAACGCTCAATTTTTACCGGTTTTAACTAAACCAAAACTTTTTCAATTATCCTTTGAAATCTTCGAAGTTGTTCACCCTAAATCGGATAGAAGTTTCGAGACTTCAGCCGAGAGCAGATGTTGTGTCTGACACAAGATCATTCGCGACTCAATTGCAGATAGATTTGATTGATTTTGAGAACTTTAACTTAGATTAGTTGAATTAGAAATTGATAATCTTGGCTAAATATTATTAACTAGTAAAGAAGGTTATCTTGACATTGCGTAATAATAATGATAACAGCCCTGTATGATGTACTGCTCACTGCTGGGCACGGGTCTCATCTACTGAGAGCGTTTAGGCCTTAGTCCCCCACGCTGGCCTAGTGCGGGTTGGCGGACTTCAATATGGCGTGTGCGTTAGTGTATTTCGATCCCCGGGTCAGGCAAAGTGATATTGGGTTGTTCTACTCGGTATCAGGAGTCTGGAATTTGTGCCCGATATGGCGATAGGCTCGCTCCCTATCACATCAAGGGACGGAATACGCACGGCAAACAGCGGGTGCACTTGTTACGCCTCTGCCTACCCCTTCGGGGATAAAAGGTGGGTGCGTGTGTGTATTTCAGATAATTATCTGGAACTTTATCAGGAACCGGTAAAATTGGAACTTAGCTTTATATTATGTTACCCCACTGTAACCCCTGCATGCTGTATGCCCCTACTGATAAGTTAATAAAGCACATTAAACTGGTCTCACTTTAAAACATATTTACCCTAAGCATGTATAATAAATAATTGTGCCAAGTATTCTACAAAATCAAAATCAAAATCAAATCATTTATTTGTAAATGTAGGTACATATTTACAATAGATGGTATAGTTAAATTTAGTCCGCTACATTTTACTTAATATACAAGTATACAAATTTAGGGTTTTAAATTAAATAAAAGATACTAAACCATATTCTAAACCTTGTTCTAATATTTATAATTTATGACTCCAAGAATTCATCAATAGAGTAAAAGCATTTATGGATGAGGAATTTTTTTAGTTTCTTTTTGAATAAAATTACATTATCTATATCTCTTATGTCCGGACTAAGTTTATTGTATATAGTTGGTCACATGCGATAAATGCTTTTCCGTAAAAGCGCTGTCTTACTCCTTCCTAAAGATAAAGTATTAGAGTCCCTTATTCGTAACCTTGGATCCACTGGAGGTCTCACTTCAAATAAATGGGCGTGGGTTTTAACAAACACTGCTACCTCATAATCTTATTGAGTAAGTTAACGTCTGTATTTCTCTATAATCGTTTGACAATACTACACATTGATAAACGCAAAACCAAGATATATCGTAATGGGACCATTTGGAGACCCTACTTTATTAAATAAAAAAGGAATTTCAGAAATAGGTCCACGAATCTTACGAGCATTCAGTGTAAATACATAAAACTTTTTCTCTGTTTCCAGTCGGTTAAAAAAGAGATTCGTATCGTCAATTTCCCTAAATTTTGAGTTTACTGTTATTGTGGATGCGATTTGCTATTCAAAGTTTACACGCGTTCATGCTGCTGTTAGTTCCAAATACGCTCACGGGGCGCTGTTCAAGTTTCCACACAATATACTTCAACGAAATTTACACACACTCACGCCTTTTATCCCCGAAGGTGTAGGCAGAGGCGCAACTAGTGCACCCACTTTTCGCGCCGTTATTCCGTCCCATGATGTGATAGGGGGCGAGCCTATCGCCATATCGGGCACAAATTTCAAACTCCGGGCTGATACTGAATTTAAAACCCAATATCACTTTGCCCGACCCGGGGATCGAACCCGAGACCGAACAAAATTTAACGTATACTAAAACTCAAATCATTCATCCAAGGCGTACAAATATTACTCTTAACATACGCTGATCACGATAACTCAGTATATATATATACAAAAACATTACCGAAATTAACAAAACCCATTATCTTTTGCATTTGACTTCCCTACTAATACCCGGGTACAAAGGCTCGAACCCAATACGTATGAACTTCTAGATTACCCGGATTACGTTCACATCCCCCTCGGCGGTCTGTCCGGGGGAATTTATACCGGAATATAAAATGTCCTCATGCAGGTAGTATTTATAAGTGAAAAGCGGATGAGGTTTTGTGTATACCACCCAATTACTGTTAAGTATTTGCTAATGTAAGAGCCACAAGCACAAACAAGTGTTATCTTTTGAACTAAAGTATCGGTAACTTTGACTGTTTGCGTTGGGGTAATACCGGACTACGGGGTAATCCCGTTTCAAGATTACAGAAATGTAACTAAATCACACAATTTTGGCACATTTAATATTATTAATACCACTTGAGGTTTACGTTATCCATAAATGTCGGGTTTAACGGTAATATTAAAACAACGGGATTACCCGCTGATTCGATAATACCCCCTACTGTCGATGAAAAAACTGGATCATACATTCCACCTTTGAAATGATTGATACAGAGAAAGATTTTCGTACGCACACATACATAATTATTATTAACATTAATGTGTTTAGATTAACAATTTTTTTTTTATAGCATTGAATGACGGGACGACCATGCCGTTCGCCTGATAGTAAGCGATATGATCACCCATAAACAGTAGCAACACCATCCAGCACCTTAAGTTACAAAGTACTGTGTGGCATTCCACTGCGCTCGTCATCCTGAGACATAAGATGTTAAGTCTCATTATGTCCAGTAGTTGTCCAGTAAGCTGACTTCTGCAATATTTTGAGGCTTGCAGGACTTCTGGAAAGTCACATGTGTAAACACCATGTAACAACTTGTGGCGAGAACTTGCAGTTTATTCTGCGTGCAGATAAAAGTTTTAACATGCCGAGCTATAAGTAGATTTCGTTTTTTTTTATTTGTTCCATACGGAACGGGCTGATTTCAAAGACCATGTTGCAAAGTTATACGTTGGCAGTATTGTCGATTTTTGCCGCCAAGCAGTAGTATACATGCTCTATTGTGTTCCTGTTTGAAGGACATTGTAGCCAAAGTAATTCCTAGGCATTATAAGATGTAACATCTTATGACTCTGGATGACGAGCGTAGAGGAATGATACGCAGTGCGTTGTAATTCAAAATTCTCCTTCATGTTGGTACTGTTAAGGCGATCCTGTTGTTAATAATTATCCAAAGAGCGTTATATTAGATTCACAAGTCAGGCAAAAGGATTGCGTGCCTTGTCATTCAATTTTATAAAAAAAGAATATGACAAGCAATAAATCCTCCTCCTCCTCCTCAGTAATGTAAACAGCTTTGCAAGAACTTGCACAAGTTAACTTGGTGGCCACTTGCAAAAGGCTATTTCTGAAGAAATGTTGCCGCTATTGTAAATGCATATGTAAGTTCTTGCGTAATATATTGCTGGGAGAACTTGCTGGTTTATACTTAACTATACGTGTCATCTGAAAAAGAATACGAACAAATAGTATCTATCGTTCGTTAGTGTTTGCATCTGTGTCTTAAATTTGTGCCTGATATGGCGATAGGCCCCCTATCACATCATGGGACGGAATATGCATGGCGAAAAGTGGGTTCACTGGTTGTGCCTCTGCCTACCCCTTCGGGGATAAAAGGCGTGACTGTATATGTATGTATATCTATGTCAAAACGCGAACATTGAGCGTAAAGTAAGGCATTAAGTCCGCCTGTACCTTACATTTGTACAAAGTGTTAATAAATAAATAAATAAAATAAAAATTCACAAAGGTATAAGCGGCGTAATTGAATTTACACTTTGAAAAGTAAATTAACGTAACGGAATTACATTTGCGTTTTGTTTGACGTGTGCGGAATTAATAAATGGACCTTTTACGTTTGTTATCCATTAGGTGACCCGCAGACGCTGTCTAATTATACACTGAGAAAAAAAAGGAAACAAATTCAAATTATCTAATCGCATTTAGACTTTTCTTTCGATCTTTGGGGGAGTCCTATGTTCAACAGTGGACTTCTAAAGGCTGAAGAAGAAGAAGAAGATTTAGACTTTTGTGTTTCTGAAAACATTTTTCTTTCTTCACTGATATGAAATGCAAAGCTTTTATTTTATTTAAAAATATATATTTCTATTATACAATTACTTGTTTTAGATGGTTTGAAGTTTGGAATATGTTCAGCCATTTTTGCAGCTGACTGGCGAACACGACACAAAATGGTTTACTGGTGGTAGGTCTCTCATATGTAAGAGTCCGTCTGGGTAGGTACCACCGCAATGTCTATTTCTACCGCCAAGCAACAGTGTGCATGCACTGTTGTGTTTCGGTTTGGAGGACATTGTAGCCAGTGTAACTACAGGACATAGTGAGACTTAACATCTTATGTCTCAGGATGACGAGCGCAGTGGAATGTCACAGTAGGTACTTTGTAACTCAAGGTGCTGGATGGTATTGCTACTGTTTATGGGTGGTCGTATCGCTTACCATCAGGCGAACGGCATGCTCGTCTCGTCATTCAAAGGAATAAAAAAAAATGGTGACTATGAGCTGTCAGTATTTCATTCCATGTAATAATTGTAACAGACAGTTGCTACTAATATTGTTACTTCAAAGAGCTGTCAATTTATTAATTGTCGATTATTACTTTCCTTTAAACGAATTACAGGGGACGATAGCCTAGTTGGGAATGGAACGGTCTGCCGAGACAATGTCCGCAGGTTCAAAACCCAAGGCACACAAATCTGACTTTTCGAAGTTACGTCTATATTGTTTATCAATTATCATTCGCTTTAACTGAGAAGGAAAACTTCGTGAGGAAATCTACATACCTGAGAATTCTCCATAGGAATTTCGAGAGTATGTGAAGTCTGCCAACCCGTACTAGGCCAGCGTGGTGGACTAAGGCCTAATCCGTCTCAGTAGCAGAGGAGGCCCGTGCTTAGCAGTGGGCAGTATATAATACAGGGCTGGATGCAAACAAATTATAATAAATTAATAACTATTGAGATAAACTATATCTTCCATTTATATTAAACATAATCGAATAATAATTATAACAATTATAGTTCTTTATGATGTTGCTACTGTTTATGGGGGGTCGTAAGCTTACCATCAGGTGAGCGGCGTGCTCGTCTCGTCTTACTTACACTTTTTATTTGCAATAAAAAAACTTTTTCTTCTCAGCGGTGGGCGGAGGGGTAACAATTAACAAACCTTCATTTCGCAAGCAATATTAGGTAAGCTATATCCCATCCAGGCATATTTTCATATAGAATTTTATCCCCTGAACCAAAATCGCTTATAATTAATTATTGATAAATAAGTTTGTAAGTATGGTTGTTTGGATGTCTGGATGTATGAATGTATGGATGTTTGTTACTCTTTCACGTAAAAACTATTGAACGGATTTCGATGAAATTTGGCACACGGGTAAATTATGTCCTGGATTATCACATAGGCTACTTTTTATCCCGGGAAAATATAAAACGGGACTTTTATTCCAGGAAAACTCATTCACGCGGGCGGAGCCGCGGGCAGAAGTTAGTAATATTATAATTTACAAGTACCCCATCGAAGCAATCACTAATAAATAGACTAGAAAAGGTGTATTGTACAGATTGTTTTGCACATCGCAGCGTGGTGGGCCAGCTTGGGCCGTCAATGGCACGCTTGTCCGACAGTTCCGCATGTCGCTCACAAATATCTGACCCACATTCTCTGGAGTTAGCGCGTTGACCAACTGACGTTTTTTTGTGATGAAATATTTATAAATAGATTTGGATTGTTCGAGATTTTGATTACGGGGAATTATATAAAACTTATTTTGTTTACATTCATTCTTATATAAGCAAAAGGGTAGGTAGTGAATAAAGCGCGTCATTCGCACATTCCCATATAAGTTTATTTTTCGAAAAAATAACTCACATTTATTTTATTTAAAATACCTTAAAATCGAACTTACAGCTTCATGATTTATAGAACAAGCACATGAAAAAAAAAGTTTACAAACCTTAAATGAATCCAAAATTTTCTTACTTTGGAGCGCGCATTCATATGAAAAAGTCTATATACCAAAATATTACTTGGAACATTAAGCCCCAGATTACCACCTCACAAAACCCGAGACTCAAACCCGTGTCACTGAGCCCCGCGTTACCGACTAAGCCATTTAAAATATGCATCGCATGTTTCCACGCGCCCGAGTGGCCGCGCCATAAAACAAACAGCTTTCTATGTATAGAAAATCAGTAGCTCTACCGGGAAAACAGATTTCATTTCGTAACGTATCTTCACGCGAGACGGTTGGGGTAGGTACGGGATTAACTCTTTTCTAACTTTTTCTGGTTATTTGACTTAGGTACTCTCCGTTAATTTTCGCATTTAATATCCATCTTTGAAATTGAATTTATATTGTTACTTGCAATGTGTAAAATATATATAAAAGAAATATAACAATAAAAGACCTACGCTGAGTTTCTTGGTGCTTCTTCTCAGGTCAGTAGGCTTTTCCGAAGCACTGGTAGAATCTTTTAGACGATAAAAAACATTGTAAAAATTAACGTGTAAAAGTCCCCTTAGGGGCCTAATTACTTAATAAATGATTTGAATTTGAATTTGAAATTTATTCTAATGAATATCTACATACTTTGTATTATAATATTTAGTATCATTGTTGATATTATATTGGAATGTAACTCTTACCATCTGGTGCGGAAGAGTTACTTTACCTTGCCCGCATAAAAAAAATCAATTTGTAGTCAATGATTGTTGCCTCGGTGGTGTAGTTATTGAATGACTTGTACTGGGGTCTAAGATTTCATTCCCAGGTTGGGTTAAAATATCGAGTTGTTCTGCTCAGTATCAGGCCGGAGACTGGAACTGATAGGCGATAGGCCCACTCTCTATCATAGCTCGGAACAAACATGGCGAAAAGTGGGAGCACTAGTTGCGCTTATAACTATCCCTTGGGCGATAAAGGTGTGAAGTCAGAGATTGAAAGAATATAAATCGATATATTTTCTAAGAAAACACGTAAAAGTATCTGTAGGCTTCAATCAATAAGCCCTCTATCCTGAACTTCCGTCTGTTTTGAGGTGTTTGGTTTCCTCCTTTAGAGGATATCTCTAAGTTCAGTGTGCCTTTTGGCAAAGGCCTCCTCCAACGTTTTCCATTGTTTTCTATCTCTGGCAACCCTTCTCCAATAAGGGCCCGCTGTAAGCTTCAACTCATCTTCCCATCTCTTAAGTTGTCTTCCCCGTTTCCTTTTTCCATCTCTGGGATACCAGTCTGTCACAATTTGACTCCACTTTTCCTGAGTACTCCTTATCATGTGGCCTGTCCATCTCCATTTTAGGCTTAGAATGTGGCAAAAAGACGCAACTCTTAAGTCAATGTAGTTTAATTTTGATGTTTGTGATTGATCGAGAGACTGATGTCAGTCACGTGTTAGTCTCTCAACCAATCACAATATACGAAACGGTGTCGTGTTTTTTTGCCACGTTCTAAGCACACTGATATTCTAGCGTAAGGTTTAGTCTACACGCGTTTGTTTTACCTGTCTGAACACTGAAGGATATATTCCTTTTCCCGCTATTCCGCCCGTATAAAAGTGTTTCTCGAAAAAAAGAAAAGGATTCATACATTTTTTCGACATCAAAAAAAGGCTGTTGCGTTACCTACAAAATGTGTATGTGTAGAAAAATATGTCGTCCTTAGCTACGTTTCTGTAGAAGGATCAACCAATACATCGCACCTTTAGAACGAAAACGATACAATTAAAAAATAAAAAAATAATTGAGTTATCTTCATAAAATGACTTAAAACGAAGTTCTCAATACAACAATAGTTCAAACACAGCCATATTCAAGCGGGAAAAGGACCAAACTATTATATCGGGCCTTTTTTATTATATTTTTATAAAAAAGGGACCAGTTTTAAGTCATTTAGGACGATAACTCAATTTTTGATTGTTTTGAATTGTGCCGTTTTCGTTCTAAAGGTGCGACATTTTCGCATTTAACGTACTAGATTTCACCTGACATTTTTTTTTGACCTGACTAATCTGCCAGTAGCCTGACGAGGGTCGGCTTTTCTGGCCACACCGGACTTTAGGGTGAACGCTGACGCGTTCGCAACCCTGAATTTAAGTGACCATGCTGAGGGCAACCCACTAACGGGTTACGAACCTCGGCTCAGGACGGTCGCTGAGGGGAGAATGAGACATTCAACGATTAGTGGGGAAGGTTTTATTGACCTAATCCTATCAGTTCGTATTATTTACATCGGCACCCTGGCCGGAACTGTCATGGGGGTCGGGAGGGCGACGGGGAACGCGGCGAGGTCCTCGACGGCGAGGACGGAACTGCGGTCTTGTGGAGTGTAAGAGTTTTATAAACTCGTTTTTCCTGAGTGAAAGAGTTTTTCTTATATAGTAAGTAGCCTATGTCCTGTCCAGGTCCTCAAACTATCTCCATATCGAAATCCGTTCGGTAGTTTTTTTATGTTTATTGCGTTCAGACAGACAGACGCGACAGGGGACTTTGTTTATAATACATAAGGGTTTTATGATACTTTATATTATTTGTGATTGTTGACTTTGCCCACATTGAAGCTCCTTCCCGAGTCTCCCATTGTGAACTTTCCTAGGCAAAAAGTAGTCTTGGATATAAAACAGAATGTAGTCTACTTATGTGCGAATTTTCATATCAAATCTATCTAGCAGTTTTTATGTATTTTGAACAAATATCCAAACATTTTCGCAAACGAATCTTATCTTACTAATATTATAAACTAGCTGTTGCCCGCGGCTCCGCCCGCGTGAATGAGTTTTCCCGGGATATAAGTCCCGCTTTATATTTTCCCCGGATAAAAGTACCCTATGTGTTAATCCAGGACATAATCTACCCGTGTGCCCAATTTCACCGAAATCCGTTCAGTAGTTTTTGCGTGAGAGAGTAGCAAATATCCATACATCCATACTTACAAACTTTCGCGTTGTTAATATAAGTAGGATGCGAAAGTTTGTGAAATTGTATGGATGTTTGTTAGAAGTAAACGCAGAAACAACTCAACGGATTTGGATGAACTTTGGCATACAGGTAGGCCAAGTTCTGGAGTAACACATACGGTACTTTGTAACCCAGTAATTTGCTCTCATGGGCAATAATGGTCATTTTACTCTAATTCTTTAAGTAGATGGCGCTGGGGTCATATTGTGTTTTAGGGACTTTTGTAACGGGAAAGGCCTTTCACGCGGGTGAAGCCGCGAGCAACGCCTAGTTTATAATAGGTAAGGATACGAGATTTGTCATGCGTATGAAGGTTGTCCTGTAGACCAATTTATTCTCAAAGGCCTTTTACCTGGAAGACGTCTTACCTATATCTTTTCAGCCGAGAATTGACAGACTGTTTTTTTTATTTTTCTCTTTATTCAGATTAACAAACAGTTACACAATACATCTTATAAATAAAATGTAAATTTAATAGTCTAACTTATTGGCTAACCAACACCGTTGTCCCCAGATTCACAAATTACAGACACACACTCACGCCTTATATCCCCGGAGGGGTACGTAGAGGCGCAATTATTGCACCCACTTTTCACCAAGCGTATTCCGTCCCATGATGTGATAAGGGGCGGGCCTATCGCCATATCGGGCACACATTCCAGACTCCGGGCGGATACCGAATAGAAAAATCCAATATCACTTTGTCCGACCCGGGGATCGAAGCCGAGACCTCAGCGTTGCAGTCGTACCGTCATACAACTACGCCACCGAGGCAGTCCTAACTAATTTGTACCTACACCACGAAATTAGTAATTAGGATAAATAACCTGGAGAACAAAAATTATACATAAAAAAAGTAAAGTGAAAATAGATAAATCATTACAATTCTGTTGATATTTCTATTTTTTTTTGTAAACGTGAGGTATTAATGCGAACACATCTATGACACAAAAATATTTATTGTATGACTTCATAAGACGTCGTAAAGGTGCACGCTCACCAGCATTAGTCCGACAGAATTTAGTATGGAAAACATCATTAGAATGGTTGTTACATAAACGAGGAATATGAGGGGGAACCGATAATGAGATCTCGTCGTTAATATTTATACAGTCAAATATATTTTAGGAATTACCATATAGCAACATTTGATCTGGACAAAGCCTTCTGACCTTCACTGATGTAAGTGAGAAATTTCCTATCAAATCTACATACGAGAGCCTTGCACGGAAACGTTTATAGTAAATTGTCCGCAAAAACTAACGTTGAACCATTTCTATTTGGTTTACATATATATCGTTGTGGAGATTCCGTATAGCTGTTGCGTACTCAAGTTGTGACCTTACTAAAGATTTGAACAGTGGGTAACAAATAGCTTTCCGGTCGTTTGAACTTCTCACATGGTCTCATAATAAATCCATAAAGTCGAAACGCTTTATTAGTTATATGATCTATGTGATTATCGAAGTGTAAAAAAGTATTAGCCCATCTCAACCATAACTTAAATTAAAGATACTGTCATTGCGTACCCTCTTAAATTAAATTTAGGAAACTATTATATTAATTTATTTTTAAGCACAGGTGCTGCCTGTAATCTTAAGTAATATAGTAAACTTACCAATTTGTATTCCTTAATAGATACTATTTCTTTTTAACGGGCAGATTGCCCTTTGTGTTTTTTAGAATTTATATTTTGTTTTATATTATATTTTTTTCTAGTAAAAAATTAAAAACTTCGTTGCTCTACCCGAGAATCGATTCTAGACTTCCCGTTCACAGACCTTATCACGAGATCAAGAAGGTGACAGTAACGAATTTAATTTCCACTGCTCTCCCAATTAGCGTAGAGAATATTAATTGCATTCTATTTTTAAATTATATATTTAAACTTTGACGTTAAGAGACGTCTTTTGATCTGACAGTTCATTGAAATTGCTTCTGTCATAATTGTTTAGACTGAACATCTGTCTGTCTGGGACTTTTTGCATGTTTTTTTAGATTTTGCTCTCAGCTATCGACGTGACTGTTTTTTTATGGATTAAATGTAATTTTATTTTGGGTAACTGCATTTTAAATTCAGTATCAGCCCGGAGTCTGGAATTTGTGCCCGATATGGCGATAGGCCCGCCCCCGATCACATAATGGGACGGAATACGCACGGCAAAAGTGGGAGCACTAGTTGCGCCTCTGCCTACACCTTCAGGTATAAAAGGCGTGAGTGTGTCTGTGTGTGTTTATTTTGGACAACAAACAGTCACGTGCATCAACAAGTTAATTAGCTTATGTTTACAATTTGTAGTCTTTGAGTACCATCACTTTAAATTGATACTATTATATTTGCTTTGGCTATTTATCTGCCTATAATCAGTAAGGAATACAATTGAAACATTTTTTTAAATGCTTATCAAACTTTAATTCCATACTGAAATATTTCTTATCAAATCCAAAATTTCACATCCCACATCTACATGAGAAATTCTAGAAGATGTGAAAAACTGGAGTCGGATTACCTTTCAGGAATCCACTATAACTAACGTTTTACATCACAAAGGGATATTTCGAAACACGTTACACCGCACCGAGATCGAACAAATGTATTTAAACGTAACAGATTCTACGAAGGCTGTACATCCTGAACAATCTACGGAACAGGCTGTCGTGCGTCGGGAAATTTATTATCACGCCACTTCCGGCCGGTTTCAGCGTCGATGACTTCCGCTTTCAGATTGAGATGTTTGAGATAACGCAGCTTCCGTTTATGATTGCCATTAATGTTGCCTTTTGTTTGCAGAAATAATTTCATGAATACATTGGTGTTTTTTTTTTTTAAGTTTTGAATGGTAATTGGATAATAGGATAATATGATTAATTATAGAATATTATAAATTGTGTCGACGATAGCCTATTTGGTTATGGAATTTTCTGTCTGGACGAACGTCCGCAGGTTCAAAACTCAAGTATGTGTGTATTCCTTGTGAAGTATCGTTCACTGTAATGGTGAAGGAAAACACCGTGAGGAAACCTGTATACCTGAGAAGTTCTCCATAAGGATTTCGTAGGTATGTGAAGTCTGCCAACCCACACTAGGCCAGCGTGGTGGACTAAGGCCTAAACCCTCTCAGTAGAGGAAGCCCGTGCCCAGTAGTGGGGCAGTATATAATACAGGGCTGGTATTATTAACACTCATCCTTAAAGCGCTTGAATCCTCCACGGAACATTTTAATTAAATAAAACGAGTCAACGACGAAACGACCACAAAAATAATGGACGAATAAAAAACAATTGTAGCATATTTTATTTCAACGATGGCGAGATGCATATGAAATTTTATGAAAGCTTCTTTTAATTCATAGTGCTTTCAGCGTGCTTTTAAAAAATGAATAGTAAAAACAAGCTTTTATTTAAATGCTCTAAAAAGAAAAAGATAAGCTTTAAATTCAATCTAAGTTTGTTTTATAATATTATGTAGAGATAAAAGCTTGTCTTGATAAAAAATTGCATATGATATATAATTATTTCTAACAGTGAATGTCTAAAATGAGGCTTTAGGTATTTATAACAAGAGATTTGCTCGTCTCCCTCTCATAGTATCACGCCTGCTGTTTCCAGGGGTACGTACAGATGTATCTTACCCACAGACAATAGGTTCCGCGTTAGGCGAGCCTTTTACATTTAATAGGCACAATTCCAGACTGAGCTGATACTGAGCAGAAAAACCGACTAACATTTTGCCCGACTCATGGAGATATAGTACTATAGAGCAAAGTGTGACTGCGAAAGCTATTAAGTACTCTAGTGTGACCGCGAGAGCTGTATCGCGCCTTGGGTAGCTGCGCAGCGAAGGGCGAGGGTGTAATAGCCCGCTACACTCTCAGTTGCCGGCGACGCTGGCGGCGGCAACACGCTATTTATACCGGTACGAGATAAAATATTTATAGAAGGATCTCGTAACATGAAAACTGTAATTTATATATAAATTATAATGTTGCCGGATTCCTTCGTTAAAAGAAAGCAGACAGAGCAAGCTTTGTATATAACTTTGATTTACATATAGCTGTTTTACTAGTAGTACCATAATTAACTATGCGGTGCTGTTAAAAAAGAGGTAGCCAAAGGCGGATGCTGCTGACCATCAGGCAAACTGCTTGCTCCTTTGCGTACTAATCCAATAAAAAAAATATAAAAGTACATTATATAGAACATTTTTTTTTATTTATACTCTTTACGAAATTAAATATTGGAATAGATATCGTATCTATATTTTAAGAACTATCCTGGAAGTATCAATCGCATGTGACATTGTGCTTTTGCTTTCTTTCTGCCCTCACTACAGTCGCTACCCAAGACGCGGTACAGCGTACGCGATCACACTATAGTACTGCATACGCAATACAAGACGTACGGAAGCATCAGGAAATTTGAATCACAATCTCATACAAATTGTATCGAACTGATAACCTCAAACTCAAAATTTTCTTTATTCAAAAAGTCCTTCTCAAGCTCTTTTGAATCGTCATGAATCTACCACCGCTTCGGAACGTGCTATCGTTGTAAAGAAGAAGCAAGAAACTCCCTCAGCAACACGATCTATCAAAATGATAATATATTTATTCCAATAATTTCATAGTACATACTACATGGACCTTGTAGAGACTAGACGGAATTTCCGTGCTTTCCGGCGTTTTTGCCATGCCCATTATTGGAATCAAATTTGACAGCTCATATGATAGGATCCTTTCATTCAATTTTTATCCGTGATGCTTTACAACTGGCTTTTATAGTTGTAAGCGTCTCTAAACTTGAGGTTAAAATACCTCCTTAGTTCATTATTTTTGTCGCCCGTTTGGTATGGAGGGAAGTGGACAATTAATATTTCCAACTCCTCCCTATCTTTCTATTTGATCAATTTCGTTGCGGGTTAAAGACAGATTAGTGTTCCCTGAGACTCGCCGAGCTTCACCGCTCGATGTCATAAAATGCATGTCACTGCTGATCCTGGCTTACAGGAGTTGCCGTGGCGGGTGTGAGGGCGGGATAGTCTCTTAAATTTCAAAGTACCTAATTTGTTTTTAACATGTAATAAAATACTGTCAATAAATTATATAATAAATACTAAATTATACTAAATTATATAATAATATATACTGTTAATAATAAACATTTAGATACGGTTCACACCCTTCTACAAAACAAAAAGGCAAATACCCTTTTAGTCAACCACCCATTATAATAGCTACAACATATCTAAGAAAAACTCCATTATCCCGGACATGAAACCCGGCCCTTTGTCGGGGTCATTTTGATTGACACATGCCCTCCGGCCCTACAGATCACCATCGATCCCGGATTGAAGCGGGAATTTTCCGGACTATTTGACTTTCGCCGCTTTTTCACATCGCGAGAATTTAGGTGGGAATTTTTTTGATAGAATATTTTGCAAATATTTTTACATTGGTTGCGAAGTGGGAAGGTAAATAGATTTAGGGTTGTGTTTTTTGTTTTAGAATGTGGCCAAACAAACAGAGGGGTTGCGATGCATTTTTTATGAATTCTCAATCTAGATTTTTATATTTTGGTTAAATATTGGGTATGTAGTGAAGGCGAGTGAGGTTTCACTATTTGATACGCAGTACATACATATATACATACACACACTCATGCCTTTTATCCCCAAATGGGTAGGCAGAGGCGCAACTAGTGCACCCACTTTTTGCCATGCGTATTCTGTCGTTTATTTTTTCTCTGTGACACAGCATAGTTGTTTTACTGCACGTGATGGTCAGTGAAGAGAACCCCAAATCATTGGTTAGAGATCATCATATAAGGAATTGATAAGAAATTCTGTGCATAGCTGACTAAATGAGGAATGGTCAGTTATACTAGGCTATGCCAGACCTCGAGTTATTTTAATGGGAGTAAAATAAATAGGCAATCCTTTCTAAGCTTGGGATTCCAGCTTACTTCATATAAAGTTTTATCAAAATCGGTTTAGTTTTGTAACAGTTATATTTCATTTGTAATATTATATTGGACTTTTATAAAATGCATGTGTTATTTTATGGTAAATTTTACACCAAATATTAAACTTATTTCTATTAAGATATACATTAAATAAACGGTACTAAATCCTAAATCTGTTGTTGTTTGGCCAACATGGCAAAGTTAGCCACATTTACGATACAAATAATATGTTACCATCTTTGCCGGTGATACGTCTTCGGAACGAGGGACAAACACATTTTGACTCAGTTATTGTCATGTGTTTTGGATAAACAATAAATTTACTTCGTTAAACAATTTTGTTACAAGAATTACCATAAGCTGCCTCGGTGGCGTTTTTTTTATGATATAGGGAGCAAACGAACATACGGTTCACCTGATGGTAAGTGATCACCGCCGCCCATGAACATCTGCAATACCAGGGGGCACAGAGATGCGTTGCCGGCCTTTTAGGTGGGAATACGCTCTTTTTATTATAGTAGTAGTTGTATTACTGTACGACTGCAGTGGTGGGTTCGATTTCAAGGTCGGGCAAAGTGATATTGGGTTTTTCGACTCAGTATCAGCCCGGTGTCTGGACATGTGCCTGATAAATGGCAATAGGCTCGCCCCCTATGTTAGGTAACATAGCTGACGAAATATGGGTGGGAGACACCTCTGCCTACCCTTGAAAAGGGAAAAAGATGTATGTATTGAATAGTATAACCTCACGCCTAAAACCTCATGTAGGCAAAGCAATTGTTGCTACCAAGAATCGTATGCATTATTGCTAGTAATGGCAATGATGAGGCAATTGGCTAGTTGACTATTTTTTTTAATACATTTAACAAAAATATATGTCACCCAAATTCTAACGGAAAAAGAATTTTCAAAATCCAAGCAATAATAAATAAGTTATAAAGCTTTAGAATTTGGTGGAAGGGGAAGCTCGAAAATAACAGTAATATCAAACTATGACGTCACCGGGTGTCGCCGGCCATTACGCTGCGTGCGTGCGAAAGAGCTCGATATCCCCACCACGCCCCCACTTTTACTCACGATAATATTTCAAATGTGAATAACTGCTATATTTTTCAACCAATGTTGATGCAGATTTCACAGAAGAATTTATTTTTTGTATAATTTTCTTTTACATATAAAATAATGTATAAAGTAGCACATATGAAACTAACCTACTATCGCACGCGTTAGCAACATACAGTAATCGCAAAGGAGTCTTGACAAAATTTAAAAAAATAATGGATCCTCCCACATTCGTATGTCATCGTGTGTAGTCGTGGTGCTAGAAAGTTGCTAAGGCGAATCTTGAATTATATAATCACCTGCGTATGAACAGTATCATGCAATAGTTTACCATCAATTATTGAAAGCTTGGTCCGTCCTAATAAGGCTTCAATCTCCGAGAGATTAAGCGGAGTAGAAAATAGTGCACAATAGGTACTTAAACGACAAAGAGACTTTTATTTTTGTGTCGGGGGTTATTTAAATATTTATTTTAAACTTTTGAAATTACCATAGATATTCTCTATCACGGGACCTTGATAATCAACTATCTAACACCTACTCGTTGAGACCATTCTTATGAGCCCACACACGCTATATCTGCTATAAGTTGCTAAAGAGTTGGGTAACCCGCAGACTACTTGATGATGTAGCATCAGATCAAGGTTAACATGTCTTAAAAATATTGCCGAAGTCACAGTACACCAAATTTTAAATCACTCGGTTTTGCGAAAATTGGAAATAAGCTGATAATCTTCAAACGCCTGAACAGATCTTCATATATTATAGCTAAGAGCCATCTCGTTCACATCAGCTTTCAAACAAAAAAAAACCCGTCGTCATCGGTCCATTCGTTTGAGAGCTACGATGCCACAAACAGATACACAGATATACACCCCTGTTTTGCTCTCGGGGATTAAAAATTGAAATCGAACTTAGAATTTAAAGCCCTAGTACCAACAGAATGACAACACAATGCACCAAAATGAACTAAATTATGCAAAATGAATACACGAATTATCGCTAAACCAATGAACGAATTCAGTGAATAAATTATACAATGCTTGATTTATGCGCCGCGCATTCAATAAACAATTATATTTTACTAAGCAGTATTTTGATAGATGGAGCAAAAAGTTTTCTTTTTAAGAAACGTACCGGTAATGGGCGGTCGTATCGCTCAGCATCAGGCGAGTGGCATGCTCGTCTCGTCAATTGCAATAACAAAACTAGTCTATTTTAGACTAGACCCAACTAGTCACAACAGGAAATACCCGTATTCACACATAGATACACGGTGTTTATACTGAGTATACGGTGTATAGTGTCGTAATTTAAACCAGGCTTAACTCAAGGAACACTGTTACGAAAGTTTTCGTGCTAGAGCTACAATTCTCATCTACCTACTAAAATAAAAACCAGCGTTCATATCCACGCAAAATGATCGCCAAATACCAATTTATTTCGTATTGGAATTGGAATGAAATATCTGAGGGCCGTCAAACAGACTCGCCCCAAATACCTGCGACGCTCATCAAAAAATCCATAGCGTGCCGCGCGTCGAATGCAATTATAATCGTGCTAGCATTGAGTGATGAAATTAATATTATTGCAGGGTGTTGTTGGTTGACTGCTTCGGCGTAGTTGTATTACGGTATGAGTACAGTGCTGAGGTCTCGGGTTCGATCCCCGGACCGGGCAAAGTGATATTGGGTTTTTCTTAGTATCAGCCTGGAGTCTGGAATCTGTACCTGGTATGGCGATAGGTGCGCCCCCTATCATATCATGTTACAAAATATATACGGCGAAAAATAGGAGCGCTATATGCGCCTCTGCCTACCCTTTAGCGATAAAGGGCGTGAGCGTGTATATATATTATTGTTGGTGTCTGTCTCGCAATGACGGCGAAAAACTGCTGAGTATGACATGATCGTGTATTTGTATTTACTGGAAGCAATGTAGTGTGTCAAATTCTGGGATAAGCCTGTGTACAGCCGGCTTCGATCAGAGATAATTGTTTGGCTGGAGAGATTTTCTGTCATCAGATGATACACTATAAACATTTACATATTTCATAGTAACATAATACATTCGTTTTTTGTTATTAATTATCTTTAAATACTGATCCTTCAGTCAAACTATTTGTATAGTTTTGTTTGACATTTGTTAATATTGTAAGTTCCTATTCTTTTGTAAAAGTTCAAATAAAAAAAAAACCCCATTCCACTCTATAGGAGCATTAGTGCTAATTTCACCGCTTGCTGATAAATCTACTCGTCATAAGGTATAAGCCGACAAAACACAGTCATACTCTAATCTATGCTTCTAAATAAATTTTACTAATACTCAAAGGAAGGAAACTATAGAGGAACACTTGCCGTGGCGTCATGAGGCAAAGAATTCAAAGTGACTTGAGTAATAGTACGCACGCTACACCGCACCGTTTTGTAATGGATTTAGTAAAGTTATTTACACTGTTAATAGTTTTATAACACTCGGAAAATATACGATACTAAGTATAACCACTTTAAGACGGAGGCAGAGGCAGACAGAACAGATGTTTATGTCAAAAGTTGTTGTAGAATTTCAATTCCGACCTTGAAAACACCGACGCGCATTACGGGACGGCAATAACACGATTCTATCTCTTTCTTTCATAAGTAATACCTCTATAGTACCATCCCTTTCTGTGGGACTAAATAGGAGCTATTCAGCAGTTTATATTTTACTCTGTCTACGTACCAATATGAGTAAGTACTTCATTAGCTGTTTAATGCGACAACTGTCAAATAAAATTTACGTGAAAACTGTGAAACAGTCCCTTTAAGTCCCCTTTGCCTTGCTCAGTAAACACAAATAACATAGGCAGGTATAAACCCGAGAATAAAAAGTACCACAAACTACTTACTACTTACGTCTTACAATGATTAGTATAGTTTATCGGACACAAACATAAAGATAAATTAGCCCTAGAAGCTATTTGAAATGTACGCCAGAGATCGAAAAAGTTCCGCGCGTAAGCTCGTTGCGAGCGACATGCGACAATGCCTCAAAGTTTCCGATGCAGGTTGTAGGTAATGCGCTTTGTGCGGGTAAACAGAGAAAAGTCTAGAGTATGTAGAGGTAAGGTTGCAGGACATACGGGATGAGTAGGTAAATAGAAGAAAGGCTAGAGTTAAGTTCTGGCATTCTCTCATCACCGATAGCCTAGTTAAGAGTAGAATTGACTGCCGAGACGAATGTCCGGAGGTTCAAACCCAATGGCCTCCTTTGACTTTGAACGCATGCTTTATGAATTATCGTTTGATTTAACGTTGAAGGAAAACATAGAAGGAGACCTGAGAAGTTATCTTTAAGAATTTCGAGGGTATGTGAAGTCCACGAACCCGCACTAGACCAGCGTGGTGGACTATGGCCTAATCCCTCTCAGTAGTAGAGGAGGCTCGTTCTCAGCAGTGGACAGTATATAATACAGACCCTAGTCCACCTCGCTGGCCAAGTGCGAGTTGGCAGACTTTACGTACCCTCGAAATTCTTATGGAAAATTCTCAAGTATGTAGGTTTCCTCACGATGTTTTCCTTCACCGTTAAAGCGAACGATAGTTTATAAACAATACACACGTTACCTCGAAAGGTCAGAGATGTGTTCCTTGGATTTGGAACCTCCGGACATTGTCTCGGCAGGCCGTTCCATTCCCAACTAGGTTATCGTCCTAAGTAGACTTGAATTTCACCATGCATAATATTAAAATTAATCGAGATGTTTATTGCCGGCAATGATCACTTACCGGTGACCTACTTTTTATCAAAGTGCCTTCACTTCACCCGGAGTCAAGTGAGGTGAAACCCAAAGTAAATTTCGGCCGGTAGGAGATAAAAACGTTTCTAGACGATCGGCATAGTTATACTTGCCTAATTTCGTCGTTAGGCTTCCTGTACTATAAAAATTGGAATTCCGTTCGAGCGCGATGATTTTGGGATCATTGAGATATAGCTCAGGTACTAGAAAGGTTAACTAATCTTTGTTTTTGCACCGATAGATAGCGGTTAGGTTGACGGTAAGTGATCGCTTTTGAACAGAGGTAATTCAATGGACACAGCTAAGTCACACCCTTTTTTTTCGCGGGGAAAAAACGCTTATAGCTGCCACCACTGTGGAGGGTGGGGGGTTAAGTCGAACGGTTATGTTGGTTGTCGGGAGTATGGCTTCATCCGAGCGAGCATTGGGCTGAGTCCCTAATCCTATGTACACCCTACACCTGCATACCAATCAAAACCCGCGGTGGCCTTCTTCGGCGCATACGAGACGGCCCCGGGGTATCTGGTTGCACAAAGATAGCTGCGCAGGACCGTCCCTGCGCTCACACCCTGCCATACTCTTTTGGTATTATCTATGTTTACAGGATACTATACATTAAAGTGTCTCAATTACTCCTTCTTTAAGTACCTGTTAAAAATAACTTCTGGGCCATACTCATATCACCCTAAATAATAGTTCAAAAATATGCATTACTTAAATACCAGCAAAGGTAATTCTCTTTCAAGTGGATGCTACAGACCTAAGTAGTAGGTCTTCAAACGTTGATTTTCAATCGTCCAGGCCACGTTCATCTTTTATTCTAAATAATGACAAATTTAATTTCGATGATCCGCAACCCATTTAAGAATAGCTATTCCAGATTAACGGAGTGATAGGACCGCGCTACCTTGTCGATGAGTTGCACAATACTGGGCTCCAATCGAAATGATACTGTAAATTGAACTGAGGATTGTTGAGGATTGTGTTCGTTCGTAATACATTTATCTCACAGCCTAGATAATGGATGTATCGCCCGCATGAAAATCTTGTTTGTTTTTCGGGATCAAAGTGATGTAGATATTGTCAATCAAGAATTGCGGTTATGCCCAAAATTTTACTCAAATCCATTTTAATCTATACTAATATTATAAAGCTGAAGAGTTTTTTTTGGAACGAAGTTCCTTATCGCGCGTTGTGAAAGGGGGCTGGACGGAAAGTTGTCACGACACTTTTTGCTATTATCTTACTAATATGAACCTTAAATACAATGCGTAGAAGCTATAATTCTTGAAACGAGTATATTTTTATTTATTTTATTTATTAAAGTCATTAAAACCATTTCTTACTAATCTAATATGAACCTTAAATACATTGCGTAGAAGCTATTTCCCCAGCGTTGGCACGGCACGAGTATAAAAGAATCGAACGTAACATTCTTTTTTCAAATTTTGTTGATTTATTCTACTTTGGTTACTGACATTTATCAATAACAAGACTAAACGTGCTTTGCTTGCGTTTAAAAATCTACTTTATATGGTAAGCGCAAGATCGAATTTAGTCAATCAAAATTTGTGATAAAAATGCTATGCAATAGCTTTACCGCGGCAGTCCCCGAGTGCCACACATATTTATTTGTTTTTTTCTCTAGAAACTTATGTATTGGAACGGAAATAGGAAAATATTTATATATATACACACTGTTATATAAATAAAATTTTATTACAATTCCTTCACTAATTAATCGAAAGGAACTTCGTTCCATCCGGGTGTCCCTTGACACCTCTCATTGCTTTTTTTATGGCATTGAATGACGAGACGAGCCTGCCGTTCGCCCGATGGTAAGCGATACGACCACCCATAAACAGTAGCAACACCATCCAGCACCTTGAGTTACAAAGTACTGTGGGCATTCCACTGCGCTCGTCATCCTGAGACATAAGATGTTAAGTCTCACTATGTCCTGTAGTTACACTGGCTACAATGTCCTTCAAACCTTATTTGGTTGAACGCGCCAATCTCGGGACCTACTGAACCGATTTTGAAAATTCTTTCATTTTCATTATTGGGAAGCTACATTACTCCTGAGTGCTATAGGCTACTTTTGTATCTTGGTAGAATATTTTTCTCTCGGAAAAACTTTTACACGCGGGCAGAGCCGCGAGCAGTACTAGTAATAAATAAAACATCCATACATTCTCATCCTATTTGCTATTAAGTCGTACCAAACTTACTACTTCGGATTGATGTTTGTTACTCAATCAGACCAGAACGCTGCACCGGATCTAGATGAAATTTTGGCAGAGACATGGAGTATTATTTGGAATAGCACACAGGCTTTTTATCGCTGAAAAGTATACAGCGATCATTTTATTCCGGAAAATATTTTCACGCGGGCGGAGCCGCTAGTGACTAGACTTTTGCTCGCGGCTCCGCGCGCGTGATTCAGTTTTTCCGGGATAAAAGTCCCGCTTTATATTTTCACGAGATAAAAAGTATCCTATGTTACTCGCTGATAATGTGGCTTTATATTGGTGAAAGAATTTTCAAAATCAGTCCAGTAGTGTTTGAGTTTATTCGTTACAAACATACAAAAATACATATCTTTCCTCTTTATATTATTAGTATAGATTGGTTTAAGATATTTAAGTCTAACACGAGTGAAACCACGAGCTGAAGCTCCCAAACAACGACGTGACAAAACATATTAATTATAACACAGAAACATACATATATTATGCTTTCAAGGAACTGTAAAGAAACTCATGCATTACTAAGAGTGGCGTCAAAAGGGAAAGAAAAATGAACCGTGGGTTTCAATACCACAGTAATCTATCAACGACAACGGGTAAAGTGGGATACGCTAAGTACTTCGTTCAAAATAAAAAATGGTACGTTGTGCACTGTTTGTAATATATTCTCTCCTTGGTTTAATGGTGGAGGTAGGACTCCAAATTTAGTTTTTTTTTTTTTTTATTGCATTGAATGACGAGACGAGCATGCCGTTCGCCTGATGGTAAGCGATACGACCACCCATAAACAGTAGCAACACCATCCAGCACCTTGACTGACAAAGTACTGTGTGGCACTCCACTGCGCCCGTCATCCTGAGACATAAGATGTTAAGTCTCATTATGTCCAGTAGTTATACTGGCTACAATGTCCTTCAAACCGAAACACAACAGTGCATGCACACTGTTGCTTGGCGGTAGAAATAGACATTGCGGTGGTACCCACCCAGACGGCCTCTTACATAATGAGAGACCTACCACCAGTAAACAGGCAATTTTGTGCGGATTTTAGTAAGATTTGGTTTGTATAACAGGTTGAATGCTGATAAGGCGGCGACTGGTTTTAACCAAACTAAATGCTTTTTACAACTTTACTCCGTGGCGTAGTTAATAGCATGCCCTGAGTTCCCGAGGCGGTAATTTTATGTTGGAATTTTGGTCAGTATCAGCCTGGAGTCATGAATTTGTGCCAGGATAGCGATAAGCTCACCACCTATCACATCATAGGACGGAACACACTGGCTACGTCTCTCCCTACCCCTTCGGGCATAAAGGCGTGATATGTTTGTTACAACTAACCATCCTGCTGGTGCAGAAACATGTTAAAGAAACCCACACAAATTTTCGTTACCCGACTAGAATCGACCAAAAAATACTGATCCGTAGCCAACGGTACTCCTAAACATAGTCATTTTAAAAATACTGCTATTAAACTAAACAAATAACAATAAAAAAACACCTTAAAGAAGGATTGTAATAACAACTGACAAACCTCACATAATAGAGGATTCCGTCCTCCGCACTCCATATTGTTCTACAGAGGAACGGTTCTATTGTTTAACTAAATACTGATACTGATAGTTAGTGGTTGTGTTTTGTACACACACGCCTGCATTCTAAGGGGTAAGCAGAGGTGCAGCTACAAACATTTTGCTGCTATATCCGACCTATAATAGTCTGTTACTATATAGCATACTAGACTTGCTCGCTGCTACGCCCGCGTGAATGAGTTTTTCCGGGATAGAAGTCCCGCTTTATATTTTCCAGGATAAAAAGTATCCTAAGTTACTCGCTGATAGTGAAGCTTTATGCTGGTGAAAGAAATTTATAAAATCAGTCCGGTAGTTTTTGAATTTATTCGTTACAAACATACAAATATTTCCTCTTTATAATATTAGTATAGAGTACCTAGATGACCGAATGATATTTTTCAGTTTATGTGCTTAACAACGCCATCTAATGGAGTAGTTTTATTACTCGCCAATAGATGTCAGGAAGAGTCATATTTTTCAGTTAATGTTTAAGTTGAATTATAGAAAACACGGATAAAACGACATTTTCTAAAAATGAATCCTAGCTAGATCGATTTATCGCCCCCGAAATCCCCTGCATACTGAATTTCATGAAAATCGTTGGAGCCGTTTCCGAGGTTCGGATTATATATATACAAGAATTGATCGTTTAAAGATATATGATTCCAGCTACGGACAACTATTACTTATAAAGTTTTATCGAAACCACAATTAACAAAAAGAAAAAAAAAACAAATCAAATTGAGAACCTCCTCCTTTTCTCCTCTTTAGGTGAAAACCGTATTACAGATTTCAATTTCTAGTTCAAATAACCAATAATTTTGAGTAAGTTTTTTGATTTTGAATACAAGTTGCCTGAAGAAGGAATTTGTCTCCGATTTCGGCATAGATTCACCTCCGTATTGTACAAAAATAATCTCTATGAACATCAGCACTATAATCATATCTGCCTACCCCTGAAAACACCAGCGTCAACGGGTTAACAGTAAGTTTACATACTAAGTTACAGACGCCCATTATAATAGTTTTGTTAACTGTAACAATGAGGAAACTACTGAAATTGTAATCCTCGTTTGCTGGGGTGGTTGTGGGGTTGGGTGGTAGTGGGGTTGCGGTGGAGAGTGGGGTTGCGCTGTTACCGGTTTTTGAAAAAGGTAATTAGAGTTTTATGCGAATGGCGGGACGAGTAGATAGTACCGCCATAGTTAGTAGCAAAATAGTTGTAACACGTAGCGTTTTCTTTGTCTTCCTTAATTTTTATATAACATTTAAGTACCTCACATGCTCTAATAACTCACATGCTCACAATTATAATTTCAAAATGTAAATGTAAATGTAATTCAAAATGTAAATGTAAGGAAAATGTTGTGGGTAGCATGTATTATTTATTATGTAAATTTAGATCAAGTACGCTGTAATGTATGTTACGGTTTGTTTTCCATTTTTTTAAATTATAATTAAAAACACTATTTAGAACAATTGTTTTGTATGGTCAACCTTTTTTTTTTTCGCGGGGAAAAACGCGTTATCGGTACCACCACTGGGGGGTGAGTGGAACGGTTATGTTAGTTTCACACAGTCTTACGGCCCAATGTCGACACTCGGGAGTATAGCATCATCCGAGCTAGCATTGGACCGAGTCCCTAATACTATGTACAGTCAGCCACATAAGTAGCTGAACAAATTCAAAACTTCAAATCGCCTCTACATTTTTATGTTTTTACCAATTTTCGTTTTCTCTTCACAAAAATAAAATAAATAAGATCAACTTTACTTCACACAAAGAAAAAAAAATGTTTCAATTAAACTTAAGACGTAGAGGCGATTTGAAATTTTGAATTTGTTAAGCCATTTATGTGGCTGACTGTACACCCTACACCGGCATATCAACCAAAACCCGCGGTGGCCTTCTTCGGCGCATACGAGATGGCCCCGGGGTATCTTGTTGCACTAAGATAGCTGCACGGGACCGTCCGGAGTTAGTCACCCTGAGAAGTAAAATCATTGCGCCCTGTAATAAGGTATTCGACTCTGTAGGGACACACACTCTTGCGCATCTATGTAAGCGCACGTACATAGTTGTGCAGGAACGCTGTGTCACACCATGCCTCCCACATATAAGCGACGTGCGCCTTTGTTAATTCAGTACGTCTACTAATTTATTACTATTACCATCTAAGTACGCTGCGGTGTATTAACGTACTCTGGAGCTTTGAAATACAAACTTAACCAGTGCCATCTTTGGAGTTTCATTATAACAAGTTAGAGCTTAGACTCCCTTACAACAAGCTCTACATTGGTGACCCCGGCGTGCGCTACACTCTTTTATAAATATTAACGTTATAAAAATCCTAACACAAAGGGAATCGTTAAAATCCGGTAAAAAATCTAAAAGTTATAGGCCTTTAAAATTTGTTAAAAACAAAAGAAATACTTGCAAGTGACGTCGTCGTTGATTGACGAGAAATTATTATTCCTCTAAACTCGATACAATTATGCCGGCCTGTTTGATGGATATACACAGGCTGATCCCGGAACGCGGCACACTAACGTGGGCCAGTATGGCCTGTTTTAACACCTTATGCTATACGGGCGGATGCATGATAAATCCTATCACCAGCAGTAGTATTTCTCAACAACTTGGTAGCGGTAGTTGGTTGGCGGGACGACTTGCACAAGAGCGCCGGCAGCGACTGGATGCATAAAGCAGCAGACCGGACTCTGTGGCGTATCTTGGGAGAGGCCTATGTCCAGCAGTTGACTGCAACGCGCTGATGACGATGTTTATGATGAAGTTGGTAGCAATCGCAAAGCCAAAATAAAAATATTATATATTTAATATCTTTTTCATCGTGAGATATAAGTATAAGAACTTAAACACAATTACTCATATAGTTTTTAACAAGCACTTTTTAACCATCATGAATCTACATCATCTGAGAGGGTTGTGCACTCGTATGGGAATTAAAAATTTATAACCTATTTTGCGAATTGCGAGAATGTAACTTTCGCAAAATAATCCTGTATCATGCATTGTACTTTATTAAATACCTTGAACTGATTTTGAAAAGAGCGTCACTAGAGTTTCTTGCTCTGGTGAGAACTGCTTTCCGAACTGGTGGTAGGGTTAATATTCACGGAATCAAAATAATGTATAACATTTTATGGGTTCGAATAAAATTATTTCATTTCATTTCTCAAACCTTATGATAAATTGACTGACTTCATCGCTCTCATTTTCTAAATCAGTTTAAGTAAAAAGGCTTAACTCTAAGTTCAATCTTGAACCCATTATCACAACTCGATCCGGCTCGAAGGATCACTAAGTTCTGGCACACGTCAATTACCAGCTAACTACTTTAGTTCGAGCGTCGGGAAAACGTTTGCTAATCAAATAAAGCATTCAATGGAATTGCTTTTAGAGCTCAGATTGCCTTTTTATACTACACAGAAACAAGCGTCTCTATCTTGGTTTGTAACAAATTGGGAGATTCTTACCTTTTATGCACGTCTTTTGTTTTAACATACTTATACTGACTATATCCTTTTAATCGAACCATGCTTGAACCATGTTGCTTGGCGGCAGAAATAGTCAATGTGGTGGTACCTAACCAGACGGACTTGCATACAAGAGGCCTACCACTCCCTCCAGGAAATTTATCATTTAGTTGTTGGTCATTGAAAAGTGTTATTTATTGTCAGGCCTTTCCATTTTTATGCATAAATAAACCAAGTTCCTTACCACTTCCGCAACACCACTTCCGAATCGATACTAAGAGGTAAAAAGCTTCCGCAAAAAATACTGAAACATTTTCACTTAGCTTGATGAGAATTCATTAATAATTCTTGGTCTACTTGTAGTTCCGTAGATTTTTAAATAAAAAGGGGGTACAAGTACCACCCACTTGAAACTGATGGTAAGTGATGGTCACTGCTTATAAACATCCACAATACCGGGGGAATCAAAGAGGTCAAAATAAGAAGGCTTTTGTCTTGAAAATAAAACAAGTGAATAACGAGATTTGTTTACTTGGTAATGTCTGTCAAAAACTGCAGCTACATCAAAACTTGAAATACTTACTTTTTTTTATTGCTTCTGAATGACGAGTCGAGCATGCCACTCGCCTGATGGTAAGCGATAGAGCCACCCATAAACATTAAGCAATTAACATTAACATTAGAAACATCATACAAAAAAAAATTACAAAGTACTGCGTGTCACTCCACTACGCTCGTCACCCTGAGACATTAGATGCTAAGTCTCATAATGCCCAGTAATTACGCTGGCTACAATGTCCTTCAAACCGGAAAACAACAGTACATGCATACTGCTGCTTGGCGGTAGAAATAGACATTGCGGTGGTACCTACCCATACCTAAGGCCCCTCGCATACGAGAGACCTACCCCCAGTAAAGTAAATGGTAGTACCCTATGAGAGTCCATCTGGGTATCACAACATTGTCTATTTCCACTAAACAATAGTTCGGAAGCGCTTCTGTAATCCAGTTTGAAGGATCATGTAGTTAGTATAATTATTGCCTGCGTAATGAGACCTAGGCTGGCTTGCACAGCGACTCACTAGATATGATGAACGCTATATATGTTTTAATCATAAGGCTGTCTTTGTCAACTCCTTATTGTTGACAGTGACAGCACGATGTTTTAAATGTGTTTAGCATTAAATAGAATTAGTAAGTTCTGGAAGCCAGGATTAATATTTACTGTTTCAGGATGCAGTACAATTAATGCTTTGTGATGGTTTGTAAGTTCTAATCATCATCATTCATTCATTCATTCATTAGGCTAACTTAGCGGCACACTTATCTGGTTATTTAGTATTATAAAAAAAGATGAGATTACATTGTATTATTACCCTATAAGATAATAATCTACAAGAAAATGTAATTAAATGTGTAATCATTCTTTTTTCATTCGACTGCCTCGGTGGCGTAGTTGTATTACGGTACGACTGCAAGGCTGAGGTCTCGGGTTCGATCCCCGGGTCGGGCAAAGTGATATTGGATTTTTCTATTCAGCATCAGCCCGGAGTCTGGAATTTGTGCCTGATATGGCGATAGGTTCGCCCCCTATCACATCATGGGACGGAATACGCTTGGCGAAAAGTGGGTGCACTAGTTGCGCCTCTGCCTACCCCTTCGGGGATAAAAGGCGTGAGCATGCGTGCGTGCGTATCATTCTTTTTAACGGTTTTCCGCAGATATGTCTGAGAACTGTTAAAGTTCAAAGGAATTCGAAATCTTTTACAAGCTTTCCTGGAGAAAAGATAGATCCTTGGTATAAGGCTTCTTAAGCCATATTTCACTTTGATCTATAAGCTGTCGACACCAGACGACCGATATTGTCGGACTGATTTTATCTAGCAAAACGATTTTTGTCGCAACGAAATATTTTTCCCATGTCTGAATTTAATACTATACTTATATGAATTATGCCATTTTTCAAAAATAAAGTCTAAAGCCAAGAGTCGTTACGTCCTTCGACATTCACCAGTATTATATATATCGAAGATGAAGACATAATTTTTCTAACTTTAAAGATCGACCAGACCGCATGCCACCACCTTATCGAAATTCCTTTTGAGATAATGAACTACTGTTGCATTTACATTACCTAAGTAACATTTTGAGAAGCCCAAACATTCTCACTATTTCCTAATCTATATTATTTACGGTGAAAATAACAACCATTGAATCGCACATCTCCCCACGAATAATGTCCATTATTTTCTATTAAGGCCGGATAGTTGATTCATGACTTTATTTTTATCTTAGCACGACATTTTGCATGCACTGTTGTGCTTCGGTTTGAAGGACATTGTAACCAGTATAACTACTGGACATAATGAGGCTTAAAATCTTATGTCTCAGGATGACGAGTGCAGTGGAATGCCACACAGTACTTTGTAACTCAAGGTGCTGGATGGTGTTGCTACTGTTTATGGGTGGTCGTATCGCTTACCATCAGGTGAAATCCTTGCTCGTCTTGTCAATCAATGCAATAAAAAAAAGAATTGTGGCTGCACTGACCCTGATGGTTGTGCGATGCGGTCCAGATAGAGTATCGATACCATTATGCCGGCCTACTTAGCTGCTTCATTCTTTTAAAACTGTGGGTATTGATAATGGAGATGACAATATGAGACGACCTGCTAGCTTATATACCGGTCTATACTATAAATAAACTACCGATTTTTCAAACCAATTAGTTTACATCCGTCTGCGTTTCAAATAAGGGAATCAGGTTTAATTTATAAAGGCCAGAAATCTCTAGAGGTTTAGACGTTTGATTTCACGTAAAACATTTGCGTGAAAATTCGTTTGTTGAAAGAGAAATGATGTTGAAAATAAATTACAAACGTTCAATGTTATCCGGTATTAAACGCTTACAATGTAATCTGATTCTATGTATTGTAATGAGAAATTTCTTTAATTCAAAAAGAAAACAATGTTGTTTGGTCTTTGGTTTAAAATTCAAGTGACTACGAACACAGCGATTTCGGAGCTCAAGCTATTTTGGTCTACTTGTATGCCAAACTTCATTCAAATCCATTTAACTGTTTATGCGTGGACTTAAAACAACAAACATTCACAATTATATTAATACTTGAGCTCAAGTCTTAAGAAGACTAATTACTGGAACGTTTATGTAAGCTCAATTTATTTATAATATTGGTAGAATCAGTTCAAGAACACCATATTGAATCCGCGCACAATTATAAGATTTATAAAAGACGTAGTAACAACATTCATTCATAAAATATTTATTTTTGGATATCTTATACTCGCGGGGCTTTGATAAAGGTTTATATGAGTGTCGAATAACGTTATTAATATGGTTGGGGTAGTACCAAAATACAGGGTAATACCGTTATTTCAAAATTAGTACTAAAATAAAACTAATACAATGGCAAACAAATGTGGTACATTAATAAATAGCATTTCAAGGTGTATTGTCCGTATTAGGAAATGTTGCCGGGTTTAACGGTAATCTTGAAAGAACGAGATTACCCCGCCATCCGGTATTACCGCAATAAATGTATTGTCTCGTATTTACCCCAGTTGATGGTCCTTCTTTTTGGATGATAGTATCACGGTGAAACGAGGTGAAATTGCAGCTTGCTTGTATTTCTTTACATGAGTCACATTTCAAGGACCAAATCCCCTCCTTCCCTGCCTGCACCTGATGGTAACTGGCGTGGGGTCCAGATTGTGTGTCAACTGACGAAAGATGATTATTCCCAGTCGTTACAATTATGCCGGCCAGGTTCGAAATTAATGCTATAGTTACTAAACCATGCCACTAAGCTTACAATTCTGCTCACCCTCGTATTTCAGCGGGTAAATACCAAAAGTCACGTAGACTTAAGTCTTACAAGACTTGTTTAACTTAACATCTCGTTTAAATAAATAATGAAGCCTTAAGGCAAGCTCGCATTACAGCATTATTATATAAGTATACATAGTATGTCATATGCGATTTTAGACTCTATAGCAGCTGATCTCAAACTTTGCCATGAAACCCTTTTGGAGAACTAAATTGATGGATTAATCTGTATTTTTTTATTAATAATCGTATAAAATAGTTTTTAATTTATTATCGGTTTATTCATGTAAGGCTGGATAGAAGAGAGTTGAGATCGTAATATCAAGGCCATTATGGCCAATATTTTTACGGAGCCCCCACAGAAGCATCGCGAACTTAGCTGATGGCTGCTCTAGATTCTAGTAGAAACATTTTGTGTATTTCTAACTATAGGTAGTGTGCAAGCACTGTTTTTGCAGTGTAATAAATGTTAGATTGATAATATTATGTTGTTTTAGTAAAAAAAATCCTTTCTACTCTTCCATAGTCCCAATTTTGTCCCTTTCATATGGGTTGCAGATTTTTCTTACTTGTATGCATTTTTCTCTGACTTGGCTCAGTTTTCGGTCCGTAACCCATTAGACTAATTCATTATTATTCTGCCAGCAAAATTTTGTCAGTCATCCCCAAAACACATGATAATCCGTGTGTGTTAGCCCTTACATTTGAAGTGTGAGATCAGTCTAGAATATTCTATGAGCTCTGACGAGTGAATGCTTAAAATGTTTTTTGTTCTAGCTACATGCCTGGGTATTACATTGTGGATACATTATATGACTATGAACCATTCATATATTGAATGTGTTATATTTACTAAGCCCCGACGGAAAAAGAGGGGTGTTATATGTTAAAGGCGTGTCAGATACACACTCGGGGGTCCGAACCCCGGACTAGGTGATGAAAATACCTCTTTAGTGATCCCCGACGCGACGCTTGGGTCAAATTATTACTAGCTACTTATAATATAGTTAAAGATCAAACACACATATTTTATTCTTGACTTTTTAGAAGACTTTTTGTGTCAGAGGGTATTTTATGATCTATACACGACAACGTTATATAATTATAAATAAACAAAAAAAAATATTGAATACGTTTTTGTAAAAACCACCTATGACCATTTATGACTACCTCGGTGGCGTAGTTGTATTACGGTACGACTGCAATGCTGAGGTCTTAGATTAATTATATACGCTGAGGTCTCGGGTTCGATCCCCGGTTCGGGCAAAGTGATATTGGATTTTTCTATTCAGTATCAGCCCGGAGTCTGGAATTTGTGCCCGGTATGGCGATAGGCTCGCCCCCTATCACATCATGGGACGGAATACGCTCGGCGAAAACTGGGTGCACTAGTTGCGCCTCTGCCTACCCCTTCGGGGATGAAAGGCGTGAGTATGCGTTTATGAAAAAAAAAGTTAAGTCAAAAATATATCTTAAAAATTGGTGAGACGCGTACATTCATTGATAAATTATTTCACGGCATCTCCGCTGCTCACTTGTTTATGTGATTTCATTCATCACTCGAGAAACTCGCGTCCTATTAATGTGAACATAACTTTACTTCCAGTTTGGGAAAGTTTTGACATGAAATAACTTTGCAATTAATGAGTATAAATAAATTGTCTCAGCACAGTTACAATGATGTATGGCGTCTTCATTTGCCGTTTTAGTACTATAAAACTCGTATACTGCCTGCGGCTCCACCCACAAGATTTTTCTCGAAATAAAAGTGCCACCAAATATTTTTCGGTGACAAATTAGACTGAATTTTTTTATTGCTCTTGAATGACGAAACGAGCTTGCCGCTCGCCTGATGGTAAGCGATACGACCCATAAACAGTAGCAACTCCATACAGTGGGCTTAGAATGTGACAAAAAAACACGTCACGTCTCCGTTTCATCTTAATGGGATTGGTTGAGAGACTAACAAGTGACTGACCTATTGGTCTCACGAGCAATCACAAACATCAAAATTAAACGATATCGTTTTACGAGTTCCGTCTTTGTGTCACATTCTAAGCCCACAGAACTTTTAATTACAAAATACTCTTAGTATTTTGTCCCATAATGCCCTGTTATTACGCTGACTACAATATCCTTCACACCGGAACACAGCAGAGCATGCACATTGCTGGAGGTAGAAATAGACATTGCGTTGGTACCTACCCAGACGGCCCTATAGATACCTTTTTTTTTTTTTTTTTTTTTTTTTTTTTTTTTTTTTTTTTTTTTTGTTTTCGCGGAGAAAGTGACTTATTACTACCGCCCAGCCTTCTAGGGGGGCGACTGAGCGGTTATGTTGGGTTCACCGTGCCTTACGTCCCGGCGTTGAGCCGCCCGGAGAGATGTAACCATCGGGCGACCGCCGGGCCGAGTCCCTAACCTATGTATAACGCACGGCATACCAACCAAAACTCCGCGGTGGCCATCTTTGGCGCATTAGGGACGGCTGCGGGCTTCCTCTGACGGGAGTGTCTAAGTTGTCGTCCGCAGCCGCCTCTGCGCGTTGCCGCCTAGTGCGGCCCGTCTCCTGTTGTGGGGGGGCTCAGGAGCACCCACGCACCGAAGGACGCCCTCGGCGTCAATGGCAGCGTGAGGCCTACCAGCCACGCTGCCGTCCATCACAGGGATCGCTACAATGTGTTAATAGAACATAAAAGTGAAAGACGGACAGCCCCCTGCCGCCCGCCTGCGACCCCCGGTGGCCCCTATTAGTCGCCTTTTACGACAGGCAGGGGATACCGTGGTAGAATTCTCCAAACGCCCCCAATCCACAGGGCGGAAGACGCCGGTCAGTCGTCCACCCGGCGCCTCCTACGTCTCGTCTGGCGGCGGGAGGGATCTCCGCGCCTCCGATCCCTCTCGGCACTCTCCTTCCGCGAGAGGACCACCTCACAGAAGTGTGCCACCGCACGCCAGGACCTCCGGCTGTCGACCATGGAAGCGACCACGGCCGGCAGCGAGAGGTCTCCTCCGACGACTGCTCTGAGAGCGCTGCGCTCCTCATCCCAGGCTGGGCAAAACTCTAACGTATGCTGGGCCGTATCCAGCGGGCAGTTGTCACAGTGGTGACACACGGCCGACACCTCCTTCCGCACTACCCGCCACAAGAACTCACCGAAGCAGCCATGCCCGGTGAGCACCTGCGACAGGCGAAACGTTGCCGCACCGTGGCGCCTGTCCAGCCATTCGGCAAAGACAGGACGCACTGCCGCGACGACCCTGAGCCCCGCTGTCGGGGCCTCCAGCCTGAGACGCCACTCCTCCACGGCGGCTCGCCGTAGGGAGGCCCTCATGGCCTCCACCTCCTTCAGGGCCGGATGTTGCCCGTGACTGGACGCCTCCTCCCGCCAATGAAAGACATCGGAGAGGGATTTGGCGTCCAGATCCCAGGGCAGGAATCCGGCCAACAAACAAGCCGCCTCGAAAGAGACCGTGCGGTACGCCCTGATCGCCCGCTGCGCCAAAGCTCTCTGCGGAGTGCGCAGGAGGGCGATGCAGGGGCGGTTCAGGGAGTCAGCCCAAACGGGGCTGCCATAGAGGGCCATGGACCGCACGACTCCGTGATATAATCTCCGGCAAGGGATGCCAGGACCTTCCAGGTTGGGCAGCAGGCTGGAAAGAGCGCCCGCTGCCCGAGACAGTTTCGTCCCCAGTTTCTTGAAATGGGCGCGGAATTTCCATCGGCTATCTAAGACTAAGCCTAGATATTTCATATCTTTGCCGATGGGAATCCGCACCCCCTCAACCACGATGTGGGCACCGGCCGGTGGCCCTCTCCGAGGCCCGTGGAAACAAATGGCCTCGGTTTTCTCGAGGGCCACCTTTAAACCCAATCGTCGAATCCGACTTACTACTTGGCCGGTGCCCACCGCCGCCAAGGTGGCGGCGTCCCGGAACGTCCTGGCTGTCGCTGTGACCAATGTGTCGTCGGCGTAGCACGTCACGCCGACGTCCCAGAGATTTGCACCACGGAGCACCCAGTCGTATCCGATGTTCCACAGGAGAGGGCCCAAAACCGAGCCCTGTGGAACACCGCACGACATCGCTCTTCGGTGCCACCCGTCGACGCCCGGATACACAACGTCCCTGTCAGACAGGTACGCGTGCACCAGACGCCGAAGATAGGGCGGCACCACGTGGTACCGCAGTGCCTCGTGAATGCAGGGCCAAGGCAGCGTGTTGAACGCGTTGGAGATGTCCAAGGACACCGCGACAACTATTCCGCCTCCGGCCACTGCATCCTCCGCCTGTGACTTCACCCGCAGAATCGCGTGGACGGTGGAACGTCCCCTCCTAAAGCCAAATTGGCTGTCGGCCAGGTTCGGTCCGACCCTCTCGAGGTGCTCGACGAGGCGAGCATGGACGATGCGCTCGAAGAGTTTGGCGACCTCGTCGAGCAACACGATGGGCCGGTAGGCCGACGGCGACTCTGCGGGTCGTCCTTCCTTTTTAAGCAGGACGAGCTTCCCGGTTTTCCAACGCGCCGGGAGGACGCCCTGCTCCAAACAGGCGGTGAATAAACTGCGGAGCCTCGGACCCAGGTGCTCGAGGGCTAGCACCCAGGCTCTTCCGGGGATGCCATCGAGCCCTGGGGCCGTCTTTTTGCTCCGCAGCCGAAGCACTGCCGCCCGCATTTCTGCGGGCGAAACCTCTGGGATATCCCTTGCCGGATTCTCAATCGACGATGACGCCACATCCGGTGGCGACATCGGTGGAGGAGTGGTGTCCACGGTGGCCGGGAACAAAGCCGCGACGACGTTGGCCAGTAATTCTGGCCGGAGACTCTGCGACAGCGGGGGCGCCGCTGGGCGAAGCTTATTCATCACCATGCGATAGGGGCGCCCCCACGGGTCACCGTCGAGAGTCTCCAGAAACTCCTTGCGTGCCGCGACCTTGGCCCTATGAACGGCCACCCGCAGCGCTCTCTTCGCCTCTTTGTAGAGGTCATAGAGCCGCCGCTCCTGGTCTGCGTGATCCTGTGTTCGAATTCGGCGACGGTGATGCCTGGCGTATCGACGGCGCGCAGCAACGCAAGACGCGCGCAACTGCGCTAGCTCCGCCGACCACCAGTACACCTGCCGCCGAGTCGAACGGCAGAGGGCCCGGGGCATGGCGGCGTCGCAAACGTCCGACATTGCCACCCCGAGCCACTCCGCCTCCTGCTCAACCCGTACCGGCCCGTCCGGCACGGGGAGCCACGACATCACCAGAGCGGCTAGCTCTAGGGCCTCTTTATTGAGGCGACGAACTACCCACCGCGGGCCGTCCTGATTCGGGGCGCTCGTTTCACCATCGGGCTGGATACTCGCGGACGCGGAGACGTCGAACCTAATGTAACGGTGGTCCGACATCGTCTCCACGCCCGCGAGGACTCTCCAGCCCCGGACACGGTGCGCAACGGTGGGACTTGCAAACGACAGATCAACTATGGACCCGCCGTTGCGCCGCACGCACGTGTGCACCGACCCCCTGTTCAGGACGACCAGGCCGACAGAGATCGCCCAGTCCTCCAGGACCCTACCGCGACCGCTCGTCGCCGGCGAACCCCAAGCTACAGACTTGGCGTTGAAGTCGCCGGCGACGACCGCCGGATAAGGTTGGCCTTGTTCCACTAGGGCCCCCAGCCTCACGAGAAAAGACTCGAATTCGGCGAGGGGTCTGTTGGGAGAAAAATATACTCCTACAACCCAAATGTCTCCCAACAGAGCCGCCACGCATCCCTGGTCCTTCGATATCTTTTCGAACGGCGGGGAGCCAGCAGCACCCTGGGTGATTATGGCCACCAAACCGTCTGTGTCCCCAGCCCAGTTGTCACGGGGAGGGACAAAATACGGCTCAGCGACCACGGCCACTTGCACCGACCACTGCGCCAGGCTTTGGGACAACAGGTCTTGGGCGCTGGCGCAGTGGTTGATGTTCGCCTGGAGGAACTTTAGGTCCATTATTGGGCGATCTCTTCAACACCTTCCATCTCGGCCTCTTGCGGTGGGCTTGCTGACTGTGGCTGGGTTGTGGCCACAGCAGCAGCAGCATTACGTCGTGAAGGGCGGCGCCGGTTGCGGAGGGAGGAGGCGGGACACGCCTTCCCCCCGATTTGGTGCCCGGCGGGCTTGCCCGAGGCCGCGCAGACCACGCAGTTCGGCGCGGCGCTGCACTCACGGGCCTTGTGGCCTGTCTGGCCGCAGCGGTAGCACAATGCGCTACGGTCCACTGCGCAGTCGCAGCGCTCCCGGACGTGCCCTGTCTCCAGGCACCGGTAGCAACGAAGAGGCCGCGCCTCGAGCACAGAAACTCGAGCCGCGACCCAGCCGATCACTACACGGCCCGCCCCCCGCACTTTCTGGGCTGCCTTTATCGGCATCCGGGCCCAAGCCGTGCTCACTCCAGACCGGTCAGGACGGATTTGCCCTACCTTTACTGCCGCCAGGGCACACTCACCGGCCTTGGAGAGGGCCATTGCAACTGACTCAGGAGTGGCCGTGTAGTCCAACTCCGTGAGCCGCAGTTCCGCATGTTTGATGGGCCGAGAGATCCGAACATCCTCCGACCCAACGAAACACTCCCTCAGCCTTGCGGCGAGGGAGTCGGCCCTCTCATCCGAGTTAGCCCCGGGCACCTCGTACATTGGGGCACCCGTGGCTGCAATCTTTGGCCTCAGCCTTGTGATGTCAAGGCCAGTGAGGTTTACTTTGTCCTGCGCCTCTGTTAGTACCCTGGCGTAGGTGAGTCCCTTCGCTACCGCCGCCGGCGTCAGGGATATCATGACGGCCGCGGACCGCGGTGTGCGGAGTTTGGGCTCGGCCCGGCGCAGTGGTTGCTGCTGACTTGCAGCCGGTGTCACGCCGGACCTGGGCTTCGTCTTCTTTTTGCCCACCACGACCGTCCATTCCCTGTCCAGGGACACTGGAGCCGGCGGTAGCGGGCGGGGCGCACAGGCAGCTTGCTGCGCTGGGGCACTCGGTTTGTTTTTCCCCCCCTTGCCTTTTGGCTTGGGCTTGGACACCGGAGGATGTGTGGGGGCCGGAACGACTCCCTTCTCCGCTTGCACCCCAGATGGTTCCGCCACGATGAATCGGGGCGGAGCACTGGAGGAACCGGCGATTGGGATCAGGACGGGAGGACTGGGTTGGGCTACTCCCTTGCCCTTGCCTTTGCCCTTGCCCTTACCTTTGTCAAAGGGCTGGGGTTGACCTCCGACATATCCCCCCTGTACCGGGAGCTCCACTACTTGGGCCCTGTTTTCATGGGCCAGAGGCGGTCTTGTGGCCGGTCCCATGAGCAGGGACTCCATCCTTGCCCGCACCCTTGCCTCAATCATTTCCAGCATGTCCGCTGTTGGACTTTTGCTGGCGGATGCCTCTAGGTCTTCGAGGCGGCGACGGAGGGAGGCATTCTCCTCCTGAAGCTGCTTAACTGCAGCCTCAAGGCGGGAACTCTTTTCCCGCCACCTTTTTACCTCGCCTTCAAGGCCAGTGACCTTGGTCTCCGTTGCCTTTGAAGACCCGGCAGAGCGCAGCCGCTTCGTCACTACTTTCTCCGCCTTTTGGCGGGCCTCCGCACACTTCACGATGTTGCACTCCCTCTCTGCCTTCTTTAGGCTGCCCACCGTAGCTGGACCCCCTCTACCGCTAGCAACGGTCGCCCTCGTCTTCGGCGCCGGCTCGTCCGTATCGGTCGACAGGCTCCTCCAGAATCGCCCGCCAAGCACTGAAGAGCTACCATCGCTGGACTCCGAGTCCACGCACATGTCCTCAGGCCGTGCGACATCGGCCACGACTCCAGCGAGCTTCACGCCCACATTCCCCCTCTCTGCTTCTCCGTCGTTGGGCTTGCGCCCTTCGACCTCCACCTCTCCAGCTGGAACTGGAGTAGGCAACCTCGTCAACGCCGTTTTGAGTTTTTTTATTTTTGCATTGTTCATTTTGAATCCCACGAGTATGGGGGAAAAAAAACAGTCCGCCCAGGCAGTGCCCCCTGTACCTGGGTAAGCCTTTTTTTTTTTTTTTTTGGTTTCGCGGAGAAAGTGCGTTACCACTACCGCCCGGCCTTCGTGGGGGGCGACCGAGCGGTTATGTTGGGTTCACCGTGCCTTACGACCCGGCGTTGAGCCGCCCGGAGAGATGGAAAACGTCGGGCGACCGCCGGGCCGAGTCCCTAACCTATGTACAACGCACGGCATACCAACTAAAACTCCGCGGTGGCCATCTTCGGCGCATTAGGGACGGCTGCGGGCTTCCTCGGACTAATGTCTAAGTTTTCGTCCGCAACCGCCCCTGCGCGGTGCCGCCTGGTGCGGCCCGTCTCCTGTTGTGGGGGGGCTCAGAAGCCCCCGCGCACCGAAGGACGCTCTCAGCGTCAACGGCAGCGTGAGGCCTACCTTCCACGCTGCCGTCCATCACGGGGGTCGCAACAATGTGCTAAAAAGATACACAAAACTATAGACGGACGGCCCCCTGCCGCCCGCCCGCGACCCCCGGTGGCCCCTATTAGTCGCCTCTTACGACAGGCAGGGGATACCGTGGTGGAATTCTCCAAACGCCCCCAATCCACAGGGCGGGAGACGCCGGTCAGTCGTCCACCCGGCGCCTCCTTCGTCTCCTCTGGCGGCGGGAGGGATCCTCGCGCTCCCGATCCCTCTCGGCACTCTCCTTCTGCGAGAGGACCACCTCGCAGAAGTGGGCCACCGCACGCCAGGCCTCCCGACTGTCGACCATGGAAGCAACCACGGCCGGCAGCGAGAGATCTCCTCCGACGACTGCTCTGAGAGCGCTGCGCTCCTCGTCCCAGGCTGGGCAAAACTCCAATGTATGTTGGGCCGTATCCAGCGGGCAGTTGTCACAATGGTGACACACGGCCGACACCTCTGTGCCTACGATACGACACAGATACTCACCGAAGCAACCATGCCCGGTGAGTACCTGTGTCAACCGAAACGTAGCCGGGCCGTGGCGCCTGTCCAGCCACTCGGCAAAGACCGGGCGCACTGCCGCTACGACCCTGAGCCCCGCTGACGGGGCCTCCAGCCTGAGACGCCACTCCTCCACGGCGGCTCGCCGTAAGGAGGCCCTCATGGCCTCCACCTCCTTCAGGGCCGGACGCTGCCCGCGACTGAACGCCTCCTCCCGCCAATAAAAGGCATCGGACAGGGATTCGGCGTCCAGATCCCAGGGCAGAAATCCGGCCAACATACAAGCCGCCTCGTACGAAACCGTGCGGTATGCCCTGATCGCCCGCTGCGCCACTACACGCTGAGGATTGCGCAAGAGCGCGACGCAGCGGTTGCTCAGGGAATCAGCCCAAACTGGACTGCCATACAGGGCCATGGACCGCACGACTCCGTGGTATAACCTTCGGCAAGGGACACCAGGACCTTCCAGGTTGGGCAGCAGGCTAGAAAGAGCGCCCGCTGCCCGGGACAGTTTTGTCCGCATCTTTTCAAAATGGGTGCGAAATTCCCATCGGCTATCCAGAATCAAACCCAAATACTTCATGTTCTTGCCGATGGGAATCCGCACCCCCTCAACAACGATGTGGGCACCGGCCGGTGGCCCTTTCCGAGGCCTGTGAAAACAAATGGCCTCGGTTTTCTCAAGGGCCACCTTCAACCCTAGACGTCGGATGCGACTCACGACGTCGCCGGTGCCCGCCGCCGCCAGAATTGCGGCATCCTGGAAGGTCCCAGAAGTCGCTGTAACTAGCGTGTCGTCGGCGTAACATGTCACGCCGACGCCCCGGAGATTGGTACCACGGAGGACCCAGTCGTACCCGATGTTCCACAAGAGAGGGCCTAAGACCGAGCCCTGTGGAACACCGCACGACATCGCTCTTCGGTGCCACCCATCGGCACCCGGATACACCACGTCCCTGTCAGAAAGGTACGCGTGCACCAGACGCCGGAGATAGGGCGGCACCACGTGGTACCGCAGTGCCTCGTGGATGCAGGGCCAGGGCAGCGAGTTGAAAGCGTTGGAGATATCCAACGATACAGCAATAACTACGCTGCCTCCGGCCACTGCTTCCTCCGCCTGTGCCTTCACCCGCAGAATCGCGTGGACGGTAGAACGTCCCCTCCTAAATCCAAACTGTTCGTCGGCCAAATTTGGTCCGACCCTCTCAAGGTGCTCGACGAGGCGAGCATGAAGGATGCGCTCGAAAAGTTTGGCGACCTCGTCGAGCAACACGATGGGCCGGTAGGCCGACGGCGACTCTGCGGGCCGTCCTTCCTTCTTCAGCAGGACGAGCTTCCCGGTTTTCCAACGCGCCGGGAAGACGCCCTGCTCCAAACAGGCGGAGAACAAACTGCGGAGCCTCGGACCCAGGTGCTCGAGAGCTAGCACCCAAGCCCTCCCGGGGATGCCATCGAGCCCTGGGGCCGTATTTTTGCTCCGCAGCCGAAGCACTGCCGCCCGCATTTCCGCGGGCGAAACCTCCGGGATATCCCTTGCCGAAGTCTCATACGACGACGACGCCACGTCCGGTGGCGCCATCGGTGGAGGAGTGGTCTCCACGGTGGCCGGAAACAAGGCCGCGACGACGTTGGCCAGCAAGTCTGGCCGGAGACTCTGCGACAGCGGGGGCGCCGCTGGGCGAAGCTTGTTCATCACCAAGCGATAGGGGCGCCCCCACGGGTCACCGTCGAGAGTCTCCAGGAACTCCTTCCTCGCCGCGACCTTGGCCCTGTGAACGGCCACCCGCAGCGCTCTCTTCGCCTCCTTATAGAGGCCGTAGAGCCGCCGCTCCTGGTCTGCGTGATCATCTACCCTCAATCGGCGACGGCGATGCCTGGCGTATCGACGGCGCGCAGCTACGCAAGACGCGCGCAACTGCGCTAGCTCCGCCGACCACCAGTACACCTGCCGCCGCGACGGACGGCGGAGGGCCCGGGGCATGGCGGCGTCGCAAACGTCCGACATTGCCACCCCGAACCACTCCGCCTCCTGCTCGACCCGTACCGGCCCGTCCGGCACGGGGAGCCACGACACGACCAGAGCGGCCAACACTAGGGCCTCTTTATCGAGGCGACGTAACACCCACCGCGGGCCGTCCTGATTCGGGGCACTCGGTACACCACTGGGCTGGACACTCGAGGACGCGGAGACGTCGAACCTAATGTAGCGATGGTCCGACAACGTCTCCACGCCCACAAGGACTCTCCAGCCCCGGACACGACGTGCGACGGCGGGGCTCGCAAACGACAAGTCAACAATAGACCCGCCGTTGTGCCGCACGCACGTGTCCACCGACCCCCTATTCAGGACGACCAGGCCGACAGAGATCGCCCAGTCCTCCAGGACCTCACCACGAACGTCGGTCGCCGGCGAACCCCAGACCACGGATTTGGCATTGAAGTCGCCGGCGACGATAGTCGGGTGAGATTGGCCTTGCTGCACCAGGGCCCCCAGTCGAACGAGAAAAGTCTCGAACTCGTAGAGGGGTCTGTTGGGAGAGAAATAGACTCCTACAACCCATACGTCTCCCAACAGAGCCGCGACGCATCCCTGGCCCTTCGCTACCTTTTCGAAGGGCGGGGAGCCAGCGGCACCCTGGGTGATGATGGCCACCGAACCGTCGAGGTCCGCGGCCCAGTTATCCCTGGGCGGGACGAAATACGGCTCGGCGACCACGGCCACTTGCACCGACCACTGCGCCAGGCTTTGGGACAACAGGTCCTGGGCACGGGCGCAGTGGTTGATGTTCGCCTGGAGGAACTTTAGATCCATTATTGGGCGATCTCTTCTACTACTTCCATTGCGGCCTCTCCTTGCGGTGGGCTCGCCGACTGCGGCTGGGCCGTAGCCTCAGCGGTAGCCGGTCTTCTACGCGGGCGACGCCTGGTTTTGCGGGAGGAGACGGGACACGCCTTCCCCCCGATTTGGTGCCCAGCGGGCTTACCGGAAGCCGCGCAGACTACGCAGTTCGGTGCGGCACTACACTCGCGGGCCTTGTGGCCCTCTTGACCGCAACGGTAGCATAGCGCGCTACGGTCCACTGCGCAGTCGCAGCGCTCCCGGACGTGACCAGACTCCAGGCACCGGAAGCACCGCAGGGGCCTCGCCTCGAGCACAGTCACCCTAGGTACTGTCCACCCTATACGAAGGTGGCCCGCCTTGACCTTCTGGGCTGCCTTGATAGGCATCCTCACCCACGCTGTGCCCACACCGGAACGATCGGGACGAATTTGTCCCACCTTCACGCTCTCCATAGAACACTCACCGGTCTCGGAGAGGGCCGCTGCGACTGTTTCGGAAGTAGCTGTATAATCCAGCTCCGTCAGCCGCAGTTCCACGGTCTTTGTGGGCCGGGAGATGCGAACGTCCTCCGACCCACTGAAACACTCCCTTAGTCTCGTGGCTAGGGAGTCAGCCCTCTCTTCAGCATTGGCGCCGGGTACCTCGTACATCGGCGCACCCGTGGCCGCAAACTTCGGCCGCAACCTTGCTATGTCGAGGCCGGTAAGGTTCACCCTATTCTGGGCATCCGTCAACACTTGTTTGTACGTCAGCCCCTTGGACACTGCAGCTGGCGTCAGGGAAATGATGATTGCCGCAGAGCGCGGTGGCCGCAGTTTGGGTTCCGCCCGGCGTGGCGGATTCTGCGGCTGCGGATTCGCAGTTGACGCTGCAGTGTGCTTGGCCTTCCTTGTCCTCCTGCTGGCCACTACAACCCAAGGTGTTTCGGTCGATGCTGGGGCTGGCGGGAGTGGACGGGGTTCCGGAGCGGGTTGCGCTGTGGGTGCCGGTACATACTTTTTGCCCTTTGGAGGCTTTGGGGCAGTTACCTTCGTTTTCGTTATTGTGCCCTTCTTAACTGGTGCAGCGACAGTTACCGGTGCCGAAGAAGGACCTGCAGCGGCGGCTTGCAGCGGTGCTTTTGAGGGCCCGGCTACGGGAATGGGATCCGGGAGAACGGGTTGGACTGTCCCCTTTCCCTTTCCTTTCCCTTTCCCTTTGTTAGAAGTGGGCAGGGATGCTCCACCCACAAATCCATCCTGCACAGGGAGTGGGATGTCCCCGGGAGTCGACCTCTTTTCGTGTGCCAGGGGTGGCCTCTGGGCTGGTCCAGCGAGGAAAGATTCCATCCTCGCCTGGACACGCGCCTCTACCAACTTCAACATCTCCTCAGTCTGACGTTGGCTTGCGGATGCCTCCAGGTCTTCGAGGCGGCGCCGGAGAGAGGAGTTCTCCTCTTGAAGCTGCTTCATAGCAGCTTCAACGCAGGCACTATTCTCCCGCCACTTCTTTACCTCACTTTCGAGGCGGGAGACCATGGTGGACTCAGGTTGGCCCACATATTGTGTGATGACGTCCGTCACGTAGTTAAGGGCCTTCTGTGAGGTCCCTTTGAGGTTACCTGACTTTTTAACGACGGACGTCACAATCTGCCCGCAGTTCCGGAGGTCGTCGCGCAGAATAACCCTGACACCCGCCTCAGCCGCTTTGGAAGGTGCCGGCGACTCGATGGAACGGAGCTGCTCCATTAAATCCATTTCCGTCTTTTTACGGGCCTCTCCGCGCTTTAGGAAGTCACGCTGTCTTTGCGCCTTCCTGAGGACAACGACATCGCTGACCGATGGTGGACCCCCTCTTCCACGACCGTCAATCGCTTGCGATTTCGGCGCTGGCTCGTCTGTGTCGCTAGTAGGAAGCGAGCGACTGTCTCTGGAGCGCTGGGAGTGTCTCCTCCAGAGCTTTTTACTGCGCAGTGACGAGCAACTCTCACTCGACTCTGAGTCGACACACATCGCTTGGGGCCGGATGAACTCGGCCTCCACCTCTGTGGGCTTCACACCCACACTCTCTACTACACAACCATCGTCGGGCTTACGCCCTCCGAACTCCGCCTCTCCTACCCCAGAATCTGAAGCAGGAGGAGGCAACTTCGTCAAGATAATTAAAGGTTTTTTTAAATTCGAATCCATTTTGGTTCCCACGAGTAAGGGGGAAATAAACAGTCCACCCAGGCAGTGCCCCCTGTACCTGGGTAAGCCTAACGTAACCCGCCAAGAGGGTCGGCAGGTACTCTGGCGGGGGTCGCACTCGAGACCGAACTACCCATCGGCCATGCATCCCCTCGCGGTGCGCCGCCGCTTGGGATTCGGGGTAACTTTTTATAGAGGTTTTCTCCCTCACGGTCCGGGCGGTTAAGCCAAGACCCTCGGTCCGGCAGGAGCGCGAGACATAACCACGGACCTCCATACCGGATTACGATCTGCGACGGCGACAGCGGGAGAGAAAGGTTCCCCCACTGCCTGCTCGGGGCGGGGTGAGCGCACACCGAGCCCGTCGACACCCCCAGGACAGAACCGGGAGTCGCCCGATGAACAGGCCCACTCAAACGTAAGACGACGGCCGACGCAACAGACGACGACCGCCAACCAACTGTTGTCAGGATATTAGCCGTCGCGCCGATCAACGTGATCGACGCGCCGTTGCCCAGGGTGCACCGCGTGGAGGTTTCCTGACTTCGCACCCCACCTGGGTAAGCCTAGCGTAACCCGCACAGAGTGTCGGCCGGTGCTCTGGCGGGGGTCGCACTCGAGACCGAACTACCCATCGGCCATGCATCCCCTCGCGGTGCGCCGCCGCTTGGGATTCGGGGTAACTTTTTATAGAGGTTTTCTCCCTCGCAGTCCAGGCGGTTAAGCCAAGACCCTCGGCCCCAGGAGTCGCTGCGAAACATGACCACAGTGCCCCCTGAGATTCCGAGACTAACGGTGGCCAAGGAGAACTAGTTCTGCCCCGGCCTGTTCCGCGGCAGGGTGAGTGCACACGGAACCCGTCCAAAAACTCCTCCACTGCACCCTCTGCTATTCAGAGGGAACGCGGAAGAATCCTCTTTGCTGGTTTTGGTCCACGCCGTTTCCGGTACCCCCCAAATTTGGGGGGCGTTCCCCTATCCGCCACCCAGGGAGACGCGCCCGATGGGAGACCAGCAACTCCGCACGGGGCCCTATAGATACCTACCACCAGTTATTATATTATGTTAATTGAAGACTTTATCTGTGTTTCCATATCCAGCAGTTTCTGTATTGATTTCTAAAAAATATTATAATTTTAACCAAAATATCGGATTTGTGCCTCGAGTCAGGCAAAGTGATATTGGGGTTTTCTGCTCAATACCAACCCTGGAATGGTATCCAGTGAATAGAAACTGACTCGCGACATATTACATGGGACCTAGCCTAGCAGAACACGGTCGGGTTCTTTCACTACCCACTATTGAAAACGGTAGAAGCCATAATGCAATGCAATCAGCCCTGTATTATATACTACCCACACTGACGGGCCTCCTCTACTACTGAGAGGGTTTTAGGCCTTAGTCCACCACGCTGGCCTAGTGCGGGTTAGCGGACTTCACATACCTTCGAAATTTAGAGAACTTTTCAGGTATGCAGGTTTCCTCACGATGTATTCCTTCACCGTTAAAGCGAACGATAATTGATAAACAATACACACGTAACTACGAAAAGTCAGAGGTGTGTGCCTTGGGTTTGAACCTGCGGACATTGTCTGGGCAGACCGTTCCATTCCCAACTAGGCTATCGTCCACTTCACATAATGCTATGCATTATCTTTCTTAATATTAGAAATGCGAATATTTGTGAATATGTTTGGACTTTGGATGTTCAAGTATGTTTATTACAAGATATTTAAACGCAGAAACTACTAAACGGAAATGGACGAAATTTAGCACACGGGTAGATCATGTCCCGGATTGACAAATAGGCTACTTTTTATCCCGGTAATTTGCTCCCATGAGAAATAATGAACATTTGAAATCTGATTCTTTAAGTAGATGGCGCTGGCGTCGTATTGTGTTTTACGGACTTTTGTAGCGGGGAAGGCTTTTCACACGGGCGAATCCGCGGGCTATACGTAGTGCATTATAATATTAAGATTTACCCCTAATAATCGATCCTTCTTCATTAAGTTATTAACCCCACTCATGGAAAATCAGTGTAATCTTAGTAATCCTGTGCCATATTCATACACCTAATCTATTTATGTCCATACTATATTGATCCGTGAGAATTTAGTAGCGGATACGATTTTGTGTTGATTTTCAAAGGAATTATTTAAGAGGGAGCTCAATGTATACTGGTATGTCGCTTATGTTCAGCTGGTTACATACGGTCAGATTGTTCGTAATCCTTATTAATTTCATGAATGTGTTTGTTAATATGAAGGGAATCATATTATAATGGTAATAAGTACACACTAAGGGAACATACAAACTCTAAAAAGTAGGATATTGTTAGTCTGTCTGTTGAACGAGTAACAGAGATTTCATGTATTGAATTTGAGCAATTTGTTGTTTTGAGTGTATATAGACCACCATGTGCATCCCACATTGAGTTTTTGAGCATACTTGAAGACATTTTGCATAAAATCTGTAATGCAAATAAAATAATTATTGTATGTGGAGATTTTAATATTAACTTATTGGAAGAGTCGCAGCTAAAGGTTAATATTATTAATCTTTTTCAATCCTATAACTTGTATAATGTATTCCTTGAGCCGACTAGGATTACTGCAACTAGTGCTACATGTATGGATAATATTTTTACTAACCATACAATAAAATACAAGGCAGTAATAAATTTAATAGATTCTGACCATTGTGGCCAATTAATATAATTTACTAGTAATAAAAAGGAAGTCTGAAATTTAACACGTGTATATATTTTAATGTATGTACATCGATTACTTCTACATTTTTAGGTCGTTTTTTATGATGTCTATTTTGTTTAATAGAGGAAACCATTGCGATGGTCCTGTGATAAATAATTATTTAAAATTCAGTTTATTATTTACATTTCCAATTAATATTGATATACATTGTAGTAACCCTAGCTATTTTAAGCCAAAATTTATCCCGTGACTTGTAGTTTGGATGTAAATGTGATTGTGTCAAATTTATCACTAATCAGAGCTATGAACAATGTGTCACGAAGTATTAACAAAAGGCATCGTTCATCGGACCTGCGGTAGGATTCGACGAGATTCAATTAAATCAAACAATACCTCGATATATTGAGCATAGAGTTATATTATTTGGTATTATCTGATCGAATGATATAAAATAGTAAGCATCGTTCGTTTGCTTTGGGAAATTAAGTCTTATTGGTTTAATAAACTGCTTCAGCGTGGCCTATGGCCTAAACTCTTTAAGTAGTAAAGAGGGCCCGTGATAGTAGATTATTTATTATTAAAGAGAGAAGATGTGATTTCTTAAAGACTTTTATAAAAATGCATACGCGTAATGAGAAATTCCTACTTTTATATGTCACAACGATTTTATTAGTACTAGATGTAGTAATCAATTTTCTTTTTCTTGATTACCTTCATAGAACTCAGAATATCCCATTCTACAACTTAAACACCTTTCCATTGAACTAAAAAAAAACCCATAAAATTAGCAATGAAAAACGTATTCAAATTTTCACCGGGCAAAAGTCGCTTTTTGCCAACACGTCAGTTTAAAACTGGCTTCTGTTGGGCAAACTTTGAAAAATCCATTTGGGCTGGCTCGTCTGTTTTAAAACTAGTTACTATTGGGGCACCATCATTAAATGTAGAGTACGCGAAGTACTACGTGGTTGTTTGTATTTAATTGTTTTATTGACTGACTCAATGGCTAGTTATATTGCGTGCGCGGTGAGACTATCGCACTGTGGTCTCAGGTTCGAAATCCGGGTCGCGTAAAGTGATGTTGGGTTTTTCTACTCAATATCAGCCCGGAGTCTGAAAACCTGCCCGGTAAATGGCAATACGCCCGCCCCCTATTACATGGGAGCTAACATACCTGACGAAATGTGGGTGTGATACACCTTTCCCTAGCTCTAAAAAGGGAAAAACGCGTGATGCTATGTAAGTTTTGTATTTAGTTGGAATGCCACACAGTACTTTGTAACTCAAGGTGCTGGTTGGTGTTGCTACTGTTTATAGGTGGTCGTATCGCTTACCATCAGGCGAACGGCATGCTCGTCTCGTCATTCAATGCAAAAAAAGTAACGAAGGAATAGAAGTAACAAAGTAGAGAAAAAATAAAACCGCATGTGATGTGTTTTTTTTTAGTTTGGTATCTTGTGTGCGAGGATCTACAATGGTACGATTGCAATGTATATCTATACTAATATTATAAAGCTGAAGAGTTTGTTTGTTTGAACGCGCTAATCTCAGGAAATACTGGACCGATTTTGAAAATTCTTTCACTATTAGGAAGCTACATTACTCCTGAGTGCTTTAGGCTACTTTTTATCTCGGAAAATCTCTTCCACGCGGGTGGAGCCGCGCGCAATGCTAGTAATATATATTCTGCTGCCAAGCAGGAGTGTGCATACACTGTTGTATTCCTGTTTGAAAGACATTGAAATTACTGGGCATTATGAGACCTCATCGCAGTACGGTATCGCAGCACGCAGTGCTTCGCAATTCAAAGTTCTGTATGGTATTCCTTTCCTACTGTTCATAGGCGGCCATGTCGCTTGCCATCAGGAGAATGCTCGTATCGACATTAGCATTTATACTTTAGGGATAAAATAGTAAATGACTGCCTCGGTGGCGTAGATTATTACGGTACGACTGCAATGCTGAGGTCTCGGGTTCGGGTCGGGAAAAGGGATATTGGATTTTTCTATTCAGTATCAGCCCGGAGTCTGCAATTGGTGCCCGATATGGCGATAGGCTCGCCCCCTATCACACCATGGGACGGAATACGCGCGGCGAAAAGTGGGTGCATTAGTTGCGCCTACCTCTCTGGGGATATAAGGCGTGAGTGAGTGTGTGTGTATTATGTGCTTCCAAATTTTATAGTATTACATACGCTCCAGACATCCCAATATATGCCGAAACGCTCGTATTTATCAGCAATAGTACGCCATTACCCGGTTCATTAGACCGGTATCTCTTGCATCCGGGACGGATATTGGCCGGGTGATGTACGCCCGGCAATTCAACAATCATTGAACATTCTATGCAAATTATATTCTGGCTGGTGTAACAGTTTCTACTAGGAAGCTAGGGTTATTATCCTATTTTGTATGTATTATAAATTGTTTGTATTCCATTACTTTTCTTTCGTCACTCCACTTTTTAATACTTTTCTTTCAATGTACAGCAAGTATATCTATATAGATATTACTAGGTGTCGCTCGCGGCTTCGCCCGTGCCCAGTTTTACAGTATTTTGTTCCCTTTCGTGCTACAAAATACTGTAAAGGGCATTTCCGCCAACAGCAAAAAAACATGTAACTGTTATCTAGCACCTAAAGTTTTCGATATTTTTATCACTGTACAATTTTATAATCTCAATAAAGACATTTTATACACTAACAAGTAATATCAGTAATCAAACTTATATAAATATTACAAAAATAAATAAATCTTATCATAACAAGCGTAAAATGTAGTGTAACAAAACATGTTTTTTAAAATTCAATCGAATTTTACAAAATACCACACAAACCGGCTTAAAATTAATATTTCTTCAATAAATGCAGTTTACAGATATACGAATATAATATATTCTTATCATATATAACGTAGATATATATTATTTTGCTTGTAATATAAACGTGGGTCCAAGATCGGTCCTTACCAAATCACTCACAAAACATAATTTTGTACGTTACGAACGCATGCTCTCCGCTACTTCAGTTGTGCTGCAAGACGTACGCGTCATTACGCTGATGATCACTGTGAATGATAGTCGTGGTGTACATAGTTTGGCCGTGAGAAGCGTTTTTTCACGAAATTCAAAAAAATGTCATTACCGATACATCATAAAATATAACGGTAAGTAAACGTTTTATTCTGTTCATTATTTAATGTCATATAGTATAATGTCATTAAGAATCTATTGTCTGTGACTGGATACTGTAATATTTTAATTAAGGTGCAAAATAATACAGAATGTCCGAAATGTCATTACCATCACCATCCTTACCGTGGTAAATTAGTGACAACGGTAAAGACAAGATAGCTACGGTGATGACAAAGTTTGTATGAAGCATGTCTAACCAATTGGAAACTGGGGCTTACATTATTGCTGCATGGAGGCTTATTTAACCTTACACTCGCTATTGTATTTTGAGATTTTTCTATATCATACATAGATCGTCAAGTAAAAAATGGGTCACATAATTATTCTAAGCGATCCTTGCTGGCTAATGACCTTACTTACCCATAAAACCAGAAAAAGGTTGGATTTGCTGCCAGATTTAAAAGAAAAGAATAGGATTAAGGGAAGGGAGAGGAAGAATAGGATTCAGGGAAGAGAATGGATGCGTGCGATCGTGCGAAATTCAACAGCAAGCTGTCACTTCGCGTTATTTTTCTGGACATTGCTTGAGAGGCACTATCCAGTATCAAGTCGAGTCGGTCTTTTCAATGACTCATTATCACTTTGAGACGTTATGAACATTAATCATTATGTTGATATTTCAGTAATTAACACAAATGCCAAAGGTAAATAGCTCAGAAAATTAGGAAAGAAAAAGGATAAATAAGAAAAAAGATACGAATACATAAAACTTAAAGACCTTGAAAAATATGGAAAATTACTTGAAAAAGAAAGGGAATGTTATAAAAAAAGAATACAAACAAAAAATCTTAAAAACTTGGCGGAGATGACTGAAAGAGAAAAGAGAACGATAAGAAAGTAATGGAAAATAAACGAAAGAAATTCTAGGGACATGAAAAAAATAAACTTCATACTCCAAGTTAACGTAGAAGAAACAAACATAATTAAGGACATAACCAAATCAGGAAGAAGATCGTCTAGAAAAATCGATAAATAATGAAGAGTGTAAAGGATCTAAGTTCAAGAGTTTAGTAAATCAGCTAAAAAGGAAGGTTAAATTTTATGGACGAAAAATTAAAACTCTGCAGAGGAAAAACAATTTATAGCGTCGGAATACACAGGCTAAAAAAACAAAATAGACCCATACGAAGACTAAAGACCAACAAAAAAGTATATTTTACAAATATAATTAACGAAATTCACAAATTTTACGAAGCGGATACTAATAGTAGACAAGGGGCAGGAAAAAAAGAGTTTATTACAAGAAAAGGTACTAAAAAGACAAAAAGGTATTTAGTGATTAGGTTAAAAAATCTATAACAAATTTATTGCAAGTACCGAGATGATAATTAGTTACTCTATGTTTTGCAAATATAGACCATTTTGGGTAGTATTTCCTAAGAGTGAACGGGAAACGTGTTCATGTCAACAACACGTAAATATTAAATTATTAATTGAGGCTTTACATAAGGCAAAGATTATTAATGAAAACAATGATTATGATTTTGTTGTCTTTATGCTGTAGCCCAAAAACTGACAACTGTTTGTTGAGAAACTGCAAAGCATGCCATTCATCTATAATGATCATGAGATTCAGTACCTAATTCATACATATTACTAATAAGCCGTCATTACCGTATTTAGATGTCTTTACCGTTCCTTGGATATTTTCTTATCTACAATAGCTGCAGAATAAAAACTCGATGGACATGGTTATTTTTTCCATTTTCTTTTACATGAGATAGTTTATGTTACTTAATACTAACAATATTTATTATCATGTCCTTACCGGATTTTCTGTGTCCATACCGTTTTTTGTTATTTAAATATTTATTAAACAATTTAACATAATTTATGTACACATAAAGTAAAACCCTTATTATGATTGTGGAAATATATTAAATTCATTAATAACCTGTTAACTGACACTTTTTTCTAATCTTCCACATTTTGCAATTTGGCGGAAACACCCTAAAACACAGTACGACGCCAGCGCCATCTATTCAAAATATCAGATTAAAAACATCCGTAATTTCCCATGGGAGATAATTACCGGGATAAAAAGCAGTATATGTGTGAACCCAGGACATGGTACCTGTCTGCCAAAATTTCATCCAAATCCGTTTAGTAGTTTCTGCGTTTACTTCTAACAAACATCCAAACATTTTCACAAACTTTCGCATTTATTATATTAGTAAGATTTAACCGCTAACAATAACATCTACGTTATCTACCAGCACAAAAAACATCCCAAATACATCATTTTAATTAGAAATTTAAGCCGGCGATAAACTATAATTCAACCCTACGCTCGAAGCCTATTACTATTAACTGAGATAACGTCTTATCTAAACCGAAGCGTAAAATCCACTGTATCTTACCCGCTATTAGGAACCTTATCAACATTACTGTACTATAAATCGGGGTGTCAAGTTATGCTGGTCGTATAACTGAGGTTAAGGAACAGATTTGCTTGGTTAGAATTAGCATGGGTCTCTGCTTTGCATTGTGGGAGTATGTGTAAAGTTTCTTACTGAGGTACTTGGAGAAAGGTCTTGTGAGAGGAATATTCCAGAAATAGCTAGAAATTGATCATGTTTTTTACGTGTTTTTTTTTAAATTGCAATAAAACTACTTGACGGATTACTTCGCGACTATTTGTTTAATTTTTAACTGCCCACGTTTCGAAGACTTTACTGTCTTCATAGTCATGGAGCGGACTGAGGTTTTGGTCGTCTGAAAAGTTAATGTTACAATATCTACCTTCATCTTAATATATATAAATCTCGTGTCACAATGTTTGTCCTCAATGGACTCCTAAACCACTTAACCGATTATAATAAAATTCGCACACCATGTGCAGTTCGATCCAACTTGAGAGATAGGATAGTTTAAATCTCAAATTATAGTCGCAATTTTAATTTATTGCTAATTATTTGTCTGTTATTATTTGACAGTCACAATTATCTTAACTCCAAATGATTCTAACAGATGTCGATACCTTTCGACTGGGTTAAGTAAGTAATCAATAGATGGCGCTGCTATGGTAATGATAACAGATGTCGATACCTTTCGACTGGGTTGAGTAAGTAATCAATAGATGGCGCTGCTATGGTAAATCTACGAACGTGTCATATAAGCTACATTTTAAGCGGGACTTTTATACCGGGAAACCTCATTAACGCGGCCGGAGCCGCGGGCAAAAGCTAGTATTTTAATAAATAAATAACATTATAAAAAACATATTTATCATTTATGGTCCGATCTACGCAGGAGCTCACAGTCTCTTACTAATTAGAAGTTGCCCGCGGGTCAGGACGCATGAAAGACTCAGTATAAATCACTTACTGTACTTTTGACGGAACAAAGACCTTATATTCTACATCTACATCATGTACATAACACAACATGTAGCTACATTCTCTTTCACATTTACACACACACACGCCTTTTATCCCCGAAGGGGTAGGCAGAGGCGAAACTAGTGCACCCACTTTTCACCGTGCGTATTCCGCCCCATGGTTATGATAGGGGGCGAGTCTATCGCCATATCGGGCACAAATTCCAGACTCCCAGCTGATACTGAATTTAAAACCCAATAATCACTTTTCCCGGGAATCGAACCCAAGACCTCAGCATTGCAGTCATATCGTAATACAACTACGCCACCGAGGCAGTCACTTTCACATTTAGTTTAGATTTAGTCTGCTGAAAGGAATATCCACACGCTCAAAACCACGCCACACATCTCTGACATTTCTAAGTTACGTTTGTATTGTTTATTCATTAACGTTCGCTTTAGCGGTGAAGGAAAACATCGCGAGGAAACCTATACCAGACAATTCTTCATTAGAATTTCGAGGTTATGTGAAGTCTGCCCGCACTAGGCGAGCATGGTGGACTAACGACTAATCCCTCTCAGTAGTAGAGGAGGCCCTTGCGCAGCAGTGGGCAGTATATGATACAGGACTGTTATTATATTTAAGGCTAGTACTGCTCGCGGCTCCACTCGCATGAAAAAGTAAATATTTTCACAGGAAAAAAGTTTATAATACTTAGGAGGAATGTAGCTTCCTATTAGTGTAAGAATTTTCAAAATCGGTTCAGTAGTTCCTGAGAATACCGCGTTTAACCAAAAAAATAAACAAACTTCATAATATTAGTATAGAATACTTGATATAGATTTTAGCAGTGTAGTGGTAAAGTAGTAGTGTAGTGGAAGCAATAAACTCTGTTGACTTAAAAGGAAATATTCCAGACGTATTCCCAATGTATGAGACGAGCAACTACCTCGCCTTTAGTAAGGACAAATTGTATTAGTTGCAACTAATCAGAACTTTGAATTAGAACTACGCTCGTCGGCCTAACATATAAAATGTTAAGCTTCATAATGTAATTATTCTAGTTGCAGTATTCTCTAAACTAGTTCATGTACAGTCAGGCACGTAAGTTCACTGGTGGTAGGTGTCTCATTAAGAGTCCGCCTGGGTGGGTACCACCGCAACGTCTATTTCTACCGCCAAGCAGCAGTGTGCACTGTTGTGTTTCGGTTTGAAGGACATTGTAGCCAGTGTAACTACTGGACATAATGAGACTTAAAATCTTATGTCTCAGGATGACGAGCGCAGTGGAATGCCACACAGTACTTTGTAAGTCAAGGTGCTGAATGGTGTTGCTACTGTTTATGGGTGTCACGCTGTCATTGACTGGTTTTTCTTTCACCAGTTACTTTTCCCATCATTATGAGTTGAGGAGCTCGTACCTATCATTTCAGTGGGTGTTCCAAATATCCAAATTTCCTTTTATATGGTATCTTTTAATTTATTTATTAAAAGGTATTTGAGAATTCTCGATAGGAATTTCGAGGGTATGTGAAGTCTGCCAATCCGCACTAGGCCAGCGTGGTGGACTAAGGCCTAACCCCTCTCGGTAGTAGAGGAGGCCTGTGCTCAGCAGTGGGCAGTATATAATACAGGGCTGGTATTATTATTATTATAAAAGGTATACCAACAGCATACATATAAAACATTATAGATTTAACATAACTTAAACTAAGGGCTCATACACATAAACACGATACGCCGTTTCACGATGCGACGCCGTATCGTGGAAATCTACGACGACAGTTAATCTCGAAAATGGACCGCAATATACGTATATTGTGTTTATGTGTATGAGCCCTAAGGTCTAGTATGTATGCCAAATTATAGATACGCACAACATTCACCAACTCAACATTGCAGTATCAAACTAAGGAAAATAATTACCTAAAGAAAATAATGAAATAAAATTACAACTAATATTTAGAAATCTATGTAAATTAAGCTAATTTAAAAGTAAACAACGGGATTAAATGTAACGTCTATACAATTTGGCTGACTTGCTATTTAATTTATTTTTAAATTTAGTGAGTGAGTCAGAGATAACACCAAGGTCTGGTGAATTAACAACGTTATATACAATATAGATTCTAGTGATTCAGTAAAATTTCAGACCTCAGAATCCCATTCATACACTTGTAAAGAAATACTAAGTCACAAATTCTGCAGCGATCACGCAGTGACTGCATGTTAAAGAAAGACAAACGGTCATTATACGGTCTTCTATAAGAAATGGCTTGTGATACATAAGCAAGTCTTCTGGTGCAAGTTCTTTTTATATTTTCAAGACGCTGTGAATGTGTGGGTTACTCAGGATTCCATACGACACTACAGTACTCGAGCTGACTTCGTACCACGGCATTTTAAAGAAGTATTAATTATTGTACTGACTTTGAAATGTTTGGAATTTCTAGTCGTTAAGATGGTTAATAGGAAATGTCTACGACCTACATTTCTGTTAGGTTGTTAAACCAAAACTCTATGACTAAATTTAAACAAATTTATCATAGTTTAAAAGCATATTCCCTAAAACGATAATTGTCATCAAAATCGGTTGTAAAATTGTAGTGTCGCTTGAATCGTCTGAACTACAAAATTATTCAGCAGACAGGTCATCTTATACTGGTCATATCAATATGGATATGAACCAACTTGAAAAGGGACGAACGTAAAGTTAATATTTTGATGAACAATACGTGAGATAATACACCGTAAAATTATTAACAATTAGTAATTTTGAATGGACAATGTATTTTGTACAATTTTAATGCCATATAAATCTACTAACTTTTGCGCGCAGCTCCGCCCGCGTGGAAAAGTTTTGTTGTTTGGGATAAAAAGTAGCCTATAGCACTCAGGAGTCATGTAGCTTCCTATTAGTGAAAGAATTTTCAAAATCGATCAAGTAGTTCCTGAGATTAGCGCGTTCAAACAAACAAACAAACTCTTCAGCTTTATAATGTTAGTATAGATTCAACAATAATTATGTGCCATTAATTCTAGATACAAACTCTGCCTTAGAGGGGTAAGCAGGGGCGCAACTAATGCACCTAATATTTCTATTATTCCGTCCCATGATGTTCTAAGAGAGGCAAGCCAAGGGTAATGTGGGTGGTTAATAAAAAGAGGTGTTTTTACGAATAAAGAAATCACACAAATGTATATTGCTGTTATAAATCGTACCAAGACAACAGGATATAGACAACGGATATAAAATAAGTCATGAATATAGCTATTAAGGTAGAAAAAACAACACAATTTTCCATACAAAACTTTGAGGGAGTTTCTTGCGCCGCTAATTCTTTATAGCAATAACACGTTCCGAAGCGATGGTAGATTCATGATTTTAAAGGGTTTTGAATAAAGAATTTAAATAAAGATTATTTTGATTTAACTTTAACTAACAATGACATATGTGGCTGTATGTTATACCATACCTTTGCCTTCCGCTCGGGATAATTTCACGAATCTAGTAGTTTCGATATGTTATCTAAGATACCACAGAATGGAAGCCATGAAGCCCACAATGAATTTTGTCATACAGAATGTCGCAATGCAGGCATTCCCAGCTGTCGGCGATTTTATGGACCTCAGTAAATACCCTCTTACTTTGTATTTTTATTATATACCGAATTTTAGACCCTCGGAAATATTTATTATGTATATCTACGGTTAGTCTAGAAGGTCTCGGAGGTCTCGGGTTCGATCCCCGGCTCAGGCAAAGTGATATTGAGGTTTTTTAATCCGTATCAGCCCGGAGTCTGGAATTTGTGCCTGATATGGCGATAGGGTCGCCCCCTATCACATCATGGGACGGAATACACACGGCGAAAAGCGGGTGCATTAGTTGTGCCTCTACCTACCCCTTCGGGGATGACAGACGTGACTGTGTGAGTGGTTAAGGTATGGTAGGTATTTGTGCTATTCCAAAAGCAGGAAATTACAAAGTCGGCGAGGTTTTAGTTATGATTCCTAGTATAAATACCGATTTGCCGATTCGAAAGGCACTAAGTGAAAAAATACTTATTTTTTTTTAAACGACCATTTTGCAGACATGATAGCTTGCAGGTAGGATACGACTGCCTATAAAAAGTAGCAAAATTACTCAAACTTTGCATTACAAATCTCTGTACAACATTACATACTTGTCTTCCTGGAACTTTAAAGTTAACTGTTGTTTAATCAGTGGATTTATTGCATCGGACAAGCGCGCAACGTCTTCACCTCGATGTGAATTCGCCAGTGTGAAAAGAGCCTTAACTTTAGCTAAACATGTATGAAACAAACCGGCCTAATAAGTGTCATAAGGTTTTAAAAAATCAATCTCAAGCTTGAGTTACATCTCAAGTAGACACAATAAATGGAACTATTGATACATTATGTCTAAAGCGATTGTTTGTGATTTTTTTTACGTTTGTACGTCTTTGTTAGGAGTAAACGCAAAACCCTCTGAATGTATTTAGATTAAATTAATTTATTTATGCACTTCATATACAATCAATGGACATAGGTGGACTTAATGCCGTGGTTTGACTGCCTCGGTGGCGTAGTTGTATTGCGTACGCGTTACGAGTACAATTTGCGTGCTAAGGTCCTGGGTTCGAATCCTGGGTCGGGCCAAAAACATTGTGACTGGGTTTTTCCATCTTAAAAATTACTCAGTCGCAACTCGCAGCTCGGAGTCAGGAAGTTGGCGGTGTGATACCCCCGTGCCTCGGAAAGCTCGTAAAGCCGTTGGTCCTGCGCCTGATCTCTCTCCGGTCATGTCGGATTGCCGTCTCACCGGACTATGAGAGTAAAGGAATAGCGAGTGCACCCTGTGTATTGCGCACACACTTGTGCACTATAATATCTCCTGCGTATCTGGCTGATCTCTGTTGAGATTGGCCGTCGTGGCCGAAATCGGCTAGAAAAGGGTATAATGCCGTAGGCATTCTCTACCAGCCAACCTTAGGGTGGTGCAGAGATAAACAAGGTAGGTGCATCAAAGTTATCTGAAGCGGTAAACAGATTCAAGAAAGAACATATATACAGGATCATTTTGACATAGCGTTAATAAATTAAACCACATACTCGTCTTTGCATTTGCTAACATTGTGCTAAAAATCATCGATGAGAAACGAATATTTTCACCAAAAATCTCAATTTTACTTTCTTGATTTTTTTACAATTTTGTAGTTTAGTGCGAATGTGGCGTGTGGGTAAGTGTTTTTCTGACTGAAAGTGTAATGTTGCCGCTGCGACGAATCCTTCTAGAGTAGTAGTAGTGGCATCAGGGCGTGTAAACTTAAAGCTACTTTTTATTGATATTTATTTTGTTCGAAACTTACACTTTTTTATTTTACATCGATGGTTAAAATAACTTAATGGAAAGTGTTATTTTCACGGAGATAAGTATATGGTTTCATTTAGTAACGCAATGTCAAAATGACCCTGTATTATACGATAAATTTCGAATTTAGCACACGGTTAGTATCCAACAATTTGAATATAATAAATTAATGCTGAAGCACATATTATGTGCTGTATTATATTACCTATACAATATATCCCGTGTTTGAACACTCATTTTGAAAAGGGTTAATCTTAGAGCTAAGCGGCTGTTTAATATTTGGGTATGAATTTAATATGATTGGAAGATGTGGAGACATGTCGCTTTATGCTTACAATGGTACTATTATGTTAAGATGTTGCAAAAATCAATAATAACTTGATATAACGATATTTCAAAAGGTAAAGATGTTATTTTTTTTATGGCATTGAATGACGAGACGAGCATGCCGTTCGCCTGATGGTAAGCGATACGACCACTCATAAACAGTAGCAACATCATCCAACACCTTGAGTTACAAAGTACTGTGTGGCATTCCACTGCGCTCGTCATCCTGAGACATAAGATGTTAAGTCTCACTATGTCCTGTAGTTACACTGGCTTCAATGTCCTTCAAACCGAAACACAACAGTGAATGCACACTGCTGCTTGGCGGTAGAAATAGACATTGCGGTGGTACCCATCCAGACGGTCTCTTACATATGAGAGACCTACCACCAGTAAATACCAGTGTTATACCCGAAAATTAAGGAATCATACGTAAAAAGTGTTCACATTAACATTGTCGTTTCGTGGGAAAGAGATGACTTATTTAAACCAGAACGAAGAAAGAAGACAGCTCGCATTTGTCATATACGTGTAGAATGCAATCGCGCTAATTGGATCAATATATCTTTTTTTGTATAGTCACTTGGTTTTTTTTTATTTATGTTTTATATACTGTATCTTTTAGTTTTTTGTACATCGTATTTTTTACACACAGACATACACACTCACGCCTTTTATCCCCGAAGGGGTAGGCAAAGGCGCAATGAATGCACCCACTTTTCACCGTGCGTATTCCGTCCCATGATGTGATAGGGGACGAGCCTATCGCCATATTGAGGACAAATTTCAGACTCCAGGCTAGTTTAGTTTACTGAATAGAAAAATCCAATATCACCTTGCCCGACCCGGGGATCGAACCCGAGACCTCAGCATTGCAGTCGTACCGTATTACAACTACGCCACCGAGGCAATCTATTTTTTTTTTTTGTTCCCCGTAGCATTAGAATTATTTACTGCCATTTGTTCGTGGGACAATGAAAAAATAAAGGCATTTTCTTTCTGTCTTTCTATGGATTTTTAAAATTGTGTGCTAACTGCAAATCTATATTTTTGTATTATTGCTTAGACCTTTATTTTAGTTCTGCTTTTTATAAATCATATACTGCATTACAATCCATCTGATACTTGTTTTTCAAATGCTACCAAGAAGAAAATTTTATTCTCGCAACTTTATAAATGACAGAATTGGGATATACTCCACAATTATGTTAATCCGCTAAGCTAACTGCGAGAAAGGACTAACGAAATGGCCCCTGATGAAAGAGACAGCTAGATCTCACATGCTTGTTGAGTGAAAAGGACAGATAATGCTCTCATAAATACAGTATATAAGACGTATTTTAGATATAATTTATTTTACTGATAAGTTTAGTATTTAGTTACAAAGGAATACAAGTAAAAAATCCCTTCCTAGCCGATTTCGGCCACGGCGGCCAATCTAAACGGAGATCAGCCAGGTACGCAGGAGATATTATAGTGCACAAGTGTGTGCGCAATACATACCTAGGTGCACTCGCTATTCATTCACTCTCATAGTCCGGTAAGACGGCAATCCGACATGACCGGAGAGAAATTAGGCGCAGGACCAACGGCTTTACGTGCTTTCCGAGGCACGGGGGTATCACACCGCTAACTTCCTGACTCCAAGCTGTGACTGAGTATTTTTTAAGACAGAAAAACCCGGTCACAATATTTTTGGCCCAACCCGTGATTTGAACCTAGGATCTCAGCGCGCAAATCGTACTCGTAACGCGTACGCAATACAAATACGCCACCGAGGCAGTCAATACAAGTAACAAAGTAGGGAAATAGTGAAGCTGAATTGTGTACATTTTAAATTGTGCGGACCACTGGGTTTTTACCACTATTTACATAGAAACAATACGGCTCGACTAGGATGACGCCACCAGTAGGTACGTCCTACGAATGTAAATAAAAATAACGTTTAGCATTTTTTACAAACTCAATTAATTATTTCACTTCATTTTATACCACAAACCTTCTGTGGCGGCTGCCTTGCTGTTTCCTATCTTATTGTCAAACGAAATTGTATTCCCATCCAAACTTTCACTCCATTCATAAAATACACACCAATCATTTTTTAGTTATTGTTTAGTGGTAATCAAATAGGGCAAGATGCTTATCATAAAGAATTAAAACGTCTTCCTAGTAATCAGTCAGTTGCAGCCTTAGACGACGCGAGCCTCGAGCCTCGAGCGGGTGCAAAAACAGGCTTTGGCCCTCCGTACAGCACGAGGACCTGGGCGGCTGCCCCGTTCACCCTCCCACCCCTTAAACAGCCACTGGTCAGAGTAGAAAGTGAGATTCGATTCCCGTGACAGGCCAGACTTTAACCAACACACATACGCAACTAAAACTCCTGTCAGTTAGGATGGACAGCGAATTGTAAATGACAAACGAGCTAAAGTTTCTACTGAACTAATTCTGGAACAGATGTTTGTTACCCAATTTGTTTTAGCTGTAGATTTCTGGAAGTTTCTGATTTTGTATTATTGAATTGTCTTTATTCATTGCTTTTGAATGATATTTTTTATGCAGGTAAGCAAACTACAATATCTTTTTTTTTTTTTTTTTTTTTTATTCGGTAGGCGATCCTGCAGTCAACACCGGGGGAAACCTGCGAATGGGATACTGGAGTCCCCCGGCTTGACGACTGCAGGGGCCTGGGAAGGAAGTGGAATAGGGAGACGGGAGGGAAAGTGGGGGAAGGGAGGAAGGTTCTCAGGATGGGCGGAAAGAGAAGGGGGTGCCAGGAAATGTTCGCGGGCCCTTTTAGGCCTCAATGTGTTATGCAACCAAGAGGTATACACACTGACTGTGTGCCTCGGCCCGCGACTAATGTTCCCCCGCGCATGGGCGTGCATTGGGTGTGAAGACCCAAAGCACAAGAATTGCCTCGGGGGGCAAACTACAATATCTAAGGTGTGTGAAGTCTCACTCAAGCGTGGTGGACTAAGACCTAAGCCGTCTCAGTAGTAGAGGCCACTGACCAGGAGTGGGACAGTAAATAGAGCTGATCTGAACTAATACTATAATAAAGAGAAAATATTAGATTTTTTATATGTTTCTTTATAAGAGATAACTCAAAAACTAAATAACCGATTTCAAAAATTGTTTTACTAATACGAATTTACATTACCCCTGATTGATAGGCGAAGTCGCGATCTAAACTTATCTATACTCGCTTTAAACTGCAGCTGTGTCCGTTTGAAAAAGTTTTTCCGGGATAAAAGATCCGCCATATATTTTCCCGAGATAAAAAGAATACGTCCTTCTCAGGGTCTCAAACTATCTCCATACCAAGTTTCATCGGAATACATTCTCTAGTTTTATAGTTTTTCGCATTCAGACAGACAAACATACCAGTGTGCATGCACTGTTGTGTTTCGGTTTGAAGGACATTGTAGCCAGTGTAACTACTGGACATAATGAGACTTAACATCTTATGTCTCAGGATGACGAGCGCAGTGGAATGCCACACAGTACTTTGTAAGTGAAGGTGCTGGATGGTGTTGCTACTGTTTATGAGTGGTCGTATCGCTTACCATCAGGCGAACGGCATGCTCGTCTCGTCAATCGATGCATTAAAAAAACGCGGTGGGGGATACTATTTTATAATATTAAGTAAGCATAATATAGATAAATAGCTCTAAACCATTTCCTTTCAACCTTCGAAATGCCACTCTTTAATCGTATCAGACTTCAAGCATTCACGCCTTTTTCAAACTTTTTTAATTCCCCAAAGCGTCACGGATAACAAGGTCAGTGGCCGGATACCGCGGGACCGCAATAAAAGGATACCCCGCATTACTCGGGGAATGACCGGATCACAAGCTCTGTAGGATTTGACAGTCTAAATGTTTGAAATTGATCTCATTCGCAATTGTAAAAGGCCAATATAACAGTACGATAAACAGACAAAAAACTTCTAAAAAGGGTAAATATTTTTGTCGTTGATCTTTATTATAAGTACCGATTTAGTAATATTTTGATCCAAGTGTCCTCGCGTGGGCGACAGCTAAAGAATTATTTTCGTCTCATACAAATTTAGAATTAATCAGACCTGTCATAGTATGGAATGAGCTGATGATCCTCAAACGCCTGAGCAAGTTTTCATAATTTGAAAACCTTTAAAACCTTTATTTAAAACCTTTTCGATCGCATCAGCCTTCAAAGCAAAAAACCGCATCAAAATCGGTCCATTCCTTTGATAGCTACGATGCCACGCTGACACAGATACCTTAAACTTATAACACCGCTCTTTTTGCGTCAGTGGTTAAAAAACAGATCAAATCAATTGATATGCATTGTAGGTATCACAGTGGTTACTGCGTATATTGTTCTAAAATCATTTTTTAATTCTATAATGACGAAAGTAGAAATTTTAGCCAACCTCCCGCATTATCGATGAACATTTTATTCTGAGGTACCAGGGATTTGAATCTGTACCCAGTATGACAAAAATAAATCCAGTGAAATGTGAGTACCTACTATATTATGCAATATAATCTACCCTGTATTATATTCTGCCCACTGCTGAGGACGGGCTTTCTCTACAATTGAGAAGGTTTAAGCATTAGCCCTCCACGCTGGCCTAGTGCGGTTTAACAAACTTCACATACCCTCGAGATTCTTATGAAGAATTCTCAGGAATGTATGTAGGTACCCTCACGATGTTTTCCTTCACCGTCAAAGCGAACGATAATTGATAACAATACACACGTAACCTCGAAAAGTCAGAGGTGTATGCCTTGGGTTTGAACCCCCGGACATTGCCTCAGCAGACCATTCCATTCCCAACTACGCTATCGTCCACTTTTATATTATATTACGAGTTAAGTTTAGGTTTTGTTAGCTGTCAATTTATATAAATAGGGGTACATAGTTACTACTGACAGCAGCGACCAAATCCCTTTATAAGGAGCGGAAATCGACAAAATAACGCACGCGAACGTAGTCTTACGAATTTAGTGTTATTTTGATATCCTATGACCTACTTTTTAAGGTTATTGTTATCAAGTAGGCAATTTGTGATTTTGGTTAACAATTTAGTACATTTTTGCTATTTTTGATTATTTTTAAGTTATATGTAACTATGATCCTACCAGCATATTACGCGCGGAAGAACAGAACGTTTCCTAAAAAAATGTACACCGCGCGTCTACCTCCGTTGAAACGCGATCGCCAAAACTAATATACTTATGGCCTTATCATAAACAGTTTATAAACCTATTTTATTTATCGAATGTTTTGTCTTCTTCGAACGAATTTTGAATTGAGTTTGAAGGAAGTAGACAAAACATTCTAAAGCTAAATTAGGTTTATGAACTGTTCCTGAATACGGTCGTAAATTGTTTATACCATCATAAATGGTAGTACCGCAGTTATCCCATGAATTGGACGCAACGCGTATTGACCAAATAACATATTTTCCAAGGGTTTTCCTTTAACTGTGAACTTGTCCGGGTTTAGTCCAGTAATACTTTTTTATTCCGCTCATTATCTTGTAGGGTAGCCACACGTTTAGTCCGCTTTAGTGAGGGAATTAGATGGGATAAGTTACAAGCGGTAGCGGATACACTTTTATTTGTATATTCTAATAATATAAAGTAAATTATAAATTATGGGAGGATCGCGACGCGTTCCTCCCATATTTTTTTAATAATAAAAATGATCTTTTTTTATTTTTTATATCCCCTTTCTTGCCAGCCTGAGCTGGCTTTTTAGTTTTCATCATTGATTTTGCTCTCATTAAAAATGTCGGTAGTTATATAAGTGACCTTTTGTATCAATAATAATTATTATAATCAATTTAATGTATCTTGACTTATCATAAGTGCAACTATGTTCACGTACGTGATGAATAAAGTATTTAATTTTATAAAATAAAATAAAATTATGGTAACTGTTTTCGATTCCGGAAGGCCCTTATAAGATAATGGGACGCAACAAGCATGGAAAAAGTGGGTGTACTAGTTGCGGTTCTACTTATCCCTTCGAGAATAAAGGCGTAAGTATGTGCATGTATCTAATTTTTATCTCGACAAAAGTGCACAATCGAATTTATAATTTAATAAAAGTATTTCATGTAGATGGAACCGCAGGCAACTTTTTTTTTATCGCGTGTACAAAACGCGTTATCGCTACCACCACCAAGGAGTGAGTGGAACGGTTATGTTGGTTTCACCGATTTTACAGCCGAATATCAACACAATTCCTAATAATTCGTAACCAAGTGTCAATAAAAATAATGTCCGTAACAAAACGCATTCCTTGTCACCCTACTTTCGTATTTACAACACAATGAGTGTATTACTTGGCTTATTATGTGCTTAGACGGTAACCACACGTTACGAAAGTCACACGTATTAGGATTAATGGTGGTAGAAGTTATAAGTGACAGCGAGTTACACACAAACACCTTTATCTCTAACTATTAAATTGGTTCCTTAGAGCATCTCATAAAATGAACACAGTAAGTAACATTACAATGTAGCTATAAAAAACTTTTATGGTAGCAATTTTATTTATTTATTTTATTAGGTCTACCAACGGTTTCCACAGTATTACATCATATTGGATTTCTTAATACATCGTTAATCTAAAAGTGACAAACCAACTTATAGCTAAACACAGCTTGCATTAATAATAAGGTTGTAACTTAAAACTAATTGACGATTACAAAGGTTGTGCAAAAACATAAATTAAAACTAAATTTAAACAGTAAACTAAATTAAAATGTAGAAACAACAAGGAAGCGTACAGTCTAGAGTTAAACGAATGATTTAAATAAATCTACCACCAGCAGCAATGCCAGCACCATCAACATCCTCCAGTATGCATTTTCGAAAATTGTCGAGACTTTGGTAGTTGATGTCTATGATGTCATAGTAATTATTATATAGTCTGCTCAATCGACTTATTGGAGAATATCTACCTGTGACAGTGCTACGAAAAGGTAGGACTAGCGGTTTTATTTTAGATCTAGGATACCTAAAAGGCACCCTTAAACTAATTTTCTCCAAAAGCGATGTACAATCAATTTGATTTCTTAATAATTTGTAGAGGAATTGTAGATCCAAAAGATGTCGCCTCTTGGTAAGTGAAACTAATTTAAAATGTTTCAATCTATCATAATAAGAAAATGTTTTTTTTATTAAGATTTGTCAAGCGAGCGAGATGCCATACAATTCTCTTTTGTATCCTTTCTAATCGCAAACAGTGAGTGGAATAATGTGGGCGCCATACGACACTAGCGTATTCTATAATACTGCGCACGAGACTATAGTAAAGGATTTTTTCGTTCGTGCATTGCGAAATACTTTACCATTTCTAATAATGAAACCAAGCATTTTCGATGCCTTTTTGACAACGTTGTCCATATGTGGTTGGAATGTGAGTTTGCTATCAAAAATGACACCAAGATCTTTAATTTGATTAACTTCTTCGAGGCGATGGGAAGAAATACTGTACATGGATGTTATTGGTTTAAGTTTTTTTAGTAAATCGTTGATAGAAGGACTTGCTTAGATTTAGGGACATTTCATTATCGGAGCACCATTTGGATAGATTATTAAGATCGTGTTGTAAAAATGATACATCACTTTTGGAGTTAATAATTTTTGCAATTTTTAAATCATCAGCGTAAAGAAATGGAACAGAATGTTGAAAGCAATTAGGAACATCATTTACAAAAATATTAAATAAAATGGGCCCAAGATGAGAACCCTGAGGGACGCCTGATAGGATTTCGTGTTTTGCCGAGCTACAACCATTGACAACTACATAAAAGGAACGATCAGACAAATAAGAGTTCAGCCAGGACAGAAAGCAACCAGAGAAACCGTAATGTGATAGCTTTCGGGTTAAGATATTATGGGATACACGGTCGAACGCCTTACTGAAATCCGTGTAAATGACATCTACTTATTTATGTTTGTCAATGGCTTCAGCTAGAAATTCTGTGAAATTTACTAAGTTAGTAGTGGTTGATCGAGCAGAAACAAATCCATGCTGATGTGGTGTTATTAAGTGTCTACAATGCCTCTGTGGCGTAGTTATATTACGGTATGACTACAGTGCTGAGATCTCGGGTTCGATCCTCGGATCGAGTAAATTGATATTGGGCTTTTCTACTCAGTATCAGCCCGGATTCTGACATTAGTCAACCGCAGCTCCGGCTTTTATAGCATCATATATAACAAAATAAATGGGCATGAAAAACATTCAAACAAATAAAATCTCGACCCGTAAACCTAACGAGTTATCTAACAATCCACTGCCTCAGAACCAAAATCAATATTAAAATTCTCGTACACGTTAAAAAGTACGACAGTTCAATAAATCTGATCGAAAAACAACGAAACGAAAAAATGCTGTAGAATGTTTATCGCACATTCGTTAAAATATACAGAAGTGACAACGAAAACATTTCACTGCCTTTAGGTTATTCGTTGGTTTAAATCATAAACGACAGCGGAAACTTAAGGGCACGCGCCTCTATCTTTTCTAAAGTTATGTTTGTATTCTTTGTGAATCGCTTGCTTTAACGATGAAGGAGAACATCATTCAATTTCATTGCAGACGCAAATAAATGTGTAGTACAAAGATAAAAATAAAATTTACCAATAATATTAAGGATATACTTATATCATGTACTGTTTATAGCATGCTTCGGTGGCGTAGTTGTATTGCGTATGCGGTAGGAGTACGTCTATTGCGCTGAGGTACCGGGTTCGAATCTCGGGTCAGGTCAAAAAGATTGTGACTGGGTTTTTCCATTTAAAAAAAAACTCAGTCACAGCCCGGAATCCGGGAGTTGGCGGTGTGATACCCCCGTGCTTCGGAATGCAAGTAAAGTCATTGGTCCTGTGCCTGATCTCTCTCCGGATTGCCGTCTCACCGGAATATGAGAGTGAAGGAATAGCGAGTGCACCTGTGTATTGCGCACACACTTGTGCACTATAATATCTCCTGCGTACCTGGCTGATCTCCGTTGAGATTGGCCGCCGCAGCCGAAATTCGGCTAGGAGGGATTATTATTTATAGCATCGTATTGTTTGTATACTGTAATTGTTCTTATTATTTCGTGTTATAATAAATAAATCATAAGGAAACCTGCATACCTGAAACGCGCACTATTTGCGCTTGTTACTGGCACAAAATAAAAAAAGAAAGAGGAATAAACAATAGCTTTAATTATCACTGGTATAAAATCAAACATCAAAAAAACATATCATCATAAAAAAATATTACTAGAAATAAACATAAAAAGACGTTGAACAACACCTCAGTCGGCCTCGTGACCACGAAGTGCTGCAAAGCCTTCGAAACCGCCGCGTCGGGAGAAAATATTAATTAAAACCCGCGATAAAATCCGCAAAATAGTTTTATTTCAATGTCTAACATTCGCGTAAATTTAAGAAGTCATTATAAAAAAAAACGTCTTTAAAATAAGAATAAATTACATTTATAATAATTAATCTTGAATATTAAAAAACATCGATAATTTCCCTATCAACATCACTGACTCCGATGACAATTTTTGTCAGCATAAATAGACAAATCTTCCATCAATGCCTTCCTACCCTACATTTCCCAATTTTCCAGCGGCAAACTTAAATCTTATCCCACAATCAAAGGTCGCTCTGTGGGGACATAAAAAGTGGGTCCGTCGTATCCGGCACGTCCTGTGAGTGGTGCCAATAAAAACGGATAAAAACGGATATGGTGTTGCGTTTCCTCTTGATTTTCGTGTTGGAGCGAAAGGGTTGGTTTTATTCGCCTCGTATGTGTTGACTTGGGTTGAATTTAGGGGATTTAGTTGACGTTGTGATTAGATTCTTTGTTGGTTTGGTCAAATTCAAAGCTTTTGGTAAGTGTTTTTGTGATTTAGTTTAGTCTAAGTCTATTTTTTACTATACCTAAGAATAGTTTAGATTTTTATTATCGCTCAAAGGATAGGTAGAAATATATTTAGTGAATCCATTGTTGTCTGTTTTTTAATCATATTTAGGTGTACTAAATCCCTCTAAGTCTTTATTTATAACTAGGTGTTGCTCGCGGCTTCGCCCGCGTGAAATCCCTTTCTCGCTACAAAAGTCCCTAAAACAGTATAACGTCAGCGCCATCTACTTAAAGAATCAGATTAAATATATCCATTATTGCCCATGAGGGCATATTACCAGAATAATAAGTAGCTTATGTGTTAATACAGGACATTACCTACCCGTGCGTCAAATTTCATCCAAATCCGTTTAGTTGTTTATGCATTTACTTCTAACAAACATCCCAACATTTTCGCACACTTTCGCATTTATAAGATTAGTAAGATTAGATAAAATACGTTAGTTCTGGATGTAATGAAATTGGTCAAACTATCTAAAATAACTTTAAAGCTTTACTCCAGCATAAAACTTAAATCTAGCTTATGAATGCATCAAAGACAATGTATGTAGCCATGACAATCGGTTATCACATTCGCGCCTGAGTGATCCGCCATTTTAAATTTATGAGTCCGGTTCCAACCGGTTAGTACCGGTTGGGAGCGGTTTTTTCCGGTTAATGACATGGAATACGTACGAGTTAATGTTGTTGCGTTTTTTATGGTTACTGACTGCGACGTAATTATTTAATGTTGAACGCAAAACGTTTTGCGTGGCCATTTTGGTTTTGATTGTAATTTATGCATTTTGTTTCGTGATTTTGTATATTTATAGTTTCATTGTGGGTGTGGTGGGGTTTGACATTGTTTATTGAAACTCCAGTAACATGCAATTTTAATTTGAGTATTTTACCTCCTAGAAACAATAATACATCGAGTTTGGCTTATTGGAGACTTGGCCGATTTCACCGCTTGCTGATAAATGCTATTCGTCACATAAATGTTTAAGCCGATTAAATAGAAAAGTCGCACTCTTATCTATGCTCCTAAATACATAGTAATAAAATAAGTACTATCTAAATGACAAATAAAATGTACTTGAAACTTGTGAAACTGGCCCTTCATCTACTTAGGCCTTTTCCAATACTTTTAAGAAATTTGCCGTGGTAATCGACAGGGGAGTAAATGGCCATATTTCTGACTTACTGTTATATCGATTACGAGGGCAGTATAGTATCGATAGTGTATGTACAGTCAGCAGCATAAGTAGCTGAACAAATTCAAAATTTCAAAATGCCTACATACTTTTGTGTTCTTACTAATATGTTTTTTCTCATCACAAAAATAGTATAAAAGAGATTTACTTTACGTCAAACGAAAAAAAAAACGTTTCAGTTTAACTTAACGCGTATATAGGCCATTTGAAATTTTGATTTTGTACAGATATTTATGCTGCTGACTGTACTACAGATACATCAAATACCAATCAGTCTAGCCTTTCTATAGGCATAAGACCATACTGGCCTGGTAATTGATATAGCAGTAGTTCAGATGTACTAGTGGGATGTATGCGAATGAAACCAATAAATGCGGGATATACACTGTCTTTATTAATATGAATACAAGGCTTATATAGTATAGAGATTAGTACATAGAGTAGTAATATAATAGGAGGTATCTACACACTACACAGAAATATGGCCATCTTTGTTTTACTGCTCTCTCGATTACCACGGCAGAAATGTAGAGTCGCGACTAGTCACACTATATGTTTAAATCTTATGTGTTTATAGCTTTATCACAATGATCATCATCATCATCAGCCCGTTGCAGTCCACTGCTGGACATAGGTCTCTCTCAATGTACGCCACAGAGCCCGGTCTGCTGCTTTATGCATCCAGTCGCTGCCGGCCCTCTTGTGTCAGGCGTCCCGCCATCTGGTCAGAGGGCGTCCCAGGCTACGTTTGCTGATACGCTGTCTCCACTCCTATAATATCATATCACGATATTATATACAAATTTGACACAACTTAAGAGAGTTTTCTAAATAGAAATAATCTTCTTTAGTTGCCTTGGAATCAAACCCGGAACTCTACACTTATAAGTTCAAGTACAACCACTATTACTAAGCCGGTAACTTTTTTAAAACAAAACACACATCACGCCTTTATCCCAGAAGTGGTAGGCAGAAGTTCAACTAGGGCACCAATTTTTGCCATGTGTGTTCCGACCCATGATGTGATAGAGGGCGGACCCATGATGTCAAATTCCAGACTTCGGGCTCATACTGCGCAGAAAAACCCTTTGAACCCTGTTTGTAATTTCCTATTTAGGTAACAATAAATCAAAACAAATTATTATTCGGATATCAAACCTATTTCAGAGTTAAATGATTATTCAATATTTATGTTTCCCGTTCGGGCCAACGTTTGTCAAAGGTATTTGACCCAATATATCTTGTTTGCCAATACTTGTCTGCTATATCCGGAGCTCTTGTCTATTACGCCTTTCGAAAGGTCTTCATCGAAATGAATACAAAAAGGCTGTTTATTCAGTCGCCGACAGCTTTAGCTGTGAATAGATTAACGAGAGACGACGTAGACGTACCATTTTGTAGAAATGTCTAAAGCAAGAATGGAATGGCTTCGGGGTATTTTTATATAGTTTAATGATTCGAAACAGTAGATATGACTATTAATAATAGCACACTGCAGGGTACTATACTTAGCTGATTATCGTAATACGTATATACACACTCACCTGATACCATAGGGGTGGGCACAGACTATTGAGCGCCCCGTGTTATGATCTTGACAGTTCTTTTGCCTATTCGATATTCATAGTTCTTATATATTTCGCTGGTAAAAGGTGATCTTGACCTGTCGTGTTTGGGTTATTAATTCGTGATAAGTAAAAATGTGGTATATATATGGAAGCGGCGATAGCGTAGTTGGGAGTGGAACGGACTGTCGAGACGAATGTCCGCAGGTTCAAAACCCAAGGGCACACACCTCTGACTTTTCTAAAAAAGTTATGTGTGTTTTCTTTGTGAATTTTGCTCGCTTTAGCGGTGAAGGAAAACATCGTGAGAAAACCTGCATACCTAGGTATGTGAAGTCCGCGAACCCGCACTAGGTCAGCGTGGTGGACTAAGCCCTAAACCCTCTCAGTTGTAGAGGAGGCCCGTGCTCAGCAGTGGGCAGTATATAATACAGGGCTGGTATGGTATGGTAAGTAAAAATATAATAATCTGTTGTCTCATACTGGCCAGTGATTACTCTCGCTTTAATATCTTGTAAATTGGAATACATCTATGCTTACAGATTGCATATCTCCAGAAATAAACAAGGCGACTCACCAAACACTATCTTATATTTACCCAAAAATGAGGTTCAATATCGTTGCAAAATATTCAATCTCATTTTGTAAAAACACCGAGTATCATCATTAAAAACTGCAACACAGTTAATTTGCCGTATTTCAAAATTTACGAGATATCCGATACAACCGAGATTGAAATAAATAAGCGAATTTCCAAAATGGATAATCATTATTTAAAATGTACTGCGGATCGGCGACGAAATATTTTGCAGCAAAATTTACTTATTGCAGAGCGTAAATTCATTTCATATAAAGTTATAGGAACTTTCTCTTCTGTTTTTCTTGTATTTTTTTTTGGAGTCTTAATATTGTTACTTTTCGACAATGTTTTGAAAGGCTTTTCGTGGGTTGTCTTTGGTTTCTGTGGTTTATCTAGACTTCTGCTTGCGGCTCCACCTACGTGAGAAAGATTTTCCGGGATAAAAATATTTTCCCGGGATAAAAAGTAGCCCATAGCACTCAGGAGTAATGTAGCTTCCTATTAGTGAAAGAATTTTTAAAATCGGTCCAGTAGTTTTTGATTTTATCCGTTACAAACAAACAATAAAATCTTTCCACTATATATTATTAGTATAGACTAGGTGTTAGGTTAGGCTACGCCCGCGTGAAAAACCCCTTAATCATTGCAGTGATCCATGGCGCCATCCGTACGACGCCTGCGTCGTCCCCTTAAAAATCAGACTATTGTTTTTATATTTCTCACGGGAGCAAATGACTGGGATAATAAGTAGCTTATATGTTATTCCAGCTCATGGTTTGTCTGTGTGCTTAATTTTATCCAAATCGATTTACATAATTATTTTTGATAGTTTGTTATAGCTTCGGGATATTTTCCAGCTAAATAAGAGTCAAGAACCAAAATAATCGGAAAATTCAATCAATAACTGAATAGAAAACTGCATAATCCCTGAATATTACAAGCTACTTTCATCCCGAGATATTCCAAGAAAAACCTTTAAGACGCAGCAAAAGCTGATTGATTTTAACTATTAATGAAGCCTAGAGAAGCTTCTGAACTAGTCTCAAAAGCTTTGTATTTTCACGAATATTAAGAATAATAAATAACATGTTAATATGGCAAAGGAAATGTTACCACTGAGACCTCAATGAGGTTGTAATTTCGGGAAATTGATATTTGTATACTGTTGAAGTTTGTTGGGTTTTGGTGTAATTGATAAGCGAATGGCGGTATAATTACTAATATAAATATTGGATTTTTCTATTCAATATCAGCCCGGAGTCTGGAATTTGTGCCCGATATGGCGATAGGCTCGCCCGTGTCATATCATGGGACGGAATACGCATGGCGAAAAGTGGGTGCACTAGTTGCGCCTCTGCCTACACTTTTGGGGGATAAAAGGCGTGAGTATGCGTATAAATGCGAAAGTGAAATTGTTTGGATGTTTGTTAGAAGTAAACGCAGAAACAATAATTGGCAGAAATAAAATGCCCTAGATTAGCGTATAGGTTACTTCTTATCTCTGTAATTTGGGGACGGTAAGTTTTAAATCAGATTTTTTAAAACGATGTCGCTGGCGTCGTTCAAATGGTGCTATGTATGCTAGTGATTAAATGATTTGGTAGCAGGATACACTTCTCACGCGGGCGAAGCCGCAAGTAACACCTAACTTTTGCACCCACTTTTCACCATCTGTATTCCATCCCATGATGTGATAAAGGGCGTGCCTATCGCTATGTCGGGCACAAATTTTAGAATCCGGCCATACACTCAGAAAAACTCAATATCACTTTGCCCGACCCGGGATTCGAACCAGGAATCGTACAGCGTTGTCGTACCTTAATAAAATCCGAAATCTGCTTATTTATTTATCTCTAAGGCGGAACAGAGTTCGGGTCAGCTAGTATTTTATAAAAGCGAAAGGTCACTCACTCACTCACTCACAAACTCATCATGAAATCTCAGAAATCACAAGTGCTCGGAGTCTCAAATTGCATGGGGATTCCTTTTGGGACGTAGGTGCTCACTGAGACGGGATTTTGCGAAATTCAATCCCTAAGGGGTTAAAAAGGGGTGGCAAAGTTTGTATGAAACTTCTATAGTTTTAATAGTAGGGTTTATTCTTTCACTAATAGGAAGCTACATTACTCCAGAGTGCTATATTTTTTATACCGAGAAAATATTAATCCTGGAAAAAATTTTACACGCGGGCGAAGCTGCGGGCAATTGCTAGTCTTATATATTAAACACAAAATCGCTCATACCTTATACATCAAACAACGTCTCAAACAGAAATTCAATTTAACCACGATATGAGTAATGTTTGTTTAAAATTCCAGACATCCTGTTATCTTTTCCTGGATTCAGGTTTTGTCTGACTGATCTAGGGAAGAATCTCATCATTGGAAAGGGATTTGTGGTAGAGCTCGACTTTTCAAATAAGATTAGTTATATTAGATTTGTTGCGTACGGTGTGACTGCCTCCGTGGCGTAGTTGTATTGCGTGCGCGGTACGACAACGCTCTACGGTTCCGGGTCGGGCAAAGTGATATTGCATTTTTCTGAGTATCTACCCGGAGTCTGGTATGTGTGCCCGATATGGCGATAGGCTCGCTATCATATGATGGGACGGAACACGCATGGCGAAAAAAAGTGGTTACATTTCTGCTTACCACTTTGAGGATAAAGGCACGATGTGTATATGATTCCATATCAATGTTAATCAAATGAATATTAGATATTTTTATTACCTGCCTAATATGTTAACTAACAGAAAACATTTTCTTTAACCTTGTTTCCATTAGAACTTTTATAATCCCAGTTAAACGAGAGTTTTAAAAATAAAAATATATTAATATTAATTTAAAATAATTTAGTTAAATTGTTTATTTCACTTAAAATAGCTACAAGTAAATTGATTTACAAACACATTTCGACAACCCAAAGCTCCAGCGGGAAAATACAAATTAAGCACGTCACGTCAGAGTTAATCAAATTAAATTTCAGGAGATTTGGACCCAGGCCAATACAGCCTCAAACTCGTACTTACAAAATAATACAAGCTTAACAATTAATTGTGGAATAAGTGAAGAAACTTAATTAACAATAGAAATGTAATTGCGAAATTTACTCAGTGGTAGGTCGATACAACAGCCTAGTTGGGAATAGAACGGACTGCCGAGATGAATGTCTGCAAGTTCAAAACGCAAATTCCATGACTTAGTTACGTGTGTGTTGTTCATCAAATATCGTTCACTTTAACGGTGAAGGAAAAAATCGTGAGGAAACCTACATTCCTACCTGAGAATTCTCCATAAGAATTTCGAAGGTATGTGAAGTCTGCTAACCCGCACTAGAATAGAAAGCGTGGTGGCCGATGGTTGTGGTGGATGATGTGTGGTGATTCCCTTGTGAAATTGCAAAATATGCGACATAAACGGTCCCATTTTGATCGCATTGACTTAAGGTTTGATTTTACACCTTAAAGAGACCGGAGTATTTGATATCAATTTCAACTTGATACCTCTACGCGTTTCTGAGATAAAGGATCTCAGACTAACGGATGGGAGCGTGATCCTATAAGGTTTTATTTTGAAGTAATATACCCTAAATGGTAAATGATGTTAATTAAATAAATTGTCACGGTGACCCGACCCACACAAGAAAGCTATATTTTAAAATAGTATAGTAATCGAACCTGGAGTTCTAATTCTCAACCACCACTGCGCCTGTCATGAGTTATAGCCTAAATCTATTCAGCGAAACCCTTGTGACAATTACTACAGAATGGATTGCGGGCTTATTACAAATTGTACGTCGCATTACGGCTTGATGTGTTATGGTTGTAGCCATTTAGGGATTCTAGTCTCAACTCTCAGTATACTGTTTGTTGATTAAAAAGGAGTAATAAAATAATGCAATGCAATCGGCCCTGTATTATATACTGCCCACTACTGAGCACGGGCCTCCTCTACGACTGAGAGGGGTTAGGCCTTAGTCCACCACGCTGGCCTAGTGCGGGTTGGCAGACTTCACATATCTTCGAAATTCTTATAGAAAACTTCTCAGGTATGCAGGTTTCCTCACGATGTTTTCCTTCACCGTTAAAGCGAACGATAATTGATAAACAATACACACGTAACTACGAAAAGTCAGAGGTGTGTGCCTTGGGTTTTGAACCTCCGGACATTGTCTCGGCAGACTGTTCCATTCCCAACTAGGCTATCGTCCACTAAGTCGTAAAATAAGTTGATATCTAATTTGTATCTGTCATTTATCGGTCTAGTTAAAATGAAATAAATCTCAAAATCGGAGCTCTTTAAAATTAAAAGATTTATTGTAAAAGGATAGTTTCTAGGTGTTCTTTCCAAATATAATATAAACTGTCTCGGTTAGAATTTTAGGCCCGTTTTTGGACATGTCCTTTGGACTATACGGTATTTACCATCGGAATTATTATAGGTAGTGACTCAGCTGTGCTAGGATGAAAATGAACCTTATCTAGACAGATTTACTCATACAAGAAACCTATCACTTACGAGCTTTATGTAACGCATTATACTAAACATTGAAAAAGCATCTCTAACCAAAGTTAACTACATAGCCTAAGCGTAGCATATATCGTAGAACGCAGCTACGCCGTAGCATAACTTATTCAATGACTTCTACTACGAGGCTCGTAGCAAGTACAAATGGCTGTAGCATAATACTACGTACATATTATTTGTAGCGCATATTATTAATTTAAAAAAATCCCTTCCTAGCCGGTTTCGGCCACGGCAGCCAGTCTCAACGGAGATCAGCCAGGTAAACAGGAGATATTATACTTAGTGCACAAGTGTATGCGCAATACACAGGCGCACTTGCTATTCTTTTACTCTCATAGTTCGGTGAGACGGCAATCCGACATGACCGCTGAGATACTAGGCGCAGGACCAACGGCTTTACGTGCTTTCCGAGGCACGGGGGTATCACACCGCCAACTTCCTGACTCCGAGCTGTGACTGAGTAATTTTGAAGATAAAAAAACCCAGTCACATGTTTTTAGCCCGAACCGGGATTCAAACCTAGGACCTCAGCGCGCAAATCGTGCTCGTAACGCGTACGCAATACAACTACGCAACCGAGGCAGTCAATGTAATTAATAACAATTTATTAGTTCTAACAATGTACACCAACGTTAAATAGTGTATTAGCTTATAGGCTTAAAAATTTCACGATGCTTCATTAACTGTGTTTTATGAATAAGTAAATAATATTTATTACAAATCATACATAACGTACTCTAGGATCTCAGAAGCGGTTAGCAGCGTTGCACACACATTTCAAAAGTTAATTCTCGTCCTAATTTCAGTATATTGTAGCTTGAGCTAAAAGTTATTATCACGATGCAAAAATATTTCTATGTATTTTTTGCTGCTTATCTTTCACAGAGAAGCGCACTGTAGCAAAAAACATGTTTTTTATGCTTGGAATTGCAATGTTTTTATGCGTAGGATTAGGCTTAAAGCTTTGACTAAAAACAGCCTTATAAAATTTTGACAGTGACGATTTTTCTAGCATAGGTCAATAAAAAGAAAGCGTGTTATCTGATGATGATTGATCACGATTCCCATAATTCACATTACATCTGTAATTCCGGCAAATCCCACTTTGTCATTTGAGTCTTTACGAATATCGTGCCTTATCAAACGGCACAAAAAGTATTATCCCGAGACATTTGGGACGGGTTTCGTAATAAAATTTCGGACACAACCACAACGTTACTTTCTCTAATTAAGTTTGTACACTTCGTTAATTTTATATGTCACGGTTAAAGTATGAAGGGCGAATTCGAAATGGCCGAGGAAAGACCGGACCTAATAATTATACGAACAATTTAATTCATTCTAGTTATGGTCTTAATATTTCTTTGGATAATTCAGTTAAATCATGGATACGACTGCGTCGGTGGTGTAGCTGCATTACTGTACAACTGCAATGCTACGGTCTCGGGTTCGATCCCCGGGTCGGGCAAAGTGATATTGGATTTTTATAATAAGTATTAGCTCGAAGTTTGGAATTTGTGCCCGATATGGCGAAAGGCTCGCCCTCTATCACATCACGTGACGGAATACTCACGCCGAAAAGTGTGTGCACTAGTTGCGCCTCTGCCTACCCCTCCGGGCAGTGGCGGTCCTTTCATAGAAGCCGAAAAGCCTGGCTTGCCCTAAAATTATTTACCTAAGTACTCAAAATCGAATATGAAACAATGGCCAACATTTTACGGTAACAAAACGCTTCGAAATAATTTTCTTTAGAATTTTAAAATTCCCGCGCTAAGGTTCGCTGAACCGGTTCGCCTCGAGCGCACCTAAAGACACACCACTACACCTACACACACACAACCACATCCGCGCCGTACACTCATTTCATATTTAATACAAAACAGCTAGATGCGCACAAAATATACTCATCACTCTCACTCTCGTTGGGTTTTACCTGGCTTTTCGCCGACATATTTTTCTCATTCGCACTAATGGATAAACTGATACCACATACGTATAGCTATAGTAAGTTTCTATAGCAATCAGTACTAGAAAATAATCAAGGCTTAATGCATCCATTAGATACTGTATAAAATACAGGGTTGCCAATTAAAAGAATTACCTCTAATATGGTTGCATTATTTTGCTTATTTTAATGTGTATTTTTTATTTATCATGAATATGTAAAGATTTTAGTGATAATATAATTAAAATTACACATCTGATTATAATTATTTCAGGTATTGTACTATAATTTTATTTATCAATATGTTTTTCTCACAATTTTAGCATTCATTTTGTGGAGTAATTTTGATTCCAACTAGGCAACATCAGTTATTTGTTTTGATTGAGCCGGCGATCTACATTGTGAAGTATTTGTGTTTATTAAGTGGTTTGTGAGTTATTTTAAACTTTTAAGCACAATAAAGATGAGTGAATATATTTCTTGTAATAGTTTAAAGTGTGTGAAAGTTTTTATCGGCGAGAATAAGTTAAATTTGTTAGGTTATGATGGAAAAAACAACTTTTAACGAGCTGGCGAATGGCGCGAAATGTGTCTGAAGAATCATAAAAGGTATTTAGATCAGTATACAACAAAACTTATTGTCTTATTGGATGCTCTAATACGTTATACGACTACGTATTAAGTTGTATTGTTGGTGTTTCATATTATTCTCGGACAAAACAAGTGTTTGGAATAGGTAGGTACATACATCTGGCTAGTAAAATGATTTAATTAATCAGTGTTATCAAAAGTAATTCCAATTCACAAAAACATATGTTAAATGCATTCATTTCATTTCATAATTTCGGTAAACAGCGAATTGTAACCTGATTATCTCGTCCAATTAAATAAGTACAGTAGCTGTGACGAAATTTGAAAATTTCTAAACAAAACTTGTGCGTCAACAGTAATAATGATGAGAGTAGTGTTTTTACTTTTTTAAAATTACTTGATACAGGTAAAATCTATGTAAATAGTTTATCTTTACAAGAACTTCGTTTAGTAGTCGCGATGGGTCAAAATCGTTTTTAAATAAAGGTACCTAATTTCGAAAAGGTAACTAGTCGACTCGATGGCGTTGTTGTAATGCGTACACGGTTCGAACATTGTTTTGAGGCTCTGGTTCGAATCCCGGTACGGGTAGTCATTTTTATTTTTAGATATTGCTTTTCTTTCTTGTAGTTGCACATTTTATATGTATCGGAGGTGCGATTTTTTTTTAGGTCTGCTTTGGCTTGCCCTCATCCAAAACACTAGGCACGCCACTGCCTCCGGGAATATAAGGCTTGAGTATGCGTTGAGAGACTAACACGTGACTGATATATTGGTGTCTCGATCAATCACAAGCATCTTTTTTACTGGTGGTAGGTCTCTCATATGTAAGAGTCCGTCTGGGTGGGTACCAGCACAATGTCTATTTCTACCGCCAAGCAGCAGTGTGCATGCACTGTTGTGTTTCGATTTGAAGGACATTGTAGCCAGTGTAACTACAGGACTTAGTGAGACTTAACATCTTATGTCTCAGGATGACGAGCGCAGTGGAATGCCACACACTGTACTTTATAACTCAAGGTGCTGGATGGTGTTACTACTGTTTATTGGTGGTCGTATCGTTTACCATCAGGCGAACAGCATGCTCGTCTCGTCATTCAATGCTTTAAAAAAAAAAAAAACAACATTAAAAGACATCGTCTTACGAGGTTCGTTTTTTTGCCACATTCTAAGTCCAGATTATAACTAATATGCGTCACAAATCATTATTACCACGACATGTAAAGAAAATATAATAAAAAGAAAAAAAGAAAAAACCCTTTCTAGCCGATTTCGGCCACGGCGGCCAATCTCAACAGAGATCAGCCAGATACGCAGGAGATATTATAGTGCACAAGTGTGTGCGCAATACACAGGTGCACTCGCTATTCCTTTACTCTCATAGTCCGGTGAGACGGCAATCCGACATGACCGGAGAGAGATCAGGCGCAGGACCAACGGCTTTACGTGCTTTCCGAGGCACGGGGGTATCACACCGCCAACTTCCTGACTCCGAGCTGCGACTGAGTAATTTTAAGATGGAAAAACCCAGTCACAATGTTTTTTTTTGGCCCGACCCAGGATTCGAACCCAGGACCTCAGCGCGCAAATTGTACTCGTAACGCGTACGCAATACAACTACGCCACCGAGGCAGTCAAATAAAAATATAATTAACCTTTTCATAAGTCAAAACAAACCCAATACTAATACTCCCCTCCCCCATAAAACAATCCTACCCAACAGGTATTTTATTTTTGTCACCAAATTGTTATTAAACGTTATCGTGGACATATTCGTTGGCCCATTTTCAAGAATGAAATTTCGTGCGAGATAAGGACGGGGATAATTACAAGTTCCAAGGGTGGTACTCAGGGTGTAGGGCGTGGGTTGGTGTTTATGGCGGAGTTATATTAAAACTTTGGTGCGAAGGGTGATAGGAAGGATAGCAATTTTACTACATTTATTAACTTATAGTAGGCTCTATAATATAGAGACGTAAGATGTTACTATCGTCTTAAGAACATGCTTTCGTCACGTTCTCGACATAATATTTTCTTTTTGCAAGTTTGTATGAAAATACGATACGACGAATACGAATAGGTACTGATCTTGAATTATATAAACCACTAGGTTTAATTGCACTGCGTAGCGTATATCGCCCTTAAATATTAATAAAGCTCACAATGCTTAGAAATTGCACAAGTTCTAATCTTCAACTATTGCTTTTTAAACGTTTTACGTTTTTTTAATGTATTAAGTTCAAATATTGCCATATGACCCCCTATCAAATACCTAAATACACACACATCCTCGGTTAAAATGGAGGTTTAAGCTTTGCGACGTCTCTTAACGTCCTTTTTCGGATACTAGCGCAGTTTAATTTAAATGCGAGAGTGTGCATTTTAACGTCTTTTCTGGTATAGCAAAGTGACCGTGCTAAGCTTAGGCAGAACGTAGGTGAAATATTTTTCGACGTCAAGAGACGTCGTATCTCTTAGAGACCAAATAAGCTGGCCCGTCTTATAGGATATACAGGTTGACACCGGAATGTGATAGGACTTAAAACCACTTTTTGGTTTTTTACAAGTCAGCGTTATATTACATACTGACCCACTGTTGGGCACGGGACTCCTGAAAGACTCCGTACTGAAATTGTTATGGCCTTCGTGGTTTGCTGTTTAATCGGGTCCTAATTTAAATATATTAGATACTAGACATCAGCACGCGGACCCGCCCGCGTGAAAAAAAAAATCTGGTATAAAAATATTTTCCCGGGATAAAAAGTGGCCTATAGCACTCAGAAGTAATGTAGTTTCCTATTAGTGAAAGAATTATCAAAATCGGTCCATTCGTTTTTGTGTTTATCCATTACAAACAAACAAACAATCAAATCTTTCCTCTTTATATTATAAGTATAGATTTCTACACTATCAAACATAAAATTAATTTGACATGCTTTTTTGTTTCAGGTTCATCTTTGTCATAAGCTTGTAAGTATGCGGTGGATATGTTAATCCTTTCAATAGGTAATAAATAAATAAATTACTCGTATACGACGGTTCAATTATAACCTTCCAGTTCGTATTTTCCTGATAAGTAAGAGCTTTGTTGCATTTTGCTACCCTTTAAAGAATATTGTAGTGTAATTTGTAGTTAGACTACTACTACTTACTTTACTGTGTCAAGACTCAAGATCAGGGGAAGCAGTGGTTCCTAATTCAAAATCCTTGGTAGTGTAGTTGCGAATTCAAAAAGACTTCATGTAATTTTTGAAATAGTAAATATTTTGAGAACTACAATGATATTCTAACGTGAACTCAATCAGAATATGTAAACAAACGCATGAGCGCAGGCAAAGGTTTTCAAAATGAATATATTTCCATATTCGGAATATTTTTTTTGTAGCTAATATGAATATTACCTTTTAGAAGGGTTTTGAATATATTTCGACCCTACATAGCGAACGTATGATGAAAAACTCGCCATAATGATTCAGATATGACACGCCCAGGTTTTAACCATTGATGATAAGCCGGCGTTACTTTGACTAACTTCAAGACACTCAACGTTTTGAGATCGCGATTATATTATGTCTATGGATTATAGAAATATTACTCTACTAGAATAGTACACGGCCCCAATATCCTTTAATTTTACCCTTTATTTGTTTGCTTTAAATGCAGAGAAAATTATGCCAACGATTTACAAAACAAAACCTAGTCAAACATAAAATTCCTGCAGCTAATTTCAACCTGTATCCAACAATACGTAACCCCGCATTACGCTTAATCACGGCCCGGATTATCAATTTAAAACGTATAAACACGTTCAGGCGCCGAGGAACGTCGGGATACGTCGGACGTTCACACGTGATGCCGATAACCATCGGCGGGGGCGGACGCGGCAGCGGGAGCGGTGTAATGAGTATAACGTTGTTAAAAGGCGTGGTTAGATTGACAGCGTATTTTATTTTTATTTATAGTTGTGTTATTTTGAATGTGTTTTAAATGAAACTTACATAACTTTTAAATATAATGGTTATATATAGTATCGGCTCTGTTATGAGGCAAAATTTTAGATTTTTTGTTTGAGAAATTTGATGTGTATCCGTTTATATAGTGAATCTAATATACCTTATCACTTTTTATATTTTATACGGAAATATAGTTTATTTTTGAATTTTTGAATACATTGTATCGATGAACCCATGAGACCAGTCTACTATATCTCAGTCATGATTAATAGAACAGCATCCCTATTTTAGTTCTTATTCATTAATGCATAGAAATCACCCTTGGCGTAATACACCACTCTCCTTTAAACTCCAGAGCTATTATCAATATTTTAACTACCATTTCCAAAGTTTTTACGGATTTACTTTCAACCACAAATTACCTAATTAATATTCCAGTCAAAGCATCATTAATTCTTAAGAAATAAACCGCTATTACAATGAACCATTTTATGAGGGTATTACACAAATACTGCACCCGAGGGTAATATAAAATATTCATCGCACAGAGAACGGATTTATTAAACTGTCAGAATTTAAAATTTTATCGTTATGGATGTGCCACCTGTTGGAAAAATAATTGCAAGTTATAATAATATTAAATACGCAATAAGGAATACTAAAACTACACTATTTTTAGTAGGTAGTACTTGTATGACCACTTACCATAATTGGTTAGCCTCATCCTTTTAAAGAATATAACATCGACGTTTAACAGTCCAATTGACTTAAGGGACAATTTTTGAGACATTGAGCTTTATTTATATATGGGATCGACACACTTTCCTCCGTTTTTAGGTTTCCGAACGGTTAAGATATCAAGTAGAAATTTATATCAAATACTCATTTCTACGGTCTCTTTCAGCTGTGAAAAAATCAAACTTGTAAGCCAACGCGATCAAAAGATATGACCGCTTATGTCGCATATTTTGCGATTTCGCAAGGACATCAAAACTTATAGGGCACTTCCCGTTGACCTAGAATCATTAAATCTGACAAGAAGCAAGGTCTTACAGCACATGTAAAGGGAAAAATCTGAAATCTGTAAATATGTACTTTATAAGAAGAAAAAACGAATTAACAAACTTTTTAAATTTGATTAATTTGTTAATTAATTTTAGCGAAATATTGAACTTATATACTTATATACCTTACCTACAAGTTTATTCGGAACCCTCGGTATGCGAGTCCAACTGGCACTTGACCGGTTTTTTTTCACCGACTTTCAATTTAAAAAAATGTCGCTCATCTCAATTAGCGTGCCACCTGTCGATATGATAAATCTTCATAACTTGATAGCTGCATCTTCATAATATTAGTTTATTTATTTATTTTATTTATTTTTATATTTTATTTTCACACTTCATTTACGATACCGTATAGGTTTTAATGCCATCAACATTTTCCAACAGTACATTTATCTTGTACTCAGAATCTGATCTATTTTTAGAGTGCTAGGAATCACGGTGAGACTTATTTGCCACCAGCATGGATTGACTGTGTACCACTATTGAATTGTCAGTTTTCTGTTGCATTTCATATGTTGAGTGAGATATACGTGTTTACATTTCTATTTACACAATATCCGCTCGCAGCATGACCGCACCTCACCAACGTAAATAAGTGGACGTTTTCAGCCCCGCATTGTTCTGCATATTCAACAATTTCAGGCTAACTCGGCCTCTTGTCGTAACGAAAGATTCGTATCTGCCACTTTAGTGTTTATTATAATTTCGCCACTTTTAGCTGTAATGTGGAATTGTTGTTTTGAGTAATTGAAAAAAAAATATGTAACTTTTTGTTGAAATAAAAAAGTTTTAAGGAAAGTTTTGTATTTTGTTTTGGGGGTTGTTTTTGATGGGTGGTAAGGAAATGAGCGGCCATTTTGATGGTATGTGGTCGCAACCGTTGAATAGTAAGGTGTCCCAAGGTTTTTGGGCCTTCAATAATCGAAAGGATTATTTAATATAACATGTTACAAAATTTTCAAACTTTATACAATAAGGATAACTTTCGCTCGTCGCCGCCTATATTAATATATTTTAAAAATCCCACAACACTCATCATTTTTTGAGATAAAAGTTATTATGGTCTATATAATTAGTCTGGAAGAAATAGATTTTAACATAAAGAGCGCCTGTTGTTATTAGCCTTAATAAATAATTTCGGTGTGATTTTTACTTTCCAAAAGATTTTATCTATATACCTAACTGCCTATATCACTCGTGCATACTCACGCCTTTTATCCCTGAAGTGGTAGGCAGAGGCGCAACTAGTGCACCCACTTTTCGCCGTGCGTATTCCGCCCCATGATGTGATAGGGAGCGAGCTTATCGCCATATCGGGCACAAATTCCAGACTCCGAGCTGATACTGATTAAAAAAATCCAATATCACTTTGCCCGACCCGGGACTCGAACCCGAGACCTCAGCATTGCAGTCATACCGTAATACAACTACGCCACCGAGGCAGTCCTTAACCAGTGTATTATTATTAGTAAATGTAAAATAGATTTTGTTCCCTTAAAATTACTTTCAATTGGATATAAATTTAGGTTACCATCGTGCCAATAGGCATAAACCCTGGACACTTAACCCGATAAATTCTAAACGCGAAAACAATTCCATTATCACCGAAAAAGGTTTATTTATTAACTGTATTCACGTTTATAACGCACATATTAAAGTGTATTTTTTCACAACTCATTCGGCATCCATTATTTATTGCGTGCTATTGAGTTTCTCTGCAGTGTTCGACTTTTTTTAAATGCCTTTGTCATTGTACGGCTGCGGTCAGCGCGATGGCGGGCAGCGGAACGGACAGTAAGCTAACAAGGTTCTTTTGAGAGGCGAGATTTTAGATTTTATCTATTCATTACACACTACTATTTCCTTCTTTAAACTGAAACACAACATTGCTAAAATTATAAATAACTAGCTTTTTCCCGCGGCTCCGCCCGCGTGAATGAGTTTTAAGTCCCGCTTTATATGTTCCCGGGATAAAAAGTAGCCTATGTGTTAATCCAGGACATGATCTGCACGTGTGCTAAATTTCATCGAAATCTGTTCTGTAGTTTTTGCGTGAAAGAGTAATAAACATCCATACATTCATACTTACAAACTTTCGCGTTTATAATATTAGTAGGATAGATACAAAAAAATATAATTAATCGCTATTTCGCTATGGCCAGAGGTTTGCCCCTGTCACATAATGGAAAAGAATACACACGGTTCAAAGTGGGTGCATCAGTTGTGCCTCTGCCTACTCCTTTTGGCGATAATAAGCGTGAGTTTTTGTAACAAACTGGCCGTAAAAGTCGGCGTATGTCGTAATATTCGGTGTTTATTCCAGACAAAAACTCACATGAGGCGGAGAAACATTATTCGCGAATCATTATTATTTTGTAACCTCAAATTACGTCAACGCGTGCCAAAATACGCCTTGTCATAGGATCGAACGGCGGTAATAACATTTCAGTAAAAAACTACGTGTTGTTCGCAATTTTGCCTACGCAAAAGACCTTCGCAGAATAATAATCTTACTATATGCTTGCAAGATAAATAGAATCCTATATGTTAATGAGTTATATTAAAGGCCCGTTTCAAAGGTTCCAAGTAAAATGTTTTTGACAGTTACCGTACTAAACAGCTAATGTGGATAGTACTAATTTTATTACCATGTATTTGGGAACATAGGTTGAATAGACTTTTGTGTTTGGTGGGCTTATATATTTATGTGACGACTAACATCAGCAAGCGGAAAATTGGCAATTACTGTGGAGTAACTTTAGGCTTAAAATAGTCACTTAGTGTTTTTATTAGTAAACTAGTATTACGCGCGGCTCCGCCCGCGTGGAAAAGTTTTTCCGGGATAAAAAGTAGCCTATAGCACTCAGGAGTAATGTATCTTCCTATTAGTTAAAGAATTTTCAAAATCGGTCTAGTAGTTCCTGAGATTAGCGCGTTCAAACAAACAAACAAACTCTTCAGCTTTATACAATAGTATAGATTTGACTAAAATTTGTTATTTTTAACTTTTAATGTTATTGAGATCAATAGTTGTAGTTAGAATCACTTTTAGATAAACGCTGTTTCCATGACCGCATCCTTACGGCCAAGAGTAACAAATTAGTGCTCATCTTCACAGTACATTTTTTATAATGCGGTTCAGAGTTATATCCGAAAACGCGCTCGAATTTTTCTTATCAGTACCAGCTCGGAGTCTGAAATTTGTGGTCCGTCACATCATGGGACGGAATACGCACGGCGAAAAGTGGGTGCACTAGTTGCGCTTCTGCCTACCCCTCCGAGGATAAAGACGTTAGTATGCGTATGCGTTTAATACCAGCCCTGTATTATATACTGCCCACTCCTAAGCATGGGCCTCCTCTACTACTGAGAGGGGTTAGGCCTTAGTCCCCCACGCTGGCCTAGAGCGGGTTGGCAGACTTCACACACCCTCGAAATTCTTATGGAGAATTCTCAGGTATGTAGGTTTCCTCACGATGTTTTCCTTCACCGTTGAAGTGAACGATAATTGATAAACAATACACACGTAACATCGAAAAGTCAGAGGTGTGAGCCTTGAGTTTTGAACCTCCGGACATTGCCTTGGCAGACCGTTCCATTCCCTAACTAGGCTATCGTCCACTTTCGCTATTTATTTGCGGGTAACAAAAGCATTTCCTCAGCATTTTCCTATTTCAAAGGCCACTTATTCGCTGCACCACAAACATAAGAAACGAGGATGATAAAACTAAAGCTATTTGTTAACTAATAAGGCATCTAGCTCAGACTTAAGTTTGAACACTAGAAAAAAATCTGATACTGAGATAAGTTAGTAAAAAATAAATTTCGTTTTCATAATTCACATTCAGATATGTTCAACGCCAACCTGAAATGCTTGAGATTTTGCAGCTTTATCACGAAAGCGAGCTTAAAAGCACTCCAACCATCGTGACATAGAAAGTTAGTGTTAGTACTTGCTTAATTCACACTTTATGTGAAAAAGTAGAGACAGATAATATTTTTGTTTCTTTGACAAATTTGATTATATTAAATCCTATTTTTAACAATAGAAGATGTAATGTAGACCTCTGACTTTTCTAAAAAAGTTGTGTTTGTATCCTTTGTGAATTATCGCTCGCTTTAACGGTGAAGGAAAACATCGTGAGGAAACCTACATACCTGAGAAGTTCTCTGAATTTCGAAGGTATGTGAAATCCGCCAACCCGCACTAGGCCAGCGTGGTGGACTAAGCCTTAAACCCTCTCAGTTGTAGAGGAGGCCCGTGCTCAGCAGTGGGCAGTATATAGTACAGGGCTAGTATGGTATGGTAAATAAACAGAAAAGAGATAATTATATATTAGCTGCACAGTCCATTTGTCACTCTCTACAAAATTAAAGATCATTATATTAACATGACAGACACTTCTACCATAACAATAAGATTACCTTCGCTTCCAAAAGAGTACTTAATAATCCATCAAAAGCTTTGAATCACTAACAACTGATTTACTACCAAAGTCGCGTTACAAACTTACTTGCTCATCAATAGATACAACGATATCCCTTTAAATAATCCACAAAATTATAACTTCTTAAACATGAAACCTTCAAAATTAATAACAAACTTAATACCAGTTAAAAGTAACAGTAAACCTCCTAAGTCCTCGTGGAATGGCGGTCATAAATAATTCAAAATGGCGACGCAAGATGGCGGCGTAAACATGGCGTCGCTAATGGCGGCAAATTTATCTGACATATTTAACAAGGCATCGTGAGAATGTTGCCGGTTACTTTTAGTATATTTTTTTTGTAGCGCGTAAAGACGGTGGATCGTATAAGTCCTGGGTTCGCAACCCAAGTAGACCAACACTGGATAAGGGTTTTCCTAAGATGATTTGTCTGGAACTCATCGAGTTGGGATGGGATCGCCCTTGCTTAGATTTGATTTCATGCAGGTAGCCAGAAAAAAAGCGAGCAAATCGCTTTCTGCAACATGCTCGAAAGAATATGTTGCGTCGACCACATAGTGTTAGTTTAGGAAAAAAACATTATAACCAAAATTTGGTATATTTTGCTTCAACAGTTTTTTTAAGAGATAATCATTGTTCGCGGATGATACATCATCAATATTTAAAATTAAGAGAATGTTACAAAATTATGACGAAGTGAACAATGTTCTCTCTAAAATTGTGCATTGGTTTAATTTAAACAACTTGTTACTAAATGCTAGAAAAACTAAATGCATTAAATTTACTATACCCAATGTAAGACAAGTAAAAACCAATGTACAAATAAATGGGGAAGAGTTGAAACCTTCTGTGTCAACAACTTTTCTGGGCATCAAATTAGACGCGAGACTCCAGTGGGGACCGCATATAGCAAAGTTAGCAGGTAGACTAAGTTCAGCCGCTTATGCAGTCAGAAAAACAAGGCGTCTGACTGATGTAGACACGGCAAGAACTGTTCATTTCAGTTATCTTCATAGTATTCTGTCGTATGGTATTCTTCTTTGGGGTAATGCTGCCGATATTAATACAGTATTCGTCTTGCAAAAGAGAGCTATTAGAGCCATCTATTGTCTCGGACCTCGTGTTTCTATTAGAGAAAAGTTCAAAGACATAAACATTCTTACCGTAACACCGCAATACATATTTGAAAATCTTATGTATATTCGAAAAAATATTCCATATTTTGACCGAATATGCGATATTCATAATACAAACACTAGGATTATAAAAAAACTTGTAGTAGATGCTACTCGTCTCCATAAAATAAGCAATTCTTTTGTTGGTTTATGCGTACGCTTCTTCAATGAACTTCCTATCAATATTGTTAATCTTCCAATAACAAAAAAATAATCTACTGTCACAGAACGTCTTTGCAAAAAAGGTTATTACGCTATAAGAGACTATCTTGAAGACACAAATGCTTGGGATTAGGTTGCTCAGATTCACACATGTTCTATAATTAAATTGTGTCTATTATGTTATTTATTGATAGTATTTATTGTTACATGTTAAAAAAAATTAATTACTATGACATTGTTGAAATAAATATATATCATATTGACAGATCGTGTTCTGCTGAGGGAGTTTCTTGCGCCGCTTCTTCTTCACAGCGATAACAAATTCCGAAGCGGTGGTAGATTCATGACGATTCAAAAGAGCTTTTTAAAGTCTATTTGAATAAAGAACATTTTGAGATTGAGTTTGAGTTTTATTCATTCAAAAAATTTTATGGTATATTTTAAGTATTTTCAATGGTTATTTTTGTAAACAAATAATGAAAATATACCACTCATGTTTTAGAATCAATAAGGGAAAACGCCGCATTAGTAAAAATGAAAAATGTCGGTTCTGAAAAGGCTCTATATAATGTCAAAGTGAGAAGAAGAAGTAAATCAGTGCAGAGTATTTTGTATCTTAAACTGACTGTGAAGTTTTTCTAACAAACAAGGGACTTTGTAATTTCCCCTTGAGACCTTATAACATTGTCATTCTATACGTTGCAGTAATTTATTCAAGAAATAGTCTACTATAAGAAATAGACTAATATTCTAAATCTATATTATAAAGGGAAAATATTTTATTTTCCCTTTATAATATAGATTTCTCCTCCCGCCAATGAAAAGCATCGGACAGGGATTTGGCGTCCAGATCCCAAGGCAGGAATCCGGCCAACAAGCAAGCCGCCTCGAAAGAGACCGTGCGGTACGCCCTGATCGCCCGCCCTGTATTACATTATGCTGTCCCACTGTAGGGCATGAGCCGCCTCTACTACTGAGAGGGGTTAGGCCTTAGTCCACCACGCTGGCCTAGAGCGCGTTGGCAGACTTTACATACCTTAGAAATTGTAATGAAAACTTTTCAGATATGCAGGTTTCCTCACTATATTTTCCTTCATCATCAAAGCGAACGATAATTGATAAACAAAACACTCATAATTTATAAAATTCAGAGGTGTTGGGTTTTGAAATTAAACTTAAGTGACAACGGCAAGCTTTAGGGGAGGCCTATGCTGGAAAGCAAGATGATCTTCACGAAACCGGTGTCATATAATAATATGTAAAAAAAGTAATATAAACTTATTATGTAAGATTGTTAATTAAAGGCTATAAATAAATAAATAAAATAAATATAAATTTAAATCCAGTAATATTTTTTATATTTTTCTTGTCGCTATGCTCTTCTTAGTTTAAAATGTAATATCTATAGAATTCGTATTAAAAAACTTAATAAAAGTTCTGAGAATGAATAATAACATTTTCACTATCCTTCCGAATAACTCTAAAAAAAACAACACAAAAATACAATCTACACTAATATTATAAAGACGAACGATTTGATTGTTTGTTTGTTTGCATTGAATAGGCTCCGAAAATATCGGACCGATTTGAAAAATTCTTTCACCAGTATAAAGCTACATTATCAGCGAGTAACATAGGCTACTTTATATCCCGGGGAAATATAAAGCGGGACTTTTATCTCAGACAAACTCATTCACTCGGGCGGAGTCGCGAACAGAAGTTTAATAAATTCATGATTTTAAAGTTAATTTTAAAATATATTTTAATTAAGTAAGGACACTTAAAACATTTAACTTACACTCCAATTCACACGACCCATTCAACAAACGTTGATTAATAAGTTTCAAACCAAACCGATGAAGCAGAAGTCATATTATTCAACCAACATTCTACTGAAATGCTGATGTACAGACATAAAGTTAAGCTTTTTATGTTCCGTTTTATGGTTGCTTTTATAGTGTTGGAAAATAGACGGAATAGTATATATAATATTTCGAACGTCCTAAGAGAATATGAGATGGTTTTGTTGAGCAATTTTATTCCTTAAATGTTATGTAGCAACAGGCGTTTTCATAGTGTTTTACGAGCGACTGAACTGGAAACGAGCACGATGCTAGCCTCTAAGCGCCACGATTATTGTATAACAACTCGGAAGAGAACTTTGATAGCAAAGATCTGCACTTCATGGAACTAACACAGACATTTTAAGACGTAAGAATGTCTATTTTGCACACACACACTCACCTTTATCCTCGAAGGAGTAAAGTGTAAACAGGGGCGCAACTAGTGCACCCACTTTTGGCCGAGCGTATTCCGTTCCATGATGTGATATAGGGCGAGCCTATGGCCATATCGAAAGAAAGAAAGAAACATTTATTCGCACAATATACTGGGACGCACACAAACAGTTAACAAAACTAAGTAATATCCTACTATAATATTATAAACGCGAAAGTTTGTAAGTATGGATGTATGGATGTTTGTTACTCTTTCACGCAAAAACTACTGAACGGATTTCGATGACATTTGGCACACGGGTAGATCATCTCCTAGATACTATTTCCTATAAGCTACTTTTTATGCCGGGAAATATAAAGCGGGACTTTAATCCCGGGAAAACTCAATCACGCGGGCGGAGCCGCGGGCAAAAGCTCGTACATACATACATAAAGCATGCGGACAACGTGCATTCCACGATACTGTTGAAAAGGATCCAGTTCAGCATAAAATGCCAGGCAAGTTGTGCCTGGCACTGGTTTTCATCCGGGTACAAACTCCAGACTCTGGACTAATACTGAATAGAAAAATCAATATCACTTTACCCGACCCGGGGATCGAACCAGAGACCTCAACATTGCAGTCGTACCGTAATACAACTACGCCACCGAGGCAGTCAGGCATTCCGCGCATGAGCATTATTATTATATTTTATGCCCTCGTCCATATTCCCCATGGCCTAACAAGCAGGAAAAATGTGCAACACCTCTGCCTCACCTTAAAACAGTATAAGGCATGATCTTTGCATATCTGCTTAGTTTTCAGAAGTACTAAGCATAAAGTTATATATTTGTCTAAGTGCCCCGATTCCCCTGAACATAAATCTGTCGAAATGTGTTATGCCGCTGCCTATCCCAGTAAACGGAAAAGGCGTGATGCTATGTCAACTATAATAACCCCTGTAATAATCTAGTAATATAATACCATTAGTAATAATAAACAAGTGTAATGGGGTCATATCTGCACAATGGACCGATAAATCTGGCACGAATCATGTACTCAAAGAAATCTTGGGGGCACGCGCTTCGCGACTTAACGACGCACTTGAGACGCTGGGGTGGCCATGATGGGGAAACAGTGCGATAATGAGATACGTGTATGTGTATAAATGTCGGAGACAGAATTAATTATAATTAACGGCAACCTCAAGCGGAAAGCTTGAGTTGTTCGCCACTGGAATAGTCAAATTAGTCTATACTAATATATAAAGCTAAAGAGTTTGTTTGTTTGTTTGAACGCGCTAATCTCAGGAACTACTGGACCGATTTTGAAAATTATTTCACTAATAGGAAGCTACATTACTCCCGAGTGCTATAGGCTACTTTTTATCCCGGAAAAACTTTTCCACGTGGGTGGAGCCGCGCGCAATGCTAGTTAATAATAATAAAACAAAAAATCTTTATTTGGCACAACATGGAATTAACAGTAATATTCTATACAATGGGTGACATACATTTTTTTGTTTAGCAATTGGAATATCACCTGAGGTGTATGGTCTAGGTTTCGAATAATGATCACTGATCGAGTGGGAGCGCTAGATCAAACATTTAATTGGCCTGTCTCGTGACAAAATCATTGCGTTATACGTCCTACATTATGAAGGCAATGTGCATTGTGCAGCTACCAACCAATTTCCGACATATAAATAATAAGACGAGATGAGATCGCCTGATGGTAAGCGATACGACTACCCATAACAATACCAATAACAACTTGTTACAAAGTACTGCGTGTCATGATATTTAGAGCCTCTTTATATAAAAATAAAATCTTAGATTTTAAATTCGTTGGCCTACAACACGACACGGCCACTCGTTGGATTCTTAAATTACTCATATAGAGGTTATTTTATCAAAGTCTACTCACGGAATCCAAAAAATATTCAACATTTATAAATTAGGAATCTTAATCTTGTGACCAGCAGTATAATATATTAGAGGACTTGTATAATTAATATAAATGAATAATAATGTTATCTTCGTTAAACATTCCTTGAGTATTTAAGTCACTATGCCATGTTAAAAAAAAATTACAGAAATATCCCCAAAACCCATAATACTTGGCACACCTAGCGCAATCTGGCGGCTTGCGAGTCTTTGTCAAAGGTCGTTGTTATTGCTCTCGTAATGACGGCACGCCTACACTATCCGTGCTGACATGATATACCATTATTTAAATGGGACATACCTTGATCTTTCAGGGACTTTTTGGTCATCATTTTGGTTAGTCACAAGTTTTATATGTCAGAGATCGCTGTCATGTGTATTTCGGCTTTCAAGCATTGTTGTGTGTTGTTTAAGGGACATTCTAGCAAGTGTAAATACGGTGTTCGTGCGGGTAATACTTTAAAAATGAAATCCTAAGCTAAAAGCACAACCAACCTTCCATTATATAATTAGGTAATGTTAACAAAATAGTAAAGTACCCTGGCACATGGTTTCATTACACAAAAATTCAGTTAAGACTCAAAATCGTGCCAAATCCGCGAACTACATTTGGCACGCTGCGGGTCGTCTTTATTCTATAGCTATCCTTACAAATTATAAAACAAAGTCCCCCGCTGCGTCTGTCTGTCTGAACGCAATAAACTCAAAAACTACCAAACAGATTTCGATGAAATTTGGTATGAAGGGTTTGAGACCCTGGGAAGGACCTAGACTTTTATCCCGGGAAAATATATAACGGTACTTTCATCCTGGAAAAAGTTCACGCAACTGAAGCCAAGTAAAAGCTAGTCGTTTATAAGCGATCTAGATTTTAGGGTTTGCGTTACGGTCTACTGAGCCTTGATGTGTTTTAGTTTCCTTTGTATAGTCTGGATAAATTGGAATAGGTTTATACGTTCGTAAGCGACTACCCTATATTTCATAACAGAATAGATACAAGCAAGCATGTTGACTTTGGGGCGTCATTCATTCTCTCGTGACGAAAATAAAAACAGAAGCTTTTCTTCTTTGGGGTTTTAGGTTAGCGTGCCAAATAGGGTCCAAACGTATTCCATAGCAATATCCGTTATGGTTCAGCCGTTAAGAGTTACTTACACACATGGATGTCGCCATCTTTCAACTCAGAGGGAAGGTCAAATCACAAATTTTGATCCGAAGCTCAGGGGGGAGGTAGAATCTCAAATTTTGTTCCGAAGGAAAAAACGAATTTTGTTTTTTATATCAGTAGTCATATTAATTGAACCCAAATACATACAAAAGTATATACTTGTTTTGAATCTAGGGGGAGCAGCTGCCCAATCTGCTTCGACGCCAATGCTTATACAAAAATATTATGGATTGTTTACCTTAATCAACAGCAAAATCCATCAATTTACACATTTAATCAGTTTTATTTTCAACCCAGGACACTGTGGTGAATAACGCTCCGGGATTTATCCAATCGTTCATCCTCTCAGTTTATATTGGCAGGCGATGACAGCCGTTTTTTTATATTGGCATGAAAATTAAATAAGTATTAGATATTAGTATTTAAATACTATTTTTAAATCCAGATAGAAAAAAAGGTGTTATAAGTTTAGGGTGTGTATCTGTGTATCTGTCTGTTTGTGGCATCGTAGCTCTCAAACGATTGGACCGATTTTGACGGGTTTTTTCACTAACTTTATCTAGCAGATTTGCTTGTGTATAAATAAAAATAATCAAATCACAGTAAAGAAAATATAGAAGAAAGATACAACAATATTTTATAAGTAAGATACAATAAGCTACTTTTAGGCTAATTATTAGGTTTTCAACGCTTTAAACCCATAGGGTAGTCAAACTTGGTTAAACAAATGCAGTTATTGAATTAAAACCAAATTCAATGGTTGCATATTGTTGAATTTATTTTCAAAATTTATATTTAATTCATTTAATCATTTAAATAATCATAAACTGCAATTATTGGTTTCTTTCCCCTTCAAGTGTTTTGGCATTTATGTTGTAACGTTTTATTTAGTTTTTCATGTCTGCATTTTCAAAACAAGAAATGATATAAAAATGAGTATGGGACTAAAATATGCGCTGTGTTATGGGTTGTATAAAAATGGTCATGACTCAAAATCTTCAATATCCGACTTATTTAATTCTGCCTCTACGCCGACGATATACCCTTTTATAAACAAAAATGCCTCAGGACAATCAAAATCCTTACCAATTTCAGAACACAAGATACGGAAAGTTTCTCAAAACCTACGGGATATACTGAAACCCGACGCTTGCACTCGCCGTACAAAAGAGGGATTTCAAATGGATTCCCTTTTTTTACCGGGATCCTATGAATAAGTGAGCGGCTGAGGGTTAGAGGACCTTGAAGTACTTCCTACAGGGACAGAGTTAGTTTTCCGTATGGGGAACAAAGGCTAGGACGTATTTAAGGGGGTGTGGAATTCAACTTCTATTTGGATATTTTTCAATGATTTAAATATTATACAAAATAGCAAAAATGGCAAAAGGAAGTGGCTCAGCTTAACTGTATTCTTAGGTATTGAACTCACTTTTACTGGTGGTAGGTCTCTCATATGTGAGAGTCCGTCTGGGTGAGTACCACCGCAATGTCTATTTCTACCGCTAAGCAGCAGTGTGCATGCACTGTTGTGTTTTGGTTTGAAGGACATTGTAGCCAGTGTAACTACAGGACATAGTGAGACTTAACACCTTATGTCTCAGGTTGACGAGCGCAGTGGAATGCCACACAATACTTTGTACATCAAGGTGTTGGATGGTGTTGCTACTATTTATGGGTGGTCGTATCGCTTACCATCAGGCGAACGGCATGCTCGTCTCGTCATTCAATGCAATAAAAAATAAAAAACTCAACTAGCGCCAATTTCCAGCCACTCCTGTCCGCTTTGGTGTTGGGTGGGGTATTAAGAAGGGAGGAATAACTTCTCCGCCATTAATTTAAACATAGTTTATTTACGAAGCTTTTACGGCAAAATATTCTCTAAGGGTTTTGAAATAAACTTAGGACATAACATCTAGAACTTCGAATTACAAAGAACGGCATGGCACTATATTGCGCAGTCACCTCGGAATATAATGAATTTAAATGACATGGGTAATTTTACATTTTGTGAGTTAATAAATGAAATTATTAAAAACAAAATAAAAATCTAATTGTATTTAATTTATGTGAACTGATCTCAATCCTTTGAACTGATTTTGGAAAACACTATTTTCTTGCCCGTTCTTCTTTAATGAAAACTGGTTTGAGAATAAAAATGGATGGAATTTAAATGATGTTTAATATTTTATGGGCTCATTATATTTATTACATTTTAGTCATAGTACAATTTTCTATGAATGTTGTACTGTTAGACTGAATTGCACAAGAAATTACTAAATATGTTTGGCGCTTATAATACCAGCCCTGTATTAAATACTGCCCACTGGTGGGCACGGGCCTCCTCTACTACTGAGAGGGGTTAGGCCTTAATCCACCACGCTGGCCTAGTGCGGATTGGCAGACTTCACATACCCTCGATATTCTTATCGAGAATTCTCAGGTATGTAGGTTTCCTCACGATGTTTTCCTTCACCGTTATAGCGAACGATAATTGATAAACAATACACACATAACTTCGAAAAATCAGAGGTGTGTGCCTTGGGTTTTGAACCTCCGGACATTTTCTCTGCAGACCGTTCCATTCCCAACTAGCCTATCGTCCACTTGTTTGGCGCTTAACACATTTAAAACCTCGTGCTATTACTGTCATCCATTAGACCTTGACAAAGACAGCACTATGCTTAAAATATATTTAGCGATACCCATATATACTGAGTCGTTATGCAAGCCAGCCTTAGGGCTGATTTCACCGCTAGCTGATGCTACTCGTCACATAAATGTATAACTTGTATAAGCCGACAAAATACAAAAGTCATACTCTAATCTATGCTCCCAAATAAATGGTAATAAAATGAGTGCTATCTACATTAGTTATTTAATACGATAACTGACAAAAATATACTTGAAACCTATGAAACGAGCTCTTAGTGTTCAATCAAATGATATTACAAGGCAAAGTTATTGGATTCTGTAACATACGATCGCACTGACCAAGTTTAATGCGCGCGTTAACTTTAGATCAAAGGCTTACCGATAGGTCAGCTATGATGTTATCTAGCTCACTTAATGCAATTTACACTACGGATGTTTTAGACGGTTATAGACGTATGGATTTACTTAGTTTAGCATTGAGAATTACATTCACAAGCATGCTAAAAATTAAAACTGAAATTATAGTGTCCGTTTTGTATTATTCAAGTGAACGTTTTACTCCAGTTACTGTATTAAACAACAGATAGATCAATAATTGCATGCGATTATTGCTAAATGAGACTTTAAACAGCTGAATGCATTCTTTTGCTTACCATTTATTTGGGATCTTGAATTTTGTATCACCCTATATTATATTCGACGATTAGTTTACTCAGGCATGTAATAGGCCCTTAGTGATATTATTGATGCAGAAAAATAAGAAATTTGTTTTCTTTTTATTGCCTAAGTAGGCAAACGAGCAAGAGATCCGTCTGAAGGTAAGCAGCATCCTCCACCCATGGACTTGAGCGACAACAGAGGCACAGCCAAGCCATTGCCTACCGGGACGTGGTATTATATCGACGGTTGGCGGGCTAATTGACCTAAGCGACATTTTTTTTCGAACAATTTAAACTATGTTCAAAAACAGAGCAAATGTGCTGATGTGGTGGTAGGTCTCTCATTATGTAAGAGGCCGTCTGGATGGGTACCACCGCAATGTCTATTTCTACCGCCAAGCAACAGTGTGCATGCACTGTTGTATTTCGGTTTGAAGGACATTGTAGCCAGTGTAACTACAGGACATAATGAGACTTAACATCTTATGTCTCAGGGTGACGAGCGCAGTGGAATGCCACACAGTACTTTGTAACTCAAGGTGCTGGATGGTATTGCTACTGTTTATGGGCGGTCGTATCGCTTACCATCAGGCGAACGGCATGCTTGCCTCGTCATTGAATGCCATAAAAAAAAAAAAAACCAAACATGTATAAAACTCGTTGTCGCAAATAAATGTCGCCTAAATCAATTAGCCCGCCAACCGTCGATATAATTATATTAGCATGTTTAGTTTTTTTAAGAAGTAAACGCATTGTTTAACAGTACTGACGTCAGCAATTGAGTACTTTACATAAATAGGCATAAGGGCTTGGCATAATAAGTATCCATTCAGTTTTTTTAATAGGTAACAGTTACAAAATACATATTATTGAATAACATTGGACATAACTAGTAATAATAATGTAACCCCTTACAATATTCCCATCTTAAAACTAAAAAACAAAACAAGTCATCATTGTTCCTGAAAAGACTTGATATATCTATGGGATCGGCAACCCCGTGTGGAGTTGCTGGTCTCCCATCGGGCGCGTCTCCCTGGGTGGCGGATAGGGGAACGCCCTCCATATTTGGGGGTACCGGAAACGGCGTGGACCAAAACCAGCAATGGGGGTTCCTCCACGTTCTCTCTGATTAGCAGAGAGTACAGTGGAGGAATACAGACGGGTTCCGTGTGCACTCACACTGCCGCGGAACAGGCTGGGGTAGAACCTGTTCTCCCTGGCCACCGCCAGTCTCGGAATCTCAGGGAGCATTGTGGTCATGTTTCGCATTGACTCCTGGGGCTGAGGGTCTTGGCTTAACCGCCTGGGCTGCGAGGGAGAAACCCTCTATAAAAAGTTACCCCGAATCCCAAGCGGCGGCGCACCGCGAGGGGATGCATGGCCGATGGGCAGTTCGGTCTCTAGTGCGACCCCCCGCCGGAGTACCGGCCGACACTTTCGGCGGGTTACTCGTAGGCTTACTCAGGTACAGGGGGCTCTGCCTGGGTGGACTTTCTATTCCCCCATACTCGTGGGACCAAAAATGGTATATAAAAATAAATTGAATGTTAGGAAGGAGAAGACATCTGTCCAGGGGGACGAATCGGTGCCCGGACAGATGAATAATGCTGGGCGCAAGTCCAGGAACGGGTCAAGTGAGTCGGTGGCACTTGGCCTGGCTCTGTCCGAGCCAGGACCGAGTGGCGTAGGCTTGCGGCCGAAGCGAGGACGTCCAGTTCGCTCAACAAATATACTGTCGAGCGACAGCGACTCCGAGCCGGCGATAAAGGTGGTCGCTGCTTCTGCACCAACAACGGATGCAGAAGAAGAGACGATGGAGTTGGCGGATGCGCCAGTCGACCAGTTAGACTGGCGCTTGCGACTGGCAGAGGTGGTCCGGGGCGTATCTCAGAGGTCCCGAAACCTTAAAGGGACGGAACAGCGGAAGTTGAACTTGGCGGCCAAAGAATTGGCGGAGAGGGCCGAAGAGACAGCTTCCGCTGAGGTTACCCGCCTGGAGGCGGAAAAGGCGGCAATGGCACGGCGTATCACAGCCCTTGAGGCTTCCCTGGCGGCCCAGGGCAAAATATTGGAGGAGGTACTAGCGGTTGTCCGTTTGCCGGGTCAATCGCAGTTGGCGGTTGGCGCAGGAGCCGCCTCTGATGATCGCCATGATCAATTTGAACGCCGTCTCATCAATATGATGGACGCGCGCTTCGAGGCGATCATCATGAGGTTACCTCCAGAGCCAACGGTTCGTCCTCCACTGGCCGCCGACAGGGCCAGATCTGAGCAGGCCGCTCATGCGGTGCCCGTCAACCAGCCCTTGTTTGACCTTGTTGGCGTCGCTGGGCCATCATGTGCCTCACCCGCTGTTGCCAACTTGCCAACCCCCAAAGGTAAAGGGAAAGGCAAGGGCAAGGGGGCCGCCCAGACTGTACTGGCTGTCACACAGCCGCTCGCAGCTGCCACTGGCACTGGCATTGCACCCGTGGCCGCTCCCGCCGCTAAACTCCTCCCCCAGCAACTTTCACGCAAGGGGAGGAACAAAAAGAACCCACGTGCTCCCCCGGGTCAACCTAGGATGGAGTCTCGTCCGCTGCCCACGGCCCCAGCGTCTATGGACGAAGGCTGGTCGGTGGTGGCAAAGAGGGGGAAGAAAAATACCCAGCCCGCTACGAGTGCAGTTGTGACAGCTACGCAGGCACAGCAGCAAACTCAGCGAAGTCATAAGCCTGAGCCAAAACTTCGCCTGCACCGAAGGGCGGCCGTCACCCTGACGGTAATGCCGTCTGCTTTGGACCGTGGCATAACATATGCTACGGTCTTAAAGCAACTACAACAGAAGGTGAATTTGGCCAGTCTCGACATCGCTGAGACTCGGGCGAGGCTGATGGCCACGGGTGGGTACCTCTACGAGGTACCCGGCCCTGACTCGGAAGCGAGGGCCAACTCCCTTGCTGAAAAAATGAGGGAGGTGTTTCGTGGAACGGAACTGGCGGAAGATGTTCGCATCTCCCGCCCTTTCAAGACCGCGGATCTGCGTATATCCGGGTTGGATCCATCCGCCGACCCGGAAATGGTCGCAGTGGCCCTCGCAGAGGCTGGGGATTGTGCAGCGGATGATTTTAAAGTCGGGGAGATCCGCCCCGACCGTTCCGGCCTTGGTGCAGTGTGGGTGAGATGCCCAGCCAAGGCCGCCGAAAAAATAATTAGGGCAAAACGCATCCGGATTGGCTGGATAGCGGCACAGGTCCGGCTCCTTGAGCCCCGGCCCATGCGGTGCTTCCGTTGCCTTTTCAAGGGGCATGTGAGGATGCGCTGCACCGACGAATGTGACCGTAGCAGGATCTGCTACCGCTGCGGTCAAGAGGGCCATAAAGCCAAGGGGTGCTCCGCGGACCCGCACTGCGCAATCTGCGCTGCTGCGAACAAACCCGCGGGGCACCATGTGGGCGCTAAGGCATGTGTCGCCTCCTCTCGTCCCCGTCGCGTTAATCGCGGAGGGGGTGCCGGGGTTGTGACCCAGCCGGACCCGTCCCGCCGAGAGACCGACATGGAGATCGCCCATTAATATGGCGCAACGATTCCTCCAGGCGAATATTAACCATTGCGCCAGGGCACAGGACTTACTAGTTCAGAGCCTGGCACAGTGGTCGATTCAAGTGGCTGTGGTCTCTGAGCCGTACTACGTCCCTCCCAGGGATGACTGGGCAGGGGACTTGGATGGTTCGGTGGCCGTCATCACCCGGGGCACTGCCGGCTCCCCGCCTTTCGAAAAAGTAGCGAAGGGCTCGGGATGCGTGGCGGTTCTGTTAGGAGGCGTCTGGATTGTGGGAGTATATTTCTCTCCTAACAGACCTCTGGCCGAGTTTGAGCATTTCCTCACTCGGTTAGGGGCCCTGGTGGTGCAAGGCAGTCAGCCTCGCCCCGTTCTTGTCGCCGGTGATTTCAACGCCAAGTCCTTGGCGTGGGGCTCGTCGGCAACGAACGCACGTGGCGTGGCCCTGGAGGAATGGGCGATCGCGTCCAGGTTGGCCGTCGTGAATTGCGGGTCGGTGGAAACATGCGTGCGGCACAATGGCGGCTCGGTGGTGGACATAACGTTCGCTACCCCAGCACTTGCCCACCGTGTCCGAGACTGGAGGGTCCTGGTGGGTGAGGAGACGTTGTCGGATCACCGATATATTCGGTTCGACGTCTCCTTGACTCCTTCCCCTCGGTCTCGTGGTGGCTTAATCACCCCGCGATCGGACGGCCCGCGTTGGGCGCTAAAGCGCCTTGATGTCGAGGCCCTGAAGGAGGCTGCTCTGGCCCAGGCGTGGATTCCCGTGCCGGCCGGGCCAGGACGGGTCGAAGAGGAGGCGGAGTGGTTCGGGGCGACGATGTCGCGTGTCTGTGATGCGGCCATGCCCCGAGTCCGATGCCTTCCCGAGAAACGCCAGGTGTTCTGGTGGTCGGCGGAGCTCTCGCAGCTGCGTGCATCATGCGTAGCTGCCCTCCGCCGAGTTGGCAGACACCGTCGTCGCCGGACTCGTTTACCCGGCGACGAGGACCAGGAGCGGCTTCTTCACGGCCTCTACAAAGAGGCCAAGAGAGCGCTGCACGTGGCTATATTGAGGGCAAAGTCTGCGGCACAAAAAGAAGCCCGGAGCACTCTCGACAATGACCCGTGGGGGCGCCCATACCGTCTGGCGATGAAGAGATACCGCCCATGGGCGCCTCCGTTGACGCAGAGTCTCCGGGACGAGCTGGTGGAAGAGGTTGTCGCGACTTTGTTCCCCGCCACTGAGGATATCACTTCTCCACCGATGGCGTCACGATTGTCGCCGCCATCGTCGCAGAGTTCGGCAGGGGATACTTCGGAGGTTTCGCCCGCAGAATTTAGGGCGGTAATGCTTCGGTTGCGGAGTAAAAACTCGGCTCCGGGTCTTGACGGCATACCCGGTCGTGCGTGGGTTTTAGCCGTTAAGCACCTGGGTACGAGGCTCCGCGGCCTCTTCTCCGCGTGCATTGAGCAGGGCCTCTTTCCATCTCGGTGGAAAACTGGGAAATTGGTCCTGCTCAAAAAGGAGGGTCGACCCGCAGAATCGCCATCGGCCTACCGGCCTATCGTGCTGCTCGACGAGGTCTGTAAACTTTTCGAGCGGATTATTCATGCTCGCCTCGTCGAGCATCTTGAGAAGGTCGGGCCGGATTTGGCAGACTGCCAATACGGTTTCCGGCATGGCCGATCCACGATTCATGCGATTTTGCGGGTCAAGGCACAAGCGGAGGACGCAATCGCCCGGGGTGAGGTGGTCGTGGCGGTGTCGCTTGACATCGCCAACGCGTTTAACACCCTACCTTGGGCGTGCATTCTTGAAGCACTGCGGTACCACGAGGTGCCACCATATCTTCAGCGTCTGGTGCAATCATACCTATCTGATAGGTATATTGTGTATCCGGGCGCTGATGGGTGGCACCGAAGAGCAATGACCTGCGGTGTTCCACAGGGCTCAGTACTTGGCCCACTCTTGTGGAACATCGGCTACAACTGGGTGCTCCGTGGTACAAACCCCCAAGGCGTCGCTGTTGTCTGCTACGCAGACGACACATTGGTGATAGCGACGGCTAGGACCTTCCAGGAGGCTGCTCTGCTCGCCTCCTCTGGTACCGAGCAGATGGTGAGCAGAATTCGGCGACTGGGCCTCAAAGTGGCCCTTAACAAAACCGAGGCTCTTTATTTCCACGGGCCTCGGAAGAGGCCACCTATGGGGGCCCATATCATAGTGGAGGGGGTGCGGATTCCTATCGGCTCCACGATGAAGTATTTGGGTTTGGTGTTGCACAGCCGGTGGGACTTCCGTGCCCACTTTCAGACGTTGTCGCCGAAATTGCTGCGGGCAGCAGGTGCGCTCGGTCGCCTGCTGCCAAACTTGGAAGGTCCCGGTAACCCTTGCCGAAGTTTATACTCTGGAGTTGTGCGGTCAATGGCCTTATACGGTTGTCCCGTTTGGGCCGAGTCCCTGAATTCTCGATGCGCCGCTCTACTACGCAAGCCACAACGTATAGTGGCGCAGCGACTCATCAGGGGCTACCGCACAGTCTCCCACGAGGCGGCCTGCGTCTTGGCTGGTACTCTGCCATGGGAATTGGATGCCAAATACCTCTCGTCAGTATTCTTCTGGCGTGAGGAGGCATCCCGGCTCGGGCGGAGACTGGCCCCGAGGGAGGTCAAGGCCCAATTAGCCTCCATCCGCAGCGCCGCCGTGGAGGAGTGGCATACCAGGCTGGAGAGCCCGAATGCAGGCTTAAGGACCGTCGCGGCAGTGCGACCTGTCTTTGTAAGCTGGCTTGACAGGCGCCACGGTGCGCCGACATTCCGTCTGACACAGGTACTGACGGGTCACGGATGTTTCGGCTCGTTCCTGTGTCGGATCGGAAAAGAAGAGTCCGCCGTGTGCCACCACTGTGGCAGCGGCCGCGAGGATACGGTCCAACACACTCTCGAGGAGTGCCCAGCCTGGGATCTACAACGCAGCGCTCTTAGAGCAGTCGTCGGAGGAGATCTCTCGCTGCCGGCCGTGGTGTCTGCCATGGTTGGCGGCTGGAGGTCTTGGCGAGCGATGGTCTCCTTCAGCGAGTGCGTCATCTCGCGGAAGGAGAGCGCCGGGCGGGATCGTGAGCAGAACGATCCCGCCCGCAGCCAGAGGAGATGTAGGAGGCGCCGGGTGGACGACTGACCGGCGCCTCATGCCCTGTGGCCCGGGGGCATTTAGAGAGTTCCGCCACGGCATCCCCTGCCTGTCGTAAGAGGCGACTAAATGGGGCTTCGAGAAAGTCGCGGGGCGAGCAGCGGGGGGCTGCTCAGTCCAATATAAGCGACTCCGAGGTGGACGACAATGCGGGTGGTCGGTCTCCCGTTGTCGTAGACGCCAAAGGCGTCCTTTAGAGTTCGGGGGCATCTTAGCCCCCTTGTATAGAGAGGGGCCGCAACGGCACCGCGCAGGGACGGTCCCGTGCAGCTATCTTAGTGCAACAAGATACCCCGGGGCCGTCTCGTATGCGCCGAAGAAGGCCACCGCGGGTTTTGGTTGGTATGCCGGTGTAGGGTGTACATAGTGTTAGGGACTCGGTCCAATGCTCGCTCGGATGATGCCATACTCCCGAGTGTCGACATTGGGCTGTAAGACTGTGTGAAACCAACATAACCGTTCCACTCACCCCCCAGTGGTGGTAGCGATAACGCGTTTTTTCCCCGCGAAAAAAAAAAAAAAAAAAAAAATGGGATCGGCAACCTTGTTACAAGTCAGTAAAAAAGGAAAAAAACATTCTATCCACCCACAATTGATTTTACGTTAATTAGTTTTGTATCTGCTTTGAAGTCTTATTTGCGAATGTATATTGGTACAATGAACATTCATAAGCACTTCGAAACACAGAGAATTTAATTACAAATACACAGCGGTTTAAATTGGACTCGATCTTATGTATGTGTACTAGGCTAAGCGCCGGGAGGGCGTCGCAAGGAGGTGCGAAATAACATCATTTTAAAAAAAAAACACATCATGTCATTATGCCCAAAGGGTAGACAGAGTTGCAACCAGGGTACCCATTTTTCGCTGTGTGTGTTCCATCCCATGATATAGGGGGTGAGCCTATCGCCATTTCGTTCACAAATTTCAGACTCCGGGCTGATAATGAGGAAAAAACCCAATATCACTTTGTCCGACCTGGGATTTGAACCCAAGTCCTCTGTGAAAATCGTACAGCGCAATACAACTAGGCCGCCGAGGCAGTCAGTCAGAGTAAATTATGGACCACGAAAGTTATATTATTGTCAAGCACTTTGATTAATTATATACCTAGAAAGACACTGAACGTTTCAAACGCGTAGAAAAAAATAGAGGCGAATTGTTCCCCACTAAATGAGTTCGAGTGAATTATTTTTTGTTGTTTTTCACGGATATAATTTTCTCCCCGTTTTAATAAAAACCATGTAATAACTGGTGTCATTATGTGCGCACACAAGGATACGCAGAATGATGCAGCGATAGCGTATGGCACAGCTGTCACGCACACTAGCTTAAAAAAAGTTGGCCTGTTTGTTTTAGTTTCATTGCAGCGCGTCACTCTATCAAGGTATATAATTAATCAAAGGTCAAGCATATTAAAATACCTGCGCGATTTGTATTTTTACTTAAAAAAAAATAAGAGGAAGTTCTCAATCCGTGTGTTTGTATGTTTTTATATCAACTTAATGGTCTTATGCAGTTGTAGATACACATACACCTAAAAGTAGTCCTGTTAGAGTCCGTGGTGCTAGTTTTTGATTGTCCCTTCGTGTTTGAGAGAACCATTATCCACCAAACCCCAGGATTTTAACCTATATTATTGTAGATAATTTGCTATAAAAACCACTTTGACATGTAGAAATGCAACTTGAGATACTAAAAGTTATAATTTCTAGAAAACTACTGCAACTGTATGTATCTGTTTATCCAGCGAAAGGAATATTAACCCAACTTCCAGAAATGAACTCTAACTCGAACGAAACCGCGTGCAGAACCTAATTTAGCACCCCCAAATCCGACCCAGGCCTATGTCCCGCTTCGTTGATTAAAGAATTCATCGGTCTGATCTATTACATTGGAATTGAATCTTACGTCTGTTTATACGCATGATTCGGTATACTTTGTCTCTTTTATTGAAGCGAAATGGATGTAGTTTTATTAGTAAAGAAATATGAATAACTATATTATGAAGTTGGTCTGTTTGAATGCTAAACTACGACAGAGATTGTGGAAATTATTTTAAAAGAATTTAAATTATTTTTGAGTACTTTTAACTCAAAATAGGAGCAGCAGAGTAAATATTAACATAAGTAGCATATTATTATTTCTGATAAACATCTATAAATCTAACTTTTTTCGTTGTTGCTACTGAATTACCAGACGAGCATGCCGCTCGCCTGATGGTAAGCGATACGACCACCCAAAAACAGTAGCAATACCATACAGAACTTTGAAGTATAAAGTACTGCGTGGCACTCCACTGCGATCGTCGCTCTGAGAAATTAGATGTTAAATCTCATAATGCCCAGTAATGACGCTACCTACAATGTCCTTCAGACCGGAGCACAATAGTGCATGAACACTGCTGCTTGGGAATACTATATACGTAAAATTATTGATTCGTTATAGTACATTTTCGTATAGAAATATGAACATCACCCTGGTGAGCGTGTTTGGATCAAAAATACTGAAGCATGAACAACCCGCGCGTGTGAACTTCGAATAGTAAATCGTGTAGGCATAGAACTTGTCATAATGTAAGGGAATCGGCTGCACGAATATTTATTCATCGTATACATTGTATAGGCCTTCCCTAAAGATTTCCAGACGGACCTGTCAAAAGCGGCCTGCATCCAGCGTATTCCTGCGACCTTTATCAAGTCGTGGAAGGCCTATGTTCAGCAGCGGACGTCGTGTGGCTGATGATGATGATGATGATTCATTGTATAGTATTCATCTGACGACTGTAGAGAAACACATCGTTAACTTACTCAATACGAATACTTGGCACATACATACAGAGTATCACGCCTTTTTCCCTTTCAGGGGTAGGCAGTGTCTAACACCTACATTTCGCTATGTTAGGCCTATTGCCATTTACCGGGCCTATTTCTAGACTCCGGGCTGATACTGATATTAAAAACCTACTATCACTTTGCCCGACCTAGGAATCGAACCCGAGACCTCAGCATTGCAGTCGTACCGTAATACAACTACGCCACCGAGTCAGCCAACAACTTTGCACAATTCCTTATTATTCATGTACAGTTCAAAACATCGCAATTATTTCGTTCATAACTTTGATGCGGAAGGGTTACATAACTTTGATGCGGTTTCCAACGTGTAAACAGTCGCTAATTATCACACACACCTTTAACCCCAAACGGGTAGGCAGAGCCACAAATAATGCACTCATTTTGCCACCTGATGATATGATGGGCAAACCTTTCGCTAATACCGGTTGAGTACAGTACATGTCATGTATTTTGCACTAGCAAAACTAATTGAAATTATCAATACTGTCTGTCGTATTTGATGCAATTCCTTCATTTGTCACTTTAGACCATCTAGGAAGGACGTGTCATGTTTTTATTGTTGCAAACAAAAAATTCTGTTGTATTTGATGCAATTCCTTCATTTGTAGCTTTAGACCATCTAGGAAGGACGTGCCATGTGTTTATTGTTGCAAACAAAAATGTCTGTTGTATTTGATGCAATTCCTCTCATCTGTAACTTTAGACCATCTACGAAGGACGTGCCATTGCCCTATGCCCGACCCGGGGATCGAACCCGAGACTTCAGGATTGCAGTCGTACCGTAATACAACTACGCCACTGAGGCAGCGGTAAGCGAAACCCATAAACAGTAACAACGGCATACATAACTCTGGTACTGTGTGCCACTCCACTGCGCTCGTCACCGTGAGACATAAGATGTTAAGTCTCATAATGCCCAGTATTTACGCTGGTTACAATGTCCTTCAAACCGAAACACAATAGTGCATGCACACTGCTGGCGGTAGAAATAGACATTGCGATGGTACCTACCCAGACGGCCCCTCGCATACGAGAGACCGACCACCATACTATACCGTTTGTATAGTTCTGAATGCACACATACATCTTAAACGTTTCTATTATACGCACGCTACAACTGTTTTTAAAACTCAAAACTCAAATTTTTCTTTATTCAAATAGTATTTAACAAGCTCTATTGAATTGTCATGAATCTGCCTCCGCTTCGGAACGTGTTATAGCTGTGAAGAAGAAGCGGCGCAAGAAACTCGATCAGCAGAACACGTTCTGTCAAATAATGTATGTATTAATTATTAATGATGTATGTATATGTATCTGTAAAGTATAAGACTTTAGCAGAAAGGAAAAATCATACAAACGACTTTCGACAAGTCCTTTATACATTGTTTAAGCTTGTTACAGTCAAGTTAGTGCTTTCTTTTTCCTGTATTACGCCGTTTGTGTTATCGTAACTCTTAAGTCTTTTACTTTAGCGATGCTTGGGCTGTAGGAATTATTATGGCCAGAACTTTTACTGTTAATTATACTTTTATTTATGAAGAAACTGGCTGTTAAAGGCCAGTATTGACAGATAATTAAGAACAGTACATTCATCCCTTTACCAATACACCCGACAACGCGAAGTTATTTCCGAAATGAATGGAAGTAGGTACTATTGGTATCTCTTACGTTACTATATCGTAACGCGGTACCGGTCTGCTAGATATTTTTGTTTAAATTCCCCTTTACCACGATGCGTAGCGACATTGGTTTACGACCGAAATGAATTAGCGATAAGGATTACGAATTGTGTTATCTTTTTTTTTTAAGGCATTGAATGACGAGACGAGTATGCCGTTCGCCTGATGGTAAGCGATACGACCACCCATACACAGTAGCAACACTGTGTATGGGTGGTGCAAAGACTGTGTGGCATTCCACTGCGCTCGTCATCCTGAGACATAAGATGTTAAGTCTCATTATGTCCAGTAGTTACACTGGCTACAATGTCCTTCAAACCGAAACACAACAGTGCATGCACACTGCTGCTTGGCGGTAGAAATAGACATTGCGGTGGTACCCACCCAGACGGACTCTTACATATGAGAGACCTACCACCAGTATCTGGGTGAGATTCGGGCAATAGACGCTTTTTCCTTATTTTTTTGGCGTATGGACATAATTTTGTTGACCTTTCTAAAACAAGTATACTTTACCTATCTATCTATAATCTATTAGCGTAAGAAGCGAACAGCATCCGAAATCCGGGTTTATTGAATGCCTTTGATGTCAACCCGGGACAGCGTTCCGCGCGCCCGCGTTCACGATTAATGGTATTCAAAGATTGTTTGCAATAGTTCGACTTCCGGTTTCAGTACATGTGGTTAAAAGGAATTTGCCAATTGGTTTTCAGTTACTTGTAACTTTTTAGTGGAATAGTTGAGGTTTAGGTGCCACGCAAACGCTTGTTGCCAGAAAATCTACACAAAGTTTTAGTCGTAGAGACGCTGTAAGATTTAAAAAAAAAAAGCACAACTGTTATAAAGCTGGTCATCAATTATTCCCTCACCCTAAAACACTTCGAGAAGGTATAACACTAGAGTTTCTTGCCTGTTTTTCCCAGGTGGAAACTGCTTTCCGAACTGATGGTAGAGTAAAAATTTACTGAATCTAAATTAAGTTTAACTTTTTAACTATTCAAAATAAATAATTTGATTTTATTACAAATAGAAGGCCTAACCCCTCTCAGTAGTAGAGGAGGCCCGTGCTCAGTAGTGGGCAGTATATAATACAGAGCTGATTGCATTGCACAAATAGAAGAACCCTGAGTACTTTGTGGTTCTCTAGAAGGACTGGTAAAAGACTTTATTGCACTGCTTATGGCTCGCTACCTCCCGCAAATATTGCTTGCAGAACTTAAAAGTCGCTTGTATAAAGAACCATTGAAATATTGCCGCTAGTGTTTGCATTTGTTCTTGCGCAATATATTGCTGGCAAAACTTACTGGTTACCTTAGCATTAAAGTAAATCATTGTTGAGAGACTTTCTTACGCCGCTGTCATAGCAATAACACGTTCCGAAGCGGTAGTAGATTCATGAAGGGTCTATCATTCAATTCAATCATTTACTGAAGGTAGGTCTCTCGTATGCTAGAGGCCACCTGGGTAGGTAACGCTGCAATGTCAATTTCTACCGCCATGAAGCAGTGTGCATGCACTGTGTGTTCCGGTTTGAAGGACATCGTAGCCAGCGTAATTACTGGGCATTATGAGACTTAACATCTTATGTCTCAGGACTCTCAGGGTGGCGAGCGCAGTGGAGTGCCACGCAGTACTTTGTAATTCGTAAGTGCGGCGTTACCACTGTTTATAGGCGGTCGAATCGCTTACCATTGGGGAACGGCATGCTCGTCTCGTAATTTAAATGCAATAAAAAAGTAGTACGCCATGACCAACGAGGCACTTGTATAATATTATCGTCCTTAGACCCGTCTCGACACCCACAATGCAATGCAATCAGCCCTGTATTATATACTGCCCACTAGTGAGCACAGGCCTCCTCTACTACGGAGAGGGGTTAGGCCTTAGTCCACCACGCTGGCCTAGTGCGGGTTGGCAGACTTAACACACTCGAAATTCTTATAGAGAATTCTCAGGTATGTAAGTTTCCTCACGATGTTTTCCTTCACCGTTTAAAGTGAACGATAATTGATAAACAATACACACGTAACTTCGAAACGTCAGAGGTGTGAGCCTTGGGTTTTGAACCTCCGGACATTGCCTCGGCAGACCGTTCCATTCCCAACTAGGCTATAGTCCACCCACAAATCCCTCTGGATATCTCGCCCGGTCAGTATTTACCTTCATTGTGACAAATGTGCCTTCTCAAGAGCCATTAGCCGCCGGTCCAAGGGAGATACAAGATATGTTACATTTATCAAACTCTATACGTCTTTATTACGTGTAGATTCATATCAATTTGTCGGTTATGCCATTGATTATAATTTATAGATGATTAGTTACACGGCATGGTACGAAATGGTGGCAACAGTTTATATTTATTTTTAACACAATTATCGTGAAACTGGCTGTGAATGTAATATAATTTTCCCAGGTGCATTTGCCCTAGAAGCTTCTATACTACTAAAACTGTTTAGGCGTTAGTCGACTACGCTGACCTAGTGGGGTTTAACAGACGTCACATACCTTTAAAATTCTTACAGAGAAATTTTAGGTGTACATGTAAATTTCCTTGTGTTCCTTACTTGTTACGTACTTTAAATATTTTTTTTTTTTTTTTTTTTATTGCATAGAATGACGAGACGAGCATGCCGTTCGCCTGATGGTAAGCGATACGACCACCCATAAACAGTAGCAATACCATCCAGCACTGACTTACAAAGTACTGTGTGGCATTCCATTGCGCTCGTCATCCTGAGACATAAGCGTGTAATCTAAACTTCCAACAATATTTATTAGTTTATTGCGAAACAGAGGGCGCCTCTAACGGAATACGATGGACTCTGAGTAATTACGGAAAAAAAATCTTAAACTTTGCTACTCCAGTGTGTTTATATTTTGAAGAAGTAACTTAGTGTCCAATAGCTTCTGCCTATCGTTTGCAAAACAATCCGAACCATAAATGACTTAAAAAAGTGTACAAAAAAGTTCAGTGTAAAGTGGCTTTAAACACAGAAGTTGAAGTGAAATTCATGAATTAGGGCAAACTACAAATAAAGACTATAACTAAAATAGTGTATAAACAAAGAAATACGGACAAAAATATCAAAACTACAAAGTGTGAGAAACAAAACAATTTTATGAAGCCGTTACACTAATTCAAATAATAAATGACCTTTGGACTATGAATAAGAATAAAAAGTTCATACAATACAAAATTGATAATGTGTAACACAATTTTGTAAGAAAAGGCATAGCCATTTTGGCCTAGTGGCTTCTACACAATCGGTCAACGAAAGTCAAAAGAGGGTGCGAGTGTTCGAAATCACGCACTGCAAACAACAGGATTGTGGTTTAATTTGTAAATTTTAATTATTGTTTCGTAATTACCACGGAGTCGCAACAAATAATATTATATTATGAACGACAATGATTATAATTTCAATATGGATAACATTACACTACGAACTAAGAGACTTTATAAATCAAAATCAAATGAATCTATACAGTCTCTTGTCTCGAATGATTCCGATATACAGTCAAAGAGCCTTGATCTATCAACTGGACCAGAATTAAATTTAATTGATAGTCTGAATAATGTAATTTTAAAATTGAGAAAGGAATTACAAAGTGCTCATAATGAAATAGATAATTTGAACCTAGAAAATAATCAACTCAAAAATATACTCCTACAACAAAAACTGTCAATTAACTCTTTAAAAGAAATATGCAAGACACCCACTCGATCATCAAGAAACCAAACGCCTTTGAAGAAGTTTACACCGACACGCTTTCATGCAGATAATCCGTTGTTGTCACCGACGATCGTTGCAAGAAGTGAACATGATGAAGGTATTGAGAAACGAATTTTGTCGAATATACAAAATAATGAATTGAATCTAGGAAAAAAATTGACAAAAACAAACGCACAAGAATCATATCACCTTAAAACAAGCCATGAATCGAAACTGAGTAATCATAATATTTATGTTTTTGGCGGAAGTCAATTCATTGGAATATCTTCAGAACTAATTATATCTAGAGAGCAGACCATCTACGAAAAATATAACGTTCGTGCATTTATCAAACCTGAAGCCAGCACAAGAGATATATTGCATTGTAAAAATCTATATGACAGAAAAGAACATGATAAAATTATATTGTCGGTTGGGGAACATGACAGCAGTCCCTCAAAGATAATGATAGAACTCAGTACAATGCTTAACAATAATAATTTAAACAATGTCCACATTTTTGTGTTAGGTATACAAAAAAACAAACATCTTAATGAAAGATTACTCAATAATATGATAAAACAGATATGTAATAATTTTTCGCATTGTACATTTATTGACTTAGATAATATTTGTATTTGGAGTTTTTATAATTGGAAGGGTGCTGGTACTTATAGCACAGGGTTTCCCTAAAATAAGTACCAGCCGTGTCCTTAGCAATATTAGTGATGATATCAAATGAAATATTATTTCTAGTTACAGTTAATTTAATTATAAGTACCTACTTAAGATTTAGTGTATTGCAACTCTGTATCAAAAATGTGAGAGTAATAAAGTTATTATTATTATTATTATTATTATTATTATATCTTAACAAAGTTAGACATGTGTCACAAAATAAATTTATTTATTGATAGTTTTGATTATGATCGCAGGTATTTGCCAAATAAATTACATATGAAACGTGTTACCTTACAGTCGCATTCCAGACCACTGATACGAAGGGCTACAAACATCCAACCTAAAGCCACTAGCAATACTCCTCGAAAAGGTACAATACCTTATTACTTTTCACTTAGAAAAAATGAAAATACGCCAGGCGATAATAGTATACATGCTGCTGTAGGCCAGACATCTGATATCAACTACAAGAGAGGGACTATTCCATACTACTTCTGTAGAAAGATAGGGGATAAAAGTAATGTCCCAAATAAAATTGCCACGAAAAATTGTTTTCGTCCCTCCAAGTAGCCCTCACTATTTTAGAATCCTACATCAAAATATTGCAGGTTTGATTACGAAAAAGGATATTCTGGATATTACTTTGACGGAACTAAAGCATAAAAATATACTGCCGAATGTACTTTGCTTCTCTGAAACCTTTGTAAAAAGTGGAAATGAAGAAAATATAAATATATGCGGTTATACTTTAGGGTCTTCTTACAGTCGAGATAAATCTAGGGGTGGTGTATGTATACTTATACAAAAAGGTATTAGATTTAAAGATTTGAAATTTCTAAACACATATTGTTGCAAACATATCTTTGAATGTTGTGGGGTTGAAATTACCGATATAAATTTAATAATTATCAGTTTATATCGAACTCCCCAGTCCAATAGGTACAGACGATTTTTTTAAGTATCTGGATACACTTCTTTTTAAACTTAGTTTCTAAAATAAAAAAAAAAAAATAGTCTTAGCCGGCGATTTCAATATTAATATACTTAAACAGACCAAAACAGCTAGAGACCTAGTGCATATCTCTCATAACTACAATTTAATGTTGCACATACAGGAACCGACGAGGAGGGATTCTTGTATAGATAATTTTTTAAGTAATACAGAAAACAGTATTAGTGGAATTTTAAAACTAGGCCTATCAGATCACGAAACAGCTCAATTTTTGTACATTCCATTGAAACAGGAGATAACGCAATTTATGAATATATTTATGTTAAAAAGAGATTTTTCTAAGGAAAATATATCTAAGTTTAAAGAATGTATAGGAAACCTGACATTTAAAGAAGTTTATAATGAACCAGACGTAAATCAGGCATTCAGATACTTTCACGAAGAATTCCTATTATTCTATGACTTATGCTTTCCTAAATTTCTAATGAAAATTTGTAAAAATACACCAAGACCAAAATGGATAACTAAAGGGTTAAAAAAGAGTTGCAAATCTAAGAGAATTTTGAGATTTGAATATTATAAATCTAAATCAACTGAAAGCAGAAATAAATATCTCAAATACTCTAAGCTGTTACGGTTATGTATGGAACAATCCCAAAAAAAATTCAATTACAAATGTATATGTGATGCACAAAATAGATGCAAAGCGTCATGGAAAATCATAAAAAAGGAACATAACAATATTCAAATACCTGATTTTATAGCAAAAGTTGAATGCAATAAAAACGTTATAAAGGACCCTAAATTAATAGCAAATGAATTTAACAAATACTTTATTGAATTGTCTAACAAATCACATTCTACGCGGACACAAAACACTAATAAAACTATTATAAAAGACAGTATTTTTCTAGAACCTGTTAATTACAGAGAAATAAAATATATTATAATGTCCCTGAAAAACACAAATGCTGTAGGGTTTGATGAAATTGCAACTAGTGTACTTAAATATTGTGCTGAAGTTGTTTCTCCTATTTTGACTCATTTGGTGAACAAATCATTTGAAGAAGGTATTTTCCCAGACATGTTAAAAACATCCATAGTAAAACCATTACATAAAAAAAGTAAGAAAACAGAACTGAATAACTATAGACCAGTCACTCTGATACCAGTAATATCTAAGATATATGAAAAGGCCATGTACAAAAGACTTGTTTCCTTCTTAAATAAACATAATATAATAATAAGTGAACAAAATGGCTTTCAAAAAGGGAAATCCACAGTGTTAGCAGCTTTTAATTTAATGAATAGTATAATTCATAGTATAGACAAGAGAAAAATTACAGTGGCGATTTTCTTCGACATGTCAAAAGCTTTTGATTTCGTATCACACGTACTTTTGATTCAAAAACTTGAAAATTATGGAATAAGAGGACCCGCTTTAGATTGGATTAACTCATATCTCTCAAATCGACAACAGTGTGTAGAGGTTTGTAGTCAAGGGGAAAACTCGGTAGTACAAAAGCATCGATCAGAATATCTAAGCACCCAATGCGGCGTTCCTCAAGGGAGTGTCCTAGGACCATTACTTTTTCTTGTTTACATTAATGATTTGCCAGCCATTACCAAATATAAATGTACACTATTTGCAGACGACATATCGATAATTTTACCATCAGAATGCATAGATAATTTTAATATGGAGATTAATAATACAATTGAATCTGTGATACAATGGCTGGACAAAAACAACTTATCAGTTAATTTAAACAAAACTCATTACATACAGTTTTCTAACAAGAGGAGTCATAGATACACATTCAATGTTTGTTATGATGGATGTAAAATAGATGAAGTTGATAACGTTAAGTTTTTAGGTATAACATTGGACAAATTCTGTGATTGGAACATACATATAGAACATATCTGTAATAAAATCAACCGCTTTGTATATGTTCTATCAAGACTTAAAAAAACTGCTTCAATACAGACTGCACTAATAGCATATCATGGATATGTAGGATCAATATTAAGGTATGGCCTCCTACTTTGGGGTAATTGTAAAGAAATAAATAGGGTGTTTTTAAGCCAAAAAAAATGTATAAGGGCAATTACAGGTACCCCACCTTATAATTCCTGTAGATTATTATTTAAAAGACTTAGAGTATTGACACTGACATGTTTGTACATTTTTGAAGTTGCGGTTTTTGTAAAGTCTCAACCTCAGTTATTCACTAGGGCCTCGGAATTTTTCTGCCGCAATACCAGACATGGCGACAGGTTGGTTTTAGACTGTATTCCAAAAACAACTTTATTTAAGGATAATGCATACGCAATGTGTGTCAAAATATATAATGCAATACCTAATAATATCAGGGATCTACCTTTGCCAATGTTTAAATCGCGTTTAAAAAGTTGGTTACTGGATAATTCATTTTACACATTAAACGACTTATTTCAATTGAAAAGTAATTAAGTACTTAACATTATGAATTCCAAGCAAATTATCTGAACCGTCTTTATATATAAGAAATATTATAATAAATACTATGTAAATACATAAAAATATATAATATAGATATTACATAAAGATAGATAATGACTAATAAAATATGTGGTGTGTAATAAATTTCATATGTAATTAATATTAGATAATTATGTTAAGTATACATGTACTAGCCATTGTAGTTCATAAATTATGTTATTTGTAATACAGAAAATGTTACCTATATAAGATTTATTTAAAAAGATACTTTGTGATGTTACTTAAAAGAACTAGTGTAAGACTTTAATTAGTATTATTATCTGTACCTATCCATAAATTTGCATGCCGTAAAAACGGTGAAGCCATGTAATTATTACAATGATTCTTGCAAATAAATAAATTTGAATTTGAATTTGAATAAGATGTTAAGTCTCATTATGTCCAGTAGTTACACTGGCTACAATGTCCTTCAAACCGAAACACAACAATGCATGCACACTGCTGCTTGGCGGTAGAAATAGACATTGCGGTGGTACCCACCCAGACGGACTCTTACATATGAGAGCCCTACCACCAGTATATACATAATATATACGCACATCCCAAACTAATACGGAATCAATCGTCTATATAGAAATAAAAACAATATTTTATTTATAGACATCTCATTGCTCACCCGCGGTACATGTATCTCAGTTTTCTCACTAAACAAACCTAAAAAAACCGAGAAAGTAATCACAAACCGAAATTGGCAATAGCAATCGCTTAAGTCAATTCGCGACAGGTAGAAACTCTATCGGGACACGTAATAATGTCTTGTCGCATCCATCCGTCTTGCCACTTGACATTTCTCTTCTGAAATGTATCGTTTAATTTTTATTTCTTGTTCATATATGAAATTATATTTGCTTTTGATTGAGATTTGACAGAGATTCGAGAAATTGGATATTTTTGTAATCGTTTGTTTTAAATTAGTAGTCTTCCTAACCGACTTCCAAAAAGGACGTGGTTGTGGGTGGACGAAATTGGTATGTTTTTTATACAAATAAATAATGGTACGAACAGGCTCCTCATCTGATGATAAGAGATACGAGTATTTGTAAACTGTAGTACCGCCCGAACACTGAATTATAGCATTAAGTGACATTGCACTGCGCTGGTTACCTGAAACATGAGATATTGTAACATTAAGTTACAGTCGCGCCGGAAGTAAAAATTAAACAATTTTTTCTATAGTTTACTTTCAAATAAAAAGACCTTCACAAACTTACATTTATAATAATAGAATTACTTTAAGAACAAAATAAAGTATTAGAAATTGATGCTATTTTGGCTATATTATTACAATTACTTCAAGAAAGGTAGCATGGTATAAAAATGGAAAATTTATCTCGATTAGGTAATCTACTTTCACGAAGAACGTGTGTGGGTGTAAAGGTTTACAAGTAATCGTATTACAACAAAAAATTTTAAATGTTCTCCGCTTTGTTATAACTAAGAGCAAATCCAAAAGATATAAGTATAATTTCGATACAAAATCAATGATAATCCTTTCAAAAAGTGTACTTATAGTTATTGCTAACAGTGAAAAACAGATAATAATACCAGCCCTGTATTGTATACTGCCCACTGCTGAGCACGGGCATCCTCTACTGAGAGGGTTTAGACCTTAGTCCACCAAGCTGGCGTAGTGTGGATTGGCAGATACCTTTAAAATTCTTAAGGGGAATTCTCATGTATTTAGGTTTCCTCGCAATGTTTTTCTTCACCGTTAAAGCGAACCATACGACAAACAATACATACGTAACTTCGAAAAGTCAGAGGTGCTTTGGGTTTTGAACCAGCGGACTTTTGTCTCAGCATCTCTCCGGGCGGCTCAACGCCGGGTCGTAAGGCACGGTGAACCCAACATAACCGCTCAGTCGCCCCCCTTGAAGGCTGGGCGGTAGGAATAAGTCACTTTCTCAGAAAAAAAATGTCCGTTCCATCCAAATTAGGCTATCGTGCCCTTAAGAATATGCAAACCTACATCATAATACGGGAACAAAAAAATATTTATATTCACTTTTCAAAGCTCTATTGTATGAGGTGTAATTAGGAGACCTGCCCCCTTAGTCTCCATGACAGTGTAAACTCATAACGCGGCCGCGTTACGTTAACTTAGTGTAATTAGCGTTAAATGGTATTCTGTATGCCAATTTCCATAGTGATAAACACGATGAGTTACGTGATGCGTTTGTTCCGAGCGGTTAAAATAACGTGTCTCATAGAGAATAAGGGGACTGAACGAGATATATTTGTAAAAAACTGTATTTGTAAATATTTTGTTTCTCTTATCTGAATATGTAATGAGACCTGTAAGCAAAGCAAGATAGCGAAGATTTTCTGTCAGGATGAAGGTTGTATTACTCTCTGGAAAATTGACTGCCTAGAGCCCTATCAAATTCCGTTCAGCAGTTTCAAAGATTCGACCCAACAAAGTATCTAAACGCTTTTAGTTTTATCGACGTACGACATCAATTTAGGCTGAGATAGTCTTGAATTTTATGACTGCCTCGGTGTCGTTGTTGTATTGCGAGCGTAGCATGACCAACGCCCTTAGGTCCCGGATTCACATCCCGAGTCGGACAAAACGATGTTGGGTTTTCTGCTCAGTTGGTACTGAGCAGACAAACTCAACATCAGTTCGTACCGTAATATAACAACGCCACCGAGGCAGTCCTCTTTATTATAAGACATTATTGTATATACTTCAATAACTCTAATTATAAACAAAAATGTGTGTGTGTATTTATGTACACGCGTTAGAAGTTATACTTCTTTGGCGTAACAAGATAAAAATCTTTTTAAATAACGCGCCAAAAGAAGCATTACTTCAATAGCTTTCGCCTTATTCTACGTTCAAAATTCAAAACTAAAATGTTGAATATAGCTAAACATCAGGCTGTCGTTTTTCGTGACGGTGTGCGCGCGCATTTTAAAAATTTACTCTCATCATTTTTCCCTAACGCGCCAAAAGAAGTATAACTTCAAAAGTCAGTCACATTGAATTGAGCAGTTGTCGTGAATTCTCAAGGTGTGACACATAAAATCAGCACGCAAGCCTTGACCGGTGATCGCGACGCGTGCCAACTAGGCGAGGTCGCGCGCTGAAGTTTACTAAGATATTTATGGATTATTAACTCGATTGAAGAGTTAAAATCTAATCTTGTCTCTTTGAGCTGAGACGTTCGGTGAATGGGGCATGATTCCTCGGCAATTATGTCCGAAAGTTTGGATTACTGCGTTCTAAGTGAGATAATATAAATTAAACAATATAATAAAAATCTTTATTTTGGAGGACTGACACGAGATTTTTTCGTACGCACGCTCGTGTTCAATTGGCACATTTGAATAGAGTGTTCGAAGTTTGAAGGGAGTTGCCAGTAGATACGTTTTGAAAAGCGTTGGGGCAAATAATCTAAGGCTGGCTTGCAAAGCGACTCTCTAAATATGATTAACGCTAAATATATTTGAATCATTATGCTGTGTATGTCAACTACTAATGGATGACAGTGACAGCACAAGGTTGCAAATGTTTCACCGCTATACATTTAGCAAGGCAGCCTTAATTATAGATTTTTTAAATCTATATTGAGTTATTTATAATTTTAATTTTCATATGAACTTCTACCGGGCGAAGTTCCACTCTCCAAGCTGATACTGAGTGACCGATTATTACTTTACTAGACCCGGGCATCGAACCCGAGACGTCAGCACGTACAATAAAACTCCACCGAGACAGTCAAAACAAAGTATTACCTACTATAACTGCAATAAAAAATAATATCTTCCCAAAACAAGTTTCAACGTTCATGCTCAGTTACAACTGCGCAGGGACCAGTAACGAGCGGTACAACATTCATTTTAAGCACAATGTTAAAACTGTTACGTTTAATTCTATATTTCCGTTGAAATTTCTGAATTTTATCGTCCCGTCGGGTCACGACTCACGATGGGGTCATTGATGTACATTTGTTTTTGTTCAGTAGATTAAATTTTGTTTTTGGTTCAATTCCGTGGTCAAAGAGCTATGAAATAGCCTGTATTTTGCGTGAATGAGGGTTCTGTTGATACCCGCTTACAGGACTGATGTAATGGGGTAAGCAGACTTGGAACTATTGCTCAGTCACAGGCTGGATATCGACCACCGTAAACAAGGTGTTAAAGAAACGAAGGAAACCAGACAACTTGGAGAAGTAGGTGCTCACCGGTAAGCTCGAAGGCAAGCGACCAAGAGGGCGTAGACCGACGCGCTGGTCAGACCAGGTCGCCAACTCCCTAAATATGCCAATGAGCGTAGCGATGCACCAAGCCGAAAATCGCGCCTCGTGGAGAAGACTGCTGAATGACTTTGGACGGGATCACGATCCTCAGCAATGAGGGGCCGACTGAAGAGAGAGAAACAAGGTGTTAAACCTCATAGTAGCCCACGTGTGTGATCTTAAATTTATTGTGAATAAAGTTAGTCCTGTTATTTGTAACCTTATTAATTTAAGCATCCGCTACTCGTCTTTTCCGAATAAATTAAAGGAAGCGATAATACGCCCTATTTATAAAAAAGGTGATCATAAAAATGTTACTAACTATAGGCCAATTGCATTATTATCGAGTGTAGACAAAATCATAGAAAAATGTGTAGTTAATCAGTTAGGAACTTACTTACAGAAAAACAAAATTTTGAATGAGTGCCAACACGGATTTCAGAAAGGAAAAAGCACTACTACTCTCTTGGCTAAGTTTACTAATGAAATTAATAATTATCTAAGTGAAAAAAAGTGTGTTGTGGCTATATTTTTTGATTTTAAAAAGGCCTTTGATACGTTAGATACAGACACCTTGTTAAATGCAATGAAAGAGTGTGGAGTGGCTGGATCTTTGAACAAATGGTTCGGAGATTATTTAACTGCGCGGACTTTCCGTGTAAAGGTTGGCGAATCGTATAGTGATCCGAGGGAAGTGAGGTGCGGTGTGCCACAGGGATCGGGATGCGGCCCCGTATGCTACCTTCTACATGCTAACAGCTTGTGCAGCGTGTTGAGCCACTGTTCGGCGTACATGTTTGCCGACGACCTATGTGTGCTCCGTGCTGGAACTAACCTCGAGGAAACTTATCGATTCGTCCAACTCGATGTAGATGCTGTAGTTAAATGGTCACATGACAATGGTATTATTTTGAATGCAGATAAAACGAATTATATGTTAATTCATTCCCCGTATTTGCGACCTCCTGATGTAGCTCCTCTCATTTTTGCCCATAGTTTTAACTGTATCCACAATAATTTCTTAAATTGTCCTTGTAAACCTATTGAAAGAACTAAAGTTGTCACGTATCTGGGAGTGAAAATCGATGAGAATTTCTCTTGGTCGTACCATATAGACTATCTATGTAATAAACTTAGAATATTACTAGGAAAATTTTATCATTTAAAATTTAAAGTTCCTGTTAGTACATTAAAGTGCCTATATACAGCTCTAGTGGATTCTATTGTAAGTTATGCGCTTGATTGCTATGGTTTGACTTTCAAAACTCATATAAAAAAATTAGAAACGCTGCAAATCAGATTTTTAAAATTGCTAGTTAATAATAAAACAATAAATAGCTGTAACCGTGACTATATGAAACTATTTAAAATAACTAAAATTCTACCTGTTAGTATAAAACATAAATATCTAGTTCTTACAAACAACCATAGCAACCAAAACTATAAAACTTTAGTCGCACATAATTATGGCACACGTTCAATAGCAACAGGTAAATTTGATGTACCAAGAGTTAATAGTTACTACGGAGACAGAACATTGGAAAAACGTATTCCTTTCCTTCTTAATAGCCTTCCTGTAAATATCAGAAATGAACAAAAATACATTAAGTTTGTAAAATTACTAAAGGAATATTTACTTGACAAAATGTAAGATACTAAAATATGAAATAAGAATTGTACGTAATGTATAATGCATTATGTGTTTATGAGACTCATAGGTTCCCACAGACAAACTGCGCAAGCAGTTTTGTGGGGCAAACTATTATTAAGATATGCATGTACATATGTCGTTGTTTAATAAAATAAAAATAAAAAAAAAAAAAAAAAAAAAAACGTATGTGTTTAGGGATCAGCCTGTGTATATACGGGTTTTTTTAATGCATTGAATAACGAGACGAGTATGCCGTTCGCCTGATGGTAAGCGATACGACCACCCATAAACAGTAGCAACACCATCCAGCACCTTGAGTTACAAAGTACTGTGTGGCATTCCACTGCGCTTGTCATCCTGAGACATAAGATGTTAAGTCTCATTATGTCCAGTAGTTACACTGGCTACAATGTCCTTCAAACAGAAACACAACAGTGCACGCACACTGCTGCTTGGCGGTAGAGTTAGACGTTGGGGTGGTCCCCATCTAGGTGGACTCTTACATATGAGAGACCTACCACTAGTAAAACAAAAAGTACAAACAGGCCGGCATTATTATATCGACTCGCGAGAGATATCTCTTGTCAGTCGACATTCTATCTTGACTCCAATCAGATTATCATCAGCTGCGGGTCCCTTCGCCGTATCCTTATAAACTAAGTATGCTACGACGTCCAGTTCTTCTTCTTTTAAAATTGGCTTCACCGTTTCATCGGTGATTTTCCCAATGTCCAATGGGTAGATGTTCAAATTATAATTAAAAAAAAATTAGAATAACTTTCGACCCGAAGTGAAGTAAAAAAACGATGACAGCAAAAAGCAGTATAACTAAAACATTTGATATTAGTTATGGTGAATTATGAATAGTGAATACCATCGACGTCCAGTTACTTCACTTTTTTATAATCTAGGTCTTGCTTCGTCATCAGCCACGTGGAGTCCACAGCTGAACGCCTAAACATTTCCAGACGGATCTGTCATAAACGGCCTGAATCCAGCGTGTTCCCGCGACCTGTATCAAATCATTGGTTATAAAACACATTTTGGATTACTCAGTTCATCTATTGTGCAAATGTAAATCCAGTCTAAATCAGGCAAGATGTTTTATATTTAATTAACAGACAAACAACGCGCATACTCACGCCTTTTATCCCCGAAGGGGTAGGCAGAGGAGCAACTAGTGCACCCACTTTTCGCCGTGCGTATTCCGTCCCATGATATGATAGGGGGCGAGCCTATCGCCATATCGGGCACAAATTCAGATTTTAGATTCCGGGCTGATACTGAGTAGATAAACCCAATATCACTTTGGCCGAGCCGGGGATCGCACCCGAGACCTCAGCATTGCAGTCGTATCATAATACAACTACGCCACCGAAGCATACAGACAAACAAATATATTAATTATAATATAAAACACATACCTATTTTAGTAGTTTTCCGAATACTTTAAAGAAAAGCCTTTGTTGCGAAAAATAGACATCAATTTCATATACGCTGAGTAAAATAGACGACTTGAAATGCACGCCATTTCGAAGCTTTCCGGTCGCCCCAAGTTTCTGAGCGCCACCGGGCTTTGAAATAAAACTTCGGTCACCCCGGGCAGTTGTCAATACTTGACACAGAATTGAGAGGGAAAATAACACGTCATCACGGCTTTTAGATTTGCTTATGTTTTCGTATGAAGTATGGATAAAATACATGACGCTTTTTTCCTTTTTAAGAGGTAGGCAGCGGTTTTTAAACATTTCGCCATAAAATAATTATAATAACAGGCCTGTATTACATACTGTCCACTGCTGAGCATGGGCCTTCTCTACAACTAAGAAGGTTTAGGCCTTAGTCCACCACACTGGCCTAGCACGGGTTGGCAAACTTCACATACCTTCAAAATCCTTTTATTTGAAAATTCTCATGTTTGTATTTCCTCTCGATGTTTTTCTTCGTCGTTAAAGCGTACGATAATTGATATACAGTACGCGACTTTGAAAAGTCAAAGGTTTTGAACCAGCGGAGGTCTTGGGGACCACTCCATTTCTAACGATAATAATACACAAATAAATGGAAAACATGAAGACGACATCAGTAATTTAACACAAAATTCCAACTAAATTAATACCATTACACAAACATCCTGTAAACACGTTAGTATTTTCAGAACAAAATTAAATAAACATGAGCAGGTTTAGTCTTGAAATAAAACTATTTTGTGGATTTAATCGCGGTTTTTTAATTAATATTTTTCCCGACGTTTCGAAGGCTTTGCAGCACTTCGTGGTTACGGAGCGAGCCTATCGCCATATCGGGCACAAATTCCAGACTCCGGACTGATACTATGAAAATAAAAACAATATCATTTTGCTCGACCCAGAAATCCTGGGCCAGGACTCATACCCCGGACCTTAACGTCTTCAAATAAACAAATTAGGGAACTTTCCACCTAATATAATTAATTTTATGAATATTTATATTTAAATACCTCATCGTTGTCACCCCATTTATCCGAAGGTAATTTAGCTGCGAACGGTTCTAAGATCAGTAAAATTTTCGTTGTCAGAGGCACGCAAGCCTTATTTTTAGAAATAACCGTTTTTAGTGACTTGGGTCGGCAAATTTTGGAAAAACTTACGCTACAGCATTGTGAGAAACAGGACCCTAAAGTTCTAAAACGTAATTAAAATTTGATGTTATGTCAAGTAATTCTTAGACAGCCAATTGTCGGCCATCTTGCCCCCGACTAATAACTCGTTAAAGTAACTATAGTTAAGACAGTTTGCGGTTCAAACAACAGCCAAACTAACAGGCCCCAATGGGCTAACTTCTGTCCTTGTGTAATTAGAAATTAATCTCTTTACGTTCAGTTTGTAGTGTACTGAGATATGTTGATTTATTACTAAGGTACTAGGTTCTATTGCAATGCAATGCAATCAGCCCTGTATTATATACTGCCCACAGCTGAGCACGGGCCTCCTCTACTACTGAGAGGGGTTAGGCCTTGCATTTTGGCCGACTGTGATACAAATTAATATCTTGCTTTATAATATTATTCTTTATTTCCTTAACAATAACTCACAAAGTGCACTGCGACAATTGACAGTATAAAATGCGGATTATTTCGTTTAAAGAAACTAGAGTGAAAACAAAATAAATAACTTAAGAAATCTCATTTGGCAGCATTGAAGCATTTTGTAAGATTATTTTAAAGAAGCAGGCGGTTGATGCTGTATTTATAAGGAAATTAAAATAAGAAAATTGCGTATGGCGCTGGTGAGCTTTTGAAACGAGCGGCTTCGTTGTCAATTCACGTACTGACACAATATTTCGTTTGCTGTCTGCCTCGATAGTTGTATTACGGTACGACTGCAATGCTGAGGTTTCCGGTTCGATCCCCGGGTCGGACAAAGTGATATTGGATTTTTCTATTCAGTAGCAGCTCGACGTTTGGAATTTGTGCCCGATATGGCGATAGGCTCGCCCCCTATCACATCATGGGACGAAATACGCACGGCGAAAACTGGGTGCATTAGTTGCGACTCTGCCTACCCCTTCGGAGATGAAAGGCGTGAGTGTGTCTGTATTTACACATTTCATTATTGTAATATTTTAAACTGACACTGAAAGTATTTTTCATTGAACCTGACGATACGAATCCACACAAAACATTGACATACGAGAGATCATTAGTCGCCACAATCATAAAAAACACAACACACCTTTATCCCCGAGGGGGTAGGCAGAGGTTCAACCAGGGCACTTTTCACCACATTGTTCCGTGGCCTATTGCCATATCAGAGACTCAGAGATACTTAACAGAAAAATCCAATATAATTTTACCTGATTGGGAATTCGAACCCAGGAGCTCGGAGCGGTGGTCGTACCGCAAACGCAATACAACTACGCCACCGAGGCAGGCTGTGGTTTCAAATATGAATATTTTCTAGTTTCATAATTTCTGTTCAATTTTATAGTAGGGTTTCAGTTTCTACAGTTTATTTAAGCCTATTGAATTGCAAACATTTCAACACAATCGGTTGAGGGTTCAACACAAAATTGACTGCCTCGGTAGCGTAGTTGTATTACGATACGACTGCAAGGCTGAGGTCTCGGGTTCGATCCTCGGGTCGGGCAAAGTGATATTGGATTTTTATATTCAGTATCAGCCCGGAGTCTGGAATTTGTGCCTGGTATGGCGATAGGCTCACCCCCTATCACATCATGGGACGGAATACGCTTGGCGAAAAGTGGGTGCACTAGTTGCGCCTTCGGGGATAAAAGGCGTGAGCATGCGTGCGACTTGCAAGATTCCACTCGAACAAACATAGTTACATACATATACATACATATATTTCAAGATAAATAAAAGCTTGTAAAAAATGGGGGTACATTTACCTCGATTTTACATGGAATTAACATTTTAACTGGAATATGCCGTCCGTTCGTTAAAAAGATTTCAAATAATTACATGTGTATTATCCAGATATATTCAGCGAGCGATAATTCAAAATGGAATAATTTAAATAGAGTTCAAATGCCCAAGTGTTCAAAGACGTGAATATGAATGGGGATGTAAATGTGGATACGATTGCAGATTTTGTTCAGAGAATGCATGCGTAGAGAATTAGTCCTGATCTATTAAACTTCTTCGGCCTTATTTTAAATTGCCAGTAAAAAATATCTGTTTAAATTTATTATCGATTTTTTTTTCGTTATTTACGCAAAAAGTATTTCCTAGACTGACTGTCTCAGTGTATTTGTATTAAGGTACGACTGCAGGTCTGGGGTTCAATCCCCTGGGGATCAGACGAAGTTATATTGGGTCTTTCCACTCGGTATCAACCCGGAGTCTGGAATTTGTACCCGATATAGCGATAGGCTAGGCCCAAATCATGGGACGGATTACGCGCGCTGAAAAGTGGGTGCACTGGTTGCGCCTCTGCCTACCCCTTTGGGAATAAAAGGCGTGAGTGCGTATACATGAATATATGTTCTTTTCTAGAATAAAACTAAATTCAGGAATTTAACATTAACATAACGGTTCAAACCAAGGCATAGTCTTTCTATACGCTATCTATGCAATAGGCTACGTTGGGATAATATCAGATAATGGGGTAATCCCATTGTTTCAATATTACTAATAAATCCTACAACATTTCCTAATACGGACAACACAGCCTGCATTTTTATGCACCACAATTGTTTGACACTGTATTAATGTTAGTTATAGTTTAGCAGTACCTAATCTTGTAACAAAGAGATTACCCCGTTATCCGGTATTATCCCAACGCACCCTACATTATTATAATGAACTATTACTGCTTGCAACTCCGCCTGCATGGAAAGTTTTTCCGAGATAAAAAGTATAGCACTCAGGAGTAATCGTCATCATCATCATCATCAGCCACATGACGTCCACTGCTGAACATAGTCCTCCCCCAAAGATTTCCAGACGGACCTGTCAAAAGCGGCCTGCATCCAGCGTGTTCCTGCGACCTTTATCAAGTCGTCTGTCCACCTTGCAGGTGGACGGCCGACGCTGCGCTTGCCAGTACGTGGTCTCCACTCGAGAACTTTTTTGCCCCATCTGCCGTCAGTTCTTCGAACTATGTGCCCTGCCCACTGCCAGGAGTAATGGAGCTTCCTATTAGTGAAAGATTTTTTTAAATCGGTTCTGTAGTTTCTGAGATTAGCGCGTTCAAACAAACAAACTCTTCAGCTTTATAATATTAGTATAGGTTTATTAATGTATAATTGATTTAATGAGAATTAACATACAGACATCTTTATAAACGTTCATGATTATAATTTTAAACTAATAAATGGTGGCACAAGGTAAAAGCTGTTCACTTTTCCTGAAGCTAAGCCCTTGTTTATACATAGTCCCATCTTCCAGAACTTTAAATTACAATCGACATGCCACTGGTTTGTAACCACAAAGTACACGGTTCAATAAAGTAAGCGTACAAAGTGAATGCTTGGGAAATCTTAACTTCGAAGTTCAATTAAAAAGCTTCGTTTACGAGCTGGCAAAGTAAATCCTTTCGCGTCGGCTGTACGTGGTTCAAATGACAAGGATTAGCGAATATTTGTAGACAGGTAATAACGGTAAATTTGTAATAGCAAAGATAGTAGGTATGACTGAGAGATTTTTTTTTTAAATTAAATTTTAAATCACTTTACATCTAAAATTGAATAAAGCAAGAAATATCCATGAGCCGTTGCTAACAGCTGGAGTCATTATATTTTTGTTATTAAAATATATTAAGAGGTAGGTATACAAACTTTAAAACCCATTTCTTTCTATTATGTTTTCCATATGAGCGAGCGTTATTTAAAAGTTAATACATACATTACATAATTAAAAAAGTCACGTACGTACCTTGGCAGTTGGCATTGTTCGACCTTGTGACCTACTTCGAAAGTCCGCCCCCCTCTCCCCACTAGAATATCGCCACATTTCGTTTTTTGTTTCAGGATTTCAGGGTAAGCGATACGACCGCCTATAAACAGTAACAACACCACACAAAACTTTGAATTACCAAGTATTTCGTGCCACTCCACTAACACTTCAAGACATTTCACGGTATTCCCTTATGACTTACTCCAAAACTCTCACGCGAAGAAGCACTTTATTGGCGGTTGGTGTATTCTGATTGCGCAACTTCCGTCAAGAGCTTTCAAACTGTAGCTTGAACTGAGCTTCATGCCTACTTCAGGCCTAAAAATACACCTTTAAACGAATTATGGTATAGGAGCTCTTTATTTTTAAATCACAAAAAAAATTACAAATACAAATTACTGTCATAAAAAAATAAATTATAAATCATCATCATCATCAGCCAAATGACGTCCACTGCTGAACATAGGCCTCCCCTAAAGGTCATGCTGGATGCAGGCCGCATTTGACAGGTCCGTCTGGAAAATTTTGGGGGAGCCCTGTGTTCAAATTAATATCAATGGAAAATGTAAGACTTATAACCTCGTCATAACAACAGTCTATAGGATTATTCTGAAGGCTTATGTCCATAAACAAAAATTTCCACGAAATATTTTGTATAAAAATATTTACATAAAAAAGCGAAGTTCCACGCTAGTTATTGAATAGTTTCTGTTTTGACAAAAGTTACTGCGCGAGTACGAAATAGGGCGTATTGTTATGAATTTACCGTCACTACAGTTTACCCGCGGCCTCGCCTCCGCTATAATATTTTCCTGTGAACCTTAGACACTGTGTATTTTAAGTCTGTAGTATATGTCATCCTCATTCTTGACTATCTCTGTTATGTCTCATTGCTGAGTCAAAGACAAACAAACCAACATTCACTAAATAAATAATAGTAACACAAATCTTATAATTATTAAATAACTAGTTTTGATCACGGCATCGCCTGCGTGAAAGAGTTTTTCCGGGATAAAAGGTATCCTTAAACCTTCTCAGGGTCTCAAACTATCTCCATACCAAATTTCATCAAAATCCGTTCAGTAGTTTTTGAGTTTATTGCGTACAGAGGCGACGGGCGACTTTGTTTTATACCATACTAGCTTTTGCCCGCGGCTTCGCCCGCACGAAAGAGTTTTTTCTGGATAATAGTAACGCTATACATTTTCACGGGATAAAAAGTACCCTAAAACCTTCCCAGGGTCTCGAATTATCTCCATACCAAAAGTTTTTGAGTTTATCGTGTATTATAAGAACTCATTTGGAATTGGACATATTCACTCATAATATTGCATCGTTTATTAAAATACTTAAGAATATCCTATTTCCCATGCCTGACAACCTAGACTCAACATAAGCATCGTAGCAGTAATTGTATTTCAATTTTACTTAATATATTTGTTAATTTTAACGTCAAACTCATTTGAGTTTTGTGTGTACACGTATTGTTGGATTACAATCTATATTAAAACTGTATAATGTTTAATTAAGTATATTTTGTAGCAATTGTAATCTGTTTTGTGTATAATAAAATAAATAAATAAATTATACTATACAAACTTTGTCACCCCTTTTTACCCCCTTAGGGGTTGAATTTCGCAAAATCCCGTCGTAGTGAGTATCTACGTCCTAAAAGAAACCTCCATGCAAAATTTGAGACTCCTAGCACTTGTAATTACTGAGATTTCGTGATGATTGAGTGAGTGACCTTTCGCTTTTATGTATATAGATAAGGATATAAGAATTTTGTTTTAGTTTGCTGTACAGTGTACATGCTTTATAGTTCCAATAATAAACTTCATTCTTTTCTTTATAATCCGCATTTTTATATGTTTTGGTTTCAGTGTGTCGAAATAAAAGCTTTTTCATAATTCTGGTGATATTTATAATAAACCAACACTATTCTACCAAAACAATACAATCTATTCTTCATCTGTCTGTTATTAATTTTCTGGTTTATTTCCTGAATCGATTTTAACGAGACTCATTAGCAAGACATTTCGAGTAGAAATATTTTAAATTTTATCTCCAATAAAACACTTTTTCAGACAAAGCCTTAAAAAACCTAATTTACCGGCAACAAAAAACATAATCTTACTTCTTATCTTATTTTAAAAATCCTTACTAATATTATAAATGAGAAAGTAACTATCTGTCGCGCTTTCACGCCAAAACTACTGAACCAATTTAAATTAAATTTGGTACAAATATAGTCTAGAGCCTGAGAAAGGACAAAGGCTACTTTTTATCCCGGGAAAATATAAAGCGGGGTTTTTATCCCGGAAAAACTGTTTCACGCGGGCGGAGCCGCGGGCAAAAGCTAGTATATAAATGCGAAAGTTTTTGAAAATATTTGGATGTTTGTTAGAAGAAAATGCAGAATCAGCTGAACGGATTTTGATGAAATTTGGCAGACGGGTAGACTAATAATAATACCCTTTCTAGCCGATTTCGGCCACGGCGGCCAATCTCAACGGAGATCAGCCAGATTCGCAGGAGATATTATAGTGCACAAGTGTGTGCGCAATACACAGGTGCACTCGCTATTCCTTTACTCTCATAGTCCGGTGAGACGGCAATCCGACGTGACCGGAGAGAGATCAGGCGCAGGACCAACGGCTTTTACGTGCTTTCCTAGGCACGGGGGTATCACACCGCCAACTTCCTGACTCCGAGCTGCGACTGAGTAATTTTTAAGATGGAAAAACCCAGTCACAATGTTTTTGGCCCGACCCAGGATTCGAACCTAGGACCTCAGCGCGCAAATTGTACTCGTAACGCTTACGCAATACAACTACGCCACTTAGGCACCGAGGCAGGTAAACTAAATCCTGGAATAACATATAGGCTACATTTTATTCCGGTAATTTGCTCCCATGGGATATGATTGAAATTTTTAATATTTTTTAATAGATGGCGCTGGCATCATTCTATGGCGTCATAAATATTTAGGAACTTTTGTTTGAACATTGGAATGGCTTTTCATACGGGCTAAGCCGCAAGCAACACCGAGTATATTAGTGTATTATAGTCAGGCACAACACGACTGTATTTGACATGCTCAATCTTCCGCAGTGACGTTGACAGCACATCCTGAGAGCTCATTAATTGCCATTGACATGTATTGATGTATCGATTCCATACACTTAATCATAGAACTAATTTATGATTGATATTACGAACTACGTTTAGTTCCCTGCTTTGGCTAAGTAAAAATTATTTTCTGAAGTAAAAGTCTAGGTATTCTACGGAATCTAGGACATACGGGTGGTAGATCTCTCGTATGTGAGGGGTCGTCTGGGTATGTACCACCGTTATGTCTATTTCTACCGCCAAGCAAGAAAGCGGTATGCTCGTTTCGGCAGTTAAATACAAGAAAAAAAGGTCTATGTGACCCAAATTCCATCAAAATCTATTGCATTGATGCATTTCTTACAAACATACAAAATATTCTAAAAATATAATATATTTGACAGTAGGTGGCGAAAGTTTGTTTAACTTTTGTTTGCTCAACAAAGGAACGACGGGTATAAATGATTTACTTAGTATGAAGATATATCGAACTGTAATATACAAACTTTTTATCCTTGAATTATTGGTTAGTTCCAGAGGCTTGTTACCATGGGAAGAAATATTTACTCTGGCCGACGCCGGGAGTGAAAGCTATGTATTAATAAATATATAATATAATAATACCTGGGAGATGAACAGATCAGAGGTCTGGCAGCAGATATATTAGAAAGCAAATATAACAAAAGGCGAAACGACTATATACTAACTTCTTTAGTAAAACCACAAGCTGACAGCACATATATACTAAATAGTTGTAAAAATACCATCTCATCATTAAATGAAAAAGATATTATAATCTTGGGAATGGGATCCCACGACAAGAGACCTTACACATTATATAATACATTGAATAGTTTCATACAAATATTACAACAAAAAAAAGTTGAAATCTACATAATACAAGTCCAAAAAAATTTTCATTTGGATACTCGTAGACTTAATCAAAATATAAAAAACCAATTGCATGAAAACCATAAAAATTTTACATACTTAGATATTGAGTATTTAAATCATAACCAAGAATTTATTATAAAAAAGCTATCCTTTAAATTATTAGTTGAACTAGAGTATCTAAGATATAATACGAAAAAGAGAAACACATTTATTCACAATAACTCAAATTATAAGAAAGATAGCTATTTAACTAAAACACTTACTAACAACAAAGGTAATAACGAACTTAATCGGCCTATATACAATAAGATAAATTCAGTCACATTATCCTCAGACGATGATAAAAATCTTAAAACCTTTTTTCGTGAATAAAAGTATTAAAATAAACGTAATCCACCAAAATATTGCAGGCGTCCTAAACAAACTAGATCTGTTGGAAATAGCTCTATTACAGCTTGAGAACCAAGTTGGTTCTATGGATATAGTATGTCTTTGTGAAACTTTCCTTAAGAGTGGTACGGAATGCAACCAAATCATGAAAAACTATACAACAGCAGCTTTTTACTCCAGGATGAATGAACGTAGAGGTGGTTCTTGCATTCTCATAAAACTAGGAATAGATTACAAACGAATACCAATAGATTGTGCAATACCATACTGCTTCGAGTGTTGTTGTATAGAGTTAAACGACTTAAACACTATAATTGCATGCATATATAGAACACCATCATCAAAAATAGACTTATTTTTTAAGACACTAAATATACTACTAAACAAATTAACACGTAACGTAAAAAGAAACATTATAATATGCGGTGACTGGAATATTGATATACTAAAACATAATAAATATTCACAAGAACTAGAATCGATTTTAAAAAATTATAATCTTAGTAATCACATTGTACTGCCAACAAGAAAGTTATCTTGTATTGATTTAATAGTAAGCAATCTAACAGATATACAATCAGGCATACATTATGTGGCGCTCTCGGATCACGAAACTTGTCAAAGTGTATCGTTGACTTTAGAATATGCATTGAACACAAACACAAAACTGCCTAAGACATGGTATGAAAGAAAACGCGATTTTAATAGAGACAACATGCGAAAATTTAGGAATTGCATTTCGGCTTTATCATACTCTAATGTTTTGTCTGAACCAAATGCCGATACAGCTTTCAAATTATTTCACGAAGATTTAATATTATTTTATGATCTTTGCTTTCCCGAAATTAATGTAAAAATAGTACGAAAACCAGCTCGAAGTAAATGGCTCACAAAAAATCTTAAATTATGTTGTGTTAAAAAACAAATACTATATATAAAGTATCACCTTTGTAAAGCGAACAAAACACAGAATAAGCACAGATACGATAAATATAGTAAAATACTCAAACGATGTATATTTAAAGCCCAACAACTAGATAACACAAAATATATATTAAAAAGCGAAAATAAATGCAGAGCAACATGGAACATAATAAAAGAAACCACTGCTAACAAAACTCAATCAGGGGAAATTAATCAAATAACTAGTAATAATATTATATATACTGACCCACAAATAATTACTAATATTTTCAACAATCACTATATTCATATAGCCAATAACAACAACAATAACAATTTAGGAATTAACATTAATAAAACAAAAATACCTCAATATGAAAAGACAATGTTTCTAACACCAACTGACGAATCTCAAGTACTTAAAACTATAAATGCATTAAAAAATAAAAAATCAACAGGATATGATTCAATCACGACTAACGTATTGAAAAAATGTGCAGAGTATATAGTGAAACCCTTAACTCATTTAATCAATTTGAGTATTGAACAAGGTATTTTTCCAAGCAAGTTAAAATTTTCAGTTGTTAAGCCAATTTTCAAAAAGGGCGAAAATGACAAAATAAACAATTACAGACCTGTTGCATTGATTCCAGTACTCTCCAAAATATATGAAAAAATAATTTATGATAAAATATACAATTTCATTACATTAAATAAAATATTAAAAAATGAACAATACGGATTTAGGAAAAATTGTTCAACGGCGCTAGCGTGCTTCAATTTAATTAAAACCGTAACAGAGTCTTTAAATGTAGGTGATTTCGTGGTCTCACTCTTCTTGGATATGAGCAAAGCATTTGATTTTGTCTCACATGACATATTACTAAGTAAATTATATAACTATGGACTCAGAGGAAAAATACTAGATTGGCTTTATAGTTATTTAAAGGGCCGGGAACAATGCGTAGAAATAACCAAGCTGACAAATAAACATATCACAAAATATAGATCACAGTATGAACAAATTCAATATGGAGTTCCACAGGGCAGCGTATTGGGACCTCTACTCTTTTTACTTTATATTAATGATCTCCCAAATGCAACTGAACATGACTGCATTTTATTTGCCGATGACACTACAGTAATAATAAAAGGTAAAGATAAAAATGACATTGAAGAAAGATTAAATATAGCTCTTAAAAATATTATAACATGGCTTAGAAGTAACAACTTAAACATAAATATTGACAAAACAAAAATTATAAATTTTAAAAATTATAACAGCAAAACAATTGACATTAATATTCAATTTGAAAATAAGAAGATAGAACAAACAAATGAAGCAATATTTTTGGGATTAAAAATCGATAATCATCTCAATTGGAAATCACATATTGAACAGTTATGCAGCAAACTAAATAGATTTGTGTTTGCATTACGTAGATTAAGAAACATTGTCTCGATGGAAGCTGCTCTATTGTCATATCATGGATATGTCGTTTCATCACTGAGATACGGTCTTCCTCTTTGGGGAAACTCGGTAGATATCCAAAAAGCATTTATAGTACAAAAAAATGTGTAAGGGCCCTTTGTAATACCTATGATACAATGGAAAGCTGTAAACCTATGTTTAAAAAATTAAAAATATTACCCCTTCCGTGCCTATACATATATGAAACATCACTTATTGTAAAAAAGCACCCATCCCTATTTCCCACAATGGCGGATATGGGTTGCAAAAGCGAAAGGCTAAAAAACAGACTATATGTACCTCTACAAAGGCGTAATGTTTTTATAAAAAATGCGTACTGTATGGCAATAAAAATTTACAATAATTTGCCCGAGGAATTAAAACAATGTACATTAAATGAATTTAAAAATAAATTAACTCAACTGCTTATAAACAAACTATATTACAATATAAATGACTTTTTAAATGACATAAATATTAATAAATAATAGAAATGACATACCTAATATTGTAAATTTTAATTATAATGTATACTAATGACTAACATTTGGATTATTACCTATAGATACTTAAATACTACTAAGATAAATCTAAAATCACTATTGATATAACTATCCTTTTCTTTTCTCTCCTTGAAATTATTACTATCATAATAAATAATAATAACTATAAAAACTATCATAAATATTTGCACGTCAAAAATGACAGATTGTGAGACACTGATTATTGAATTCTGTAATTATATTATGCTATCTGTATATACAACCATAATCATGCAAATAAAATTTCATTTCATTTCATTTCAATACCAACCCTGGATTATTTTCTGCCCACTGCTAAGCACAAACCTCCTCTACTACTGGTTTAGACCTTAGTCGACCACGCTGTCTTAGTGCGGGTTGGCAGAGTTCACATACCCTCGAACTTCTGAAAGAGAATTCTCGGGTATGTAGATTTCCTCACGATGTTTTCCTTCGCCGTTAAAGCGAACGATGATTGATAAACAATACGCATATAAATTTGAAAAGTCAGAGGTGCCTTGGGTTTATTGAACCTGCGAAAATTGGCTCGGCAGACCGTTCTATTTCCAACTAGGCTATCCAAAAAATATAAAATGGACACATATTTTTTTATCTACCCTCAAAAATACCATAACATTAAGGTTTCTCGGATTGAGTTTTTATAAAGAAGATATAATCTGAGAGAGAATGATCGTGTATTTTTAACAAAAATCTTTTAAAAATATTATCTTTTCCTTGCTGGATCGGCTTCTCTCGTTGCCGTATTGACATTGGATTAGAAAGTTCTGGGTGTAATTCTAAAGTCAACAACACTTTATATACAACATCAATTGCCTTATATGTAAATACTTTGCTGGAGGTACGATATTTGTACCCGAATAGAAAGCATCGTACACAAGATATAGATTGCCGTAGTTGGCCGCGTAAGTGTGCCGCATTCTGGGATCAGCCGGTGAATATCCGGTTGAAACAGGCTGGCATAATTATATCGACCGACAATGGATAACCATCGTTCGTCAGTCGACACTCCTTGTGTGGTGCAGTAAATTAAACGTAAAGGTATAAAAAAAAACAGTTTCTAATATTCCTGTTTATTTTCACAAAGAGTCGTTTCTACAATTTCTGAATGTTTTCACCAATGGATTTTCACATTAGATTAAGTTTGGAGGTGTCTTGAAAGCTTCAGTGTATCCGAGTGTGAAAGGCAATCGGAAAAAACTTTGAAAGAGATATTTCTGTAATATTTCGAGAGATTATAAGACTTGGCAAACTGACCCCACTGCACCTATCTAAGCGGTCATAAAATATATGCTACCACCAGCAGTTAACCTTTTTTTTTTTTTTTTTTTTTTTCGCGGGATAAAAACGCGTTATCGCTACCACCACTGGGGGGTGAGTGGAACGGTTATGTTGGTTTCACACGGTCTTACAGCCCAATGTCGACACTCGGGAGTATGGCATCATCCGAGCGAGCATTGGACCGAGTCCCTAATACTATGTACACCCTACACCGGCATACCAACCAAAACCCGCGGTGGCCTTCTTCGACGCATGCGGAACGGCCCCGGGGTATCTTGTTGCACTAAGATAGCTGCTCAGAGCCGTTCCTGCGCGATGCCGCATTGCGGCCCCTCTCTAAACAAGGGGGCTAAGATGCCCCCGAACTCTAAAGAACGCCTGTTTGGCGTCTACGACAGCGGGAGACCGACCACCCGCATTGTCGTCCACCTCGGAGTCACTTAAATTGGAGTGAGCAGACCCCCACTGCTCGCCCCGCGACTTTTTTCCAAGCCCCATTTAGTCGCCTCTTACGACAGGCAGGGGATGCCGTGGCGGAATTCTCTAGATGCCCCCGGACCACAGGGCATGAGGCGCCGGTCAGTCGTCCACCCGACGCCTCCGTCGTCTCCTCTGGCTGCGGGCGGGATCGTTCTGCTCACGATCCCGCTCGGCGCTCTCCTTCCGCGAGATGACGCACTCGCAGAAGGAGGCCATTGCTCGCCATGACCTCCAGCCGCTGACCATGGCGGACACCACGGCCGGCAGCGAGAGGTCTCCTCCGACGACTGCTCTAAGAGCGCTGCGTTGTAGATCCCAGGCTGGGCATTCCTCGAGAGTGTGTTGGACCGTGTCCTCGCGACCGTTGCCACAATGGTGGCACACGGCGGACTCCTCTTTTCCGATCCGACACAGAAACGAGCCAAAACACCCGTGGCCCGTCAGCACCTGTGTCAGACGGAATGTCGGCGCACCGTGGCGCCTGTCAAGCCACCTTGAGAAGACAGGTCGCACTGCCGCGACGGTCCTCAAGCCCGCACTCGGGCTCTCCAGCCTGGTACGCCACTCCTCCACGGCGGCGCTGCGGATGGAGGCCAATTGGGCTGTGACCTCCCTCGGAGCCAACCAGCAGTTAACCTTGAGTGATGAAGTAACATTGTGTAACCTTGTAAATCTCGTAACAGGTTGATCTGGAATTCTTTTTCCGCTAGGCAACGGCTTGGCTGTGCCTCTAGCATTGCTTTAGTCTATGGGCGGCGGATGCTGCTTACCATCAGGCAGACCGCTTGCTCGTTGGCCTACCAAGGCAATAAAAAAAAACTTTGGGGAGGCCCATTAATAGGAGGCCTATATTCAGCAGTAGACTTCTAAAGGCTGAAGAAGAAAAAGAACAGCCGTAATATACCGCCTCTTAGGTGGGGTTGTTTCATCCGTGGTCAAGTAAAGGTAAGGGTCTAATCACACTGGAGAATTGTAACAAATTCATAGCAAGGTGAAGGTGCTGCGCGCTCGTCCAGTGTAATAACATAATAATAACATGGAAGGAATAATGTGGATAGTACTCATTTGATTGCCATTCATTTGGGAGCATAGATTACAGTGTGACTTTTGTATTTGGTCGGCTTATACATTTATGTAACATTTATAAGCAAGCCAAAAACTAGCCCATAGGCTGCGTTTTATCTGTAAAAATACACTATAATAAAAAAATAAAAATTGTTTATTTGCGCAATAGAACATAATGACATTATAGAACTATGACTTTCATCCCCGGAAAAACCTTTCACGCGGGCGAAGCCGCAATCAACACCAAGTTGTTATAAATTTATCTTCATAAAAAAATCACGTTTTCAAAAACTCCGGTTAATCTAAAAGTCGATTTAGAACTTTATTAAGTAGAAGATAAGAATTGGAATTCTTTGCGTATAAAACATATCTCTTTCATATCCCTCATATAAAATGCGAAGGATAGGCTTTCTGCGTCTCCTAATGGAAATATACGAGAGCATATCATTTCGCCATGACTCAGGAAGACTGGTAACATATTCCCGAGGGATTTGGAGACAAGGAAACACGGTATTATTGAAGTTTATGGCATTTATAATGTTTTATTACTAAATAAGAAGCTGACGACACGTGGAACCAGTGATAATCGTGTGCAATTCAATCGACTCAAAAAAAGAGGTTTTCAATTCATTTGTATTTTTTGTTACCAATCTCTATCATTAATATTTCTATGATTTGGATTTTTTATTTTAGGAATAAAGTGTTTAATTAAAAAAAAAACTTGAGAGGTGTCAAGGGACACCCGGATGGAACGAAGTTCCTTTCGATTAATTAGTGAAGGAATTGTAATAAAATTTTATTTATATAACAGAGTGTGTATATATATAAATATTTTCCTATTTCCGTTCCAATACATAAGTTTCTAGAGAAAAAAACAAATAAATACGTGTGGCACTCGGAGACTACCGCGGTAAAGCTATTGCATAGCATTTTTATCACAAATTTTGATTGACTAAACACAAATTCGATCTTACGCTTACCACATAAAGTAGATTTTTAAACGCGAGCAAAGCACGTTTAGTCTTGTTATTGATAAATGTCAGTAACCAAAGTAGAATAAATCAACAAAATTTGAAAAAAGAATGTTACGTTCGATTCTTTTGTACTCGTGCCGTGCCAACGCTGGGGAAATAGCTTCTTCGCAATGTATTTAAGGTTCATTTTAGATTAGTAAGAAATGGTTTTAATGACTTTAATAAATAAAATAAATACAAATATACTCGTTTCAAGAATTATAGCTTCTACGCATTGTATTTAAGGTTCATATTAGTAAGATAATAGAAAAAAGTGTCGTGACTACTTTCCGTCCAGCCCCCTTTCACAACGCGCAATAAGGAACTTCGTTCCAAAAATGAGTGCAGAACAGAGTCATGTGCATCTTTTTACTGATAGCTGTGAATGTTGCTAATGCTTATCGCGAATGGCGATCACCATTTACCGACCACTGTCCACTGACCGACTAGTCATTAAATTGAAAAAATCAAAAAGTCCTTACCGACTTATCTAAATGCATTCCATCCAACAGACAATCTTCGTAAACGCCGGTAACTTCGTCATCAGCGCGAAAAATGTCCAAAACTGCGAGCTATGAAAATAAAATTTCTGAAAATCTAACTAAAACGTAAGGTAAAGCGTTTTATCCGGGAGCTTGGAGACGCGGTGGTTGCAGAAGCTCAATAATAATAACTACAGTAGGTATACCATACCATACCAACCCTGTATTGTATACTGCCCACTGCTGAGCACGGGCCTCCTCTACAACTGAGAGGGTTAAGGCCTTAGTTCACCTGTTGGCCTAGTGCGGGTTGGCGAACTTACATACCTTCGAAATTCAGAGAACTTCTCAGGTATGCAGGTTTCCTCACGATGTTTTCCTTCATCGTTAAACCGAGCGATAATTCACAAAAAAATCGCGAAGCAATGTTTCACAACCAAGTATATACGATAATTCTTGGATGTTGTGACACAAGACATGTTCAGCTCCGAGTAGACACATTAGTGTCCTAAATTGTGGCGCACACGTGGAAGCGATCACTGACGTTGATGGCTCTTGTGCATAACAACTTTTGTGATGCCATTACACAAGTGCTTAGAGTTTTGACAATTTGCGCCATCTTGTTTGGAGATACGTGTAACTTTTATAGTAGAACTTAGGTAAGTGATAATGCAACTGCATACATAAATACAGTCAGCCACGTAAGTAGTTGAAAAAAATCCAAATTTAAAACGCGTATAAATTTCAGTGTTCTTACCAATTTTTTCTCTTTACAATAAAATTAAAGTGATTTATTTTACTTCACACAAAGAAAAAGGTTCAATTAAACTTACGTATTTTGGAATTTGTTCAGATACTTATGTCACCCGACTGTACGTAATGTGGAATCATGTAAAATGCACTACATACAAAAAGTAGTGTATAATAAATTAGTTCATCAATAAATTACGTTCCGCTTCTGACAGGTTGGTCTGGAAATCTTTGGGGGAGGCCTAAGTTCAGCAGTGGACTTCTAAAGGCTGAAGAAGAAGAAGAAGAAATTACGTCACACGTTTTATGAATCAACAAAGTATAAATCGTGTCAAAACAGGCAACAAGTCAAGCTTATGGACGTCAAGTATAAGTAAATTGAAACTTAAGTTCAGATGAAAAAAAAAAATATTTTGTTTCTCAAATAACAAAGACATCACACCCTGAGGCTACATAAAATGTTACCATCTGTGTAAAGGGGGTGCTCCAAAAACCATGAATTTGCGACGTAATTTATGGATTGCTCCTTGTAAAGGAGTTAAATGGAAATTGAAAAGGGGAGAAAGATTTTATGGACCTCCGGTAGTGTTTCCGACTTTACGAAAAGCAAAAGCAAGTTTTCTGCTACTCCCAACTGGTTTGTAAGCTACTATTACCCCATTCGTGGGGATTATTAGATGTAGTAGCGCAGTTGTATTGCGTACGCGTACGACACCGGTCTGGGCTCTCAGGTTCGAATCCCGACAGGAAAAAGTCATCAGTATCAGCCCGGAGTTCGTGCCTGATATGGCGATAGTCTCGCTTCCTATCACATAATGGGACAGACTTGAAGACACGTGCGTGCTCCGGTTGCTCCTCTACCTATCCCTTCGGGAATAAAGTCATGGTGCATTTCTTTGTGTTTTGCTCGAAAAACGTTTTGTTGAACTCGCCTTCATTTTTCATCATCATCATCATCATCAGCCACATGAAGTTCATTGCTGAACATAGGCCTCCCCCAAAGATTTCCAGATGGACCTGTCAAAAGCGGCCTGCATCCAGCGTGTTCCTGCGACCTTTATTAAGTCGTCTGTCCACCATGCAGATGGACGGCCGACGCTGCGCTTGCCAGTACGTGGCCTCCACTGGAGAACTTTTCCCATCCCAACCATCAACCATCTACCTTCATTTTTAATTTTATTTAATTGCCTTCATTTTGCTATATACGAACATATTATCTTTCGTTGTAGGTAAATTTGTCGTACCTAAACAACTGGCGTCCCATTTTCATCGTACAAGGAAAATTATTCTATTATTATTAACCTACAAATTATTCCTTGAATCCCCATCTTTGAAACTCAACTTCCCAGCTAATTAAAAGAAATATTTTTAAAAACCATCCAACCGTCAACCGCTAATTAACAAAAATAACCATAATTCACAAAAGGAACATTAAAAAATATAATTACGGTTTCCTTAGTTAAAAAACCTTAAAAAGTAATTAAACTTGATTGCAGAAACGGATTTAACGAGTTTTTGTCAGTTATCATCACAATAACGACTTACAATTATCGTTAACTGGGATTAACTGATATTAAACCTAGTTAGCGGTTTAAGAATGGCCGGCATTATTCTGGTGAGGTTAAGGTGGTGGGTACATAATATGTATCCGCCCGGACAGCGACCACAGTGTTCGACCGCGCCAAATGGAGACGGCCGCGTTCAGTTTTAACCGATCCAGAGGACGATATCACTCTGGCCATCCGTCGCAAGAACGAGTTCTTAAAACTCTTACACTCCACACGACCGCAGTTCCGTCCTCGTAGCCGAGGACCTCGCCGCGTTCCCGTCGCCCCCCGACCGCCCTAACAGTTCCGGCCCGTGTGCCGACGAAATAAATGGATAGGATTAGGTTAAACACCAACCTTCCCCAGTAATCGTTGATGTCTCATCCTCTCCCAGTGACCATCCTGAGCCGAGGTTGGAACCCGTTACTGGGTTGCCCTCAGCATGGTCACTTAAATTAAAGGTTTACGAGCGCCTAAAGCGCTAACCCTAAAGTCCGGTGTAGCTAGAAAAGCCGACCCTTGTCAGGCTACTGGCAGAATAACACTTAAAATAAGAAGAAAATAACGATCATAGTACGTAAGGTGTAAACCCTGCCATAGTGGCTCACGTAAGTGTCGCGTTTCGGGATCAGCCTGTGTATAGTTTCAAACAGACGGCAAAATTGTGTTCCCTGGCGAGAGGTAATCATCCCTCGTCTTCTACTCTATCTAGATCCTCCTCCACTTGCCATCAGGTGCAGTGGGGTCACTTTGCGACGAAAAAAAAAGTATATTTCTCTGGTGGACTTTTTTTTCGGGCTTGACTGCGTCTGCATTGTACTTTAAGTTGCTAGGTTACGGACCTCCCCACCCCCTCAGCTTCTAAAAGGATCAGGCTACCAAACATGTCCACACTCTAATAAATTACGCGACGGGCAAGGCAAGAACCCACGCCACTAAAATTGCTATATCGTATGACCCAATGTGAAAGCTATAGCTACGTCCGTGCTATCAACCTACTATATTGTAACCGTACAAGCTTAACTAACCATTTCGTATTACAACAGTTCATGGTTCGCAAAACACCAACGAATCGTAACTAAAAATAAAACAGAAAATCTAAACACTGAATTCAGCGAGAGTTACTACCAAAATATTAAGTGCAGCGGGCGTAAAGTTACAAAAGAATCGTTTACACAGTATTTCAAACAATAGCTTTGACTTAGTTTTAAAAAGAATTGCTTTATACACACAGGCGAGAAAGATGGAGAATTTTTAAAATTTACAAAGCGCTGGTTTAAAGTTTAAGGGTAAATGTTTAGATCGTTTTGTTGGGATTATAGAAGGTATAAAGTAATCGAAAATCAGTTTCATTGTTTTTTTTTTGCATTGAATGACGAGACGAGCATGCCGTTCGCCTGATGGTAAGCGATACGACCACCCATAAATAGTAGCAACACCATCCATCACCTTGACTTACAAAGTACTGTGTGGCATTCCACTGCGCTCGTCATCCTGAGACATAAGATGTTAAGTCTCATTATGTCCAGTAGATACACTGGCTACAATGTCCTTCAAACGAAAACACAACAGTGCATGCACACTGTTGCTTGGCGTTAGAAATAGACATTATGGTGGTACCTATCCAGACGGCCCCTCGCATATGAGAGACCTACCACGAGTAAATAATACGAAAAAGAAGTTCTGCTGTGAAGCATCGAAACTGTTTAAAAAATATAACAGTTTTACATATTATTTCAAATATTGTTGTGAGCAAAAGTGGGCACGTGGAGAGGTTATCCCGCTATCTTTTTCTCACGCACGCAGCGTTATGACCGGTGCCGTCACAGTTTACGATTACTGTTATTTGACAGCAATCCCTTCAACCAAATGTCAAAGCCTTGTAACTATTTTATTATGGCGTGCATAGAAAATGCTTTATACGTATAATTTTGGATGACGTTTATTTATGAAAAATGTATTTTTAAAAACGTAGTCAACTTATTACGAAGCATTACCTGACTCCAGCATCTACCTTTAATATCACAAAAATACGAGAGCAGAGAAGTGCCACACAGTCCTTTGCGTAAATTCTAAAGTCTATGTTGTGTTCACACCGTTTATGGTCAGTCGCATAAGAGGAGAAAAACAAAAACATTTCTCAATCATAAAACAACACTCCCATAAGACTAGAATTTGAGTTGTAATATTGTTTGATGTATCGCGCCATTTCACATCGTAAAGCTATATTTGAACTATTGTTACTGTGATTCATCTTGTGTTTATAGTTCTTTATGAGTTATTTTTACATGTGAATGAGACTGGAAAGTAAGTGGGTGATTATTAAATATATTGTGTATAAGGATAGCAACTATGATCACGCTGAGAGGTCGTATTGACTCACTTTGACGAGCCCCATTCCAGAGCCATTCCGTGTTAATACTAGTGGTGGGTCTCTCGTATACGAGAGGCCGTCAGGGTAGGTACCACTGCAATGTCTGTTTCTACCGCCAGCATTGTGCATGCACTGTTGTGTCCCGGCTTGAAGGACATTGTAGCCAGCGTAAATACTGGGCATTATGAAACTTAACATCTTATATCTCAGGGTGACTAGCGCAGTGCACACTACTACTTGGCGGTAGAAATAGACATAGACATAGACTCTTACATATGAGAGACCTACCACCAGTTTATGTCGTCACCATGTCGTTATCCGTCGAAAAATTATATTTGGACAAAACCTCACATATCTGGTTTGTTGAACACAAAAGCTTCGCAAGTTCTTTGAGTACATATTTTTCCGATATAAATTGGAACTGTGCAGTTTTATAGGATTTAAAGTAGCCTATATGTAATCCAATATTTAATATTTCCGTGTGCCAAATCCGTTCAACTATTTCTGCAACAACAAACATCTTCGAAAACTTTCATATACAGGGTCATCTTGACATTGCGTTACTAAATGAAACTATATTATACTTAACTCCTTGAAAATTATTTTTCCATTGAGTTATTTTAACCTTAGATATAAAATATAAAAGTGTAAGTTTCGAACTAAATAAATATCAATAAAAAGTAGCTTAAACTTTACACGCCCTAATGCCACTACTATTACTCTAAGAGGATTCGACGCAGCGGAAACATCACACTTTCAGTCAGAAATACACTCACGCACACGCCATATTCGAACTAAACTATAAAACGATAAAAAATCAGGAAAGTGAAATTGAGATTTTTCTTGAAAATATTCGTTGTTCGATGATGATTTTTGGCATAATGTTAGCAGAGGTAACGAAGAGTATGTGGTTTCATTCATTAACGCAAAGTCAAAATAACTCTGTATAATATATGAACCTCAACAATTTGTTAGGATAACCTGAACACAGTATGTCACAAATTAGCAACGCCACAAATTCCGAGCGACTTTCAACTTGCCCCGCGAAAGGTCTTCTTAAAAAATAACTGCTTAAAAGTAAATTGAAATAACGGGGGGCCATCTTTAATCTACGAATGGGGGAGCGTCCAGAGATTATTAAGGACCCTTCATTTTACCAGAATATGCGGGGTTTAAGATGTGGATTATTAAGAATTGTTTGTATAGGATGCTTGTAATGCGTATTTATTTTTGGGCACCGCGGTATTTTGTGAGTCAAGGTTTGGGTTCGTAGAATACGTTTTATTTATTTACAATTTATATAAAAAGTTTGGCGGATTTGGTGCCGTAGTTCTCTATCAGTCAACCTCAGGATAATTAAGAGGTAACAAGGTATGCATCATAGTAACTTGGTATTCCAAGTATTAATTGAAATATGATGTCTTCTAATGCACACATACCTTCTCTTTCCATAGTCGTGATGGTATTTGATTATGAGTAAGGACTTGTAGATAATCCTTAGTACTTAAAAAATACTTCGTGCTTACCTAATTTAAAAAGTTCATTTTAAAGTCATAGTATTTTTATGTCTATGTTATACTCTAGTATTCCAACGAGGCACGATGAAAATTTAGCGGGAAAGAATCTTCATAATCCACTTCTTCTTCTTTTAAATTATGGCCTCCACCGATTATCTTCATAATCGACTTAAATAGTAAATAAGTTTTAAAGCTTTAAAATTTGGTGGAAGGCGTAGCTGTCAAATAACGGTAATAGAATTATGACGTCATCTAGTGTAACTGGCTATAACTCTGCGAGCGTAAGAAAGAGATAGCAAGATAATCCCACTACGCCCCGTTTTTTTACTGAGAACAATATTTCAAATATGAATATTTGCTTTTCAAACAATTTAAATGCTGATTTCACAAAAAAAATGTATTTTTGTATTCTTTTCTGTGTTTTATAAAATCAAACATAGGAAAGTACCCCATTCCGGCAATCACACGTTCGTACCGTACCATATGTAGCGTCTCAAGAACATGACATTTTTAGTTACAAAAGCGCAAGAAAAATCCGAAATCACATAAGGGCGTTGAGGTCCGCTCGTAAAGATCTGACTCCATTGAGGTTCCTTGCACGTCCATACTTTATCTCCAGGATTTACGGGCAGCGGTTTTGATTTAATGCCACTAAGGAGGCTCAGGGCCACAGTTGGGTCAGTGTCGCAAATGGACCCTCTTGGGAGGTCTCATGGAGCGTGATTAATGGAATAGCCTGTGGTTTGGGAATTGTGGATAGCAAAGTAAGTCAAAATTTTGAATCGTACAAAGTAAGTTTTCTTGCATTCATTTCTCGAGGAATACCCTTCTGAAACTTTGCTTTAAATTTTGCATGTAAAGGTGCGTTCCTTCCGTCGAATTTTGTAAAAAATATAATTTGTTGTTCGAAACCTTAAAAATGGTTTAAGCGGTCACAGAATGGGACGGGATGTGAAAATTGTCGGCAGATTTTGGAATTTTTTATGGCGAATGATTAGGTGATGGGTAAAGAGTGGCTTGGTGGGGAGCCAAAGAGATCATATCCAGAAGGATTCTCACGTATAAAATCTCCGATCTTTCTTTGTAATTTAAATGTCAATGAGATATTGCTGAAATTGTTTGAGGCCTACATATTAAAAACAATGTTTGATTCTAATTTACTTCTGACGTCTTTAGAGATTATTCAGCTCCTAGTCCTAGATATGTATCTAAAAAATAACTTAAATTATTTACCTCCTTTTATTTTAGTGTACATTGCTTTTTTCTACAGTGGTGGTTGAACCCAGTCCATTGCTGTAGACAAAACTATGTCCACTTAATTTTTATATTTCCACTTTCGTTGTGACTTGCCCTACTGTTTCCTAGAAACTGTGGTCAAATCCGAGTTATATTACGCCGCAGTAACATCGAATTAGTTGGAATAAAACTCGAGATAAAGTGAATTGTTCTCGCCTATAAGTAGTCTTCACTGGGATATTGTACTTTCATCTCTTTTTATGTCGGCATTAGAATACAAATCTTGCTCACGAATTCATAGATATCATTTTGTGTTTGACATAGAATTTTATTTCTGGAAAGGTAAAGTTTTTTTCATAAAACTACATGAAAAGTGCTAATAGAAAGTGGTAGTAGCCCATAAATTAAATTATTTAGAAAATTTAATTAATAAGCGTTTGGTAAATACTCAAAGGCTAAAGCTAAGTATTGAATCATTCTCGTAATTCTAACGCCTCGTTTACACGATCAATTATTAATAGTTAGGATATTATTGATGACAATATTGTTTTTTTAATTTTTCAATACGTCAATGCGGGTGAGACTGGGCTTAGAGGGTCTCAAAAAAAACGCAACTCGAAAGTCGATTTCATTTTTATTATGTTTGTGATTGATCGAGAGACCAATATCTACGTCAGTCACGTGTTAGTCTCTCAACCAATCCCATTAAAACGAAACGGAGTATTGTCCTGTTTGTTTGCCACATTCTAAGCACACTGATTGGTCACTGCGCATGTTTATTATATATGTTTGTGCTTAAAAGCAATAATTGCATGCGATTATATTGCAAATACCCTATTGTGCTCAATAATTACACTGGCTACAATGTCCTTCAAACTGACACATAACGTTTGAATGTCTGTCGATTTCGTGTTCCTTATGACTGACTACAAAGTAATAATTCTTTCTCTGTCTACAAATGAGCTCCTTTTTTGCAGACATAACTAGTTTTTGCTTGCAGGTCCGGTCGTTATATCCTTACTTTTTGGTATCAAAACTAACGATCAAAATATTTATTTTAAAATCACAAAACTATACTTCGGTTTTTATTTATTTATATACTTTTATTGCACATTACATTTATAATAACGTAAAACCTGAATAATATCCTGGTTTATGTATCGGTAGTTAATCAGTCCCAGGTCATTCAACTTAGGTTATCCCACAAAATGGCTACTCATCCAATATTGAGTGCTGAACAAGACAGCTCGTAAATCCTTAAGCAATAAAGTACACTTCTCTATATTAAAATTTAAAATATATTAAACGAAAGGCATTGTCAAGAATATTACATTATGCTGTATTTTTTTTGCGAAAAGACACTTCAAAAGCTTTTGTATTACTGAAAAACGTTTCTTTTTATATGTGAAACATTATAATACAACTCACCGCAGCATATTCACCGGTTTTTGCTGTTTTATTATAAAATATGAATAGACTTCGACTCGCGGCTCCGCCCCCGTGAAAAAGTTTTTCCGGGATAAAAAGTAGCCTATAGCACTCAGGAGTAATGTAGCTTACTATTAGTGAAAGAATTTTCAAAATCGGCCTGGTAGTTTTTGAGTTTATCCATTACAAACAGACAATCAAATCTTTCCTCTTTATAATATAGATGATAATTATGATTTTACTATATATCGCCCCTATCAAATTATGAGACGGACTATGCACGGCGAAAAGTGGGTGCATTAGTTGGGCCTCTGCCAACCCCTTCGGTGATAAAAGACGTGACTATAGGTATGTATGTATTAATTATAATTTTATAAATCAAAATCACATTGTTTACCAAAAATTATGCGAAGTTATTCCTACCCAGTATCACAAGAATATTTTGTTACAAAATCGTAATTCGTTTACACGGAGAGGCGCTCCCCAGGGCAAAAGGCCTTAAATCTTTTATCAAACGAAAAGCTCAATTTCAAAGAAAATTTACTATTTTACTTTACTGCGTAGATGGCATTGTATTGCATGTTTCGCTCTAAGGTCCCGAGTTCGAGCCCCGGGTCGGGCAAAAGTATATTGGGTTTTCTGCTGAATAGCAGCCCCGAATCTGGAATTTGTGGCCGATATAGCGAGAGCCCCCCTCCTTTTTCACATAATAATTAATAAACAATACACATTAACCACGAAAATTCAGTATTATTCATGGTCAGTATTGCGGCAACTCATACGGTATTCAGCATTTACTTCTTAAATAAACAGGTCGTTAATAAGTAATAAAACCCAAACGTAGTCAATCTTTTAAAATTCCCGCAATGACATCATATTTCTGTGAAAAAACAATAATCTTGGATATTATTAAATGCGTCTAGACGAAGTGGAATGCCGGTTGGCTGTGAGCCAACGACGCTGGTTCGAATCGTCATCCTCTACAAGTCTGGTCATTTATATTTGTTTGGTTTAAATAATAATCATCAGATAATCGTCTTGCAAGGCCGACATAATAAGGTAGTTGCATGTTTTATTTTGTATATTATATTACATGTAAAAGAAAATAATAATAAAAAAACTAAAAAACACGCTTTATAGAAAATCCAACTAAAAAATAGAAAATAAATTTGAATTAAGAATAGTGTAAATAAGAAAAAAATGTATTTTATTGTAAAAAAAGCACTTTTCGCCGTTATTCCGTCCCATGATGTGATAGGGGCGAGGTGAATTTTACCGAAACTCTAAATTTATATTGAACTAGGTGCTGCTCGCGGCATCGCCCGCGTGAAAAGCCTTCCTCGCTGCAAAAGTCCCTAAGACTGTAGCGATTCACAGCGACAACAGTTAGACGCAAGCACCATCTATTTAAAAAATAACATTATTTCCTATGGGAGCAAATTACTGGGATAAAATGTAGCTAGTATGTTTGTGCAGGACAGTGTTGCCAGATAGATGGTGGTTCAAGTCACCGACTGTTCGAAGTAGCCTTACGTCACCCAATATTGGGTAAAGTTGAGGAGCAAAAAAAGCTCCCCAATCTTTGATCAATCGGTGCGGACGGTGATTTCCATTAAAATTTCATGTCATTTTGTAGCAAAGAATTACCCCAATATCATCAGTGTAACTACTGGACATAATGAGACTTAACATATTATGTCTCAGGATGACGAGCGCAGTGGAATGCCACACAGTACTTTGTAACTCAAGGTGCTGTATGGTGTTACTACTGTTTATGGGTGGTCGTATCGCTTACCATGAACGCCAATATATTTTTATTTGGTTGCTTCCAAATAGTATTTTATTTATATCTTAGGGCTACATCCATGCATACATTAACCTGTGTAATAATAATACTGTCAAATATACATTTGAAAAACAATGAAGAAAATCATGACAATTGATGACGAAAAAATTAATCCCGGAGTTTCTTTCTGCTTTTCTTCTTCGGGTCGTCATCGCTTAAGTAGCTAGTGAAAGGCTGGTAGGTTAGCTAGGCTAGGACCTTTTTATCCTCGCCGGCGAGGACCGTGGCGTTTCCTTTCCTCGTAATGTAAAGATACTCCTTCCCTTTCTTTTATATCAGCTCCACTTCTCCTTACCTAGCCCTATTCCCGTCCCCAATGTCCGTGTCCTCTGTACCTATCAGCCCGTGCTGGTTGTTCATTATTTAATCTAGGTACTTTAAATTATTTAATTGGTATATGTACCTTTGTTATTGTCTCTACCTTGTCATGACTTGTCATAAGTGCTTTTTTATAAGCCTACTTGATCAATAAATGTTTTTTTTTTTTTTTTATTTTACCATCAGGCGAACGGCATACTCTAATAAAAAAAAAAAGTAATACAGGTTTAGCCTAAATGGAGACGGGTCGCCAACCGCAGTAGCCTTAATGGCGACGGGTCGCCAACCGCAGTATCCTAAATGGTGACTGGTCGCAATTCACAATTTTTGGTCGCTCCGACACCCTCTGAGATAGCCTAAATGGCAAAAAATCGTCTAATATGGCACAGGACGCGGTCTACCCGTGTGCCAAATTTCATTAAAATCTGGTGAGTTGTTTCTGCGTTTAAATCTAACAAACACAAAAACATCCAAACATTTTCATAAACTTTCGCATCTATAATATTAGTAAGTGTAAGATAAGATTGACAGTTACATCGTATCGATAGGACTTAACGATCGTTAACTTAAAACACCTTCGCCCCAAGCCACGTAGCTGCTGTATTTACTAATACAATTAACAGCTGCTCCATTTTGAAACAAAATAAAAGACAGTCGCCATGCTCGTCGAGTCCATTTTTTCTCGAACTTTACCTTCTGGGCGTAACAGGTGCTCGTTTCATTAAACGATTTTCTTTTATAAAGATAGTTTAAAACAAACTGCTGAGACGAACCATTTTATTTATTTGGTTTATATTTGGCTCAATGGCATAGTTGTTTCGGTACGACTGCCTGCTAAGATCTCGGGTTCGATCCACGGGTTGGGTTAAGTTGTTGAGTTTTTCTGCTCCGTATCAGCTTGGTCTAAAATTGCCCGATATGGCGATAGGCTATGACATCATGGGATACATATGACAATAAGAGCACTAGTTGCGCCTCTGCCTACTCCTTCGAGGATGAAAGGCGTGCGTGAATAAGAAAATTAAATAATATAAAGAAAACATCGTTTTATTCTTTAAAAAATTTATGTAATGTATCTCGTTTAACCAAAGCTTTATCACCAGGATCGTTTCCAAAAGTTAGTCTTAAATTCTCTTATTCTATGTATTACCTAAAGAGCAAAACGATCTGCATTTTAAAGTTAGCCTCACTCCTTGAGACGTTCTTAATGGAATAATCTTGTATTGAAATCCAATACTGAGGTGGAACATGGCTCAGACACTTTTGCCTTTTGCTTTTAGGATTATAGTATTATTTAGTGCTTTTATTGTTAAAAAAGATAATAAAACGCGTAACAGCAACACAATATAGCTCTTATCCCTCTAGGATTAAGGATTTTTGTTCAAGCGCCTCTTTGACGTCACTTTTGGTCTTAAATAAGACGAATTCAAATGTTGATTGTTATCCCGCAGCCTATTATTTCACAATAGACTAGCTCAAGAGAAAAGCGATTATCGACTACCTCTTTAACCTCTTCTACGTTCATAATTCTCCTCGCTTTCGCTAGTTAAGGATACTCCTGACCTGCTGTTTTCGGAGATCATTGACTTCATCAAAGTATATTCTCCTTCGGCACCCCTTTCCAGCCGTACAACCACATCTGCTCGATAAATATCTTTCGTGATCCATCTTGAGAGTCGAACTTAAAGTTTATTCCTCAGTTTCAAACGATCCTGACACCCATGTCAAACTGAATAAATATAATTAAAGTTCAGTCGAAAGCCACCTTTATGCGTCCATCGAAGCCACAAATCTTAAAGTTTATAATTGTTCAAACTTGGAGTCGGCACATTTCGAAAATAGCCCAAAAATGGCTAGAAACGGGAGTCCAATCTGCGTCCCTTTCATTCGTAAATTGGATTATAAATTTCCCGCTGAGAGGCACTCCTTCACTGATTCGATTAAATTTAATTTCCTACTTGTTAGAATGAAAAATTTTAGTCAAAATTACAGTCTTGGCAAAGTTTGTATTAGTTTGGGAAGTGGCTAATTCGACTAGCGCAGAGGACGTTGTGAGGTGGGACGCCGGGAAGTGTAAATAAAACACGATCTAAAGTGTAACTGACTCATATATTTAGACAGCAGCTTAATATATAGGAAACATAACATAAACAAGATACAATAGTATGTAGGTATACATGTATGTAGGATTCTTATAGCTACGCTACAACGTGGTTATCTTGAGATACCAATATATCCTGACACAGACCAGACCACATAAATGCCACTAAGTTTTACCCAAACCGTGTAAGTGTTTACCTAAACTCAGACATGTATATAACTTCTAATCTACACTTTTTCATGTTAAAATGTCTATATCTACACTAATCTAAAATATTATACAGAGGAAAGATTTATTTTTTTGTATGTTGGTAACGAATAAACTCAAAAAGTACTGGACCGATTTAAAAAAATCTTTCGCCTTTAGGCACGCAGTAAATTCAAACATATGGCGTTGTATGAGTGTGTTTACGGAGAAGAGATTTTACACGCGTTTGAGCGATCTTTGCGGCAGAGCCCGCAGATGGCAACGCCGCATCCTACGCGGTGGCGCACGCAGTGGCAATTCTCCATTCAAGTGACACCCGCAGCGGCGCACGCGGCGTCACACGCTCCGCATTTTTATAAACAACATCGTACAGTCAGCCACAAAAATAGCTGAACAAATTAAAAACTTCAAAACCCTTCTGCGCGTTCACTCCAGTCGAAATATTCTTTTTTCGGTATCTAAAATAAAGTTAACCCTGTGAATTTTATTTTAGTGAAGAAAAAACAATTGTTAATACTTACGGCTAAAGTTTAAACGCGATTTGAAATTTTGAATTTGTTCAGTTACTTATGTGGCTGACTGTACATTGTCATATATTTGTGTTTTCGCGCGCGATGACGCGGGCCCGACGCGCCGCGAAACAGTGCTCGTGCTCAGCAGTGGGTAGTAAATAGTGCAGGGCTGATTGCATTGCATAGCGGGATAGCTTTTCCACGGGCAAAGCCGCGAGGAACACCGAGTGTGACACAACTCGGTTGTGAAATAATATAGCATGTGAGCTATTTAGTATGCAGCAGTCAGTTAGTGTTGGTGTCTAATAAAATTGAATTTAATTCACACTATCCTCTTTGTCTTGTCTGCATCTCACAAATTCATTTACACTGGCATGCAGCAAAGATCGTGCTTTGTAACTGTACAGTCACACAAATATATTAATAACCAGCTTTTGCTCGTGGTTTCGCTCGCGTGTAAGAGTTTTACCGATAAAAATCCTGCTAAATATTTTCCTGAGATAAAAAGGAGCCACCTTACGATGGTAACAAACTATCTGCGTGTTAAATTTCATCGAAATCCGTTCTGTAGTTTTCGAGTTCATCGTATTCTGAGGCGGCCGGCAATTTGTCACATAAATGTTTAAGCCGAGCAAACACAAAAATCAAACTAATTAACGAGCACTGCCTCGGTGGCGTAGTTGTATTACGGTGCGAGAGCAATGCTGAGGTCTCGTATTCGATCCCCGGGTCGGGCAAAGTGATATTGAGTTTTTCTATTCAGTATCAGCCCGGAGTCTGGAATTTGTGCCCGATATGGCGATAGGCTCGCCCCCTATCACATCATGGGACGGAATAACGGCGAAAAGTGGGTGCACTAGTTGCGCCTCTGCCTACCCCTTCGGGAATAAAAGGCGTGAGTGAGTGTGTGTAATTAACGAGCATACATTAGATAGTGACTTTGTATTTGATCGGCTTAGGTATACATATGGCCGCTTTTGACAGGTCCGTCTGGAAATCTTTAGAGGAGGCTTATGTTCAGCAGTGGACGTCATGTGATGAATACAGCTGGCATAAAGAGGGTATGCCTGAAAAGGGACACCAAAAAAAAAGGAACACACGTCCTTATCCCCGAAGGGGTAAGCAGAGTTGCAACTAAGGTAATTTTTGCCATGTGTGTTCGGTCCCATGATGTGATAGTAAGTGAGTCTATCGCCATATCGGGCATTCCAGACTCCGAGTTGATACTGAGCAAAAAACCCAACATCAGTTTACCCGACTCGAGATTCGAACCCGAGACCAAAGAAGTCGTACCGCGTACGCAATACAACTACCTCCGGGACAGTGGAAAAAAGGGGGAAGAAGTGAAATAAGAAATACCCGTAGTACCCCAAAATAGTAACAACACGTTATGTCTTCGTATGACGTATCACTTTCATGCTCTAGAGCCACTCGCGCCGGTCTCGCCACTCGCGCCACTCGCGACCCTCGACGGCCGTGTGAAGTGCCCATTAACGCTATTGTGATGACTTACGGCTTCCTTATTTTTACATACAGACGCGGAAATGTGTTTTTGTTAGTGCTAAGTTTACGTGACGGCATTTTTAAGTACCATGTTTGTGTTGCCGTATATTTGGATGAGCTAATTGAGTTTCTTGGTGCATATCTTCTTCGAGGAGAGCATTTGCAAAATACCAGTAAATTAATTCCATGTTACTTGTAGAATATTTACATCTGAGCGTGTATACAGACTTAATAAATTATTAAAAGTCTGAGGTAACTTTAATTTAAATATAGCCTACAACCATCGCACAATAAATGCGAACCGATAGACACGCACATAGATCACTGGTGGTAGATCTCTCATATTTAAGAGGCCGTCTGGGTGGGTACCACCGCAATGTCTATTTCTACCGCCAAACAGCAGTGTGCATGCACTGTTGTGTTTCTGTTTGAAGGACATTGTAGCCAGTGTAACTACTGGACATAATCAGACTTAACATCTTTTGTCTCAGGATGACGAGCGCAGTGGAATGCTACACAGAACTTTGTAACTCAAGGTGCTGGATGGTGTTGCTACTCTTTATGGGTGGTCGTATCGATTACCATCAGGCGAACGGCATGCTCGTCTCGTCATTAATTTCAAATTTAAAAAAAACACGCCATTGTCAAAATCGGTCCTCTAGGAATGACGCTAGAGTGGAACATAAAATGGATACATACATACATACATAGGGTGTTAAAAGATAGTAGTCAGGTAAAAGATATATCAAAAATAGATTAATTTATAATGACGTAGCACCTCTCTGGTGGGATGAAATTTGAACTTGATTCTTCTATATTCTGTTCTGTGACATTCATAATGCTTGTGTATTAAAATGTTTTCTCTTGTTCACAGATACGTGACGCTGCGAAGAGAAGTTCAAGCTAAAACAGACTTTGCAACTACGAAGTAAAATTCAAAATCATATCGGAACCAAATTCGTAGGCTTGTGAAATCCGAAGAAAGGTTACTTAGAAGAGGCAAAATATTTTGTTACAAAGAACCTAATTTGATTCGCAACAAACGAACGAAATTAAATTCATTTATTGATCTTTTAGGCAATTACGGCCCTTACGAAAAGTCAGTACAATAAATAGCATAAAAATATATTGGCAATTTCGTTGCTATCTCAATTTATTTATACTGTATTTTTGAACAAACTATTCCTATTTCTTTAATTTTTAAGGAATTTCATAAATCCAATTAAGTATTCAGTTTATTGTTTATCAATGATCGTTCACTTTAAAACAGTGAAGGAAAACATCGTGAGGAAACCTACATACCTAAAAATTCTACATTCTAATTTCAAAGGTATGTGAAGTCTGCCAACCCGCACTAGGCCAGCGTGGGGGACTAGATCTAAACCCTCTCGGTAGTAGAGGAGGCCCGTGCTCAGCAGTGGAACAATATATTTTACAGGGCTGATATTGTTACAAATTACAATACAATTATAAATTACACTTTCGACAGGTCCGTCTGGAAATCTTTGGGGGAGGCCTATGTTCAGCAGTGGACGTCATTCAGCCGATGATGATGATGATGAAAGGAAATTAAGAACCATGAATTGGAAAAATCCTAGATCTCACTGAAAGACAGATTCTGATAATTATTATTTTAATCAGAAGAATCTAGTCTTCCTATGTACAATTATAGAGTAATTTTTATCCCAACAACGGACTTCGACGCAAGCGGGGTGCTTAATTTATAATACTTTTATCAACAAACATATTTTCAAAACGATAACTAAAATATCCTATGTATGATTCATAGATATTTGAATTCTCAGAGGCTGGATGCCTCTGAATTACTATTATAATTGATTGATGGCATTTGGCAATTGATTGATCATTTATAGGTAACCGTTGTCATCAATATCTTCCGCTGTTTATTCTTTAGACCTCCTTGCATCGTTTTCCTCATTGTTGAGGATCATGAACCCCTGAACATGGGGTAATCTTTGTTATGATTAAGTTGCGCCAGCTGTTCCTGTCTTTGGCATCGTGGAGCACAACTTGAAGTGTGCTGTTAAGCGTAGAGCTGGTTTGGTCCGACCATCTGATGGGATTACGACCTCTCGGACGTTTGCTGTCAACTTTGTTGGTAGCCATCAGTTATTCGAGGTTATGTCTGTCCTTTCTGGCTATGTGACCGAAAAACTCCAGTACTCGGCGCAAGCAGATGGTGGAAAGACTAAGGGGATATCGTATTAGGATAACACAAAATGTCTATCACAAATCTTAAAACTAAAGGTTATATTTATAGGAATATAAATTTATAAATACCTATGTTCAAAAATCTTTATTTGCAGAATTAAGAAAACTAAAGACTTATGAATAAATAAAAGCGAAAGTAGTAAAGGCAAAGTGATGACAAATTAAATCAATTGACTTGTAAGTAATTAACAAAATAAGTGAATATAAATACAACTGTGTAAAAGTGTAAAAAAAAACCTCCATAATATAAGCGACTAAAAAAACAACCTTAAAAGTGACCAACATAAGTGACAGTGACTCGTCGTCAGGTCAGCGACAAGTGACGTATGCAAGTGACATGTACTGAGGTGTTTTGATGGTGGTTCTGTGGTTACCACGAATGCGGGCGTGCGGCCCTCCCGGCCGGCAGGTCAATGACATCGCCGGCACTCTGCGTGCTGTTCTTGGCACTTTGTGAGTATATTTTTCTTTGAGACATTTTTGAAGTTATACTTCTTTTGGCGCGTTAGGGAAAACTGAGTAAATTTTTAAGGGGCTATGTCGAAAAAATATCGGACGGTGATGGGCGTGGCTTAGCGTATTTCCAGTGCGAGGCGCCCCGCCGACCCGCTGCGACAGATCGCGCGCCTCGTCGCACCGCCATCGCATTAGGTCGTTGCGCTCAAGCCCGCGAAAAGATCGTCATTCCAAATGCAAATACACAGCTGCGCTATAAATATTATAGTTAAAATTTTCACATATAATACCACAAGAGCTTCAAAATTATCGGGTATTTTCCGATAGGTTCGTTGCAAACAAATGAAGGAGTTTTCAGGTTAAAAAATCACGAGCGCGAAGCGCGAGTGATTTTTCCTGAAAAACTTGACGACTTCATTTGTTTGCAGGGAACCTTGAGGGAAATGCCAGATAATTTTGAAGCTCGTGTGGTATTCGGGGGATTATTTTTCCGTCCCAAATGTCGGCCAATAGAATTGCACCATGAGATGAAATGAACAGTCAACAAATAAGAATTTCATAATATATAGTAACGACCAGAGAAAATATTCAAAAAAAATTGTTTCTTATTATATAGTAACGACCAGAGAAAATATTCAAAAAAAATTGTCAGTATAATACCATGTAGGTTGTACCACGTGACGTCGAATGGTGCAATTCTATTGGTCGATATTTGGCTCGGAAAAATAATCCAATAAATTCTATGTTTTATAACTTATAAAACATATAATTTATTTTAATTCGCCTATAGAATCATTATTATGTCACTATACTACCTAATTACTTGAACATTATGTAAAATGACATTGTAAGTTATTTAAACTCATCGAAAGTATTATTCACTTTCTCGGTAAAATTTGGTATGGTGGTAAATAGGTCTCGGACGTACGTAGGTATATAAAAAACAGAGCAGTATGAAAATTCTATAATACATTTTAAATTATATTTTGCATCGTTTTGATTTGTTTTTGTAGGCTTTCCTAGCTTTGATTGACACAAAGTAAATAATAACACAAAAAATGCAGTCACTATTTTACGGGCCGATTCTGGATTCAAACCCGGGACCTCAGCGCGGAGGCCGTACCGAGCACGCAATACAGCTACGAGTTACGACATCGAGGTAGTCTTGACTCTCGACAAGTCAGTCACTATGCTACCTCTTCCCTGGAATTCCGGGTCTATTTTACCGGGTTTTGCCAGGTCTAAATGTTGCTTCACTCTTCAGTGCCGCCATACAAAATCGAATTTTGGGTGTAAAGGTGTTCGAAATTTTTACACCATAAAATTAGTTTGATATGAAGTTTGAAAACATTATTATGGTTCAATGGTCACTAGATAGGGTATAAATGTTTGTAATGGTGAAGGTGGCCGTTACCAATCTAGAACATTTTTATTTAAGAACCAATTAGCTTCAAAATCCAGACCTGGCCAAATTTTGGACAATAAAACATGTGTCTAATGTACAAGGTGGAATAAGTGGCTGCCATGTTGTTTTAATATTTTTTAAGGCCAATTCGCTTTAATATCGATACTTTTGCGTCTTTGGTTACAAAGGTCATATCCGATTTTATACCTATTGACCTCAAAATTGTTATCTAGGCATACTTTGGCCCCAGAGGGTGAGCCTAATGCCAAAAAAGTGACTGCCATCTTGAATTTGAGAGCGTACATGTACGCTCGGGCCGATTTCTGCAAAATATATATCAAACTGAACATCTACAGGTTTTTTCTTCTTTCGCTATTTTTGGCTTGCCGTTGAAAGCAAGATCTTGACTTAGGTAATGTTAGAATTGAGAAAAGTGGCCGACATAGTGAGACTGATCCAATGTCAGAATTGAAAAAGTTACCGCCATTTTTAATTTCTTTGTTTTAAGGCTAACCGACCTCAAAATCGATATCTGTGTATAACTTTAGTTACAAAAGACTGATCTAATGTCACAATTGAAAAAGTAGCCGCCATTTTGAATTTCTTTGTTTAAAGGCCAATCGATATCTGGGCATTGTTTTGTGTACAAGAGGCAGATCTAATGTTAGAATTAAAAAAAGTGGCCACGATTTAGATATTTCTTGTTTTAAGGGCTATTTATTGGCTTTAAAATCTATGTGACCTTGCAGGTGGACGGCCGACGCTGCGCCGTGGCCTGGCCTTAAAAACAAATAAATACAAAATGGCGGCCACTTTTTTCAATTCTGACATTGGATTAGTCTTAGGCAAATAAAGTTATAGCCAGATATCGATTTTGTGGCCAATTGGCCTTAAAATGAAGAAATTCAAAATGGTGGCCACTTTTTTCAATTCTGACATTGAATTAGTCTTAGGCAACTAAAGTTATAGCCAGATATCGATTTTGTGGCCGATTGTCCTTAAAATGAAGAAATTCAAAATGGCGGCCACTTTTTTCAATTGCTACATTGGATCAGTCTTTGGTAACTAAAGTTATAACCAGATATCGATTATGAGATCAATTGGACTTCAAACAAGGAAATTCAAAATGGTGGCCACTTTTTTCAATTTTGACATTGGATTAGTCTTTTGTAACCAAAGTTATAGCCAGATATCGATTTTGAGGTCGATTGGCCTTAAAACAAAGAAATTCAAAATGGCGGCCACTTAATTCAATTCTGACATTGGATCAGTCTTTTGTAACCAAAGTTATACCCAGAAATCGATTTTGAGGTCGATTGGCCTTAAAACAAAGAAATTCAAAATGGCGGCCACTTAATTCAATTCTGACGTTGGATCAGTCTTTTGTAACCAAAGTTATACCCAGAAATCGATTTTGAGGTCGATTGGCCTTAAAACAAAGAAATTCAAAATGGCGGCCACTTAATTAAATTCTGACGTTGGATCAGTCTTTTGTAACCAAAGTTATACCCAGAAATCGATTTTGAGGTCGATTGGCCTTAAAACAAAGAAATTCAAAATGGCGGCCGTGTATACCAATTCTAACATTGGCTCTGAATATTTTAGTGACTATTGATCCATAATAAATAAATAAATAAGTAATATAAAAATTCATACTATAATAATTTTATGGTGTAAAAATTTGAACAGCCTTTGCACCCAAAATCCGAATTTTTCAAATGTATGACCGGCACGCAAGCGTCATTTACGCAAAATTGGCCCAGCATGGCATTCCAGGTATTACGCGTCCCTAGCTCTGGATTACGAAATATAAATAATAATACAAAAAAACCCAATGTCAATTTTTTTTCGTTCAGGGATTCGAACCCGGGACCGGGAGCGCGGTAGTCGTACCGATCACACATTATAACTAAAGTAGGTCTCCGAAAAGAAATAATTTACAAAGGTGAAAGGATGTAATAATTACGCTTGCTACCTATCTCATAGATCTAATAGAGCCTATAATTTTATATTGACACACGGACGTGAGCTGGATATACTGTAAAATAGAATTTGAAGGGCACTTTCAAATTTGCCGCGCGGGTCACGGCGGCAGCGCGGCCGCATCCCTATACCAAACGGGTAATTTGAACTTTGAAGGCGCCCAAAAATGTCGAGCGCACGTCCGTCGTCAGTAAAGATTCCGGGCGACTGAAGTCGGCACGGGCCACTCCCATGACAGTGATGGCGTATTTAGCCGTCGCGGATGAGCGGAAGAGACGGGAGGCGCACTCGTATGCCGAAATGAAATGGCGTAAGCGCCAAACCAATTTTCTTTTAATTGTGATTATACTATTCAATTTAGTTTGATTGCGTCTTTTTGTGACCTTAGAAAATATTGAGTTCTTGTATTTAAATCAAGTTACGAATGTATATATTACACCATTTAGAGATAAAGCGTGTTTAAAGAAAATATCAGAGGTAACTTTGGATTTTTTTTCTATCGAGAAAATTTGTAGTAATTGTGTTTTGGCTTTCGAAAATCATTGAGTTATATGTTCAATTTACACATACCCAAAAATCAAACTTCCGATCTTGGTACTTTACGAGAAATTTGAATTTAAATAACCTTAAATTTTTCGACATAGCCTCTTAAGATGCGCGCGCACACCGTCACGAAAAATCGACACCCTGAAGTTAGCTATAGTCAACATTTTAGTTTTGAATTTTGAACGTAGAATAAGGCGAAAGATATTGAAGTTTAACTTCTTTTGGCGCGTTATGTAAAAAGATTTTTATCTTGTTACGCCAAAGAAGTATAACTTCTAACGCGTGTATATAAGTACACACACACTTTTTTATACTGGCACGACCACGTGATCCCACTGCACCTTATGGTAAGTGGAGAGGGGTCCAGATAGATTGTCGACTGACGAGCGATGATTATGCCTTGTCAGTTGGCTCAATTATACCTGAACTGGATATACACAGGATATACTGATCCCCGAACGCGGCACACTTACGTCGGCCATAGCCTAGTTGGGAATGGAACGGACTGCCGAGATGAATGTCCGCAGGTTCAAAACCCAAGGGCACACATCTCTGACTTTTCTAAAAAGTTATGTGTGTATTCTTTGTGAATTATCGCTCGCTTTAACGGTGAAGGAAAACATCGTGAGGAAACCTGCATACCTAAGAAGTTATCTGAATTTCGAAGGTATGTGAAGTCTGCCAACCCGCACTAGGCCAGCGTGGTGGACTAAGGCCTAACCCCTCTCAGTAGTAGAGGAGGCCCGTGCACAGCAGTGGGCAGTATATAATACAGGGCTGGTATGATGATGATGATGACAGTAATTTTCACTGTTATTTTCAACGAAGAAACTGCACGTGAGTTGAATTTGTATTTGACTCCAAATAGATACTATTTTGTTATCTGCGTGCATACTAAGGAGCTAGTCAAACTTTTATTAAAGGTGAATTTAAATGAAAGAACGTGTTGCCGATGCGAAGGCTACATTTTAATTAATCTTTGTTACACAAAATAAGTACAAGACAGTGTGTGGGCTTATTCTATGAATTGAGACCGACAATGCAGAGTCAGCGTCTCAATCCAGAACGCACGCTTCGGGACGTTCAATACTTAACTAAGGATTGTTCGGAACGTAGCATTAGGACTAGCTGTACCAGAGTATGTTTTCGTATCAGGATGCAGAAAACAGCAAACTTTGCCGATGCGGTACCAGGTGTTGCTACGAATGACCAAATTTTACCACATTAAGCTTCTCTTTCACAAGAATTGTTGTATAATCTCCGTCATTTTTGGTTTTAGCACCTAAAATACTCAACTCTCTGTTTAAGTTTGAATTATTTATTCTTCAGGCCTATATCTAAAGCATAGGCAGAAGTATACCCATTATGTAATAGAGAGCAAACATCTTCCAAACTCATAGATTAGATACGCTACGTCAAACCAAAGTAAACATGTAAAGACGAGCATCTTTACATCAAAACACACAATTACATCAATTTAAAAGTGTAACAAAATCAGTATCCATAAATAATTCCGATCGAGTCGGCAAGTTTGACCCACATTTCGTTATATCGTAGTTTGTCATTGTCAACTCCGAGCAACCTGAAGTGTTGGTTACGAAACATTGTGTCTCTACTCCTTTTCATGGTTGTGAATAATGCATCTCAGAGATCAGGATACTTTTCAGTGCTATCTATTATTTCTCTCAAATGTTGATGCGGTACTTTTTCAATATCATCGGAATTAAGCTTAGTTTTTACGGACGCATTATTACCTTAATTCCCTTTGGGGATCAAGAAAGAGACAAATAGGGTTAGAAATATCTACACACAGTGCTACGTGTTCTATAATTCGAAACTGGAAACTTATAAGTCCATATATTGGGCGCCGCTAGACCACGGAGGTGACGATATACATCCACAAACAATTTCTTCCTACCCAATTTGCATTTCTTCTTCCTTAGTATCTTCAATACACTCACAATTCCTCTGGCTATGTAAGTACAAACCTACATAGCGATTATATGTAGGTACCTATAGAACAATGTATCCCATTCATTTGGAAAAAATACAATCAAATTCGAATTCAATTGTCAAACCCAAAAAATTAACGCGACATATAATATAGAAATATTTGGAATACAGGAAAATAATTTACAAACATTTCATATCTATCCGTCAAATACGTCAATCCGATTATGAAGTGATCAATCATATACATCGTTCACAAGTCATTTGTTTGAGTTTTGGCGGGAACTTGGAAGTGTCATGAGGTGCTCTTGTTTTAATGCATTATTTTAGTGATATGCTTTATATTGCATAATTATGGTGGTATATTATCCAATGTAGTTCTATTAAAGAGCTAAAATGAAGTGAATTGAAATAATTGTGCTAATCAAGTGTTTTTTTGTTGCCGCCAAAACTCCTCGATAAAGTCTTGGTATGTTAGCCACTACTTTACTTCGACAAACTACAGATAATAAAATAGACAAACCAAACTTGACATTGGCAAAATGTGAACACAAATGCCATTATAAAAAAAAAGAAAAAAAAAAGTCATTTGTTATGGAGGTTTTGTCACACATAGACGTGGAGGGCGCAGACGAAACCGCGGTCTATAAAAAAAAACTGAAATAATAAGTTACTTCCCTTATTTCAATATAATCCTCCTTAGTTTACTTGAGCGCCTATTCATTTTACCAATTTTTTTCGTTTATTTGCTGTATTTAATAACAAAAACAACCATTCTATAAAAATATAACACGAATCCCATAACCATTTTAAAATTTATAAAGAAAAACGTGTTGGCAAAAAGTACGAAATGTAGGTTACGATGTTCTTCGTAAAAGGCTCGATATGATTGTGGAAGTTTCAACACGATGGTTTTGTATGAAAATTGGCACATACATAAAATCTGGATTATATAATATTATCTCAAAAAGGGGACCATGAGATATTGAAATGTATAAAAAAGACGACTAGCAACTACTGCCTTTTATCTCCGAAGGGGTAAACAGAGGCGTAACTTCACAAACTACCGTTAAATATAGTTAATTTGCTGCATCAGTACGGCCCTGTCACGCACCGCTCCCTGCAGTGTATGGCATACCCTTCACAGCTGAATTGTTGCATGGCCCTCCAATGCGTGGCCAAAATGCGGCTTGCTTAATTGCCTGTTAGATTGTATTGGATTTGCGTTTCACAGATGGTTTATCATATTGTAATAATTGATTTATGGTATTTGTGGATTTGAACAATTCAGGAGTGAGGAGAAATACATGCGTGGATGAGCTCAAGCGTTTATCTAATAATAATATAAAACTAAGGAATCTAAGGAAGGGCAGGCAGAAGGGTGAGTTCAGTCATAAGAGGATGATTTATATAACTAAACTGGGGTATCATGTGTTTCTGAATTGCAAAACATTTTTTAGTTGCTCCATTGGGAGTGAAACCCTGAACCTCACAATACACAGTCAAGACTAGAATTGTGAATCAATAATGCACAGAAAATAATTTTGCGTTTCTCCGCGTGCAAGTTCCCTTCCGTGATAAACTGTTGCCTAGATTGTTTCTCATAAATTGCTTAAAGTAGTCACAGTTTTGACTTCACAGTTCATAAAACCACTAAACTTACCTCGTTGAAATGAAAAAAACGTAAGCATAACGTAAAAACGTTGTGACTTGAGAGGCTTTTAATAACAGTCCTTATTGTAAGAGACATATGCGCTATGACTTGTCATTCTTCAAACGAGGTTTAAAAAGAGTGCTCACCTCCCGGTAGGCAACGGCTTGGCTGTGCCTCTGGCATTGCTTTAGTCCATGGGCGGCGGATGCTGCTTACCATCAGGCGGACCAATCGCTCGTTTGCCTACTAAGGAAATAAAAAAAAAATTGTAAAGTTAACTTGTACAGGAGAAATTGACAGAAGTTTCTTTTTCTAAACAATATTCTACCCTTTAACAAGGGAAATGTAATTCTACCCTACATAATATGTTACTTAGCTCTTATTTTTATTTATTTCGATATAACTTTTAAGTGTCTTTCCATTAAGACAAAAAGAACCTTCCCTTTCAAATCGGATACATTACACCCAACTATATTCTATAGAATCTGACCACGCCACAGAAAACGACACCCCACGGCTAAAAGCTAGATAACACCCTTACAGCGATTGTCCACTGCCACCGACAAACTACGTGAATCGAATTCGGACCTACGATCGTGTCGATTGCGTCGATCAGTGATGTAATTTGGTATAACTTTAAAAAAATATTCGGTGTTGATAATGAATGTAGTGGAAATATTTTGTTATGCTTTCTATCGGTGTTTAGATCAATCACGATATTAGGCCGATTACAGTGAAATCTTCATAGGTTCTAATTTGTTTTATAAGGAATGACTAGACGTTTATAACCCTCGTAAAGCACGAGGCGTTTTCCGGCGTTTTTGCCATGTCTATTATTGGAATCAAATTTGACAGCTCATATGATAGGACCCTTTCATTTAATTTTTATCCGTGGTGCTTTACAACTGGCTGTTCTAGTTGTAAACGTCTCTAAACTTGAGGTTAAAATACCTCCTTAGTTCATTATTTTTGTCTCCCGCTTTGCTATGGAGGGAAGTGGACAATTAATATTTCCAACTTCTCCCTATATTTCTATTTGATTAATTTCGTTGAGGGTTAAAGACAGATTAGTGTTCCCTGAGACTCGCCGAGCTTCACCGCTCTGTGTCATAAAATGAGTGCCACAGTTGATCCTGGTTTAAAGGAGTTGCAGTGGCGGGTGTGAGGGCGGGGTAGTCTCTGTATAGCCCTCGTTGTATAGTAAGATACATGCCCGCCCATAAAGAATAGCAATACCATCCAAAACTTTGAATTACAAACCATTGCGTGGCATTCCACTGCCTTCGTTACCTTGAAACATTAATATCATATTATAATGCCCTTATACAGTAATTGTATTAGCTGCAATGTCTAAAACTAGAAATAGACATTGCGGTGGTCTATCCAGATAGACCCTCATAGAGATTTTGACACCATAGACAATGTCATCCACGACGACGTGCTCCAATAATTGTCCTAATCGCATTCAGTCCATGTGCAACCTTCTGCTGATGTTTTGCTCTTTACATATTTTTTTTTTTTTTTTTTTTTTTATTGCATTTAATGACGAGACGAGCATGCCGTTCGCCTGATGGTAAGCGATACGACCACCCATAAACAGTAGCAACACCATCCAGCATCTTGAGTTACAAAGTACTGTGTGGCATTCCACCGCGCACGTCATCCTGAGACATAGGATGTTAAGTCTCATTATGTCCAGTAGTTACACTGGCTACAATATCCTTCAAACCGAAACACAACAGTGCATGCACACTGATGCTTGATGGTAGAAATAGATATTGCGGTGGTAGCCACCCAGACGGACTCTTACATATGAGAGACCTAACACCAGTAGAGGTCTCGGGTTCGATCCCCGAGTTGGGCAAAGTGATATTGGGTTTTACTAATCAGTATCAGCCCGGAATTTGAAATTTGTACACGATATGGCGATAGGCTCGCCCCCTATCACTTCATGGGTCGGAATACTCACGGCAAAAAGTGGATGCACTAGTTGTGCCTCTGCCTTCGGGGATAAAAGGCGTAAGTGTGTGGGTGTATGCGGGAATGTATGACATTTAGAAAATTGGAAGAAGCAAAAGAAGTGTGCCAGAATCGTGCAGTGGCAAACCATAGTATTTACCTACGAGATAAGGTCGTGATAAAGGTATTAAATGTAATCCACGATTCTTCTAGAATTCAGGCTGTTTAGGGAATTTAGTTTTAGCAATTGACAATTTTGTAGCAATTATATGAAAACGATTACTGACTCGTTGCTGCCTTCGTGTCGTGTGTCTTAGATAATTGACAGCATTTATACGACGCTTTATCGAAATCTATACTATCTAGAGTAAAATAGACCGTATTTTATATTAATTTGAGTGGTTTTCGGTAATCACGCGACTGCGTACATAAATAAATCTCAATTAGAACTTATCTCCCATCTGCTAATCACTTTGCTTTTCATACTGTCTCCGCATCCGCAATGCGGAAACGGAAATTGCTAAATCGACTTCGCGTCAAAATACGCGTGCCACGGATAATATTCATGTTATATTGATCCTTTAAACACCGTTTATGAACATCGTTGATATAATGTAAGCTCATGACTATCTCTGATCGGCTAGAAGCGCATAAAGTACCCTTCATCGAGATAATTGCGATAATTAATTACATTATCATCTAAACTATTATATAAAGCTGAAGAGTTTGTTTGTTTGTTTGAAAGCGCTAATCTCAAGAACTACAGGACTGATTTTGAAAATTCTTTCACTAATAGGAAGCTACATTACTCCTGAGTGCTATAGGCTACTTTTTATCCCGGAAAAACTTTTCCACGCGGGCGGAGCCGCGCGCAAAAGCTTTATAATATTGTTAGAAACTGAAGCGATTTCGATTTAAATAAAAATATCTTCCACTGATTTTACAGCAATACTTTCACAAAGATATAGAACACTACGACTGAGCCACGACTGAGACAGAAAGAGAGGCGCGAATGAGAGGGCACATCGATACGCACCCTTTTTATACACCCAACTGTTACTTCCACTACTAGTTCGATATCACAAATACCCTCACAAACCGTTATATCCTAACAATATTATAAATGGAAGTGTTTGTGGAAATGTTTGGATTCTTGTTAAACGCAAAAACAGCTGAACGGATTTGGATGAAATTTAGCACACGAATAGTCCATGTTTTGATTAACATACGTATTTTATGTTATTAATCGTAATTTGCTTACGTAGGAAATATTTGAATTTTATACTGTGAGTAGGTGATGCTCGCGGCTCCGCCCGCGTGAAAAGTTTTTCCGGGATAAAAATCTTTTCCCGGGATAAAATGTAGTCGATAGCACTCAGGAGCAATGTAGCTTCCTATTAGTGAAAGATTTTTCAAAATCGGTTCAGTAGTTCCTGAGATTATCACGTTCAACGAAACATTCAAATTCTTCAGATTTATAATATTAGTTTAGATAGTATGTATAGGTTATTATGTGGCGCTGACTCACAGATGGCGCAATGGATCCGTATAATGTTCTTGGAAAGGTTTTTCATACGGACGAAGCCGCGTGCATCGCCTAGTACATTTATTTATACTGATACAATGATCTTAACTTTTGTAGCGAGAAAGGCTTGTCACACGGACGAACCCGCGTGCATCGTCTAGTACATTTATTTATACGGACACTACAAAGTGCCTCCACTAAACTTGGTAGTAAGTGGAGTTCCATCCATATAGTCTTGATGAGAGATAATTACTCCCCATCAGTCGACATTATTATGTCGGTTTGAAACTGGATATAGACAAGCTAATCCCGGACCAGATTTTAGCAATTACGGGTTTACACCGTATGATCGTTATCTGGATGAAACCTGCATACCTGAAAAGTTCTCTAGAATTTTGAAGGTACGTGAAGTCCGCCAACCCGCACTAGGCCAGCGTGGTGGACCAAGGCCTAAACCCTCGCAGAAGTAGAAGCCCGTGCTCAGCAGAGGGCATTATGTAAATAATACAGCGATGGTATGGTATGATACCTGATGAGAAGTGGAATAAGTTTCACATAAGAGTGTTAACTGACGAGATTATCCTATCGCCAATCGACACAATTATGCCAGCCTGGTTAAAATCCTCATAAACATGACTATTTGCAAATTGGTTCCAATGAAAACCTAAATTAGATTTAAAAAACCTAAAGACATCTCTGCACACCATTTATTACTACATAAAATTCTCGTAACAAGCCAAGTTGCAAAGTTAAAGAAATGTTAAGCAAGTTAAATGGACTTTTTCTTTCGCTGTTGCACCACGCCTTCCAATTAAACTCATAAATTGTTTAATTGCAAACAGAATTTTACGTTGCAGCTGTATTTTTGTGCGTTAGATACTAAAATAGATATAAGAAAGAAACATTGGACATAAAATATAGATCATGGTAGATCATCTAGGTAATTGTCTACAAAAGATGTAATTCACCTAAAACCACCATTATTTACATTCTTAACCTCCAAATATCATTAGAAATGAACCAATATTCAGCGTATTTCCCCTAATTCGGCAACGACGAAGCCTTACGCCCGAGGCGGTCAATTATGCAGATCCCTTAGGAATATTCCGATCCAGTACGAGACTCCCGTGTCAAAGGACAACGGGAAATTCGATCACACGCTATTCGCGAGGAAAATAACAAAAGGTCTTCATAGTGCCTTGTAAATGTACAATGTTATAACTTGACCTTGTGAGAATTACTGAGGATAGATTAAGGTTTAGTTTTATATCAATTTAAGTTTTACTGCAAGGTGGACAGACGACTTCATAAAGGTCGCAGGAACACGCTGGATGCGGGCCGCTTTTGACAGGTCCGTCTGGAAATCTTTAGGGGAGGCCTATGTTCAGCAGTGGACATCATGTGGCTGATGATCATGAAGTTTTACTTAAATTTTACCGGTGTAATTACTGGGCATTATGTGGTATTTCTACCGCCAAGCAGCAGTGTGCATGCACTGTTGTGTTCCGGTTCAAGGAAATCGTAGCCAGCGTAATTACTGAGCATTATGAGGCTTAACATTTTATGTCTCAGGGTGACAAGCGCAGTACTTTATAGTTCAAAGTTTGAGTGTTGCTACTGTTTATCCAGTCGCTTACCATCACGCTGGCGGCTTGCTCGTCTCGTCATTCTATTGTAAAAAAAACATACAAACGAGTATTGAATACCACCTTCTTTATTGGAAGTCAGTGAAGCTTCATTTAACGTCAGTTGACCTTACTATTGGACTATGCTAATTAAAGTCGTGGTAAAATATTATCATGAAATCCCTTGGTGATTTTGGTTAAAATAAAAAACTAAGGCGTCAAAATTTAAACCCAATTTCTTTTTATTTATTTATTTATATGGTACACCAATAGCATATATATTATAACAAAATTAAGACGTCTAAGACAACGCAATCATTACGGGCTGATATATATGCCCATTACAGGTATACGCAGCTACATCAAAATTACAAATAAAGTTGAAAAATATACAAAACAAAATTAAACTACAAAAAAAAAGATATGTAAACTAAATAAACTAATTATGTAAGAGGACTACAAAAGTTTAATAATTTGTTTTTAAGCGTTCGAAATTTATCACTAAAAATATCGAGCTCCTTAATTTTGCTAACAAAGTCATTGTACTCGTTACACATGCACGTAACAGGATTTTGTAACCCAAGGTTGGTACGAGATGGCGTAGTGTGAAAAATTTTTGTTAACTGATATCTGGGATAGTGATAAGGAACCGACAGTGAAAAACGGCCTAAGAGTTCCGCACTTTCAACATATCCATTTAAGATTTTATACAAAAAGTACATGTCCAGTAGTTTCCGCCTATCATGAAGGGAGATCATACGAAAATGATTGAGACGCATGTTATATGGACTTCTGTGGGAGAAAATTGAGGTGTTGAAAGCTATATGTCTTGTGAACGTACGCTGAAGACTCTCAATGCGTTGTGAATGAGCGCTATAGAAAGGGGACCACACAACACTGGCAAACTCGAGTTGGCTGCGCACGAGCATGTTATACAGTAAAATTTTAGTTCCAATTTTGAATTCTATGCTATTACGTTTAATGAAACCTAACATTTTTGAGGCTTTCTTGACTTTAATACATACTATATTCCTGGGACTGGAGTCAAGATGCCTTTCAACAGTCCATCAATGCTCATAGAAAACAGTAAAATGTATGGGAATGACAAATGTCTATTTCTACCGCCAAGCAACAGTACATGCACTGTTGTGTTTCGGTTTGAAGGACATTGTAGCCAGTATAACTACTGGACATAATGAGACTTAACATCACCTTGAGTTACCAAGTACTGTGTGGCATTCCACTGCGCTCGTCATCCTGAGACATAAGATGTTAAGTTTCATTATGTCCAGTAGTTACACTGGCTACAATGTCCTTCAAACCGAAACACAACAGTGCATGCACACTGCTGCTTGGAGGTAGAAAAAACATGGGATTGGAAAAGGCATTGGCTGAGGCCCTGTACTCTTACTTCTTACCTTACTCTTACTAATATTATAGATGCGAAAGTTTGAGAAAATGTTTGGATTTTTTTATGTTTGTTAGATATAAACGCAGAAACAACTAAACGGATTTGGATATTTGGCACACGTGTAGAACATGTCCTGGATTAACACACAGGCTACTTTTTATCCCGCTAAATGAATGGGAAATAATGGATGGCTCTCATGGGAAATAATGTATATTTTTTATCTAATTCTTTAAATAGATGGCGCTGGCGTCGTATTGTGTTTTAGGGACTTTTGTAACGGGAAAGGCTTTTCACGTGGGCGAAGACGCGAACATCACCTAGTATATAATAACGCTTTTACTTTAAGATGAATATGAAAGTTGTTGTATCTTTTGATAGCCTTAAAGATTTCCGCTTTGACCCCGCCTTCCCTCCATTATGAGTCGAAGTAAATCCAATAGCGTAGGGAGAGGCGGTTAACATCATAAAGTTACAGGGTCAAAGGATAAGGTCCATAAAGCGAACGACATCTAGTAACAGTTAAGAATTATTTGCGCGTGTAACTTTGGAAAATCTGCTTAATCTTTTTTTTTTTATTTCTCAATTGTCTCACGTTTGTCCGCTATCCGCCTGATGTAAAGCGATGATGCGGCCTAAGGTGAAGCACGCTTGCCCAGAAGAAACCGATTCACTCGCGACTTGAAGAGTCCCAAATTATATCTATGCGGAAATAGACACGATGGTAGTGAATTCCACAATTTGGCTGTCCGCACAATAAAGGTGGAAGCAAAGCGCTTAGTGCGAGCTCTTGGAACTTAATCTATACTAATACTAATCCATACTTATATTATGAAGAGAAAAAAATGGATTTTTGTATGTTTGTAACGAATAAACTCATAAACTACTAGACTGATTTCAAAAATTCTTTGCCCAATATAATGCTTCGTTATCAGCAAGTAACATAATTTATATTTCACTTTTATTCTACTAGCTTTTGTTGGCGGATCCGCCTGCGTGAAAGTTTTTCCGGGTTGAAAGTCCCGCTATATACTTTTCCGACGTAAAAGTATTCTGTCCCAGGTCTCCAACTATCTCCATATACCAAATTTCATCGAAATCGATTTAGAGTTACTTTCAAACACACACTCACGCCTTAATATGCGTGAGTGTGTGAGTGTGTGTGTGTGTGTGTGCCTCTGCCTACCCCAACTAGTGCACCCACTTTTCGCCGTTATTCTGTCCCATGATGTGATAGGGGCCGAGCTTATCGCCATATCGGGCACAAATTCCAGACTCCGGGCTGATACTGAATAGAAAAACTCAATATCACTGCCCGCACTACGCCACCGAGGCAGTCCTTACTTTCGCTTAGTCGAGCTACTTTCGCTTTTATAATATTAGTTTGCAAGTATCGATTTGTTTAAAATTTAAGCCTAAAACTAACTTTTTTAATCAACTTTTTTATATATAGAAAATATGTCAATCAGAATAAAGCTTTATTTGACATTCCTCATCATCATCACCCACTTCAAGTCCAATTGAATTCAATTGATCTGAATATTGATATGGATAGAAACTATTATTATATAATTATATGCAGATGTAGAATGAAGGCTAAAACCTCTGAGTAATAGGGGAAACCCAGCTGTGGAATAGTATTTTAGTACAGAACTGATTATTAAAGAATAATAAGTCTTAAATTGTAAAGAAGTAAAATATAAGGCAAAGAACTCACGAAGCGATTATCACCCGCGTCAGCCGAGGTTGCGGGCCCGCAATTCCTGTAGAATGCAAATATAAACGTCAAAAATGAATGCACAATTCACAACGCGTTTTACGCCCGTGGCGTGCGCGGTTGAACGCGGAATCCGCTGTACCGGCGGGCAACTAGTAAAATCGCGCGGGCCGCCGTCAGTACGCCGCACCCGCACCCGCAGCCTCGCCGGGTTGCGCCCAGTGTATGCACCCAGAACCTTTTGGGTCTTCTTTCTTTAATTCTTCTGTGAAGTATGTCTAACGCAACATCTCGTTTCTGGTGTGTGTCCACTGTCCATGGTGTTCTGGAACTCAACTGACCGTTAACCGCCCGTCTTGCGATAATCGCCCGCCAAGTTTGCGGGTGACAATCGCAACCGCGACGGTTGCATAATCGCACAGATCTCCGGTCGTCGTGAATTTGGAAATAAAACAGCTGTTTCTCGACCGCGGATAAAAACCGCTTCGTGAGGTCTTAGCCTAAGCCTATAAATTACCGTAATATGATTAAATGATAATTTCAAGCTCCATTTCTAGAATAAAAAGCCGAGTGGTTCAATTAATAAGGATTAAAATAAGTTTATGTCTAAAACGTCCAGTAGAATTAATCTTGATAATTAGCAACCACTTTTAATTTTTAAAGATTCTTTTGAGGTCTAATTTTTTGATAAAATAGTCAAGAAGTTAATAAGGACTATTTTAAGTTAAATTTATAACTAAACCGCTCATAATATGAATCTTGTCAAAACCACTTACATTTATTTTAATCACATTTTAAATGGAGAAGTAACTTTTTTTTACAACTGTACATGAACACTGCTGAATGTAGAAAAACTATGTCTGTTTGTTACCCTTTCAGTTAACCAAAAAAACATATTTTGATCAAATTTGGTACAGAGGTAGGTTTCTTCTTCTTCTTCTTTTAGGATAATGGCTCCACCGTTACACCGGTGATTTTTCTAATGGCTTCATGTAGATAGAGTTACTGAAAAGTCAAAAAGCATAACTCAAATTTGGCAATTTTCCTATCGGCATCAATTACAAGTTCCGGCCTGAAGTGTCCTATGAAAATTATTAATATTATTTTAAAAGAGGTAAGTTTAAACCCCAAGAAAAGATATATACCATACCAGCCCTGTATTATATACTGCCCACTGCTGAGCACGGGCCTCCTCTACTACTGAGAGGGGTTAGGCCTTAGTCCACCACGCTGGCCTAGTGCAGGTTGGCAGACTTCACATACCTTCGAAATTCAGAAAACTTCTCAGATATGCAGGTTTCCTCACGATGTTTTCCTTCACCGTTAAAGCGAGTGATAAGTCACAAAGTATACACTCATACTTAACTTTTTTAGAAAAGTCAGAGTTGTGTGCCCTTGGGTATTGAACCTGCGGACATTCGTCTCGGCAGTCCATTCCACACACAACTAGACTCCCGGGGCCGTCTCGTATGCGCCGAAGAAGGCCACCGCGGGTTTTGGTTGGTATGCCGATGTAGAGTGTACATAGTGTTAGGGACTCGGTCCAATGCTCGCTCGGATGATGCTATACTCCCGAGTGTCGACATTGGGCCGTAAGACTGTGCGAAACCAACATAACCGTTCCACTCACCCCCAGTGGTGGTAGCGATAACGCGTTTTTACCCCGCGAAAAAAAAAAAAAAAAAAAAAAAAAAGAGTTGTGTGCCCTTGGGTATTGAACCTGCGGACATTCGTCTCGGCAGTCCATTCCACACACAACTAGACTATCGTCGCTTTTAACAAAGATGTAGGCTACTTTTTAATATCAAATATACCGAAATTTCACGTGGGTAAAGCCACGAGCAAAAGCTAGTCTTAATCTAAATACAAACAAACTTTAACGTATACAAATCGAATGTCTCACTACGAAATATTAATAATATAATCTATTATTATGAAAATATCAATGAAAAAAAGCCAGTATACGACTTACATTTAGGCATCACGCCATTCCTTTTCGGAGGTAGACATAGATAAAACCCACCCACATGTTTATATTACAAACCTATTAATCAAGAATGCATATTTATATACTTCTAGATACATAATTTACATGTTAGCATAAAATTAATTTCACAAAATTATTTTTATACTAACATGTAAATTAACTTATCACACAAGACCAGTGTCATTTGGAAATGTATACCTGTAGGCAACTAGGCTAAGATTATATTTCGGTCTTCACGATACAGGCTTGCCTAGTGTGCGCCTTAATGTTGAGGCCCTGAAGGAGGCTGCTCTGGCCCAGGCGTGGATCCCCGTGCCAGTCGGTCCAGCACGGGTTGAAGAGGAGGCGGAGTGGTTCGGGGCGACGATGTCGCGTGTCTGTGACGCGGCTATGCCCCGAGTCCGTCGCCTCCCCGAGAAACGCCAGGTGTTCTGGTGGTCGGCGGAGCTCACGCAGCTGCGTGCATCCTGCGTAGCTGCTCTTCGCCGAGTTGGCAGGCATCGTCGTCGCCGGACTCGTTTACCTGGCGACGAGGACCAAGAGCGGCTGCTTCATGGCCTCTACAAAGAGGCCAAAAGAGCGCTGCACGTAGCAATTGTGAGGGCAAAGTCCGCGGCGCACAAAGAGTCCCGGAATACTCTCGACAGCGATCCGTGGGGGCGCCCGTACCGTGTGGCGATGAAGAGGTATCGTCCATGGGCGCCTCCGCTTACGCAGAGTCTCCGGGGCGACCTGGTAGAAGAGGTCGTCGGGACTTTGTTTCCCGCAATCGAAGATGTCACTCCTCCCCCGATGGCGTCACATTCATCGTCGCCATCGTCGCAAAGTTCGGCAGGGGATATACCGGAGGTTTCGCCCGCAGAATTTAGGGCGGTAGTGCTTCGGCTGCGGAGTAAAAACTCTGCCCCAGGTCTTGACGGCATACCCGGTCGTGCGTGGGTTTTAGCTGTCAAGCATCTGGGTACGAGGCTCCGCGGCCTCTTCTCCGCGTGCATTGAGCAGGGCCTTTTTCCATCACAGTGGAAAACTGGCAAGTTGGTTCTGCTCAAGAAGGAGGGACGACCCGCAGAGTCACCATCGGCCTACCGGCCTATCGTGCTGCTCGACGAGGTCTGTAAACTTTTCGAGCGGATTATACACGCTCGCCTCGTCGAGCATCTCGAGAGGGTTGGGCCGGACTTGGCAGATTGCCAGTTCGGTTTCCGGCATGGCCGATCTACAGTCCATGCGATTTTGCGGGTCAAGGCACAAGCGGAGGATGCAATCGCCCGGGGTGAAGTGATCGTGGCGGTGTCTCTTGACATCGCCAACGCGTTTAACACTCTTCCCTGGGCTTGCATACACGAAGCACTGCAGTACCACGAGGTGCCACTATATCTTCAGCGTCTGGTCCGATCGTACTTGTCTGACAGGTACATAGTGTACCCGGGCGCTGATGGGTGGCACCGGAGAGCAATGGCCTGCGGTGTTCCACAGGGCTCAGTCCTGGGCCCTCTCCTGTGGAACATCGGTTACAATTGGGTGCTCCGTGGTATCAACCCTCAAGGCGTCGCTGTTGTCTGCTACGCGGACGACACCCTGGTGACAGCGACGGCTAGGACCTTCCATGAGGCTGCCCTGCTCGCTTCGTCTAGTACGGAGCAGATGGTGAGCAGGATTCGGCGGCTGGGCCTCTCAGTGGCGCTGAACAAAACGGAGGCCCTTTATTTCCATGGGCCCCGGAAGAGGCCACCATCGGAGGCCCATATTGTAGTGGAGGGGGTGCGGATTCCCATCGGCTCCACAATGAAGTATCTGGGTTTGGTGTTGCACAGCCGATGGGACTTTCGTGCCCACTTTGCGATGCTCTCGCCGAAACTGGTGCGGGCAGCAGGCGCGCTTGGACGCTTGCTGCCAAATTTGGAAGGTCCCGGTAACCCTTGCCGAAGTTTATACGCTGGAGTTGTGCGGTCTATGGCCTTATACGGTTGTCCCGTTTGGGCCGGGTCCCTGAATGCTCGATGCGTCGCTCTACTGCGCAAACCGCAGCGTTTAGTGGCGCAGCGACTCATCAGTGGCTACCGCACAGTCTCCCACGAGGCGGCCTGCGTCTTGGCCGGTATTCTGCCATGGGATTTGGATGCCAAATACCTCTCGTCAGTATTCTTCTGGCGTGAGGAGGCATCCCGTCTCGGGCAGAGACTAGCTCCGAGGGAGGTAACGGCCCAATTGGCCTCCATCCGCAGCGCAGCCGTGGAGGAGTGGCATACCAGGCTGGAGAGCCCGTGTGCGGGCTTGAGGACTGTCGCGGCAGTGCGACCTGTCTTCTTAAGCTGGCTAGACAGGCGCCACGGTGCGCCGACATTCCGTCTGACACAGGTGCTGACGGGCCACGGGTGTTTCGGCTCGTTTCTGTGTCGGATCGGGAAGGAGGAGTCCGCCGTGTGCCATCATTGTGGCAACGGCCGCGACGACACAGTCCAACACACTCTTGAGGAGTGCCCAGCCTGGGACCTACAACGCAGCGCTCTTAGAGCAGTCGTCGGAGGAGACCTCTCGCTGCCGGCCGTGGTGTCCGCCATGGTCGGTGGCTGGAGGTCATGGCGAGCGATGGCCTCCTTCTGTGAGTGCGTCATCTCGCGGAAGGAGAGCGCCGAGCGGGATCGTGAGCAGAACGATCCCGCCCGCAGCCAGAGGAGACGAAGGAGGCGTCGGGTGGACGACTGACCGGCGCCTCGTGCCCTGCGGTCCGGGGGCATCTAAAGAATTCCGCCACGGCATTCCTTGCCTGTCGTAAGAGGCGACTAATGGGGATTAAAGTGAGAATCGCGGAGCGAGCAGTGGGGGTCTGCTGGCTCGACTACTTACAATAGCGACTCCGAGGTGGACGACAATGCGGGTGGTCGGTCTCCTGCAGTCGTAGACGTCAAAAGCGTCCTGTAGAGCTCGGGGGCATCTTAGCCCCCTCATATAGAGATGAGCCGCAATGCGGCATCGCGCAGGGGCGGTTCCGTGCAGCTATCTTCGTGCAACAAGATACCCCGGGGCCGTCCCGAAGGCGCCGAAGAAGGCCACCGCGGGTTTTGGTTGGTATGCCGGTGTAGGGTGTACATAGTGTTAGGGACTCGGTCCAATGCTCGCTCGGATGATGCCATACTCCCGAGTGTCGACATTGGGCCGTTAGATCGGTGAAACCAACATAACCATCCACTCACCCCCCAGTGGTGGTAGCGATAACGCGTTTTTTCCCCGCGAGAAAAAAAAAAAAAAAAAAAAAAAAAAAAAAAAAAAAAAAAAAAAAAAAAAGGCTTACCTAGTGTGAAGACCATAGGATATTACCACTGTAAATTTTATCTTACGTAAATATATTTTCATTTTATTTCATGTCATTCCGCTAGCTACATTGTTACATATAATAGGGGCATCCAATTGCCATTATCAATTCCAAGCTCCTGCTTATACTGATTAGAAAATTCCGACATCAATATGCCCAACCATCAATTTCCCTAACCTCGAGATTGAACCCGAAACCTAAGCGCTGCAGTTATAACGCATAAAGAAAATAACTACGCTGAAGCAGTTTAACATAATAAGTATATATTATAAAAGTTATAACTATAATGATTACAAGCTTCGAAAGGAGCAGGAATAAAGTTTCTCGTTCCGTCTTCCCTAGAGACTTTACTTTAGCGCGTAGAGCGAAAACTGAATCTAAATGTTGTGGAAGTAATATTAACTATCATTATTTTCTGGAAATAAAGTTAAGTCTTTGGTTTAATTACAACGCATTTGTAGCTTTTGTACGATATATTTATTTATATAACCGAAAGAACGTTTACAGTAGTAACATAAAACTATTCATTTTAAACGATAAAAAGATTTTTGCCTATGGCGTTAAGTCCGTCTATATATTTCTATTAGTCTTGCTGGTGTCTCCGCCCGCGTGAAAAAGATTTTCCGGGATAAAAAGTAGCCTATAGCACTCAGGAGTAATGTAGCTTCCTATTAGTGAAAGAATTTTCAAAATCGGTCCAGTAGTTCCTGAGATTAGCGCGTTCAAACAAACAAACAAACTCTTCAGCTTTATATATTAGTATAGATTAACACCATACAGTTCGGACGCTTAGTCACGGTCGGCTTGAAGTTGGTCACGGGTGGCGCCAAAGCCTTTGTTTCTGGAGACTAGAGTTTGACGACAGATGTAGAGGGCGGGCGTCGTCTTCTTCAAACCGGCCATAACTTAGCGGCCGTACTGTACATCAAAGTTGTTCCCCATTCGAGGTATTGTACATTAATATCGATTCGATACAACTTTTTTTACGCATTTTACACACTTTTGCCTATTTACCAACCGCCTCCCAATTCTTGGCAGATAAATAGACATTGACATCGTTGTTTGCGGTGATCACCATTACACTTTGAATTATAAAAATAACAAACAAAAACCCGATGTGTCTAACATTTTTGGTCCTCCGAGCCGGATTTTATTACGGCTGCGGGGCGTGTTTTTCTACATTAAAACAACACATCTGTTGCCTGGCATACAGCCAGCGGTTTGAGGACATTTTATTAAAAGCAAACGTACCCAAACGGGGAATCGAAACGGCACTTATTTTTATTTGTTATCGGTTAGGAAAATGTAAGATAAATGGGTTAGGTGGAAAACAAGCTTGGGTTTGAGTTATTGGTATACTTTTTCAACATAAGGTCATATCTTGGAGTCCGTGATTCTTTTTTAAATAACTGATTTGATATTTGAATGCCCCATTGTTTTGCAGAAAACCAATGTCAAAAGATACTGTTGCTTTAGTACGAGTGAGATTTTCGGAAGCCGTGCTTAAATTAATATTGACTACTCAGAAATTGTGGGTGTTCATTGTAAGCCTCCTTAGTAGTAGAGGCTCAGCAGTGGGAAGTATACATGTTGGATGTTTGAGATAGGGCAGTAAGGGCAGCTATCTTAACCGTTGCAGTTACAAGAAAACCGATTTCAGAGACTGTCCATCATTTTAATTCACTTTTTTTTAAAATACAATCAGCATGAAGATGGGCAATTTACACAAAAACATTTTTTGATGCCAATCGATCCTGGTGCTTATAAGGATCGAAAAATTATATGAGACCATCCGAGGTTTGAGTACTTTTATAGTCGGAAATTATAAAAAAACTAATCCATATATTTTGTCTAAATAAAAAAAGACGCCAACTCCCCGTACCCGTAGAGTTGAAGGAAGCTCTGCTGCTTCATCTTAAAAATCCACCCTGTATAACACTGGGCTGGTATTATTATAATTACAGGTAATCTAGATCTCTTAATGAGGTGAGCCCCTTGCTTGACTGCCTTGGTGACGTAGTTGCATTACGGTACGACTGCAATACTGAGGTCTCGGTTTCGATCCCCGGGTCGAGCAAAGTGGTATTGGTTTTTTCTTTGTGTCAGCCTGGAGTCTGGAACTTGTGTCCGATATGGTGATAGGCTTGCTCCCTATCACATCATGGTTTAACCGTGATGCTTTACAACTGGCTTTTCTAGTTGTAAACATCTCTAAACTTGAGGTTAAAATACATCCTTACTTCATTATTTTTGTCTCCCGCTTTGCTATGGAGGGAAATGGATAATTAATATTTCCAGCTTCTCCCTATATTTCTATTTGATTAGTTTCGTTGCGGGTTACAGGCGGATTAGTGTTCCCTGAGACTCGCCGAGCTTCACCGCTCGGTGTCTTAAAATGCGTGCCATTACTGATCCTGGCTTACAGGAGTTGCAGTGGCGGGTGTAAGGGCGGGATAGTCTAGTATCACATCATGGGATGCGGAATACGCACGGCGAAAAGTGGGTCCACTAGTTGCGCCTCTGCCTACCCCTTCGGAAATAAAAGGCGTATGTATGTATGCCACTTGGTTGTTTGCCGACGTGAAATAGTGCTCCCAAAAACCTCACAGTCCACAATTATATCATAAATAGGAACCATTGAATAAAGGCACAACGCTAAAAATGCCCTTCCTATAACACCCTTCCCTATAACATGAGATCGTGTAAAATTATTTCAGTTCGCGTCACCCCAGTTTCTCATTCTATATATGTTGGGAACTTTGTCGTCTGTGTGTTTAATGTATCTTGTTGTGCGGCAAAACTTGGCGACGAATAGAGAAGCCAATTTTTAGCAGTAAAAAGGGGTTTCTTATGCGAATAATATATTTTGTATAGTTCTTCGAAAACGGCTTTTAGATATACAGGGTCATTTTGACATTCCATTACTAAATGAAACCACATACTTATCTCCTTGAAAATAAAACTTCCCATTAATTTATTTAAAAAAACATTCCTCCTAGCCAATTTCGGCCACGGTCGCCAATCTTAACGGAGATCAGCCAGGTACGCAGGAGATATTATAGTGCACAAGTGTGTGCGCAATACACAGGTGCACTCGCTATTCCTTCACTCTCATAGTCCGGTGAGATGGCAATCCGACAAGACCGGAGAGAGATCAGGCGCAGGACCAACGACTTTACGTGCTTTCCGAGGCACAGGGGTATCACACCGCCAACTTCCTGACTTCGAGCGGCGACTGTCGGCACTGTTAGGCCGGCCTGCCTAATTGCTTCTTCACGCTCCCGTTCATGAACCTCGAATAGGGTAGTTGATTACTTTTCTTTTAATACATTTATCAAAAATGTATGCCAACCAAAATCAAACGGAAAAATAATTTTCCAAATTGGGCCAATAATTAGTAAGTTATAAAGCTTTGGAATTTGGTGGAAGGGGTAGTTGTCAAATAACAGTAATATTACACTGTGACGTCACCGAGAGTCGCCGGCCATAACGCTGCGTGCGTGCGAAAGAGACAGCGCGATATCCCGTCCACGTCCCCACTCTTGCTCACAACAATATTTCAAATATGAATAACTGCTTTATTTTACAAACAATTTTGATGCTGATTTTACAGAAGAATTTCTTTTTCGTATTATTTTCAGTTACATATAAAATAATGTACAATATCAAACATAAGAAACTACCCTATTTTGGGAAAGACAAACTATTATATATTACAGAAATGTTACACTGTTAACAAAGAATCAGTAAATATACTAACTACAACAACTTCCACTTAACATACCAGAGGCATAATAATATTATAAGTACAGTCAGCCACAAAAATATCTGAAGTTTGTGAAAATGTTTGAATTTTGTTAGAAGTAAACCCAGAAAACATTAAAAGAATTTCGATAACATTTTGCACACAAGTAGACCGTATCCTAAATTTATTTTTCACAATCAATCACATTATTTATCCCGAAGTGTCATCGTCAGCCACATCAAGCCCTGAATATAGGCCCCTAAAGATTTCCAGACGGACCTGTCAAAATCGGCCTGAAATATTGGACTTTTATTCCATTTACAGACGAAGCCGCGAGCAACACTAAGTTTTGTACACAAATTTTATTTATTTATTTATTTATTTATTTATTTACTTATTTTTAGGAAGGCTTACAGACTAATAACATTAAATAGGTCACATAAGTGTATAATCACATTGCTAATAACAAGCCTCCACATTTGAATTTACAAATATCGATAAAAGAAAAAATAAAAAAAAGTACACGCCAGTTCTATAAATACTACCTAAACTACAGTGATGAGCTGGTTTTAGTGTCACGCCGACCATCGGTGCAGACGGCGAATATGTATGTCAGCGTGACTCTAAAACCAGCCTTACAAATATGAATATAATTCTAACAGGTGTCGTTCTCGAAATATAATTTAGCTAAAAGCCGTCTTGCTGTGCTAGTTTTAGTACAGAACAGGTCAATATCCGATACTCGCGGTAGCATATTAAAATTGTCGGCGCTGCGCAGAAGAAACGAATTACGCCTGTAGTTGGTTGTTGCAAAGGGTACGTGCAGTAGCTGACGCTGACGAAGTCTAATCTGGTTTGTTCGCATAGTTAATTTTGACAATAGCTCGGGACAGTCAATCGAACTATTTGCAATGTTCATTAATAAGCAAATGTCGTTAATACAGCGTCTTTGGTCCAACGGCAAAAAATGGTACCTTTTGCAACGGTGGCTGTAATCATCAGACCATTGCTTAGCTTTAAAGTCTAAGTAGCGTAAAAATTTCATTTGGACGCCCTCAATACGAGACTTATATATCTCGTATTGAGGGTTCCAGACTTGAGATGCATACTCCAAATGGCTGCGTACGAATGAGCAGTATAGAATCTTGATCGGCTTAAGAGAACGAAAACATGCCGTAGTTCTTATGATAAATCCAAGAGACTTAGAGGCCTTTTTAACTATATTATCTACATGTTGATCGTACAAAAGTTTGCTGTCTTGTAAGATTCCCAGATCCCTAATACTATCAACTTTAGAAATGCTAAGATTGTTTAGTTTATAGCCCGAACCTATTATGGACTGCCGACGTGTGAAAGTAATGTGAAAACATTTAGCAATATTGAGTTGTAGCTTATTTTTGAGGCAATACGATTCAAATCTGTTAAGATCTTCTTGTAATTTAAGGGTATCATATATACTTTGCACTTTTTGGTGGATCTTCATATCATCAGCATAAAGTAGTATGTAGGAATGTTGGAAGCAATGTTTAACATCGGCTATAAACAATGTAAATAAAAGGGGCCCTAGTATTGAGCCCTGAGGCACACCTGAGGGGACAGAGCTCCAACCAGAAGTATACCCGTGCAGTACCACGGCTTGTGTACGATTATCTATGTAAGAAGAGAACCAGCGATATAAGTCGCCATGTATTCCGGCTAAAAACAACTTTTCCAATAATAGTTTATGGTCAATACGATCGAAGCATTTGCTATAGTCGGTATATATAACGTCCACCTGTGCGCGGTTTTCCATCCCTTCAGATATGAAATCATGTGATAAAATTAGATTAGTAGTAGTGGAGCGTTTCTTTAGGAAACCGTGTTGTTCATCTCCATAACTACATTGTAACGCAGCATATACTTCAGTGTGCACCAATCGTTCTAGTACTTTAGAGAATAAACATATCTTCGATATTGGGCGATAGTTTATAATATTAGACCTGTTACCCTTTTTAAATACTGGGGTAACAAAAGCTGATTTCCAGATATTTGGTACTAAGCCTTCCGATAGTGATCGCTTGAATAATATACATATAGGAACTACAATGCTATCCGCACAGTTAATTATAAATATAGGAGGTATAAAATCGGGTCCACCAGACTTTGAGAGGTCCAAACTTTTAAGTAATTTTAATACCCGCGACTGACATACGTTTATTGTGTTTATGTTAACAGTAGTTGTTTAACAGCCAACATTATTGGGCCATTTCTACTCTTTGCCTTTTTTCCTCACATAAGGCCCTAAAAAGTAATGGACCATAATGTTACGACTTAGGGGACCTTTTACTCAGCGCCGGCAATTTCTATTGCAATAACGATTACGATCATAATCAACTGTTATTAATGCGTACGGAAGAGGACGTTAGGGGTTACAGAATGGGGGTTTAATAGGGGCTTTGTTTCGAAAACTGGACGACAAGGCTTGAATTTAACTATGTATTTTAAAAAAACTATGTGATCAAGTAAAGCACCGCTATCCACTATTGCATCAGACGACACAAAAAGGCGGCAAATTCTTCGAAATTTGGTTTATAACAATTAAGGAATCCATGTATACGTACATACATGTACAGTTAGCCACATAAGTAATTGAACAAAATCAAAACTTCAAATCGCCCCTACACTTTTCTGTTCTTACCAATTTTCATTTTCTCTTCACATAAATAAAATAAGAGATATTTACTTTACATTTCACTGCCTCGGTGGCGTAGTTGTATTACGGTACGACTGCAAGGCTGAGGTCTCGGGTTCGATTCCCGGGTCGGGCAAAGTGATATTACATTTTTCTATTCAGTATCAGCCCGGAGTCTGGAATTTGTGCCCGATATGGCGATAGGCTCGCCCCCTATCACATCATGGGACGGAATACGCTTGGCGAAAAGTGGGTGCACTAGTTGCGCCTCTGCCTACCCCTTCGGGGATAAAAGGCGTGAGCATGCGTATGCGTACTTTACATTTCACATAGAAAAAATGGGTTTTAATTGAACTGAACGCGTATAGGCGGTTTGCAATTTTGAATTTGTTCAGATACTTATGTGGCTGACTGTACATGTATACACACTGACACCTTTCATCCTCGAAGGAGTAGGCAAAGGTGTAATTTCTAATGCACCCACTTTTCGCCGCGCGTCTTCCGTCCCATGATGTGATATGGGGCGAGCCTATCGCCATATCGGACACAAATTTCAGACTCCAGGCTGATTCTGAATAGAAAATCTAATATTTTGCTGGACCCGAGGATCGAAACCCTGACCTCAGCATTGCAGTCGTACCGTAATACAACTACGCCACCAAGGCAGGACGGATTAAGGAATCCAGTAGGTACTAATAAAATCGTTAAAAAAAAATCACTGCTTTTCTACCTGGGTTTTAGACTAAGGAGTTGAACCACAGCCCATTTAGCTGCCACTACACAAAAGAAGCAGCAAATTGAGTAATTGGGAGTAATCGAAGTAATACACTCTAAAAGCGCCTTAACTTAGCAAAGCCGTCATTCACACCTACAAAAAGTGGGTTCACTAACGTCTCTGCCTACCCCAACGTAGATACTAGGCGTGAGTGTGTGTGCAAGTCAAAGATAGTCACTGATATACCCACAAACCCAAATTCTCGACCCCAAACGACCCCAATCCCGTTTAATATATCAATTTGAGGTAACCCCGACACGCATTATCCGGCAAGGTCCCACAGATAAGCAATTAGTACAATACGCCGCCAAAATAACTGCTCAGTTGACCTTAAGCAACTATAAATTACTGGGAATCACCTCGGTTTTCTAATTAAGGACCTTTGGGACGTGGTATTGGGGATATTATATTGAAAACTTGATAATCGTAAGGTTTCTGGTTCAATGATAAGCCTGTATATTCTTACATAGAATCACGCCTTTTTCCCTTTTCAGGGGTAGGCAGAAGTAATAGGGGGGAGCCTATTGCCATTTACCGAACACTTTGCCTGACTCTGGGCTGATAGTGAGCAGAAAAACTCAACATTACTTTGCCCGACCCGGGATTCGAACCCGAGACCTCAGCGCTATAGTCGTTCACGCAATATAACTACGCCACCGCGGCAGTCAAGCCTAGATATATGCGTGTGAATTTCAACATGTTTTTTTTTATCTGTGATTACAATTTGTACCTATCTGATTTGACTATAGACTTACTTCTCTCGCATGCTCACGCCTTTTATCCCCGAAGGGGTAGGCCGAGGCGCAACTAGTACACCCACTTTTCACCAAGCGTATTCCGTCCCATGATGTGATAGGGGGCGAGCCTATCGCCATATCGGGCACAAATAGGACTTACTTATCTCATGGGACGTATATTCACCTAAACGTGGTCTATATCTGTCGAAACATTCTGAAACATAATGAATTTCTTAAAAAGACTGTAGCTCTCAGAAAAATAAACCAAACCTGTAAATAAATCTAGACATTTTTTCTCAAAAATACCTAAAATATCCCCCACTCAATCTAAGAGCTACATCCTAAGTCATAAAAGAGCTCCTCCCCTAGAATCTAGATGTATATATCCTAGGTAATGATGCAAGGCTTGGCTGTGAACGCTGTAGTGATGTCCTCTGAATGAATGAGAGACGTTTGATGTGCGCAATAGTGATGGGACGTGTTAATGTGATCGATATTTCGGATTGTAATTTTAATGGTTAAAGATGTTTTTGTTGGTTTGGATGAATAAATTATTTACGGTGTCTGTTTTCTATTTATCTATTTAATGTTTACAAAATGCTTACACAAAAGATTTTTATTGTCATATTTTTCGATATTCATTTATGTAATTTCACTCAATACCAAAATATTAATAAACGTTTATTGACAGCATTTTCTTTTATTTTTTTATTTTAACGACATCTTACCTATGATAACATACGACCTGACGTCATTTCAGAATCGGTGCTTTATATGTTTATCTTACCGACAATAGTTGATAAATGCGATTACTGTACAATACGATTACGCCAGGACACTTGAGCAAAGAAAGTAGAATAACTTCATACTAAAACTATAATACAACATTAATATTCCCTTAATTTTATGGATAAACAAATACAATGCTAACACGGTTTTTTATATATCAATGGCTAACACACATCAAACATCCATCAATTCCCGCTAATAAAAACTTTTTTATCGACACCATCGTGTCGCATCCCTACTCGCTCGTCTGGAACGTATCCCCCGGGACCCGCCCCGGGGTCAACTCTAATTTATTCATTGCTCATTTTGTACTAAATGTCACTTTAGGCTAGGAAAATTTGTTAGACTTCGTACCTAAATAGTGGGGGGGAAATTGTGCTTGGTACTTAGGGTAATAACTGTTTAACGGTAAAGAGAATGGTATTAGACATATTTTTATTTATTTATTGGATTTTCAAACGTTAGTTGATCAAAATCTATATATATAATAAAGCAATAGAACCGGTGTGTCTGTACATTTAAAGAAATGTGATAAAAAAAGGAGGTGACGAAAGAAGAGTAATGGAACACAAATCAGCGATTTTTATAATTATTTTCTGTGTGTCTGTCTGTTTTTCTGTTTGTTTTTGCACGTCTCCGAAACTACGGAACGGATTTCTATGAAATTTGGCACACGGATAGATCATGTCCTGGATTAACACATAGGCTTTTTATCCCGGGAATATAAAAACCGGTAATTTTATCCCGGAACATCACTATCACGCGGGCGGAGTCGCGAGCAAAAGCCATAATAAATAACTTTGAGAGGAGGTTATTTGTACAAAATATTAATATTATAATGAAAAAATGGTGACATTATTACGAAAATTAAAAAAATAATATTAGGATATTATGTCAATGTCTTCAGCTAAAGATATTTTACGTTTGCATATCAGCTACTAAACTTCTGCTCGCAGCTTCGCCCGCGTGAAATAGTTTTTCCGGGATAAAAATATTTTCCCGGGATAAAAAGTAGCCTATTTGTTAATTTGATCTACCCGTGTGCCAAATTTAATCGAAATCCGTTCCGTAGTTTTTGAGTTTATTCGTTACAAATATATTTACATACAAATCTTTCCTCTTTATATTAGTATAGTTAAGCAAAGGAAACATTAAATATTATAACGATAGAAGTCATTCTTAATAATATTACTTATACCACAAAATACTGAATAGGTATGAATGATAGCTTGTACAACATAAAAATATTTTGTTTTTTAAAACCGGGTTGCTATTTCTCTGATGAATTTTTCACTTACGTCACGCCTATATTCCCTAAGGGATAGGCAGAGATGCAACTAGATTACCCAATTTTCACCAAGAGTCTATCACCATATTGGGCAACAGACTCCGGCCTGATACTGGGCAGAAAACCTAATATCACTGTTCGACCCGGGATTCGATCTCGGTACGTCAAAGCGTTGGTCGTACCGTGTTGGTGTTCCGAAAATAATGAAAGCTCTTACCCATGTCCTGAATTTTATAGAAACTGTATGATTCACCTTTCAAACCAACTTAAAATCAAGTTCTAAAAGTTCTAGTCTAAAAAGTATTATTTAGATTCAACTAATAAATCTAATATTCAAGGTTTTCTAGTGTTATTCTAGCTAAACTATTCCTTAGATAATACACGGACAAATCTAGTATTCTAGGTTTCAGAAGATTAATACTAGATGCTAGCGCGACGGCGACGTCTCGTTATGTATTCAACAGGCGTCATGCTGACTCATGTTGCTTTAAACTCATAGGGTATTTGGTAAAAGTCTAGTTTCTTAAACTGACTTTAACTTGAAATTAGTTTTTCGAATTTGAATTTAGAATGCTGTTTAGAATGAACTTAGGAGTCAAGAAGGTTAGGTTTGTTTGGTATTTATAGATATCTTTACCTTGCTATATTATTGCTTTTTTGCTGTAATAAACATTTTAGTTATTTAAAATGTGTCTTTTTTCTAAACTATAATTTGATAAAAAAATACAATGATTACTCTTTCACTCATTAATATTATGTTATCTATCATTGTTATTTTTTGTTATAAATAACCCTTTTAGTTATTTAAAATATCTCTTTTTCATCTTTTTTACTATAATTTGATACACAAATATATCAAATAAATATTAACAGTTTACGCGAATGTTAGACATTACACAAAATTGCCGGTTTTTTATTTGTCTGTATCACCTCTCACTAGTATCATAGCAGCGTTTAGGCGACGCGCATCACTAAACAACGTTCAACCTAGCAAGCTTATTTAGAACGTGTTGGGTTCAATTCCAGGCACATTTTTAGGTTACTATACTGCCTCGGTGGCGTAGTTGTATTACGGTACGACTTCAATACTGAGGACTCTCGGGTTCGATCCCCGGTCGGGCAAAGTGATATTGGATTTTTCTAATCAGCTCGGAGTCTGGAATTGGTGCCCGATATGGCGATAGGCTCGCCCCCGGGCTATCACATCATGGGACGGAATACGCACGGCGAAAAGTGGGTGCACTAGTTGCGCCTCTACCTACCCCTTTGGGGATAAAAGGCGTGAAAGTATGCGTAATCTTCATTGTAATTTGTCTAAAATATAAACAAAGCTAGAAATTGACGATAGCCTAGTTGGGAATGGAACGGTCTGCCAAGATGGATGTCCGCAGGTTCGAAACCTAAGGCACATATTCGAAGTTTATTTGTATTAGAATTTTAATTTATTTTTTCACTGAAACATGTAATTTTTATACAATACATGCATATACTGTAATATATATATATATCGGCCTGTGATATAATGATAGAATGTTCTTTTCATGATTTTTTAATATATATGCTGTTGGTGTACCATAACAAATAAATAAATAAGTTATGTGTCTATTGTTTATCAATTATCGTGCCCATCACGGTCAAAGAAAATATCATGAAACTACGTACCTGAGAATTCTCCATAATAATATCGAGCATGTGTGAATTCTGCCAACCAACACTAGGCCAGCGTGGTGGACTAAGGCCTAAAGCCTCTCAGTTAGAAGAGATCTGAGATCAGGAGTGGGCAGTATATAATAATGGGACAGTATTATTAATTATTAATAAATAAGTGTTATTTCATGATTTATAGTAGGTACATTTTGTCTGAACTTAAGTCTGAAGTCTGAAGTGTAATATATGAAAACTAGTACATATTCAAATTGATTATAGCTTTTTTGCGATAATAGTCTCAAAACTTATTTTACAAACTGGCATGAAGCTGCATAATATAAAGAACTAGCATTCCCTCAAGGCATCGCCAGCGTGAAAAAAAAAATGAGATAAAGGTCACACTTTATATATTTCCTGGTATAAAAAGTAGCATAATATGTCCTTTCCACGATCTCAACCTATTTCCACTCCAATTTCATCGAAATCAGTTCAGTAGTTCCACAGATTTTGAGTTCATTACCATAGTTACACAATTTACTATTGGAAGTTTAGAGGCGCATGTTCATGCTTCCTTATTTTAGTTCCAAATACGTTCACGAGGCGCTGTTCAAACTATACAAAAAGTTACTTAAACGAAACCATAGCTTATGCTATAACGCAATCGTACTATAGGTATTGAACATAAAAGTTCCTAAATTCCAATCCGCCCTATACACGGAAGTAGGGTTGCCAGGCGTCCGGATAAAGCCAGACACACTTTTTGAATGCATGTCGGGCCAAACTACGGCTTGTCCGGCTTTTTCTAGGCGTTTTACATTTGACCAGTGACTTTTAGGGAATCGGCAAAATGCATAAAATTAAACGGCCATGGAAATACACTTGGGAGCTTAAAAATCGTATTTATACTAAGACACAAAATCCATAATAATTAAGGGCGTCCGGCCTTTTTACCCAAATGTCCGACCAAACTGGCTGGTCTGTCCGGCTATTATGTTTGATGACCTGGCAACCCTACACGGAAGTATGTCAGAACGTTAAATGTGGTTAGAAACTAAAAGTCTGCAGCCCAGGTGTTCCCCATATACTCATTTGAATTATTGCTTTCAGAAGTTTAAGAGCGACGTAAAATAGTTGACCAGGTGCATTAACGGTTTACTAATAAATATAGCTGAAGGCGGTAGCTTCTACGTAAGTTAATGAAATATTCTAACGATTCCTTTTGGAACCTCTTAATGGTGGTGATAGGATTATCTCATATCCGCCTGGATAGTGACCACCGTACACAAGATGTTAAATCCCTCTATAATGGCCCACATAAGTGAGCCGCGTTCCGGGATCAGCCTGTGTATATCCAGTACAAACAGGCCGGCATAACTGTCGACTGACGAGAGATTACTATCTCTCGTTAGTCGGCACTCTATCTGGACCTCTCTCCCCTTACTATCAAGTGCAGTGGGGGTCACTTTTCCGTGACAGTATAAAAAAAACTTTTATCTTAACTAACATAACCATAAATATTATGTATAGTATATATAGATCATCTAAGATAACATGGCTCAGGCCTCCAAAATTCAAAACGTTTAAAGTATTTGTGAAAGTATTTAAAAATCCCCACCAAGACTCACAACGCATACAGTGCGTGCCGAGTGGGCCGGCAATAAGAAAAATAAATCCAAGAGTTTGTTGCTCGATTAGCGGTGTCAATAATATCAAATTATCAGCGAGCCATGTTATCGTAGTTCATCTATACCTAACATAGAATCGTTGTCACGGAAATACAAAACAAATAATACCGGCTATTTGAACAAACGCTCGAATGAACCGTGAATAAGATCTTTACTAATAAACGTATTATAATTAGAATATGACATATATTATAATAAATCTGATAAAGCTAACATGGTAGACGACAAATAGCCACTAGAACCAGCATTTCACTTACTCAAACACATTCTACGCTACTAACCATAATCCCACTGTGGCCTTGAAAGCTGCAGTCTTCGAAGCGTAGGAATCAAAAATTAAACGACAAGCCCATTCAAATCTGATTAGTTTTTGAGAAAATCGTGGACATACAATCATACATACATACACACACGAACATACGCACACATAAGAATAATACTAATGCAGGTCCACTTTTTTAAGTCGGTGAAAATCGCGAAAAAGCCGTATATTTATTTTATTTCAATAACTAACCATCTTCTTCGTTCCAGTGTCATCAACATCGAGCACAACACAGAGGCCAGTAGCTGATCATGACCTCACCTCACCTGACATCCGAACATACCGCGACAACGTAGACGAAATGATAAGTGAAGATAGTCCAATCTTCACAAACCTAGCAGTACATAGACTGAACCTTAACAAATATAGAGAAAACAAGATGAGAAATTTCGATGATAGTGAAACGCTTTCCAGGAATAAAAGGGAAGTCGATAATTATAAATGTGAAGCGTTTACTTACAACGACAAGGACAGTGTGAGAGACATCTGGCATCCGCATCCGAGGAATAGCTCTTATTACTATAATAGTACGGATTGTGTCACCGTTATCAATGGTCAGTATTTTAACAGATTACTATATTATTATTATAAAAAGTTATACGCAGAAATCAACTCTCAGTAATGGAAATTAAATTTGGCATTTTTTTATTTATATTCCTTCAATCCGAAAAAGCATTTAAAACCTGACTTGAAATACTATTCAAAAGCAAGCTATGACAAAGCTTCAAGTACTTTACTGGTGGTAGGTCTCTCATATGTAAGAGCCCGTTTGGGTGGGTATCACCGCAATGTCCATTTCTACCGCCAAGCAGCAGTTTGCATGCACTGTTGTGTTTCGGTTTGAAGGACATGCCAGTGTAACTACTGGACATAATGAGACTTAACATCTTATGTCTCAAGATGACGAGCGCAGTGGAATGCCACACAGTACTTTGTAAGTCAAGGTGCTGGATGGTGTTGCTACTGTTTATGGGTAGTCGTATCGCTTACCATCAGGCGAACGGCATGCTCGTCTCGTCATTCAATGCAATAAAAAAAATGTGTTTTTTTTTAATTTCAGCGACTGAAGGCCAGATAATAGAGTTGATATTTGTGGACGTGTTTCGCATAGAATCCCATCCGGACTGCGCGTACGACTATTTAGAAGTAAGTATCGCCATTTTATTATACCCTGTATCTGTTATTTTAAATATACATTTGGAATTCTCTTACCCTTTGTTCCAAGACCGTTTTGCCCCAAGATATGATAAAGCTCCAAAATCTCTAAGATAACCTTTGATCGGTCTTCATAAACATTGTAAAATGTGCAATAAATCTACTGAGTGCCTTATTAGCGTAGTATGTATGACGACCATGCTGAAGTCTAGGGGTCAATTCCTGGGTCCGGTAAAGTGGGTATTTTTTCTGCTCAGAGTCTGGTATTCCAGTATAGCGATAGGCTCGCCCCACACCACGCAAAGCATGGCAAAAGTGGATGCACAAGTTGTACATCTGCCTACCCCTATTTTAAGTTAGTTTCTGTGTGATAATTAAAAATACTTCTTCTTTAGATCAGAGACGGTCTTCAAGGCTACTCCAAACTGCTGAGCAAGCTGTGCGGCACAGCATTTCCGAGACAAATCAGTACAACTGGACCCAACGCCTGGCTGAAGTTCCATTCTGATGACACCATTGAGTACGAGGGCTTCCACATTAATATCAGCTTCAAGGCTGGCGCCAGTCGTGAGTGCCTTCATTCTAGATCATAAATTCTGTGGAATTATGTATGAAACGCAACATATATCTAGTTTTCTATGAGAGCCTGTTTTACTAGTTGCAATTATTTTTTGAGAGTTATCGTATTAAGCAGTTAATGTAGATAGTTCTCATTTATAACCATTTATTTGAGAGCATAGATTAGAGTGAGACTTTTATATGTGGTCGGCTTATTACTAATGTGACGAGTAGAATTTACTCAGAAGTTGTGAGTTATGCCCTGAGTGAAGTAAAAATAGGAAAGCAAAGGGTGGAGTAACTCCGGATATTTAAAGATGTCCGCTTTTTGTATGGGTGCTGGGCCTCAAAATCTAACCAGGCTCAAACTTTAGGGATAATAAAGGGGCAAAATATGGATCTTGGATCCATTAACAAATATTTTATAACCCTCGTTAAAACTAACTTTTTGAAAGACGTTCATATTAAGTGCAGTTTTTAAGCAAAATAAAATTAGATAAATCTCAAAATCGGAAGACTTTGAAATTAAACTATTTATTGTAAAGGCTAGTTTTTAGGAGTTCTATCCAAATATATAATATAAACTGTCTTGGTTAGAATTTTAGGCTCGTTTTTGGATATGTCCTCTCACTTACCATTCGAGATCCAACAGTAATCTCGCAGTTCAAGCCTGCTTAGTTGTGCTGTATACAAAGACTACACTAAAACGTAATTCTACCACTACTATAAGATAATTTAAGAACCTAAAACTGCGATGGAGTTACCCTTAATCACTATCAGGGCCTGCCAAGATGCTTTTCTACAAGCGTTAACGCCAATAGAAAAGAAAATATTGTCTGCGAATGTCATATCATATCGACAAGTCCAGCGCAAGGATACGTCCTTCCCATATATTTGTTTCTATTCTATTGGCGTTAACTCTTGTAGAAAAGCATCATACCAACAGGCCTGGTTAAACAAACTGGTACCTACTATAAATCCTTTGCCATCTCTACATTTAACCAGCACTTGACCAGCATATCCTTTCTAGACAGCATACCAGCCTCCTGCTACATCCCAGTGGAAGGAAGCCATGGAGTCATAGACTCATCAGATATAGACGATAAATGTTTAAGTGGCAGCCTAAACCACGCCCTTGATGTTTTATGGATTATAAAAGCACCTGAGAATAGGAAGGTAAATATTACTTGGCAAGTTTTGTTTTTAAGGTTTCATACGCAAATTTGAACCTTATTTCTAAAGTAGCAGTTATAAGTAATAATTATTTAATGGTGGGAGGTCTCTCGTATGCGAGGGGCCGCCTGGGTATTGCTAAACAGCAGTGTGCAAGCACTGTTGTGTTCCGGTTTGAAGGACATTGTAGCCAGCGTAATTACTGGGCATTATGAGACTTAACATCATATATCTCAGGGTGACGAGAGCAGTGAAGCGCCAAGCAGTACTTGGTAATTAAAAGTGCTGTATGGTGTAACTACCGTAGATGGGCGGTATAGTTTGACATACTTACAGATTACTTATTCTCATTGGTTTATTCTTACCCATAACGCGTAGTTACCGGTAGGGATAGATTATGTGAAAACGTGGTGTCTTCGCCTTTATTATGTTCTGTATTATAATTAAAGACTCCTGCTATGATTCTCAACATTGTATTACTTATTTCAGACTAATTCAAGCAGTGGGCTTAGAATGTGGCAAAAAAACACGAAACGACTTCGTTTCTTTTTATTGGGATTGGTTGAGAGACTAACACGTGACTGACGTATTGGTCTCTCGATCAATCACAAACAACGAAATTAAACAACATTGTCTTATGAGTTGCGTTTTTTTGCCACACTCTGCACTTTAATCCACTGGCATGTTTTTTTTTAATTACTGAGAATGTAAATAATGAAATAAATCCCTTAGCTTTTTAGAGATTTTTCGTGTCAATTATTTTATACACTTCTCAACTTAACCATAACTAAAAAACTTCGAATATGTTACATTGAGCCGGAAATATCTCCCACAGTCTACAAGCATCAAAAGATACGTCATTTGTCACTACACAATAAGCAGTTTCATACTGTAGATAGCTGTACACCCTACTAAAATTACAACCCTTCCATACAAAGTCGGATCAAGCCAACTTTAGTCAATATTCAAAATCACGAATCAAAGGCCAAAGGAATCTGTCACATCACTAATCTGGGGTACATCCCTATTGATGCGATGATTTATTACCCCAATAATCCGGATGACATCGTCCCAAAGTTATCCAAAACCCCTATTTCTATAGTCGTATTGTTTCCAAAATTGATGGTTTGGGGTAAGATCACTAAGTTTGTCTAATGCGATAAAGTTTATTCAAGTAACTAACTTTGAAGTCAGAATGTGACTGTTTAGGAATGATGTCATATGTAAAATGTTCTGAAGGGATAGGCATCCATTTTTCATTGTTTGCAACATGGATGTTGGGGGTAAATACACATTCTATTTTATTTAGGTCTAGTTCTAGTGAAGTTATCCTACACATGTAACCTCCAGAGATATGCAAAGTAGCATCTAGTAAGTTCAACGTAAGGCTACATTCGAACCATAAATATATTAAGATCAAAAAGGGAATCTGTGGTCTATACTTACCCCTATAATATACATGATTTAATAAGGTATATTTACGAAGAGGTTAAGAGTTAATTGACTAGCATGACATCGAGCCTTTAAGAAGCTCTAGTTAAGCAAATGATAGAGATATATGTGTCTATCATTGAGATGGAATTCAACACCTCCCAAGTTCGTTCTCCTTAATTCTGTAACCCCTCACCATCGAGCATACTTCTGAAATCGCAGTGAAATCTAAGCTAGCCCTTAGAGCATTTGTTAAATACTCAAAGCTAACGCCACAAAGTGACAATGTTGGTGAAGTTAACTACACTCACTCACACGTTGGTGAGATTTTAAGTTTATCGTGCTAATCAATATTCGATAATAAAGATTTTCATTGTCACACTAGCGTTATCGCACAGTCTCATTGTGTGTGTGATGACAATGACTTGTACACTGAATATTCTCAATTTATGGATAAAGTCTTTATTTCCAGATTTACCTAAACTTCACGTCGTATTCGCTGGCGCAACCTAATGAATGCGAAGAGAATTTGATTCAAGTATTTGGTTCAGTCCTAGAACTGGACTCCAAGTGAGTACTCCTAATTATTGCACGCTGCTCCGCATGCTAGAGAATAGAACGTAGCCTATAGCACTTATAATGAATGTTGGTGTTTGTGAAAGAATCTGCAAAATGGAAGCAGAACTTCCAGAGATTAGTTTGTTTAAACAAGCATACGAAACATCGGCTGATATTAGAACAGAAGGTGCACTTAAATGAGAAAAAGAAGTAACACGAGTGCTCATAAACAGCACAAAAGTATGACGACTTTAAAAAGGTTTTAACTATGTTCTTAAATAGTTAATGAAATCCAGCCTCTTTAGGAAGATCAACGTAACCGACATTTCACACTTTTTTGTAAAACGGCTTTTTTTTTTCATCATCATCATCAGCCACATGGCATCCACTGCTGAACATAGGCCTCCCCTAAAGATGTTCAGACGGACCTGTTAAAAGCGGCCCGCATCCAGCGTGTTCATGCGACTTTAGTAATTTAGACCTTTTCTTTTGTAATTCTATAATAAATAGTAAGAAAACAATGACTGGATCTCTTGCAATACTTCTGCCTGATTATTATTGAGGAATATAATAATAATCCCTTGTCCAAGTCTATCTTTGGCGCAGAAAATAATAACCTTTACACCTTTACTAAATTAGTCTAACCAATTGGGTAATATGCTTCATTCTCTCTAGATTGGCGTACTACTGCGGCTCCATGGCCAATTCCGTCACAACAAAGGATGACGGTAAAGGCCCAACTAACATCATGCATGTACGACTCTACGCGTCCAAAACTGCCAAGGACAAGACCTCTTTTAACGCTAACTTCACATCATATCGGACCATGGACCCTGGTAAAGATGGTAAGTATTTGAAAATATTTTATTTTATGTAGTACCTACAATGAGACAAAAATTGCTGAATCATCCACAACTACAAATCGCTATTTTTATTTTTTCTTCTTTTTCCATCTTCTCTTTCCATATCCCATATATTCGATAAAATTTGGGATTAGGTCAATACATTTTATCGCATTTCGTAATGCGTTAAAATGTTTTATGATATCCTGCCTACCTGACGTCAATCCATGGAGATCTAACGCCGTACATTGTAAATTCGAAAACTCACTGAAAATGTTGCTCCATCCGGAGATTGAACCCAATCTAATGGCCTTTCAAATACTGCTATACATACAACAATGCGATTCATTTTATTATGAAATAAAACCTTATACAAAAAATAATATAAAAGTACAATATTGTTTCAGATAAATGTAGCGAATCGGAATTCGACTGCGAGGACAACACTTGTATTAACATTACATTGAAATGCGACGCGTACGCCAACTGCAGGCTAAAAGCTGACGAGGACATCGAATTGTGCAAGGTCAGTGAATCAGAAGTAGAAATCGATATACCCAGCAATTTTTCGAGCAAATACCATATATTAATATGTAAAGAAAAAACTTTGTTCCCTTTTTTAAGAACATGGCCCACGTGGAGGCGTGTGTGATTTCACATAATTATTCTTAATATAGAGAAAAGGTACAGAAAAACAAAAATTATGAATTGCTGTCGTATTTCGACTAGTAAGTGACTACTAGTTAGTATAAAATACATTAAGGTATATATTATATTCTTTGTGAATTATCGCTCGGTTTAACGGTGAAGGGAAAACATCGTGTGGAGACCTGCATACCTGAGAAAGTTCTCTATAAGAATTTCGAAGGTATGTGAATTCTGCGAACCCCGACTAGGCCAGCTTGGTGGACTAAGGCCCAAACCCTCTCAGTTGTAGAGGAGGCCCGTGCTCAGCAGTAGGCAGTATATAATACAGGGCTGGTAATAAGGCGTTGGGCAATGAGGTGTATACTCATCCGTATTAAGATTTTCTACTTATATAATTCTTTACAGACTGAAACGGAATCAGTTATCAAAAAGACGCACATATTGGTGATCCTGGTGATCTTCTCCCTAATCCTGTCAGGGATGAGCTTCGTGTTCCTGTTCAAGTGTATAAGGAAACTGTATCAGGACCACAAGATTATTAAGGTAAGATTGATTTCTAGCTCCTGAAATTGCATGATAGCCGCTCTATTCTTAAAAACTGGGAGGAAACCATTGAAAAGTTCATCATCATCATCAGCCTATATTTTGGTCCACTGCTGGACATAGGCCTCCTCCAACACGCGCCATTTTACCCGGTCTTCCGGTTGAAAAGTTACTACAAGTTATTTTGACCCAAAAAATCGTAATTTCTGTATGAATTAAATTGAATGAGACTTTATAGAATAATCGTAAATAAATCCATCTATTTTGCTATATTTTACATTCTCTCCGACGACCTACGGTTACTTCGCTACGTAAATCACTATCTACCTCTAAATTACCAAAGGTTTAAAGACACTTAATTTCTACATCACCTTAGATCTACAAAAAACAATAGTACAATGGTCAATCTTTAATGATATTAAAAAATTACTAAGTTGCGAAACGGAGCGATTTTACGGTAATTATTCCTTTTATTTTAACAGGAGCATATAAGACAGTCCTGCGAAGACCGCCTAGACAGTCTGGTGGGAAGCCGCCTGACCCTGGACCCCAAACGGCTACAAAGAGACAGCGAGCCTCGTGCCAGTCTCGAACGCGAGAACCACGCCAACAAAATATTCCAACAACAACGAAGTTTCTCGAAACCGAAGGTATGTTCTCAGCTGTATGTATTGAAGCTTCTCAACATTTGTAGAAGATTAAATCAGTCTTGATAGTAACTTATCGGTGCCGCTCATGCAATATCAAGAGGATTGCTGCATCGATAACCTTTATAAAATTAACAGATTTTGGACGGAGATAGATCATCACTTATCATACTGAAATTGATGGTCGCTTTAATCCGAATGCATTTCATTTGTTAATGTTTAAATCAATAACTCTCCTTTGAACTTCCAAACAGCAAACTAGTATAGACTCCGACTACGTTCAAGAAACCCATCTGGACATGGACGATGAGCCCTGGAGAAGAGAAGTAGACAGCGTCCCCATAGAAGCAGACGATATTAGGATAGAACGAAATGGAAGAACCAGACGCAGCGATATGAGTAGAAAAGAAGAGTCCATGAGGAGTAAGAGGAAAGAGAGTGAAGATGTGCGAGAGAAGAAGCAGATTAGAGATGTGTCTGTTGGAGCCCCTGATACAAAGGAGTCGGGATGTCAGACCAGGGAGAGTTTGTTCCAGACTGATCCACCTCCAAGTTCTGATGGTAAGTATCGGTGCACTTTAATTTAAAGTACATCAACGGAGAGTTTGATGGTGAAGCTCTGTAACCCAACTAGACGTCGTTTCTTCTTCAAATTAATAAAAAATATATTTGACATGATTCCATACCAAAATTAAAGTATGTGATGCTACGTCCCAATAGGAATTTAAATAGTCGACGTACTATGAAGGTTGTAAAGCATTTTTAAATATAAAAATCCATTACGAGCAAGTTAGTCAACCGATGTTAAGCACTACCTTGCCGTAGATACGAAGACAATTGACGTCTTGTGCAAATATATTGGGATATTTTTTTCTCAAACTAAAAGTTAAATTAAATTTAATATTCGACTCATGCATACTATAAACTAATACACTATAATGTAGCCACACCTGCAATTTGTCGCCGTCTTGTTAGAAACTTCCATTTTAGTATTTCTATCTCAATAAAAATGATGGACCGATGACTCAAAAAGGTGGCGTGTAGCTGTTGCATGTGGACTGCTCAATACCTATTGCTGGCACCTTCTTTAAGGGTACATACAGCCGTCGACAGTGATAGACTGATTGATCACGATAAAAATCTGATGTTATCTTCTCCATTACCAGGTTCTGGTAGCAACAGCAGAGGGTTCTCGACATTCGGCTACTCAGGTGCGACGATAGCGCGTCCCTCACCGACCGCGCAGACCAACACCTCGGAGATCACGATAGAACTCCTGAGGCAGGTGCCGAGACAGGAGTCCATGAAGTCACGTGAGTATTCAATTTCACCAACCTGAGAACAATGCGAGTTTTGAGCCTTTTGTAAAGGCAAGTCAAAGATGCCACTGTTATTGATGATAAATGGAGTGGTGACCTGGTGCTGTAAACAAGATACCTTGCTACAATCATTAACGCTTATGAAAAAAATGTTTGGTAAAGGTCATTCTGATATCTGACATTCTGGGTAAAGGACAGGTCAAAAGTACCCTGCGGGAATGCATGAAAATTATGGAGAAAGCGAAGGAAGTGTGCCGGAATCGATCAAAGGGGCAATGCAAAGTCTCAGCCTATCCCTTTGGGCTAGAGACGTGATGTCATGTATATATTTAGTATGAGACAGATTCCATTGTCACATAAAAGCTATTGCAAGCCAACCCAGCCTCGTCTAAATAGTCTCCGGAACTTTCTAATGAAGCCATATCGCGCTATTTCCCGATCCCTAAGGATAAAGAATATACACGAACCGTCTCAGCTTAATATCAATAAATCCCTGAAGGAATTTAATTAAAACCGATTCTTATTTTAATCGTTTCAAGGATTTATAGGTTTTTTTTATTTTGTATTGATTTGAGAGTAGGAAAATAGTGTTGGATGCAATGAGTAGTTTCAGCGTGATACTCCAGCGAACATTTGAGAAAACAGACAGACAGACAAAAAATCCAAATGTTGTTGTTTTACGTTTTGTTACCTATTTCTCGCGTCCAGATTATTTTTTGTAAAGATATATTTTTTACAAACACGGCTAATCTAAGATTTTATTATACGTAGGTATATGGAACGTGCACATCGTAAGCTCTGCCATCTGATACTTGGCATTGACGTAAAATATTCATATTAAAAGGATGAAAAATAACATTTAATTTGTTAATAATGTATTGCTGTGTATCTGGATGCTCCAAAACATAAAAATAAACACATCAAATGGTCTAAAATTCTATTACGTTCCCAAGAATAGTACTAAGTATTTACATTCAACGTTATAATAGACAAAAATAATAAAAGCTGTATAAAACATACATAAGTATGAGTTCCAAAACCATTTGGAAATGTCTCATTACATAATTTATAGAAATAAAGAAGTTTTGAAGATAATATTCAATACAAACAAATCTGTAATTAAGGGAACATAACCTCCTAATTTTGCTTCAATAACATCAAAATAACTAGCTCCAATCTAAAAAACAGCGTATTTTGGCCACACTGGGTATCAATAATATTCAGCCGGAACCCATGTTTTATCATTTTTGTCATATTAAAAGAATATCTAAATAAATTATTGTTCTAAAAAGCTTTCTTTTTTATCCACATGTGGCTCTTGTGTCGATTTTGTGCTGCCACCTATAGTTCATGCAAGTTCCCTATAGATTGTCCAAATGGCCTTAGGTAAATAAATATTAAACTAACCACTATAACACTTGCCCAAAATTTAATTTACACTTCTAAACGTCTTTGAAAAGGACTATCTTTGCTTTAGTGAACACATAACGTCTCAAAAACAAAAGAGGTCCTTGAGGAGTAAATCGATTAAACGTTGTTTAAGTCCAGTTGAGTGGTTTCAAGTAGTGCCGGACATTCGAGCGCTGTCCTTCAAAGATTTGGGTCCTTCTATGGTACATACATAGCATCAAGCCTTTTTCCCTTTTCAGGGGTATACTGAGATGTAAACACACCCACATTTCACCTATGTCAGGTCCCATGCTATAAGGGGCGTATTGCCAATATATTATAGATACCCCCCGAGGCAATTCTTGTGCGCTGGGTCTTCATACCCAATGCACGCCCATGCACGGGTGGACATTAGTTGCGGGCCGAGGCACACAGTCAGTGTGTATACCTCTTGGTTGTAAATCACATTGAGGCCTAAAAGGGCCCGCGAATATTTCCTGGCACCCTCTCTTTCCGCCCATCCTGGGAACCTTCCTCCCTTCCCCCACCTTCCCTTCCAGGCCCCTGCAGTCGTTAAGCCGGGGGACTCCAGTATCCCATTTGCAGGTTTCCTCCGGTGTTGACTGCAGGGTCGCCTAACCAAAAAAAAAATTATATTATAGATAACTGCTAGAGTTTCTTGCCCGTTCTTCTCTGGTGGAAACTGCTTTCGGAACTGGTGGTAGAGTAAAAATTGACTGAATCTAAGTAATGTTTAGCACTTTTGGATTCGAGTAAATGATTTCATTTCATTGCGAAAACTGTAAAAAATGTTGGATGTGTGTTATAAACAAACGCAAAAACCGCTAAAGAGATTTTGACGACATTTGGCACACGGATAGATCTTGAATCATAATATACTTTTATGCCAAAAAAATATAGGTTAGGCCTTTTACTCCAGAAGTACTGCAATACAAAGCTGACTGATGGTAGGTCTCTCATATGTAAGAGTTCGTCTGTGTGGGTACCACCGCAATGTCTATTTCTACCGCCAAGCAGCAGTGAGCATGCACTGTTCTGTTTCGGTTTGAAAGACATTGAAGCCAGTGTAACTACAGGACATAGTGAGACTTAACATCTTAATGTCTCAGGATGACGAGCGCAGTGGAATGCCACACAGTACTTTGTAGCTCGAGGTGCTGGATGGTGTTGCTACTGTTTATGGGTGGTCGTATCGCTTACCATCAGGCGAACGGCATGCTCGTCTCGTCATTCAATGCCATAAAAAAAAAACAAATATCTTACTCGTCCCTACGTTTCTATTTGTGGGTAAAAGACAGATTAGTGTTTCGCGAGACTCGGCGACCTTCACCGCTCAGAGTCATAATGCGTGCCACTGCTGATCCTGACTTAAGAGTTGCAGTCACGGGTGTGAGGGAGACAGTGGCGGGTGTGAGGAAAAGGACCAAAAACGAAATAGCCAAATTATAACCGCTGCCGCCTAATAATTTAACTCGGTTGTAACTTACTCACAAAAGTTCCAATGAAATTATAATATTTGAATATTAATTTAGTTTTGTTACAGTTTGACGAGTGCCAATTAATATTCGGATTGATTTAATAATCCCTTACCTAACCTTTGTAAATTCAGATTACTTACTTTAAATGAATTTACTTCCTATTTACTGTATCTTAAGGAGAGAATTTTGATAATATTTCCCAACTTAAATGTGGTGACAATGCAATTTTTTTAACGCATTTTACTGATTTGACTGGTTTTTCGATTAGTACATGAATCAAGAGATCACATGAATTTTAAAAAACTTGAACAATAACGTTGTGCATTTTTGAATATTTTGGAATGGTTAGGGAATAATTTCGCACGAATTGCTTTATTTATCAGTATAAAAATACTAGCATTTATGTGGTTAAATACAATATTTATTTATTGCGCCATCGTACACAAAAATGACAATTTCTATTACATAAATTACTTCCACTTCTACGCCGCGGCGGCACTCCCTCCGTCTTACGAATTTTCGATCAGGTCACGTGTCCTGACGCGACATTTTATATCCATCCCAAATGCTCAACGCTGCTAAAGAAGTTTTCACTTCAAAAATCTTCTAATTGAAAGTGTTTCCTGATCTAGAAACTGAATCTACGACCTTCCGAACCATAGCCTTTATACGCTACCACGAGGACGTGTAGCTTATAATTTACTTATAACTTATAACAAACAACGCGCCTTTCCTTAGAAACAGTGCATTCATTCTAGATAACATCGCTTCTAAAAACTGTTAATAAATAGTCAGCAGACGTTGTAAGTCCCTAACGGGTGAAACGTCGATGCAGGGTCGAATCACGGGCGACTGACAGTCGATCAAGCAGCGCGCATCTATCAGAGGCGTAGTCAAAATAAGAAGCTGCATATTCGTCGCTGATAGTCATAAGAATCACTCCCTAATTGAACTTTTATTACATAAACTTAAACATACCCACTGTACATATTGTGTAATCGCTAAAAGTGATTTCTTCCAAACAACAATAGGATAAATACTAATTACAATCCTCTATTTCAGAAAAGAAAATGGCCGAACGCCGACCCATCAGCACAGAGACGACCCGCTCAGCGCCTGACGTCATCATAGTGTCAAAACCGATTCGCTGAGGAAGACCATCGGGGCCCCCGCCGTGGGCCCCGATACCCCCCGACTGCTACCCACTGGAGCCCCGGACGTGCCCTGAGGGCTCCTACCAGCCCCACTCTTGCATGGACTCTTTCTCAAAGAGCATATCCTTTGACAACTGTGAGGGGTACTACAGCAAGTACATAGACCAAGAGCCAAAGTTGATTTACGATTATTATTTGAAAAGTGACTTTAAAGCGCAAACTCTGCCAAGGAATTTAGGCTCTTCTGTGGGATGCAAAAAGGTGCATGCGCAACGAAGTGTGTGTTTCTACGGTGTAGATGACAGCCCGACGAGGAATACTTTTGTTGTTACGGCTGACGTCGAGCCACATAGGTAACGAATGTTCTAGATTAGTTTTCGGTAGGTGATAGGTTAGATACACTGTTTTTAATGTTACGCTTAGTTTTTGGTGTGTTTTTGAAAAATTTAATAGGGTATTTTTTGACATTTTTGTCTCGCTCTTTGATAACGGAATCGCAGCTAATATACATATGGTTTGTCTCGTAATAGAATTCGGAAACGTTTTGGTGCATTGATTTATGTTGGCGTTTAATTGTGTTCTCACTAACATTAGAAATATCTAAGAATAAGTTATACATTGGCGTTAAAATTGCAGAAATAAATGATCATTAAACAATGTAACAGACAAAATTGCAAATGTTCTGTCAACTGATGCACGAGACAGATAATTCAAGATGGCGGCAATGAAGTACCAAAATAGTGTTTCCAAACAATTACTTTGAAACTGGTAGTTATCACAAATTGCTAACCAATAGTGAATTTGTTGAAAATTTTGCTATTTAATGTACCTGCCACTTGCCAGTTTTATTGTATTTTTAATTATTAATTTCGCTGACAGAAAACGAAACGTATATTATAAACTATGTCTACATACGTCACGCTGTGCTACATCGTTCGAGCTTTCGTACGCCCAGAATTATTTTACACACCTCGAAGCAATCAAGTACGCATAACTATAAATCAATATCGCCCTTATTCCCTTTAAAACTAATTGAAAATATGCAAGAATTGCATGACAAAAAGGCGACAAAAAATCGTCTAAAAAATTTCACTCTATTTTCAACTGTGTCTGAACCATATAAGGTTGATATTGTCTGATCGCATGATGCACATTTCGGCAGGTGTGCGCAAACCTTTATGCATGAAAATAAGCAATGTACAGACGCGGCACAATTAATTAACTTTAGTGTAATCGATTGTAAATTTATCGATTTTGTGAATTTTAATAGTTTTGCAAGGAAGAATTGTGAATAATCTTTTTAAGATATCGATAAGTAGTATCTATGAATAGAGAGCTAGGTTTCATAAATGTTTTTAACGACCGTTATTGGCCTTTGTGGGTTTAAATGTGAGAAAAAAAAATTAAAAAACACAAACCTAATGAACAGAATGCAAGTAATTTTATTGTAACTTTATAATTTTATTGGTTATGTATTTACCCATGCCTGTAATCTGTACACGAGTTAAGCCTCATTTAGAGGGTTCAATGATTGCTAGCAATTATCGTACGCAATTATTTCTAGCAACAACCATGTATTGAATATCTGTAAAAAGAGTCGTATACGACAAGGCAAGCGAAAATTGTCTCACAATTGCGCAAGTTCACACGGAGTTTAATAATTACGTGCAATTATTGCTAGCCATAGTTGATACTTCACGTGAGACTTGAAAGTCTTGAACAAAATAAAAATAGTTTAATTAAAATATATCAGTAATAGTGCAAAATATTACTAGTAAAGGAATTATTAAAATCAATTTCGTACTTTCAGACATCCACTACAAATATCTTTGTAAAGATAATAATATTGTGTTAATAATTTTAAGTTTTTCTCTTTCTCACTCCACCGCGAACACCCTAACTATGAGTTTAAGCTCTTTGAACTATTAATATTGAGTCTCAATAAGTTTGAGACACAATTTTTCAGACTCTAAAACGTTTTTGACTTCTTTCGATTAAGTTTGTCGGTTAACTATTGTAATTAAAAACTTAAAGTTGTAAGTTTTTCAATAAGAATTACTTGTGAAGAGACTGGAAAGAGAAAGATATATATTTTTGGTAATTCAAAATCAAAATATCTTCGACTTACCGTGTACTTATTATTCTATTTATTACAGCAATTACAATTATTATGCATTTCACGACGTACGCATACTAGGCTCTGAGCCTGCATCATAGTGACCAGTAAGGATTTTTGGCGGCGAAATGGTGTCGCCGCAGTAGAGGAACAGATGGTTACGTTCCTCTATGGAAGGGGCCCCTCCGATGGATCCTACTCGGAGGTGGTATATATACCGCGCTTCGCGCGAATATTGCTATCGCAATTCTGGATCGTTCAATGCCATCTGTTGTAGATTTTGGGCGTCATCTGCTAATCATCGATACCCGGTCATCTAGTTGACAATTTACTGAGGTAGTTCCCAGCCATGTTGATAGGTGGCGGTGTTGCTAATTATGCCGCCACAGATTAAATTTCAATTAACCTAATGTATTTGTGCCGACAGCTACGATTCTGTCTAAAATCACGATGCTATCGCACTTCAGTAGATTTACAGACGCGATGCAAACGCAAAGCTGTCGCAACGCAACTCTGCTACAATAATCAATGTGAACGCTACATCGAGACTATTGATCATATTGTCTTTGTTGCTGCTTTTATGGATTGCTTTTGCCCGTTTGTATTTATTTTTATTGCAGTAAATGACGAGACGAGCATGCCGTTCCCCTGATGGTAAGCGATACGACCACCCATAAACAATAGCAACGTCGCATATAACTTTGAATTACAAAGTACTGCGTGGCACTCCACTGCACTCGTCACCCTGAGACATTAGATGTTAAGCTTCATAATGCTCAATAATTGCGCTAGGTACAAATTCCTTCAAACCGGAACACAATAGTGCATGCACACTGCTGCTTGGCGGTAGAAATAGACACTGAGGTGGTACGTACCCAGACGACCCCTCGGATACAAAATGCCATCAGTGGGCTTAGAATGTGACACAAAGACGCAACTCGTAAAACGATATCGTTTAATTTTGATGTTTGTGATTGATCGAGAGACCAATACGTCAGTCTCGTGTTATTCTCTCAACCAATCCCAATAAGACGAAACGGAGACGTGACGTGTTTTTTTGTCACATTCTAAGCCCAAGTTTTGTTTCCGACGCGCGTTGTAAATGCCACAGAGATAGTAGCGATACAGAAGCGTGTATATGAAACATCGCTGCAAAAGTCTGTGGGCGACCTCCCTTATACATTTACAATGTTTATAGTATTCATTTAACATCAAATTAAGTTCGAAACACAATAAAACTTACGAACTATTGTAACACAATATACTTTACAAACAACAAAGTGAAAATATTTACAAACGTTTAACTTTAACGGATTATTTTACTTTGTAAAGTTATGTTTGTTTTTGTATTTTGTTCTTGTTTCGACATATTGTATTAAAATGTTAACTGAAAGAGCAATTCGATATTAAGTAATTATATAATAGAATAGACATGTAGACATATTTAACTATAAATATACAATGGAAGTATCAGTTTTCAGAAAACTGTCATGAAGTGAATGCGTGCTGTTGTCTTTCATAATATATTTTCCCATTTAGAAAGAAATTCAGAAAAACTATTTATTTTAATGCCCCATCTAATTTTGACTTAACATAATTTAAAAAACAACGCACGTGTCTGAACAGTATCGTGCAATAATTTCTTGACAATTATTGTCAGCAATAATTACTTACGATTATTGCTAGCAAAATTTGGTCTGTCCAAATGAGGTTTAAGTGAAATATCCAAATAATGTCCTTTCATCCCTTTTCCTTAAGCTTCGGGTGGTCATCCACATTTTTTATTCCAATTGTGTGGGCGGTGGTGATCACTTACCATCAACTGATCCACTTGCTTATTTACAAGCTTACGTAATAAAAGCCGTACAAAATATATCGGAGAACTCAAGTACTATTAAAATACAACTATCACATAACGATGCAACATTCATTCCAGTAGAACACACTCGAATTATTCCTGCAGATATTAAGTCGATTTTAATTGTTAACGCTTGAAGAAGTGTCAACTGATTGCACTAAGTTCACGCTATTCTCCGATTGAGTAAGCAGAGATGGGACTAGTGCATCTATTGGTAGCTTTTCTTATATACCCACGTCTTTTATCCCCGAAGAGGTTGCCAATGTACCCATTTTTCTCCATGTGTTGGTAATAGGTCTTTAATCCCATGAGAACACGCCACTTACTTTCGCGTTTTTGACCTTGTTTATATATTACTATACTATACTATACTGCTGAGCATATTATTATACACTATACTATATTAGTCTATAATTTTCTTACGTAGTGTAAAACAGAGTCACCGCCTCTGTACGTGATAGCTTCGAAAACTTCCGTACGGATTTCGATAAAATTTGGTATGGAAATAGTTTGAGACCCTGGAAAGGTTTTTACGCATGCTCACGCATGCTCACGCCTTTTATCCCCGAAGGGGTAAGCAGAGGCGCAACTAGTGCACCCACTTTTCGCCAATCGTATTCCGTCCCATGATGTGATAGGGGGCGAGCCTATCGCCATACCGGGCACAAATTCCAGACTCCGGGCTGATACTGAATAGAAAAATCCAATATCACTTTGCCCGACCCGGGGATCGAACCCGAGACCTCAGCCTTGCAGTCGTACCGTAATACAACTACGCCACCGAGGCAGTCAGGAAAGGTTTTTGGCTACTTTTTACCGAAAAATATATAGAGGGACTTTTATCCCGGAAAACTCTTTCACACGGGCGAAGCCGCATGCAAAAACTATTGCAATAAATTGTTTACTATTTGCATAAATTACGAAAATATTAAAATATCTACAAGTCTACAATCGAAGTTCTTTATTATTTTACATAAACGGTTTTGCTTTGAATAACCCGATTATAAAGTTGAATTTATTTTTGGGAGTTGAGGAAAGTTTCCTTGTTACAGAATCAGTTTCATTGTTTCAAAAATAAATTGTACGAATTTATATTTAAAGATGAAACAGATATATAGCATACGCTTTGATCTCAATATAGTAGAAGTTTAATGATCTATAACTGTACTGTTTAATGTCATTAGGTTTAATAATTGTATGATGTCGCTTTTCCAACCCATGATTTTGAGCTCACAGTAACTGGCATTGACATAGCAGTTATATCTACGGCTTTATTCTTGTTTTTTTGTTCACTTCTCTTTGACATGTAACTAGGTTTTGGTTTCGTTTCAGTGTGTTTACCCAGGTCTGGCCGTAAGTTATTATTGGTAATATGCATGTCTTGTATATTTCCCTTTTCATTGCAATATTGTTTACTTTTTAGCACTTCTTTGAGACACCAATATCTCTTTCATGCATTGGCTTCCCGTCTCTCTATCTCTAAGTCTATTTAGTTGTTGAAGGCAATAACAATCAACGTACATATAAGTTGCTAAATCCCGCCATAAAGGTCCATTCCGATCAGCCTGTGTATATCCCGTTCCAAAAAAAAAAAAATAGGTAAACATCTCTCGTCAGTCGACACTGTTTTATGATATAGGTTAGATTAGCGCGTTCAAGCAAACAAACAAACAAAAAAACTCTTCAGCTTTATAATATTAGTATAGATTATTATCAATATCTATACTTTGTTTAAACGCGCTAATCTCAGGAACTACTGGACCGATTTTGAAAATTCTTTCACTTATAGGAAGCTACACTACTCCTGAGTGCTATAGGCTACTTTTTATCCCCGAAAAACTTTTCCACGCGGGTGGAGCCGCGCGCAATGCTAGTTGTTAAATAAAGAAAGATTATGTATGAATTGAAATATTTTATTGAGCTTCCAGCATCCTCACAGACCGTGCGTAACGCAATATTAAAACTGCTATTTCCCGGATTTATGTGGTACCCCGGTCGAGCTGGCTTCAGACAAAACTGTCTTCAGCGTGACTCTTTCTAAACTTGTTTTACGTGACTGCTTAACGCGTTACAATTTACAATTGTTCCTATACTTAGAGTTGATTTATTACTGAGATGTATTTTACAACAATGGTACAGAATATCAAATAACTTCCACGTACGTTTCACAAATCATGTGAGAGGGGACGGAGTTAGTGGGGGGTGTGGGGGAATGACCCGTCTTTCTCTTTTCCTGTTTTCGACTTCACGGAATAGCTCAATATTTTTCAAGTCATACGGCAGACAATTTCATAACATATATAATGATACATTATTTTGATGATTATTATTCATTAATATATTCTCTTAAAACCAGTATATTGGCGTGCAAAGCAACGGCCCAAAAAAAGATTTGAAAAGTTTTCCAAATATGAAAGATTATAATTTACACAAGTCCACAATTACTTAAATCTACTAATCAAATTTATTGTAACAAAAATACCTAATTACAAACAGCTGTTCACGACATAAATCTTAAACATTTATATTCTCATAGAACTATTAACCCCCCACCAACAACCTTCAGTACGCCCACAAAACATAACAGGCTTATTTTTCGTGTAGATTCCACGAATTCAAAGCCAACGAGCACATTTATTCCAATTGACAATATTCCATTTTCCTCGTAGTTCTCCTTACACCTTATACTTTACGTTTCGTAATCTAAGCATTCATTGCTTCATTTCGGAGATTTTTTTAAATATTTAAACAATAGACCCACCACTCCAGTAATTCTAGCTGAAAAAAAACATATTTTATAGGTATATTTTTCTTGGTATTTATAATACATAATCTGGTCCGTTTCTCGTTACACATCAATTATCAAACGATATTCCCTTACATTACTGTTTGAAGTCTGTGGAACGCAGCCCCCTCCAACCCCCCAGACCTCCCCAGACCTCCCCAACCCCCCACCAGAACCTTTGAACTCCCCAACTGGTATTAAAACTTGTCTACGCTTCATTTTAATGACTTCTCAATCGTATCAGGGCTGTAATTGTAAAGTTCTTATTGCTTTACGAAACTTGCTACCGAATTTGATATTTCGGTATTTATGCATTGATTGGAACTTGGAAGTCGCTTGCCAGAGTCATACAGGCAGTAGGAATACTATAATTTTTATACTTACCTCCTTACCTTGAGGTACGAGAGTCTCATAAAGATGTGGCTACAATCTCTTTCAAACATGAATGCAAGAATACTTCCTTACTGCTAGACCATAGAAGGCAGTGGTGCCTACTTATTTGTATTCTTGCATACAAGACCTATATTTTAACGAATAAATATTTATCAATATATATCTCCTACTTTTCCTATGAACCCAATAAATGCATAATTTTTGTTCCATTAACATTTTCAATAAAGTTATACAGCTCAATCTGTATATCTCAATGCCCCCGTGCCTCGGAAAGCACGTAAAGCCGTTGGTCCTGCGCCTGATCTCTCTCCGGTCAAGTCGGATTGCATTAGACAATCTGTCTGTGTATTGCGCAAACACTTGTGCACTATAATATCTCCTGCGTACCTGGCTGATCTCCGTTGAGATTGGCCGCCGTGGCCGAAACTGGCTAGGAGGATTACAATATCTCATTGATATGGATAATGGCTTCACATTCCGTTCCTGTATATTCTCTCGAGACACAGGGATGTCCCTATTTAACTTTCGCAGCTTCAGTAACTTGAACCCTTTGGCAAAACTCCGAAATTCTGTATGATATTGTATATTCTTGAAAAAGCTGCAAAATATTGCAAACTTTTACTCATCGTCTACGGTAGGATTAATTATAATCTGTAACGTATTGTTTTGTTTAATCGAAAGTCAAGATTTATTAATCCAATTTATGAAAAGTATATCGGAATTTTCAGTGGACCATCTATGATTATTGACTTTACTTTTATAAGTACCGGGACTGATGTTGCATCTAAATGAGAAAGTCATTATAATCCGCGCGCGATCAGAATGGCATGCAACCTTATCGAGGTAAATCAAAAATGACAATTCCCGAGCGAAGTAGCGTTTGTAAATTTCTGTATTTAATTATTTTTAATTATTATTGTTTTGTAAAACCAAAATATTGTGGTGATTTCAGTAAAATTTCTCCTCCTATACTATTTACATTCGTACAAATACGCATATTAATTGTATTGCCTAATTATAGTTATATAAAAATGTACAGAATCTTTTTGTATTTATTTAATTTGTATCTTTCGAGCATCCGCGTGAGTTTGCCGACGCTGCCGTACGGTGTCATTTCCAAAAGGTCACATCCCATTCTAATGGCGCGCGAGTTATACTTAATACTACATAATTGACTTTTAGCCAATATGTTTTGACTTAACACATAAATTACGACTTAACCCAGCCATATCGGTCGTCTATCTAAAGCGTAAATCCTATTAAAGATAATTATTAGTAATAGTAATAATTATTAATAATAATTGTCAACGCACGGCCAAAATATGAGGCCAATTATGATTCTAAGAATATTTAATAAGGCTTCTAGACGAATGTTATGATATTAATAAATTAATAAATGTAAATATTGTGAATATAGATTTTAAAAGGGTTTATATATTGTTAAATTTGTAAGTTATTAATAAAATTTTAGTGAAATTCTTACGTGTGGTTTTATTTATATTTACCTGACTGGTCCAGAAGAGATATTTTTTCGTATCTTTTAAACAGATATCTATAGCAAAATTTGTTGACTCGATACCCAAAATATTGGCAACAGTTTATTATTATTTTTTGAATTGACATTATCCACAATCCATTATAATCTAAAGCATCCAATAATTAATGTAAGTGTAACTTTGAAAACACCGAAACTATAATTATAAAGACGTAGATGTATTCATTGATTATGTATTACAAAACAATTAAAGACAGAACATGTGTTACAGATCTATCATACTTATATTTCTAAAGCCCTCAAACAAGATTAAAAAGTCAGATGACCTGGTAAAATACTTAGGAACCCGCTGGATATAGAATGCTTCTGCCATGTTGCTTTGGAAATCTTTAGCGATGCCTTATCTTTAGTCGACTTTCAAAGGCTCAAAATGATAAAAAACAGACCGTGATTCGAACCCGTATAAAATGCGAACACGGATTACTACCCTGCAGAATCAAATAAACATAGTTATTAAATTTCAAGGAAGGAAATCTTGTACGTGATTTCGTAACGTAAATATGTTTCTTTATTTACACATTTCATAAAGGATTGCTGATATTAAAAGATAAAAAAGGAAGGTAAATAACGTGTTGTCAAATCTACGAACTTTTATAGCAGATAACCTTTGATTTTGGAAACAAGACCGTATTTTTTAAGAATTCAATAGTAGTTTCAATAATTGACTATCGCTTTGAGGTCCCGGGTTCGAGTCCCGGGTCAGGCAATGTGATTTTTCTGCTCAGTATCCGGAGCCTACATGTGCCCAATAGGTTCTGTAACATCATATGATGACGAAAAGTAGCTGCACTCTTTGTAGCTCTACCTTCGAGGATCAAAGGCATGTGTTTGGCGTGTGTGTTCCCATAGTAAAACTGTGACGTGGACATTCATTTGTCTGTAATACATCCCTATGTATAGATCATCTACGATAAAATGGCTCGCCCCTCCAAAATTCAAAACGTTTGTAGTATTTAAAAAACCCCACCAAGACTCACAACGCATGTGTGCGTGCTAAGTGGGCTGTCAATAAGAAAAATAAATCCAAAGATTTGTTGCTCGATTAGCGGTGTCACTAATATCAAATTATCGGCCGAGTCATGTTATCGTAGTTAATCTATACTACAGACAATTAGAGTAGGTAGTACGAATGTACAGTCAGCCGCATAAGTTGCTGAACAAATTCCAAATTTCAAATTGGCTACATACTTTTGTCTTCTTACCAATCTGTTTTTTCTCTACACAAAAATAAAATAAAAGGGATTTACTTTACTTCAAACGAAGAAAAAAGTGTTTCAGTTTAACTCAACGCGTATATAGGCGATTTGAAATTTTGATTTTGTACAGATATTTATGCTGCTGACTGTACCGCAACCAATGTACACGTAGTACACGCAGAATTCGCTGAAAGGATTTGGATGGCATTTAATGAACATATGTCATGGATGACACATACATACACAGCATCACGCCTTTATCCCTTTTCAGGGGTTGGCAGAAGTGTAATACATCCACATTTCGCCTGTTATTTGCCATTTACCTGGCACATTTCCATACTCCGGGCTGATATTGAGTAGAAAAACCCAATATCACTTTGTCCGACCCAGGGATCGAACCCGAGGCCTTAGCACTGCAGTCGTACAACTACTCCACCGAGGCAGTTATGTCATGAATAATATATAGGCAATATTATCCCGGAAACGTACCATACCATACCAGCCCTGTATTATATACTGCCCACTGCTGAGCACGGGCCTCCTCTACTACTGAGAGGGTTTTTAGGCCTTAGTCCCCCACGCTGGCCTAGTAGGTACGGGTTGGCGGACTTCACATACCTTTGAAATTCCTATAGAGAACTTCTCAGATGTGTAGGTTTCCTCACGATGTTTTCCTTCGCCGTTAAAGCAAGCTATAATTCACAAAGAATACACACATAACGTTTTTAGAAAAGTCAGAGGCCCTTGGGTTTTGAACCTGCGGACATTCGTCTCGGCAGTCCGTTCCACTCCCATCTAGGCTATCGCTGTTTATTATTCTGAGTTATTATTCCGAGCCTTTGCCAGTGGTGTCGCGGGAAAAATAGAGAAGATAAAAGAGACGAGAGTACTCTTGCAAATAATTTTGAGCCTGGATGTAAAAAGATGAAACTGGATTAAATCAACTGCCTCGGTGGCGTAGTTGTATTACGGTACGAATGCAATCCCGAGGTCTGGGGTTCGATCCCCGGGGTCGGGCATAGTGATATTGGATTTTTCTATTCAGTATCCGCCCGGAGTCTGGAATTTGTGCCCGATATGGCGATAGGCTCGCCCCCTATCACATCATGGGACGGTACACGCACTGAGAAAAGTGGATGCACTTAGGTGCGCCTCTGCCTACCTCTTCGGGGATAAAAGGCGTGAGTGTGTGTGGCTTTAATCAAAAGCCCACTGTCTTTTCCAATATTGAAAATTCGACCGATTTGGCAATCTGAGAGTCGAGATATATGATATTTAATAAAAGTGAGGTTATGTAATAATATATACATATACCTACCCAAACGTGTATTTAACTTCAGATTTTAAGTCTCAAAAGTCCCTATCTCCTTTAAATTTAACTTTAAAGTGGCATAACACACAACAATGGTCACAGTAACGATATGCAAATATTGTATCTTTAATCGCTTTCATAAATGAATAACTCATATTTAGTGAACAGCCAAATGTATTCGAAATAATTTATATTACTATTTAGGGACGAATAAATGAACACAACTAAAGATATAAATCAATGCAGGGCTGGATTCGGGGGGCGGCACGGGGGCGTGTCCCCCTAAACATGATTAGTTTTTGTACTCGTGAATATTTTACACAAAGATTTATTTCGTAAAAGTTTTGAATCTCTCTGTTTTATAAATGAAAATAATACAGCGTCTTTTGTTATTTTTTAAACTAGCTTAACTAGCTTAGCTTTTAACTTGACTTTAAGTATTTTTTAAACTAATTTAGCATGCAATATTTGATTCAAAAGGTATCACACCATATTTTTCACATATTCTTATACATTAGGCGATAATAGTAGCCTTTATAACTTATTACGTGTTGCTGGCTTCACCCGCGTGAAAGGCCTTTCCAGCTAAAAAAAAATGTCACTAAAACACTAGGGATTCATAGTGTCACCCTTACGACACCAACCCCATGTATAAAAAAGAAAAAGTGTATGTGTACACGCGTTAGAAGTTATACTTCTTTGGCGTAACAAGATCAAAATCTTTTTAAATAACGCGCCAAAAGAAGTATAACTTCAATATCTTTCGCCTTATTCTACGTTCAAAATTCAAAATTAAAATGTTGGCTATAGCTAACTTCAGGGTGTCGGTTTTACGTGACGGTGTGCGCGCGCATCGTAAAAGTTTACTCTCATAATTTTTCCCTAACGCGTCAAAAGAAGTATAACTTCAAAAACGGAATAAAAAATTATATTATTTCCAATGGGCAGTAAGAGCAGCTACCTTGACCGAGACTCTATTTTTGAAAACACATCTGCATTCACGGATTTTGAAAAAAAAAATCAACCAGAAAATAATATGCAAAAACGTTTTTGATACCAATCGTTTTGATAGCCATACCAGCCATGTATTTCTTTTTTATCGATGGCTCGAAAAAGTGGGTTCACTGCACCTGATGGTAAATGAAGTGAAGCCCAAAATAATATCGACCGGCAAGAGATAAAAATCCCTGGTTGGTCGGCACAGTAATGCCGGCCTGCATAATTGCTTCTTCACGCTCCGCTTGAAGGACCCTAGGTTGTATTATATACTGCCCACTGATGTAGGTATTTAGTATAAACTACATTTGTAAACGTGGGTTAATGCATCATGAACGCCATTATATTTTTATTTGGTTGCTTCGCAATAATCCATGCATATATTAACCCGCGTAATAATAATACTGTAAAATATACATACATACATACATAGTATCACGTCTCTATCCCATAGGGGTAGGCAGAGACCATGGCTTGCCACTTTGCTCGATTCTGGCACACCACTTTCGCTTCCTCTACCTTCATCAATCTTTTCATGCATTCCCGCCGGTTCAGGGTACTTTTGACCTGGCCCTTACTTAATATACATTTAAAATCATGACAATTGATGACGAAAAAATTAAGCCCGGAGTTTCTTTCTGCCTTTCTTCTTCGGGTCGTCATCGCTTAGGTAGCTAGTGAAAGGCTGGTAGGTTAGCTAGGCTAGGACCTTTTTATCCTTGCCGGTGAGGACCGTGGCGTTTCCTTTCCTCGTAATGTAAAGATATTCCTTCCCTTTCTTTTATATCAGCTCCACTTCTCCTTACCTAGCCCTATTCCCGTCCCCAATGTCCGTGTCCTCTGTACCTATGAGCCCGTGCTGGTTGTCAATTATTTAATGTAGGTACTTTAAATTATTTAATTGGTATATGTACCTTTGTTATTCGTCTATACCTTGTCATGACTTGTCATAAGTGCTTTTTAATAAGCCTATTTGATCAATAAATGATTTTATTATTTTTATTTTTTATTTATTATTTTACTGCTGAGCACGGGCCTCCTTTACTACTGAGAGGGTTTAGGCCTTAGTTCACCACGCTGGCCTAGTGCGGGTTGGTATTTTGATTATAAGAATAAAAATACAATGAAACCATCAAGTAATTCTAATACACTTTTCATAACAAGGTAACAGCTCTATAACAGAATCTTAGAAGATATCAAACTGCATTCTGTCTGTTTACCTTTAAATTACCTCTAATATGCAATTCAGAACAGGTGAAGCTGTGCAATGACGCAGCTGTGATTAAGCGTTCGGAGCGAGCAGTGCAAATGACATACTTAAGCTCCGTCGAGTTGACTTGAGATTTAGAAGTGATTTTGATCGTGATATCTATGGTTGTGATTGTTTTAAGGTTGAAAATCGAAAATTGAGTTTCAAAACTCTTATGGAGGGAACTCGATTTATTATGTAGGTATTTATACTGCTGAATTCATTTTGGTTACCTTACTTTGTTTTAAAAATATAGTAGGTAAGTTAAATTTAAAACTGGACGGATCTTGTTATGACAATATTCTTAATTAGCTATACTTTTTGGATAAAATTAGAAACGCTATTAACTGCAGTCTCACTTTAAACCTAGCAACATTTACTTCATGATCTGTGAACTTAGAGTAACAGCAAAAGTCAAGCCATAACAGTTACTAACACAAACCTCGCCAAAGTAAAAGTCATAAGAGAAGGCACAACATTAATGTCATAAAAGGCTACTTGATTATATTTTTTTTACTTCTATCATGTTGATCAATCGTCGTACGACGCTGATCAAGAATGACTATAATCTGGTAAAAAATCTACAGATTATAATTTCAAAGGGTTACCTTTGAAATTTTGTTGAACGATGTCAAGAAACAATAAAGTCACAATACAGACACGTGACGTCAGAGGGAATTTCGATGCGCATGAAAGAAAGAAATCGGGCGCAATTCTCATTTAGGCATTGCAATATTTGAAATATAAATTGCTGCCTCATTTCTTAGCCAATTTTAATGCTATTTACAAAACGCCTTCTTTTTTGCATTATTTGCTGATTCATGTAGTATAATAATATTGTGTAATAATGCACAAAACCATAAGCAACTACCCTATTTATGCAAAAGCGAAATAACTTCGACTTGTACTTAAAATTGGCTCTAAATCTTCCATTACGTTACAATCCCGCAGGACCATGGCTTCTCGACAAAATAAAGTTCCTAAACTGATATTAAAAACCCACGCGGAGTGATTGTCACCGCCCACGGCATACAATTTGAGTGTCCGTAGAGAAATCTGGTGGGAGAACATCGAATACATGTTGATTCCATAGCGGTCGTAAATGTGGTATCGTCTTGAATGTGGCAGTGTGGGCTGGCTGAGGACTGGGTAAGCATCGCTAGTGGAAAATTTCTACGCGGCAAGGTGCCTACACAGAAGAAAAGTAATGGCCTCATAGTCGTTTTTCCTCTTTATAGTGGTAAATTTTGTGAGGGTATTGCTATGTCGATTCTCCATTGGCCGAAGCTCGAAATAAATAAAATATCTTTCGATCAATTTTGAAAACCAATCATTGGGATTTTTTAACATGGGGAAATTGGGATGTTTTTTACTGACTTCAGCCATGTTTATGACATTAACACACAAACTAACAAAATCTCAGCTTCAATGCACGCGAAACCAACTACCGCAGTCAACTATTTTAAAGATGGCCGCGCAATAGGCGTATGTCTCTCTAATTAACCGTCGAGTACGCGGCCGCGACGGCAGGTTAATTGCCCTGCCAGGTGAAAACACGTCAATTTTGAATGTAACTAAGCCAGTAAAGGTTAGCGCACATCTAGACTACCAGCATCGCAAGAATAAACGTTCTTTCAAGATAGAGTAGCACGGTCACGTATTCGATAAAACACGTGCCCTAGAACTGCTGTAAATCAGTAACTGTATGTATTATAATGACGCCGAGAATTCAAACTCGTGGAGTCTATGAAAATGTCACTCAAATATTCCATGAGAAATTTTCGGTTATTAATAAGAGGAGTTGAAGTTAAATAATTGTCTCCAGTCAGTTTGGGTATATCATTATTAATTTAATTTAATTTCAATAAAATCACTTTACACCAACCTAACAAAATTTGTCAGTATTTAGAAGCAAGTACACGATTTTGTCCATCACTATTACCAAACTAGTATACGTGACAGAATGGGATATATGTCACAATCAACACATTTGACGGTATTAATGTACAATAAACAATCATCATCATCATCAGCCCGTTGCAGTCCACTGCTGGACATAGGCCTCTCCCAAGATACGCCACAGAGCCCGGTCTGCTGCTTTATGCATCCAGTCGCTGCCGGCCCTCTTGTGCAAGTCGTCCCGCCATCTGGCCAGAGGGCGTCCTACGCTACGTTTGCCAAAACGCGGTTTCCACTCCAGAACACGCTTACTCCAGCAGTTATCTGTTCTGCGACATAATATGTGGCCATCCCATTGCCACTTCAACCTACTAACTCTCAGAGCTATAAACAATAAACAATCGTAAGGGCCTATTTCAGTGCTTGCTGATAAAGGCTACTCGTCATATAAATGTCTAAACCGACCGAATACAAAAGTCTCTAATCTATGCTCCCAAATAAATGGTAATAAATGAGTACTATCTACATTAGCTATTTAATACGATAACTGACAAATCTTTATTTGAAACCTGTGAACCAGGCCTTTAGTTTCAAGAATCTTTGCGATGCGATGCGATGCTATGGCATCTGAATGTGCGCGAGGTTTTAAAATAGCACGTTAATTTGCTAACAAGCTTGATGGGTAGTTTCTTTCTATCTTTAGCTAAAGTGGCTGGCTACAAGTGCCTTTAGATTTATGCATGGTTTAAAAGACTTTATGTGAAAGCATAGAGCTTGAATTAACATTAACGGAGGTTTAATATCAGCTGAAACTTTTCAATTAGGGATAGACGAAAACTCATATTCGACATTTGTTTTGAAATACAAAAACTAATGTGTGGGTAATTTGGGTTAGTAAGAGCTCACCACAGCCATATGATCAAAGAAATGTACCTATCTACTAAGATACACAGTCACTAATCACTGAACATACTAAAGAATATTTCAGTGAACTGCTACTTCATTATTGAAGGAGTGGCAACAAGCTGTCAATAATATGAACTGAAAGATGCTGCCACTAAATTGCTTGACTTGTTGAAAAGTTATGTGTATGGTATGATGGTATGGTGGAAAGTCATTCAGGTTCATTCAGTCATTGTCATATATTTTAAACTATATGAAAACGATATTACCGTCGACAATTTCATACAAATTGATAACGTCTGCGCGGTGCCTTAAACTATACAGCTAGTACTAGTACAGCGATATTCGTCGTCTGCAGGCAGAGCTCACTCGCGCAATACCTAGCAGAAACGCTCCGATGCGCGAAATATTGCAACTTATGTTGCATTTTCTCTTACAATGTTTGTTTGTGCGGCGAGCTGGCAAGGATCGAGATTTTAAATAAACTAGTAGTCTAGCTTGGTGACTTACATTTATGCTGTAAAATGGTCGTGCTGAGTCTAAGGGAGTTTGCCCAAGGTGACTTTTTGCACCGCGCTCTACTATCCAGAGTCTATTTTTGCAACTGTAGCGTCGACATTAATTCCTATATTGAAGTTAGCCGCCATAGAGCATCTCACTGTATCGCAGCAGTTTTGCGAGTACATTGCTACTACATGGCTGCAAAAATTCGCCTAGGGCGACCCCTAAATGCCAAAACTGCATGGTAGCATCACTTCTTATATTACATAGGACCTAACATAACTGGCGAAATGTAGATGTGATAGCATTAACTTAATTGATAATATTAAAAATCTAAATATTGTTTTGCACTCTGATAACGCTGGAATTTAATATTCTCACCAAGTCAAATATAACAATTTTTCAACTAAAGTAGTAAAAAAATAAAAAAAATAAAAAAATTGCTTTTACTTGAACACTGGAAACGCATCCAACTTTATTTTTCATCAACAACTGACAATGCTCAAACAACTATTAATTCCACTGTATATCTCATTTAACCCTGAAACGAGACTTGGTGAAACATATTTATTGGTGACAAGACTCGGCAGATTTTAGATTAATCATAAATCAACTACCTACACAAAGTAGAGAGAGACTTTACCGCCAGCATAACGCACACCCTGCTCTGTCGTCGTAGATTTATAAACCAGAAACATATCCGAACACGAGACCGAACATTCTCTATGAAAGTCATTATAACGTCTTTATATTTTGAAAACGTACGAATTCTTGCTCTGGGACCTTTGAACGATTCCATTGAAATATGCTTTGGTTATTACATTTTGTACTTTGAATTTGGTTACAAATTCAAAGTAGAAACTTCCACTAAGACGGAACTATATAGAACTAATTTATCTCTTTAAAATTATACATTCACATATTGTCTCCCCTGAATTACTGGCTTTATACATTTCAACACCACATTCAGAATCCGTAACCCAACCGTCTTCAAGTTGCAAGCTTATAGGAACAACACCTCATTCTATAACCCGATAGTTCGTATGTGTCGCTCGTATAATGATTTGGCGAAAAAGCACAAACACCTTGACGTTTTGAATGGCAGATTTGGATCATTCTCAAAAGGTCTAAGTACAACAAATAATATTTACTTGTAATAGTTGTTGTTAAGTTACCCACATACTTTTGTTCTTTGTATTATTTTTATTGTTAATAGATAGTTATGTGTGTATTCTTTGTGAATTATCGCTCGCTTTAGCGGTGAAGGAAAACATCGTGAGGAAACCTGCATACCTGAGATGTTCTTTGAGTTTCGAAGGTATGTGAAGTCTACCAACTCGCACTAGGCCAGCGTGGTGGACTAAGGCCTTAACCCTCTCAGTTGTAGAGGAGACCCGTGCTCAGCAGTGGGCAGTATATAATACAGGGCTGGTATGGTATGGTATGGATATACCCCCAAAGATTTCCAAACGGACCTGTCAAAAGCGGCCTGCATCCAGGTGGATAGCCGACACTGCGCTTGCCAGTGCGTGGTGGCCTATGTTCAGCAGTGGACGTCATGTGGCTGATGATGATGATGATGATGAATAGATATACAAATCAATAGTTTTAATTTATCTTAGTCCGCACCTTCTGTAATTTACCCACATAAGGGCGCATATTTTGGAATGCAATCTAGTTTTAATGTAAGCCTGTATGTTATATATATATATTTTTTATTGCATTGAATGACGAGACGAGCATGCCGTTCGCCTGATGGTAAGCGATACGACCACTCATAAACAGTAGCAACACCATCCAGCACCTTGACGTACAAAGTACTGTGTGGCATTCCACTGCGCTCCTCATCCTGAGACATAAGATGTTAAGTCTTATTATGTCCAAAAGTCATACTGGCTACAATGTCCTTCAAACCGAAACACAACAGTGCATGCACACTGTTGCTTGGCGGTAGAAATAGACATTGCGGTAGTACCCACCCAGACGGCCTCTTACATAATGAGAGACCTACCACCAGTACATTGTCATGATTGTACTCAGTTTTGCGTCTTAATTAAATAAATAAATAATTACTGGCTATGTTTAGATAAATGACAAATACCTTTATCGCCTGGAGATTCCTGCGTAATGTAGTCTACCTCGATGACCCACTGCATTCGTAGTCAAGAGCTTTAGACGTTATGTTTTTATTGCAAGTAAGAAAAACGTCATATAATATTCTTGAATGTGGAAGGGGCGTGTCAATATCGTAACACGTGGCGCTCAATAGTCTCTGCCTACCCCTATGGGATGAGGGCGTGAGTTTGTATGTATGCATGTATGTATGTATCCTTCTTTGATATTTTGTTGATTTAACATAACAGGCTAACTAACACGTTTACTAGTATAGACTTCCTGTATTATGGATAAACTATTTAAAATCTTTGATATACCATCACGCCATACTATAGAGTGTACAATGCATGTCCCGCGGTACACCAGACTGGAAACCTCTGGTTAAAACAATGCCGTATGAGTTTGTGCCACACATGAGCTCAGTAAGTAGACTGGACAGAATTAACTCAACTAGATGCGACATTAAACACTCTGATTTAAAGAAAGAAAGAACTTTTTTACTGCCACTGATGTAGGAACATGCAACATAAATGTAAAGGTACTTAACAACTTTTTAAAGTTTTCCTTGTTTCCGTTTCCCGTAACGTGGCATAAACGTAACACTGTTTCAAAATGTTATAGAAAGGACTTAGGCCCTTATTCACAAACGATACTTAGCTAAGTACGGAATAATGCTATGGCAGCGACTATATAACCCCTAGTCGCTGTGCTATGGTAAGTCTGTTTCTTATTGTTTTCGACATGATAGCCTTCGCAGTGCGTAGGCATATGGACGCTGTAATTAGCTGCTTTGATATAATTTTGCTTTAGTTAGCTGATAGATAAATAAGTTTGAACAAGACCAAAGAAAACTATGAAATTGCCAACACTATGGATTCGTGAACGCTGTGCGTCCTCAGAGTATTCTTTGTGAATTAGGGTGTTAGTTTTTATGATCGACCACCTCTTTGAATCAACTGTCTATGGGATCCGGGCCAGAGAAAATTGTGTTACTAAACCGCCCTTCATACTTAGCATTATTATGTATTCATTTTTTGACGTCAATGTGGTAATCGTTAGGGCGTGAGCTTGTGTGTCCCGGATTTTTCCAATAATGTCTTATTTATAAATAGTGGAGACAAATTAACTCGTCGCTGATTACCGCGGCTCTTAATCATCTACAACAAAGCCTCATTTAGACGGAGCAATAATTGTTTTTTGAATATATTTCAAAGAATTCGTATAGCACGTCACCCCAGCAGTAGGACAGTATACGTCAACGCAGGCAAGAATTTCCTCGCCATGGCGCATAATCAGACGGGATAACTCTTTAAGCAGTTTAGTTAATAATACCACATCTAGATTTCTAAGTCCACACTACACATTGTACCCTAGTCCATTGAAGGTGTCGTACCTAAATCGTTTCACCACAGTGGCCTGTTTCAACACATCCTTTCCACGAGTCCTTCGATGCTTGCTTTAAAGAACCAATTTCTGTTTGTTTCAGTACTAACCCATCATTGTATTGTAGTTTATAGACGTTGGATCCAGTGTAATTTGATAGCTTTTTTTATTGCGTGTGCGTGAACATCTTCAAGCCAACTGAATGGAATTGAGGATTATGAAACGGTTAAATTCCCAGTATTTCAGTAGCATGGAATATAGTTAAAAAAATGAAACAGATATTGATATTTCAAATTCTGCTCCATACAAAGGACCCGTGTAGTGAAGATATCTCGCTATCTCTCTCTTACGCGCACACCGTAATAGTAGTGACGTCACGAAACAACCATCTATCATATATACTTTCAAATACATTTATATCTAAAAGGCTAATTTATTTTTGACGTAAGTTATAATCTTACTAGCCTACATAATTACGTAAGGAAATGTGTAATAAACCAACTCATTGTACAAAGCCTCCGCTAGATGTCACTATAAACAAAATACAGTGTAACTCATATGAAATCGGTAATCCTGGAGATAAGGACAGGGTCCTGGGGGAAATTCCAAACAGCTCGTTGTGACTTTGCACAACATATTTTTATTTAGAGTGACACGTACGCTGCAAATATTCAGTTGGGTTTATTGTCAGATGGAATTAACAGGTTCCTTGGAGATTGGGGAGTTTAATTTGGCTGTATAAGTACGTAATACCTACTTCCTGTTATTAAACGCGAAATATTTTAAGATGTTTTGATTTATAGATGTAAACGTAACAACCAATTATTGAATTTGGATGTGGCAGGTAGACCAAAACCTGCATAAGCATACTGATTAAATTAATGGTTTAAATAAATCAGCCTATTAATCCAAAGATAAAAAAGTTGTCAGAAGTGGGATTCGAACCCACGCCCACAGAAGTGGACTGCGACCTGAACGCAGCGCCTTAGACCGCTCGGCCATCCTGACTATGCGGATATAAGCTGAATTAATATTATAACTATTGGCTTAGAAAGAGGTATTCACAATTCGACATTTCTATCTGTCAACAGTATTGAATTTCATGGATCGTTTTAGCAGTTTAGTGGTAATGTTCTTTAAACAGCGTCCACCCAGGGAGCTCTATTTTGGAATTAGTGAATGGCAATTCAATTACCATGAGTGCGTTTTCGGCTTTATAAATAAAAAAAGGATTATCTGATTTTTTTCTAACATTATTGAGTCTTTTTGACCCAAACATTATCGTTGAAATTAAACTATTATACCGGATTTTATCACGGTTTTTTATTTAATTTTTCTCCCGACGTTTCGAAGGCTTTGCAGCACTTCGTGGTCACGGGGCGGACTGAGGTGTTGGTGGTCCGAAAAGTTAGTGTTACAAATCTACCTTCAATTTGTATTTGTCGGGAGAAAAATTAAATAAAAAACCGCGATAAAATCCGTTATAACAGTTTAATTTCAATGTCTAACATTCGCGTAAACATAAGGAATCATTATCCAAACATTATCATTCTTTGTGGGAAACGTAACAATAACATGAGGGTACTAATGGGTAATTTTTTCCCTTATCATCATGTAATTCAATTTCAGATCCTTGCCTTTGATCCGAGCGATCTAAGGCGCTGCGTTCAGGTCGCAGTCCACTTCTGTGGGCGTGAGTTCGAATCCCACTTCTGACAACGATTTTGTAATATTATACTTTGGAGCTAAGTCAAGAATGTACCATTAAATACGTAATAAGTGAACAACACTAACCATTAGTAATCTGACATGACTGTTACATTCACCATGAAAAATGCTACCGCTCGGCTCAAGAAAACTGAATTATGTTAGAAACAAAACTGATCATATTTTTTTTACCATCGATAAAGTGTGGTAAACTCATGATTATTGGACTTACATAAACTAATTTTAAAAAAGAGCAGCTGTCTAGGTAGAACAACCACAATACTGCAAAAATATCCATGAAATTCAATATCGTTGAAAGACAGAAATGTGGCTCTGAATCCCTCTTTTCAAGACAATAATTATAATATTAATTAGCTGATATCAACATAGTCAGGATGGCCGAGCGGTCTAAGGCGCTGCGTTCAGGTCGCAGTCCACTTCTGTGGGCGTGGGTTCGAATCCCACTTCTGACAACTTTTTGTTGTTTATATGTACATTTTACAAACAAGTTGCTTCAGTAACTTCAACAGTCAGTTTCATTGTGAAATAGTGACTAACAAAGTGGCAATTTTGCAGTGCCTAAAGAAAAAATTAACACACACACACTCACGCCCGTTATCCCCGAAGGGGTAGGCAGAGGTGCAACTAGTGCACCCACTTTTCGCCGTGCGTATTCCGTCCCATGATGTGATAGGGGGCGAGCCTATCGCCATATCGGGCACAAATTCCAGACTCCGGGCTGATACTGAGTAGAAAAACCCAATATCACTTTGCCCGACCTGGGCATCGAACCCGAGACCTCAGCATTGCAGTCGTACCGTAATACAACTACGCCACCGAGGCAGAAAAAATTAAGGTACTAAATTAATCCTTGTAAATTATGTTAATCCTTCCAATTAAAGGAACCCTTCAATACTCGGCAGTTAATTCCGTGCTTACCCCGATGACCCTAAAGGGGGTGTAATGAAAAAATCCCGTTATAAGGGGTAGCTTTTAATTACTCACCCTATGAGACATTATAATAAATCAGAGTGTTCTGTGCCCTTACGTCGGCACCTTTTAATCTTTGCCAATTTCTTCCTTAATAGGGTTGTCAATTACAACTTTTTTTTATTTGTCCTTGTTTGACAAAACTTTCATAACAAAATAATTCGACGTTGTTTGACGGAATTTTGATCATAGTAAAATATGCCAATTATTTCCTTGATAGGGTTGTCGATTACGAAAAATAATATTTTAAATTGACGTTTGACTTTTCAGAACAATATAATTCGACGCTGTTCGATACAATTTTGATCATAGTAAAATAATTTTCAATTAATTTGTATTTCTACTTATTTGCTTGTGACAGGGTGTAGTAAGTACTATACCAAATCGATTCAGCGACATTTTGTGAAAAGATGGGGACTCCAATCTGGAGCCATATATTTCCTCAGCAGAACCACGCGTGCTAGCATGCGAAGCCACAGCTTGATGGTTAAAACCATCTCCGCCCGAACCAATAGGTTCGCTAAATCTTTTCTTTGCCGCACCATCAGGCTTCGGAATAGTTTACCGGCGGACGTGTTCCCTCCTTCCTATAATCCTGGGTCCTTCCCCGCGGTAGCGTGAAGAAGCTGCTTAGTAAGCCGGCATGATTGTCTCGAATGGCATGAGATAACCATCTACTGCCATTCGATACTCTATCTGGACGGCATCGCGCTTACCATCAAGCGAGGTGCAGTCACTTTGTCGTGCCCGATTTTTTTTTAAATCATATATGCCTATAAAAATGACGAGGTAGTAATTCAATATAAAAATTATCATATATATGGTTTGTAATTTTTATATTAAAAATAAGAACTGAGGTGCTCTACAGTTGTTCCTTTAAGAGAATTATTAATCTTATATTGTAAAGGGCACTCACTTCTCGTTATGTGTGCCGTCCCATGATGTGATAGAGGGCAAGCCTTTCTCAATATCGGGCATAAATTCCAGACTCCGGGCTGAAACTGAGCAGAAAACCTCAATATCACTTTGCTTGACCCGGGATACGAACCTGGGATCTTAGAGCGATGTGGTACCACGCACGCAATAAACCTACACCACCAAGGCAATCTCACCCTAGAATGAGATTCGTCTGGACAATCAACTGTGGTAAGATTTTAATTATTTTTTTTTCGCGCGGAGAAACGCTTTTTCGCTATTACTGAGGGGTTCATGGAACAGATATTTTAATTTCACCATTCTTAAGGCCCAATATGGACACTCGGGAGTATAGCATCATGCCGCATTAGGCCCCCTCTCTGTACGAGAGCTAAGATGCCAACAAGTCTAAAGGACGCCTTTAGAGTCTACAACAGCGGCAGACCAACCACCCGCATTCACATCCACGTCAGAGTCGCATAATTAGAGTGATAGAATGAGCAGCCCTCACTGCTCGCCCCACCACTTCCTCTTAACTCCATTTAGTCGCCTTTTACGACAGGCATACAGTGGCTGAATTTTCTAGATGCCCCCGGACTGGGCACGAGATTTTAACTCTGTAGAATCACTCTCCTAATAACTTTGTCCTTAATATACCAGTTTCAATTTCCAACACGTGACAACCCTAGATCATTGCTCCCGATAAGTAGGGTGTCTTGTAATGAGATTTATCTTAGAGGATGAAACTTAATGTATATCGCTATTGGCAACTATTATATTACGATCTAAATTGAAGTACATTGTACCCAGTGTAATGAATATCTTGAGGTCTGAGTATCAAAGTGATTAGCTCAGCACAATGCCGAGCAGTTTATTTCAAGGTTCTGGGTGGTATCTCTAATACGCTTCATGAGTACTTACCTTGGCTTGGGCTTATTTCGTATTAAGATTATATTACAGATAATCTAACATTCTGATATTATAAATGCCAAGGTTTGTAAAAATGTTTGTACCTATGTTTCTTAGAAGTAAACGCAGAAACAACTTCTTTTTTATGGAATTGAATAACGAGACGAGCATGCCGTTTGCCTGATGGTAAGCGATACGACCACCCATAAACAGTAGCAACACCATCCACCACCTTGAGTTACAAAGTACTGTGTGGCATTCCACTGCGCTCGTCATCCTGAGACATAAGATGTTAAGTCTCACTATGTCCTGTACTTAACGGATATGAATGAAATTTGGCACACGGGTAGACCATGCCCTGGATTAATATATAGGTTACATTTTATCCCAATAACTTGCTCCCATGGATAATAATAGAGTTTTTTAATCTGTTTTATAATAAAACTAGGTAATTGTATAAGTAAACATTGAACTACAAAGCTCTAAATGGTACAACGCTTCCCTTGTCACATAAAAACATCAGATATTAACAATCTTTATGAAATATACTAATGCAAAAGCCATAACGGTTACCACAACACTAACGTCAAAATTTCCACTAAAGGTACAGTTACTTTGACTATTAATATCAATCCACTAGCGGATTAGCAAGCTAAAGTGGCAGCGGGCCCATAGTTCGCAGAACTGACGGCACATAGGGCAAGGTTCTCGAGTGGAGACCACGTACCGGCAAGCGCAGAGTCGGACAACCACCTGAAAGGACAGACAACTTGATAAAGGTCTCAGGAACTCGCTGGATGCAGGCCGCTTTGACAGGTCCGTCTGGAAATCTTAAGGAGAGTGCTTTGTTCAGCAGTGGACTTCGTTTGTCTTACACCCAGTATTTACACTGGCTTCAATGCCCTTCAAACAAGAATACAAGATAACTACTAAGACATAGCGGGAAGATAGCCGAGTTAGGAGTGAATTTTGACTTTTCTAAAAAGTTATATGTGTATTCTTTGTGAATTATCGCTCGCTTTAACGGTGAAGGAAAAACAACGTGAGGAAACCTGCATACCTGAGAAGTTCTCTATAAGAATTTCGAAGGTATGTGAAGTCTGCCAACCCGCACTAGGCCAGCGAGGTGGACTAAGGCCTAAACCCTCTCAGTTATAGAGGAGGCCCGTGCTTAGCAGTGGGCAGTATATAATACAGGACTGGTATGGGTATGGTACTAAGAAATAAACAGTAATGTAAAAAGTCGTTTGCAGGGTTAGTCATCGTGCATTTCTTTCATCCAATATGCATAACTTACGCCCGAGACGTGCCTGCAACGAATAGCCTCTTCAATAGCGAAACGGACAGACAAATTACTATTTCTTAGTCATTAACATCGTCTGTGCAAATGTATGGAAAGATAAGTACGATTTATAGTCCTACATTGGGTTTTATGGATGTAATAAAATAGACTTCCGTTTTATACAAGACTTTTATAACCTAATCTATTCCATGTAGGTACTAGTGGGGTATATTGGCTGAGGAGTGGGAAGTCCTAAGTTTGTATCCCGATATAAGTTTTGTAGGTTTTTCTTACTATTAAGGCTTGGATCCCTCATATTGATAAAAGAAGCGGACGGTCATAAAAATAAGTAAAATTTATTCTACTATATTCAAGTTTGCGTTATGGCTTGGGGGTAAAAGGAGTTAAAAAAGAGTTTCAGAAAAGACTTCAAATTATTTGTCTAAACAAGCTAAGTGTTTTTTAAACACACTATTTTCTGTAACTATTGCTCCTATTCTGAAAATTCTTCCACTTATAAAAACCTACTAACCCTGTTCACAATAAACTACTATTTAACCTGTGCATTGACTTTAACGATAGCCTAATTGGGAATGGAACGGTCTGCCGAGGCAATGTCTGGCGGTTCAAAATCCAAGGCTCACACCTCTGACTTTTCGAAGTTACGTGTGTATTGATAATCAATTATCGTTCGGTTTAACGGTGAAGGAAAACATCGTGAGAAAACCTACATACCTGAGAATTATCCATTTTTTTTATGGCATTGAATGACGAGACTAGCATGCCGTTCGCCTGATGGTAAGCGATACGACCGCCCATAAGCAGTATAACACCATACAGCACCTTGAGTTACAAAGTACTGTGTGGCATTCCACTGCGCTCGTCATCCTGAGACATAAGATGTTAATTCTCATTATGTCCACACTGTTACACTGGCTACAATGTCCTTCAAACCGAAACACAACAGTGCATGCACACTGCTGTTTGGCGGTAGAAATAGACATTGCGGTGGTACCCACCCAGACGGACTCTTACATATGAGAGACCTACCACCGGTATACCTCCATAAGAATCTCGAGGCTATGTGAAGTCTGCCAACCCGCACTTGGCCAGCGTGTTGGACTAAGGCCTATAACCCCTCTCAGTAGTAGAGGAGGCCCGTGGTCAGCAGTGGGCAGTATATAATACAGGGCTGATTGAAATGAAATGAAATGTAATAATTTATTCGAACCCATAAAATGTTATACATTATTTAGTTTCCGTCAATATTAACTCTACCACCAGTTCGGAAAGCAGTTCTCACTAGAGAAGAACGGGCAAGAAACTCTAGTGTTGCTCTTTTTAAAATCAGTTCAAGGTATAAAATACAATGCATTATGTAGAGAAAAAAAAATACAATTCAGTATTTGTTTACTTATGTTTAGAGCAGTTCATTTATATACTCGCAAAATAGATAATAAATTTTAAATTCCAACACGAGTGCATAACTATCTCAGGAATCATGTAATAATTTGATCTGAAATGTTCAAGATGTCGTTATTAATCTAAGTTCAAGATATACTCCTAATACTTAGATATAGTAAGCGAAAAGGGCAGACCAGTCCACACAAGCAGCACTCGTTCACGAGTATGACGCATGTGCCAGCCATCGGCCTCCTCAACCATATTACAGGGAAGTGGCCGACCCGGCACACGACGCCGCCGCAGGCACAGACAGTTAAGGAGTATGTCATACCCAAGCCGCTCACAGATGGAAACAAAGAAACTTTATTGAAACGAAAGACATGATTCCAAAGAAAATCACATGAAAAAATTTAATCCCAGGCTTTTTTATCCTCTATGTATTCTGAAATCTTGTAATAAGCTTTATTACATAACTTTCGCTTAATAGTTGTTTGGAATTTACCAATGTTTAAACACTTAATTTCAGTGGGAAGTTTGTTATAAAAATGTATACAGTAACCCTTAAAAGCATTGCATTTTGCAATTGCAAAATTAAATGCAATTGCATTGCATTGCCTTTAACACAAGCAAAGCCGCAAGCAAAAGCTAATTTACGAATGAAACAAAATTGTAACATGGAAAACAATAAAGCATCGTCTATTTGTGTTGAAACTACCACGCCATATATCAACAGGGCCGGCAGAGCTATGCAAACTGTCACAACGGCAAGATTCCATGCACGATTATTGTAATCAAACACGCTGGGGAGGGACGAACGCATGTGTTTGTTTGTGGTTCCGTAGTTTTTTATAGACTGGTAATTTGTACTAGAGTAACTTGTACAAGGGTAGCGTGGCGGATTAAGGTAAAACTGCCTCGGTGGCGTAGTCGTATTGCGTACGCGTTATGAGTACAATTTGCGCGCTGAGGTCCTGGGTTCGAATCCTGGGTCGGGCCAAAAACATTGTGACTGAGTTTTTCCATCTTAAAAATTACTCAGTCGCAGCTCGGAGTCAGGAAGTTGGCAGTGTGATACCCCCGTGCCTCGGAAAGCACGTAAAGCCGTTGGTCCTGCGCCTGATCTCTCTCCGGTCATGTCGGATTGCCGTCTCACCGGACTATGAGAGTAAAGGAATAGCGAGTGCACCCTGTGTATTGCGCACACACTTGTGCACTATAATATCTCCTGCGTATCTGGCTGATCTCTGTTGAGATTGGCCGCCGTGGCCGAAATCGGCTAGAAAGGGTATATATATAAGGTAAAACTTAGAAAAAGTACCAGTATATTAAAATAAACAAATAAAATCATTTATTAATCATGGAGCCTTATAAAAAGCACTTATGACAAGTCATGACAAAGTAGAGAATAACGATACATATACCAATTAAATAATTTAACGTGCAATGCAATGCAATGCAATCAGCCCTATATTATATACTGCCCACAGCTGAGCAAGAACCTCCTCTACTACTGAGAGGGGTTAGGCCTTAGTCCACCACGCTGGCCTAGTGCGGGTTGGCAGACTTTACATACACTCGAATTTTTTTATTTTTTTCTGAGAATTCTCTGGTATGTTCGTTTCCTCACGATGTTTTCCTTCACTGTTAAAGCGAACGATAATTGATAAACAATACACACGTAACTACGAAAAGGCAGAGGTGTGCGCCTTGGGTTTTGAACCTCCGGACATTGTCTCGGCAGACCGTTCCGTTCCCAACTAGGCTATCGCGATGCCAATTTAACGTACCTACATTAAAATAACGAACAACCAGCACGGGCTGATAGGTACAGATGACATGGACATTGGAGACGGGAATAGGGCTAAGGAAGGAGAAGTGGAGCTGATATATGAGAAAAGGAAGGAATATCTTAACATTACGCGGAAAGGAAACGTCATGGTCCTCACAGGCGTGAATAATAAAGGTCCTAGCCTAGCTAACCTAACAGTCTTGCACCAGCTACCTAAGCGATGACTACCCGAAGAATGGCAGAAAGAAACTCCATGCTCAATTTTTCGTCATCAGTTGTCAGGATTTTCCTACTACTAATATAATGCACGGCTATTTATTTCTTCTTTTAGTTTCATTACAGTTGAGTTTTGTTCACAATAGAGACCGTAGGCAAGATGCTTTTATACAACCGTCAACACTAATAGAGAAAAAAAAAAATATCCGACATTACTTTCCTGGTGGTCGTCGATTTGCAATAAAAAACATCTATATTTTTATACTAGACCCGACAACAATCCAAATACGGACAACACAGCTAGAAGGGCTGTTTTTAATGTACCATAACAGTTTGCCAATTTATTAGTTTAAGTGACCTACAGTTTAGTTACCTTAAAACAAAGGTATTAACCAAGATCCGCCATAATCACACCGCAATCAGAAAAAATACCATCCCAGAAACGAACCTTAAACAAGAGCTAGTGAACCCCAACTAAATTTAACCCAACTTTTCTAAAACCACTAGTTATCGAGTACAATATGGTTTTACAATTCCGATACATCTCTAGGGAACCCTAAAAGCCATAATAGCTGCGGACGGGTGATAAAAAATTCACGTGTTGGATCCAAGCCAATGCGCTTTTGTAGTGGAAATCTATTCTGCATGGGGAGAGGGGGGCTTATGGCACTCTCTAAATCCGGTTTATCTTAGATGCTGGTATGGAGCGTATATTATCTTGAAATGTGAATGCATTTATCTAAGGCGTAAGCAGTGATGGAAATGCACTCAAGTTACACGTATGCTTTTTTCCATTTTTAAGGGTAGGTAGATGTTACTTGAAGTGGAAGATAGCCTAGTTGGGAATGGAACGATCTGCCGGTGAACGGTCTGAACGGTGTGTATTGTTTATCAATTATCAGTTGCTTTAACGGTGAAGGGAAACATCGTGAGGAAACCTAAATATATGAGAATTCTCCATAAGAATCTCGAGGGTATGTAAAGTCTGCCAACCCGCAATAGGCCAGCGTGGTGGACTAATGCCTAATCTCAGTAGTAGAGGAGGCCCGTGCTCAGCAGTGGGCAGTATATAATACAGGGCTGATTGCATTGCATTGCAGACGTTACTTACATTTCACCGTTAGTTATCATTGCTCGAACATATTGCCATTACCGGCACAATTCTAAGCTCTGGGCTGCTACTGAGCTACCTACACAGCCCGGTGATCGAACCCGAGACCTCAATACGGCCGTCGTACCACAATAAAGCTACGTCACTGAGGCTAGAGGCGAGAGGAGTCTACAATCAAGTATCAACATTAGGACGCAGGCAGACAAATAATAATTTTGGTGGTAACTCTTGTATGCGAGCAGCCGCCTGGATAAGTACCACCGCAATGTCTATTTACACCACCAAGCAACAGTGTGCATACACTGTTGTGTTCCGTTGTGTTGTGTGTAGCCATTGTAATTACTGGGCATTATAAGACTTAACATCTTATGTCTCAGAATGACGAATGCAGTGGAGTGACACGCAGTAATTTAAATTCAAATTCTGTATGATATTGCTAATGTTTATAGGCGGTCGTATAGCTTACCATCAGACGAGCGCCATGCTCGTCCCGTCATTCAACTGCAATAAAAAGAAAAAAACATAAAATTTACTCAAACATTACAACTTCAACAGATCAAAGTAGGCAATAAACAAACATTATTTTCAAATATTCAATTATATACAATTTAATAGATTATGACGTCATCAATCCTCAACCGCGTGACACAAAGTACACCATAACAGAAAACAACAGGCCGCGAACGAGCCAATAAAACCGCGTACACACGCGCCATAAACCACTGTGAAGATGGCTTTATGACGTGTAAACAAATTGTACATTAATTATTATATAGCTGTTTTTATTATTGGAACAAATTTAATATGAATTATGGCGATTATAAATTTCAGTTGCGGAGTTGATGCATTGGGGTGGTTGTATTTACCATTGTGGGAAATGTAACTGATGATATAATTATTATTATATATCTATCTTTCTTACTAATATTATAAACGCGAAAGTTTGTAAGTATGGATGTCTGGATGTATGGATGTTTGTTACTCTTTCATGCAAAAACTACTGAACGGATTTCGATGAAATTTTTCACACGTGTAGATTGTGTCCTGGATTAAAACATAGACTACTCTTTATCCCGGCAAAATATAAAGCGGGACTTTTATGCCGGGAAAACTCATTCACGCTGGCGGAGCCGCGGGCAAAAGCTAGTGTAAAATATGTCAGTAATTATAACAAGGAAACAGGAATTACGTGATGACCCTGGTGACCTGTAACACAGGTTTTCTCTAAAACCTACATCAGGCACCAGTCTCTCACAAGGGCGGAATCTAGTTTAGGATACTACATTTTTGTAACTCAAAGTTTGCCTTTGTAAAGAGAAAAATAAATGATATTGTTATTATTATTATTATCTAAAATCAATTTTAACCCCCGACGGAAAAAGAGGGTGTTATAAGTTTAAGGTTTCTGTATTCCTGTCTATGGAATCGTAGCTCAGAAACGAATGGACTGATATCGATGCGTTTTTTTTTTAAAGTTGTTCAATTCAATATTAAACAAATTGGTCTCTTGATTGTGAGCGCTGCAACTGCCCTTATGCTATCCAGAACATTAAATTAAAACATTATATTTAAGTGCAATTCATTATTTACCATCGACTTATTGAATTGTAAAATATTTGTGAAATAATATTAAAATTTAATCATCAGCATGTGAAGTCTACTGCTAAACATAAGCCTTCGCTAAAGATTTCCAGACGGACCTGTCAAAAGCGGCCGGCATCCAGCGTGTTCCTTCCTTTATCAACTCACTGTCCACCTTGCAGGTAGGCGTCCAACGCTGCGCTTGCCGATACGTGATCTAAATTGACATATTGAAAACTTACCGATTGCCTCGGTGGCGTAGTTGTATTACGGTACGACTGTAATGATGAGGTCTCGGGTTCGATCCCCGGGTCGGGCAAAGTGATATTGAGTTTTTCTACTCAGTATCAGCCCGGAGTTTGGAATTTGTGCCCGATATGGCGATAGGCTCGCTCCCTATCACATCATACTAGTTGCGCCTCTGCTTACCCCTTCGGGGATAAAGGGTGTGATTGTGTGTGTGTGTGTGTGTGTGTGTGAAAACTTAGCAACCGTCCCGAAAATATGAGCTTCACCGTGAACACACAGAATCTAACGAGTGCGATTATTCACTGTTAAATATGAGATTATTTATTGCAAACTCGTTGACAGGTGTAAGCGCACTGACATAACTTTATTATGGCAGACCTAAGCTGCCAGTAATATATAACATTAACAACCACTTTGAGTTTTGGCGGGAACTTGGAAGTGTCATGAGGTGCTCTTGTTTTAATTCATTATTTTGGTGATATTTAGTGTTATATTGCATAATTATGGTGGTATATTATCCAATATAGTTCTATTAAGGAGCTCAAATGAAGTAAATTGAAATAATTGTGCTAATCAAGTGTTTTTTCTGTTGCCGCCAAAACTCCTCGATAAAGTCTTGGTAAGGTAGCCACTGCTTTACTTCGACATACTACAGATAATAAAATATACAAACCAAACTTGACATTGGCAAAATGTGAACACAAATGCCATTATAAAAAAAATAAAATAACAACCACTTTTTATGACTACTATACAGTACACAGCACAATATAAATTAACTACAAGGTGTTTCTCGCGGCTTCACCCGCGTGAAAAGCATTTCCTGCTACTAAAGTCCCGAAAACACAGTACGACGCCAGCGCCATCTACTTAAAAAATCAGATTAAAAATATCAATTATTTCCCGTGAGAGCAAATGACCGGAATAAAAAGTTGCGTTAGCCCAGGACATGACCTAGCCGTGTGCGAAAGTTTATCTTAATCCGTTCAGTAGTTTCTGCGTTTAGTTCTAACAAACATCCAAACATTTCTACAAACTTTCCCATTTATAATATTAGTTACAATAAGATGTAACAGAAAGTAATAGTCCATTATTTTTTAAGTATTCTTAAATAAAACTAAAGAGAAAAATGAATTCCGAATAGAGCCAGGATGTCCGTAATTAAAACTACTTACCTCATACATAATTATTATCATATATTTTTATAATGTAGTTTTTTTTTTTTTTTTTTTTTTTTTTTTTTAATGGCATTTGTATTCACATTTTGCCAATGTCAAGTTTGGTTTGTCTTTTTTATTATCTGTAGTATGTCGAAGTACAGCAGTGGCTACCTTACCAAGACTTTATCGAGGAGTTTTGGCGGCAACAATAAAAACACTTGATTAGCACGATTATTTCAATTCACTTCATTTGAGCTCTTTAATAGAACTATATTGGATAATATACCACCATAATTAAGCAATATAACACTAAGTATCACCAAAATAATGAATTAAAACAAGAGCACCTCATGACACTTCCAAGTTCCCGCCAAAACTCTATTATGTAGTTAGTTTTAGAATAAACAGTCTAAACGCAACGAACAAATAAACTCAAAAAAAAATACAAACACACGAATTGATAACCCCCTTTTGGAAGTCGGTTAAAAAAGAACATAATATCATGAGATGTTCTCAGTTTAAATTACTTGATGCGATATTTTTGAAGTTATGTGGCCAGTAATAAACCAAGTTTTAAGCAATCGTATTATTTATATTATCTGTGGCAGTATGAAACCACTACCCACAGACTATAAACATAAAAAAATAATTATCGCAACTTTTTTTCATAACTGGCTCTGATTATAATCACTACAAGTTATTCTTTCTGTTACCATTTTGTATTACGCATATAACAATGTTTTATAGCAGAAATTCAGTCTCACAATCTACCACACTTAGTAAGTAGAGGTTATGAAAAACGCCACCTTTTTTCCACTCTAGACTGCTTGAATCCTTTGGCACACGTCCAGATACCCACGTATGAATCAAACGAATAATAAATACAACGCTCTCCTTTTTGTTTTATTTCGTATACATTAGGAAAAAAACGATTTTATCTATTCTAGTTCTTGTACTTTTTGTTATGATTTATATGCTTCACAAATAATAAAGGGAAAAAGAGAGCAAAAAACGTTACGGTGGTTGCATTATTCATACTGGCTTTAGATACGTAATAATTAAAAAACTACACGCTGTTACTAGACCAAAGAAGCAATACTCTAGTGATACTGGTATAACATAAATATATACGAAGAAATATATGTGACGCAACCCTCATAGTTGATATTACTAACGGTAAAATGAATTCTTCAGACCTACTAAGTAAAATTAAACTCATCGTGCCAAGGAAATCACAGCGACAACCACTATTATTGTCAGTCCCATCATCCAACTCAAATTATAGCTCAAATTCTTATATTTCGCGCGCATGCAAAAACCTAAATAATCTTTTAACATCCTATAGTCATCAAATAGATCTATTTATGACTGCGTCCCACCATATACGGCAACTCGTGACAAAAAGTTTTCTCTCGTCTTCTCAATCTTTTAGTCAAATTTAGAAAGTTTTAGAGTTATGTTGGTATCCTTCATGTAAAAACAATTTAAATGGTTAAAAATACTACTTATTCAAACGTTCAATTCATTGGCGAATACTTTTAGGTTTAACTTTAATTATATTTGTATCGTATAGCTGTATGTATAATATAAGCTGCTTGTTATTCCAAATAAAATAAAATATCTATCGATACATACTAATATTCTAAGCTCCTAGCGATAAGGCCGCCCATTGTGGGCCATAGAATATTAAGTAATTTTGTTTTTGTTGCTTGTGGTTTACTTTTAACCATGGTGGCAATAATTATTTGTATTACTCTTTTTTGTTTTTGTTTATTTCTCATCATAGATTTACTCCCAATAAAAATGTTGGTTGTTATATAAGTGACCATTAGTATTAATAATAATTATTAATATAATCAATTTAATGTATCTTGACTTATCATAAGTGCAAGTATGTTCGCCTACGTGATGAATAAAGTATTTTATTTTATTTATTTTGTATAAATTCGAAAGTATTCCTATCTTTTACGCGGCTTAAACATTGCACTGATTTTGATAATTTTTTGTACGAAATAAGATTGAACCCCTGGAATGGACATAGGTACAGTTAGTTTTTTATGGCATTGAATGACGAGACGAGCATGCCGTTCGCCTGATGGTAAGCGATACCACCGCCCATAAACAGTTACACCACACAGCACCTTGAGGTTACAAAGTACTGTGTGGCATTCCACTGCGCTCGTCATCCCGAGACATAAGATATTAAGTCTCATTATGTCCAGTAGTTACACTGGCTACAATGTCCTTCAAACCGAAACACAACAGTGCATGCACACTGCTGCTTGGCGGTAAATAGACATTGCGATGGTACCCACCCAGACGGACTCTTACATACGAGAGACCTACCACCAGTGAAAAACCTAAGTAAAGATAATGTTAAATGAAAGAAGTGACTGGTGGTAGGTCTCTCATTATGTAAGAGGCCATCTGGGTGGGTACCACCGCAATGTCTATTTCTACCGCCAAGCAACAGTGTGCATGCACTGTTGTGTTTCGGTTTGAAGGACATTGTAGCCAGTATAACTACTGGACATAATGAGACTTAACATCTTATGTCTCAGGATGACGAGCGCAGTGAAATGCCACACAGTACTTTGTAACTCAAGGTGCTGGATGGTGTTGCTACTGTTTATGGGTGGTCGTATCGCTTACCATCAGGCGAACGGCATGCTCGTCTCGTCATTCAATGCAATAAAAAAAAAAAAAAAAGTGAGTTTCCAAATTTTTATTTTACAATGGACATGGATCGTTGCTTCAGCCGTCGAATAAAAATGTTCCCGCACAACAGAGGGAAGATTTACAGCCCTTCGTGTCTCCAAACTATCAAATCGGAAGGTCGTTACACCGTTCTTTTATAGAGTAAACGATTAAGTCAGTCACATCACTGTAATTAAGACCGTAAGTATGATTGGGCCATTTTCGCTAAGAAACTTTTGGTAGCGGATATTTCTTATATCTGTTTGAATAAATAAACAGAAATCGATCATTTTAAATCAATGTTACCTTTTTTTTCCTTGTCGGTATCACTCTTGACAGAGTGGACAGGTGTTGGTGGCAAGCTTCACAACACGCCGCCACTCTTCTCTGATGGCCGCCTCCTTGTGCATTCATGTAGAGATGATGAGCCATTTACTGCCGCTTTTATCTGGTCAGTCCACCTCATAGGTGACCTTCCTCAATGTTACCACACGTTGTAAATTAAGAGGGAATTCTTCTTCATCGTGTACTTTTCACAGTGTGGTCGTCATGTTTCGGCGAATTATTGAACCGATGTTTGTGATGTGTCATATTCCTCGATGTCTGTAGTGGGAGCAATCGAAGATAGAGGTGCGTCATGGATTTAATTAGATATATACAACGTAGAAGCGCATCCTCGAGCTATTTCGCCCTCTACTCAGTGGCGGCCTTAACCAACGCGAGGCTTCGGGCGGCAGATCTTTGCGAGGCCTTTTATTGTGCCTGGGTCCTCGATTTCAACAATTTCGTAGGTGACTCTTAAGATGTGTTGGTAAATATGGTGGTGACCTAAAAAGAAAGGTCCTCAGTGGGACGCGCGAGGCCCGGGCTGTTGCCTAGTTCCCCGCCCCCTTAAGGCCGCTACTGATCCACTAAGAAAAAAGTGTGTGTGTACTTATGTACACGCGTTAGAAGTTATACTTCTTTGGCGTAACAAGATAAAAATCTGTTTAAAATTTTTATCTTTCGTCTTATTCTACGTTCGAAATTCAAAAATGTAGACTATAGCTAACTTCAGGGTGAATTCAAAAATGTTGACTATAGCTAACTTCAGGGTGTCGGTTTCTCGTGACGGTGTGCGCGCGCATCGTAAAAATTTACTCTCATCATTTTTCCCTAACGCGCCAAAAGAAGTATAACTTCAAAAATATTTTCTCATCATTTTCATAAATATGAAGGACCTAATCGAGATCTGTATTAGTATTTCAAAGCGTGTATCGCTTCGTTAGACATCCTTTGAAGTGAAACTTTATCCGTGTGTTCCGGTTCCGATTGGGGAGTCTCTTCCAATTGCTAATTGCTTCATGCTTCGCTTAGAGGACATTATGTGAAGGAGTTGTACTGTTTATGATATGGGGTGGGTTTATAGTGCTGCGTGGCCATGGATAAGGAGGTCATCTGATGTTGCATAATATCTAGTGGGTTAACCATATTGAGCATGATTTTATTCATGTCAGTGTTATTCATGTCTTTTTTGCGGTTGAATGGAATATAATTGGATAAATTATAGATCAAATTATTTCGAGAGGGTTGCGCACTCGGATTGGATTTGAAAATTTATGCAAGAACTATATGAACTGCTCTAAACAATATAAAATACAAAATGCATTTTTATTGGAATTGAAAATTTATGTCCCTATGTAAATATATAAATTGCTGTAAAAAAAATAAGAAATTACTTCTATTTTCTTTTGTATTATAATATAATGTACCTACTTTATACCTTCAAACTAATTTTGAAAAGGCCTACCCTAGAATTTCTTGCCCGTTCTTCTTTCCTTTAACCGCCTTCCGAATGGTGGTAGAGTAAAAAATTACTGAATCTAAGTAATATTTAACGTTTTATGGATTCGAATAAATTATTTCAATAACAAGGCGTGCCTTCTTAAAAACCGACACGACCGCCTATGGACAGTAGCAACACCATACAGAACTTTAAACAAAGTACTGCGTTGCACTCCACTGCGCTCGTCACCCTGAGTGGTAAGTCTCGGAATGAGACTTATAATAGAGTCTCATAATAAATTATTCAAAGTACCTAAAGTAGACTAAGCCCTGAATCGTATAAGTGTTTAGGCCAGCAGCGGGATTGTATACAATATAGTCATATGAACAATCGAAATCTCACATGTCATTAGTGACATATATATCTCATATACAGATATTGAGGGTTCTGGTATTCTGTGTGGTATTGCTACTGTCTATGGATCGTATACACCAGGCGAACGGCGCACTCGTCAAGTTATTTGATATAATATTGTACTATTCGTCACCGTCTAATAGGAGGTCCAAAAATGCCTACACAAGCAACACGCAGCGAAAACTGCACAGTCAATCTCAGAACTTGAACCGTTACAATCTCCAAGGATTACTGATTGTGTTTTAAGCAGACGGGAGCTAGTGGCAGTGATGAGACTCCGCTCCGGGCACATTCCGACAAATATGTTTAAATATCTTGTTAGCGTCAGCGTCAGACTCACCAAACTGCTCTGACTGTGGAATGAAGGAAGATGTACACCATATTTTGTCGGAGTGTGTACGGAGTGGACCTCATATTTTAGTTAGTAATATAGGGGATTTTAATAGTATGTTGTCGGCTCCTATGTCGGAAGGGGCTAGGGTTTTGGTAAAAAAATATTTTAAGTGTACTATGATGAATGTTTAGTCTGTAGATCTATATTTAAGTGGACGTATGGAGCGACTTGGTCGTAATATTCGACAAAGCTCCTTAAAATAAGACTAAAAAAAAAAAAAAAACAGAACTATTGAAATCATTCTGAGCTGTCATCCCTGACGTAAATAACGTGACGTCACCGTTGCACATTTGTTTTTGTTATCATTCAATACTGTGACGTACGGTCATCGCTAAATAAATGTGTACGTTGACAAGAAAGTTATTATAATAGGTGCTTTTAAATAAAATTAAACTACTTATCGAATTTTGTGAATTATTGCTCGCTTTAACGGTGAAGGAAAACATCGTGAGGAAACCTGCATACCTGATAAGTTCTCTGAATTTCGAAGGTATGTGAAGTCTGCCAACCCGCACTCGGCCAGCGTGGTGGACTAAGGCCTTTAACCCTCTTAGTTGTAGAGGACGCCCGTGCTCAGCAGTGGGCAGTATATAATACAGGGCTGGCACGGAAAATATGGAATCGGATTTTTTGGTTACTGATTGACCATGAAGGCCGCAAAGTCTTCAAACGTCGGTAGTAAGAATTTAAGAAATATATCGTGAAAAAATCCGTAGAGTCGTTTTATTTTAATATCGAATACTCGTGTAAAAATAAGAAATCCATAGGTACTTTGTCATACATTAATTCATTTTATCTGGCTACATTAATTTGAGGTTGACTGTACAATGGGCTGAATGATAGTTATCGCTTATCACCAGTCACTTAGACAACTTTACTCTCTATCACCCAGAGAGAAAATTACACTGCCACTCACTGGTGGTAGGTCTCCCATATGTAAGAGTCCGTCTGGGTGGGTGCCACCGCAATGTCTATTTCTACCGCCAAGCAGCAGTGTGCATGCACTATTGTGTTTCGGTTTGAAGGAAATTGTAGCCAGTGTAACTGGACATAATGAGACTTAATATCTTATGTCTCAGGATTACAGGCGCAGTGGGATGCCACACAGTACTTTGTAAGTCAAGGTGCTAGATGGTGTTGCTACTGTTTATGGGTGGTCGTATCGCTTACCATCAGGCGAACGGCATGCTCGTCTCGTCATTCTATGCAATAAAAAAAAACTCCCTCACTGCCTCGACGTAGTTGCGCTGAGGTCTCTGGTTCGAAACCCAGGTTGGGTTATATTGCATTTTTCTACTCATTATCAGCTCGGAGACTGGAAATGTGCGTGTGGCAATAGGCCCGCTCCTATTACATGAGACCTAACATAGCCGGCGAAATGTCGGAGTATTACACCTCTGATGCTATCTAATATCTATGTATGTTTTTTTTTTTTATAGCATTTTATGTATGTACAATTTCCCAGTCAGTGAGTTACGATGTCACCTATTTCACACACACACACACGCCTTTTTTATCCCCGAAGGGGTAGGCAGAGGCGCAACTAGTACACCCAATTTCACCGTGCGTATTCCGTCCCATGATGTGATAGGGGGCCACCTATTTCACAATAATCAAATTATACAGTATCGCAATGAAAGCTCACAAAAGTTTCGGTTTAGCTCTTAATTTAGGTAGATTTTCTAACCAAATCAAAGCTCCATTTTAGCCGAAAGCCGAAACCGAAAACTCGGCCCGTCACTCACAATCCCAATTCCATTAATATTATGTTCCATAAAGCTGCAATTTGGTTAGTAAACAAACTTAAATACTAGGTTTTGCTTGCGGTACCACCCGCCTAAATCCCTTTCCTAATAAGCCCACTGTGACTTTTCCAGGACAAAAAGTAACCTTTACTATACCCAGTGACTTGTTCTATTCTAATATTTGGAAACTTTTCTGGATTGTGTTATATTTAGTGTTAATTAATTTAACGTAAATATTGGTCTGTTTGTTTCCCGAATATTTTTTTCTGCTATGTTGTAAGAACTAGTTTCTTAGCAATAGACTAGACTAATAAGCAATATTATTCTAACTTAATTTTTTAGGTGATAAGTAATTTGGGAACAAATATAAATAAATAAATATGGCCACGGCAAATTGACCTCACAGCATGATGTTAAGCGAAATAGAGTCCAGATAGATTATCGACTGACGAATGACGATGATTATCATTAATATGGACACAAAGATAACTTTGAACCGGATATGCAGGATCAAAATCAAAATTTCACCAAAATCCATTCAGTAGTTTCTGCATTTCTAACATCCAAACATATTTACAAACATCACATTTATATAAGTAATGCTACATTTATTAATAACAGCTTTAAATTTAAGTACGCAATAAACTTTTACGATCGATCTAAAACACTAAAACAAGAATACACGACTCGCCAAAAATTGCAAAAAGTCACTCAGCGCAGACTTTTGTTGGTCAGCGATTTTACGACTAGTGCTTTGTCTCTTGGGTCTAATGATTTAGCTATAGACTAGACAATGGGTTCGATTTCAGGACGAACAATATTTTGTGTTGATTTTTATGGATTGCCTGAGATTGGATCCATCAGTAAGATTTGAAAAAACTTAATTTTAGCAACCGGCCTTGCGTTACCTTTTTGGGTTCCAGTAGCGAGCTAATCATATTAGAAATACCTAACACTGGCCTAACTGGGATTCGAACCTTGCACCTCGCTGTCCACAACCAGCGCCGCTATTCGAAGAAGACACATTTCATTCTACGAATTTCAATTCACATCATCATAAAACAGTCTTCAATTTAGTATACCTATATTTCTAGCTTCAATATTTTCACCTGTCCGTTGAAAAATACCGGAAGTTTTATCGGATTAGCCAGCTGATCCGGACTAGCCGGCCCGTCGAGCTGGAGCAATGCACTCGGATTTTACGCACGCATGACCGGGGCGCATGCATCCGTCAAAACGGCCGTTACGGCTCAACTACGATGTCATTGAAGCTTTATTTTAAAAAAAACTATTTAAAAAGAATGGATTTTATTAAATATTTCGTAGCTTATGCACAGGGTAAGGCATTGAGCATGAAGAAGTAAAATAACATCACGGATAATATCGTGGGTGATGGGATAGGTAGGAACATAAGAGTGCACTCTGAATTTGAAAGACATTTTGTTTCGATTTGAAATGCTAGTCATCTCAAAATGCACCAACTTGATGGTTAGAGTAAGACAGAAAAGAAAATCACTACGGAGGATGTGCAAGATTATCAGATTAGGTGAAGTAGATGCAGCTAAGCAGGAAGGTATACAATGAGCCTTGATAACTATAATAATCAGTGGGTATTAAGATATTAAGTGCCGGATGGCTTAGTTGGAAACGCAACGGTCTGCCGAGATGAATGTCCGCAGGTTCGAAAAAGCACACACCTCTGACTTTTCGAAGTAATGTAGTATGTGAAGTCTGCCAACCCGCACTAGGCCAGCGTGGTGGACTAAGGCCTTAACCCTCTCAGTAGAGGTGGCCCGTGCTCAGCAGTGGGACAGTGTTTAATACAGGGGTGGTATTATTAACATATTAATATAATCATAGCATGCCCTATAAATACTGCACTAGTTGCGCCTCTGCCTACCCCTTCGGTAATAAAGAGCGTAAGTGTGTGTGTGTGCCCTATAACTAGGTACGACTAAGACCTGCCCACCTCTTCTCTTTTTAAATATTTGTCATATTATAACCAATATCTAAGTATTGGGGGTATATCTTGAACTTAGATTAATAACGACATCTTGAAGATTTCAGATCAAATTATTACATGATTCTTGAGATAGTTATGCACTAGTGTTGGAATTTAAAATTTATTACCTATTTTGCGAGTATATAAATGAACTGCTCTAAACAAAAGTTAACAAATACTGAATTGTATTTTTTTTTCTCTACATAATGCATTGTATTTTATACCTTGAACTGATTTTGAAAAGAGCAACACTAGAGTTTCTTGCCCGTTCTTCTCTAGTGAGAACTGCTTTCCGAACTGGTGGTAGAGTTAATATTGACGGAATCTAAATAATGTATAACATTTTATGGGTTCGAATAAAATTTATTTCATTTCATTTCAACCACACGCGCAAAGCTGCGAGCAAAACAATTACTAATTCCAAATACTTTTAAAAGTACATTGTAAGCTGAATAAATTACAATCATTTCCCTGTAAAAGAAAATTTAGTTAAAATTCATATTTTATTCAATGATATTCCATAGAATAAACAGATAGATGTGCCATTAGAAAGCGCAATCTGAAGACTCGAAAAGACATGCCCAAAAACGGACTTAAAATTCTAACCAAGGTACTTTATAGATATTTGGATAGTACTCCCAAAGACTAGGCCTTTGCAATAAATCATATAATATTTAAGTCCTTCGATTTTGAGATTTATGTAATTTTATTTTGCTTAAAAACTACACATATAATGACCGTTTTAGTTCTAAAGGGGTCTAAAAATATATTTTTATTGGATCTAAGATCCATATTTTTGCCCCTTTAACATCCATAAAGTTTGAGACTGGTTACATTTTGAGGCCCAGCACCCATACAAAAAGCGGACATCCCCTTTTCTCAATTAGGACATACACTAGCTTAAATGACAAATAATAAAGCTCGCTTGCATAACGAATCAATAAATATTATTAATGCTAAATATATTTTAATCATAGTACTGTCTTCTTCTTCTTTTAATTTATGGCTTCCACCGATTATTTATCGGTGATTTCGCCAAAGTCAAGTAGTGCTTTCTTCGTCAACTCCTAATGCATGCCAGTGACAGCACGAAGTGTCAGATGTTTTTTTTACCGTTGCAAACAAAGTGACTACACTGCACCTGGTGGTAGGCGCAGGGCCATCCAGGTAGATTAGTTTAGGGCTAAACATATTTAGTAAGTCAGCAAGCTAGCCTATCTGTTTTATTAACCGACTTCAAAAAAGGAGGACACACTACACAGTTCATTAGGCACTGACTTCAAATTGACACCGGTTGTGAACCAAAAATAAGATTAAAAAAATGATAACCAGTAATATGAGTAATGCTATCGTATATTTATTAATGTAGTTATCTAGCTTAGCTTGCAATTCAAATTAGTCACGGAATATAGGTAACGGTAAATTATTTTTTGGTTTTTAGTGTTCTTTTTTTGAAAGCGGTTAAATTTTTTGTTAAAATGTTTTTTTTAAGTTTAAAAATACATCAACACTTTCGCATGACACATTAATGTCAAGAATGTGTGTGTGCGTACGATATTTTTTTTTATTTGTTGGCGTATGGCATATCTGTACATTTTAAATATCATTGCTTTTTGTAAACATTTTCTTTCAATGTTGAATTGCCTTTCATCTCGCAACCCTTCCTCAAAGCCAAGTATTGTTAATGCTCTTAAAGTTTAAACGCTCCAAAATTCTTTGCGTTTTGTGTAAAGTATTTGCCCCTTTTATATAAACATTGATGGATTTTAAAACATTTTGAATAAAATGTTGTACAAATAGGCTCTCGATTATAGAAACCCTTTGAAAGACCACAAAAAAGATTTTGACTCAATAAAAATAAGTATAAGTACAACAATATTATACAATTACCTATCTAGATCCAAAAAAGATTTTAATCTATTTTAAAATCTTAATCGAAAAAAGAAGGATCTCAATTCGGCAGGTATATTTTTATACTCATTTACTTATGTCTTGAGTTTGTTAAAAAAATAGTCCACTCTAAGGCCCGGTTGTTTCATCAGAGGTCAATTAAATTATGGCTCTATTCACACTGGCGAACTGCAAGCGAATTCACAGCGTGGTGAACACAGATTTAGAGTAGGCGTGGCGAAGCTGTGCACCCGTCCAGTGTAATGAGATAGTTAACTTTACTTGACCACGGATGAAACCACACGAGCTAAAAAACATTTCGAAGGCAAACGTAGTTTCCATTTTATATTTACCTTTCCATAGCCTAGTTGGGAATGGAACGGTCTGCCGAGACAATGTCCGGAGGTTCAAATCCCAAGGCAACACACCTCTGACTTTTCGAAGTTATGTGTGTATTGTTTATCAATTATCGTTCGCTTTAACGGTGAAGGAAAACATCGTGAGGAAACCCACGTACCTGAGAATTCTCGATAAGAATTTGAGGGTATGTGAAGTCTGCCAATCCGCACTAGGCCAGCGTGGTGGACTAAGGCCTAAACCCTCTCAGTAGTAGAGGAGGCCCGTGCTTAGCAGTGAGCAGTAATATCGGGTTGTTATTATTATTATTTACCTTTTGAAAGGAGAGCGTCGAAAACAAATATCTACATAGAAGAGACAATAGGGCCAAATTGTCGTCGAAAACTATTTTGAAACTAGTGGGCTCAGAATGTAACAAAAAAACACGACACGACTCCGTTTCGTTTTATTGGGATTGGTTGAGAGACTAACACTTGACTGACGTCAGTCTCTCGATCAATCACAAACATCAAAATAAAACGACATCGTCTTACGAGTTGCCACATTTTAAGCACATAAAAGTTGAGCAGGTTATTGTAAAGATTTGACTACCATGGTAAGGTCCGCGCCGCTCCGTGGGTCGGGCAAAGTGATATTGATTTTTTCTCAGTATTAGCCCGTAGTCTGGAAATGTGCCCGGTAAATAACAATAGGCCCGTCCACTATTACATGGGACCTAACATAGTTGACGAAATGTGACACTACACGTGTGGCTACTAGTATTTTCTTTTTATGGCATAAAATGACGAGACTAGCATGCCATTCGCCTGATGGTAAGCAATACGGCCGCCCATAAACATTAGTAACACCATACAGCACCTTGAGTTACAAAGTACTGTGTGGCATTCCACTGCACTCGTCATCCTGAGACATAAGATGTTAAGTCTCATTATCTCCAGTAGTTTACACTGGCTACAATGTCCTTCAAACCGAAACACAACAGTGCATGCACACTGGTGCTTGGCGGTAGAAATAAACATTCCGGTCGTACCCACCCAGACGGACTCTTACATATGAGAGACCTACCACCAGCTAATAATGTGCCCGGTAAATGACATGCCCCCTATTACATGGGGCCTAATACAGCTGGCCAAATATGGCGTTACATGTCTGGCTACTCATATGCTATTTATATATATATATTTATAACTTACATCTACTTAAATACTCTACACACTACCATTAAAAAGCAACTAGTCATTATCTTCTATTAATATGCCTCTAAAAAGCGTCATAAACCAAATAGCAGCGAATTTCAGCTCGAAATGTTCGACAAGGCGGCCCTGTATAAACCTAATTTGACAGAACACGAGGCTAACCGAAATTCATTTGTCTTTCTGACATTACTGGCGGCTGATTTAGAGGCCATTTGTAAATAAGTAGGTACTAGATTTGCACCCGCCTATGGCCAAGTAAAAGTCATTTTTAGGAATAACACACACACACACATTACGCCTTTAACCCCAAGGGGGTAGGCAGAGGTGCAACGAGGCTTCTCCCTTTCGCCCGTGTGTTCCGTCCTATAATGAAATAGGGGTTATTTTATTATTAGTAATTAATAAAAACAATTTATATGGTTATTAGTCTGAGATAATGGAGCTTTCTATTTGGCGTTGCGAAGATGCAGTCATGTTGTAGTACAGTACTTACTATGAAACTGATAAATATATTTTTTTTAATTTAATCGTTTAAGCAACTTCAATTGTTGGCAGTCATTACAGTGTTGTGAATTAATGAAAGAATTTTCAGAACAGATGTTAAAGTTGCAATAAAAAAATCACAAACGTCAACTTTATAATATTTTTGAACATAGCCTTTTGCTCGCGGTTCCGTCCTCGTGAATGAGGTTTTCCGGGATAAAAGTCCCGCTTTATAATTTCCCGGGATAAAAAGTGGCCTATGTTACTCGATGATAATGTAGTTTTATATTGGTGAAAGATTTTGTAAATCGGTCGAGTAGTTTTTGAGTTTATACGTTACAAACATACAAAATACAAATCTTTCCTCTTTATAGTATTATAGTGTAGACAGCGTTAACATATTACCCAAAATTAATAAGGGTACTATGTAGAGATAAAATCTTGTCACGAGATTTACTTTTGTCAACATCAAATGACATAATTAATAATTATTTGATTATTTACTCAAGTAAATCTCGTGATAAGCTTTTGTCGCTACATAGTAAAAACAAAGTTAGATTCAACTAGTTTTTGCCCGCGGCTCCGCCCGCGTTAATGAGTTTTCCCGGGATAAAAGTCCCGCTTTCTATTGTCCCGGGATAAAAAGTAGCCTATGTGTTAATCAGGATATAATCTACCCGTCTGCCAAATTTCATCGAAATCCGTTCAGTAGTTGTTGCGTGAAAGAGTAACAAACATCCATACATTCTGACATCCAAACATCCATACTTACAAACTTTCGCGTTTATAATATTAGTAGGATTTAAAGTTTATTTTTTAGTGAATTTAAATAAAAGCTTATTTATAATTATTTTTATACAAGATATTAATTAAGTTACAACAATTACATGCCATCATGTGAACCAAATATTTTCATCATAATAATATTATATTAGAAGATAATATGTCTTCTTGTAAAATTCTTAGAATCTCAACTATTGCATACAAATAAAGTAGACGAGTAACTTCGGCAAGACAAAGTTTAACCTTGTAATTTCGACACTCGCTTACGACGCGGTTCAAAGGACCCGTCGTAGGAGGGGTGCCAGAATTCAAACATCGAATATAATAAAATATTAAATACTTAGTTAAAGTATTTTTCTTGGATAGAGCGAAGTGGAGAAGAAAAGCGAGGAAAGCCGACCTCACCACCATATGGGATGTATAGCTTGGAAGAGAGAGTGAAGATATTTTTTCTCGTTGTACACATTCCAATGTTATCTATACTAATATATAAAGCTGAAGAGTTTGTTTGTTTGTTTGAACGCGCTAATCTCAGGAACTACTGGACCGATTTTGAAAATTCTTTCACTAATAGGAAGCTACATTACTCCTGAGTGCGATAGGCTACTTTTTATCCCGGATAAACTTTTCCACGCGGGCGGAGCCGCGCGCAAAAGGTATGTATAATAAAGCAGTAGAGCCGGTGTGTCTGTACATTTAAAGAAATGTGATAAAAAAGGGGGTGACTAAAGAAGAGTAATGGAACACAAATCAGCGATTTTTATAATACTTTTCGGTTTGTCTATTGCTAAACATCTCCGAAACTACTGAACGGATTTCGATGAAATTTGACACACGGGTAGATCATGTCCTGGATTAACGCTACTTTTTATTCCGGTAATTTGCTCTCACGGGAAATAATGGATATTTTTAATCTGATTCTTTATGTAGATGGCGCTGGCGTCGTATTGTGTTTTTAGGGACTTTTGTAGCGGGAAATGCTTTTCACGCGAGTGAAGCCGCGAGCACCACCTAGTAGTTAATATATTGTGCTGTGTACTGTATAATAGTCATAAAACATTGGCTACTTTTTATCCCGGGAAAATATAAAGCGTGACTTTTATCCCGGAAAAACTTTTTCACGCGGGCGGAGCCGCGAGCAAAAGCTAGTTGCTGAATAAGTCAGACTGGGATTCCATCGTAGCCAAAAGCCGAGCAAACAAAAGGTACTACTCTTAAATACTTGAACAACGTTCATTTTTGATCGCTTCCGAAGGCAGACGGTACTGACCCTCCTGGTGGTATGTGGTTTTACACTGTTTATTATGATTATAATTAATCCAAAATTTTGTTGACCAACGAGCAATACGTCTTGCCAGTTGCCAGAATTATGCCGGTCTGTCCTACTATTGCATTGTACACCGACTGACTTCCAAATGCGACTTGTCGGAATTTGTAGGTTTTCATCTCTGTAGTCGTTGTCTGGTTACTCGTTAGTTTGAGTCATACATAAAATACATCCATTGTGTTACCGACCTTTCCGAGAATAATAGGGTTTCTTAGAGTTTGGTTTAGGTACTAATCAAACGACCTTTCCGAGAACAATAGGGCTTCTTAGAATTTGGTTTAGGTACTAATCAAACGATCTATATTCGTTTGCTAACCTTACCAATCCCCTAACGCTTTACTATAATAGAATTACAAGCAATAACAGATTATTAATTAAAACATTCTGTCGGTATCGGGTAATCCGGCTAATCCGTATTCGACCGGCCGAACCGGCAGTCGGCTTTCATCGGAATATCGGACATAATTATGTGCCGCAACATACTGGCCACTTAGATAGCTTTTATAGGCGACATAACTTCGGGTTAGGGCTGGCGCGTGCGGGAAATTCCGTATTTAATTACAGCCTAAAAACCGGGATATAAATTCACAATTTCAGCCATGAATGAGTATGAATTGCATCTAAATGTAGCAATCCATTCTCAGGATGTTTAAGTTATTTTGGATTTGTTCGATAAAAACGTGATAAATCAGGATTATATGTGCTAGATATGGGAATAGGCTTTTGTCAAAATATAATGGCAAGGAAATACCGCAAATTACTGATATTCTTTACACAGCTATCTATTCTGACTGCCTCGGTGGCGTAGTTATATTACGGTGCGACTGCAATGCTGAGGTCTCGGGTTTGATCCCCGGGTCGGGCAAAGTGATATTGAGTTTTTCTACTCGACATCAGTCCGGAGTCTGGAATTTGTGCCCGATATGGCGATAGGCTCGCCCCCTATCACATCATGGAACGGATTAAGCACGGCGAAAAGTGGGTGCACTAGTTGCGCCTCTGCCTGCCCTTGCGGGGATAAAGAGCGAGAGTGATTGTATATGTATGTATGTAGCTATCTTTTCGAAAGCAGAAGATAGAGAAACGAGCGTAGATTCAAAAGTTAGTTACAATAGAAATATCAACCAAAATTGACAACCCTATCCACGAACGGAAGTAGGGCCGAAATGTAACGGCAAAAGGTTTTTTCGTCTGTCGACATTACTAGTTCCGCGCTTGTCCCTTCAGCGGCCGACTTTAGGGCTCCCGAGGGCGGGATGGGACGTGTTTTATTACTACGCGGGAAATTTGTTATATTTTAGAGCACGATGTATAACTGGTATAGGCTGTTCTAAAAAAAGGATGTATATTCGACAGAAAATAAAATTTTACTAGAGTTGCAGGGTCGGATGTGAGGGCAGGATATTCTCTTATCCAATTAGTTACAAAATATTTGAATACGTGTGTGAGTACGACTACTGCGGTGAGATCCCGGGTTCGAGTCGCGGGTTGAGCCAAAAACACTACCTCCTGCGTACCTGGCTGATCTCCGATGAGATCGGCCGTCGTGGTCGAAATTCGATAGAGGGCTTATTTTAGGTACTCACCATACGCTTCACCCATTATTTAGTAAATTAACAATCTGAATTACCTCTCTACCTACCCTTCAACCAACAAAGCTTTACAAACATGTAACCCGGCGTATTCAAACAAGAACCTTATTGAATCATCGAATTACATCACATAAAACACAATGAGCGGGTTTCTATAGGAACAAAGGGCGCTAACACTGCGTCAAAGCCTTCAAATCCGACGCCTTGGCATACGTTCGAAGGACGAATAGATTTGAAAACGAAATTGTACTGATTGTGTTAGCTGGTGAATATAAAGCACAGCGCAGACTCTGTTAAAACTGGCAATTGCTGATTGCTGAAGCAGCGGCTTAACAGTGTTTCTGGCTAATAATTTTACAGCGTCTACGTACCGCTTTATTTGTATAGGAAAATACGATACCTTATGTAATTAAAATAGAATTGATAATGGAATAAAATTGTTTGGATTTTCTGTTACGTAAAATAAAACCTATTAGCATTATTTAAGGTTGATATTTTGATAATGTATACGGGGATAGCCGCTTAGGTAAAAGAGTCAAAGAATCCCCTATTTACCTATATGCCTATCACAGCTTATTCTTCGATTAGAACGCCCGTAACTGCAATAAGACGGATTTTCCCCCCTATACGTAATAAGGCCCCATACCATACCAGCCCTGTATTATATAGTGCCCACTGCTGAGCACGGGCCTCCTCTACAACTGAGAGTGTTTAGGCCTTAGTCCACCACGCTGGCCTATTGCGGGTTGGCAGACTTCACATAACTTCGAAATTCTTATAGAGAACTTCTCAGGTATGCAGGTTTCCTCACGATGTTTTCCTTCACCGTTAAAGCGAGCGATAATTCACGAAGAATACACACATAACTTTTTAGAAAACTCAGAGGTGCGTGCCCTTGGGTTTTGAACCTGTAGACATTCGTCTTGGCAGTCCGTTCCACTCCCAACTAGGCTATCACCGCTTTGCCCCCTCACCTTAGTAAAATAAAATAGCACATCCAAACTTTCCCACATCCGGTATTCAGTTTTGTATCTTAGTAGATCCCGTCACCATATCGCTTCAGACCGCTATTGTCGAGTCGCAATTTACCGCTTTGCAAGTTCCCCAACAAACGTATACATATACAAAGATAGCCCGGTGCCTAACATGGCACACTATCCATGTTTTCGTTTTTTTTTAATGCAAAAAATACTACGACTTTTGGTTCTTTTATTATTCAATTTTAAAACGTGTAATATGTTGCATTATCTACACGATAAGCGGAATTTCAATTTCATGTCTAAAAATACTTTTTTTGTGTTGGGATTTTAAGCGTAGGCAGTGACATGACAATTCAGACAAACCTTCCGCCAGATATGATAGACGAGCATATTGCCATTTCCGGGCCCATATACAGACTCCAGGCCGTTACTACATAACAACCCTATAGCACTTAACCCCTACCCTCTAAGACTTTACAGCAGTCGTACCGCATAATTTCACGCTACCGAGGCAATCGGCACCAGTCATTATGATATCGAATCCCGTCGGCCAAAGTAATATTGGGTTTTTCTGTTCAATATATGCCCGGAGTCTGGAATATGGCCCGGCCCATATTACATTATGAGACTGAACACTTTTGGCGAAAAGTAGGTGCTCTGGTTGCACCTCTGCCTACGCCTTCAGGGATAAAAGCGTAAATGTGTATGTACGTACTAACCACAGAACTAACTCACAGTCCGCGTCAGTCTTTACGACCGGTATAAAGTTGCAATTTAAGAGATTAAAGTCTGAGTGAAATATTATGGTAGGTATTTAACATTATGAATGCGAAAATAACTTTGTCTGTTACGCTACAAAAATAAACTAGGAAACCGTTCTGATAAAATTTGGAGTGAACTTAACTTACCACTGGAGTGAATTGATAATATTTGTCACCAACGAAATTTTCAATGCAAATAAAGCCAATAATAAATTTACTAAAATACTGCTGAATTGGGTATCATCAATCACTCAACTCCTACAATTTAAACATGTTTACAAAACAAACTTATGTTTACATATGCAATCCCATGAAACTCAAATGTAACACGATGAAATTGCCAAACTTTCCGCCGAAATTCGGGCAATACCGTCCGAAATGGACGGCCATAGCCCCTTGACACACAACTTTTATGCACAGACGAGGTCGCATGCATGTCGGAGTTTCAAGGATTTCGTATTTTAGTGGAATCGATCAAGTTTTATTTTATATTACTGTTTATTTAGAAAATAAGATTGGGAACACATTTTGGATTTGGAATTAATTGTCCAACTGCCTCAGTGGTGTAGTTGTATTATGGTACGACTGCAATGCTGAGGTCTCGGGTTTGATTCTATTCAGTATTAGCCCGGAGTCTGGAATTTATGCCTGATATGGCGATAGGCTCGCCCCATATCACATCACGGGATGGAAAAGGCACGGCGAAAAGTGGGTGCACTAGTTACGCCTCTGCCTACCCGGGGAAACAAGGCGTAAGTGTGTGTGTGTGTGCGTACCTGTTAATTGTCCAACCTACCAATTTTTTTTTTATCGTAATATACCTATGTGAACAGAACTAAAATTAATAGGGTAACAATTATTCTGCATAAGCTGACCAGCTTCACATCTCGTGATTTAATTATTACATAAAAGCCTCCAAAGCCTCCACGTGTTACTCTAGGGTAGAAACAGGCTTTAAGTCATAAAGAAAACCAGTACCCAACAGGGACAGTATCAATATTTTTCGATACGACTACAGGCTCTTGAGACTTTACCAACAATAGGTGTATCTCTGACTACTAACGTAGACGTAATTACCCCCACGACCTAGAAAATAAGTGTTTCGCACAACTCTTTCTTAGATCGAAGACCGGGGTAAATGCCGGCATGCCACATTTAGGTTGAAATATTTAATATCATACGCGTAATGTAATTTTGCCGGCTAATTGGATCGAGAGAGCAAGTGCACCTAGACGGTTATGCAGAGGGACGATATTAAAATTATTTCGAAGAAAAATGTTGCTACATTAAATAAAGAAGGTGATTAATTGATAAAAAGATAAAGATTTTTGAGATAAAAATATTCAAAACACATACTCACGCCTTTTAGGGGTAGCCAGAGGTGCCACCAGTGTGCCCACTTTTCGGCTGTATGTTCCGTCCCATGATAGGTTGCGAACCTATCGCCATATCGAGCACAAATTCCAGAACCCCAAATTCGAACCCAGGACCTCAGCGTTGTCGAACACGCAATACAACTACGCCACCGAGGCAGTCTTTAATTTACTCAATCAATGTATAAATTGTGTTAGTAAGATCCCAGCATACAACAACTTTCTCTGTTTTTTAGTAGTATAGGGACAGATGTGACCTTGACCTTTTATAAAGAAGCCGGGATGATAACTAGTCATTGTTACCTTAATGTTACTTCTTATCAAAGACATTAAACAGTATAGTTATAGACCGGACATCAGGACCAAATTTGTCGTCCGTCTTATCTGACATGTCCGCGTAACAAGACGTCTCGGTATGCTTAAATTTTGTAAAGAAAACAATATTTTGGAAGGAAATACGCCAATATACGCATTACGACCATGTCAAAGTATGTTCTAATGAATTTTACATAGGTATTTAGTTATTTCATGGTAGATTGAGTTACTGACGAACAGGCTAAAAATTTTTGTATGTCAATATAATCTTAGATTTCTTTGCTTCTTAACCTACCCTTTCTAATATTATAAACTAGCATTGCGCGCGGCTCCGCCCGCGTGGAAAAGATTTTCCAGGATAAAAAGTAGCCTATAGCACTCAGGAGTAATGTAGCTTCCTATTAGTGAAAGAATTTTCAAAATCGGTTTAGTAGTTCCTGAGATTAGCGCGTTCAAACAAACAAACTCTTCAGCTTTACAATATTAGTATAGATGAGAAAAATTGTGAAAATGTATGGATGTTTGTTAGAAGTAAACGCCGAAATAACTAAACGAATTTCGATGAAGTTTGCCACACGGGTAGGTCATGTTCTGGATTAACACATAGGGTACTTTTATCCCAATAATTTGCTCCCATGGGAAATATGTATATTTTTTTATCTGATTTTTTAAGTAGATGGCGCTGGCGTCGTATTGAATTTGAGGGACTTTTGTAGCGGGAAAGGCTTTTCATGCGGGCGAAGCCGCAAGAAACACCTAGTACAGATATATTTCTGAAGAAAGGAATCTCCACATAAAACCTTTCTCAAATAGAATGGCTCTTGTTCTATTACACACACAACACCCAAATGTATGTGTATGAGAAAAGTTTTATACATTCCGCACTTTTCTACCACTGTTCTTTAGTTAGTAGATAATAATATTAGGACCTATATAAGTACTTACATAAATACTCACGCCATTATCCCATAGGGGTAATGAGGTAGGCAGAGACTTGAGCGCCACATGTTACGACCTTGACAAACTTCCTTTTTTGTTGTAAATAATAATAATAATAACCCCTCCTACAAGGTGGACGGACGACCTTGTGAAGGTCGCAGGAACCCGCTGGTTGCAGCCCGCTTCTGACAGGTTGGTCTGGAAATCTTTGGGGGAGGCCTATGTTCAGCAGTGGACTTCTAAGGGCTGAAGAAGAAGAATAATAACGCCTGCCCTGTATTATATACTTCCCACTCCTCTATCATCGAAAGGGTATAGGCCTTTGTCCACCATCATCATCATCACATTACACACGCAGATAACGGCTAAAATAGAAGTGTGAAGAAATAAACTATAACGACCCCAAAAAGGTCGTCAGAAATTCGGACTTTTAGCAGTTTCTAGTGATCTAAAATTCATTTACTGCGGGTTCGGCAAAGAGTTGACAAAATAGCGAGAGACCTTCCTTTTAGATAAATTTAGGTCAGGACCTAAGGAACAATTCGATAAAAAATTTGTCATAATGCGACTTCAAAATTAAAAACTAAATAAAACAGTTTGTAGTAGTCATTTAAAATTAATTTGGTACAAACTTAAATTAGCCTGCACCCCTCAAATTACTTAATGACAGAAACACACACACTTACACCTCTTCAGAAACAGGGTCCAAGTAATCTCTACTTAACATACCTAATGCAAGTATAATAGAATCAGGGTCCAAATAATATCTACTAAAACATTAGGTTACGCAGGTATAATTTGGGATACACATTGCTAATCTTGGTGATTGCTGCCCGCACATGCAATTAAGATGGGAATCTTGGGACCATGACACTAAGATTACTGATAACATTAATTTGTTAAACATTTTATGATAATTTTAGCCCAGTGGATTAGCAAGGTAAAGTGGCAGTGGGCAGGGCACATAGCTCGTTGAACTGACTGCAGATGACGCAGGAAAGTTCTCGAGTGGAGACAATGTACCGGCAAGCGCAGCGTTGGACGTCCCACAAGTTACAAAAACGTTATCGTAAAGGTGGCAGGAACCCGCTGTGTGCAAGCCGCTTCTAACAGGTTGATCTGGAAATTTTTGGAGAGACCTATTGAGTTTGAGCTGAAGAAGAAGAAACGAAGTTTTATTACGTACGTGGCATATATCGTCATCTAAAGTCTAAACAAATATTTAATTGTATTTTTTTCCCCGTATTATGCATTGAACTTTATACCTTGAACTGGTTTTGAAAAAAGCAACAATAGATTTTCTTGCCCGTTCTTCTCTGGTGTGAACTGCTTTCCTAACTGGTGGTAGAGTTAATATTGACGGAATCTAAATAATGTATTACATTTTATGGGTTCGAATAAAATTAATTCATTTCAATGCCATGCTAAGTTTCAGTTGTGGGTTCGACACCAGGTGGTGTAAAGTTATTTTTTTGTATTAGCTCGGAGTCTCAATAAATAGCAACAGACTCGTTTTCTAATACATGAGACCTATAGCAGGCGCAATGTGAATGTGAGATAAAAGTTCTGATGCTATCACATAGGCCCGGCCGGGATGTTTCATGTTTCAGCCGTGGCTAGGTAAGTAATATAATAATATTAATAACTTTATTGCAGACCCATGATCCCTATCACAAAATACATTTTTAGTGTAGTAGATTATTATTCGATTGTGGGATGCGTTACCGGTCGCTGTAAGATGTGCGAAATCGCTACCAATATTTAAAAAAATGGTTAAGGACTATTATCTTTCCTGCTGAATTTATCTTATCCCTTATATTCATCTTTTTTTATTTTTTACCTACTTTTTCTTTTGACATTGATTTATATATATATATAAGCATATATATGTGTGTGTGTGTATTTGTGTATTTGTTATCTATTTGTAATTTATATGTATGTATTTGTCACATTATATTCTGTCTTGTACAGTGTACACCTCAACTGCCCTTTCTTTTCCTTTCCCTGTCTTCATGCTACGGTTGTCTGTAAGAAATTGCCTCGAGTGATAAGACCGCCAATTGTACTTTATTTCTAGTGGATATACTGTATTTTTTTAATGTACTTGTACAATAAAGTATTATAAATAAAATAAAATAAAAAATTACACTACTTAAAAACTATGATAGTTTGAGAGGTAGTCTCCACCCAGCGTCGATACGTTGCCGACATCATCCACCTGTCAGCCAGACTCACAATAATAGAGTTCTTACACGAAGCAACTCTAGACATAAAGGATGCAATATGTGTTCTCTTAAGGCTCCTTCATGAGCGTAGCTACTGCTGTATCAGCCGTATCAATGATACGGGGCCCCCGAGGTCTAGGGGTCCTCTTTGACCATACTCTAACTTAAGCGGCCACCCCAAAAGTACGGAGACAATTTTTTTGCTCTCGTATAATAGGCCCCCGGACGCGGGACTTGCGGGTGGCACAAACTGAATGGCCTGTACTTAAGGAAAGTATAAATCTGGCGCTGGAAGGACCACCAACAAATTTAGATATAGGGCCCCTCTGGCCTCTATGGCAAGCTACGCCACTGGGCTCCTTTCACACCGCCGAATTGCAAGCAAATTCATAGTAAGGTGAGGGCGCTGTGCGCTCGTTCAGTGTAATAAAACCGACTTACTTCACCACGGATGAAACAACACACTAAGTCATCAAGGCATTCACATAATTATTCAAAAATTTTGATAAACCAATATTCTACGCAACGTCAATATTTACTTTAGAGTTTTATTTTGATCAATTATTTCTATATGTAAGTAGTCTGGAGGTAAATTTAGTATTGAATTAAATAAAAATCACCATTAACAGACTATCTTTAACCATTCCAATACACTCCTACAGTCGAAATAGTTTAGTAGGGAAATTCCTTACGTGACAGGCACGCAATAGGAAAAAGTTATTGGAAATCCGCGAACGAGGAATGCTGGGTGATATTTTAATACATTAATATTAATGTTAGGCCTTTCGTATGCGAAGTTTCGTAGTCTGTCCGTGATATCATCGTTTTGTTTATTTCTGCCGCCAAGTTACGTGCGAGGACCTTTTTGTTCGGTTTGAAGGACATTTTATGCAAATTTATTTCTGGGCATTATACATGTGTGTCACAAATGTAAGTGCGTACTGGCCTGCGAAACCACAGCTGAGTGGTCTATTCCATCCGGCTCGAACCAAAACGTTCGGTAATTCATATTTCTGCCGCACCATTAATCTGTGGAACAGTTTGCCAGCATACGTGTTCCCTCCTTCCTACAACTTAGACTCCGTCAAGCGGAGCGTGAAGAATTAATTATGCAAGCCGGCATAACTGTGCCGACCGACCAGGATGTTTATCTCTGTCGACTTTTTTTGGACTTCTCTACACTTACCACCAAGTGCAGTGAAGCCACTTTGTCGAGTCATCGATAAAAAAGTACTTGAAGGTGTCGCGCAAATGTTTTCAACTTGTTGTACGAGATAGGTTACAAAGTGGCGATAAAAAGCTATCCATATTTCGTTTCCATACAATTACAATAGGACCACTAAATACTTTACTGGTGGTAGGTCTCTTATATGTAAGAGTCCGTCTGGGTGGATACCACCGGAGTGTCTATTTCTACCGCCAAGCAGCAGTGTGCACACTGTTGTGATTCGGTTTGAAGGACATTGTAGCCAGTGTAACCACGGGACATAATGAGACTTAACATCTTTTGTCTCAGGATGACGAGCGCAGTGGAAAGCCATACAGTACTTTGTAAATCAAGATGCTGGATGGTGTTGCTACTGTTTAAGGGTGGTCCTATCGCTTACCATCGCACGAACGGCATGCTCGTCTCGTCATTCAATGCCATCAAAAAAAAAACTTCAATTAAATTGTTACAACAATTGGCAGGCAACAGTTCACCATCAGCCACATGAAGTGAAGTCCACTACTGAACATAGGCCTTCTCTAAAGATTTCTAGACGGACCTGTTGAAAGCGGCCTGCATCCAGCGTGTCCCTGCAACCTCTATCAAGTCAGGCAACAGTTGCTGCAAGTAAACTGATTAACAACGAAATATGTTTATCGATATTGTATCGTCACATTATCATTATAAAGTCGAAACTCATAATAACAAGCCGTTTTATTGAATCCACGTGTGGCTGTTTTGAAGGTACGCTGAGTTACAGCGCCGTGGGACAGCGTACAACATCTGCTACAAATATTACATTTAGAATATAATTTTATGAACATATTATGTCATAAATTACGTACTTTACTATTTACGCTTTTGTTTATTTAAGTACTAGTTGTTGCTCCTGGCTTCGCACGTGTGAAAAGCCTTTCGTACTAAAAAAAAGTCCTAAATCATTGTATCGATCATAGAGCCATCTTACAACGCCAGCGCCAACTACTTGAAAATCAGATTTAAACTCAAATAATTCCACACAGGAGCAAAGTACCTGGATAAATACCAGACTATATGTTAATCCAGGGTATGGTCTATCCGTGTGCCACATTTCGTCCAAATCCAACAGTCTTCACACACCTACGAAATTCTTATGGAGAATTCTCAGGTAAGGTTTCCTCACGACGTTTTCCTTCACAGTTCCATTTGACAAGACATTTTCGGATGCTCGAACATGCCCCTCTTTGCTGTAATCCCAAGGACGGCCTGGTGTGTCTACCTCATTCTTCTGATATTCTGAAGATCACTTAGGGTCTGTTACACAACTTGTGAGACATTTTCGGATGCCCGAACATGCCGCTCTTTGCTGCAATCCCTACACGGCGTGGTGTGTGTACATAATTCTTCTGATATTGTGAAAATCACTTAGGGTCTGTTACACAACTTCTGCGTAAATGCAAGTAGCATTTACGCAGAAGTCATATAAATAATAAGCCGACCAAATACAAGTCACGCTAATATGATCCCAAATAAACGGTAATAACATAAGTACTATCTACATAAGTTGTTTAATACGATAACTTAAAATTTGAAATTTACTTGGACCTTGTGAATCAGGCCCTAAGGATACGAACTGGCACGTCAATACACATACATACATAGTATTACGCCTCTATCCCATAGGGGTAGGCAGAGACTATGGATTGCCACGTTGCTCGATTTTGGCATACTTCTCTCGCTTCCTCCACCTTCATCAATTATTTCATGCATTCCCGCCGATTCAGGGTACTTTGGAGCTGGTCTTTACGAAGAATCTCGGATATCTGACATTCGAAGGTTCAGTGCGGTCGACCCCTACCGGCTCTTCCATCCACATTTGCCTATATCCGCTTTGTCAATCTCCTATCATCCATCGTCTCCTAATGCCCACGTGGCAATGCAATAGCACGTCTCTGGTGTAGTATAAATCCGAATCTCTCTCATAACCTTTTTTACTTCGATCATTCTCAACCCATTCTCTAATTTAAGATCTATTTTCTCGTCTCTTCAAGTTAATTCTCCATATACTGAAGTATTTAATAACCTAGGATATTAATGAACCACACGCGACCACATTGGCGCCCTTCCAACGCCTCGGGTAATATCCAGCTGAATGAAATAATTTCATCGTTACTGCTCTATAGTTATAATTAAGAGAAGAAATAATGTCTTCGCATGGCCTAAAAAGGTTTTTTAATCTACGATAAGAACTGAAGGTAAAAAATCAGATATTATTTCTAGAAGGCCCTTGAGTTTCGGTGGCGTAGTTGTATTACGGTACGACTGCAAGGCTGAGGTCTCGGGTTCGATTCCCGGGTCGGGCAAAGTGATATTGGATTTTTCTATTCAGTATCAGTCCGGAGTCTGGAATTTGTGCCCGATATGGCGATAGGCTCGCCCCCTATCACATCATGGGACGGAATACGCTTGGCGAAAAGTGGGTGCATTAGTTGCGCCTCTGCCTACCCCTTCGAGGATAAAAGGCGTGAGCATGCGCATGCGTATATATTTACACTACCATAAATCACACTAGAATGTTGGTAACTCACTTCCACACTCTTTTCTTTTTCAACCAGCCTGGCATGAATAGCGATTGGTTATAATCATCTCTATCTGGACTGAGTACTCCACTGATCATCAGGTGCATTGGGGTTAATTTGCCTAGCTCGCAAAAAAAGTTCTGCCAACCACTTCAGAGATCTGACTTTTTAGATAAACTGACTCTAAACTCTAGAGACAATCACCTGACTGTACCTTAAATACCTTTCTATTTAACATTACAGAATACGCATGAATGTTCACCTTAAAGAAATCAGATTACAAGTCGACACAATAATGCTGGCCTGTTCAAAATCGGTTATACACAGGCTGATCTAGTTTCTGCCTACCCCTATCGAATAGAGGCGTGATATTATGTATGTATGTATGATCTTGGAACGCGACACACATCACCAGCCACTATGGGGGCTTTACTCCATTGTAAGGTGGTCGCTATCCGAGCGGATAAATATCCTTCTTCATCTTCTTCAGCCTTTGGAACCCACTGCTGAACATAGGCCTTCCCCAAAGATTTACAGACCAACCTATAAACATCTTACCACCAGTATAATATGCCCACCGCAGCAAGGATCTGACAGGCGAGAAAGATCTTTAGTCACTTCATCTTAGTCCGGCACTCTTAACAAAATGGACGTTGCTGCGATGGTGATACACAGAAAGATGTCAACATTGTCAAACTTCTCGGTGATGTTCGCAGGTCTGCTAAGACTTCTTCATTATTGTCGGTTATAAGCTCTGCGTGTGTGTCCAAGATGTGATGTTGAAATTAAGAACACTAAAGTGGAAATGGGATGGCCATGCAATTAGAGGAGAAGATAAATGGAACAAAATAGTAACATTGTGGTACCCAAGAGAGGGAAAAAGAAAAAAGGGGAAACCATTCAGAAGATGGGAAGATGGTGTGGTTAAAACAGCTGGAAAAAACTGCACCAGACTGGCGTGGAAGACGGAAGATTGGAAAGTGTTGGAGGAGGCCTTTGCCAAAGGGCACACAGAATAAAAACAACCTATATATAAAAAAAAATATGAAAAAAAAATCAATTTCTGAATTAGGCTATAAATAAATAAATAATAAGCTCTGCGTGTAGACCGTTATGGAGTACAGTGTTGCCGTTTTAATCAAGTCAGTCCAGCGAATGGGGGATCTGCCTCTAGTTCTTTTTCCTTCTACCTGTCCTCGGATTTATATCCTTGTTAATTAACAAATTGTTTAATGCTCAAAGCATGCTATAATATATTTAACCTTAGCGCATTAGCTCGAACAAAGCCTGACGCGTTATTATATTCGCAAATTGTGTTGGGATAAGTGGTTTAAGCTACTGCAGGCTAGATTTAAGCCTCATTTAGACGAGAGAGTTTCTCGTCTCGTACGAACAATTCTGTACAACTGTATTCTTGCGTGGGGTGGAACGATCAAAAGTAAAATCATCCAACTCGAGACGGCTCTGCGTGCTGTTTTATGGATAATGTTGAAGAAACCGTTAAGATTCTGACGTTCAGACACATACATACACACACAGGCGCGTGCGCTTTTCGCCTGTATTTATACTATATACGGTACAACCGCCCATACACCAGCACACGCAAACGACCGACTCAGCATTCATCACAACTCGGATTAATTTGTAAAATACAATCAGTTCACCATCAAACCGCGTCCGCAAAGCACATTTATCATTGGCATAAGTGAACTCAATATATTATATCAGTTATTTGAAACAGTCTACATTGTTTCATTTACTCTTAAAAGGTGTACAACTAAAATCATACACACTGTGATGCGATAATCTCCTGGGATGCATTATTAGTGTAAATTGCGTACGATTCACGGCTCCTCCGGGCGAGAAACTCTATCTAAACGGGCCTTTAGTTGTGTGAAGTATTCAAACACGACTGTAAAGTTAGAATTCAAGTTTAAATAAGAAGTGAACGAAGCTATTACGTTCAAAAATCCTATATCTCTTTATGGATTTAAGCGGATATTTATTCTTGATTTCGAATACTATAATATTGTATATTTTTTTTTATATTGTATATTAGGATAGCGAGTTTAGTTTTGGTTTGTTAGACTTCTTGCAATTTTACTGACGTACGAAACATAAAACCAAAGCTGGCTGTCCACGCGGCTTTCTGATAGATGGCGGTAGCACTTGGGCAGCTGATGTTGGTTTTGAAATAAAATATGGCCAATGTTCTTGATATAGCTGTATTAATTAATATAGTGTTACATACAAAAAGCAAACATGAGGACCAAAGAGACATAGATAGGTAATATACATAGACAAGTAATTATTCTGTTATTTAAGAATAGGAAGAGAGGAAAAATTTTGTTTATCATAGAGCATTTACTCTCCAACAGTTGAGTGAACATAATTTAATGATCATAAAATCCTATCGATCATATGCCGAAATTAACTATTAAAATTTAGATCTAAATGACGAATAATAAAATCGGTAGACTTTTCCGATTATTTACTTAAATAACCTCCAACCCTGGTCAAGTCTTCACTCCTTACACTTAAAATACACTTTAAAGGATAAACAAGTAATCAGAAGTCTGGTAAGTGGATGTAACAATGAGTTAACAGCCAATACATCGTTACTATTAAGCGACCGTGTTTGGGCCTCGTCACATACTTGGGGTCGTATAACACGCTGGCTTAGTGCCAGGACAGACACTTATTCAGAGGGAATATGCAGACAAATCGCACCTTTAGAACGAAAACGACGCAATTCAAAAAAATAAAAAATTGGTTTATCGTTATAAAATGATTTAAAACTGGTCTCTTTTTTATGAAAATATAATAAAAAAGAGACCGATATAATAGTTTTGTCCTTTTCCTACTTGCATATGGCGGTGTTTGAACTATTGTTGTATTGAAAATTCCGTTTTAAGTAATTTTATGACGATAACTCAATTTTCGATTTTTTTTATTGTGTCGTTTTCGTCCGAAAGGTGCGAAATATAGCCTGGATAACGACAACCGTACACTAATAAAGCCCGCAATAGTGGCCTATGTATGTCGCCCGGGATCAGCCTGTATATATCCCATTTTGAACAAGCATAATTATGTTGACTGGTGAGGGATAGAGAAAGAAAGAAAGAAAAAACATTTATTGGCCACTAGTTGGGTGATGAGTGGTGAATAACATATTAATAATACATTTTTAACGCAAGTAGTCACTCAATGTGGATGGTATATGTCCCACCGCAACAGTGTCAATAGGATCTAGATCAGCATATGCCAACCAGCAATGCTTGGCGCTGATTTTCATCTAGACCCTAGAGCAACGTCAACCAAAAACAAATACACAGAAGAGCGTGCGTGCGCACCTGCCTTTGCGAGTGTGTTTGTACGTGTGAGTGCATGTGTCGACTATAAATTATAATAATAATCTCTAGTCGACACTCTATCTGGACTTCACTTACCATCAGGTGCAGTTGAATGACTTTGCAATGCAGTCTGCCCTGTATTATATACTGCCCACTGCTGAGCACGGGCCTCCTCTGCTACTGAGAGGAGCTAGGCCTTAGTCCACCACGCTAGCCTAGTGCAGGTTGGCAGACTTCACATACCCTCGAATTTTTTATAGATAATTCTCAGGTATGTAGGTTTCCTCACGATGTTTTCCTTCACCGTTAAAGCGAACGATAATTGATAAACAATACACACGTAACTTCGAAAAGGCAGAGGTGTGCGCCTTGGGTTTTGAACGTCCGGACACTGTCTCGGCAGACCGTTCCGTTCCCAACTAGGCTATCGTCTACTTAATGACTTTGCGGTGCAAGATTAAAAAAAAATCGTAACACCATCCCAAAAATATGGATCTTATTTCTCCCACTGCACAAATTGAACTCACGACTACTATCTAACACGACCCCCGGGGCGTGAGGTCACATACCCCAGTACGTGATCCCTTAATCCATGCATTCCTGAATATTTAAAACTTGTGTACAGTACGTGCAACATGCTCTTTACTTTGGAATAATTTTCTGGGTTTTAAGTCTTTGTGTTTAATCTTCTTATTTTCGCATTGCATTATGACTAAGCACTTAGTAAGTACAACGTAGGGAGTTTTGGCGGGAACTTGGAAGTGTCATGAGGTGCTCTTGTTTTAATTCATTATTAAGTGTTTATTAGTTATAAGTTATTTTTGTATAATTTTATGTATTTATACATGAATAATTTAACCTCAACTATAAAGACATAGATGTATTTATAGTTAAGATTCATAAAAAAAAATTGTTCTTTGCTGCACGCACGGATAAAGGAAGCATAGATTAGAGTGTGCCTTTTGTATTTGATCGGCTTATACATTTATGTGACGAGTAGCATTTATCAATAAGCGGTGAAGTCGGCCCTAATTAGACTTAGACCAATCAACATTACTATTACTATTACTATAGCTTTATTTATCCCTTACAATTTTACAAAAGAATATATTTACATAGATAAAAGTACTTATGTTTTTGTTAATAGTGTTAGTGTGTTTTATTTCGGTAATAACTATTGTTAGTAGGTATTTAGTTTTAAGTTAGGTGTAAGGGCCGCCATTTGCGGTAAAAGCCTCCTCCAAACTGCTCCAGCAGGCTCTATTTTGTGCTAGTCTTAGCCACAGCGGACTGGCTACTTGAACAATGTCGTCGCTCCATCTTTTGAGGGTCTGCATCTTCTCCTTTTCTTGTAGATGGGGCACCAATTTGTTACAATTTTTCTCTGAATATGGCCGGCCCACCTCGATTTTAATGTCATTATTTGTTTTGTTATATCTTTTGCTTTCGTGGCCTTTCTTATTAGTGAGCCTTTAATTCTATCTTTTAGTTTTATGTCCATGTAGCTTCTTTCTATAGACCAGTCAACATGGTTCGCTATAAATGATTTCCATTGATGCTCTGACGCTATTGGAAAAGACTGTCAGATTGATTATTTCGAGTGTATTGCACTCAGCACTAACAGTAACATCCAATTATACTGTGGGACGCGTCTGATCGATGGGTTTTTATCGGTTTTGCTCTAAGTATAGTCAGCCTCAAATTGCTGAATAAATGCAAAACTTTTACCATTTCTTTCGGCATTTTTAACTGGTAGGTCTCTCATTTATGTAAGAGTCCGTCTGGGTGGGTACCACCGCAATGTCCATTTCTACCGCCAAGCAGCAGTATGCATAAACTGTTGTGTTTCGGTTTGATGGACATTGTAGCCAGTGTAACTACTGGACATAATGAGGCTTAACATCTTATGTCTCAGGATGACGAGCGCAGTGGAATGCCACACAGTGCTTTCTAACGCAAGGTGCTGGATGGTGTTGCTACTGTTTATGGGTGGTCGTATCGCTTACCATTAGGCGAAGGGCATGCTCGTCTCGTCATTCAATGGAATAAAAAAAACGGTAATAAACTAAAAAAAGGTTTATGACTTTTTTTTTAGGACAACAAACAATTGTGTAATAAAAAATAAAGTATACAAAACAGAAATCGAACAATGAAGTTTAACTAACTACACAACCAACACCGTTATCCACTAAGAACGTTATAAACATAACAATATTATATTATTACAGTGTCATCACAGAGTAGGTAGGTACTTGTATATAAATGCAAACGTAATGGAAAATTACATAATAGTTTTTCATTTTAATAGTTTTAACAGACTTATATTTTACAATAAAAAACAATCAAAAACTGAAGTCAAAGGTCGCAGGTTGACAACCAACCGCGTTTGTATGTCTGTCTGAACGCGATAAACTCAAAAAACACCAAACGGATTTTGATTAATTTATCTGCTACTGCTACTTTTTATCCCGGTAAAATATATAGCGCGACTTTTATCCCGGAATGGGTCGTTCACGCTGGCGAAGCCACTAGCAAAAGCTACTTTATTATATATTGGTGTATTGATAAACTCATGCGAAATGTTGCCCGACCAAGTAATCGAACTAAAAACCTCACTGTTCTATGCATAGTTGATTTGTATGTACTATGTACGTATATTTTCTTCCTATTTGAGCGTATTATTTTACTTTGAGTATCACAATCAGTTCATTAAAATGACAGAACATTAGCAGTGAAACGGAACGTAAGCTTACATCGAACGTTTGACACAGTGTCGGACAAATAACACTGCTCTTTAAAATAGGAATATTTGGTTTTGGACTTGTTTTACTTGGGTTAAAGGACATGTCCAAAAACGGGCCTATAATTCTAACCAAGACGGTCTATATATATTTCGATAGAACTTCTAAAAACTAGCCTTTTATAATAAATCGTTTCATTTTAAAGACCTCCGATGTAGAGATTTGTGTAATTTTATTTTGCTTAAAAACTACACTTTATATGAACGTTTTTAAAAAAGTTAGTTATAAATGGTCCAAAATCATCAGTCATCTACACAATTCAAAAAAGCTGCGATTCACACATTAGTATCAAGTGATACGGATGCTCTTTCTCTCTGAGGTTTCCTTTTGATAGGGTGATAAAATGTAATAAGTGATCGAAGATGGAAGTATAGTGTATACAACTTGTAGGTACCATACTTATATATTGTTAATATTTTATTTAAAAATTAATTTGGAATTAATTGATGCGTCAACCTACGACAATATTTTGTAAACCTTTTGGTAATTTTTTTTTTTTTTTATTATACACAAAACAGATTACAATTGCTACAAAATATACGTAAACATTATATAGTTTTAATCTAGATTGTATTCCAACAATATGTGTACACAGAAAACTAAAAAGAGTTAGACGCTAAAATTATACAAAATATATGAAGTAAAATTAAAGTACAACTACCGTAAATAAAGTATAAACTACTAGATGAGTGCATCCACAATTAAAACAGAGTATATGTAGATAATGTTGACTATGTTAAATGACTACTATCAATTTTATTATAATAATGTAGATCTCAACCAGACTCGACGCTTATGTTAAGTCTAGGTTGTCAGGTATGGGAAATAGGATATTCTTAAGTATTTTAATAAACGATGCAATATTATGAGTGAATATGTCCAATTCCATACTTACTTACGATACTTCGCTCGCTATCCACATATTGGTAATATGTGGATAGCGAGGTGGACTGTACATATGTTAAATTAAGATTAGATTAAGTTTTACATTGCTAAGAGTGTTGTACAGTTGTTTGTTACCCCAAAGAAAATAAATAAAATTAAATATTTGTTAATAAATGCAAGACCCATACTTTGACCTTTTAATATCCCTAAAGTTTGAGCATGGTTAGATTTTGAGGCCCAGCATACAAAAAGCGGACATCTCCTTTACTGAAACTTTTAAATTACGTAAACCCAATGATTATTTATCTTGCGAACTTAATTTGATAAGAATGATATGTTTTTCATTCCTAGACATATAAAAGAACCTAATAAATATAAGTTGTAGCTATATTTATCTACATCATGAATTGGCTCGACCGAGGTATTACCACTGCCTCTAAGAAAATCATTAGCCAAAATGACAGCTTACTGTTGCATTTCATAATAATTCATTACGAAATCTCAAACAGTTGCTTCCTTTCTCTTCCTAATCTTCTATTAAGAACGCCAAATCAGGCTGGCATGTTTCTTTTGGTAATACGGGTCCTTATGAACGATTAAAATTACTTACTTTTAGGTGATCCACTTCGCAATGCCACATCATATATACCCAAAGAAGTAGGCAGAAGTGGAACTAATGCACCAACTTTTCTCCACGTTCCAGACTCCGACCTGATACTGAGCAGAAAACCCCAATATCACGTGACTACCGGTGCCATAAAATAAAATATAGTTTACCTACAGTCCTTGCCTCAATTTGAGGGGGTGCGGATTCCCATCGGCAAAGACATGAAATATCTAGGTTTAGTCTTAGATAGCCGATGGAAATTCCGCGCCCATTTCAAGAAATTGGGGACGAAACTGTCTCGGGCAGCGGGTGCTCTGTCCAGCCTGCTGCCCAACCTGGAAGGTCCTGGCATCCCTTGCCGGAGGTTATATCACGGAGTCGTGCGGTCCATGGCCCTCTATGGCAGCCCCGTTTGGGCTGACTCCCTGAACCGCCCCTGCGTCGCCCTCCTGCGCACTCCGCAGAGAGCTTTGGCGCAGCGGGCGATCAGGGCATACCGCACGGTCTCTTTCGAGGCGGCTTGTTTGTTGGCCGGATTTCTGCCCTGGGATCTGGACGCCAAATCCCTCTCCGATGTCTTTCATTGGCGGGAGGAGGCGTCCAGTCGCGGGCAACATCCGGCCCTGAAGGAGGTGGAGGCCATGAGGGCCTCCCTACGGCGAGCCGCCGTGGAGGAGTGGCGTCTCAGGCTGGAGGCCCCGTCAGCGGGGCTCAGGGTCGTCGCGGCAGTGCGTCCTGTCTTTGCCGAATGGCTGGACAGGCGCCACGGTGCGGCATCGTTTCGCCTGACGCAGGTGCTCACCGGGCATGGTTGTTTCGGTGAGTTCTTGTGGCGGGTAGTGCGGAAGGAGGTGTCGGCCGTGTGTCACCACTGTGACAACTGCCCGCTGGATACGGCCCAGCATACGTTAGAGTTTTGCCCAGCCTGGGATGAGGAGCGCAGCGCTCTCAGAGCAGTCGTCGGAGGAGACCTCTCGCTGCCAGCCGTGGTCGCTTCCATGGTCGACAGCCGGAGGTCCTGGCGTGCGGTGGCACACTTCTGTGAGGTGGTCCTCTCGCGGAAGGAGAGTGCCGAGAGGGATCGGAGGCGCGGAGATCCCTCCCGCCGCCAGACAAGACGTAGGAGGCGCCGGGTGGACGACTGACCGGCGTCTTCCGCCCTGTGGATTGGGGGCGTTTGGAGAATTCCACCACGGTATCCCCTGCCTGTCGTAAAAGGCGACTAATAGGGGCCACCGGGGGTCGCAGGCGGGCGGCAGGGGGCTGTCCGTCTTTAATTTTGTGTAGCACATTGTTGCGATCCCTGTGATGGACGGCAGCGTGGCTGGTAGGCCTCACGTTGCCGTTGACGCTGAGAGCGTCCTTCGGTGTGCGGGGGCTTCTGAGCCCCCCCCCCCAAACAGGAGACGGGCCGCACTAGGCGGCACCGCGCAGGGGCGGCTGCGGACGACAACTTAGACACTTCCGTCAGAGGAAGCCCACAGCCGTCCCTAATGCGCCGAAGATGGCCACCGCGGAGTTTTGGTTGGTATGCCGTGCGTTGTACATAGGTTAGGGACTCGGCCCGGCGGTCGCCCGATGGTTACATCTCTCCGGGCGGCTCAACGCCGGGTCGTAAGGCACGGTGAACCCAACATGAAGGAACCCCCTTGAAGGCTGGGCGGTAGTAATAAGTCACTTTCTCCGCGAAAAAAAAAAAAAAAAAAAAAAAAAAAGTCCTTGCCTCAATGGAGTGTCAATAAAATATCCTAAAAATGAGGTGAAGAGAAATAGAACAATGAGTTAAAATTCAGAACTTAAGATTAATAGCATATTGTTACCACACAAAAGTTCTGCGAAAGATTTATTGAGACGTCGCGTCGGTTGGAAATTTATTACCGCAAACAAAAACTAAACCGTATCTGCACGAAATAGAGATTGAATTTGAATTGTAAATGGCATTCATTTTTTATAAGCTCTCGATGGCGCATGGCGGTGGCAATTTTGAGGTTATTATTTTTTTATATCTCGCCTGCTCAATCTGTATTTGAATTTAGTAGAACTTGTTGAACAAACTTTTTACTCAATATTTCACGAGCAGCTTGTATATTAAAAATGATTTTATTATTATTATTTTTAAATTCTCTTTGTTCCAAATTGCAATATATCTTAAAAAAGTATGTCCAAAAATGGGCCTAAAATTCTAACCAAAATAGTTTATATATCTTTCGATAAAACTCCTGAAAACTAGCCTTTGGCAATAAATTGTTTAATTTTAAAGACCTCCGATTTTGAGATTTATGTAATTTTATTTTGCTTCAAAACTACATTTAAAGTGAACGTTTTTTAAAGTTAGTTATGAATGGAGTGGTCTAAAAATATTTGTTTAATGGATCCAAGGTCCATATTTTACCCCTTTAGTATACCTAAAGTTTGAGCCTGGTTAGATTTTGAGGCCCAGCACCGATACAAAAAGTGGACATCTCCTTTACACAAAACAAAATTGAAATATATATATTTCTAGCTTGCAAACACGGTTTTACTCACGTATTCTTGGTCAGAATCGCCGACCTGAAAACTGAAACTGGTCGGCGATTCTGACCAAGAATACGTGAGTAAAACCGTGTTGGCAAGCTAGTAATGTGATATGTCTCGCGTAAGTTTTAAGAAATATATACATAGTATACTGAATTTGTCTGACATTTTATGCGCGTTCTATTAAAATTAATTAAAATAAAATCAGCCTTATCTAAAATTCCACAATTATAAATGGGCCTCTCCTTCACTCTGCTAAATTATCTTCACATGCCTTTGAAAATCTACTACTTTTCCTTTTTCCATCCATTCTACAAAAGAATCAAACATATGTACCCTTCGGACGTCCCGCACTGTCTCTCAAAAGAAAGGCTTTCAATTTACTAAAAGGTTGACAGAACAAAATGGTTTTAATTTCGCAAAGCCACGTTGGGGCGCATTTTTCCTCATTCGGCTATTGTAAGTTATTATGTTATACATCAAATTCTTTGTTGATCAAACAATGAGACATTGGGACGGGATGAAAGATGCCATTTTGTATACTGAAACGAATTCCTTATTCTGTTGGATATTTGTATTCGCCTGGATAACCGTCGCCGTTCACAAGGTATAACCATACCACCCATACCATACCAGCCCTGTATTATATACTGCCAATTGTTGAGCACGGGCCTCCTCTACAACTGAGAGGGTTAAGGCTTTAGTCCACCACGCTAGCCTAGTGCGGGTTGGCAGACTTCACATAGCTTTGAAATTCCTATAGAGAACTTCTAAGGTATGCAGGTTTCCTCACGATGTTTTCCTTCACCGCTAAAGCGAGCGATAGTTCACAAAGAATTATTCACTAATATTTATATATGTACCCAGGTACAACTTTACTTAAGTTGGCCGTCAGATAAATAAAACTGAAGAAGACCAAAGAAAACTATGAAATTACCGCCACTATGGGATGGATCGCAATGTGCATTCTCATGGTATTGTTTGTAAATACGGATGTTATTATCATAGCATTGCTCCGTACCTAAGTAGCATTTGTGAATTGATTTATGCCCATAAACACCTTTAATAGCAAAGGAATAGCAGTAGTAAGGGATTCACCGATACTGGAGCAGGCTCGAGGGCCGGTCCGCGGCGCTCCGGCGGCTGATGGCCGACGTTTTCGATTGCTCCAGATTCGGCCCGCGGAACCCGCGAATAAATCCGCGGATTACTTTAATACCTACCGCGAATTAATTTGATACCTACCGCGGATTAATTTGATACCTACCGCGGATTAATTTGATACCTACCGCGGATTAACTTGATACCTACCGCGGATTAACTTGATACCTACCGCGGATTAATTTGATATCGACCGCGGATTACTTTGATAACACCCGCGAATAAAAATTATATCGTCCGCGGAATCCGTTTCATATCACCCGCGAGGTAGGTATGAACCACGAATTTGTTCATGGTCTACGGTTCCCTTAAGCTTGTACCTTTTCCCTGTTCGTTGTGCTTTTAACTTTCTATCGGCGATCCTTTTTTTTATTTGAAGGATGCAAAGGTCTTTGTCGCGTATTTCTATTAACTCGTGTTTCTACGCAAAAGCCGTTTAAAATTACTTAATAGTTACCCTTTACGCATTACGAGCATTGTTTATGATAGATAAAGCAACATTTTCCCTGTTTCGTTGTGTTATTGACTTTCTACTTTCTATCGGCGACCCTTTTTTATTTGAAGGATGCAAAGGTCTTTGTCTCGTATTTCTATTAACTCGTGTTTCTACTTAAAAGCCGTTTAAAATTACTTAATAGTCGCCCTTTACGCATTACGGGCATTGTTTATTATAGATAAAGCAATCGTTACAATACACCATACCTTTCTCAAATTCTAGGTAAAACCCTTTGGGTCTTCTCATTGTCATAATAATTACGGTTCCCATTATTCACATTACCTGATATTACGTATTCAACGGAACATTTAAGGTGAAAGTCGAAACATGTTGGATCTTGTCTGCAAGGAAACAATACTCCCTCTCCATATAAAAGACCGACGCAAAATCACATGGTATCGTATTCCACTCTGTGCTCTGCTCGAAGTGTGATCTCCAGTTGTTTGTAACAGTGAAGTGATAGTAAAATTGTGAAATAGTTAAATAGTGAAAGTGTTATAAAAATGAATGTAAGTACCTTTATATACTTTGATCTAAAAGTGTTGTAACCAGATGTTTCATTAATTGTTTATGCCATGTGTTGTCCACCAGGTTAATACATTTTAGCTATCTTTGATGTCTTATTAATTTATCATTGTTACTAATGTGTACATGTATACTTCGCATACCTATAAGTATTTATCATACAGTACTTACTTAACCGATAATTAAAACAGTTTCATTTCATTTTGTTACAGTTTTCTGAAAATACTTTCAAAAACTACTATTATGATGAAGAAATCGACGAACCTAGTGATGAAGAAGGTACACTCGCCTTTAAAGTCAAAAAAGCGATATTAGCAAATAAAAGACCGATCGAATGCAACAGCATTGATGAGTTCTTCGAAAAACCAAAAAAGAAGAAGACAACAACAAGAAAGTCATCCAGTGTTGGTCGATCGACGAGCGGTGGTGTTTCATACATCCGATCAAACAGCGATGACAACAGTTCTGCATCACATCTCATAAAAATTGAGGTGTATGAAGTGAATAAAATAAAAAACATCGCACCGACGGAACATTGGAAACACGCTGATGTGCGAGTTAAATATTACGCGGAAAACGACAGTGATAAGAACTTGCAAAGTGTCAAGGACACTATATACAATATAACCAAACAGTTGGCTAGTAAGGACGATTGTGTGAAATATTTTATAGACACAGACAAATGAACAAAAGTGCCAGTGCGTGTCAATGTTTTAATATCATAACTTTAATCATATGCTTTGTACTACTATTATTGAAATAAGAAACTATTATTGTATTAACTGTACTTAAGAATCTACCTGTTTAAATTTAACTTACATTGTATTGTATTTAAACTTTGTACTCTTTTAAGTTACATACTTAATAGATTAATTTGTTTTTGATTCTAGAACTCTTTGTGAATTGTGTTATTGCTAAGTATTATTGAAAATAGTTATAAGTCTTTTTAGTGTTTTTTCATGCTCATGCTTACGATTGTAAAGTTATTGGGAACATTCATAAATTGTTTGGAAAAAAGTGGATAGCTTAGAATGTAATTACATTGTTTTGGGTAGTATATAAGCGTTGAAATAACTTTTAAAAATACTGAGACATTCCTTACCATGGATACAAGCTGTGATTTATACAACATGGAACTCGTCGCACTTCTCGAAAATATCGAATCAATGGATCTGATGTCATCGCAATACGACAAAGAACTGTACGAGCTCTGTGATAAAATGGAACAAAGACAAGTTGAAACGTGAGTAAAACATTTTTTATTATTTTAAGACTAGTTGCAACATGTTTTGGGAATCCATGAAGAGGGGATACACTTAAAGTATTTATAATGGTTCGAACATCTTGCACAATCATTCAACTTGTTTCTTCCGTTTATATTTTTAACATTGAAGTGCAACCAAAATGTACCACTCACTTGATATTTCTAGTTTATCTCAGAGTGAGATTGCAAGTTTCGATAAAAAGATAATTTTACATAAATATCATCGTTTCATACGGTTTTGGTATATAGTAAATGTTTTGCCAGAATCAATGTTGGGAGATCCTGATATTTCTCCTTATTATACACCATGTAGTGGACATAAAATCTCAAAACAAACTCATTCCGATGAGGATGATATTGATGGTGTATTATCAATGAAAGCATATTGTTTGCAGTGTAAATAACAAATAATGTTAGTATCTATTTAAATAATAGAAACATAGTAGCATATTTATTTCGTGCGATAACATTTTTTTAACAGTTTTCTTATCCATCAGATCTATGCAGAATGGAGAAGGCAGCAGGAAAAGATTAGCGCCAACTGAATTGTTTGAAGAGGATCCATTAAAGAGAAGAAAAAATATTCATCTTGAAGCTCCTTCGACATCTACATCGTCGCTGGATAACATTTTAAATGTAAGTACAGAACAGCATAATGATAAAATTGAATGTCCTGAGTGTCACATATATGTATCAAAAAAATATATGACCAGTCACTATAAGAGCAATAAACATAAAAATAATTTAATTAGAAGAGATAATAATCTACCTAATGTTCAATTCATTGATAGTGCTTTCGGTAATAGAATTATTACATATCGAGTGAAATCTAGTTTAGTTTCTGATACACAGCTTGAATCACCTGAATTATTTTTACAAAATATTAAAAAAATAATTTATACATTACTAGAACGATCTATCTTAGAATATTCTGTTGTAAAAGTTAATTTTATTCTCAATGCGGATTTCACACAAGAAACAAAAAATCTACACAATGTTTTTGATTTTCAAATTTCAAACTATCTTGTTTGTCAAGGTGATGACAAAGATATTATTTTCTCATCTATAATTACCGAAATAACAAACAAAATGACCAATTTCCAAAAAAAAGGTAGTGGATGGAGTTTAGTTAAAATAAATCACTTGGATATGAATGTCAACAAATTTAACCCATTGCGTGGATCTTCATACATAGACCTACCGTTAGATATAAAACATAAGAAAGCTGTAATCAATGTTCAAAATAACGATCACGAATGCTTTCGTTGGGCAGTTTTGTCAGGATTATTTCCAGCTACTCATAGTTCCAATAGGGTATCATCTTATGTAATACACAAAAACAAACTAAAATTTGATAACCTATCGTTTCCTATAAAAATTAATGACATCCATAAGTTTGAAAAATTAAATAGTATAAGTATTAATGTTTTTGGATTACAATATGATTCAATAAGCAAATCAAATAAAGTTGTGGGTCCATTACACTTTACGAAACACCGTAAAAATACTCACTTAAACTTATTGTATATATCTCAAGGTTCTAAAGGTCATTTCTGTTATATTAAAAACCTCTCGAGATTATTATCTAAACAGTTATCGACTTCTGAACATGCAGTTCATATTTGTGATGGGTGTTTATTAAATTTCACGTCATTAGATAATTTAAAACGACACCAAGAAAATGACTGTTTCAATGTGTGCACAAATTTACCATCGGAAAACGATAGAAAAAGAAACTGGTTTAATGAATTAATACCATCAAACCACATTTCATTTAACAACTATGAACGTAAATTAAGAGTTCCATTCGTTGTGTATGCTGACTTTGAAGCATTTTTAAAACCAATAGAGAGTTGTTCTAACAATCCAAATCAATCATCAACTGTTAATATTCAAAAACATGAAACGTATAGTTTTGGGTATTATGTTAAATGTTCTTATGATGATAATCTTTCAGTATATAGATCTTATACAGGGCAAGATTGTGCGCTAAAATTTATGCAATTCATTTACGCAGATTTAGAAAATATTTGTAAAAATAATTCTTTTGTCAAATCACCATTACCGTTAACTGAAGAAAATAAAATAAATATCAATCAAAGTGAGTCTTGTTACATTTGTGCTACTAAATTAAACGTGGATAGAACAATATCTTATAATTGGCATACTGGTGCATATGAAGGTGTAGCTCATAGAGTATGCTCTCAGAAATACAAAGCTCCTAATTTTGTGCCAGTGTTTTTACATAATTTAAGTAATTATGACGCTCATTTCATAGTGCATGGTCTTGATTTCGAGAAAGGTGACATTGAACTTATTCCTGAGAACAAGGAAAAATATATTTCTTTTTCTAAAGTTTTACAAATCAATAACAGAGTTATAAAATTACGATTCCTTGATTCTTTTAAATTTATGTCAAGTAGCCTTAACAAATTAGCTCAGAACTTATTACTTGAACAATTTCGTGAACTCAAATTAAAATATCCATGTGAAGAAGATTTTAAACGTTTAATAAGAAAAGGTGTTTATCCATACGAATACATGACGACATTTGATTCTTTAAAAATAACTTCTCTTCCCACTCGCGATCAATTTTATAGTTCTTTAAATGATAGTCACATTACAGAAAGTGAATACCATCATGCTCAAGACGTGTGGAATCATTTTAATTGTAAAAACATGGGTGAATATTCAGACCTGTATTTAAAAACAGATGTATTGTTGTTAGCAGATATATTTGAAAACTTTAGGGATGTCTGTCTTAAAACATACGGTTTAGATCCTGCCCACTATTATACAGCACCTGGTTTAAGTTGGGATGCTATGTTAAATTTTACCAAAATAAATTTAGAACTTTTAACAGATATCGACAAGGTTACGTTTATAGCGAATAATATTCGGGGGGGTATATCACAATGCAGCAATAGACATGCAGTGGCAAATAACATGTTTATGTCGGAATACGATTCAGATAAACCATCTTCATTTTTGATGTACTTAGACGCAAATAACCTTTATGGTTGGGCTATGTCCCAATGTCTCCCAACAGGCAAATTTGAATGGGTCGATATAAATACAGATTTTAATATAGCCGATGATGCCAAACATGATTTAATTTTGGAAGTAGATTTAGAATATTCAAAAAATTTACATGATTTTCATTCAGATTTTCCATTTTGTCCAGAAAACGTATGTTTAGGAAACAGCAAAGACAGGAAACTGATCCCAAATTTAAAAAATAAAAAAAATTACGTCATTCATTATAGAAACCTTAAGCAATGTTTAAAAAATGGTCTCCGATTGGTTAAAGTACATAGAATTTTAAAATTTGAACAATCCGCGTGGTTGAAAAGTTACATAGACTTGAATACTCATATGCGTTCATTAGCCACTTCAGATTTTGAGAAAGATTTTTTTAAACTTATGAATAATTCTGTTTTTGGTAAAACAATGGAAAATGTAAGAAAACGAGTTAATGTCAAATTAATTAATCATTGGTTAAATCGTGGCAAAACTCAAGGTGCTCAATCTTTGATAGCAAGACCAGAATTCCATAGTTTATCTATATTCTCAGAGAGCTTAGTTGCAATACAATTAAATAAAACTAACGTTTTATATAATAAACCAATTTACCTCGGTTTTTGTATTTTAGATATATCTAAAACATTACTATACGATTTCCATTACGATTATATGAAAATGAAATATCAAGATAATATTAAGTTACTATATACTGATACCGATAGCTTAATATATCAAATATTTACGCAAAATTATTATGCTGATATAAAACTTGATTTAGTCAACTACTTTGATACGTCCGACTATCCACCAAATAATCAATATGGTTTACCATTATTGAATAAAAAACGGTTAGGTTTTTTTAAAGACGAAAATAACGGTAAAATTCTTAAAGAGTTTGTAGGTCTTCGCTCTAAAATGTATGCAATGGATGTGCAGAATAAATGTATATGTAAAGCAAAAGGGATTAACAAAAGTGCTACAAAAAAATTTTGTCTTACCGATTATAAATCATGTTTATATGAAAAGAAAACGCAATACAGTGAAATGATAAGATTTAAATCAATTAAACATGCTATATATACACAAAAAATTAATAAAATATCTTTATCACACAATGACACAAAACGTTATTTAATAGAAAATTCAACAGATACTCTTGCATGGGGTCATTATAAAATAAAGGACATTTGATTTTATCAACGATTTCTGTACAACGAAAATATGTATGTTAATGTGTGTGTGTGTTTTAATTGTGGTTTTTAATAACTTAAAGTTCTGTCTTTATTATGTACTATCTTTTTTCTTTATTTTTTTACTATGACAACTGTTTTGTATAATATCATGAAAAATTAGATGTAAATTTTAATGTATGTAGTTAGTTATTTGTTATACCTGATTTAACTTTATTTTATAATAATTTTCTTACTGTAATATTTTTCAAAACAGCTATGAACTGTATGTGATCATTTTTCAAAGTATTTGTGTATGTAATCTTTGTATATAAAACAAAATCAAATATAATACATTCAATCGTAACTTCTAGTTTTATTCATTCCGAAACGCTTTTCGAGTTCACACGTGCATTTAAAAATGTTTCATTTTTATCATCCTTTTACTGCCATAGTTGCAGGTCCAAGTGGATGTGGAAAGTCTAATTTTGTAACAAACTTTATTAAACATATTAATGAGGTGTGCAACACAAATTTTCATCAAATTACTTGGTGTTTTGATGAAATGCAGCCCTTATATAATTTACCAAATGTAAACTATTATCAGGGTATACCAGATTTGAATATGTTTGATGGAAAGGAAGCTAACCTTATTATTATCGATGATCTCATGAGGGAATCTGATGGTCGCATTGTTGACATATTTACCAAAGGTAGTCATCATAGGAACTTGAGTGTATTTTACATTACTCAAAATTTATTTCATCAAGGTAAAGGACAAAGAGACATTTCTTTGAATTCAAACTACATAATTTATTTTAAAAACCCACGTGATAAAACTCAAATACGTTACTTAGCACGACAAGTATCACCAGAAAATAGCAAATTCATAGAAGATGCTTACAGAGATGCTACAAAAGAAGCACATGGCTATTTGATGATAGATCTAAAACAAGACACTTTTGACATGTGTCGAATTAAATCAAAGATATTTCCATCTGATGGTCATTCTACAGTGTACATTCCCACAAAAGAGTTTAAATATGTCAAGAACCAACCAATACCCGTCATTTACAAATGATGGATCGACGCTTAAAGACGCATGAACACTTATTAAATGCTCTATATAAACTTAAACCAAAACATCAACAAGCTCTTTTAAAAGTCTGTAACGAAAACGAAATTAATTTTATATGTGAATGTATTCATAACGTTTTACAAGGAAATATAAAACTTGAAGAAAAATCAAAGAGTAAACTAAAAAAGTATAAAAATCTACTACGAAAATTGGTACGTAAAAGTACAAATAAAATAAGAAAGAATATTATAGTTCAAAAAGGTGGTGCATTTCTTCCGATTATATTGGGTTCTATTTTGAGTGGATTGATAAGTGGACTAGTTTAAAAATGGAACACGCCAAAAAAATGCTGTTAGTTGATCCAAGCTTAATAGATAAGTTAAATCAAAAAAGAAATGAAAATCCTACCTCTCGTTTAGATAGTGAAATGGAAAAAATACTCGACAGTAATATGGATGATCGAAAAAAGTGTAAATTATACTTACAAATTTTACAAAGATATCTTCACTTTATGGAAGAAGATCGTCGTCCCATTGAACTCCCTATAATAACTTCAAATGACGATAACATTAAACCCACATCTGAAAGCTGGAAATTTTTTAATATAAATAATGATATCAAGAATAAAGATGTAGTTGTCAGTCAGACACTGAGTGATGAAGAGAAGCAACAAGAAAGTTTTACACTCGAAAAAAAACCTTCCTACTCAACAAAACAAATTTTAAATTTAATACCAAAAACATATGTAAAAAAAGGTGAGTTGTTATTGAATTCGGTGTCACTAAATAAAAACAAAATTTATTGGAATGATGCTGGCACAGTGATTGTAGATAATGAAGCGATTCCTAACAGTAACATTATCGATTTAGTAAGCGATACACTGCGACCATTAAAAAACAACGACCCACCTGGTTGGGAAAAATTTGCTAAAGCGTTAAAGGATTTAAAAGTACCTTTAACATATATTGGCAATCCAAAAAGACGTGAGTACATAGCTCGACTTCAAAACGCCATCGAAGAACAACCGCCACAAAACACAGAGGTATATTTGACGCCAACGAGCGAAGATAAACACGCAAATAAAATTAAGAAAAAGATTGATTGGGAAAAATGGACCCCTTATTAGAATTAGATCAAATTTATTATGATGTATCACACCCAGCTGGATATAGCAATATCGACAAATTATCAAAAGCTATGAAAGGTAAAATGAAAAAGGAAGAAGTTAAAAACTGGTTGCAATCCCAATCTACGTATACACTCCACAAACCAGTACATAGAAAATTCCCTCGGAACAAATACGTTCTCTCTAATCTCAATGAACTTTGGCAAGCTGACTTAAGCGACATGCGGACTTATTCTAAAGATAATAAAGGTTTCAACTACATTCTTTGTGTTATTGATGTTTTTAGTAAATATGCATATGCTAGACCCTTGAAAAAGAAAAATTCAGAAACCGTAAAAAAGTGTTTCGACAGTATATTTAATGAAGCTAATACTACACCCACTCACATTCAATCTGATAAAGGCACTGAATTTGTATCGAAAGATGTTCAAAGATACTTTAAAACAAAAAACATAAATTACTATACGACAAATAATCCAGACATCAAAGCAAGCATTGTAGAAAGATTTCAAAGAACGCTAAAAATAAAGATGTGGCGCTATTTTACACACAAGAATACACATAAATATATTGATATTTTGCAGAATTTGATACACTCTTACAATCATAGTTTCCATTCTAGTATTAAAATGTGTCCTTCAGATGTTAATTCTAATAATATAATGACAGTTTGGAGTAATTTATATGAAAAATCTGAAAAATCATCAAAAACTATACTACCTATGTTTCATGTCGGTGACCATGTCAGAATAACTAAATATAAACATGTATTCCAAAAAGGTTATGAATCTAATTGGAGCGATGAAATATTTGTGATTTCTTCTATAATAGAACGTACTCCGTGGCCCGTTTATACTATAAAAGATTTAGATGGTGAGGAGATAGTAGGAACGTTTTATGAACGAGAATTACAAAAGGTCATTTATGACCCCACCATTGAACACAAGATTGATAAAATAATTCGCTCTCGTTACTCTGGCAGCAGACAACAAGTGTTAGTTAAGTGGAAAGGTTATCCAAACAAATTTAATAGTTGGATTTTAGCTTCCAGTTTAAAAAAAATATGATTAAAGATTTTTATTTAACTTTACTTAGCAATAGTTCAATGGAATATTTTCCTGAGAACAAAACATCAATTTTTTCAACAAAATTACCCAAACCCATAATATTGGAAGGAGAATGGTGTGTAGGAATCGTTGAATTCCAATATCCATGCACCATGTTTACTGTTCAAGATCATGAGAATGTTATTTACATAACAAAAATCATGAAAATGCCCAATGAAGACAAACTATCTACAGTTTATTATAAGACCCACATACCTGCCACAAACTATGATAATATTAACCATATTTTATCAGCATTAAATAATATAAGAGAAAAAATCAAATTCCGCTACGATAATATATCTAAATTCGTTTCTGTTTCTGTGTTAGACGAATCAATAAAATCTGTAACATTATCTCCTAAACTAGGCTTACAGTTGGGATTTGAACCAAACAGAAACCTTGTTGAAAAGAATTTAGCTAAATGTCCAGCTAATTTACATTTAGGGTTACCATCTCAACTATTCGTTTACTGTGATATAGTTGAACCTCAAATTGTAGGTGATGTAATGACACCTCTTCTGAGAGTAATACCATTAGATCCTTCAAAATACATCTATGGTGCCAATAAAATGCATGTATTTTCACCTCCTCATTACTTATCGGTAATGCGAAGAGAATTCGATACCATTGAAATAGATATAAGGTCAAGCACCGGACAAAAGATACCATTTCAATTTGGAACGGTGTGTGTTAAACTACATTTTAAAAAATTATAATGCATTTTGAACGCTCCAACATGATATGTCCTTATCAACGCTATTATTCTCATCAGGCTGGTTCAGGTATAGGGGTGGTATATAAAGGGGCGCCTTATCAAAAAGGACATGGAATTGGTAGTTTTCTTGGGGGATTGTTTAGGTCAGTTTTACCATTATTATGTAGCGGTGTTCGATCTGTTGGTAAAGAGGCATTGAGCGCTGGTGTTGGTCTATTGACAGATATGGTTAGTGCGCGACCAATGGAAGATTCAATAAAAGCACGTCTTAAAGAAGTTGGTTCCAACTTAAAACGCAAGGCTGATGAAAAAATAGATAAAATCAATATGTCTGGATCCGGATATATAACAAAACGAAAACGTCTACCTGGAGTCAGTCCGTCGTTGACCGCGAAAGTGAATACTCTAAAAAAATCAAAAATTACTCAAAAACAAATCAAGGACATATTTTCTAACAATTAATCAAAATGTCTTTTTTACATAGTCATTCCTGTGAATGTATAAAGTCCGAATTGGATTTGTTTGCATTGCCGTCAACTCAAACTAGCATTGAAAGTGGAATTTGGATCCATTATAAACCAATTTCATCTCTTGCCGATGATGGTCCTATAGAATTTCAAATTCCTGGAGCAGGAGATGACTACATAGATTTATCTCATACGTTACTTCACTTGAAAGCGAAAATAGTAAATCAAGATAACACCAAACTAACCGCATCTACAGTCGTTGCTCCGGTGAATAATTGGTTGCACTCACTCTTCAGTCAACTTGATGTCTACTTAAATCAAAAACTTGTATCACCACCCAATAACACATATGCTTATCGTGCGTATATAGAAAACTTATTGAACTATGCTCCTGCAGCAAAAAAATCTCACCTCACCTGTGGTTTATGGTATGAAGATACAGCTGGAAAAATGGATTCCACCGATGATACTAATAAAGGATTTACTAAGAGGCAAGAATTATCTAGTGAAAGTAAAGAAATGGAAATGATTGGTCACTTACATGGTGATTTATTCAATCAAGAAATTTTTTTAATCAATGGTGTTGATATATGTGTTAAGTTAATTCGTTCTAGAGAAAATTTCAATCTCATGGCCTCTACAGGTGACCTTAAATTAAAGGTATCTATTACGGATGCATCTTTGATTATTCGTAGAGCACGAATCAATCCCAGCGTGTTACTTGCTCATCAAAAGGTCTTAGCTTCTACCACAGCTAAATACCCCATTACTCGAGCTGAAGTTAAAGTTTTAACAATACCATCAGGTGTTCAAGGAAAAACTCTAGATAACATTTTCTTAGGACAATTACCTAAAAGGTGTATAGTGGGATTTGTAAATAACGCTGCTTTCAATGGAAACCTCACTAAGAACCCATTTAACTTTCAAAATTACGACATCAATACTTTTAGTTTATATATAGACGGTCAACAAATACCATCAAAGGCTTTACAACCCTCATTTGAGAACAAAATTTTTACTTCAGTATATCATACATTGTTTTCTGGAACAGGTATACACTTTCTCAATGAAGGTAATGGGATATCCCGAGAACAATACGCTGAAGGGTATTGTATGTTAGCGTTTGATTTGACACCTGATTTATCAGCAAACTCTGCAAGTCATTGGAATCTTGTAAAGCATGGTAGTGTGAGATTAGAAGTGCGTTTTGAAACAGCTTTATCACAAACTATTAATTGCATTGTTTATGCGGAGTTTGATAATGTTATTGAAATAGATAAAAACCGCAATATTTCAGTAGATTATAGTAGTTAAGAACACAAAATTAACTGTTTAAGATTAGATTAAGCGTGAATAATTTAATTCAGATTTGTTGTTAGATTTAAGTTACCAATAAAACGAATTCACAAAATATTAAGTTCTTTGTTTTACTATAATCCTTGCAACCCCACAACAAGAGTCAACTTGGCTGATAAGTACCATAATAGTGTCTTGTTAACCTTATATAAGACATTACCACTTTATCATTCGACCTGATAAGATTCTGCAGTGATACGGTGAATAAAAATGAATACAATAGAAATACAGAATTACTTAAAGAAAATTGATCCAAGTATTGAATATAATGTATATGCAGCCAATCGTCTACCAATATATGTGGTAACTCCTACATACGTAGTTAGCAACTTAGACTCTGATAACAAACCAGGTTCTCACTGGGTCGCCATACACATAGATAAGAATGGTTTTGGACAGTACTTTGATTCATACGGTCGACCACCTCAAGGATACCACCGAATGTTTTTAGCGAGAAATTCTAGAATGTGGAATTACAATACAAGTCGAATTCAAAATGACTTTACTATAGTTTGTGGAGAGTACTGTTTAATGTATCTGTATTATAAATACTATGGTAAGAGTCTCAAAGATTTTCAAGTATTATTTAGTGATAATACAATATGCAATGATGTGTTTTTAAATGGTTTATTTAAATCATGTTTTGAGGTGAATAAATGAAATATGAAAATGAATGAATGATTTGTCTTTATTGAAGATTAATAACCCCATACAATACTTATAATTCTTCCAAACAATTTATGAATGTTCCCAATAACTTTACAATCGTAAGCATGAGCATGAAAAAACACTAAAAAGACTTATAACTATTTACAATAATACTTAGTAATAACACAATTCACAAAGAGTTCTAGAATCAAAAACAAATTAATCTATTAAGTATGTAACTTAAAAGAGTACAAAGTTTAAATACAATACAATGTAAGTTAAATTTAAACAGGTAGATTCTTAAGTACAGTTATTACAATAATAGTTTCTTATTTCAATAATAGTAGTACAAAGCATATGATTAAAGTTATGATATTAAAACATTGACACGCACTGGCACTTTTGTTCATTTGTCTGTGTCTATAAAATATTTCACACAATCGTCCTTACTAGCCAACTGTTTAGTTATATTGTATATAGTGTCCTTAACACTTTGCAAGTTCTTATCACTGTCGGTTTCCGCGTAATATTTGACTCGCACATCAGCGTGTTTCCAATGTTCCGTCGGTGCGATGTTTTTTATTTTATTCACTTCATACACCTCAATTTTTATGAGATGTGATGCAGAACTGTTGTCATCGCTGTTTGATCGGATGTATGAAACACCCCCGCTCGTCGATCGACCAACACTGGATGACTTTCTTGTTGTTGTCTTCTTCTTTTTTGGTTTTTCGAAGAACTCATCAATGCTGTTGCATTCGATCGGTCTTTTATTTGATATTATCGCTTTTTTGACTTTAAAGGCGAGTGTACCTTCTTCATCACTAGGTTCGTCGATTTCTTCATCATAATAGTAGTTTTTGAAAGTATTTTCAGAAAACTGTAACAAAATGAAATGAAACTGTTTTAATTATCGGTTAAGTAAGTACTGTATGATAAATACTTATAGGTATGCGAAGTATACATGTACACATTAGTAACAATGATAAATTAATAAGACATCAAAGATAGCTAAAATGTATTAACCTGGTGGACAACACATGGCATAAACAATTAATGAAACATCTGGTTACAACACTTTTAGATCAAAGTATATAAAGGTACTTACATTCATTTTTATAACACTTTCACTATTTAACTATTTCACAATTTTACTATCACTTCACTGTTACAAACAACTGGAGATCACACTTCGAGCAGAGCACAGAGTGGAATACGATACCATGTGATTTTGCGTCGGTCTTTTATATGGAGAGGGAGTATTGTTTCCTTGCAGACAAGATCCAACATGTTTCGACTTTCACCTTAAATGTTCCGTTGAATACGTAATATCAGGTAATGTGAATAATGGGAACCGTAATTATTATGACAATGAGAAGACCCAAAGGGTTTTACCTAGAATTTGAGAAAGGTATGGTGTATTGTAACGATTGCTTTATCTATAATAAACAATGCCCGTAATGCGTAAAGGGCGACTATTAAGTAATTTTAAACGGCTTTTAAGTAGAAACACGAGTTAATAGAAATACGAGACAAAGACCTTTGCATCCTTCAAATAAAAAAGGGTCGCCGATAGAAAGTAGAAAGTCAATAACACAACGAAACAGGGAAAATGTTGCTTTATCTATCATAAACAATGCTCGTAATGCGTAAAGGGTAACTATTAAGTAATTTTAAACGGCTTTTGCGTAGAAACACGAGTTAATAGAAATACGCGACAAAGACCTTTGCATCCTTCAAATAAAAAAAAGGATCGCCGATAGAAAGTTAAAAGCACAACGAACAGGGAAAAGGTACAAGCTTAAGGGAACCGTAGACCATGAACAAATTCGTGGTTCATACCTACCTCGCGGGTGATATGAAACGGATTCCGCGGACGATATAATTTTTATTCGCGGGTGTTATCAAAGTAATCCGCGGTCGATATCAAATTAATCCGCGGTAGGTATCAAGTTAATCCGCGGTAGGTATCAAGTTAATCCGCGGTAGGTATCAAATTAATCCGCGGTAGGTATCAAATTAATTCGCGGTAGGTATCAAATTTATTCGCGGTAGGTATTAAAGTAATCCGCGGATTTATTCGCGGGTTCCGCGGGCCGAATCTGGAGCAATCGAAAACGTCGGCCATCAGCCGCCGGAGCGCCGCGGACCGGCCCTCGAGCCTGCTCCAGTATCGGTGAATCCCTTACTACTAATAGCAACCAAAAGAGAACACTCGCACAATACAAAATAAATAGTTAACTATTATAATAACCCAAAACCTACAATGCCATTATGATCAAATTTCGCTCATTCGCAACGTTAATGCTCTGATACGGAAAGCGAACAATGCTGCTTTTAGTAAATGCCTTTCTGTCACACAATGTTCAATGATACGCGAAAACTTGGTGTATTTTTAACCGACTTCCAAAAGGAGGAGGTTATCAATTCGTGTGTTTGTATTTTTTTATATTTAGTGACAGTTCTTTGTTTATAATTGATATGATATAAGCCTGGTTAGAATTCTATGTAATAAGTCAAGAAAAAACCTTGGTAGGTACCCCTGTTTAAGTACATTGCGCGCAAGGAGGAGTGAGATTTGGCATTATTAAAATTCATATAGTGCAGTGAGTGCTTCGTTGGCGTAGTTGTATTACGGTACGACCGCAATGCTGAGGTCTTGGGTTCGATCTCCGGGTCGGGCAAAGTGATATTGGATTTTTCTATTCAGTATCAGCCCGAAGTCTGGAATTTGTGCCCTATATAGCGATAGGCTCGCCACCTATCACACCCTAGGACGGAATACGCACGGCGAAAAGTGGGTGCACTAGTTGCGTCTCTACCTACCCCTTCGGAGATAAAAAGGCGTGTGTGTGTACATAGAGGGATGCAAAAAATACTAACTATGTATGTGCTACAAATGAATTCACACACCACACTCACGCCTTTTATCCCCGAAGGCGTAGGCACAGGCGCAACTTCTGCACCAGTTTTTCGCAGTGCGTATTCCGTCCCATTATGTGATATGGAGTGAGCCTATCGCCATATCGGGCACAAATTCCAGACTCCATGCTGATTCTAATAAAAACCCAATATTACTTTGTCCGACTCGTGATGCAAACCTGAGCACTGCAGTCATCCCCGCCACCGAGGCAGTCAATATTAAATTCGACGGTCAAACTCCGACCACTGAATGACAACTAGTTCCATTTTATTCCACCAGTTTGTTCCAGAAATGTATTATTTACCCATTTATCAAAGTCTAATTAAATCGTTTTATTGGCTAACTAGCCATGTAATTTCATCATCATCATCAACAGCCTTGTCACATCCAGTTTCTTCTAGTGACGTTACACAAATCGACCCTTATGTCCATACTTTATATCTATACCTAAATAATAAATGGTGTTAAAATGGCAGAATTAACAGACACTGTTAAAGATTTCTTGATGAAATACACTTAGAAAAAAATATGATGTACTAAACATTTACCGGGATAAAAATCCCGACTAATATTTTCCCGTAAACAGTGGCCTATAAAATTAGGAGTAATGTAGCTTCCTATTAGTGAAAGAATTTTCAAAATCGGTTCAGTAGTTCCTGAGATTAGCCCCTACAAACCTATAAACTGACAAACTTTTCCTCTTTATAATAGATAATTACGTGCCACCTATTCGGAGAAGTTTTTTTCATAAAATTATTATAAAACTAAGAACCAGTTCCTGATAAAGTTCCAGATAACTATCTGAAATATAACCCTATCTAACAAATAAACCAGACACATAACTAGTGACTTTTTCTGCCATATCTATTCGCGACCTATGAAACCAAAAGTTATAGTTTATACATCAGGTAAGTTCCGAATAGACTATCAGACTTTATCAGCATATGAAATCGGCCCTAAAATTGCTTCTTCTAAATAAACAAAACAACAGCTCGTTGCCGCAACTTTATATCCAGTGTCTGCGACAAGTTGACATAAACATCTGCAGGGTCTTTATAAACAAAAATACACGTAAATTGCCATCATGCTATTCTATTACCTCACCTGAGCTCCGTGAAAAATGCCATACGCCGATAAAAAGGGGTATAGAAGGGTATCGTGGTATACGCGTAGCATCTAAGCAATGAGCGGTAACAAATAGACCCCATTAGGTTCAATAGAGCAAACCGCAGAAGTGTAGCTTTAATAATAGCCGATATTTGTCAAGTTCCACCGCACGTCTTAGAGAAACAGAGTTTTTGGATGCGGTATTTAGAAATTTTAAGAAAACTATAATGACAATGTAGATGTGGCGGTAGGCCTATCACATCATGAGACGGAGTACACACGGCGAAAAGTGGGTGCACTAGTTGCGCCTCTGCCTACCCTTTCGAGGACAAAAGGCGTATGTAGATACTGTAGGTTGCAAACCACTTAGGAATTTTACAATAACTTATGGTATTAATATACCATGACGTAACATACTTACATCAAAATAAAATAAAAAATTATTGTAAAAAGTGAAAACAAATGACACAATATCGCTTATTCCAGCTTTTATCGCACTCCAATATCGGCGCAATAGACTCATTCAAGCTTATTCTATAAGTAGCATTGCGCGCGGCTCCGCTCGCGTGGAAAAGTTTCTCCGGGATAAAAAGTAGCCTATAGCACTCAGGAGTAATGTAGCTTCCTATTTGTGAAAGAATTTTCAAAATCGGTCCAGTAGTTCCTGAGATTAGCGCGTTCAAACAAACAAACAAACTCTTCAGCTTTATAATATTAGTAATTTGTTTTAGTTTTAAATATTTTCAATGTCAATGCTTTCTGAAAGATAATAAGTTAGTATCATGAGCGATAATTATGTGACACAAACTTTTTTTATTGCTGTTAAATGACGACACGAGTATGCCGCTAGCCTAGCGGAAAGCGATGACCGCCAATAAATAAAAGCAATACCATACAGAACTTAGAATTTCAAAGTATTTGCTTGGCACTCCACTGCGCTCGTCACCCTGAGACATTAGATGTTAAGTCTTATAAAGCCCAGTAATTACGCTGGCTACAATGTCCTTCAAACCGGAACACAACAGTGCATTCATACTTTTGCTTGGCATTAGAAATAAATATTCCGGTGCAAACTGCCTCAGCATTGTATTAATACATCCATAACAAGACAAATCGATGAACTAAGCGCTACGTATGACGCTGTGCCACATCCAACGAGATACTTCGCAACTATTGTGTTACATTAGAGAATAAATAAGTGCGTAGAGTATTAAATATTCATAATCATTACCTCTGGAAACAGCTGGTATTTACATAATTATGGCGAATATGGCACACAAAAATGGCGGCAACGAGCGGACAATATTCCATACAATGAGGCTGATTATCTCTGCACCACCTTAAGGTTAACTGGTAGAGAATGCTTACGGCATTAAGTCCGCCTATACATGAGTTGTATAAAGTGCAAATAAATAAATAAATATAGCTTACCATTGCATTAATTAAATTGCTAAAGGAATAACGAAAAAATTGAATAGGTTTATATGGAAACTAAATATTAGCAACCAGCAAGTTACAGTATCTGGCGACGCAATAGCAAATCACAAATCAAAATCAAATCAAATCAAATCAAATTCTTTATTTGTAAGCATAGGTAGTTTACAGGTGTTATTGAATAAGTACATAATATTTTGTTCACTATGCTTTGCCGTTGCGTCAGCATACAAATATATTAGTTTTATGTTGACTATTACATCACATAAAGTCATTTGTTTTTATTACTTGGCTAAACTAAACTACATAAAAAATTTAATAATGAGAATAAAAACGAACTTAAATTCTTTTCTTAATAATAAATAACAAAATTGAGATCATGCATAGGCTACTATCATTTAAATACTCTATAATAGAATAATAACATTTATTTTTAAGTAAATTGAAAAATCTTGTTTTAAATTGTACCACATTAAGCGATTTTATTGAATCTGGTATTTTGTTAAATATTTTTGGTGCCAAACAGAATAGGCTTTCATGCTTTAATTTGGTGTTTGATGGTATAATGCACAGTTTCTGGTTATTGCGTAATGTTCGGTGGGATACTTCATAGTTTTTTAAAAATAAGTATGTATTCGTTTTGACAAATACCGCCACTTCAAAAATGTATAAACATGGAAATGTTAATAATTGTAATGATATGAAGTGTGGTTTACAACTTTCTGATGTTTTAATCTTGACCATAGCTCGAATACAACGCTTTTGCGCCTTAAAGACCCTATCCCTGGCTACGGAGTTCCCCCAGAAAATAATGCCATATCGCAACGTCGACGCCACGAACCCGTGATACGCTACTACGATGGCCTTCATAATAATATGAACTATTTTAGACAACCTATACAGGGCGTAGGAATATTTACTTACCCTGTTGCAAACATTGTCAACGTGTGTTTTCCATGACATATCCCTATCTAAGTGTAAGCCCAAGAATTTGGTTGTAGTTGTTTCCTTAACAATATTACTTTTAAAATTAACAACACAACCAGGTGACTTTATTCGCTGGGAAAAGAACATGACTTTAGTTTTGTCTATGTTAATTAAAAGATTGTTATCTGTAAGCCATTCAATAATTGTGCTTAGTGCATTATTTATGTCGTTTTCAAAGGCAGAAGGGTTATTATTATTATTGCAATGAATTAAAACCGTACTATCGTCTGCGAACAACACCATCTGATGACTTATATGCCTGGGGAGATCATTTATATACAGTAGGAATAGTAAAGGACCTAATACGCTTCCTTGTGGAACACCGAATTTAATTTTGCGGCCTTTAGATCTAAATTTAATTTCCTTGGAACTTTAATTTCCACTTTGTAATTTGTGCAAATTTTCTAAATCTGTCCAAAATTATTTTTTTACACAAAAGAAAACGATGAAAAACAGACATTGTAATTCAATGCCGCTCTCCCGAATTCCTAGATCCCAAACAAGATATATTTACGCAAACTGAAGACGCACTGAGCGGAGGCGATCCCTCAATCCCGAAGCATTGTGCTCTGTGGGGTAGGCTCGGCCCTTATCAATCTTGTTAACCTCTATTCTAAATATAGACCTTACCTGTGGAAATATGCAGCGTTAGGAAACGGAACAAGGATGGAATTTTTTTACTAGGAGTGCGATCTTTAGGTTAGATTTGGTTTTGTGATTCTGGCGCTAACAATTTAGACACCCTGTACACTTAATCGGCTGGTTTTAATATAGATAATTCAATTATGAAACCCCTTTCGTATGGTATCGTGAGCGGCGATAGCCTAGTTGGGAATGGAATGGTCTGCCGAGACAGTGTCCGGAGGTTCAAAACCCAAGGCACACACCTCTGACTTTTCGAAGTTACGTGTGTATTGTTTATCAATTATCGTTCGCTTTAACGGTGAAGGAAAACATCGTGAGGAGACCTACATACCTGCGAATTATCTATAACAAATTCGAGGGTATGTGAAGTCTGCCAACCCGCACTAGGTCAGCGTGGTGGACTAAGGCCTAAACCCTCTCAGTAGTAGAGGAGGCCCGTGCTCAGCAGTGGGCAGTATATAATACAGGGCTGGTATGGTGGTGGTGGTGGTAAAGTGGCTTCACCGCACCCCATGGCAAGTGAAGAGAAACCCCGAAACATGTCGGCAGGTGATGAGCACCCCTCGTCCGTCGGCACAGTTATGCCGGCCTGCATAATTGCTTCTCCACGCTCCACTTGAAGGACCCCAAGTTGTCGGAAGGAGGAAACACGTACGATGGCAAACTGTTCCACAGCTTAATAGTGCGGCAGAAATATAAATTCTAAATTATGAATATCTAAACTAATATAACAAAGCTCTATACGGAATCAAACCTGCTTCCTTATCCTACCCACTGCGCCATAGAGACCTTTCCTCTAATATTAAAGGACCGTAACTAATTCAATCTTACATCATGTTTTTCGACGATATTTCACTTGGGACGTCATTATTTACCGTCCAAATGTCAGCAAGCCCTTGGCTTGATATACGACGGTCACTTTGACTCGAAATCAATACTTTTTTTTTATATTTAAGCTTTGGGTCACTCTTTTCTTTCTAAAGGTCTCATTTAAAGTCTCTACTTTTTATGTCGACATAGGAAATCGAATAAGACACGTGTTAATGGGTAGGTTAACATTATTTTAGAAAAAAATTAAATAATTTTCACAATTGCTCAGTAAGTTTTATTACAAGGCTTCGAAATCAGCTGAAAGGGGTAAACTAACAAAAAGGAATAAAGTGTAGCAAGGGGAGAGTTAGGTAAACTGGTCTATATAACATATATTAAATGAAGACTATTTAAATTAAATTTCGACTTTGATTTCGACAATTCAAAGTCATGTTGCTAACATCAAAACCAAACTTTTATACAAACTGAAGACTAAATAGAATTAAATTGTTTCAAATCATAACTTCAACTGAACAAAACAACTTTGTCTTTAATACTTGTTTAAAATTCAACTCTGGGTGAATGGCATAAGATCTGTTTGAGAGTAAAGTGGAACGTAAATGAAAATCAATTTTATTGCAAGCACGATGAGTTTCGAGTAGTAATATTTCATTTACAATCGTTTGAATATAGATGGTAAAAAATATGGAGATATTAAACGAAGGCGGTGCCAGAGAACGTCGCTTTTAAAAATGGCAAAACCGTGTACATATTTTTATACAGCATAACTGGACTCACTCGACCGGGATAATACAACTGTCTAATAGAAAACTGTGAAAGACAACTTGCTATTTCATTTGTCATGGTTAGTGAAATATAAGGAAGTCCAAATACATCATCATTCCCTGGTCCTGATACCTTTTCTTAAGTCTTCAACGCATCCATGATTTCTGATATAGTGGATGGGCAGTTAGAAACACCAGGTTAGGATCCTTCGGGTATTAAAATAAGTGGACTGTAGTATTATAGACGCTGGTATATTTTCAACAGCAATTAATTATAAAATTAACAATAATGAACCGATGACAATGCACTTCTAAAGGCGAGTGTCGTTCCTCTTGCCGCCAGCGCCGTCCCCTCTCCGGCCCCTCCACGCCGCACCGCCCCCGCGGTCAGCGCGGCTCGTTCGGACATATGTAAATGGTGTATGTAATGTGTTAACATACTCCCCGGGTTGAAGTGTGATACTTCAAAGATCTGGAAGAAGACATATATTATTAAAAGCCCTTCGAATGGTGCCTCGTTTGGTCTTCAATTCAGCGACTCTACTGACGCCGTCGCTGCCTGGGTACACTTGTGTGATTCGTCCTAAACACCAGAGCTGTGGTGGAAGACCCCTTTCTTTGACGAGGACCAGAGCACCGAGTTTGAGTTCTTGATTCGAAGATTGCCACTTTATTTTTTGTTGCATAAGAGTGACGTACTCTACCGAGAATCTCTTCCAAAAATGCTGCCTCATTAACTCGATCCTTTTGAATCGCTCTAACCGATTGATATTTTTGTTGTCTAGATGTGGATGTGGAATGGTCATGAGTGAACGTCCAATTAAAAAATGAGCAGGAGTTAAAGCGGTAAAGTCGGAAGGATCAGTGGAAAATGGTGTGAGAAAACTAAAATCAGGAGATACACTTACTCGTTAATGGTTTATGCAATAAAATGCCTGTGGGCTGTATCAAAGGCGCGAACTGTCAATATTTAAACTTACAGGCAATTTCATGATACTAAAACTAACAGCTAAAGTAAAATTTATAAGAGTTGCAACACATAAATCATAATTCAGGCAAAAGTAACAGTAAAAAAGATTATTATTTGTAAAGAAACAGGCCATTAGTCAACGAATGCTTAATGTCTTAGACAATATATAAAGGACGCAGCTTGTATGTTTTCTTTTTGCCAAAGTATAATAGACAAGTGTTTGAGATGTATTTATGTGTGCGTTCAAAACATACTAAACGATGTATATTTTTTTAAGTAATACTTTTATAAATGTGCTGGAAAGAAAGGACCTTCACAGGTATAGTACGGACTACCTTCTAAAACCTTAATTCTTAAGGGGATTCTAAAATCAATGGAAGGAGTACATTCCGAGCGTTGATGTAATTGATACAAATTCGAAATATTAAATAAATACCTTCAAATATTTTTGATAGCAAAGTTTGTTTGTTAAAATCATCCGATCTTACCCCTCACAAGCAAAATTGCATTAATTTTGGGTCCAAATTGCAAATTGCATATGAGGTGTATATCCGTTCTTTAACGGTAAATAATTTAACGGGTTAAGATAGGATCTCAGCAACCAGACGTGTTACGACAAGTTTTAATAAACAAACCCCAAGTGTATTTACTGTATAGCACCACATAGTTCGAAAATCTATTAAAAACCTTAAATACTCATTTAAAATTAAACAAATTCTTGCATGGGGATAGTTCGGATCTTCGCGGGAACGGCGAATTATAGTTGTTCTTCATATTGGCACCTAAAACATGTCCTACTTGTCGGAATCACTCGTGCAAACTGGCAAGACGTGAGGAACAAGATGGAGCCGCAGGCAATGTTACCAGAAAACAAAAATCATAACATAATAGCAAGTTATTCGATTTATCCGATGTTATCCCTCCTACGATCTTACCCCAACGCACCTTACGCTGTATGTGTATACACTTTATATGTGTTACTTAAATTAAAAGTGACAGAATTGTTTGTTCGCAATAAGCACATGGCGCGTCCGTTCTAAATGGTCTAAGCTTAATGTAGTTGATTAAAGTTCAAAATTCCTTGGCGAAATGTTAATTCATTTTACCTACGCTATTATACGTATACGTAATTACTAAACTCATTTATAATAATGAAAATTAAAAGTTTATCTAGCGGGATCTAGCTGGCAAGGGTGTAATATCCCCTACTTCCCCTCCTAAGTACACTATAACTGATCCTAATGCATCTGGTATTATATTAAGCTTGAAGAGTTAATACCTTCAGGTTATTTGAATTTGTAAAGGCATACGCTGACGAAACAAGATTATGTTTCTTTTACAAGTAACATAGTTAAGTTTTGTTCCCAATCTCTTTTCTTTCAAAGCGTTTTTAATTTTAATCATCTATTTACTATCAGGAACGGAATTTAGTTTCGTCAAAAAAACAAGATTTTTAATACGAATATCTATTAAGAACTTGTAAAGGCATCCATTAGACATTTGACACATCCCTAATAACTCACTGAGAGCCTCGGTGGCGTAGTTGTATTACGGTATGACGAAAATGCTGAGGTCTCGAATTCGATCCCTGGGTCGGGCAAAGTGATATTGGGTTTTTCTATTCAGTATCAGTCTCTGAAATTTGTGCCCGATATGGCGATAGGCTCGCCCCCTATCACATCATGGAACGGAATACGCACGGCGAAAAGTGGGTGCACAAGTTGTGCCTCTGCCTACCCCTCTGGGGATAAAAGGTTAATGTGTGTGTAGTGTTTAAAAACTCAAAACGTTTTCATTAAAAAGTTATTAAACTCGAATAGAGAATCCATTAACTCTAAAAACCTTTTATATCAGTTATACAAATATGGCTTGGCTGTTAAATGTTGAGCACATAATTTTCCACACTCCTCGTTTAAAAAAAAACAAACAATATAAAAAATTTTACATAAAACAATTTTACAACTGTAGAGTGCTTCCTGCTAACTCCAAATAATTAAAACAAATATCTTCGTCGTAAAAACAAATTGCCGGAACAGTACAACGCCCTGCGCAGTCTGTTATCGACTGCTTAGGTTTAAAAATAAAATACTTTATTCATCACGTAGGCGAACATAATTGCACTTATGATAAGTCAAGATACAAATAGTTATTACAAAAAGTCACTTATATAACTACAGACATAATATTTATAGGGTGTAAAATCAATCAAAAATAAATAAAGAAGCCTAACTCGGACTGGCAGGAAAGAGGAGATAACAGTGTCAGTGCAGTGATAGGAACGTGTCGTTTTGTATAGTTTTTTTTATAAGGGCACTAAATGACCCCACTACACCTGATTATAAACGGAGCGGGGTCGAGATAGTGTCTACTGACGAGAAATTATTATCGGTCGCAAAACGATAAAATTATGCCGGCCTGTTTGAGCCGGATATACACAGGCTGATCCCGGAACGCGGCACTTACGTAGGCCAGTATGGCGGGTTTGAAGTTTTAAAACCTTATGTAATGTGGTCGCAATGCGTGCGGGTATAAGATATATCCTAACACCAGTTCTTGCTTGCTTAAAATGGTCTGGGATGAAATTACTGCCTAAGACTGCCTCGGTGGCGTAGTTGTATTACGGTACGACTGCAAGGCTGAGGTCTCGGGTTCGATCCCCGGGTCGGGCAAAGTGATATTGGATTTTTCTATTCAGTATCAGCCTGGGGTCTGGAATTTGTGCCCGGTATGGCGATAGGCTGGCCCCCTATCACATCATGGGACGGAATACGCTTGGCGAAAAGTGGGTGCACTAGTTGCGCCTCTGCCTACCCCTTCGGGGATAAAAGGCGTGAGCATGAGCATGCGGATGAAATTAAGATTGGAAAAGTTATCTTCCTGCTCATAAAAATCTTATGAAAATATGTCCCGCAGTTTCAAAATTATAAATGCTATTAACGACATACTGGTGGTAGGTCTCTCATATGTAAGAGTCCATCTGGGTGGGTACCACCGCAATGTCTATTTCTACCGCCAAGCAGCAGTGTGCATGCACTGTTGTGTTTCGGTTTGAAGGACATTGTAGCCAGTGTAACTACAGGACATAATGAGACTTAACATTTTATGTGTCACGATGACGAGCGCAGTGGAATGCCACACAGTACTTTGTAACTCAAGGTGCTGGGTGGTGTTGCTACTGTTCATGGGTGGTCGTATCGCTTACCATCAGGCGAATGGCTTGCTCGTCTCGTCATTCAGTAGAAAAAACAAGAGTTATATTTGTCTTTTTCTGCCACCGATCAGTAGTGTTGTAGAAAATTGTAGCCAACGACAAAACTTCAATTAAACGTATCATAAAAGCGTTTACATGTGAAACAAATGCAAATTCCGTCCGAAATGGACCATCTTTGAATCAATGCAAATAACACAGCACTACCATCACTTAATAAATCAGACCAGGTTGCATCTCAAAGACGTGGGACGCTGTCACACAAGGCTGATACGTTGCTATAAGATATTCTTTGATATACCACTGTAAACGAGATACCTATACAAGTCGGTCGACTGATAATAAAATATAATAATACCAACCTGTTTTTTTTTTTTTTTTAGGTAGGCGATCCTGCAGTCGACACCGGGGGAAACCTGCGAATGGGATACTGGAGTCCCCCGGCTTGACGACTGCAGGGGTCTGGGAGAGGAGTGGAGGAGGAATATGGAAGGGAAGGTTGGGGGAAGGGAGGAAGGTTCCCAGGATGGGCGGAAAGAGAGGGTGCCAGGAAATGTTCGCGGGCCATTTAGGCCTCAATGTGTTATCCAACCAAGAGGTATACACACTGAACTGTGTGCCTCGGCCCGCGACTAATGTCCCCCCGCGCATGGGCGTGCATTGGGTGTGAAGACCCAGCGCACAAGAATTGCCTGGGGGGGCACCAACCCTGTATTAGATACTGCCCATTGCTGTGCACGGGCCTCCTCTACTACTGAGAGGGTTTACGTCTATTCCACCACGCTGGCCTAGTGTGGGGTTTATACTTTATATACCCTCGAAAATCTTATAGAAAACTCTCAGGTATGTAGGTTCACGATGATTTCCTTCACCGTTAAAGCGAACGATAATTGATAAATAATACAGACGTAACTTCGAAATGTCAGAGATGTGTGTCTTGAGTTTTGAACCTGCGGACATTGGTCTCGTCAGACTGTTCCATTCCCAATTAGGCTATTGTGCCTTTGAATACCAAATATCAAAACGACCACCATAGCGTGCCGGTACTATCAGTTAATCGGCAATACTATAATAACCATTCAAAATTCATAAAATTACTCTTATAAATACTAGATCAATCGCTATCATCCTAGTGCGACGATGACCTTAAAAGGTAATCTAATTGAATTGTCGCATGTGCTACCTTTGCTAGCTGGCATCGTGATTCATGGCATATTGCTGAGCTCTGATTGGCTGATACTAGGGTTCAGAGAGATATTGTACTCAAGAATGAGTGAGTGCCGGAATAGGTTTTGTGAAGGTTTCTTCACAACACCTATTCACTCACTCACACTAAATGTTGAAAGAAATATACGTATTTCCCCGCGAAAAAAGGTAATCCTAACTATTTTTTAATAAGTATGTGCACCAACTGAACACCCCATTGAATATAAAAACATGAATTATGTATTTTAAATAATACAATCGAAACTGTTTATAGCGACATCGGTTATAACGACGCATCGGCTTTTACAGAATGGCAAGATCCCAGCAAATACATGTATAAAAAAGAGTTCATAACGACTATCGAAGATAGTGTCCAAATTAGGTGGTCCATACGAAATTGTATGCAATGTCGTAACAACCGGTTTTCAGTTCACTTGTTTTTAAAAACCTGGTGCATTAGCTCATGTCCCAGGGCCCTAAGTGCAGTAACAGGTGGCGCCGTAACTTGTCACGGCAAAGTTCGTCAACTTACTAACATCACGATATTAGCGGCTGCGGTAACTACGTACATCTTGGCATTAGACGGAGTGGAATTATGTATGAACTTTAACAGGATAATATAATAGATAATGGTCGAAAAATACCATATCAGCCCTGTATAATATACAACCCACCATGGGCGTATATAACGGCGGGGGGGTCAGAGGTCTAATATACAGGGCCATTTTTACATTGCATTACTAAATGAAACCACATATTCGTCTTTACCTCTTCTAACATCTTGCCAAAAATCATCCATGAATAACGAATATTATTGCCAAAAATCCTGGTTGTAGTTTTCTAATTTTTTGAACATTTCGTAGTTTAGTGCGAATATTGTATGTGCGAAGTGTATTTCTGAATGAAACTATCATGTTGCCGCTGCGAGGAATTATCTTGGAGTAGTAGTAGTGGCACTAGGTCGTGTAAACTTAAAGTTCCTTTTTATTGATATTTATTTTGTTCGAAACTTACACTTTTTTATTTTACGCGTATGGTTAAAATAACTTAATGGAAAGCGTTAGTTTCGACGAGATAAGTATGTGGTTTCATTTATTAACGCAATGTCAAAATGACCCTGTATTACGTGACGGGGGGGGGGGCGTATACGGTGTATGCAAGGCAAGAACCCACACCACTAAAATAGCTAAAGCTACGCCCGTGCTACCCACTGCTGAGCACGGGCCTCCTCTACCACTGAGAGGGTTTAGGCCTTAGTCCACCACGCTGGAATAGTGCGGGTTGGCAGACTTCACACACCTTCGAAATTCCTATAGAGAACTTCTCAGGTATGCAGGTTTCCTCGCGATCCCGTGTGGAGTTGCTGGTCTCCCATCGGGCGCGTCTCCCTGGGTGGCGGATAGGGGAACGCCCCCCAAATTTGGGGGGTACCGGAAACGGCGTGGACCAAAACCAGCAAAGAGGATTCTTCCGCGTTCCCTCTGACTAGCAGAGGGTGCAGTGGAGGAGTATGTATACGGGTTCCGTGTGCACTCACCATGCCGCGGAACAGGCCGGGGCAGAACTAGTTCTCCTTGGCCACCGTTAGTCTCGGAATCTCAGGGGGCACTGTGGTCATGTTTCGCAGCGACTCCTGGGGCCGAGGGTCTTGGCTTAACCGCCTGGACTGCGAGGGAGAAAACCTCTATAAAAAGTTACCCCGAATCCCAAGCGGCGGCGCACCGCGAGGGGATGCATGGCCGATGGGTAGTTCGGTCTCGAGTGCGACCCCCCGCCAGAGTACCGGCCGACACTCTGTGCGGGTTACGCTAGGCTTACCCAGGTACAGGGGGCACTGCCTGGGCGGACTGTTATTTCCCCCATACTCGTGGGATTCAAAATGAATAACTCAAATTTAAAAAGAAATAAAATCGCGTTGCCTACTCCAGTTCCGGCTGTAGAGGCGGAGGTTGAAGGGCGCAAGCCCAACGACGGAGAAGCAGAAAGGGGAAATGTGGGTGTGAGGCTCGCTGGAGTCGCAGAGTCCAGCGATAGTGGCTCTTCAGGAAGAGGCGGACGATTCTGGAGGAGTCTGTCGACCGATACGGACGAGCCGGCGCCAAAGGCGAGGGCGACCGTTCCTCGCGGTACAGGGGGTCCGCCTTCGGTAAGCAGCCTAAAGAAGGCAGAAAAGGAGCGCAACCTCGCGAAACGTGAGGAGGCCCGCCAAAAGGCGGAGAAAGTAGTACCGAAGCGGCTGCGCTCTGCCTGGTCACTGACGCCTTCCAAGGTAACGGAGACCACGGTCACCGGCCTTGAAGCCGAGGCGAAGAGGTGGCGGGAAAAAAGCTCCCACCTTGAGGCTGCAGTCAAGAAGCTGCAGGAGGAGAATGCCTCCCTCCGTCGACGCCTCGAAGACCTAGAGGCGGCCGCCAATAAAAGCCCAACCGAGGAAATGCTGGGGATGATAGAGGCGAGGGTGCAAGCAAGAATGGAGTCCTTGCTCATGGGACCGGCCGCAAGACCGCCTCTGGCCCATGAGGAAAAAAAAAATAGGGCCCAAGCAGTGGAGCTCCCGGTTCAGGGGGGGTATGTCGGGGGTCAGCCCCAGTCTTTGGGCAAGGGCAAGGGCAAATGTAAGGGCAAAGGAGCAGCCCAAACCAGTCCTCCCACCCTGATCCCAATCGCCGGTCCCTCCAATGCTCCGCCCCGATTCATCGTGGCGGAACCATTACCCCAAAGAGCGGAGAAGGGAGCCGTTTCGGCCCCCACACTTCCTCCGGCGCCCAAGCCGAAGGCCAAAACTAGGGGGGGGAAAAACCAACCCAATCCCCCAGCGCAGCAAGCACCCCGTGAGCCCCGCGCGCTACCGCCTGCTCCAGTGTCCATGGACAGGGAATGGACGGTCGTGGTGGGCAAGAAGAAGTTGAAACCCAGGTCCGGCGCAACACCGGCTGCAAGCCAGCAGCAACCGCCGCGCCGGGCCGAGCCCAAGCTCCGCCCACCGCGGTCCGCGGCCGTCATGATATCTCTGACGCCGGCGGCGGTAGCGAAGGGACTTACCTATGCCAGGGTTTTGACGGAGGCGCAGGACAAAGTAAGCCTCACCGGCCTTGACATCACAAGGCTGAGGCCAAAGTTTGCAGCCACGGGTGCCCCAATGTACGAGGTGCCCGGGGCTAACTCGGATGAGAGGGCCGACTCCCTCGCCGCAAGGCTAAGGGAGTGTTTCAATGGGTCGGAGGATGTTCGGATCTCCCGGCCCATCAAAAATGCGGAACTGCGGCTGACGGAGCTGGACTACACGGCCACTCCTGAGTCAGTCGCAATGGCCCTCTCCAAGGCCGGTGAGTGTGCCCTGGAGTCAGTAAAGGTAGGGCAAATCCGTCCTGACCGGTCCGGTGTGAGCACGGCTTGGGCTCGCATGCCGATAAAGGCAGCACAGAAAGTGCGGGGGGCGGGCCGTGTAATGATCGGCTGGGTCGCGGCTCGAGTTTCTGTGCTCGAGGCGCGGCCCCTTCGTTGCTACCGGTGCCTGGAGATAGGGCACGTCCGGGAGCTCTGCGACTGCGCAGTGGACCGTAGCGCGCTGTGCTACCGCTGCGGCCAGACAGGCCACAAGGCCCGTGAGTGCAGTGCCGCGCCGAACTGCGTGGTATGCGCAGCCTCCGGCAAGCCCGCCGGGCACCAAGTGGGGGGGAAGGCGTGTCCCGCCTCCTCCCGCCGCAACCGTCGTCGCCCTTCGCGACGTAATGCTACTGCTACTGTGACTACAACCCAGCCGCAGTCAGCAAGCCCACCGCAAGAGGCCGAGATGGAAGGTGTTGAAGAGATCGCCCAATAATGGACCTAAAGTTCCTCCAGGCGAACATCAACCACTGCGCCAGCGCCCAAGACCTGTTGTCCCAAAGCCTGGCGCAGTGGTCAGTGCAAGTGGCCGTGGTCGCTGAGCCGTATTTTGTCCCTCCCCGTGACAACTGGGCCGGGGACATAGACGGTTTGGTGGCCATAATCACCCAGGGTGCCGCTGGCTCCCCGCCCTTCGAAAAGATATCGAAGGACCAGGGATGCGTGGCGGCTCTGTTGGGAGAAGTTTGGGTTATAGGAGTATATTTCTCTCCTAACAGACCCCTCGCCGAATTCGAATCTTTTCTTGTTCGGCTGGGGGCCCTGGTGGAACAAGGCCAACCTTATCCGGCGGTCGTCGCCGGTGACTTCAACGCCAAGTCTGTAGCTTGGGGTTCGCCGGCGACGAGCGGTCGCGGTAGGGTCCTGGAGGACTGGGCGATCTCTGTCGGCCTGGTCGTCCTGAACAGGGGGTCGGTGCACACGTGCGTGCGGCACAACGGCGGGTCTATTGTTGATCTGTCGTTTGCAAGTCCCGCCGTCGCGCACCGTGTACGGGGCTGGAGAGTCCTCGCGGGCGTGGAGACGATGTCGGACCACCGTTACATCAGGTTCGACGTCTCCGCGTCTCCGAGTATCCAGCCCGGTGGTGAACCGAGTGCCCCGAATCAGGACGACCCGCGGTGGGTAATTCGTCGCCTCAATAAAGAGGCCCTGGAGTTGGCCGCTCTGGTGATGTCGTGGCTCCCCGTGCCGGACGGGCCGGTACGGATCGAGCGAGAGGCGGAGTGGTTCGGGGTGGCAATGTCGGACGTTTGCGATGCCGCCATGCCCCGGGTCCTCCGACGCTCGCCGCGGCGACAAGTGTACTGGTGGTCGGCGGAGCTAGCGCAGTTGCGCGCGTCATGCGTCGCTGCGCGCCGCCGATACGCCAGGCATCGTCGTCGCAGGCTTCGAGGTGGGGATCACGCAGACCAAGAGCGGCGGCTCTATGACCTCTACAAAGAGGCGAAGAGGGCGCTGCGGGTGGCCGTTCATGGGGCCAAGGTTGCGGCACGCAAAGAGTTTCTGGAGACTCTCGACGGTGACCCGTGGGGGCGCCCCTATCGCATGGTAATGAATAAGCTTCGTCCAGCGGCGCCCCCGCTGTCGCAGAGTCTCCGGCCAGAATTACTGGCCAACGTCGTCGCGGCCTTGTTCCCGGCCACCGTGGAGACCACTCCTCCACCGATGGCGCCACCGGATGTGGCGTCATCGTCGATTGAGAATTCGGCAAGGGATATCCCAGAGGTTTCGCCCGCAGAAATGCGGGCGGTAGTGCTTCGGCTGCGGAGCAAAAACACGGCCCCGGGGCTCGACGGCATCCCAGGAAGAGCCTGGGTGCTAGCCCTCGAGCACCTGGGCCCGAGGCTCCGCAGTTTATTCACCGCCTGTTTAGAGCAGGGCGTCTTCCCGGAGCGTTGGAAAACCGGGAAGCTCGTCCTGCTAAAGAAGGAAGGACGACCCGCAGAGTCGCCGTCGGCCTACCGGCCCATCGTGTTGCTCGACGAGGTCGCCAAACTCTTCGAGCGTATCGTCCATGCTCGCCTCGTCGAGCACCTCGAGAGGGTCGGACCGAACTTGGCCGACAGCCAATTTGGCTTCAGGAGGGGACGTTCCACCGTCCACGCGATTCTGCGGGTGAAGGCACAGGCGGAGGATGCAGTGGCCGGAGGCGGAGTAGTTGTCGCGGTGTCCTTGGACATCTCCAACGCGTTCAACACGCTGCCCTGGCCCTGCATTCACGAGGCACTGCGGTACCACGAGGTGCCGCCCTATCTTCGGCGTCTGGTGCACGCGTACCTGTCTGACAGGGACGTGGTGTATCCGGGCGCCAACGGCGGGTGGCACCGAAGAGCAATGTCGCGCGGTGTTCCACAGGGCTCGGTTTTGGGCCCTCTCCTGTGGAACATCGGGTACGACTGGGTGCTACGTGGTGCAAATCTCTGGGACGTCGGCGTGACGTGCTACGCCGACGACACATTGGTCACAGCGACCGCCAGGACGTTCCGGGACGCCGCTACCTTGGCGGCGGTGGGCACCGGCCAAGTAGTAAGTCGGATTCGACGGTTGGGTTTAAAGGTGGCCCTCGAGAAAACCGAGGCCATTTGTTTCCATGGGCCTCGGAGAGGGCCACCGGCCGGTGCCCACATCGTGGTTGAGGGGGTGCGGATTCCCATCGGCAAAGAGATGAAATATCTAGGTTTAGTCTTGGATAGCCGATGGAAATTCCGCGCCCATTTCAAGAAATTGGGGACGAAACTGTCTCGGGCAGCGGGCGCTCTGTCCAGCCTGCTGCCCAACCTGGAAGGTCCTGGCATCCCTTGCCGGAGGTTATATCACGGAGTCGTGCGGTCCATGGCCCTCTATGGCAGCCCCGTTTGGGCTGACTCCCTGAACCGCCCCTGCGTCGCCCTCCTGCGCACTCCGCAGAGAGCTTTGGCGCAGCGGGCGATCAGGGCGTACCGCACGGTCTCTTTCGAGGCGGCTTGTTTGTTGGCCGGATTTCTGCCCTGGGATCTGGACGCCAAATCCCTCTCCGATGTCTTTCATTGGCGGGAGGAGGCGTCCAGTCACGGGCAACATCCGGCCCTGAAGGAGGTGGAGGCCATGAGGGCCTCCCTACGGCGAGCCGCCGTGGAGGAGTGGCGTCTCAGGCTGGAGGCCCCGTCAGCGGGGCTCAGGGTCGTCGCGGCAGTGCGTCCTGTCTTTGCCGAATGGCTGAACAGGCGCCACGGTGCGGCAACGTTTCGCCTGACGCAGGTGCTCACCGGGCATGGCTGCTTCGGTGAGTTCTTGTGGCGGGTAGTGGGGAAGGAGATGTCGGCCGTGTGTCACCACTGTGACAACTGCCCGCTGGATACGGCCCAGCATACGTTAGAGTCTTGCCCAGCCTGGGATGAGGAGCGCAGCGCTCTCAGAGCAGTCGTCGGAGGAGACCTCTCGCTGCCGGCCGTGGTCACTTCCATGGTCGACAGCCGGAGGTCCTGGCGTGCGGCGGCACACTTCTGTGAGGTGGTCCTCTTACGGAAGGAGAGTGCCGAGAGGGATCGGAGGCGCGGAGATCCCTCCCGCCGCCAGACAAGACGTAGGAGGCGCCGGGTGGACGACTGACCGGCGTCTTCCGCCCTGTGGATTGGGGGCGTTTGGAGAATTCCACCACGGTATCCCCTGCCTGTCGTAAAAGGCGACTAATGGGGGCCACCGGGGGTCGCAGGCGGGCGGCAGGGGGCTGTCCGTCTTTAATATTTGTGTTTTATTAGCACATTGTAGCGATCCCCGTGATGGACGGCAGCGTGGCTGGTAGGCCTCACGCTGCCGTTGACGCCGAGGGCGTCCTTCGGTGCCCGGGGGCTCCTGAGCCCCCCCCACAACAGGAGACGGGCCGCACCAGGCGGCACCGCGCAGGGGCGGTTGCGGACGACAACTTAGACATTAGTCAGAGGAAGCCCGCAGCCGTCCCTAATGCGCCGAAGATGGCCACCGCGGAGTTTTGGTTGGTATGCCGTGCGTTGTACATAGGTTAGGGACTCGGCCCGGCGGTCGCCCGATGGTTACATCTCTCCGGGCGGCTCAACGCCGGGTCGTAAGGCACGGTGAACCCAACATAACCGCTCAGTCGCCCCCCTTGAAGGCTGGGCGGTAGTAATAAGTCACTTTCTCCGCGAAAAAAAAAAAAAAAAAAAAAAAAGGTTTCCTCGCGATGTTTTCCTTCACCGTTAAAGCGAGCGATAATTCTCAAAGAATACACACATAACGTTTTTATAAAAGTCAGAGGTGCGTGCCCTTGGGTTTTGAACCTGCGGACATCCGTCTCAGCAGTCCTTTCCACTCCCAACTAGTGATGTAACGAATATCCAATTTCCAACATTCGCGAATGCAAATGCGAATATGTGATTCCAATATTCGCGAATGCGAATGCGAATATGGGGTTTTCATTTTGCACCAAAACATTTTATCGTACAGTACGTGAAATTAGCTGCAAAATGACCCCTATGCACCTGATAGTAAGCGTCGTGAAGTCCAGATATAGTGGCTCGTTTGAAATATGTCAGCGACATTCGTTCTCTTACGAATCTCTTCATTTCCAATTTGATTGTGCAGAGAAACACCGAGCATCTTCACGGCTCGCTTAGGGACTGTGATCTGTCTTGGGTGCCCCATAGTCAGACACCACGTCTCAAAGCCGTAGGTCATCACTGGTAACACTCATTGATTGAAGATTTTTGTCTTTAAGCTCTGAGGTATTTTAGATGAGAAGACCTTGCCTAGTTTCCCGAACGCTGCTCAACAAGCTGGTTTTGGCCTCTATCTTGAAGTTGGACTTGCCTAACTGGACCACTTTTCTTAGATAGACAGATTCGTCGACAACTTCGTGAGTTACGTTCTCAACACTAATCGTCATATGCACAAAATGAGCATTGGACATTTATTTATTTTCACATGTCATAGCCAAAATATTCGCATGATTTCTCGCGAATGCGAAAGCGAATGCGAATATTAAAAAAGATGCGAATATTCGCGAATGCCGTTGTAGGGTGTACATAGTGTTAGGGACTCGGTCCAATGCTCGTTCGGATGACGCTATACTCCCGAGAGTCGGTATTGGGCCGTAAAATCGATGAAAACAACATAACCATTCCACTCACCCATCAGTGGTGGTAGCGACAACGCATTTCTCCCCGCGATAAAAAAAAACAGTTGTTAGTTTATAGTGTCCTTTTAACCACAATACAGTGCCTTTATAGCAGCTTGATCGGGAAGAGAAAACAAAGTTATTGTTAGGTACCTAGAAGCATTATCGGATTTGAAAAATCTACCTAAAATTCCATGATATTTAAAAAAAAATTGATCATAAAGCATCCAATTCGAAGTAATAGGAAACCACATTTAGTAACCAAATCAGGTCCTTTATAGTTTATACCCAGTGTTGGAACAGGCAGACGTTACGACTAACTACGACGTAATCACTAACCGTAATTGTTACGTCGGCCGGTGCGATTTTACGCTCCGTTAAAATATACGGCATGGCAAGGACTGCAAACGTAAAATACTAGTTACAAAGATGGACTTTCAAATGAGAATTTCACGATGTGCATTTATAAATAATAGCAACACCATATAGAAACTTGAATTAAAAAGCGTTGAATTTCGCATCTCTGAGACATTTGAAGTAAGCCTCATAATGCTCTATTACATTGACTGTGTCCTTAAAAAAGGGAGACAATAGTACATACTGGCGCTTAACGGCAAAAATTTACAGTAAACTTCCCATAATAGATACAGCAATTGTGTCTCTAGAATATAGACATGTATATCTTACCTATCTATTGTTATTGCATTTATATGACGAGACTGCCTGACGAGCCTAATGTTAAGCGATACGACCGCCCATAAACAGTAGCAACACCATTTATTTTATTTTGTATTTACTAGCCTTTATTTGAGATGTGGAGTTATTGAAAGAATAACAAACATTAAGCTAACAGATTAAACTTACTACCAACTACAACTCTATAACTAGATACAATAAATCACTTTAACTATCTTGCTATAATGCTACTTCTTATTACTAGATAATAAGAAGTAGCAAATTAATATACGCATCTGTGTGCCCCCTGGTATTGCAGATGTTCATGGGCGGCAGTGATCACTTACCATCAGGTGAACCGTATGCTAGTTTGCCCCCTATATCATAAAAAATATATATATATATATTATGTTTACATCAAAATATAAGTGAATTGCTTGGTACATGTGTTCGTCTATGACGAAGCCTCCTCCTGTTCCAGCAACATCATACAGAACTTTAAATTACAAGGATTGCCTTGCAGTCCACTGCGCTCGTCACTCTGAGACATAAGATTTAAAGTCGCATATAATATATAATAATAATACCAGCCCTATATTATATACTGCCCACTGCTGAGCACGGGCCTCCTCTCCTACTGAGAGGGGTTAGGCCTTAGTCCACCACGCTGGCCTAGTGCTGGTTGGCAGACTTAACATACCCTCGAAATTCTTACCGAGAATTCTCAGGTATGTAGGTTTCCTCACGATGTTTTCCTTCACCGTTAAAGCGGACGATAATTCACAGAGAATACACACTTAACTTCGAAAAGTCAGAGGTGTGTGCCTTGGGTTTTGAACCTCCAGACATTATCTCGGCAGACCGTTCCATCCTCAACTAGGCTATCGTCGCATAATATCTAGTAAATATCCAGATATCAAAAGATAAAAATGAAAATCCGTGAGAACAGATTCCCCCATTTACTCACACCATGCTGCTATAAAAATCCTGTCTATAAAATTATGAAAATGTACTACAATGTAAATGAATACATTTGGATGCAATTTATTTTCGGCGTCGACTTGGATATTATTCAAATTTCTCCGATATTACGAGCATAAGTCGTAGGGTTTTGCGTACCGGGATTCCGGGATATTCCGGTTGACAGTTTAATACTCTGGTTTAAAATATTTTCGTTTTTACGCCCGTTATAAAAGGTATATTCAGACTTTTATAGTGGTCTAATCTTCTGGGAACAGTGAACTAAAAATGGCATTTTAACGCCTTTCTATACCAAAAGGATAATATCCGTCTATTTTAGAAGATAGGTGGTGTATGCCGGATTTTCATTAGCTAGAACTGGAGTTCTAGCTATATTATAGTGGACTATAATCTCTATGAATATAGAGCTCATACACCATCATCGTCATCATCATAGGCTACATGGAGTCCACTGCTGAACATAGGCCATAAACATTTCGATCGATCTGTCAAAAGCGGCCTTCACCCATCGCCCGTTACTAAAAAATAAAAAATAATTAAGCAAATCGATAATATTTAACAACGTCAACGAATCCGGAATAAATTAATATTCGGTTGTTAAGTCCGGTAATTCTCGACTGGCAGCCCTAAAGGATCGCCAGGCGCAGGTGTTGTCCGAAATCTAAAACCCTATTAGTGCTACGTTTATTTATTCGTATTATATAAGGAACCCTAAATCCTCAGCCCGAGTAAATCCGCAGTATAAAGTATCATTATCATCCTTCACGAAGTTTTTATATTTTTGTAGCCGGTTTACTTTACCTTGTACAATCATCCAATTTGGTGCTAATACACTTTCTCAAGTTAAAAAGCCCATTTTTCAGATTTTACCTTGCAGGTGCGATCGTTTTGAAGATTATTAAGGAAACAGCAGATAAATAAGTCTTTTCGTCTACTTTAGCTGTAAGTTGCATGTTGCTGACAGGCGACATGCAAGCGACTTATTTTGAACCAGCATACACTTTTCTGGCTGTACAATGCTTGGTAAAGTTAGCAGTTCTGGCTGCGACATAGAAGTCCTTAAGGAACTAGGATGTTATGTCGTGGTCTCTAGTTCTTGCATACATTATCATCATCATCATAGGCCACATGACGTCCACTGCTGAACATAGGCCTCCCCTAAAGATTTCCAGACGGACCTGTCAAAAGCGGCCCGCATCCAGCGTGTTCCTGCGACCTTTATCAAGTCATCTGTCCACCTTGCATACGCACTGGCACATTTATTTGTATCATCATCATCAACCACATGACGTCCACTGCTGAACATAGGCCTTAAAAATTTCCAGACGACTTGTCAAAAGCGGCTAGCATCCATTTATTTGTATACAAATTCCTAGTCACATTTAAAGTAAAACTTGCTTAATATGTTTCAGACAAATACTGATGTTCGCATCAAGTAAGTATCGATATGGTGAATGTGTTGGAAGTGCATCATTGTACGAACAACGTTCAATATCGTGTCTACTTTTATGCAAATTGTATTCCCATGTAAGTGACTGTAGTCACTATGGAGAGGCTTGTATGGTTTGTTCCGTACACCTTTTGAGATATGAATGAAACAAGGTATATGTTTCACTAATGATTAAATATATTGAGTTCACAAATGATATTTAATGCTAATGATAGATGTGCGATGCGGACGCGTTATGATGGTGAACTGATTGATTTTATTGCGATTACAATTGCAATGACAAAATGCTGAGTCTGTTGATATGTGCGGTTGGACCGTACATGCTCCCGGGCGAGAGATGCGATGATGTGGGGTGATATGATGATGAAATTAACCTAGTTACAAGGTGATAGACAATAAAACTTAAGACTATTAACATTAAACACCCGACAATTATTCATCGATGTCACTAAATCTAAATTTCCCAAATATGGGTGAGGTAGCTTGATGTACCACTTGTACTTTTGTAGTTTTAACCTCACTCCTGTGGTTCACTTTTTCACTAAGGCATTCATTAGGATTTGCCTTGATAGCACTCGCGCACTGATCACTAAGCTCTGCTTTTACACTCACACATTGATCACTTTTCTCTGATTTTACACAACACTGATCACTTTGCTCTGCTATAACACTCACGCACTTATGTTGCTGCGTCGCGGGGGACAGCGGGGCAGGCGCGCGGTTGTTGTGGCGCGACCGCAACCACACCACAACGGCAACTGCTACACCTAAGATGATCAATCCGTAGATAGCTGCGTAGTGGTGAATATCGTTATACGATATTTGATCAGCTTCTAGGTTTTCCGATGCTGATTTAAATTTTTCGATCTGATAACCGATTTCTTCAGCTAATTTCTGAATGTCCTCATCATCATCAAGTTTTATCTTGCTAAGAGGTATGCTTAAGTTTATGACGTTATTGATGGGTGCTATTTTTATAGCGACTATATCTGGTTTTAAGCTTATCTCATTAGATTGTTGTTTGTGTGAGTTGATAATAAAGGTCTCTCCCCTGATGACGCAATCGTTTCCGACAGCGATAATACTCGTACCCGACACCTGTTCACTCGAAACCTGATGACCGCATACAATCCTTGCGTGCATTGCCCGCAACATGAGAACATGTATGTGTTGACATTGCGAAGTTCTCGCCATATGATTTCACAGCTTACGGTTGTATACCTACACTCTAAATTATTTCTGACACAAAGGCTTAGATCTGATTTTCTTTGATACGTAGGTTTTCGCAGTTCGCACAGATAGGTGTTGCCAAAAATGATGCACTGATGTAAGTCATTCTCCATAACGGGAATAAAAGTATCCTTTTTGATGTTCATTGCCACATATTCTGCGACAGGTAATATGCTAACTAATGATTTACCAACCTCTTTTGGCACAGGTATGATTTGATAGAGATCATAGTTATCCCTGCTTATTAGCGGAATTCGAACTTCAAAAATAAAGTACTGCTGCGTCATTCGAGCTTTTATCTTCAACATTTTATATAACTCAGGTAAATCCGTGATGATGTTGTTAATCGGTATAGACAAATCCTTTGATGATTGACTCGAAATTATATTCAGTTCGTCACGCAGCTGCTCTGGTGTTAAGAGATGAATATTGAAATGTTGGACATTGGTGATAGTTTCCAAGAAAGTATCTTGGATATTTTTTAAATTAAATAACATATTGTTTGCGATAACTGACGTTAAAATAAAGTCGTTCATGATTTGTGTCGCTACCAATTCAGATTTTACTGTATTTATTGCTGATTTCAGGCTATTTAAATGCTGATTGAAGATTTTGTGCTGTTTTTCCATGGCACTTTCAATTCTTTTTAATAAATTATTTTCTGATTCGATGATGGACGTTTGGTTCTTCCAAAGGGATACTAAATGTTTTTGATTATCCCGTATAAGGGTAATATCTTGCTGGTATTGCTCCGCAAAACGTTCGTCCAGCACACCGAAAAGACTGTTTGCCACGTATCCAACTCCATTAATTAGTCCACGGCGGGTGCGCGAACGTATTCCAAAGTGCTGATTTAATAACATATTATCGAAATATTTTAGCTCCGTATAGCCGTGATGTAATTGGAGTAAAATGACATCACAGTGCGATTTACTTTGGAGTTCTACGCATAAATTCTCTAAATGGTTTACGTAGTTGTTAAATATTTTTGATCCGTGCCAATAAGGCCCCATATCATAATACACCACGAGTTTCCATTGATCTTGTATTAATTTCACCTCCGATAACCTTTCGAAGTAGATACCTTTATTGTTTGGCAATTTTGAGATGTTATAAGCACTATTTGCGTTTGATACAAATAGCATAATAGTTAACAGAACTAGGGACACAAAATTGCAGCAACCTGATTTCTTATTAGTTCTTTTAATACTTGGTTGATCTTTAGTTTCCGATATGTTTTGTTTTGACTCCTCTTGTAATTCAGACTTCATGTGTTCGTTATCATAGTTTTGTTTGTTTACTGGTAACACTGATCATTTTATGATAGGTCTTTTCAGAATTCCGTTTTATGTTTTAACAGTCACGACTCTGACGTGGCCATCTTGACCCGGATGTAGATCTATAACTCGCCCTAAGGGCCACTTCCCTGGTGCTAGATTGACATCATTTATGATGACAATGTCATTCACTTTGATAGTTGAGTCAGATATTCTGTCTTCCACCTCTTCCATACGTCTTGAAATATTTTTTGGGTTAGTTGCCACCTTGTCCTCTCGTCCTTTTCGGTTTCAATGATTGATAACACTGGTCCGCTGGATAGGAAATGGGAAGGTGTTAGGCAATCCGTATCATTGGGATCTTCTGTCAACGCACATAATGGTCGTGAATTCAAACATGCTTCCAGTTGGGCTAATACGGTAGTAAATTCCTCAAACGTTAGTTTTTGTTCACCCAACACTCTGCGCAGATGATGCTTCAAACTTTTAACTGCAGCTTCCCATAATCCTCCGGCACTGGGCCATGAAGGAGCGTTAAAGTGCCAGTCTATTTCAAGGTCACTGATATCTGTTAAAAATTCAAGCGATATTATTATATTCTTTAGATAATAATTTGCTTGCTCCAACGAAGTTGGTCCCATTATCACTATACATGTGACGTGGGCTGCCTCTTCTTGCGGCTAGTCTTCGAAGAGCTGCTAAAAATGCTGATGAGGATAAGTCCGAGACCAATTCCAAGTGTATGGCCTTTGTGACCATACAGACAAATACTGCTATGTAGCCCTTAGATGTTTTGATACCTCGGCCCTTGCTGGCTTTGACGTCGACGTACACTTTGTGTACGGTGGTCGTTATCTTGGCGAAAAAAATTGTACCACCAACAAAATTATATCAAATCTATGTTCGAACTAGTTAATCAAAATCCCACAAACACCATCAATGTCTACTATGAAGTTACAAACACAATAGACTGCACCGATCCGTTATTATGAAGTTAGGTACAGTCGCGCACTCAAGTGTTACGAAATAATGAGGGCTGTCAGTTTCCCTTTTTTGCCACCAGGCGGCGCCACGTAATGGAACACTTGACACGTTAATTTAAATCTATCTTGCTTACGATGCGAATGTTTTTGAATTTGCTTGGATGTTTAGAAAAAGTATAAATCGCTGATTTGAATTTTGGCACAAAGGTAGATTAGACTATGTCCTGAAATTATATACTATCACGTACTTTATGTCCCGAAAAGAACACAGGTTTTTATATACCGGAAATAGCCTTTCAGGCGGTCGAACCCGCTAGTAACCCCTAAAACTAATAATAATGTTATTAATAGTGCCTGACTAGTAAAATCGTGAATTATTGCCTTGGTGGCGTAATTATATTGATAGCGCGGTTCGACCGCTCTAAGGTTTCAGGTTCGAATCCCGAGTCCGCCAAAATGATATTATACTTTCCTGCTCAATATCAGCTCGGCGTCTGAAAAATTGTGCTCGATACTGTGATAGGTTTGCATTTTTTCCCCTATCACATCATGGGACGGAATACAATTTATAACGGAGCATGAAGAAGCAATTATGCGGCATAACTGTGCCGAGCGACTAGGGATGTATATCTCTTTTCGGTCGACTGTTTTTGGGCTTCTCTTCACTTACCATCAAGTGCAGTGAAGCCAGTTTGTCGAGCCATCGATAAAAAAAATACATACAACGAAAAGTGGATGCACTAGTTGCGCTTCTGCCTCCCCCATCGAAGATAAAAGGAGCGAGTTGTGTGTATAATTAATGTTAAAATATTATTTTTTGGCATTAAAATTAAATGGAGTGTGTTTTACAAATTTTGTTTAACGAATTTTAACCCTATTTATATATTTGTTCTCTATTTCAGTTCTTAGGTATATGAGAATACAAGCAGCAACAATATTATAAATAGACTACAATAAATCTGTAAGTATGTTCACAACTGTACTTCAGTTCGAACTGAAACATGAAGGTCGCGAAATACACGCGATGACAACCGACTTGACGAATCCGAAAGTAAGAAGCACAAGGAAGAAGGGTACTTGGTTTCTATATAGCTGGAAAGCCCCTACCTACACTTAACAAATCTAGTAGCTTGTCTCTACGTATCGTATTCCTGATTTTAATACTATTGCATCTATTTTAAATACATTTTTACTACGAGAAAACTGCAAATGCTACTTTTAACCACGGAACGGATTTTTACGCAGGCAAAGTCGCTAGCAAACGTTAGTTACATATACTAACAGTGAACGTTATCGGTGAAAGAAAATATCGTGAGGATACTGGGTGAAATTAAATTCGTGAGCATTCTCTGAACCTAAGACATTACACACGATACTCTTTTTAATGGGACTAAAATTATGCGAATTGAAATTGTCATTAATACACACATACTCACGCCTTTTATCCTCGAAGGAGTATGCAGAGGCGCAACTAATGCTCCCACCTTTCGCCGTGCGTATTCCGTCCCATGATGTGATAGGGGGCGGGCCAATTCCGATGTCGGGCACAAACATCAAACTCCGGGCCGATACTGAATAGAAAAATCCAATATCACTTTGCCCGACCCAGGGATCAAATCCGAGATCTCAGCATAGCAATCGTAATACAAATTCGCCACCGACGCAGTCAATTATTATTAATATGATATGGAGAACCCAAAAGTGTCGTAAAGCCTATTGCAGTTAATTATTTATTACCGCAAACAAATATACCTTAAAAAATAAAAACAAAACACTAAATAAGCGCCAACAAATCTACAAACATTAAAACCTAAAAGTGCGTCGCGCTGTTCCATGTGGCGCGGAACAAAGCAGTCTATAAAAATAGTATGGTTCCTTTCACATTTTAGATGACTTCTAAGTATTCCTATTATGTAGGTTAATATAAGGTTTACTTAATGCCTATGACTTCAATTTCACCCCGTATTAACGGCGTCGCCAAGGGGGGGCAGGGAGGAGAGGCTGCCCCGTAGAAATTGCCAAAAGCCAATTATTTATAAGTTTTATTTATTGTAGAGTCAAGAAGTCGTAACCCACACAAGCGTGGTAGACTAAACCCATAAACCCTCTCAATAGAAGAGGCCTGTACCTAGCAGTGGGATAGTATATAATGAATACTCATTCCCGACTTGATAATAATACTATTATCAATATTTCTAAGAGTATCGTGCTCGCCTGTACTTCAGTTTAAACTGACGCCTGACTCACTGAGTGTAAGTCGCTTGCAAACTGTTCACGCGACGGGTGTGAGACAACGCATCCGAAACTACGGAGCAAGTTTTATCATACTGCGACGATGCGAGGGTTGGAGACCACAGTTGGACTTTATTCTGACAGGTTTAAATATCAACATTATAACTACATATTTATTTTTATATTTTACTACTGATGAAGAGACTGGGTTTTTCCATCTTAAATTTACTCAGTCGCAGTTCGGAGTCAGGAATTTGGCGGTGTGATACCCCGTACCTCGGAAAGCACGTAAAGTCGTTGGTCCTGCGCCTGATCTCTCTCCGGCCATGTCGGATTGCACTCTCGCCAGACTATGAGAGTTAAGGAGCAGAGAGCACCTGTATATTGCGCACACACTTGTGCACTATAATATCTCCTGCATACCTAGCGGATTTCTGTTGCGATTGGCCGTCGTGGACGAAATTCGCCTAGGAAGAACTTATTCATAAGATATGTGTGGATGAAAGAGCCGGTAGGGGTAGGATCTTCGAACGTCGGATGTCTGACATTCTTAGTAAAGGCCAGGATCAATAGTACCCTGAGCCGGCGGGAATGCATCAGAAGATTGAAGGTGGAGGAAGCCAAAGAAGTGAACCAGAATCGGGCAAAACGGCAATCCGTATCTGCCTACCCCTATGGGATAGAAGCGTTATACTATGTATTACAATAGTGCCTCAGTGTCATAGTTGTACCACGGTACCAGCTAAGATTCTGGATTCGAACTCCGGGTCGGGAAAACTGATTATGGGCTTTTCTGCTCGGTATCAGGTGGAGTCTAGAATTTGAACACTATATTATGATGATAGGCTCGGCCACAATCACATCATAGGACGGAAAACACACGGCAAAAAGTACATTTACTAGTAACACCTCTGCCTACCTATTCGGATATAAACAGCTTGAGCCTATGTGTCTGTATGAATCGCTACACGAAACCCACCTTTATGTCACCCGACCTCAGCATCGAACCTAGTATCTTATCTATACTATAATAAAGCAGTAGACCGGTGTGGTGTCTATACTTTGAAAGAAATGTGATAAAAAATAATGGAGGTGACTCAAGAAGACAGTTTGAGACCCTGGGAAGGTCATAAGCTAAAAAACTTATTCACGCGGGCAGAGCCGCGATCAAAAGCTACTTATATAATACTTGCTTTTGCGCGCGGCTCCGCCCGCGTGGAATAGTTTTTTCGGGATAAAAAAAAAGCCTACAGCACTCAGTACTGTAGCTTCCTATTAGTAAAAGAATTTTCAAAATCGGTCCAGTAGTTCCTGAGATTAGCGCGTTCAAACAAACAAACAAACTATTCAGCTTTATATATTAGTATAGATAGATAAGTATAGATGTGCGTTGCAACGAGATCAATGAGGCCACCCTTTATTTGACTACATGAATTAGGCCTCATTTCGCCAATTATTTCTAGCACTATATCTCTCGTATACCGTACGTCAACGCGGGTGATATTGGCCTTGTCACTGCACATGGTCTGACATGGTAAAAAAGTTTTGAAGCAATTGCGTACGATTATAATTACTGGCATTTATGAATCCGTTAGCGCCTAGTAGATTACATTTAGCAAAAACGACGACAAGACTTCGTAGATTTCAAAGGAATTATGGTTCATATGGAATCCATCCAAAGGTTATCTGGCAGAAATCGCCGATTGCGATAAGACCGCCATTTTTACTTCTTGTTTCAGTGTAGTCTCTATTGTATATTTATGTTTCTTCTATATGTACAATAAATAGTTTAAAATCAGTAAATAAGAGTAGAGACTATGTAGAGATCTTTTTATACGGACATAACTAAGTGACTCCACTTTACCTAGTGATGGAGTGGAGTTCACAGTGTCAAATGTCAATTGAGATATCATCCCTGGCCAGTCTACACAATTCTACCGGTATTTTCAAAAGCGAATACACACAGGCTGATTCCTAGAACGCAACACTTACGTGGGAGTTAGGCCATCATGGTCTGTTTGATAGAAGTTCCGTAATCAATCATAAACGTCATGTCTGTCTGTTACAATCCGCGCGGGATCAGAATGGGATTGAACAATAGATAAGGGAAGAAAATTGAACCGTAGACAGAGAAAGCTATATGGAAAACGGTAAATCAATAATAGTTTAAAACAACTAAAAAACACGCTTTATAGACAATCTAACTAAATAATAGAAAATAAATTTGAATGAAGAATAGTGTAAATAAGAAAAAAAAAATTTATTGTAAAAAAAGCGTGGGGTTCTTTTTATGATATTATCAAAATGATATATAATACTTCTACTCATATTATCTGTCAATAAAATATTTATAACTATTGTCACCGTGCACCCCACGCTTTTTTCTACAATAAAATATTTTTTTTTTCTTATTTACACTATTCTACAAGTGAAGCTAGTATAAAGCGTATAAAAATGACATTTCCCGATTGAAATAGCGTTCGTATATTTCTAAAATTAAATTCATGAATTAAATCTTGTTCTTTTTAATTATTATTGCTTTGTAAAATCAAAAAATGGTGGTGATTTCAGTAGATATTCTCCTCCTATACTATTTACATGTGTACAAAATACGCATATTTGTATTATGTAATTACTGTTATATAAAAATGCACAAAATCTTTTCGTATTAATTTAATTGTATTGTTTAATTATTGTATCTCTCGAGCATCAGCATGAGTTTGCCGACGCTATCGTGCAGTGTCAGTTCCGAAAGGTCGCATCCCATTCTGATGGCGCAAGAGTTATACGGGTACGATGTCACATATAAATTAGTTAACCAATTTTGATTAAAGGTACAGAGTAGGCTTGAACAGGGCCGCGCCGACCCATGACAGCACCTGTGTGCGAATTCTATAAAGCGCCGGTGATTTTTGTCGTCCTGTTTCGACGTACGTAAAAGTACAACGATGCTGCAGGAAAGGCCTTATTCCGCGAGAGGGGGAGGGTGCACAGGAGTAGTTCGCTTAGGGCATCTCATCCTGGTTCCGGCGCCCCTGTTACGTTGGCACTTGGCGCGGCCCTGGGCTTGAATTTCAAAAAAGAACAAAGGCTACCTGGTGTGGAATTTATAAATCAATCTCACTTTTGAGTAACATCTCTAGAAGACATTTAATGTATTGAATTATTTAATCAACTAAGCTTAGGCTGTTATTTAAGAGCTTTTTCTCAGCTGAGTTTCAACGCTGTTACATAAACAAAACTTAGTTGTCAAAAATCATGTCCTGGCAAATTTTTACCTAAAAAGTACTTAAAGCGACCCTGGGAAAGGTAATTTACGCAGGGAAAGCGACACCTAATTTAGTTATATTTACTACTAGCTTTTTCCGGGGCTACGTCCGTATGAAATGAATAAAAAGGGTAGCCTATGTCCTTCCCAGGATTTCCAACTATCTCCATACCAAATTTCGTCGAAATCCGTTCAGTAGTTTTTGAGTTTATCACGTTGAGACAGACAGACGCGGCGAGGGACTTGGTTCTATAATATGTAAGGAAGTGTGTGTATGAAAAGTTTTTCTGAATAATTATCCCGCTATTTCCTTCTCCGCGATAGGAAAAAAGATACCCTTTTTTATATTCAGGACTCTACATACCTTTCATCAAAATCAGTTAAATAGTTTATCCGTAACGTAACAACCACACTACTTTTTATATTAGTATGGCTACTTATTAACATAGTTTAATAGGGTTGGCCCTAGGCCCTATTCGACCTTAGAGAAAGTCCGTCTCTGTGTATAGATAGGCATAAATTGACCTACAAGTCCATGCTACACTTAATTAATACAAACAATAATAGCATATAATTATGTCGGTAATGACCCGGTTGTACTATCTGTTTGTTAGTGCGACGAAGTGAATGTAGCTAGCTTGGACATATGGTAATGTGCGTACGTAATATGAATTATATAATCACAAAAAATTTAGAGTTGATTTCCGCAAAGCATTCAGTGAACTAGAAAATATGCCTACCAAAAGATAATTCTTTTGGTATAACGCCAAAATAAAAAGAATTAGCAGCAAGTTATTAATATTTCGTTTTCATGTAAAAGAAAACTAGGATATATAAGGTGAATGTGGATGGAATAGCCGGTAGGGATCGACCGCACCGAATCTTCGAATGTCAGATCTGTCATTCTTCGTAAAGGCCAGCTCAAAAGTAACTTAAACCGGCGGGAATGCATGAAATGATTGATGAATGTGGAGAAAGCGAGAGAAGTATGCCAGAATCGAGCAACGTGACAATCAATAGTCTCTGCCTGCCCCTACGGGATAGAGAAGTCATACTATGTATGTATGTATTAACTTCAACTAAATCGATATACACACAATATATCAACAGTTGATAAGTTGACACTTACTTCAAGTAAATTGATTACATATTGTCTGAAAAATAAATATTGATAGTTTGTAGCTCGTAAACGCCATCTTGTGTGTCTGATAACATTTGCGCGGTAATTAAATCCTGGTAACTAGCTTTTGCTTGCTGCTTCGCACGCGTAATAGTGTTTATCCGGGATAAGAGTCCCGCTTTATATTTTCCCTTGATAAAAAGTAGCCTATGTCCTTCCCAGAGTCCCAAACTATCTTCATACCAAATGTCATCGAAATCCGTTCGGTAGCTTTTGAGTTTACCACGTATAGAGGTGGCGGGCGACTTTGTTTTATACTATTGTAGGACGTAAGGATAACGATCATTCCCGCTAAAGTAAACCTTCAGTTACAAGGATTACTGCGCTCTTTGTGTGGTATTGTGGGTGTTTTATTGAAGACAATAAACAATATTTTTACGAGAAAGGTAAAGTATATCCTGCAGTGGGCGTAGACCTTAATTCCGAGGTTAAAGAGGCATCACATATCTCCTTAGCCCACTATCAGTATAGTTTAAAAATACACCCTACAGACATCACAGTAAAATACATTTTTAACTGGCATTACTTTGTTTACTCATCAGCAAAATAAACTTAAATCAAACGTTATCTATAAATTAATGGACTTCAGAGGACTCTTTCCTCATTTAACAAGAACCACTCATCAGAAAACATGCAACAATGAAATCAATTGTATATTTCCATTTATTTATCGTCTATGCGTTTTGTGATCAACTAAACAAAGAAACAGACATAGAAACTAAAGCTGTCGAAAATCAAGATGTTAACAAAGGTAATGAACATGAAGGAACAGACAAAAATGACTCAACAGATGCTGTAAATAAGACCACTATTGAAGCATTCAGACCAAGTCCCTTACCAAACAATGAAACAGATACAAAAACTAAAGTAACTGTCGAAAACCAAGACGAACACAATCTTGAAGAGACAAACAAAAAAAGCTCATCGGATGCTATAAATAAGACCGATATTGAAGCACTCCACCCAAGTCCTTCACCAAACAATGAAACAGACACACAAACTAAAGTGTCTGTTGAAAACCAAGACGCAAACACACTTGAAGAAACAAACAATAATAACTCAACGGATTCCGAAAATACGACTGAAATTACTTTGTGTCCTGAAGGTGCTGAAGATCCAGGAAAGTGTCAAGTTCTTCCCGAATTAGATTTTCGTTTCATAGGAGTTAGACGTAAGATTTTCCATGTAGAAGGTTGTGCTACAGGATATGACCGGGCCCATGATGGAACTTGTGTTCAAATAGAATAGGATATGTTAATGATTCATTGTATAGACTATTAACGTAACAAGACAAAATTTCGAAAAAAAATCTGATTCAAATATCCCCACTTTACCCAATGACCCACTAACCTCAATCAATAGTATAAACATCTGAGAAATAATAGTTTTCGCTAAAGCCAATTCTAATCATTAGAAATTTAACCAAAGTCTGATACACAAGTGATAAAGATGAAGAAATTAGTTCTGTGTGTATTGATTGTTAACATTGTGAATGTTAACTGTGGACTACTGAAACAAGTCCTCACACCAGTGACTGAATCAGTACAAAATAACGACTTACTCGACAAACAGAAAAAGGAAAAGGAACCAGAAAAAAAAGGTATGGTGACAAACGTAGTGGAGGAATTAGATGCACTCACTGATCCGCTTACTGGCCTATTAAACCAAGGTAAGAAAGAGAATGATGCAAGCAAAAATGAAACTAAAAACGATACCAAAGCTGTCGATAATAAAAATCCAGATGTAAAGGACAAATTGAATGACACAAAAAGTGAACCTAAAATCGATACCAAAACCGTTGATAATAAAAGTCCAGATGTACAGGACAAATTGAATGAAACAAAAAATGCAACAAAAGATGTTGAAGCTGCAAAAGATAATTTAAGCACAACACCTAGTACAGACGAGAAACTAAACACCGCAGTACCTGGAGACAAAGATTGTAAAGGAGATGGATGTACAGAAAAACCTAAGGCTGATGCTGATGTGGATGTCACTAAGAGAGTCAATTTTGATGGTAACCAGTGCCCAACAGGGACCGAACGGGCGCACGATGATACTTGTAAAGAAGTGCAATGATCACAAATTACATAATATTCTCTATAATATTAAAATACCTAACCGTTATGGTCTTTAATAGATTTATATTTGTATTGGTTGATTTCATAAACATACGTCCGTTTTAAAAAAAACCGGACAAGTGCGAGATTGACTCGCGTGCCGTGGGCTTTGTACAAACTTGCTTTTTTTGTTATTAAAGTACATATTTAATGTGCTGTAAGATATTGCTTGCTGCCAAATTTCATGATTCTAGGTCAACGGGAAATACGCTACAGGTATTGATTCCCATTTTAAATCGAAAAATATGCGTCATAACTTTTGCTCGCGTTGACTTACAAATTTTATAATTTCACAGCGGGCACAAATTCTAGACTCCGGACTGATACTGAATTTAAAACCCATTATCACTTTGCCCGTCCCGGGAATCGAACCCAGGACCTCAGTATTGCAGTCATACCGTAATATAACTACGCCACCGAGGCAGTCTATTATATACTCAATATTATTGACTCAAGCAGTAATCATTATTTAATTATGTATTTTCAAAGACTCGCGAATAATGCATCATAAGAGATATTTTTGCTACCTGTCCAAATTTTAGTATCATGAACTAATTTTAATAATACCCTCCCTTACCCTCAACCTCTTTATGATAATACTAGACTACTGCTCGCGGCTTCGCCCGCGTGACAAAAATATTTTCCCGGGATAAAAGTAGCCTATGTGTTAATCCAGGACATGATCTACCCGTGTGCCAAATTTCATCGAAATCCGTTCAGTAGTATTTGAGTTTATTCGTTACAAACATACTTACATACAAAACTTTCCTCTTTATAATATTAGTGTAGATTACTACCAAACATTAATATTATCTTTATTAAATATTTTTGAATGTAAAAACTTCTTTCATTGACTAAGTTCGATAAATATTAATGAATGTTACAAAAAAATACAAACACACGAATTGATAACCTCCTCCTTTTGGAAGTCGGTTAAAAATAACAAGAGACTTGACAAAACAACATAAATACACAGTCCTAATCCCACACAGATACAGTGTCTCGTAGGTTTAACATTCAATCCCACAAATACCAAACGATGAATTCTCGGCAACACCCAGATATGCATATTTTCAAAATTCTCAAACAAGTTTCTGCTAAGATGCGCTGCACGGTTTGATAAAACCGCTAAAATAATTGCGTCAATCCCAGTTATAATAATAAAAACGTTAATATCATTAATATATGCATGAGTATTATGCAAGATGAAAACATAAAACTTATTTTATACTGACATTTGGTTTTTAACCTCGTGTATTCTTATATTTTCTTAATAGTGTACTATGTATATGACGTTAAAGTCCATTTTCCGCCGGCGTAGAAGGAAAGGATTGTTTTTCATAATAGAGTGACATTTCGAACTATAAACTTTAGACTATAGACTTTATATATGGGATTTAAGTTTTGTTTTTCATTAATAATAGTTTTAATGTCAGACTGACAGTCCGAACCATGAACTTGTAACCTATAGAGTTTGCAAGTGGAATATATTAGTTTTTATTAACCATTATTTTAATACAGATCGATTTGTTGTTATGGCCTGTTTCTAAATGCTTTTCACAATACAATATCGTTTTTGTATCGTTAACCTAGCAAAAACCATTCCGTCATTTGTTGTTTCTAAGTTTTATTAAATCAATAATAAATAATTAAGCAACAAGAGCTGCCAACTTCAAAAACAATTATAAATAGCCTTTCAACTTTGATATTTTTGCTTTGTTTATAATAGACTTCTAATACCAATTATTTCATTTATAAAATATAGGAAACCATGTCAAGATATTTTGACGTTTGAATTTTGGCAAGTGACCTGCTGAACTCATTTTGCATTTACTCCCGTAGGGTGTTTATCCAAGAAACAGATAGATTTTATGCGGTCGATGTCATAAATAAAAGCCAATCACTCACTCATCACGAAATCTCATAAACTGCAAGTGCTAGGAGTATCAAATTAAGCATTGGGGTTCCTGTTAGGACGTAGGTACTCAATAAGTCGGGATTTTATACAAAAAGCCTATCCCCAGTTCCGTATTACAGACTCCTACTAAACCAATCTCCAAGTTTATTCATTTTATTTTCTCAATAATTAATTAAATAGACAGACGATTAACAGTTGTAAAATATTTTTTCTAAGCTTTCCACCATAAGGGCATATAATTTTTTGTATACAGGGCTTCTAAGTAAGAAAACCTTGACCTGTTTCCTCTCAAGAGTAGAGAACTCCCATCCCCACGTCGGGGACAATTTAATATAAAGGTAATATTTGTATCATATTTCTACAATTCTCAATTCAGATGTGCATCAGTTTCATGGTCTGAAACTGATTTCACTTTACTTTTTAGAATATTTCCAAAAGGATAATTTAAGATTATACTATTCCATGGTCCCATTTTACTCAATTATTAAAAAAGAAATAGAATAAAACGATAACATATTATGTAATCAATAAAACACCTCAGTAAATTAAAACAAAGCACATATATTTCTTTAATTCACAAACGTGAAAGTTTACTGATGTCAGGCAGTCTTCGAAGTCCGGCGATGTCGCACTATTCGTACGGTATATCACTGCATTATGGCACTTAAGCATCCCGGCGTCATCCAGATTTCAATATGAAATAATAGCAGATAATTTCACTGGTTTAGTATCTCCATTGTTTTCGATAACTAAATAAAAACTTAACTAGGTTATCTATTCTTTCCGGCAGAACCCGTCTTTCGCTTTGACGAATCCAGGTGGACACAGATCATTTGCCGAACTGTCAGATTCAGAGTCCGGCTTGTAGGTACCAGGAACGCATATTCCAAGAGGGCCTTCTTTGTATCCAGCGGGGCATTCCTTGGCCGCTTCGGGAGCCGCTATTTTCTTGTCATTTTTCGCGCCGGGCTTCAGCTTGCTCACTTTTGTCGCCGAGTGACAATGCACGCTTACAATTAGAAGCATGTAAAACACATACAACATCATCGCGGCGCCGTGTGTACTAGCAGAAATGTTACCACAAACTAAATGTTACGGTGCCGATTGTCGCTTTTATAGAATAAAAGATCAAGGACTAGCGAGTCATGTTTTATATTAACTTTTCTTATGAGATTTATCTCATTTTCGGTATTATACAAAGCATTCTCCGGTCTCGAACGATTTAAAACAAACTTTAGCAATATTGCTATAAGGTTGAGTGTGAATTACGGTATAAATATACAGAATGCGGCCGATTTAGACGAGGTGCGAGATCGAAATGTCAATGTATGATAATAAGGTGTGCGTATTATTAAATATCTTGTACATGGTAACAGTACGATTGTTTGGCGCGATTACGAAGGCTTCCGGCGTCGAGTGACTGGACAGTGGGCACGCTGGCTGACCCCGAGAGGCAGTTGCAAGACTGACCGGTTTGTATAGGCACAACATACCAAGTTGTAATGACTTTGTTATCATTGCAATAATCTAATATTTACTGGATCTCGACCTTCTTCTTAATTAGACAGAAAAGGCTATATTTCTTATATTTTGTATTAAGAACTTATATAAAAATTACGTTGTTTCAAATCTAACACAGAAAACACGATGACAATACGGTAAAATCAAGATAAGCCTATGAAATTCGATTGAAGGGCAAAAATGACAAAAAATTAAAGAGACACACTGCTATCTTGTGACGTCATCAGGAATTATGATGCGCACGCAAGAAAGAGCTCTTCCTAATGCAATATTTAAAATATAAACTGTTTCTTTTTTAACCAATTTTATTGCTGATATCACAAAAGTGTTTTTTGTATTTTCTGTTATGTAGGTATAGAATAATTTTCAAAATCTAACAATATCTTCTGCTTCTTCTTCTTCTTCAGCCTTTAGAAGTCCACTGCTGAACATAGGCCTCCCCCAAAAATTTCCAGACCAACCTGTCAGAAGCGGCCTGCATCCAGCATATTAATCTACTCTATTGTTGCAGCGTTAGACGACACCGTGAATATTCCACTTATTATCCTATGAAAATGGGGAGTTGATGTACTTACACTTTCTTAAACATCCTTATATATTATAAAATAAAGTCTGTCTGTTTGAGCGCGATAAACTCAAACTACCGAACGGATTTCGATGAAATTTGGTACGGACATAATTTGAGACCCTGGGAAGATTTTAGTCTAATTGTTATCCCGGGAAAATATATAGCGTGACTTTTATCCCGGAAAAACTCTTTTACGCAGGAGAAGCTGCGACCATTAGCTTATTGTTTCATAAATTAAACCTAATTTATGCCACTATAACTATTAGCTATTGAGGAATCCTATTACCCTAAGCCATCATCAGATTATTTTGCAAATTAAATTACATTGTACTCGATATGGCAATTTCTTCTTCTTAGTCGTGCACTCTTGACAGAGTGGTCGTGGTCATGTTTAGGCCGATTGATGAACTGCCGTTTTCACGATGCGTCGCCATATGTCTCGATGTTTGGCGGAGTGGAAGCATTTGTGTATAGAGGAGTACGTCATAGTTTTAATAAGGTCTGTCCAACGTTTAGGAGCGCGTCCACGAGTTCTTTTGCCCTCTACTTTTCCTTGAATCACCAATCGTTCCATGGAGTCCTCGTTTCGGCTTATGTGTCCGAAGAACTTGAGGATATGGCAATTAGAAGAAGAAATAAATAGACTTACAAGATGAACATATTCAAAGTTGCAAGCGCACTATTAGACTGAAGTATACTTGTGCTATGATTCATAAGGTTCAATTCCCAGGGCACGAATCATTTTGTTATAGTTTTTCGATTAAAAACATAAGACGTTATCTTGGATTAAAACTCACGCCCAATATAACATTTAGCTCTTTAAACATAATATCATGTGTCGGAAATGTACGTATATTGGTTCACAGGTGCCTTTACCTACCCCTTCAAAGATATAGGCGTGATGTTAGTCATAAGAGATATACTTTGTACATTTTACACTAGCGTGAACATTTTACTTTCTCTACGCAAAATCATTGAACCACAGAGGTTGTTAACCTCAGTTATTCGCACTAATATATTTAGCTACACTTAAAGGGTACTGTGAAAGTTGCTAAACATGACGTCGACGAAGCATTACTACTTCTAGCTTTAATGTTTTATTGATAGGGCTTAGATTTTATATTGTTCTCTCTACTTTTGCTTCCCAGACCCAATTATGTATCAACATCATCAACAGCCACATTGAGTCCACTGCTGAACGAAGGCCTGCCCAAAAGATTTCCAGACGGACCTGTCGAAAGTGGCCTGCATACATCATAATTACGGATACTAGTGGTCATCCCATGGTCTAAATTCGCCGTTGAATTTAATATATTATAATTTTTTTTCGGCACTCCTTTATATGGACTATAATCATCCCAAATCTCACTCCTGCGTACGCGCCATGCAGTTAAAAAGAGGTACAAGTTTTTTCTTCACGTATTGATATATAAATACTTTTTATCTTATCTTACTAATATTATAAATGCGAAAGTTTGTTAAATGTTTACCACCATACCATACCAGCCCTGTGTTTTATACTGCCCACTGCTGAGCACGGGCCTCCTCTACAACTGAGAGGGTATAGGCCTTAGTCCACCACGCTGGCCTAGTGCGGGTTACCAGACTTCATATAGCTTCGAAATTCAGAGAACTCAGGTATACAGGTTTCCTCACGATGTTTTCCTTCGCCGTTAAAGCGAGCGATAATTCACAAAGACTTTTTAGAAAAGTCAGAGGTGTGCCCTTGGGTTTTGAACCTTTTGAAATTTGAAAATGTTTGTTAGAAGTAAACTCAGAAAAAGCTGAAGGGATTTGGTTGAAATTTAGCACACACATAGACCATGTCCTGAATTAACAATTAAGCTACTCTTTATCCTGGTAATTCGCTCCCTGGGACTTCTATCCCGGAAAAATTCATTCACGCAGTCGTAACCGCAAGCAAAAGTCTAATATTTTATATATTTATGTTTTCTCCCCACTTTTGCTTCCCAACTGTATCCCCGTTCCCGTCGCGTGCGTCTTCTTTACCTGCTAGACCGTGTACTTTTTCCCAAGGCTAATTATCGATCTATATGTATTTAACAACTCTAAGATCAATTGGACCTACTTCCGCAAACGGCGTCCAACCCACTAGCCCATAAAATTTGACTTGGTCATAATAATAAGAGATCATTTAATTGATTTAGTAACAATTTAAAAAAATTAGCGCAACCGTAATACACACACCTACACACACTCACGCCTTTTGTCCCCGAAGGTGTAGGCAGTGGCACAACTAGTGCACCCACTTTTCGCCTTGCATATTTCGTCCCATGATATGATAGAGGGTGAGCCTAACGCCATTTCGGGCACAAATTCCACTGTCCGGGCTGATACTGAATATAAAATCCAATACCACTGTGCCCGACCCAGGGATCGAAGCCAAGACGACAGCATTGCAGTCGTACTGTGATACAAGACTTTTATAAAACAACTTCCATCTCCCCAATCCCATAACCTTACAGGATGTGATGATCAATGAACTACATTCATCAGTTTAATTACGGAGCGTTGTACGTAATCCACCCATTATCACTTGTCACAGCCCCACGTCGGGGCAAGTAATGTGCTGCAATTAACTTAACGACGGCATCTGTTTCGGTAATTGCCGGCAGTAATTAAGCATAGGCCGGCATTGCAATCACGACTGGCGAGATGTTTGGACTGACTGGTTATATTGGGAGGTTTTGGATCGGTTTCTAGGTTGTGAAAGGATTTTTAGGATTTAGTAATTTAGAGAACAAAATAATTTAATTACATGAAAGATAAATGTATACGAGCATACACTGCCCACTGCTGAGCACGGACCTCCTCTACTACTGAGAGGGTTCAGGCCTTAGTCCACCACGTTGGCCTAGTGCGGATTCGCAGACTTCATAAGCCTTGGACATTCTTTTGGAAAATTCCTAGGTATATAAGCTAACTTCAGAATTTTTACTTCGGCGCTAAAGAGAGCAATAATAGACAAAAAAAATTTTTAAATCAGGTATTTAATTTAATATACAAAACCATTTTGAATACAACAGAATTATAGCATATAGCATACATAATACATTATAGCTGCCCGAGTAGCGAAGTTGTATTGCGTGATCAGTACGACTTCCGCTCTGAGCTCTCAGTTACCAATCCCTAGTCGGGCAAAGTAATTTTTCTTCTCAGTGTCAGCCAGGTGTCTGAAATTTGTTCTCGACATGTAATAGGCCCGCCCAATCACATGATAGGACCGAATACACAAGGCGAAAATTGGTTGCACTAGTTCCACCTCCTATCCTACTAATATTATAAACGCGAAAGTTTGTAAGTATGGATATATAGATGTCTGGATGTATGTATGTTTGTTACTCTTTCACGCTAAAACTACTGAACGAATTTCGATGAAATTTGGCACACGGGTAGATTATGACCTGGATTAACACACTTTTTATCCCGGGGAAATATAAAGCGGGACTTTTATCCCGGGAAACTCACTCACGCGGGTGGAGCCGCGGGCAAAAGCTCGTATGTTATATTTTATTTTCCTTATTCTAAATCGCACATATATTATATATTTAGACTACACCTAATTAAATCATGAACACATAAGTGTGTTTACGTTTTATGCAAATTCTATTGAAATAGATATCAGATTGATATCTTAATTGTGTTGACGCAACACAATAATTATATTATCACAAACAGCTACATAGTCGATACTGGTCAGTAGGTATATAGATAAATTCATCCACAATGACGCGCGCTATCAATTTTTGAGCAAGGATTTCGCGGATCCAGAGGATTCTAATTATTCATTGTAGTATGCGTGTGCATTTATAAGCATTTAGTGTGTATTTACAGAACTAAAACATAGGCAGAAGGTTGCACACTTGGACTGTAAGTGATTAGTAAATTAGTGCGACGCGTCATCGTGGATGACATTATCTAGGTCTGTAGCCAAGATGCTTTTTTACAAGCATTAAAGCCAATAGAATAGCAAATAGTGTATGCGAATGACATATCGACAAGTCCAGCGCAAGGATACGTCATTCCCATACATTTGTTTCTATTCGCATGTAGAATAACATGTTGGCTACATTACATGCGATAAGAAAAATTTCACTGGTGGCAGAGTGATTGTATCCGCTCGGATAGCTTTATGTAGTTTTTTTTAGTCTAAGTTTTTATTATAAGTTTGTCAGTGTTTTTTTTCTTTTTATATTTTCAGGTACCTAATTTAAGCAATATAGATCAAGTCTAATTTGAATAAATAAATAAAATATCGACCACCATAAAAAGGTGGACAGACGACTTGATAAAGGTCGCAGGAACACGCTGGATGAAGGCCGCTTTTGACAGGTCCGTCTGCAAATCTTTGGGGGAGGCCTATGTTCAGTAGTGGACTTGTGGCTGATGATGATGATACACAAGGTGTAAAACCCGCCATGGTGACGTGAATCGCTTTCCAGGATCAGAATGTGTATTCTCAACTTACCATTAAGTACAGTGAGCTCATCTTGCCGTTTCCGTAGAAAAAAAAAATACTATTACGAAACAAACAACTACCAAATGCTAGGAACCTTTCAATTTTATCAATGATGGTTTACATCTGACTTTTCCAGGTGTTAATGCCTCTATGATTAAAAATACCTTTTTGGTTCATAATTATGTCTGGAGGAATTTGGAAAAATATATTCCCAACACTCCTATGCTTTTATTTAATTAATTTCGTTGCGGGAGACTAATTAGTGCTCCTAGTATCACCGAGCTTCACCGTTCGGTGTCATAAAATGCGTGTCACCGCCGATCCTGGCTGGCAGGAGCTGGAGTGGTGGGTGTGAGGGCGGTATAGTCTCGTGTTAGAAAACAATGTATATGGAATATAGGTTAATTCAATGAAAATTAAATGAAATAATTTATTCGAACCAATAAAATGTTATACATTATTAAGATTCCGTAAATATTAACTCTACTCAATAGAGAAGAACGGGCAACAAGCTCTACTGTTGCTCTTTTCGAAATCAGTTGAAGGTATAAAATACAATGCATGATACAGGAAAAATAATACAACTAAGTATTTGTTTATTTTGTTTAGAGCAGTTCATTTATATACTCGCAAAATAGGTAATAAATTTTAAATTTCCCTACAAGTGCACAACCCTAGCAGAAATCATGTTATAACTTGATCTGAAATTCTTCAAGATAAACACTTATTATTAGATATTGTAAGCGAAAAGGGCAGAACAATCCACATAAGCAGCACCCGTTCACGAGTATGACGCATGTGCCAGCCATCGGCCTCCTCAAATTCAAGCTTCCTTTCATTCTATAAAGCATGTCTTCCCTTTTCTAGGATATCTGAAGTCTACCAACCCGCAATAGGCCAGTGTGATACACTAAGGCCTAAACCCTCTCAGTAGAAGAGGACGCTCAGCAGTGGGACAGTAGGCCTGGTATTATGTTACAAAGACCATCACGTTTGGTCCTAAAATAAACATTTACAAATGTCCAATTCAGTAATCGTACCTGGTGCTGTTTGTAGACATTCACAAGACCAAGGTCAGACGAAATATTTAACATTAATAAGTTACTATCTATCTATAATATTAAAATGAATCGCAAAATGTGTTGGTAAGCGCATAACTCAACAACGACTGGACCAATTTGGCCAATTCTTTTTTTAAATGTTCGTTGAAGTCCAAGGATGGTTTTTACGGCGAGAAAAATTCGAATAATTGCCGGGAAAACCCTAAAAAGGCACTTTTCTTTTTCCCATACAAACATTTTCTAACTAAAATGTAGAGTCAATTTGAACTTTAATACCATACCATAAAGCTTAAGTGTTACTGGAGAGGTTCCGGGAAGGCAAAACAATTGAGTGACGTTAGTAAATCTAAAATTAAATCTGAAATTGTAATTTTCATTGAGATTTTTAGTGACTATTAAAAGAATTTTAGGTGTTTTATAATTTTTATTTTTGACGTAATGTAATTGTTGACTTATTAACTTTCTTTTTTCTTTTTTTATCTTACTAGCTGACCCGGCGTCCCGAATAGCAGAATAAGTATTAAAAAAAATATTAAATAATCGACTGTTAGGCGGTACGAAGTTCGCCGGGTCAGCTAGATACAGCATTCAAAAATACATACAACCCTAAATTTTGACCTTTCTACGATCAACCCCTACTTTTTTAATAACTTTTAACCCCGGTCGGTAACTGATGGCAAAACAACGTTTGCGGGGTCAGCTTTATAAAAGCGAAAAGTCACTCACTCACTCATCACGACATCTCAGAAACTACAAGTGCTAGGAGTCTCAAATTTTGCATAGGGGTTGCTTTTAGGACGTAGGTGCTCACTAAGAAGGGATTTTGTGAAATGCAACCCCTAAGGGGGTAAAAAGGGATGGCAAAGTTTGTACGCATAAAGCTCAAAAACTAACGAACGGATTTCGATGAAATTTGGTATGGAGATACTTCGAGACCCTGGGAAGGTTTTAGGTTACTTATATCCCGAAAAAATGTATAGCGGGACTTTTATCCAGGAAAATCTCTTTCATGGGGGCGAAACCGCGGGCAAAAGCTAGTATAATATAAATTACAAATAATAATGAATATTATTCTGACAATTTATTTTTGTTACTCAGATGCTGAGTAGAATTATTTAAAACTTAAGTATAAATAAATACCTAATTTATGTGTATGTAATTCTGAAATAAACTCTTTTCTAGACTTATATGGTTAGTCCATATATATATTTTAAACCTACGTTAAGACCCTCCCCAGAGCACAAGACCTTGAGCATTCGTTCCATACATTTCGCCGCTTTATGAAAGATTTATTAAAATAAAACTACCTAAATGTTCCTTAAATTGACTATCTAATAATGTTGGTTGCAAGTTAAAATGTGTACTTTTCCGAATCACACATTTTAATGTCTTATTCGCTATGATAAATGAAACGATAACTACGTTATAAAAAATTTGACACACCCAAAGTAAAGATGACGATAGGCTCGCCCCCTCTCATATCATGGGACGAAATACTCACGACGAAAAGTAGATGCACTAGTTGCGCCTCTGCCTACACCTTCGGGCATAAAAGGCGTGAATTTGTGTTTCCAAAGTAAAGATAATATAATGTAAAAATATGAGTTTTCATTTCTGTTTCTAATTTCGACCAATGGGCTGCCACTAGTCCTATTTTTCTAAATAGTTTATCCACTATCATTTCCTCAAACCTTATTATTCTGAGATCAATTCTCAGTTATAAAGAATTTTATTATCCAATCATATTGGTGTCCGCACTAAAAATGCACCAATAAAATGGTTCCGTGCAGTACAGTACTAGTAATGTATCTACGACATGGTTGGGGACATTTCTATATAGAGATTATTCTAGGATCAATGGAAATTCGATTTAAGTATGAAAGAAATTTCAATTTAATTAAGTGACTGCTGACCGCCTCGGTGGCGTAGTTGTATTAAGATATGACTGCACTGCTGAGGTCTTGGGTTCGATTCCCGGGTCGGGCAAAGTCATCATCATCATCGTCAGCCACATGACGTCCACTGCTGAACATAGGGCTCGCCCAAAGATTTCCAGACGGACCTGTCAAAAGCGGCCTGCATCCAGCGTATTACTGCGACCTTTATCAAGTCGTCTGTCCACCTTGCATGTGGACGGCCGATGCTGCGCTTGCCAGTACGTGGTCTCCACTCGAGAACTTTTTTGCCCCATCTGCCGTAAGTTCTTCGAACTATGTGCCCTGCCCACTGCCACTTCAGCTTGCTAATCCGCTGGGCTATGGCAGTGGGCAAAGTGATAGTTGGTTTTAAACTCAATATCACCCCGGAGTCTGGAATTTGTGCCTGATATGGTGATAGGCTCGCCACCCATGGGATCGAATACGCACGGCGAAAAGTGGGTGCACTGTGGGTGCCTACCCCTTCGGAGATAAAAGGCGTGAGTGTGTGTGTGTGCGTGTGTGTGTCTGATGACCTTTTACTTGCACCTCTGCTATTAAAGTTATTTCTCAAAATAAAAGTCCTACTGCACTTGTTACGGGCAAAAATTTCATTCATTCATTTCAAAAGGTTTCATTTATTACCGCAATGTTAAAATGACCCTGTATATCAATCCAGGATAATTATGTCTATCTTTAAGCTAAATATCCCGAATATTTGCCTATATCAAATATCATCTAAGGTTTTCCATTCCTTCCAAACATCGTCACAAACATCCACATTTATTTAACAAACAGCACGCTCCCAAGCTTTATGCTTATGAGTTTCATTTGACACTCTCAGAGCAAGGCAGAGAGACAGTAGTATCTACCATTCACCGATATAGCTCACATGAGGTGCAGCTTACGCTCCGAGTTACGGCGTCGCGAATGAAACATTTCATAAAGATATATACATGTTTACACTGGACGAGTAGAGGCAAGTATTTATTTTTTTATTAATTTATTCTTGCCTTGATATAAGTCTTTCGGACGTATACTTGGTTTTCTTTTTATCCTCAATATTATGTCGCAGTAAAGCAGGGGCTACCAAGACTTTATCGAGGAGTTAACGCAACAAAAAACACTTAATTAGCACAGTTATTTCAATTCACTTCATTTGAGCCCTTATTGGATAATATACCACCATAATTATGCAATATAACACTATATGAGTATCACCATAATAATGAATTAAAACAAGAGCACCTCATGACACTTCCAAGTTCCCGCCAAAAAAACTGAGAGAAAAGTATAGTAGTGAGGTGTTACTACAGTTTTAATTAACAGTATCACAAATTGAACTCATGATTCTTAACTTATATGAAAATTAAGAATTACGTTATTATAATTTATAAGGTAATAATTACCTTAATGTTTCTTTTTGTTTTGTAAACGCTTTTCACCAGTAGCAATTTTTTTGCCATAGATTAAACTTACAACGAATTTATTTATTTATTAATATTCGGGATTGTGTTTGTTACACAACAATATTTCCTTAAAATAGATTAACACTAAAATACATTACAATCCAGGAAAGTTCCCACAATAAAGTAGCACAATATGTTGAGCCAAAAGAGTGAACAAACGTGGTTATTAAAACATTAATACAAAAAAAAAGAAAAAAAGAACAAGATGAATCTACAATATTACATAACATCGTTAATAAACGTCATGGCAGTGGAGCCAGATTTCAATATTGACATAAGTGTTTTCTTAAAACTATTACAAGAAACTACTATAGCTCTGAATATAACACAGGGTAATGATTAATGGTGACGATCGCTCCATTTCATTATTATTTCAAATTGTTGAGGGAACTCGCCATTTCTGGGCATAGGACTCACTGCCAACGACTCTCTCATATCAAAATTGAATTGCGTAGAAAAAGGTACCATTTAAAAAGGCTGGAATTTGTGCCCAATATGCTCTCATAAGATGGGACGGAACACACACGGCGAAAAGTGGGCACCCTGGTTGTATCAGCTTACCTCTTCGGCGATAAAGTTATATGTTTTTAATTTTATTTGGGGCTCGCCCCCTATCACGTCATGGGACCGAATACGCACGGCGAAAAGTGGGTGCACTAGTTGCGCCTCTGCCTACCCCTTCGGGGATAAAAGGCGTGAGTCTGCGTCTGCGTAATTTTGTTAAACATAGTCTGAATAAATTCTCCACAAAAATGGATTAAGACTGCCAGTCAAGCTAGTAGCTAGCGCAACTAACTGCCTCGTCGTGAACGTTGCGGCAGTCTATCAGTGTGGGAACAATACTTCCTCGAGTCCGGATGGAGGCTCCACTTCACTATCACGCTTGATTAAACCGGGGTTAGTTCAGGCACTAAGGCTTCTCTGGTTATATTTTTATTAACTAGCTGATGCACACTAACTCGTTTCTACGCTGTGAATTTGATAATATTTAAAATATTGTTACGTGCTGGGGTTCGGTAAAAACAATTAAACGCCGGTATTGCGATAAAGGTACCAATTAAGTTTTTATTAGCAAATAATTACAATTAAACTAATTAAAACACTGCACTGGATACTACGATATTCGAATACAATAATTATAGTCACTCACTATACGTTCACACAAATCACAATTCGCTTCGAAGTCGCTCGGAGTTATCGCTCGTAGTCCGCTTGTCGCTCCGCTCGCTAAGCAAAACTGAATCCCCGGCGGCGGCCGCGCGCCGACTTTTATACTCGGTCAATGGCCTTGGTCACAAGGCCGCGGTCGCCGGCCGCGAGTACTATCGTGGTCTGTGGAACATTCTCGAAAGATCCGGAATAGTCGGGAACTCTCTCGCAAATATAGGTCAATAATCGCGTTTCCACGACATTCTGGAGACATCGAGATCTTTCGAGAATGTTCCATCGCCGAACTTTCCACATTCGGATAGTACCACTTTTAGCCAATAGATGGCGCTACTATCCGCGAGTATTAGCGCGCGTAACAATATTAAGTACGAGCTTTTGCCCGCGGCTACGCCCGCGTGAATGAGTTTTCCCGGGATAAAAGTCCCGCTTTGTATTTTCCCAGGATTAAAAGCCTATGCGTTAATCCAGGACATAGTCTACCCGTGTGCCAAATTTCATCGAAATCCGTTCAGTAGTTTTTGCGTGAAAGAGTAACAAACATCCATACATCCAGACATCCATACATCCATACTTACAAACTTTCGCGTTTATAATATTAGTAGGATATATCAACTGCCTCGGTGGCGTAATTGTGTTACGGTACGACTGCAGTGCTGAAGTCTCCGGTTCAATCCCCGGGTCAGGCAAAATGATATTGGGTTCTACTCAGTATCAGCTCGGAGTCTGAAAATGTGCCCGGTAAATGGTAATAGGCCCACCCTCTTTACATGGGGCCTAACATAGCTGGCGAAATGTGTGTGTGATACACCTCTGTCTACCCCTGAAAAGGGAAAAAGGTGTGATGCTATGTATGCAAGTAGTAAGTTTTAAGTATTAAGTTGCCCACTTTTACCATCCCCCTACTCGACAGCAAAATGAGTTTTCAACAAAAGTCACGTAAACAATAAAAAAAGCATAAAACGCGAATAAAATCGCATCACAGCAGTAACATTAATTAAATTTTATTGTGCTTTAAAAGGGACATGGCGTGTTGACGACGCACTAATTGGGTAAGACCCCGGTCCTCACCGGGACGCCAGACCCTGGAGATAGGATTTCTGTATTTATTTTCGTCTGGGTGATGCTCGTTACTCCGTTTATGAAAGGTATTTACTCGGTGGAACTCCATTGTCTTATTGATGTGATACTTCATTCAAACTTCATAAATAGTCTTTTAGGGTCAGCAGACATCCATGTTGAAAGGCAGATATTATAATTTTGGAAATTCTTTCAGGACATCACATCTACGTTGACTAATAAGCTACTAGCATTTGCCCGCGGCTCCGCCCGCGTGTAAAAGTTTTCTCGGTATAAAAACTATATCACTCTGGAGTAATGTAGCTTCCTATTAGTGAAAGAATAAAACCTACTATTAAATCTATAGAAGTTTCATACAAACTTTGCCGCCCCTTTTTACCCCCTTAGGGGTTGAATTAAAAATAAAATATTCAAATTAAAATCTTGTTTCTATCTTTTCAGTTCTTCAATGAATTTAATAAAGATGGCAGATATTATTGACGCAGTCGGGTTTTTGTTTATCTTAAATATTTCTGTAACATCTTTGAGTACACAAGTAACAAGTACGTTTGAGAATAGTAGCCTGTTAAAATTAAGTAGGTCTCAAATAGCTTGGTTGGTTGGGTAGCGTTTGAGTATTCGAGCTTATGATTACCAGTTTTTTTTATGGCGTTGAATGACCAGACGAGCATGCCGTTCGCCTGATGGTAAACGACACGACCACCTATAAACAGTAGCAACACCATCCAGCACCTTGAATTACAATACTGTGTGGCATTCCACTGCGCTCGTCATCCTGAGACATAAGATGTTAAGTCTCATTATGTCCAGTAGTTACACTGGCTACAATGTGCACCCACACTGCTGCTTGGCGATAGAAATAGACATTGCGGTGGTCCCCACCCAGACTGACCCTTACATATGAGAGACCTACCACCAGTGAAAATCACCAGTTATCATTGTTATAATAATATACCAGAATGCCTTAGATCTTTGCAAATGTATGAAAAGAACTATGAATGTGGAAGAAGCGAAAGAGGTGTGTCAAGATCGTAGCATGTGGCGCTCAATAGTCTCTGCCTACCCCTATGGGATAAGGGCGTGAGTGTGTATGCGTGTGTGTGCCTTAGATCTTTTAAAGCATGGACAAATTAGTAAGTACATCATCTGATGTTAAGTGTTCTTTAATAACCCATCAATTAGATATGCTATTTACGCCTAAGAAATCAGGAAAGATAGGTACAGTCATCTATATGCCTAGCTGAACAAGTTCAAAACTTCAAACGATCACTACACTTTTGTGTTCTTACCAATTTTCGTTTTCTTTTACATAAATAAAATATAGGAAATTTACTTTACCTCATACAAAGAAAAATAAAAAACTAAACGCGAAGAGGTGATTTGAAATTTTGAATTTGTTCATTTACTTATATGGCTGACTGTAGATACTGAGGGTACATATTAAATATATTACGTCACAAAATTATGTCACCCAGTGTCTATTTCAGGACCTTTCTCGAATATCTCAAACGGCGAAATGTCCTTATAAAGTTGAGTTTCAAACAAAAGTACTTACGGAGGGTCGCGTGCAGCGCTTTATGACTGTTTTTAGGGGCCCCTGAGATAACGGAGACCCTCGTGTCTTATACGGGTGTAAATTTCACACTGGATATTGTTTTTTTGTTTTGGTATGAAAATTACTGAGAGGTAGTAGGTCTCATACCACTGAGAATAGACTAAGTACCTATAATAGCTCTTAATCTACTTGTTTCATCAGTTAAGAAGCTCGTCGAGATAATTTTCGGGGGGTAACATAGCTTTTCCAACTGATTTTCTAGTAAATGGATTACAACCAGTAAAAATACCCTACATAATTTTGGTAACCGACGAAAGAGGAAAATTTACCCCAATTTCTACTTATTTTTCGACTACACTAGCTAAACATACAATCTATACATAAACTAAACTAAAAATCTATAAATAAACTCAAAAACTACTGAACGGATTTCGATGAAATTTGGCACACGGGTAGATAATGTCCTGGATTAATACATAGGCTACTTTTTATCTCGAGAAAATATTTTTATCCCGGATTGTTTTTTAACGCGGGCGAAGCCGCGAGCAGAAGTCTAGTCTGGTATAAAAGTCAACTATTGCATGCTTAAAAGAGATTGTTTCACCGAACCCACTTTGAAGAGTTTTAAGAGCAAATGGAATAAGAAGGCTGTGAACCCTGTGTGAGGTAGATACCTAGTGTAACCATCTTGAAATATAAAAAATATAACCTTACTTACTGCGCCATAGTCGGATAAAAATGTAAGGAACCTAAATTGTCAGAATAATGTCGCACACAGCCTATTTCAGTTAACTAGGCTATTGGCACGTAACTCAACGACATTTGGCAACTTCTTCCGATTTTTATGGCGCGCCAATGAGACATTTTAATTGTAATATTAACGCTTGCGTATTTTAGGAATGTTTTTTTGCTACGCATTTTTTTCTTTAGGTATGATAAAATATTATTATTTTTCCAAAGCAACTGATGATCGGCGTTATACGATGGTTCCTTAGTCATAATAAATGTCAAGTTTTTGGCGGGATCCTAATTAGTGTAGTTTGTACTTTTTTCACATTCGTAAACCATGGTTAATGGTTAGGGAATCTACCAGTGTTAAATTATTTTGCCTCAAACAAATTGTTGATAAATTTCTCAAAAATCAGGCATTTTTTTTCTCTCTTTGGCAAGGCGAAACAGGTAATTTAGGGATTCAAATACTTAGACCGGATCCGTTCGTCATTCAAAGTTTTGAATTTTAGTGAACCACTACTCTACTCGGGAACTTTGAGTGTAAATTGTTCTCCTTTACTTGTTTGATTCGTGTCCATCCGACTACTGACTGCGGTAAACAGTGTGCACTCTGCACCTTGTGGAGATATTATATTATAACAAGTCTAAATTAGAATTATTATTCTAGTTTCAGATCTAAGGGTAAAAACCCGTAAAGCCCTAGATTCCTGTGCCTTTTATTTATAATATTGTTACGCGCGCTAATACTCGCGGATAGTAGCGCCATCTATTGGCTAAAAGTGGTACTATCCGAATGTGGGAAGTTCGGCGAAGGAACATTCTCGAAAGATCTCGATGTCTCCAGAATGTCGTGGAAACGCGATAACCGACCTATATTTGCGAGAGAGTTCCCGACTATTCCGGATCTTTCGAGAATGTTCCACAGACTACGATAGTAATTGCGGCCGGCGGCCGCGGCCTTGTGACCAAGGCCATTGACCGAGTATAAATGCGGCGCGCGGCCGCCGCCGGGCATTCAGTTTTGCTTAGCGAGCAGAGCGACAAGCGGACTACGAGCGATAACTCCGAGCGACTTGGAAGCGAATTGTGATTTGTGTGAACGTATAGTGAGTGACTATAATTAGTGTATTCGAATATCGTAGTATCCAGTGCAGTGTTTTAATTAGTTTAATTGTAATTATTTGCTAATAAAAACTTAATTGGTACTTTTATCGCAATACCGGCGTTTAATTGTTTAAACCGAACCTAAGCACGTAACATTTGGTGTCAGAAGTGCGATAAACCATGCCGGTATTACCAAAGGAGGACGAAGGTGCTAGTATCCGCACTCGAAGTCAACGCCAACAAGAGATGGACCGAGGGCGTTTCGAGGGCACTCCAGCACAGGTGGTTGGACAACCGACGGGACAGCCTACTCCTGGAACATCTGGAGATTCTACCGCGTTAGTACCTACGGACCTTACTGCAATTATAGCGATGCTACAGGAACAGGCTCGTCGTCAGGAGGAGCAGTTGGCTCGACACCAAGAAGAGCAGGCTCGTCGTCAGGAGGAGCAGTTGGCTCGACACCAAGAAGATCAGGCTCGCCTGTTAAAAGAGCAGGCTGCTCGGCAAGAAGAGCAGGCTGCTCGTCGCCAAGAAGAACAGACGGTTCTGATAAAAGACCTGAGGGCTGCGATCGGCCAGGAACTCAAAGCAGTAAAGGATCATGTCGATCGACATGAAAAGCGTATCTCAGAGGCTGAAGCTCAGATTGCCGATGTCAAAAAGAAGATGGAAACACGCGATAGCGAGACCGTGGTTGCGGCATCTTCAACTCGAGGATTTAAGGTGCCACCATTTGACGGCACATCCTCCTGGTCGGCTTATAGAAAGCAATTCGAAGCCGTCATGCGGGCGAATGGATGGACTAAAGAACAGGCTGGGACTGCACTCACCTTGGGCTTACGCGAGCAGGCCCTAACTATCCTGGAGGCCCTTGGTACTGATGTGACCTACGACCAGCTGATTGAAGCCTTGGAATCTAGGTATGGTGATGCTCATTTGGAACATGTGTATCGCGCTCAGCTAAAAGACCGAGTCCAACGCATTTCGGAAAGTTTACAGCAGTGGGCCCTGGAGGTTGAGAAGCTGGTCCGAAAGGCATATCAGTCTACACCTGGGCTTGTTAATGGAATTCTGGTGCAGGCTTTTGTCGACGGGATTCGAGACCTAGAAGTGCGGGCTGCTGTTAGACTTGGGCACCACGAGAACTTGAAGGATGCGTTGGCACATGCGCTGGAAGTGGAGGCCGTGCGGCAAGATCATCGCGCTCACCGCATTAGAGAGGTTATGGCGACACCCGTACGCCGACGTCCACAGGGCTACAGCCCTCGATGTTTCAACTGCGGAGAAATGGGCCACCTCCGCATGAATTGTGCCAAGCGACGAATTGTAGGGGAAGAAAGAACTGATGAGGAAAGGGTGGTTAACACCACCCAACAGCAGCAGGGAAACGAGTAAAGGCCAGGACTTTGGGGCGGGTGCTGGCCGGTGTCAAAGAAGCCCTAAGAATTTTGATTTCGCAAGCTCATGATGGGAACAGCTTGGTCATTAGAGGCGAGATCAATGGAACAGCCTGTAAACTGACTTTAGACACTGGAGCCTCTCGCACAGTTGTCAGTGCTCGACTAGCAAATCGGTTTCTTTGGAATTACAAGGGTAACCGAGAGAACGTGGAACTTCTAACAGCCACCGGTCAGCACATATCCGTCCGAGGTGAGAAGGTAGTACAATTAAAACTAGGCAATAGAATTTATCTGCATAATGTAATAGTGGCTGACATTGTCGATGATTGCATTCTGGGTCTCGACTTCATGCGAGAACATTGTTGCGAGATAGACGTCAAGCAGGGTGTTCTAAAATGCGGTTCAGAGGAAATTTTTGTGGAAGGAGCACCATCAGGAGGGGTATACTGCTTCAAGAAGACAGTTCTTCCGCCGAGATCTGAAGTGATCGTACCTGTTAGTCTGCCACGGAACTCTGGCCCAAAGGAACGGTGCGTTCTCATTGAGAAGCTTGACAATGACCTTCCATGGAAAATAGCGCGAACCCTGGTAAGAGCTACTAACAAGTCAGCTGTACGCGTACTGAATCTCAGTAATGAGCAGCATGTTATTAGAAAAGGCATGTTAATGGGTTCTTGCGAGGAAGTGGCTTGGTTGCGCACATGTCAAGATCCACCCACTGAGAACATCACACTTGCGAAGTTCGACGTGACGTCACTTTTGAAGGACTGTCATCATTTGTCAAAGGAAGAGGTAAGCCAAGCAAATAAATTGTTAACACAATACGGAGACATCTTCTCGTGCAATGATGCGGACATGGGAAAAACTAATTTAGTCCAGCACAAAATTAATACAGGCAACGAGTTACCGGTCCGTCAGCGACCAAGAAGATTGCCGGTGGCAAGGGAGAAGGAGGTGGATACTATGATTGAAGGGATGTTGAAAGCTGGTGTCATAGAGCCTTCATCTAGTCCTTGGTGCTCTCCAGTTGTCTTGGTGAAAAAGAAGGATGGCAGTACGCGTTTTTGCGTGGATTATCGTCGATTAAACGATATTACAAAAAAGGACAGTTACCCTCTACCTAGGATCGACGACACTCTGGACACGCTTGCTGGAATGAAGTGGTTTAGCACGCTAGATTTGAAGAGTGGCTACTGGCAAGTAGAAATAGACCCGTTAGACAAAGAGAAAACTGCATTTTCTACTGGGAAAGGTCTATGGCAATTCAAGGTTATGCCATTCGGATTGTGCAATGCACCTGCGACTTTTGAGAGACTGATGGAGCTAGTACTGACTGGATTGATTGGAGACGCATGTCTTGTCTATTTGGATGACATTATAATTGTGGGCCGCACATTTGAAGAACATCTTAAAAACCTTGGTCATGTGTTATCGAAAATCCGTGGGGCTAATCTCAAGCTCAGTCCTAAGAAATGTTCCTTCTTTAAACAGCGGGTTAGCTTCTTAGGACACATCATTTCAGCGGATGGCGTTCAAACAGACCCCGAGAAAGTGATAGCAGTCAAGGAATGGCCAGTTCCAAAAGACAAGACACAAGTTCGTGCGTTTTTAGGCTTGTGCTCTTATTACCGGCGATTCGTTAAGAACTTCGCGGATATAGCCAAACCGTTGCATAAGCTCACTGAAGAGAAGAGACAATTCTGCTGGGACGAGAGTTGTGACGTCGCCTTCCAAGCGTTAAAAGACCGTCTGTGTGCCACACCTATTCTGGGTTATCCTGACACGGCAAACGAGTTCATTGTTGACACAGATGCAAGTAATACTGGGATTGGCGGCGTGTTGTCTCAACGGAAAGGCGATAAAGAGGCTGTGATAGGTTACTTCAGTAAATCGTTATCCAAACCCGAGAGAAATTACTGCGTCACCAGAAGGGAACTACTGGCTGTGGTGAAAACCTTGCAGCATTTTAGCAAATATTTGATTGGGCGGAAATTCCATCTGCGAACCGACCATGCTGCCTTGAAGTGGCTATTGCATTTTAAAAACCCAGAGGGTCAGGTTGCGAGGTGGATTGAGTTGCTACAAGAATTTGACTTTGTTATAGAACATCGTAGTGGGAAATCTCACGGTAATGCAGACGCCTTGTCAAGAAGGCCGTGCCCTGATAGCTGTAAGCACTGCACTAAGCAAGAGGGTAAGGAAGCAGTGCCAGTTAGAATGATAAGGGCAGACCTTAGCAGCGAGTGGAAAGGAGAGTTACAGGAAGCGCAGGATAAAGACGCGGACCTCAAACCAATCCTCGAGTGGCTAAAAGCCGGTGCTACGAAGCCCCAGTGGAGTGATATCGCACCGTTAAGTTCCATAACAAAAAGCTATTGGGCCCAGTGGGACAGTCTGGTCATGCAAGATGGGATCCTGTGCCGTAAATGGGAAAATGCCAAGGGGGATCGATGTCATTTACAAATGGTGGTCCCAAAAGCCAAGGTCCCAGAAATACTTCAACTTTATCACAGTGGATGCTCAGGAGGTCACCTGGGAGTCAAGAGAACATTGTTGAAGACCCGTGAGCGATTTTATTGGATCAACTGTAGAGACGATGTTGAGGAATGGTGTCGCAAATGCACGAGTTGCGCGGCTGTGAAAGGTCCCCATACACGTAGCAGAGGGGCATTGAAAATTTATAACGTTGGTGCCCCATGGGAGCGGATAGCCGTGGACGTTGCAGGACCGTTCCCTGTAAGTGACAGTGGGAACAAATATTTTATGGTGGTCATGGATTACTTCACAAAGTGGCCGGAAGTATTTGCCATCCCCAATCAGGAAGCTTCAACAGTCGCGGACAAATTGGTTCATGAAGTCTTCTGCCGGTTTGGAGTACCCCTGGAAGTACACAGTGACCAAGGACGTAATTTTGAATCCCAAGTATTTCAGGAGACATGTCGGGTATTGGGCATTCATAAAACAAGGACCACCTCGTATCACCCACAATCTGATGGCATGGTGGAACGTTTTATTCAAACGTTGGAGAGATACCTGGCTAAGGTCGTAGAAAACAGGCAAAAGGACTGGGACAAGCACATTCAGCCGTTTCTCCTATCCTACAGAAGTTCAGTCCACGAGAACACGGCAGTGACTCCAGCTTTCGCTAACTTCGGACGAGAATTGCGACTGCCTGCTGATCTTATTACCGGCATTCCTCCTGACACTCCGCGCAGTGTAACGGATTATGCGGACGATCTGCGCAAAAGATTGAATGACGTATACGAGCACGTTCGACTATCAGGTCAACAGATGTCTGAGAGGATGAAGACCCGTTATGACCGAAAAGCGAACAATAGCGGTTTCGAAGAGGGCACGCTGGTATGGCTGCACAATCCGGCTCGAAGCAAAGGCAAGTCACCTAAATTACAAGCCAAATGGGATGGACCCTATAGAATCGTGACCAAGATAAATGACGTCACATACCGTATACAGAAAGGCCAGCGAGGTACACCCAAAATTGTTCATGTTGATCGGTTAGCGCGCTATTATGGTTCTAACGATGCTCGGGACGAGCATGTCTTGGGAGGGGGCAGTGTTACGCGCGCTAATACTCGCGGATAGTAGCGCCATCTATTGGCTAAAAGTGGTACTATCCGAATGTGGGAAGTTCGGCGAAGGAACATTCTCGAAAGATCTCGATGTCTCCAGAATGTCGTGGAAACGCGATAACCGACCTATATTTGCGAGAGAGTTCCCGACTATTCCGGATCTTTCGAGAATGTTCCACAGACTACGATAGTAATTGCGGCCGGCGGCCGCGGCCTTGTGACCAAGGCCATTGACCGAGTATAAATGCGGCGCGCGGCCGCCGCCGGGCATTCAGTTTTGCTTAGCGAGCAGAGCGACAAGCGGACTACGAGCGATAACTCCGAGCGACTTGGAAGCGAATTGTGATTTGTGTGAACGTATAGTGAGTGACTATAATTAGTGTATTCGAATATCGTAGTATCCAGTGCAGTGTTTTAATTAGTTTAATTGTAATTATTTGCTAATAAAAACTTAATTGGTACTTTTATCGCAATACCGGCGTTTAATTGTTTAAACCGAACCTAAGCACGTAACAATATGATAAAAAGTCAAATTAAATAAACTGTGACGATTCGAAATTTGAATCCAAAATAGTTACGAATTCAAATTAAAAGAATGACCTCCCCTCGGCCCTCCTTAATTCATTATGCCCTAGGCCTTGGCTTCATAGACAAAACCTACTCAGTATTATAAACCCTAATTAACAATCAACATTGGGTCACGTAAAGAGAGTCTTAATTCGCCTGACCAGTCGCCAGTTGATACAGATTTAAAACAGACATATCACTTTAATAATTAAGTACTTATATTGATTTTAGTAGTTAATTTTCACTGGTTTCTAAGTTATTGTGTATTATTACTGGTGGTAGGTCTCTCATTATGTAAGAGGCCGTCTGGGTGGGTACCACCGCAATGTCTATTTCTACCGCCAAGCAACAGTGCATGCACTGTTGTGTTTCGGTTTGAAGGACATTGTAGCCAGTATAACTACTGGACATAATGAGACTTAACATCTTATGTCTCAGGATGACGAGCGCAGTGGAATGCCACACAGTACTTTGTAAGTCAAGGTGTTGGATGGTGTTGCTACTGTTTATGGGTGGTCGTATCGCTTACCATCAGGCGAACGGCATGCTCGTCTCGTCATTCTATGCTATAAAAAAAAACAAAATTATCATTTATAATTCGCTGAACAATAAAGGAAAACATTATGAGAAGACTTACATACTTAAGAATTTTGCTACAATTCTTGTTCGTGAATCAGACAATTCTCCCATTTTATCAATACGTTCTCAGGCGGATATTAAAAAAATCAAAAGTAACAAAAGCGGCCAAGATCCTATTATTTGTGCAAACGACATTCAAAATAGTAACACTCAGAACCGCACTGCTTAGTTACTCTGAGATGATCGTATATATTAACCCTCCTTATATAATTAAATATCACTTCAAATTTTATAATTGTAAAATAGCTCAACTTACCTACCAACACTTAAAATGTATTACTACTTTTGGTGCAATCAATAAAACTTCCATTATCGTGCTTACCAATGCAATAGCTCAACTACTTTTTCTACAATTAAAGCGTATAATAACTTTTAGTGCAATCAGCATAGCTCTCATTACTGTGCTTATGAAGAACATGGCCACTTTTAAAATACTGCTCAATTTAAAACTAATTATTATTACTATTGTTAATGGCCCTGGATAATCTTGTATTATATTACCAAAACTGTGGCGGCACTCGTACTAAGCTACATGAATTATATATAAATATACTATCGCACTCCTACGATGCCATAATCCTAATTGAGACCTGGCTTACTCCCGGTATTGCGGACAGTGAGTTTGTGGATCAACGTTACTCAGTTTATAGGTGCGACCGTGATCGCATCGTTACAAAGAAAAAGGATGGCGGTGGAGTCTTAATACTTATTCACAAAAGACTTTGTCCCTCCCGCATAACTCTGGATCAGTCGGCAGAATCACATATGATGTGCTTTGAACATGTATTTGCGTCCATACCTAGCTCAGATCCTACAAAACGTCATGTCCTAGGTGCTGTATACATACCCCCTAACATGCGAAATGAAACTTACAAGTTGCATTATGACGTAGTTTCGAAATTATTTCAGTCAATGGACATAGTTAACATCTTAATAGCGGGAGATTACAATCTGCCACATACCGCATGGATCAACAACCACTCCAACTCTGGTAGTTATTGTAGTGGTACCACACACTTAAGTGACAAACTAAAAACTTTTATGTCTACAATAAATGTGTCTCAATACAATAACATTGCGAATGGATACCAGAATCGACTACTTGACTTAGTGTTTTCAAATGCTGCTTGCTCGGTTAATCAACCTTTGTCGGCCCTCTTAAAACCCAGTAATTTTCACCCGCCATTGATGATTGATGTAGGATTTTCTATGACGCAGTCTAATATAAAAAGTAAATCCAGTCCCAGATTAAATTTCCGTCGGGCAAATTATGACATGATTAACCTAAGGCTCAGGGAAATAGACTGGAATTCTTTGTTATTTCCACTACCATCCGAACCAGCTTTGGAAGTCTTCTATAACAATATCTATGATATAATCAATGATAATACGCCGGTATTTTCCAATAGGCGTTCAAAGTTCCCACTGTGGTTTTCGCGTTCACTTATCCACATTTTTAATAACAAAAATAAAGCTTGGACTCGATGGAAGAGGTACAATAACCTTTCAGACTATGAAACCTTTTCCATTTACAGGACACGATTCAAGTCTGAATGTGTCAACTGTTTTTCTACCTACATAAACTCGGTGGAGGAGAGTATTCCAAGTAATATAAAATACTTCTGGTCCTATATATCTAACAGAAAAAGTAGGTCAGGAATTCCTGCAACTATGATGCATGATACACAAACTTCCAAAGACCCACTTGAAATATGCGAAATGTTCTCACGTTTCTTTAGGTCGGTATATGAACCCTCTACACTCGGTACAACCTGGGCACCACCCCCTGACAATCCCACAGGCAGTGTTAACTTTACCACGATATCCATCGGTCCTGCTAAGATTCAGAGAGCTCTCAAGTTTCTTGATCCTAGTAAAGGACCAGGCCCAGATGGCATTCCTGCTTTATTCTTGCGACGTACAGCAGATAATATACATATTCCCTTGTATATAATTTATAATAAATGCCTTAGGGAGGGCTCATTCCCCACTATTTGGAAGACTGCAAACATAACTCCTGTGTTTAAGAGTGGTTCGAGAAACAACGTAGAAAACTATCGCCCTATCTCCATTCTTTGCTCTATGTCAAAGCTATTCGAAAGTCTAGTTCACGCCGAAATATATCCAGTTCTACATAGTACTATACTGCCTCAACAGCATGGCTTCGTGAAACGCAGATCAACATGTACAAATCTTATATGTTTCACGAGTACGCTCTTTGAAAACATGGATAAAGGATATCAAACTGATGCTGTATACACAGACTTTCAGAAAGCTTTTGACAAAGTTGATCACGAACTACTCCTGAATAAATTAGCGTTTAATGGTATAAGAGGAGATCTCTTGCGTTGGTTTACTTCTTACATATGTAATAGAGTGCAAAAAGTTGTTTTAAACGGATATCAGTCCGGTAACATACAAGCTACATCTGGCGTTCCGCAAGGTTCTATTCTTGGTCCTTTGCTTTTTATTCTATGCATAAATGATATAGATAAATGTTTCCAGCACTCAAATTTTCTTTTGTATGCGGATGACCTTAAGGTGTATAAAAGTATACGCTCTATTAATGATTGTCATCTGTTTCAGCAAGACTTGGACAGACTATCTGTATATTGCAAACACAATAAGCTCTTCTTAAGTATTCCTAAATGTAACAGCATAACATTTACCAAAAACAAAAATATTATTAATTATACGTATAAGCTGAGTGACGTTGATCTTACAAGGGTCACTTCATTGCGTGACCTCGGTATTCAACTAGATATTAAGTTAACTCTTGATACACATATAGATGGCATAGTAAATAAAGCCTATCAAATGTACGGGTTCGTTATGCGTGCGAGCAAGGATTTTAAAAATGTAGCCACTTACTTAACACTATATAAGACGTTGATAAGATCCCAATTAGAATATGCTTGTTGTGTTTGGAATCCTTTATATAACAAGTATGTGGAAAAAATTGAGCTATTGCAACGAAAATTCCTTCGCTCTATGCATTATAGATGCTACCGCGTTCGTCTTACGTACAAACAATTACTTAGTAGGTACAAGATGCTTTCATTAACATCGAGACGCGCTCAACTTGAAGCAATGTTGCTATATAAAATTTGCCATAGTGGCGTTGATTGCACCGAAATAAATAATAAATTATACTATATAGTTCCGAGAACAGTGCATCGACGTGAGGTGAGAGCGCGCACACTCTTTGCGGCGGGAACTTGCAGAACCAATGCCGGTGAGCGTTCTCCCCTACGTCGACTCGTTAATAACTACAACAAGCACTTTACAGATATTGATTTGTTTGCACTAACTGAATTTCAATTTAAAAGGAAAATTGTAAAGGTCCTCTGCAAAGAGTGACTCGTTTAAGTACTGCTGTTGTATCCAATAACAATAGTGTCTCTTTTTTAAGTTTGTTACAATAAATTTTTAGACTCCTGAAGAGTATTAATGTTAATATTATTATTGTTATGCGTATTATATTGTAACGCCATATAATAAGTATGCTCCTAGCATAGTCTTACAATAATACCACCTATATAATCCGTGGAAAATGGTGTGGATTGTGCATTTACTAAACGTTTTGTAAAATACTAGGTACCTAATTTGTAATGTACAATTGTTTATTTTCCCTAATAAATAAAATAAAATAAAAAAAATAAAATTCTAAGTAGAATTTCGAGGGTAGGTATGTGAAGTCTGCCAACCTGCACTAGGCCAGCGTGGTGGACTAAGGCCTAAACTCTCTCAGTAGAGGAGATCCGTGCTCAGCAGTAGGCAGTATTATGATAGTAGTTGTACGGTTTCATAATCTTTAAATTGAAAAATACGATAAGTTCAACGTCGATTTAACGTGAAATCGAATGGACAGAACTCGTTAAAAAGCTATTAAACGTAGGCTTAACTCTCAGGTAAATTAATTTATTTGTACTTTCAACGAAATTTCCAATGAAAATATTTCACTTTTTTATTCAGTTCACGTTATACTGACAAGCGCATTTAATTGCATTAATACCTCATCAAGAGTGAAAACCCTCTTTATGATCCTGAAAGATATTTTAACAAAGACAAACGAACGAGTAGCAGCCATTTTTTATTGGTGGTAGGTCCCTCATATGTAAGAGTCCATCTGGGTGGGTACCACCGCAATGTCTATTTCTACCGCCAAGTAGCAGTGTGCATGCACTGTTGTGTTTCAGTTTGAAGGACATTGTAGGCCGTGTAACTATCGGACATATGAGACTTAATATCATATGTCTCAGGATGACGAGCACAGTGGAATGCCACACGGTACTTTCAAGTCGTCAAGTCAAGTCAAGTAAGTCAAGGTGCTAGATGGTGTTGCTACTGTTAATGGATAGTCCTACCTATTGCTTACCATCAGGCGAACGGCATGCACGTCTCGTCATTCAAAGCCAAAAAAAATATATTCTTCCTGTAAAAATAACATTTAAAATGAAAGTCATAAGAGCCATAACGCGTCATAGTTTAGGCAAACGTACAGTGCGGCCTCTAAATTGTGACCAGTTTGAAGTTAGACACGACACCCGTCCTCTAAATCTGTCGTCACCCTCTAGTCTCTACAAAGAAAGGTATTAACGCTACCCCTGACCAACTTCAAGCCGACTGGACCATGACTAAGGCATTGTTTCATCCATTTTCAGTAAAGTTAACGGTCTTATTAAACTTGTAATTTTCCAGTGTGATTTGAGCCTTAACTTTACCTGACCACGAATAAAACAACGCCTAAGGGCCGTACTGTATCTAAGTTCGTCTCTTAATACTTGTGTATTAATAGTTCCATACATTATGTCTAATAATAATAATAATAATAATAATGTAACATTATGTCTACTTGAGATGTAACTCAAACTTGAGATTGAATTATTAATACCGCCCTTACTGTCCATTTACAAACTAGCCGTTATCGATTACTTATTAATTGTCGTGTTATAATAATTATTCTACCTCTGTAGCGTAGCTGTATGTAAAAACGACTGCAGTGCTGAGGTCTCGGGTTCGATTCCCGGGCCAGGTAATAATATTGGGTTTTCTACTTAGTATCAGCCCGGAGTCTGGAGTTTTTACCCGATATGGCAATTGCCTCGCATCTTATTACATCATGGGACGGAATACGCACAGCGAAAAGTGGGTGCACTTGTTGAGCCTCTGCCTACCCCTTCAGGTATAGAAGGCACATAATTATTCAATGATTAAACAGCCCACATATTCTAACCTTACAAACTAGGCTGAGTAATCGATATAATGTAACTGTGACTAATAATCTAGTAAAAATATGCAATTTTTAAATCTTCCTACTTCACCTAAATTCATATATTTGAGATATTGTTAACCGACTATACAAACACGGGTTAATGAAACATAAACACAAGATTACATTGTGCGGAAATTATCGGAGTTTGAGAATAATGCGGTGAGGTTCGTTTTAATTATGTTTATTTTATATAATGTTGGCAACACAATTACATGGAACAGATTAGGTTAGGGATGTATGATGGTAAATTTCTGAGAAATTTCGTGAAACACGAAATGGATAACATAGTTTTGAAATTAACTAAATATTATAGACACGTAATATATCAGGAAGGTAAAGACGTAGACCGTCCCACAATTTGTACTTTCTCTAACCTAGTAGGAAACAATTTTAATTGTTATTGCCATAGTCCATAGATGTAGAGTAAAATATTGATTTATAATTGATTAGGCTTAAAAACTCTCTCTTACTCTTTTTAGACCTCAGAATAAAATTGAACCCACTATCTCAACGGTTAGAGATAATTAAATACGTGGCAATCAAACCAATCAGACAGATTCTAAATGGGTTATCAAAAAAAAAAATATTTTTGTAATAAATTTTAAATTCAACTGTTTTGTTGCAGTTATTGAAGGTTGGAACAAAGTAATTCTTGCAAGCTAGTAATACCATTCTAAAAAGTCAGCACAAAAAGCCAACGAAGCTCAAAATGAACTTACAAAATATGACATTGTTATTAATACTATTATTTTATACACATAAAAAAATATCATGCCAAGAAAAACACTCCGTACTTCGATATTTAAAACCAATAAATTCCCATGGCTGCACGTGGTGTAATCTCAAGCCTCATATAGAACAAATTAAAAATAACAACATAAATCAAATGCAAAGGGATGTGCCGCTAAAGCCACAGGTTTTTATGGATATTTTTGATTTACCGGTTTACGCTGCCATGGCGAAGGAGAAGAATAAAATAAACAAAAATGTGCTATCGAAGATAATTGATAGGATTTATATGCCGTGAAAGTTGCAATAAAAAATATGGAATTAACATTTGTTTTCAATTTAAACCCCTCAGATTAAAACTTTACTTTAGTAAACCTGATACTGTTATTACCTACTTACATTAAAATCTCTTATGGCCGAAATTATTAAATGATCTTTATCCATATCTCGAGATTGATGGCGCAAATGGACCAATCACTGCATACCTATTTTGTTTCTTAATCTGGATAGGTCTAGAGATAACCATCGATCTCGAAATCATCTGAAGGTACTAATCAAGAATGTTTTTAAATTTCGAATGTTTTTAAAATATAAGTCAGACGTTTTTTGAGGCCAGCTACATACCCTACACAGTTCAGCTGATAGTAGCCGTGTTGTGTCATCCGTGGTCAAGTTAAGTTAACGGTCTGATTAGAGTGGTCGAGCGCGCAATGCCTTCGCCTCGATGTATAATTCGCCAGTGTGATAAGAGCCTTAATTTTACCAGACCACGGATGTAACATCCCAGCCTAAAAGATCGTCATCGCCTATGATAATAGTAAAAACCAAAGGTATGTTGGATTCAAAACAATGGTAGAAAAAAATTGTGTAGATATAGCACCAACAACTTACTGAACCAAATGCAATTAACGCCACTAAATAATTTTTAGTACCTACCTACAATTCAAAAAAATATCTTAGGTTGTCCTAGCCACTGTTATGTTCTCAATGGATTTAACCCTACAAGTATGACTACCTCGCGTTACAGCAGTATATTTTTTGATAACTACACTGAAACCAACAGTCTCGTAATAATAAATTAAAATTTTACAATACTATGCATAATAGGATTCCTTGATTGCGTTTTTACATCAAAAATCTCAACGTTTAGTAACACAAAGCCATGATCTCAAGAAACTTTATAAAATGTACAATTTTATTACAATTTCTAACAAATGTTATCAATGGCGATTCTATTATAAAATTAAAAGATTTGTCACAAAACGATCTTAAGTCCGCCATTTTGAATATTTTAAAAGAAAGTGCTGGAAGTAACCGCCATCTTGCTGAATATCTACATGTAAAAGATGAGAGAGATGATAAATTCTTCGGAAAAAACGTAAAACCTAAATTAATGAAGAGAATACACGGTTATGAAGTGCCATTTTATAAATATGACCACGAAATCAAAAACTTTTATCAGCCATTGAAAAATGTTGAAATAAAAAAACCGATATTAAATATTCAAGAACCAACTAATAAAAATAACCAGAATAAACATGCCATATTAATTTATATAACCAAAGGGAGGTTCAATGAAAATCCAAAAATGCAATTTTTAAACACAATTAAAAAAATATTCAGCATGGCAAAGGAAAAAAAGTTAAAAGATTTGTTTAGTAAAATAGGACATAAAAGACATTCTAGAAAAATATACACAAAAAGCGGAGAAATACACGATCCGTTAATACCTGGGTATTTAGTTAAAGTGGAAACAACAACGCCGCTGCCGAAAAAATGGCTGCCCCACTACCCGTACTGGAATTATTGGACGGTAAGTTATTATATACTGGAGTTAGAATCTTAAGGGCGGTATTAATAAATCAAACTCACATTTGAGTAACATCTCAAGTAGACATTGAATGTATTGAACTATTTAATAAACCAAGCTTAAGCTGTCGTTTAAGAGCTTTTTCTCAGCTAAGTAAATGCTATTACACAAACAAGACATAGCTGTCAAAATCAGTCATATTTTGTAACTTAAGATGTTATTTGAGCTGATGTTAATATGGGCTTAATAGCGACAATCTTAAGATGGTTAATTTGACAACGTCTCAGCTGATATCTCAATTCGCATAGAAAATGAGCTGTATCTATAAATACGGTCCTATGAGCTATAAGAATATATTTTTTGTAGTAACATACTGTAGTAATCAATTTCTTCTAAAGTGCTAACGATAAATAAATTTAAAGCACATTCTATAACTCCCAAAATAAAATACTGGTGGTAGGTGCCTCTTATGCGAGGGGCCGTCTGGCTAGGTACTACCGCAACGTCTATTTCTACCGCCAAGCAGCAGTGTGCATGCACTGTTATATTCCGGTTTGAAGGAGCCAGCGTAATTACTGGGCATTATGAGACTTAACATCTAATGTCTCAGAGTGACGAGCGCAATGGAGTGCCACGCAGTAATGCCAATGAGTAGGTACATCACCAAGTCCTAGGTTTGATTCTCAGACCTTGCAACTGCATCAAGTTTTTATACACAAGATCACCACCCCCTTATCAGTTGAACGTAATGTTAGAGCCACAAATGGGTTTTTACACGCTTTATATTAGCTTTACTTGTATGTATGTTTGTATGTTGGTAACCGACCACTTTGGGCGCGATTTTGACCCACTTTAAACGGTCACATTTTATTCAAACTTTGTAGATTTGTCGAGGACCGATGACAATACACTAATTTGATAAGATTATGCCATTATTCAATTTGCAAAATGAGAGTTTTTGTCAATTTATATTTATTTTAGTGACATCTGTTGGACAATAGTAGAACAGAACTAAAAAAAATAATAGTTTGAAACAACTAAAAACACGCTTTATAGAAAATCCAACTAAAAAATAGAAAATAAATTTGAATTAAGAATAGTGTAAATAAGAAAAAATGTATTTTATTGTAAGAAAAGCGTGGGGTGCTTTTTAAGATATTATCAAAATGATATATAATACTTCTACTCATATTATCTGTCAATAAAATATTTATACACTTTTTCTTATTTACACTATTCTTAATTCAAATTTATTTTCTATTTTTTAGTTGGATTTTCTATAAAGCGTGTTTTTTAGTTGTTTTAAACTATTTTTAATACATCAATGCACAAATTACATAAAAAATCTAAGTTTCAATTACTTCATATAAAAGTAGAATCTTTATTCTACTTTACTGCCTCGGTGGCGTAGTTGTATTACGGTATGACTGCAAAGCTGAGGTCTCAGGTTCGATTCCCGGGACGGGCAATGATATTGGGTGTTAAATTCAGTATCAACCGGGGTCTGGAATTTGTGCCCGATATGGCGATAGGCTCGCCCCCATCACATCATGGAATACGCACGCCGACTGGGTGCACAAGTTGCGCCTCAGCCTACCTTTGGGGATAAAAGGCGTGAGTGTGTGTGTGTGCTTATTCTACTTTATTAAGGTTTTTAACGAAATGTAATTCTTTAGATACTATTTTAACCAATGATGTAGCTTGATATAAAGGTCCCTATATCTAAACTTGTTGGTGGTCCTTTCAGCGCCAGATTTATACTTTCCTTAAGTACAGGCCACTCTGTGCCATCCCGCATTTACGCGTCTGGAGGCCTATTATACAGGAGCAAGTCTCCGAACGTTTGGGTCTCCGAAGTTTAGCGTATGAGCTACGAGGCCCCTAGAGCTCCGGGGCCCCGTATCACTGACTCTCACCTTTCACTTCACCCCTTTTCAACCCCTGTTTCAGTACGAGAAGACCCTGCACGAGGACGACTGCCCCGAAAACTTCATCGACATGAACGGACATTGTATGGAAATACCGCCCCCATAAAAAAAACTCAATTTTTTCAATACTTTATTTCATTCACAATGTTTGCCTTAAAACTACACACGGTGGAAGCTATGCGATGCTATACCAAACGACTGTAATAAGGAAACGATCGCTATATTCAGATCCAATGGGGAAATGGACCATCAGAATAAGTTAGTATTAATTACAAGAGTATTTCGCAAAATAAATTTACGTAACGAAATAGTTTATCTACAATAATATTATAAAGAAGAAAGATTTGTACGTTTGTAACAAACTCAAAAACTACTGGACCGATTATGAAAATTCTTTCACCAATATAAAGCTACATTATCAGCGAGCAACATAGGCTTACTTTTCCCGGGAAAACATCAAGCGGGACTTTATCCCGGAAAATCATTTTCACGCAGGCGAAGCCGCGAGCAAAAGCTACTCTATATAATTTGATACAACGAATGTATTAAGACAAACAAAAAAACGGAATCGGAAAATTTCGGAACATTATTTCATAAAAACTATTTCATTACGTACATTCATTTTCAGAAATACTTACAAAGATCTTATTTTAATCGGTTTATTTTCGAGATCAATGCAGATATATTGATTACAATCGTTTTCATTCTAACCTTTAGAAGATTTAAAAAAACATTTTTAAAAGCGATAAAACATTGACATCAATCGTGTAAAATTATAGCTTGGCATCGCTTCGACCATGTAGGACGTTAGAGAGACGCAAAGAGAGCTAAGAAATGACACAGCCTCTAATATAAAAAAATGCTTAAAACCAATGAGATTCTATATAATACAATAAATATATATTTTTCTATCTAACATTAATAAATATAAACAACCCTCTTATTGAAAAGAAAAATAATATACATACAATAAACAAATACCGATAAATAAAAAAAAAGACAATAAAGGAGATGTCCGCTTTTTGTATGAGTGCTGGGCCTCAAAATCTAACAAGGCTCAAACTTTAGGCATGTTAAAAGGGCAAAATATGGAACTTAAATCCATTAAAAAAATATTTTTAGACCCCTCCATTCATAACCAACTTTTTTAAAAATTTTCATATAAAGTGTAGTTTTCAAGCCAAACAAAATTACATAAATCTCAAAATCGGAGGTCTTTAAAATTAAATGATTTATTACAAAAGGTTCGTTTTCAGGAGTTCTATCCAAATATATATAAATTGTCTTGTTTAGAATTTCAGGCCCCGTTTTTGGACATGTCCTTTGACCTCTTCTCTCTTAACCGGTCAATATTCACTTTTCTGGCAACATTGCCATTTTTTTTGTAACTTGAACCTTATGCGCCGCTGCGTAAAAACGATGTCCGCTTAATTGACAGGTGACGTCATGGCTGGATCTGGCCAAGCGAATATTGACCGGTCAAAATAAAGAAAAACATATATGTACATTAAATTTACATCAATAACAATGATAAAAGCTGGACTAAATATTTTTCATAAGCAAAGAAATGTAGAAAATATTACTCTAAATTCGCTTAAAATTACAGCCATTCGAAAGCGGGTTACTTATGCGACATTCATGTATATTTTTACGATAAATTAATAGTAAAACCAGGTATATTAGTAAAACCGGGTAAAGTTCCAATATATCCGGGTCAGATCAATAAAAAAGGATGATATAATTTAAAATGAGGTCTAGGACAGTATATTGCTGATAAAATACAATGAGAATAATAATTTTCACAAAATTCATTATAATAAACCACGTTCCAAATCTGACCCGGACATATAACTTACCCGGGTCCATAATGACCCGTCTATATTAGCACGTAAGTGGGCGCCGTCTCAACACCACAGTTGTTGTTCTTCATCGACATCAGCACGTAGCCATCGTTGCCCCATAGATTTGACCAGGAGTTCTTGATGAGCCAATACTTCTGCCCATTTAGAACTCCGTAACCGACGGCTAAGACAGCGTGGTCAAGCTCGTCTATTTTATTTTTACTGTAAATAAATATTGCAATGATTATCTTATTTAACATGTAAATAAAATCTATACTATATATTATAAAGCTGAAGTTTGTTTGTTTGTTTGAACGCGCTAATCTCAGGAATTACTGGACCGATTTTGAAAATTCTTTCACTTGTAGGAAGCTACATTACTCCTGAGTGCTATAGGCTACTTTTTATCCCGGAAAACTTTTCTACGCGGGCGGAGCTGCGCGCAAAAGCTTGTTGTCAATAAAAAGTAAAAATAAATAGAATTGGCCATCAAGAGAAACTAAGTTAAAATCACGTCCTATATCAACGATGGGTCAATTTTTACCCTGGTATAATAAGTACCATTTGAAGTTTTCTCTGTGTTTTGTTACATTACATTATGTAAAAAATACGTCTTTATAAAAAATATGGTTACTGATCACCAGCCCTACTCATGTATGAAATCAATGTAAAATCACCACCACCAATGTATAAATAAAAATTATATTACTTACCATTTCTCTTCATAATACACGCCATTCGAGTAGAAACTGAAGCTCTTGTGCGAAGCGTCGATGGCCACCGATATTGGGCCGTGTTTGAATATCGCCAACTGTGAATATTAAACGTATAAAATAACCATAATGTGACGGATAGTAGACGTGAAAACACCGCTGCCTACCCTTGAAAAGGAACGAAGACGTTATGCAATCTGTGTATATCTACAAAATGATAGTGGTGGGATATCGCTTGATAGCGACCGCTGTTCATATGGTAAAATAACTACCATAGTGACTAATTTCTGACTCATTAATGCCAAACGTATCCTCAATTGCGTACTTAGCAGGTATAAATGCAGAAAGGAAGGCCGATATAATCCTGCCATCCGACGAGGGACGCAATATCGATCAATAGTCATTATACCCTGCCTAAATAGTACTTACTTTTAGGTAAAGTTTGGTAACTTTCGCTTACCAAATTGAAAAAAAACTCAATAAATAATTTGTGGACCCACCTTAAGCGCGTTTTCGTCGTTTGTGGTGACATTCACCCATCCAGAGATGGAGGTAACAGCCGTGACGTTGTCAATGTGACAGTAACCATCCTGTAACAAACACATCGTTAGCTACATATTATGAAAGTTTTTGTTCCTTCATCCTTCTGTTACGAAGTAACGAAATGGTGTAATTTTTCACATAGTTCGTGAGTATGGTACAAATTTAGCAAAAATGAAAAATGTCTATTCTGGGAAAAGAATCACGCGGACATAGCGCCGTACAAAAGTTAGTAATTAAATAATCTGTATTAAATAGAGTAAAGAAATTCCTTTATACACAGATCAATTTATAGGCAATGACGTCGCACATAGTATCATGTATCACGTTAGGTGACAATTCATTCAGTGCCAATAAGAAAACCAAGCATTAGATTATCGAGGCGACTGTCTCACTAACCTGTCCCAAATATCCGCCATAGTCCTCCTCAGTGGGCAGCCCGTGTCTCATGATCCACTGGTACGCTCTGAAGTCCTCGCCACCGTCACAACCGTTGTTGCCGAATCTGAACATAGTATAAAAAAATGTTATCTCGTTTCTACAAATTCTGGCTTCAATTTGGATGAAAAGTAGAAACGTTTCGTAGAAGTAAATAAGAAAAGTGGCACGCTCTGCGTTACAAGACGGGCAGACGACCTTATAATGATCGCTAGAAATCGCTGGATGCAGACCACTTCCATAAAGTAGTAAAGACTTTGGAGGAGGCCATGTTCAGCAGTGGACATGTGTTTGATAATGATGATAAAATACATACAAAATACACACTCACGCCTTTTATCCCTGAAAGGGTAGGCAGAGGGCAGCGACTATATAGCCCCTAGACACCTAATGCCCAATATTTTCTTTCAAATGAATTCTGTCAACTACTTGAGGTTTGAGGAAGCGGGGTACCTGCATTACGATTGGGCCTGCCGACATAATTATGTTTTACGTAGCCATAGAAACACTATTTTTATTGGGTGCGTCACTTGTCATGTAATGCTAAACAACTAAGCAATAGAGATAGCGTAAAATGCACTTAAGTCAGAAAGAAATGCAAATATAGTTTGACAGTAACGTTCCTCAATGTTAAAATTTTAAATACATCATGGCCGGTATAAGATGAATTTCGATATTTTTTTAAAAATAATTGATAAGTCAAATTATTGACATAAATATGAAAAGTAATGTTACTTTTGTGAAAACCCGAAATTTGGTTGTTTTTATAACACCACTGTTTTGTGCAAGGGGCGATTATAGCATTTAGTAAATCGAATTAAAAATTGGAAGATGGAAAATTGGAAGTGTTTACAGCTCACAGTTGTGGTCACAACTGACTTGAAGATATTGAACGACAAGCTACATCTGATCTATTAGTCAGATGTGTTACCCGAAACCGATCGCCTGTTATTAGATGTCTACTGGCTATATGGTCGCTGGCAGAGGGGCAACTAGTGATAGGGTGCGAGCCTATCGCCATATCGGGCACAAATTCCAAACTACGGACTGATACTGAGCAGAAAAACCCAATATCACTGCCCTACCCGGGGATCGACACGAGAGCTCAGCATTGCAGTCGTACCGTAATACAACTACGCCACCGAGGCATAGTAATGATGATGTAACAGAGTGATGACTGACCCCCAGGAGCAGTCGACGAGCGCCTGTTGGCTGAGCCGCAGGAGATGCCCGCCGTTGTGCAGGAACAGCGCGCCCTCCACCGCGCCCACCGTGCCGAACGACCAGCACGAACCGCATACTGACTGATCTAACCACAGCACACATATAAATGCACACACGGTTTTTTTTATTCCATTAAATGACGAGACGAGCATTCCGTTCGCCTGATAGTAACCCATAAACAGTAGCAATACGATCCAGCACCTTGAGTTACAAAGTACTGTGTGGCATTCCACTGCGCTCGTCATCCTGAGACATAAGATGTTAGGTCTCATTATGTCCAGTAGTTACACTGGCTACAATGTCCTTCAAACCGAAACACAACAGGTCTAGAAATAGACATTGCGGTGGTACCCACCCAGACAGACTCTTACATATGAGAGACCTACCACCAGTAGACTGAATTTATACATCTAAGTTATGGGTCCAAAAGAACTCACTAACAGACGCGATATCACTTTCTACACACGGGAAACCAGGTTCCAAGTTAAACTAAATTGTGGGTCCAAAACGAATCACTAACGGGTCATTTATATGGTAATTTTTAAATAATTAACGTAGTTGTATGAACCCTGCAATATTATTGTAACTTGTAACTTCTTTGTTGCTCCATCCATAATAATACCCGGGTCGAATATGACCCACAATTGTGATATCTAAAGATTTTTCATAACTATTTGGGCTATATTTACTGTAATGGGAACCTTTAGACTTTATCCAATAGCGCGTAGTTCTGTCGATCCTGGCTTACAAGATTGCCAGGCAGTAGTGATTTATGAGCGAAGGCTAATATCGGATACTACCTTTATTTTTTATTGCTACTGAATGAAGAGACGAGCATGCCGCTCGCTTGATAGTAAGCGATACGACCGCCTATAAACAGAAGCAACCATACAGAACTATTAAGTACAAAGTACTGCGTGGCACTCCACTACGCTCGTCACCCTGAAACATTAGATGTTAAATCTCATAATGTCCAGTAATTACGCTACAATGACCTTCAAACCGAAACACAACAGTGCACGCACACCGCTGCTTGGCGGTTAAAATAGACAAAACAGTGCAAACTATAATTATTGTACCTTTAACAGGGGTGACAGCTCCAAACAGCCTCCAATCGAACTCCGGAGGCAGCTTCACGCTCAGCTCCTCGAGGACGCGATCGCTGTACGGAAACGGAAGTCCCAAAGGACTTGGTCCAGAGTGCCTCCTGCCTCTCAAAGCGGACAGTTCGTCGTCAGTCCTGTCGCTGAGGTGGTTGACGGACATCGTGAAAGTACGGCGAGCTCTGTTGTTAGAGTGGATGAATCTAAAAGAAAATACAGATATTTTTAGTCATTGCCTAAGATGTACCTAAATCAATTTTATGTCTATGGTCCATGCACATTTTTTGTCACAGCAAGGTCTCAACTGCACTTATAGTACTGACATTGTGATGGCCGTTTTGACAGGTTACAATTATAGTGAGATGAAATCTCAATTCATTATCTAATTAACAAAAAATAAAACCGACTTCAAAACCACTACAAACCAAAAAATAATTTAACTTTATATTCGCTTAGTATATACGTATATTTGGAGTCGATGCCTAATTTAAATTGAAAATTGTATATTTGTTCGTGTATTTCCTTAACTTAGCTGGCAATTTAAATTACGCATCGATTCCAAATATACGTATATACTAAGCGAACATAAAATTACATTATTTTTTGGTTTGTAGTGGTTTCAAGTGTTTTTTTTGTTATAAAGTTTTTATTCATTGCTTTTTTGTTAGTTAATGAAATGATGTAAATGAATGGTGTGATGTAGATGAAATGGTGTAAACAATACATCATCAATATACGATTGCAGCATTCGCGGGTCATCTGCTGTTAGTTATTGAAGAGTTCCGTTGTCTATCTCCGAAGATCTTCATCAGATCCTAATAAATTATAAAGGGTGTAAAAGACAGCCTACCGAAAAATGATACCAGGTGTTCAGTACATGATTCTGATACCCCCTGCGTTTGAATTTTTCGTCGGTCTTTTCATGAATTTTTGTAATTTTTTTTCAATGATAACGCAATAAAATCGATACTATTCACTAACACAACCCCACTTTCATTAAAATAACAAGAAGTACATTATTTTCATAATAACAGAAATGTATGTAGAAAAGATAAAATGTACGCACGCGCCCCCAGTCAGCTGTTTTGAAATAGGTATACAGCGCCACGCGCGCCGCGTGCAATGGCCTCGCTGCGCCGCGCCGGGCGGCCGGCCGCCGCGCCGGCCCAAAGGCGCGCCGACGCGCGCGGCGTCCTTTGACTACGAGCGACGAGCGTTGCGAATTTCGGATTATAGAAAATGTGGATTGGACTTATTTAATTTCACTCCTCAATTCATTAACTATGAACGCGAAGTTGTGTTTTTTACGAAAGAATAATGAAATAACGATTTTTATGAGTACTAAAGTAAGCCTTCTTTTAATCATTTTTTATTAAACATTTAAAGTATTTACAATATCAGTTGTAGGAGTTAAAAAAAATAGCTTTGGTAGCTAGTATTAACTGTGAAGGAATATCACAATTTTCCAAAACTCTTAAATGTGATGAACTACCATACTTACCACATCACCACACAAAACTTGGGTGCACTAAGCAATAAAATCTTTTCATTTGTGACGAAACAGGGAATCTTATTTATATAAATGCCCAACTATGGATCCGGCAAATTATTCGTTATTAGGTACTTCAAGACGCAAATAAATTTAATGAAAATGACCGATCCAAATGTTATAAGTCTAGGTAATTTCTTTGAGCGACGCGTGCGACTCGCAAGTAGGTCTACTTTTGGCCCCTGGCGGGTGGCGCGGCGGTTTGTTTGTTAGTTCCGACGCACCTTTCGTCTTGTGCGGATCGTATTTTTTCGTGACGTTCTTATTAATGAGGATTTGTGGTTTATAGGTTTGTTCTTTTCTCAGGATTTCCAGGAAGAACAAGTGTTTTTTTAATGTCTCGGGAGCGGAATAGTGAAATACCTTGACAGTTTCAGTGCACGTGAATATGAACAAATGATAATGTGTTACGGTGAAGCTCGAGGCAAAGAGCAACAAGCTCTTCGACTTTATGGAGAAAAGTATCCTTATAATCGGCACCCAATTGATAAGCGTGTAATAACTCGGGCGTATCAACGTACTTTGGATAACCAGCCGGTAGTACCCAGACAAGAAGGGTCTGGAAGACCCATGTGATATTATTTTGTCGAGTTGAGTTGTGTTAGTCCTCGTATCACGCCGCGGTGCTTTAACCTAAGAACGTATTCGCGCGGTACCCCGCGCCGGCTACTGTAGAGTGTAGGTAGATTTCGATAACTACGCAATGGATCACATACATTTCTGGCCCAAGAATTACGAAATTGTTATGCACACATGTCCGGTACCCGCGGACATCTTTATTTTAATATAGGCATATAATGCTATTTTACTTACAAAAAAATCGGTAGGCTGTCTTTTACACGCTGTATACTTAAACCTCCCCTGAGAAATATCCATTTGAATAACGAAAACCCCATCCAAATCGGATCAATACGGAGAAACGCGCGACCCGACCATACAAATACAAATACGAACACACGCACACACACGCACACCCACACGAACACGCACACACACACACGCACACCCACACACGCACACACACCCACGCCCACACACGCACACGCACACGCACACGCACACCCACACCCACACACACACACAAACACACACACACACACACACAAACACACACACACACACAAACACAAACACACACACAAACACACACACACACACACACACACACACACACACACACACACACACACACACACACACACACACACACACAACACACACACATATGCATACATACATATACATAGACAGATTATCCCTCACCAGTGGACACAATTATGCCGGCCATATCAGTCATTAGTAATTAATTACCTTAGATTTTGTCGGAAAATGTTCAATCTCTTCTCGTGTTCCACGTCGCTGGCGTAATGCTTGTTGTGTTTGGTTTTGAATCTGCAACAACATTAACTGTTATATTGAAATTAAACTATTATAATGGATTTTATCGCGGTTTTTTATTTTATTTTCTCCCGACGTTTCGAAGGCTTTGCAGCACTTCGTGGTCACGGGGCGGACTGAGGTGTTGGTGGTCCGAAAAGTTAGTGTTACAAATCTACCTTCAATTTACAATTATACAATTTAAAGATGTTAGTCATTGTTTGCGGTCCGGTCTACGCAGTAAGAGCTCACAATGTCTTGAGGTCTGGCAGCAGGTCTCTTGGGGCCCGATTTAATTAGATGTATTACCGGGTCCCAGGCTTGTGCAAGTTTCCAACCATCTTCTCTATTGAAATTAGTATATTATGGTAATTATGCTTCCTACCCACCTCCCAAACTCTTGGTCGACATGCGCCCAATGCACAGGGTGTACGAACTCCTTCATCGGGTTGAAGGTGGCCAGGTGATGCTTCCCGGGGCCAGGGAACGAGGTGCACTTCATATCTGAAACAATAAATTATACTGTGAAATAGGGTGTATAAGGTGAAAGGGTTGCGGTGGATTATACGGGTATTTTGGGGGTGAATAAGATGTATGAGGTCAATACGGGTGTGTGGGGCGAATAGGATGTATGGGGGTGAAAAAGGGATGTAGAGGTGCATTGGGGACAAAATAATATGGTGAAATAATCACACGGTTAACCTCGCATTAGCTTGTAAAACTGATTGACAAATAAATTCGTTTAATTTTAGCAATAGTCAAGCTTTAAATATTAACAATTCGGTCCACCAATATTATCGATTATATTCGAATGATATTAAAATATTAGTACACTAAAATGAGTTGCCTAGAGATTCAAATTTAATAACGATGAAATTCGTCATGAAATTAACATACATATAAAGAACAGTTAAAATTCGCAACATGGCCGTACACTATCATCACGCTATCAACCCGAGGGGGTGTCTTACCGTCATCGACGTTGAACACGCTGGGGTCTATCGCCTCCACGTCGTACGACTCGTAGTCCAGGTAGTAGTGATCGAAGTGGGAGCCGAGCAACGAGTTGAAGCCTTTCATCTCGTATCTGAAAACATAGTTAAACTAAAACAGGGCGAATGGCACTCAGGGGGTGCAACGAAAACAAACTTAGATCGAAATTATCATATTATACGAGTGCGTAAAAAATAACTAGTCCGCCATCGTGGGTCGGCCACCATATTGGATTTAGAAATGTCACCATGCATTGTTATCCAAACAAAATTTCATGTCAATCGGTTGAGGATAACTGCATCAAAATTCAGTTGCAAAATTTGTCACGAACATACAAACATTGCAAGTTAAATATAAAACAATTTAATAGGCACATGTTTCCGCCATGTGTTCCGTCCCATGATGTGATAGGGGGCGAGCCTGCTGAGCACAAACCCTCAATATCACTGTCCGACCCGGGATTCGATTCTGGGACCTCAGCCGTGTCGTACCACGCACGCAATACAACTAGACCGCCGAGGCAGTATAATTGTCCCTAAAAAGGCAGAAAAATGTGGTGACATTGTTCTTACCTGACAGGTATGGGTACAGAGTCCCCCCTCAAACTCTTCTTGTACTTCACCCACATAGTGTACTTGTTAATCTTGTCACCAATCGTTTGCACCATCCGCCATTTGGACGTGTCCGAACCTTGCATTGTCTCTGAGCCTGATGAAAAATGATAGCAATGAAGACATTTTGTATTTTTTAGACGAGCATGCCGCTCGTCTGATGGTAAGCGTTACGACCGCTCATAAACAGTAGCAACACCATACAGATCTTTTAAATTACAAAATACTGCGTGGCACTCCACTGCACTCGTCACCCTAAGACAAGATATTAAGTCTCAACACTCAGTAATTACACTAGCTACAATACCCTAGCCAGAATACAACAGAGCATGGACACTGCTGCTTGGCGGTAGACTAAGACATTGCAGTGTTACCTACCCAGACGGCCCCTCTCATAATTACTGGGCATTATGAGACTTAACATCTAATGTCTCAGGGTGACGAGTGCAGTGGAGTGCCTAGCAGTACTTTGTAATTTAAAAGATCTGTATGGTGTTGCTACTGCTTATGGGCAGTCGTATCGCTTACCACCAGACGAGCGGCATGCTCGTCTCGTCAGTCAAAAGCAATAGAAAAAATTTACAATCAGCCTCAAATGTAGCTGAACATATTGAAAATTTCAAAACGCATCTACACATTAAATTCAAACGAAATATTATTTTTTCTCTATCGAAACTAAAGTAAGTTGTAACTACTGGACATAATGAGACTTAACATCTTATGTCTTAGGATGACGAGCGCAGTGGAATGCCACACAGTACTTTGTAACTCAAGGTGCTGGATGGTGTTGCTACTGTTTATGGGTGGTCGTATTGCTTACCATCAGGTGAACAGCATGCTCGTCTCGTCATTCAATGCAATAAAAAAAATAAAAAAAAGCCCTTCCAATTCTATTTTAGATAAGGACACAAAAGTTTTAAAGGCGTACTTCCTAATTAATTTGCTTTCGATTATCTTTAGAACCTCACCGATATATTTGAAGTCGGTCATGTCCGGCAGCACCGACTGCACCTCCTGCGCTTGCTCCTGCGTCGAGTTCACTTGCAAGCATGTCTGTTTGTTCAGCACCTTCTCTGTTGTTATTGGGGCCACCTACGAATTCATAATTAACACCGTAGTATACCATACCAGCCCTGTATTATATACTGCCCACTGCTGAGCACGGGCCTCCTCTACTACTGAGAGGGGTTTCGGCCTTAGTCCACCACGCTGGCCTAGTGCGGGTTGGCAGACTTCACATACCTTCGAAATTCAGATAACTTCTCAGGTATGCAGGTTTCCTCACGATGCTTTTCCTTCACCGTTAAAGCGAGCACATTTAGTACTATTGTTTATAAGGTCTAATTTCACCAATTTCTTATTTAGCGGGTGCTAGTTAATCGGGAATTAAAATTAACGCGAATGTTAAAGTATAGATCATCAAATCTCTCTCTGCCTCGATGACCGTAATACCACGAGTATTATGGTGTGACTTTCAACACGCCGCTTTCAACAGGTCCGTCTGGAAATCTTTAGGGGAGCCCAATGTTCAGCAGTGGACTTCATCTGGCTGATGACGATGACGAGGATAGTAAGATGCAAACCTTTATAGAAGTTCCGTATGGTGGGTACACGGCGCTGGTCAACTGGTATGTCTTAACCATCCCACCATAGTAGTCAATGCGGGACTTGCCATTTTTGCTGTCGTACCTGTTAACAATATATTAAGATCGGTAGAGTAGATTACCCCTGCGTATCTGCAATTGGAGTCAACTTTAGTGGCTAGAAAGCGATTCTGTTTTTGTGGATATTGAAAAATAATTCATACATAGGGTCATTCGGGGCAACAGCACGCAGTGGGTAAAAGTTCGCATGGTCAATATCTCGGAACCTATTGAGGGGGCTCAGACACTTTTTCGGCTTAATCAGGGGCGCGTCAAGGACGATGTCAGAGCCACAAGCTATTTTACCAAGCCTCACTTGTTTAGCGAAAAACGGTGATCAACGTGATTTTGTTGATTAGTAACCAATATTTTGTGCTGGGAAAAAAGTGTACGGCTAGACGGTGCATCAGTTTACAAAAGTACGTTCATTATGTTAATTTTACATGATTATTATAGTATTTATTTCAGTTTAATTCTGTCCTAGAAAATAAATGCGTCTGAAGTAACTTGCGATTGTTTAAAATATTCCCAGTTTGGGTAAGAGTACGAGGTTAATACTACGCACCCTGTTATAACTTCATTACAATGACCGCACGGTTTTTCCTTCTTTAAGCTGCAATTAAGTCGAATATTATTTGTAAAGATTTTTAGACCTTATAGAAAAAAAAATATTCTCATTAAACACTCTGCGTAGTTTTACCCACATAACGGGTCAATAGTACGAATTTCTCCCGATGCACTTAAACATGTATTGCAAAAAAAACAATGAAGCAATGTACAAAAACTCTTTAAATAATGAAAGCAGAATAAATTTACTTTACATAGAGTGCTAAAACGTTTTTCAAAATACTATATTTTTGACTGTGTAGACGATAGAAAAAAAAGTGCGTACTTTTAGGCCGAATGACCCTACATACATACATAGTGTCACGCCTCTATCCCATAGGAGTAGGCAGAGACCATGGATTGCCACTTTACTCGATTCTGGCACACCACTTTCGCTTCCTCTACCTTCATCAATCTTTTCATGCACTCCCGCCGGTTCAGGGTACTTTTGACCTGGCCCTTACTTCGAATGTCAGATATCTGACATTCGAAAGAATAATTCAGTTGTGGAAAAATACGGAACTTTTTATTCATATAACTTCATGTGGTTTCGAGACTCATGGCTAGTGTTAGCGTATGAATAGTTTTTAATTCTTTAAGTTTTAAAAATATTTTAGTGTGAATTTAATAAGGAAGGGAAGAAATGGATTAATCGTTTATAGATATTCGTTCTTTTGTAAAATTACTTGATATTATCCGTTTCTTCCCATTATTATTTTGCGAAACGGTAACAAACAACCCTCATAAATAAAAAAGAAAACAACCGGTTGCACTCCGGGAGTGCCGGCAGAAGTGAAAACTTGAACATTAACGTTGTGCATTTTTGAATATTTTGGAATGGTTAGGGAATAATTTCGCACGAATTTATTTTCACGGATCATTAGTGGCAGTTGTACAGAACAGCAGACCCGCCACACTAGAGGCAAAGTTCCTGATAGAATGAAGTGAGGATATTAAGATCCTCTTTTATTGAAGTCGGTTAAACCGTTTACGAATTTTCGATCAGGGTCACGTGTCCTGACGCGAGTTTAACATTTTATACCCATCCCAAGAAAAGTGCTCAACGCCGCTGAAGAAGTTTTCACTTCAGAAATGAACATGCTTTTCTATATATTTTTTATTGCATAGAATGACGAAACGACATTATGACATTTACATACAAAAACAATTTAATTTTCATATCATTATGACACATAAGATCTATTCGGAAAGACATACACACGGTCGAAATCGCGATCAAAATTTAGCAAATGTTTCTTCGTAATCGTGCACTCGACAGAGTGGTCATCATGTTTGGGCCGATTGTTGTACAGCCGTTTCCGCGATGCGTCGCCATACACCTCGATGTTTCTAGTGTGAGCATTTGTTGATAGAGTACATCAAACAATAGCCAATCATGACACCAAAATAATTATAAATTAAACCTAATTACACGACGATAAAGTTTAATACTGCCTCGATGGTTTCATTAAGGTAACAATGCTAAGGTCTCGGTTCCGCAAAATGATATTGGGTTTTTCTACTCAGTATCAGCCCATTATGGCGATAGGCTCGCCCCATATCACATCAGAGGACGGAATACGCACGGCGAAAAGTGGATACACTACTGGCGCCTCTGCCTACCCCTTCGGGGATAAAAGGCGTGAGTGTGTGTAGTTTTATAATAACATATTTAGCCACAGTCCTAACGTTACGTTTTTATCCATACCATACCATACCAGCCCCGTATTATATACTGCCCACTGCTGAGCACGGGCCTCCTCTACAACTGAGAGGGTTTAGGCCTTAGTCCACCACCCTGGCCCAGTGCGGGTTGGCAGACTTCACATACCTTCGAAATTCCTATAGAGAACTTCTCAGATATGCAGGTTTCCTCACGATGTTTTCCTTCACCGTTAAAGCGAGCGATAATTCACAAAGAATACACACATAACTTTTTAGAAAAGTCAGAGGTGCGTGCCCTTGGGTTTTGAACCTGCGGACATTCGTCTTGGCAGTCCGTTCCACTCCCAACTAGGCTATCGCCGCTTACGTTTTTATCAGTGGCCAGTAAATATTATAAAGTCACTCCTTATCACTGTGCTTTATTGACCTCACCGATAAAGGTTCAAAGTAACTCGTCCAGTTAAACGTCACATTTCTTTGTTGTCATTGACTTGTAATTGGAAATATGACCCAAATGTTGGGTCGTTGACTTGGATTTGTTAAGCAAAGCGTATCATCCCTAATATTAATTAAACACCTGTGAGTTTAGAGTGTGGCAAAAAAAAAACGGCTCAGTCTCGTTTTATTGGGATTTGTTGAGAGAACACGTGACGGACGTATTGGTCTCTCGATCAATCACAAATATCAAAATTAAACTACATCGACTTACGAGTTGAGTGTATTTGCCACATTCGAAACATACTGATCTACTCTCAGAGATAAATCAGATTATCTACGAGATCTGACCATAATTAAACAATATTTTTTAAGTCTAACAGTGGCTAGTGATTACACTTTTTTACAATATTCTGTAAAACCGTAATGCAAGTTGATTATTGTTACTTGACGACAGAAATAGACAATGGTTCCACCCAGAGTGATTCACAAACGAGGAAATAAATAGAGTAATATAATTTACTTCTTTATCCCTATCCAAAGTAGGGTTACTGGTGGTAGGTCTCTCATATGTAAGAGTCCGTCTGGGTGGGTACCACCGCAATGTCATTTCTACCGCCAAGCAGCAGTGTGCATGCACTGTTGTATTTCGGTTTGAAGGACATTGTAGCCAGTGTAACTACTGGACATAATGAGACTTAACATCTTATATCTCAGGATGACGAGCGCAGTGGAATGCCACACAGTACTTTGTAACTCAAGGTGCTGGATGGTGTTGCTACTATTTATGGGTGGTCGTATCGCTGACCATCAGACGAACGGCATGCTCGTCTAGTCATTCAATCCAATAAAAAAAAATCTATCTTTGTCAAGCGAGTGGCAGAAAAATTTGGCTTAATTTTATGACCATCTATGTATTTAGTTGAGACACAAAACAGATTACAATAAAATAGTGTTAGAAATTCCTCGAAAGTTGCTCGGCCTGGGAATCGCACCTAGGACCTTACATTCCTCAACTCATATGGGGGATGATTTACTAATTACTGTCGTAAAATAATATTATTTGCGACTAGGTGGTTCCCGCGCTTACGCTCGTATGAACGGCCTTTCCTAAAGTAAAGAGCCCATTTGTTTTCAAATAATCAAGGTCATAGCCTAACTAAATGCCAAATTTCATCAAAATCCGTTCAATAGTTTTTCCTAACTAGTTTCCTAGTTACTCCTAACAAACATTGTCACAAATCTTCGCAATAATAATATTAGAAACATTAATTTTATTATTGTTAGTATTATAATTTAACTATCATGTAATGTTGATTCAACGCAATACGTGTTTATACTAATTAATGTAAACACAAAACCGCAAATGCACGATATTAATTCAGGTTAAATAATTGAAAACATCTACTTCTATTTATAATAACACGTAGAACACGCGTTTCCGCCTGCGTAGATGCGCCTTAAGTTTTTTATGTAGTTCAATTATTGCAGGAATATGACGAATATTTGTCATTTTTACTTTGGTGGTTTCAAATTGTGTAGTTGTATAATGTAGATATTGTTTCGTTAATTTTATAATGAAAATGCCGCTAAAATTGCTAATTGTAAATCCCGCATTATAATCTATACTTAATATATAAAGCTGAAGAGTTTGTTTGTTTGAACGCGCTAATCTCAGGAACTACTGGACCGATTTTGAAAATTCTTTCACTAATAGGAAGTTACATTACTCCTGAGTGCTATAGGCTACTTTTATCCCGGAAAAACTTTTCCACGCGGGCGGAGCCGCGCGCAATCTTTATCTATACTTAATATATAAAGCTGAAGAGTTTGTTTGTTTGTTTGTTTGAACGCGCTAATCTCAGGAACTACTGGACCGATTTTGAAAATTCTTTCACTAATAGGAAGCTACATTACTCCTGAGTGCTATAGGCTACTTTTTATCCCGGAAAAACTTTTCCACGCGGGCGGAGCTGCGCGCAATTCTAGTGAAGCTATAAACGGAAACGCTGACAAACTATGTTGTAGCTTGTAGAAATAAGTGTATTTTACCTATTTTTAAAAAATGCTGATGTCGAATTGCAGTGAATTTACCTATCCGACTTAAATTGGCATCATAAACAGAATGCTAATTGATACATAAAAATTTCAACACAATTGGTTGTTGTAACTGCTTTACTATTGACTTGCAAGATTCCACCCGAACAAGCATAGTTACAGACATACATACGTATGTATGTATGTCTGTAACTATGCTTATGTACGTATGTATGTATGTCTGTAACTATGTGTATGTATATACATTGCAAGTTAAATAAAAGCTTGCAATATTGCAAATACTTAATTCCAAAAATCTTTTAAGAAAAAAGTGTCTTTCGGATTCTCTAACTAGCATCTTAGGATCTAAAATATACACACTCTCTTACTGGAATTACACTAACTGACCCCGAAAAGGGACTCTTCAGAACGAACCTCTGACAATTTATTACTTTTCTTTTTAATTTTATTCAGACACGACAAAATTAATACTCCACACCAGATGATAAGTAAAGTGGCATTCAGATTAGAGTGTCGATTGAGGAGAGATGGATATCCTTTTTTCTGGTGGTCTCTCGTATGCAAGAGGGCGTTAGGGTAGGTACCACCGCAATGTCTATTTCTACCGCCAGCAGTGTGCATGCACTATAGTGTTCCGGTTGAAAGGACATTGTATTGGAAATTAAGAGACTTAACATCTAATGTCTCAGGGTGACGAGTCCAGAGGAGTGCCACGCAGTACTTTGTACTTTACAGTTCTGTATGGTGTTGCTACTGTTTATGGGCGGTCGTATCACTATCAGGCGAGCGGCATGCTCATCTCGTTAGTCAGCAGCAATGAAAAATAAAAACCTTCAGTCGACACAATAATGCAGGTCTGTTCGAAACATTCACACAGATTTCTTACGCAATTCGCCCCACTTAGGCAGTGGCAGATTACATCTAGGATACAAATACCCTACCACATAGAATAACTAATACTAGGTTAAAAAAAAAACATTACTCACCACGCATAGAAAGGTTCCATCAATTCCGCATAAGGAATAGTCAGTGTCCCCTTCACAGTGTACACGGGACTCCATTCTGGAGGAGAGTCTAGAACAAAAATAAATTAATGTTGCGCTGTTATTTGTCTAATAGCTCCTCTAATCACTGGCCAATATAATGTTTTTTTTTCGGGCTCGACAGAGTGACCTACTGCACCTGATGACGAACGATGATTAACTCTCGCCAGTCTTTTTTTTTTATTGCATTGAATGAAGAGACGGGCATGCCATTCGCCAGATGGTAAGCGATACAACCGGCCATAAACAGTAGCAACACCATCCAGCACCTTGAGTTACAAAGTACTGTGTGGCATTCCACTGCGCTCGTCATCCTGAGACGTAAGATGTTAAGTCTCATTATGTCCAGTAGTTACCTACACTGGCTACAATGTCCTCAATGTATGAGAATGACCTATCCTATATAGCAACACACTTATCAATAGGATCTTTGCCATACATATTTTCTGATAGCGTTATATTAACGATTGTCAAAAGGCATTTTGGCTACAGCCCCTGTTTGGTATTTGTCTTTCAACAGATCAAAGGATATTGGTGGAATGTTACGGACGCTTCGGAAATTATTTTCTCGGTGGTACTTCACGATATTGTCTTCTTGACGGGCTACTTCACTCAAACTGCAAACCAGTACTATTAGCACGAGTTGACGCACTATCGTATAGTTAACGTAATGGATTAGTACATACGTAAGTACCTTTTTGTATAGAAATTTGAACAGCGCTCCATTGAACATATTTGGAACTGAAATACGGAAGCATGAATTACGTGCGTGTAAACTTCGAATAGTAAATGTGTAACCATGTTACCGTAAACCTAATTTATGGAAATTGACAGTACGAATCCGTTTTTTTTAGTATAGTATTGTTAAACAAATACGTAAACGTTAACTTACTCGATACGAATACGATACGAATCGCGTAAATTCGTTCTAGGGGTACAGCTAACGTTAGGCGACATACATGCTTCAGAAGGCGTGTGCTATAAAAACACACACATTCACGCCTTTTATCCACGAAGGTGTAGGCAGAAGCGCAACTAGTGCAACCACTTTTCGCCGTGCGTATTCCGCCCCATGATGTGATAGGGGGCGAGCCTATCGCCATATCGGGCACAAATTCCAGACTCCAAGCTGATACTGATTAGAAAAACCCAATATCATTTGGCCCGACTCGGGGATCGAACCCGAGACCTCAGAATTGCAGTCGTACCGTAATACAACTACGCCACCGAGGCAGTCTATAGCGGGCAGGCTTTAATAACTACAAGCAAATAGTCACTGGCTAACACAGTATTATTATTTTCCTAATAAGCAACGTAGAATGGTCAACATTCAACTACAAAACAAGTCGAATGGAAAATATTAAACGTATTTATTGATATATCACCCAATAACAGCTACACTGCCATGTATGAAGCACATTGTAACCAATATAATAATGATATTGTGCCTTTTCAGAAAAAAACATTTAGCTTTGGCGTAACGTGGTTGGGCGGCGGAGGATGCGGTTTTAAAGGGGTGGCAAAATATTATGTACAGTCAGAAGCATAAATATCTGTACAAAATCAACATTTCAAATCGCCTATATACGCGTTAAGTGAAACTGAAACCTTTTTTTCTTTGTTTGAAGTAAAGTAAATCTCTTTTATTTTATTTTGGTGAAGAGAAAAAAAAGATTAGTAAGAACACAAAGCTTACACTAAGACGGAACTATATAGAACTATATTGACTCTCCTGAATTACTGGCCCTAATAAATTTTAACACCACATTCAGAATCCGTAATCCAAACGTCTTCACATTGCAGGCTTATAGGAACAACACCTCATTCTATAACCCGATGGTTCGTATGTGTCGCTCGTATAATGATTTGGCGAAAAAACACAAACACCTTGATGTTATGAATGGCAGATTTGGATCATTCTCAAGAGGTCTACAAAAAATATTTTTTACTGGTAATAGTTGTTGTTAAGTTACCCACATACTGTTGTTATTTGTTATATTTTGATTGTTAACTGTATACAACTCAATACTTTTAATTTATCTTAGTTCGCACCTTCTGTAATTTACCCATATAAGGGCGCATATTTTGGAATGCAATCTAGTTTTAATGTAAGCGTGTATGTTATATAAAATTGTCATGATTGTACTCTGTTTTGCGTCTTAATTAAATAAATAAATAAACACAAACGTATGTAGGCGATTTGAAATTTTGAATTTGTTCAGCTATTAGCTATTAGTTCAGCTGGTGACTTTTGTTGACTCACGCATGACTCTTATTTAGTGAAATGAACTTTTTTTGGTGCGTTGGGGTGGCAATTTTGGGGCTGCAACAACACAAGCTACGCCACTGCATTTAACCCTTTTACTAGAAGTTTTTTAGCCTTATTAATTCTAAAATATTTATGATAAATATTTGCCATATTTAGTTTCAAAAATAAACATTCATTAAATATACTGGAAATATACCATACATATTTTAGATTTAATGGAGAATTAAAGCACTTTGGCAAAAAGTGATAAATGTTGGTTAGGATGTTCTTGGGTGAATCTTACTTCTATGCGTTATACGCATGTCTCAAGATTATATTTTTTGTGAAGTAGGTAAATTATTGTCAGTGACTAATAAAAGCGCTTGCTATTTTTAAATGCAAAATATTGCGAAATAAGTAAAAAAGTCATTCACTTCCGTGTGGTTTTTGGTAGGTCACATTACTTGCATTTTTTAATTTAATTAATGATAACAATTTACCCTCATTCAATTATAGCTATTTTTATGTAACATACATGCTAAATAATATTAGATTCAATAAGAAACCGTTGGGTTTTTAACCAAATTTTTAAAAAAAAATTGTAACACGAATTTAGTCATTCCCTGCATTCGCAATGAAACAAGGTACTACGGGGAATAAAATGCCTTCTTTACAAGCAGCGAATGAAATAATTCAGCCGAAAAAGGATGTTTATGTGTGTGCCCCTGTTTACAGTTAATTTTGAGAATAAAAAAGTAAAAAACTTCCTTGCAGTTGTGCTTTGTCACGGGATTACATCCTTGCCAACAAATATCTCGAACATTCTTATAAAAGCGCAAATTAGTCATTACACATTCCCATTCCCATCATTCCCTTCTTTTTATATTTTAGGATTTAATATTTCATTGCAGTCAGGACTCATAGATACTATGACTATAACCTACTAGGAAATATTAATATTTCCTCTTTATTTTCTTTTCAGTTTATACCGAAGGCAGATATATTGTAATTTATTTAAATAACCAGTTTATTTTTTCAGGCCTAGTGTCGCCTCGTTCGTCTTTCACAATTTTAATGGTCAAATTGAAAAAAAATATATGAAAATAGTTTATTTTTAAAACAGTAACAAGTTTACAATAGTAACCATAATTACTGCATTAGTATAAAGTATAAACCATGTCATTAGCACAGTAAATTTCAAATCTAAGCTTCTTCAAAACAATTTGTTCTTTGATAATGTCTCTTACCATAATTTATCCCATATTATTATACTACAACGCAATTAATCATTAAACCATTAAAATAAATTTATTTTCAAATATATTTTTCTTCTTACGAAAAATAATAGAAATATTTCTAAGTGTTTACCATCTTTCTAAAAAGGCTTAACATTTTCTTCACTTCATAGCAGTAGATATAATAAATTACCCTACATTACCCAATGTTAACAATAAAATAATATTCATTACAATAAAGATTAAGGAGTTTTCCTCATTCATTCAAGATTAAAATGTTTATTTTGGTGAGTAAACATACTTTATCATGAATACTGAACAATGAATAATTTAGATATCAATTGAATAATTGGCTGAACAAGGTCAAAACTCTAATATTTTAAACTTCTTACAACTTTTAGTTGAGCGTGAGAATATTCAAATAAAGCCAGAACTTGTACTTTTATTGCATGCTCTTCTTCTAATGGCCCTTGTTATGTTGTAGAAAGGATTTAGCTTTAAATTATGGAATAATATAATTTAAATGGTATTTATTAGTTATTTAGCACATCCTAAACCAACTGCCTTGCTGAAGTAATTGTATTACAGTTTGACTGTGGTACTGAGGTCTCGGGTTCGATTCCCAGGTTGGGCAAAATTGTATTGGGATTTTTTTTACTCAGTATCAGCACGGAGTCTAGAAATGTGCCCGGTAAATGGAAATAGACCTGTCCCCTATTACATGGGACCTAACATAGCTGGCGGAATGTTGGTGTGATACACCTGTACCTACCCTTAAAAAGGACAAAAGGTATAATACTATGTATGTATATATGTAAACCTGATAAAAATATGACCAAACAGGTATAAATAAAAATCTTTAAGAAGTTTGAAATTAGGCAAGAATCATAATCTGCTTCAAATTTAAAAAAACATGGAAGGTTAAAGCTAAACTGCTATCTTACATCATTTTAAAATCAAGCCTTTATTAAGAACTGTCAATCATGGTGAATACCATAGATGATTAAAAGTCGGGTAGAAGGAAAAAGAAATAAGTACAAAGGAAATACCAAATCATAAAATGTTTGTAGACTATGCCCCGAGTTCAATGTATATAATAGGTATATGGCTATCTGGTCCATCAAATCCCACACAACTAAACAAAAACTACATCATAAAAACCGCAACTCATGTCTACGCACTGCAATCAAGATGTAAGCCAAAAAATCAACATTTTAAATATTTTTTTGCGATAATCATGAATCATAATACTTTTCTTACCTTTATCCACATATCCCAACGTAGAAGCGAAGAAAAAACACAGCACAACCGGCGTCAACATGACTAAAGACCGCCTGCGACCGCAGTCCTGCACGGAATGGCAATAATTACATCAGTACGTAGCATTCTCAGACACAAAAAAATAACAATTAAACCTTTGAAAATTAACATTCGGAACATGCAAAAAATGACGTGTCATGCAAAATACGGTATATTACGTGCGGAATATTCTAATTATTTCGGCAATGCCCGTAAAAATATTTAAAAAGGCATATGAAATTGCAGTTTGATGAATGTTTTCATGGAAAAATGTTTATGCTTGTCAAGCACAGGAATTTTTTGTGGAAACTGAATTAGAAAAAAACAATATTATCTACTTACCAATTAATCTCTCTGCTTCTTTATAGCGCTTATAATTTATGTAAAATAAATTATCGTATTTAGAAAAATGGTTTAATTTTTTTTATTTTTTTTTTTTTTCTTTTTGGCAAGGCGCGGTTTGCGCATCTGCCAGTGTCAAAGTTTTTGGAAGTTGCATACATATTGTGTCTTTTTTTATCCTCAGTAGTAGTGTAGTACTATGTCGAAGTAAAGCAGTGGCTACCTTACCAAGACTTTATCGAGGAGTTTTGGCGGCAACAAAACAAACACTTGACTAGCACAGTTATTTCAATTCACTTCACTTGAGCCCTTTAATAGAACTATATTGGATAATATACCACCATAATTATGCAATATAACACTAAGTATCACCAAAATAATGAATTAAAACAAGAGCACCTCATGACACTTCCAAGTTCCCGCCAAAACTCCCCGGAGCGATTAATGGTTTAATTATTTTCATCCGTTATCAAGTTTGTCGATCGCTTGTAATTCATAATTCTTAGCATTATTTTATTCTTGTCTTACTTTCAAATACTACATAAATCTATCTCTTTTTTATGCGTAAAAATATTTGACATATTCATGACATATCAAGAAAAGAAAGAAGTGTCTATATCACGTTTTATTTATAACAAAGCAATTCATTATTATAAATGGTTGTAGGCAGAGAATAGTTATTACAATGTATTTGAAAAAAATATTATATAAAAAGTTCAATTAAATTCATTCAGCTTTTATTACACCAGATAATTGATATTTATTGTACCTGGATAAAAATATTGTTCTGTGTTAACCTATTATAACCAAACGTTGAAACATAAATACGTTTCTTGTCCGCCACTGCATAGATTTGTAACATAATATAATTTTTCTCATTTATTATGTATGAAATAAAGGGAGATAAAACAATCACAAAATTGACAATTGACATTTTACTTTGGCATTTGAATTTTGAAGTCTAGTTTATTCGTCTGATGTTTCTGTCTTTCTGATTTGAAGTCTGATATTTTATGGAAAATCATGCGATTTGTGAATTTCTCATAAAAACAATCCAGATTCCAGGTCTATAAGCATAATTCAATATAAAAGACAGATTAAGTGGTATACGTATTATAACGCACACAAATTGCAAATACTCAACCATGAGTAAAAAACCGATATCTTTCGGAAAAATAAGCTTTAAAACTAATAAGTCACAGGAACAAGGCACAAACGACGCCTCACCGTCAGGTTTCGGTACATTCGGACGCACACCGATCCAGGAACACAAGGAAATCGAGGAAATAGCGGAAGATCTCGAAAGCCAACATGTTCACAGTGTTATGGGTATTAAAAACTTCGGCAAGAAAGCTAAGAACTTCAACTTACAAGAGATGCTGGAACAGGCTAGAAAGACTGCACAGGAAACCAGTAAACGGAAGTTAGAAGAACCTAAACCTGCACCAGGAACTACGGAAAAAGAAGACTTAATTGGGCCTCCTTTACCACCAAGCTTGAGTGCCAAATCACAAGGTAGTAGTGATGATGATGATGATGTAATAGGCCCTCCAGTGCCACCAAATTTGGGTGATGAGAAAACGAAAGGTGAAGACAGTTATGATGAATTGAGTGATTCAGATGATGATGAAGTAAGCTTCGAAAAAAGAATACCAAATTCACATGAGGTATATATTAATAGGATATACTTGTACAAAGGAACCAATACACAAATAAAAAATTATCACCATAATGTTTTTTTTTTTTTTTTTTTTTTTATTGCATTTAATGACGAGACGAGCATGCCGTTCACCTGATGGTAAGCAAGTCTCATTATGTCCAGTAGTTATACTGGCTACAATGTCCTTCAAACCGAAACACAACAGTGCATGCACACTGTTGCTTGGCGGTAGAAATAGACATTGCGGTGGTACCCACCCAGACGGCCTCTTACATAATGAGAGACCTACCACCAATGTTACTACACACACATGAAATACAACAAAAAATGTAAAAAAAAGCACATATAGAGAACTGCCCAGGATGCCTTAGTCATTGTTTTATAATATGTTTATGCCAATAGAGTCAGACTAGTTGAACTAAGAAATATTTTAATTGAGTCCGTCAAAGCCCGCTTATATATAGCTATATGCTAATTTCCTTATATAAATGAACACCGGTGTTCACCGTGGGCGTTGAGGGGTTAAAATCAACTTATAATTTTTTTTATGTATTGTTTTCTGATTGTGTTACCATATCCTGTTGATCAGTGACTAGGTTTTGTTTTATTCACTCCCAAAATACAGAAAACTGTTTGCTTTTCTGCAATAAATAGTAACTTCAGTGCCATAACTAGGGTGGTGCCCAGGCACAGGGCGCAAACCCTAGAGGGGCGCAGAAATGACCACACTAGTACCACATTTTAGGTTTTAGTTACAGCATGGAGTTACTATTTGTTACTATTTGCAAAATTTGGGTGTTACTCCTCTTTACTGTTGTACTAGTTTTACATTTCCATATCATAATCCAAGGCTTGTAACTAATATAACATATCTCGTGTTTCTTTTTATATAAATTACTGGGACAAGCAAATTTTGCATTACAAGCTGATCTCAAAAAATATAAATGAATTTTTAAAGTTTAAACATTTATTTCAATATTCCAGGTGGAAATGCATCATGGATCCAAAGCTGTGTTGGGTCTTGCTGTGGACCCATCCGGTGCCCGCCTCGCTACAGGATCCATAGACTATGAAGTATCATTTTGGGATTTTGCAGGTATATCATTTTTTTATATTTTAATATACGTAAGTATATTTTGAAATTTCGAGTTCACATGGTTCACAATTGGGGTTGAAGAAGAGCGAGGTTTGGCTATTTCATACGTAGCTTGCCCTTCTCTATAATATTACATCAATAAATCAATATCAATCAGCATGTTGCCATCTACCGCTGAATGTAAATGTATGTAATATGACATACTTTAGGTTTAATGTGGTCAGTGTAATTGAGGAGCTAACAATTCTACTCGAAATTGAATTGCCAAACTATGATTCTTCCTGTGGTCAGGGTAGTCCTATAATTTCTTGTTTCTGATTTGCTATTAAAATTCCAAACCTAAGAAATATTTGAAACAAACTGCACCCACTTGTAACTAAAGTGGTGTCTTGATACAGATTAACTCATGAGAGATGATTATACCACTCCATTTCACACAGATTATTCTTGGACTACGACAAACATAAACCACTATGAGATAGTTATATGCCTAGCTATTTTGTAGGTCTAGGCCGCTTTAGAGTTTACCTGGATATCTTAAAGGCTCATGTTCAATTGTGAACTTTATGTGGCTGATGATGATGATCCTGAGACTAGTCTTGGTAATGAATTTTCTGTCCTCCCATTCATAGATAAAAGCCTAATATGTTTACAGGTATGGATTCATCAATGCGCTCATTCCGGACATTGCAACCATGCGAGAACCATCCGATCAAGGCTCTGCAATACTCCTCGACAGGAGACTCTATCCTGGTGGTCAGCGGGGCAGCCCAGGCCAAGGTGCTGGATAGAGACGGGTTTGAGGTTCTGGAGTGTGTTAAAGGAGACCAGTACATCACTGATATGGCTAGGTAAGTAAGAAAGGAGATGTCCGCTTTTTGTATGAGTGCTGGGCCTCAAAATCTAACAAGGCTCAAACTTTAGGGATATTAAAAGGGCAAAATATGGAACTTAGATCCATTAAATCACATAAATCTCAAAATCGGAGGTGTTTAAAATTAAACGATTTATTGCAAAAGGCTAGTTTTCAGGAGTTCTATCCAAATATATGTAAATTGTCTTGTTTAGATTTTCAGGCCCGTTTTTGGACATGTCCTTTATTCTTTTGTATTGTTCAGGTAAAAAAACAACTGCTTTACGGATATTTTCGCGATAGACTGACTGTTATTCACAAACGTTACTTAGCTAAGGACAGCCCAATGCTATGATAATCAGTCTGTTCTCAGCGCTTTCGGCATGACAGACTTCGCAGTGCGTATGCAAAGGGACACCGTGATTGGATAATATTACAATAATTTTTTTATTCAGTTAGCTGTCAGATAAACAAGGCCAAAGGAAACTATGACACTATGCGTTCGGGCGCACTGTGCGTCCTTATAGTACTGTTGGTGAATACGGGTGTCAGTCTGCTCCCTGATCATGAAGGCTGTAAAGTCTTCGAAACATCGGGTGTAAAAATTTAACAAAATCGCGAAAAATTCCGAAAAATGTTCGACATTGAAATAAAGCTATTTCAATGTCGAACATTTGCGTAAATATAAGAAATCATTACGGAAGTGCTGTGAATCAGTGATTCAACTTCTCTCTAGTACTATAGGGAGCGTGCACGAACTATAGGGGGCAGCACAAAATCGACACAAGAGCCACACGTGGATAAAAAAAGAAACTAGAACTAGCACAATAATTTGTTCATATATTCTTTTGATATGACAAAAATTATAAAATATGTGTTCCGGCCAAATGTTATTTACACCCAGTGTGTCCAGAATATGCTTTTTTTTAGATGCGAGCTAGTTATTAAAGCAAAATTAGGAGGTTGTGTTCCCTTAATTACAGTTTTTTTTGTATTGAATATTACCTTCAAAACACATTTATTTTTATAAATTACGTAACGAAACATTTCTAAATGCTTTTGGAACTTATAATTATGTATGTTTTATACAGCTTTTATTATTTTTGTCGATTTTCACATAACCATGGAATGTAAGTACTTAGGTACTATTCTTGGGAACTTTATATAATTTCACACCATTTGATTTGTTTATTTTTAGGTTTTGGAGCATCGAGATACACTGCGATACATTATCAACAAATTAAATGTTATTTTTCATCCCTTTAATGAATATTGTACGTCAATGCCAAGTATCTATGGGCTGAAAATGAGTCAAGTGCCAGTGCCAAGTATCGATTGCGCCACCAGATGGCAGTGCTTAGGACGTGCATGTTCCCTATAGAATGACAAAAAATATTATGTTTATACAAAGACTATTGTGTTGTGGTTTATATTAATAATATAAATAAATGTAAATCTAAATAACTTCATTAAGTTGTTTGTAGTTTTAAATAATTAATTTAACAGTCTTTCATTATCTTCCAATTTCAAGAACATGCTTCAAAAATAGTGTTTAGGTATTTGCTAAATATCTACTATGTACATTAATTCTCCTTCCAGAACTAAAGGTCATACAGCATCCCTCAACAGCGGCTGCTGGCATCCGCACATCCGAGAGGAATTCATGACCTGTTCCCAAGATGGCACTTTACGGCTCTGGTTAACAGACAACCCGAAACACCACAAAGCAGTAATCAAACCCCGACAGCAAGCCGGTTTGAAGACCAACCCCACAGCGTGCGCCTTCTCTAAAGATGGGAACACTGTTGCCTGCGGTTGCTATGACGGGTCTATTCAGATGTGGGATCACAGGAAAAATTATGTAAACACTACAACTCTACTAAGAGACGCACATCAAAAGCAATTAGAGATATCAAGCATCTCGTTCTCATATTTAGGAAATTATTTGGCTAGCCGAGGGAATGATGACAGGTTGAAATTGTGGGATCTACGGAACTTCAAGAAACCATTGAATGTCTTTGATAACTTATTTTCAAGATACGAACAGACTGACTGTGCCTTCAGTCCAGATGATACAATGGTGTTTACCGGAGAATCTTTACAGAAGGGTCAGGATGTTGGTCGACTGTTATTCTTCAACACAAAAACCTTTGAGAAAGTCACGAGTATTGACGTGACTGAATCCCACGTCATTAAGGCTGTATGGCACGCCAAACTTAACCAAATCTTCGTGGGATGTGGCAATGGTGTGGTCAAATGCTATTACGACAAAAAGACCAGCCTTCGAGGAGCAAAACTGTGCATTGTGAAGACGCATAGGAAGAGGCATTCAGTAGAAGTTGTCAGCACACAGCAGATCATAACTCCTCATGCGTTACCACTCTTCAGGCAAGAGAAGCTGCGTACTAGTAAGAAAAGGATGGAGAAGGACAGGCTAGACCCTGTGAAGTCCCACAGACCTGATTTACCAATTACGTCAGGTCAGGGAGGACGTGTGGCGGCTTCTGGAAGTACCCTTAGCTCCTTCGTCATCAGGAATCTAGGGTTAAGCAAGAGGGTTGATGATGAACAGGATCCGAGGGAAGCTATCCTGAAGTATGCCAAGGACGCAGAGGAGAATCCGTTCTGGGTGGCTCCGGCTTATAAGAAGACACAGCCTCAGCCAATTTTTCAGAATGCTGATGAAGAAGGACCTTCAGACCCAAAGAAACCAAAATCGTAGTTTAAGAAATAAATGATATTCGCAACAGTATTTGGTTTAATTAAACAAATTTCCCCCAAATATTAAAAGAATGTTCCAGTGATCCACAACCAATTTTTTTTTATCTTAGTTTTTCTATTGGATCCGATGTATATGGAGTTAATTCGACCTCAAAATGAAAAGTCAATCTCATTCTTAACATTTATAATAACTTATACATACACTAACTAACAATCACTAAATATCATTATGCTTTGGCGGCCGCACTCTCTTGGACCTCAGTATCACCCTTCTTGCCGAATACATCGGGGCCGAGAGGTGACCTCGCTGTGTTCTGGAAAGAAGAAAAATAATGTAGAAAATCAAATCTAAGGTATCTAATTGTTAAATTAATCATTACACTATTTTAAAGTTTTGTTTTTGAGTTTTACGCATAATAATTATGTAATACTAGACTTCTGCTCGCGGCTTCGCCCGCGTGTTAAAGTTTTTCCGGGATAAAAATCATTTCCCGGGATAAAAAGTAGCCTGTGTGTTAATCCAGGACATGATCTACCCGTGTGCCAAATTTCATCGAAATCCGTTCAATAGTATTTGAGTTTATTCGTTACAAACATACTTACATACAAATCTTTCCTCTTTATAATTAATATTAGTATAGATGAAAATCAAATAATGTTGAGAAATCATAATTCATAAACATCAAGATACCAGAGTCAACAATATTCTTCAAATTATAACAAAACAATACTTAGCAGCAAAAATCACCAGCCGGCCTCTTGCATACAGAGCAAACTGAATAACTTCAGGAATGAGTTGAATCGAATTATGCTCCCTCAATATTCTGTAGGGGGTCGTCCATTAATCACGTGATGCTCGAAGGGAGGAGGGATCGGCAAAAATCACGAAATATCACTAGGGAAGGGAGGGGGGGGATGTAATGATATATTGTTACAACGTTCGGTTTCCGGTTCCAACACGTCATATGATATGGCTGTATTTGATATTTTATGATATAGAATGTTTTTTAATCTTAAGGTGAGGTGGAATAAATATTGTAAATACTGTGCCTGTTAGATTTCTTCACCAACAATATCCAGCAGTCTTTCTGTGCATCCCACTCTCTATTTCAATATCACGTATTTTTTTCGTCGAACGCACGATTCATATCATTAGATTATATAAGTAATTCAAGATAATACAGTAATGTTTTTAAGATACTTTGAACGAAAAAAAATTACATGATCTTGCATAGGGTGGGAGGGGGTGGTCTAAGAGCTATTACGCACTGTCGACTAGTCGCCGGCGACCACTAAGAGCACGGGTTCAAATGGAAGCGTTCACACTGTGTGCAACTGTCGAGGCGACCGGACGTCGCGCACACAATGGCTGTCTTTCGATACAGAGTAATTTATATCGGAAATACAATTCCGAAAAGGTTTTAGCGGCGAAATGGCGTCGCCGCAGTAGAGGAACAGATGGTTGCGTTCCTCTATGGAAGAGGAAAATTCCCAGACAAGCAGATGTTGCGCCTGACCGGCCGCGGTCCCTCCGATGGTTCCTACTCGGAGGTGGTATATATACTTCGCTTCGCGCGAATATTGCTATCGCAATTCTCGATCGTGTGGTGCCATCTGTCAATATTCGATACCACTTCGATGTCTGATCGATGAGTGTCGCATCATCTAGTTGACAACTTAATTAAGTAGTTCCCAGCCGTGTTGATAGGTGGCGGTGTCGTTAATTATGCCGCCACAAGGTATTTGGGATTTATCCAGTGACGAATATTCCAATTGGGATTTGAACAAAACAATGGGAAGAATACGAACGCACATTCTTACGTAATTAAAAAAAATAGAGGGTACTTTCTAACGTCTTCATAAAATATTTTAAACATTACTTTAATCTCCGTTCTTGCAACAAAAGGTTCTCTATTGCATTTTTTTCTTTCTTTATAATTAGTAAAACTACTATTGCAGCGTCTATTCTGCAGTTCTGCACGAATATACAAGAACCACAACGCTCGGCTTGGTCTCCTGGCCCTGGTTGCCTAGTCGACAGTGCGTAATAGCTCTAACGCCTCACCACGTGTCACCAGGAAGGGGGGTTAAAAAGTTATTAAAAACATCACGTGATCAATGGACAACCCCTAGGTGGGTATGACACACTTGACCCCCCACTAGACTACCCACTAGACACTAGGGGTACCTATGTACACAAAGCAATCGAATTTTACCGGTTTCTTAGCTCTGTCTGTGAGGATGCTGAACGCGAAATGGTTCAACACGACTCCGGTGGGCAACGCCACGCCTTGGAACCTGTATAGCTGCTTCACTCCAGTTTCTGATGAACCTGATAGATAAAATACATAATACTAATATTTTTTTGTTGTTCTCGTGTTCTTTGAGTATAAATTTTATTTTCATGGTTATTCAATGTTGAGAATCTGTTATTCGTACTGTAAATCTTATGGCAAACAACCCGCTACCTTCGAATCGACATAGAAAGTAGACCACACACACACTCACGCCTTTTATCCCCGAAAGGGTAGGCAGAGGCGCAACTAGTGCACCCACTTTTCGCCGTGCGTATTCCGTCCCATGACGTGATAGGGGGCGAGCCTATCACCATATCAGGCACAAATTCCATACTTCGGGCTGATACTGAATTTAAAACCCAATATCACTTTGCCCGACCCGGGAATCGAACCCAAGACCTCAGCATTGCAGTCATACCGTAATACAAATACCGAGGCAGGAAAGTAGACCAATCAGAATAAAGTTTCTTTTATAAGTAAAAGACATATCGAGATCAGAAGCCAAACTACCCACATTAGTAAATACAATATTAATTTGACAAACCAAACACTACAAATATAATATAACAATAGGCACACAAATTCCTCAATTAGATTGGATTATCTTACCGTTAAAAAAAGTAAGGAATTCTTATTGTTTATTTAATTCAGCTGTTAGTGAAACAATTCCTCGTTCTGCCATACCTGTCAGTTTATGTACGGATGTGATGGAGGCGCGTCCGATCTGCGATGTATTAGATATAAGGGGGCCTTTAGATATATCGACGTGATCACCGACTCTGTATATCGTCACTTTACCTGCAAACAATTGTGATGCAAGAATAAAATTTTGCACCGACCACAACCTGCTAAAAATATTTAAAAACACATTACTTACAAAGCTTTAATTTCCAAATCAGAGTTTAATTTTATTTATTGGTAACTGTATATCTAAATTGGACGATAGCCTAGTTGGGAATGAAACATTCTGCCAAGACAAAGTCCAGAGGTTCAGAACTCAAGGCACACACCTCTAACTTTTCAAAGTTATGTGTGTATTGTTTATCAATTATCATTCGCTTTAATGGTGAAGGAAAACATCATGAGGAAACCTACGTACCTAAGAATTCTCCATAAGAATTTCGAGGGTATGTGAAGTCTGCTAATCCAGACTAGGCCAGCGCAGTGGACTAAAGCGTAACTCGTCTCAATAGTAAAGGCCAATGCTCAGCAGTGGGCAGTATGTAATACAGGGCTGATTGCGTACTTAAATACAGAGTAAAATAATTATTTCTGTACTAACCATTTGTTCTGGCTATGCTCGGGATCTGTGCGCTCTTGTGCTCGTTGTCCACAAACATTTCTTGTGCTAAGGCTTTGCTCACCTCCAACCGTTCTAATGCATGGTTCTGTCTTATAAACTTGATGTACTCCGCGCCGAGGGTCATCAGCTCTTGGTGGTTGGGCTGCCAATCAGGTAAGGACGGGAGGTCCACATCATAGATGAACGAGCCACTGCGGACTGTAGATAAAATAGCATGTTTTTGGGTAACATACTAATTGTCATTGTTTTTTATTTTAGCTGTAACTAATGGTCTATTGCCTTTCACAAACTTCATGGCAAGTCAACGTCCAGTAAGTGCTAAATTATGGATGCATGGACTTTCATGGAAATTTATTGGAATGTTCATAATTCAATTATTTTAAGTTGTTACTAGACATTACATAGGTTTAACAAAATTTTACATCTACAACTCCATAGTTTACAATATTAATTTAAAATATTACGCTCTATATTAGAGATGAATGTTGCTGTAAAACTTACTGTCCGGCTGAGGGAAGCTGTGCAGGATGATGGGAACATTAGTTTTGAAGGCGTTTGTTGCGCACGCGCCAAGCACCAGCGAGCAGGTGCGCCAGAACGCCTTGTTCACCTGCTGGGGCTCTGCCACTTTGTAGTGTTGTAACTATAAATATGACATACATTAGACATGGATGATAAAATAATTGAAACTTTGGTTCAAGACAAATCAAAGCAGTTTATAGTAGAACAGTAGAAATACAAAAAGGAAACTTGAGTACACATACAGGCTAAAAAAATTTGGAAATAAAGTATATTATGAAATCCTGAATTGTTTTTTTTTTTATAGCATAGAATGACGAGACTAGCATGCCGTTCGCCTGATGATAAGCGATACGACCACCCATAAACAGTAGCAACACCATCCAGCAACTTGACTTACAAAGTACTGTGTGGCATTCCACTGCGCTCGTCATCCTGAGACATAAGATGTTGAGTCTCATTATGTCCAGTAGTTATACTGGCTACAATGTCCTTCAAACCGAAACACAACAGTGCATGCACTGTTGCTTGGCGGTAGATATAGACATTGCGGTGGTACCCACCCAGACGGCCTCTTACATAATTAGAGACCTACCACCAGTAAAAATCTGAATATTGAATCTGAAGTTCAACCAATAAAGCAAGTGGAGTTAGATAGAGGCTTTTATCTACAAAAGATAACGCATTAGAATGTAGAAACAAACAAACTAAATCACAGACCTTAAATATTTTAATTATAATGTGCGTAAAGCTATACATATACGCACACCTTTAACCCTGAAGGGGTAGGCAGAGGTGCAACTAGTGCACCCACTTTTCGCCGTGCGTATTCCATCCCATGATGTAATAGGGTGTGTGCGTAAAGCTAATAAATAAATAATAACTCACTTCAAGTGTACAGTTTTCTGTGAGCGGTCTGTGCATGTCCCAGTACACAGAGCCGTCTAGGACAGCCAATGCACTGGACTCCATGTACCACTGACCTAGATCTGTTGAAACGCATAATCAATTTATATATGTGTAGAGAAAAACAAACTTATTTTATACATTCTGTAATGCTATACCTTTTTTTTTCAGTGAACTGAAGTGAAGTATTCAAATGTTTCAGGATGTGCACTAGTGGTATTTACGACATACTTTGGGGTTCAAAGTTTTAGGAGGTGTTGCTTTATTTATCCATCAGTCATTAATTATTAAGATTATATTATATACACAATAAAATAAAATAAAAAAATTAAGCAGTTGTTTATTATACTCATAAGCAAATGGGACAAATAAAAAGAGGTTCATACTCACGTTTGGCGCAGTCGTACGGCGTCGATAAATCCTTGTTCATAATAAAAGTTGTATCTTTAGGGATACCTTTATATCTAACCTCAATTTTCTCAATTCTACCAATTTCTTCTACTTGCCGCTTCTTTTCTAGGGTAAAAAGGTGATTTCGGCGCTCCACGGCCTCTTGTGTGCTTATAAATCCTGCAAAATAACAAGAAAACTCAATGTTTATGTACCCACAGGAATTTTATTAAATTTGAAAAATGATTTCTGACTTACTGCTTAGTGGTAAACACTTCACATATCCATTTGCGTTTAATGTTTTTGATAATATTGTTATATGCCGCTTCATTTTTTATATTTTCTGTATCAACTATAACTTTACGAGGGATTTCAAAAGGAGTTTTGAGGTTATCTCAATTCTCACTTGTTTGACAGATCACGTTCCAGAGGATTTTGTAAAACGTTGACGTTATTTAGCATTATATTTTTTTAAAGTCAAAGACACACAGCCAAATCATTTTATCTAAATCTTGTGTAACAAGGAAAATTAATTACTAAGGTAAGCATGTAAAATATATTATTTTACATATCACTAAAGTAATTTACTATAATGCTGTTTGATACTGAATCAAACAAGGTCCAATCTGTGAAGTAATGCTGCAAATTATATCCATGCGATGTGATTCCTTGGTCTGGGTAATAAAGGAAAACAAGGATTTGCAGATGCTTGTAACTTTGCTAGTAAGTTGTAACATACTATTCCGTTTTAGTACTTCATAGTACGGGATTTCATATTAATACAAAAAATTAGTCATAATATTTTTTTTATTTCTTCAATTCACATTTATAGATGTTTGATTAAAATACAAACGTAACAGGTAACATTAATATTTGTTCCTGGTGGTAAGTATCTCGTATTTGAGAAGCCCGCTGGGTAGCTACCACCAAGCACCAGTGTGTATGCACTGTTGTGTTCTAATTTGAACGACATCATAGCCAGAGCATTAGGAAACTTAACATCTTATGTCTCAGGGTGACGAGCGCAGTGGACTGCTACACAGTACTTTGTAGTTAAAATTTCCATATGGTGTTGCTACTGTTTATGGGTGATTGTATCGCTTACCATCAGGTGAACCGTGAATGGCATGATTGATTGTCATTCAACTGCAATAAATATTTATGTTTTAGTATCAAGAGAATGAAAACTAAATGCAAACAATTAATATCCACCCATTTTTCAATAATCTAAATAATCTTATTTGATGTTATAATCTAATTGACTTAAGTGTTATCATGGTTGTATTCCAAAAGAAGGTTCCTTCCAATTTATCTGCATTTAATTTTTCTTTTGTGTATGATGGCAACATAGGCAGAGGTATTAAATCTAACCCACCATGGTCCTCTTCCTACCCCTTGCTCTGACATCTTCAAACTTACTCAATATCTCTTTGATATTACTCTTACTGTAATTTTTATAGGCTTCAAGGATTTTACCAAATAATTCAGGGTGATCATTATGTGTACTTATTAAAGCTCTTTCAAGTACATATAAATCTACCCCTTTGTCTTCTACACTTGAATCAACATAGGAAAGACCAAAGTCTATCATAACCAACTCATAATCACTTTTTTCCATCCAATTATCTTCATTCTCATTTTTTGGCACAATCAACATGTTTGATGTAGTCAAATCCCCATGTATAATATTATTTTCATGCAATTTCCTCACGGTTTCACCAATCATTTTAGTAATTAAGTCTAGACTGTATGTTTCGTTTCCTTTGCATAAATTTGAAATGTTTATGATAAAATCTTTGACAGTTATGCTTTTTTCGTAATGATGCATGTATATTCTTCGGCGATCGAAATCAACTAAATATAATGATGGTGTTAAAACGCCCGCTGCTTTACAACGAACAATGGAACGGGCCTCATTTTTAATACGATCTTTGGTGATAGACACGTCCAAATCGGGATGCCTGTAGTTTTTCTTAAACCTTTCCTTTATCAATGTGGGCCTGCCGAGATAGCTGCAGATGTAGAGTTTAGCTTCAGCGCCTTGTTTAAATAACTTCAATTCTTCAACCATATTTACAAATAAGTTCTTATTCACTCAAATTATAAAGTTACTTACATTAAAATGTCTTATTTACTGAACATTGCATGTAAATCACACTTTAAATTGCGACCGCCCGAAAAATTGTTTGGTTATTTATTTTGACGTTTCAAATTTCGATTGCTGTTGCTGACATTGCCAAAGTGAAGTATGTTGAAAGCCGTTTAGTTATTTTTTCACAGCAACAGGAATATTATCATAGCACTTAAAATATTTTTTCCGTCTAATATGTACTATATGTAACTATTTTATACAACTAAAATAAAATATCACAGGTTTACTTATTAAAAATAGTACATATAAATGCAATAATAAAACGCCCCTTTACATTATTTCCAACATTTCGTGTAACGGAACGTAAAATTCCAATTCAGAATTCAGACTCGTCATGTATAAGCCGCACTTTACAAAAGCTAAAAGCATTGTGAGGACGGAGGTCTGTGTACTTTCTATATCTATTTGTATACATTCACTCACTGGAGAGCTGGAGGGAGGCTGTGGGCGTGAATCGCAATATTGGTTGTGGTGCCGGCCGGCGGCACGACGTATAATCTTATTCAAACAAATTCCTATCAAATGCTTTGATGTAAAACAGTGATTTATTCATTCAGTGCCGGTTTCGCGTTCGAGCGCTCCACTAGCTCTTATTTTTACCGAAAAATATATAATCTAGTGCGGATTAATCGGTAATCGACCGATAAATTAAAGTTAAAAGACTGTGTATTCAGCTGTGATTTTTTAATTTGTGAGAATGATGTCGGAGGGTTTGGAATATGAGACTATCGTCCAGAATGGCCCTAGAAAAGTAAGTTTTTTTTTTTTTTATTAAATAAAATGACAATTTTTTTGGCATAAAGCTTATTGTGCCTAAGCTTAGTTTTTTTTATTGTGACACTCGCTTTTTTTATGATTTCGCGATCAAGACTCAAGAGATACTTGAATACGTCCCTAAGCATATTGATTCAAAAGGTAACCACAATTTTACGACTTCGTGTGTGGTACGCTGTATATATAGGTATGTTGTAGGTCTACGGGAGGGATGAAGTGACTATAGAAATGTCTGGGTGCATTATACGAGTTATGTATGCCGGCGCGTCTCGAAATGCCGGCTGATGCGATTTCCTGCGAGTCCCGTTTTTAGTGAATGTTGGCGGGAAGTTAAGCGCGGATTTTATGCGAAACGGAACGGGTTCGTTAAATAATGACGTCACTGGATTGTTTTTGATGTGAGCAATTTTTTTGCTCATTAACCACAAATGCTAAGATAAAGCTAAGAGAAGCTTATTTCTTTATTATTAGTTGACAACTTTTGGAGTGCAATTATTGTCATTTCAAAAAGTTTATTGTACGAAAGAATGTATGACTATTTACACTATACACCTATGCTATACACAGACACACTGTTTGGATAATTCCAGGAGCGGATCTAGGATTTTTTTAATGAAAGGGGAGGAAACATTTTGATTGTGTTTGTATAGGAAGTGTTACTTATCTATACTAATATTATAAAGATGAACGATTTGTTTGTTTGTAATGGATAAACTCAAAAACTACTGGAGCTATTTTGAAAATTCTTCCACTAATAGGAAGCTATATTACTCCTGAGTGCTATAGTTACTTTATTATCCCGGAAAAACTGGATTGGAACTGAAACTGGAACCGGAGCCGCGAGTAGAAGTCTAGTGAAATATAAAGGTTACATATTGAATTTCTATTTTCATTATTTTTGGAAGAATTTATTGCCCCTTTGAGCACGTGGCAAAATCTCTACTTTTCACAAGTAATAATTACAGGTCTTGAATACGTACGTTACACTAACCTACGAAAAAAATACCAATAGGTACCATAAGTTATTTTTCCTTATTATAATAACTAGTTCTGCGAAAACAAAATTGTTATCAAGTACTTACTTAAGGTAAATGTCAATAAATTATACTATAAGTACCTACCTGTGCACACACCATTGCATAGTTACCCAGGTCCCAGACTCCGAAAATCTTTGCCTAGTGTTCTACGACCGGAATTTATTTACATATTCAATTAGTTTTTTATACAAATTGTTTATTTTATCAATAGTGTCTTACGAATCATCACAAATGCGAGAGAACTCACAGAATAGCACATATTATAACGGAATAGTGTAACATATTCCTTTGTCATTAGACAACTAATGATACGCTTTTAGAAACTCGTTATTGTCTATCTTATTTAGATTTTGACTTAAATCTAAAGTCTATACTATAATAAATGGAACTGAAAACTTACGCAAGCAGCGGCATAGCATGAACTCTATTTAGAAGTTATCTTTATTTATTCTAATAATTTAATCTAATAGAGATCGTAAGAAAACCTTCGAAAAAGACCTGGCCTTGGTTTCAGCAGATCAATTTAAATAATTGTTAAGATGCTCCCTTTCAATAAGTGCTACAACGACGCCAATCACAATTTAGAAAGGAATTCCGTGCGTTTCATCCCGATTCGTCATGAAATTCCCGAGGGAATTAGCCAAAGCCCGCGCAAGTTAATTTGAACAATTTGAGCGTTCATCGTCCGAGTGCAGATGAAACATTGGCATGTTTTAAACGAGAAAAATGATATTCATTTTGACTTGGTTCATTTTGGAATATACAGAATTTTAGGATAAAATAATATTATGTTAATGCTGGTTAATTCTGATGAATATAAAATATAATATTTTAATGAAAGTAAGTAGGAAGTACTCCATAAATAACTTATATAACTTAATATAAGACTCTTCTGGGTCTTCACACCCAATGCACGCCCATGCGCGGGGGGGCATTAGTCGCGGGCCGAGGCACACAGTTCAGTGTGTATACCTCTTGGTTGTAAAACACATTGAGGCGTAAAAGGGCCCGCAAACATTTCCTGGCACCCTCTCTTTCCGCCCATCCCGGGAACCTTCCTCTCGTCCCCCACCCTTCCTTCCATATTCCTCTCCCACGTCCCCTCCAGGCCCCTGCAGTCGTCAAGCCGGGGGACTCCAGCATCCCATTCGCAGGTTTCCTCCGGTGTTGACTGCAGGATCGCCTATCCAAAAAAAAAAAATATAAGACTACTTTGTTTTTACGATACAAACAATAGAATCGAAAGTTCTAAATTTAAATACATACTATGTATACTTCTTTATCACAAAAACAATAAGGCAATGGAATCTCAAGCCATACAGCTTTGATTTCAATTTACTAATTTTTTTATTCGACCACTTAAATTAAAATTTGATAAATCAAATATTGTGTATTCAAAATCTATTTTATCCGCCTTCAAATAAACCGCGTTTGTGCGTTTAAGATTGTAAAGGCCCACTTATCTGTTGATTCAAATTGATGAAGAAACCCACATCAGAATAATTTCTAATGCGTGTGAGTAATTTGTGTCTGATGGAGCGATAAGCTCGTCACTTGTCACTTCTAGGATTAAAACTAGAAAGTGGTTTTCACGAAATACCTCTATTCGATGTTGCGGTACATTTTATTATTATCTGTTGCATAGATTCTTTGAAAGTGTATCATGATGATTTAAGAATTATTGTTTAAATTCCTCTATAAATGTTATAATAATAAATTGTAGGACGCATTGATCTAAGAAACTACTTTGTACGAATTATTTTATTGTGTCAAATGAAAATAATGGTGACCACAGGCTAAAAAAAGGAAGTGGTTGTATCGCCAATCGCCAGTCTGGTGGGAAGAAAACTGGCAGTCGTCCTATTATTAACTATTTCGCAACCTTATAGTTTAAGATGTTGAATTTAAGAAATACGAACGCATTATGCCACGGAAAGTAAGATGCAGTAACGGTGCCAGGTCGCGCGGTTCAGACGTACTTTCACGGCCACATTGTTACTAAGCAAAAAATATTAACTGTAATCCACGGAACTTACTCTTATAACTTCGAGGGTACCCGACTAAAACTACTAGTAAAACGCTCCAGTTACTAGTTCCTGTAAGAAAGTGGAGATATAAGTACATTAGGCTGATAAATCTGTCCCATTTGTGAGACGCGAATTTTCCTAGCATTGGCATTGTATTTTAACTAAACATACATCATGATATCAAACTAACTGCTTTCCGTCCCACGATGTGATAGGCGGCGAGCCTATCATCATATAGGGCATAAATTCCAGACTCCGGGCTGATGGTGAGCAGAAAAAGCCAATATCATCTTAAGCCACTCGTTATTTTGGGATTTTACTATCAAATGCATTGTAAACACTTTATCAGACAAGGTGAAATATAAAATATACTCTCATCAAGAAAAAATAACGTCTCTACCCAATGGGTAGAGATTGATTCGGCACCCGTCACAAACCACACGTCACAGTCGTTTTATTATGATATTCAGGTATATATTGTCGAAGCCATCGTCAGCATTCATCCATCAGTCTTTAATCATTGACTCTAGGGCATCCTGCCTAAACAGCGCCACTCTTGACGATCCACTCTCTTCCAGCTGCCTCCTACATCTTTTAAAGGTCTTCAGTCCAATACAAGATCAGCTAGCAGGCACAATGTCGTACTAATTCCTATACTTACTGTGTAAATACACTATAGTATACGAAGTGCAAGCAGCAGTGTGCACATGCACTGTTGTGTTTCGGTTTAAAGGACATTGTAGCCAGTGTAACTACTGGACTTAATGAGACTTAACATCTTATGTCTCAGGATGACGAGCGCTGTGGAATACCACACAGTACGTTGTAACTCAATGTGCTGGATGATGTTGCTACTGTTTATGGGTGGCCGTATCGCTTACCATCAGGCGAACGGCATGCTCGCCTCGTAATACTATGCAATAAAAAAATTACGAACTATGAATTTATTACTATATAGAAATTCAAATAGTACTCACCGAACTAGTACAAAAAAGAAATGACTTCACCTTTTTTATTAGATTTTTAAATGAATAGTCTTGAACTATTACAAGCATATCCTGATTCGTTACGATGCTATAAAAAATATGCTATATTATGCATCGATTTAGAGTCCATGGAACTTTCTGGGTTCCGTAGAATATATTGCTTTTTGCAACACCGAGTCGTATAACAAATTGACGTAATGAGGTAGTATCAAAACAGTATTATTATAATAAAATTCCCATTATATTTAAGGTATATTTTTATGTAACCGAATTGTAGGACGGACAATGTTAATTTGTTAGTATTGTATATCACTCTATGTCCACAAACAGTAATGATACAAAAAACTTTTACAAATTAATAGAGTTAACAAGATAACCGGATCATTCCGGACAAACCACATGGCGTGTAACAGAAGATACGGAACCCCAAATAATATATAACCAGTTAATAGACAACGGTTAGCTAACGCGTGAACTAGCCGTGACCGGTCATGGGTCGTCGCAGACTGCTCACAAAAAACCATGAGAAATGCTATTATAATGGCTCCTTCACTCACGATGACGTCCCTATTAGAATACTTCGATCTTATTAGAAATTAGGTTTTGTACGGGAAAATCCCGGTACTTTAGGGGGGGATGGCTTTTCTTAGCCAATAGATAGCTCTTTGTGGGCTTAATAGTTCCTGGGAATTCGTAATAAGTGCGTATTCTTCATTTTGATTTTGTAATTGATACGATATTGGAAAAAATACGGAGAGTAATTCAGTACTTAAATATAAAGAAGATAAGAAATATGCGATAAAAGTTTAAAAGATCCATATGTTTCTATCTGGTGCTGGAGAGCTTCAATTTTACATGGGTGATACTTTGCTAAAGTATCTATATTTTCTGCCGCGGGATCTTACCGTTTTGAAGAAAAAGAAGTTCTCGCTGTGCCCCATACCTGACACATTTTACCGAGATATGGAGTGAACACGCAAGATCCTAGTCGGAAGTGGCTTATTAGTGGAAGCGGAGCGCGGTGCGGTGTCATCGACCACGGCCTACGCACATGCTTCGTGATCCGGTATTTTCGGAGTTCTATGTTACCATTATCTTTAGTAATCGTAGATAGTGCGTTCTTATTAAATTTAGATGATAAAGTCTTATTGGAAAACATGTTTTCGTGTTCGAGATTAATGCAGATTCCAAGTGAATTTGAAATGGCTAATAAATTGAAATTTCTACAATTTAGTTAAGTAGAAGGAATACAATTGAGTTATAACTAATCAACGCCATCCAGCACCTTGAGCTACAAAGTACTGTGTTGCATTCCACTGCGCTCGTCATCCTGAGATATAAGATGTTAAGTCTCATTATGTCCAGTAGTTACACTGGCTACAATGTCCTTCAAACCGAAACACAACAGTGCATGCACTCTGCTGCTTGGCGCTAGAAATAGACATTGCGGTGGTACCCACCCAGACGGACTCTTACATATGAGAGACCTACCACCAGTAAAACGTGTGTATGATTTTATTTTGATCTTATACCTTTGACAAAGGGAATGATCATACGAGCCGCGTCCTTTGTATATTGTCTAAGGTAGATAGATATGTTTTTTCGTAAATTGTTTTGTTATATTATCTTTTTAAATTACAAAATAATACTTATTAAAAACGGAATGTTTAAAATCAACACCAATGTGTTTTTTGTGTCCTAAAATAAACTTGTTTGTTTTTTCTTCGAAAAGCTAATTATTCAAATGTTGTCAACGGATCGACTTTCAAAACTAAAGCCGAATACACAACGACAATACTTCATGTTCGATTTTAATTATATAAATGACAGGATCACGAAATCGCTCTTCAGTGGTAGCGTCATTTCTATTCAACTATATCACCACGTAGACTTCAGACCACCCAGAATCGTGGACTTCGAATAAAAATCTTCATACTGCATAGCACCTTGAAACAGATGAAGATTTGAATCTTATATTGCCCATAATTACACAGATTTTGCTGCCTTTGAAACTAGAAGGCAGTGCTTAGCCTTTGGCAAATATTACTAGACAAAGTATTGGTAATTTCTCAGTCACCGCTTTTGCGTTTCGTAATTCGAGATTTCGAATTTCGAAAAAAAAAGCGATGATAGCCTAGTTGGGAATGGCAATGTCCGGAGGTTCAAAACCCAAGGCACACACCTCTGACTTTTCGAAGTTATGTGTGTATTGTTATCAATTATCGTTCGCTTTAACGGTGAAGGAAAACATCGTGAGGAAACCTGCATAACCTGAGAAGTTCACTGAATTTCGAAGGTATGTGAAGTCCGCCAACCCGCACTAGGCCAGCGTGGTGGACTAAGGCCTAACCCCTCTCAATAGTAGAGGAGGCCCGTGCTCAGCAGTGGGCAGTATATAATACAGGGCTGCTTGCATTGCATTGCATTACATTTCGAGATTCCTGGAGGCCCAAACACTCCGTTCATTCCTTTTCTTTAAAACCTCCAGCACATCCAATATTGTTTTGGTATTGTGGATGCTTATGGCACGTGGAGATAAGGCGACACAGTTGTTCTTTGCCGGACTACTTAAAAAAAAATCAGAAATAATTTAAAAATAGAATACCATGTAACGTGTTGTTTATATTGGTTTTAGGCAAAAGAATACAAAACATACAGCCGATATTAATATCTGACCTCAAACGGCGCGACATAGCCGACAGATGGTCAGATACTCAAGGCATTCCTCGCTAACCGCAATATATTATTGTTATTTTAAACAGGTTTCGAATCACGTGTCATTTTAAAACTTGGAAATTACCTACAACTTAGTTATCTAACAGTGACACTGTAGTGATATAATAGTTGAGATTCGTCATTCGACCTATCAACGTTTCGGGAGTCAAGTTATTTCTAGATAGATCTCTTATAATATGTCAGGCTGTCTGACAAAGTACCGCTGCATTTACTGTGTTTGAAGGACATTGTAGCTTAATTACTGGTTAATAAGACTTAACATGTAATGTCTCAAAACTAGCGCATAACAAATCCATGTAGCAAATTCTTATTCAAAATGTGTCTAGTGTTTACTGGCGGGCAGCCTGCTCGTCTCGTCATTAAGTTGTTAGAAAATTAAATGGTCGCCATCAGTTTCGTGGGCACATGATAAGCGCCCCCGTAATGACCCATCAGCCCACATAACATTCCAAGTTCCCGCCACTTGTAACAAGTTGGTTTTACTGCATTCTCTTTAAATCATTTCACAATTTTATAGACAAAGGACGAGTTGTAGGTTGTAGGCGGCTGCTGAAATCGAGTATATTTTTTTGGGTACAATTTTCATAGGTCCCTGCTGTGTTGATTACTCCGTCTTTGCAATTGCAACAGCCTTAGTAGAGGAAGCGGGTTAAGAAAGAGAAGGATGGTTCCCAGAATGGGAGGAAAGGAGATAACATTATCAACAAGCACCTATGGCTACTATAATACTGGCACGCTATCATGGCAATTTTGATACATTACAAAAGCGAGGTGAAAACACATTTTTAAAATTTTGTAAAACAAATTAAATTGCGTCGTATAATACATTCCATTAATTTGACTGCACGTCACTATTGACAATAATGTACAGCAATACTTCCTTTAACGTAGTTATGAATTAATACGAAACTTGATGAGCGGACAAACGTCAAAACGGCTATCTTAGCGTGCCGGTACTACAAAAAGTATTTCGACATTATTGTGTCCCTCGACTTAAAAGTAATACTCACACAGACATGAATATAACCTATTACCTCACGTTATCCTGGAGTGTAGCCAGGTTATAAATGTCGACATTATTGGAATATGAAACCATTTTATTTCAGTTTAATATCTAGGGCATATATTTTCCTGTTTATGCTGTGGATTAACGAGGTATTATTAATGAGGTATATTTTATCATTTCCTTGTATGATACATGTATATTTACGTGTCGAACGCAACGTGAACGCAAGTCCTACGCCCGGTTTAATTCCAATTTCGGGGTGGTAGTGCTACTGTCGTGACGAGACTACCTAGTTATAAGGCTAGTAGTTTACTCGTCTCGTCATGTAGTTACAGTGTGAATAGCGCGTCATAGGAGCTCGTACTGATTTCAGCCTACGTAGCTACCCTGGTTTAATTATTTTGGCGAATGTTAACGATCTGAAACTGTTCGTTCACAATAAGTATTTTGATGATCTCAAAATCTCTAATTAGTTAAAATCATAATAATATGTAGGACCTTGTATGGTCCATGTAGTTTTCCCTTTGCCATACTAATTATTAAAAATAGCCATATGGATATTTTATAAATTATGTCATTGAGGGAAGGAAGAGACTAAATAAACCTATAGAAAAATAAAAAGACCGTAATATTTTCAGGGCAGCTCAAAATTAAATATTAACCAATAGGTACTAGATTGTTTTGACGTATGAAAAACTTTGAGTATATGAAAAACGGCTATGGCAATGGACATAAATTTGTACACATTAATTTTAGTTTTTCCTTCCCATAAAATAAGAGCAGAGGGTAAACCAATAGGCAGCGTCTATACTAATATTATAATGAAGAAAGATTTGATTTTTTGTTTGTAATGGATAAAATCAAAAACTACTGGACCGATTTAAAAAATCTTTCACCAATGTAAAGCTACGTTATCAGCGAGTAGTATAGGCTACTTTTTATACCGGGAAAATATAATTTTAAATAAATTAGCTTGTTTTATTAGTCCCTCCAAGCCACATAATTAAATTAATTAAAAAGTTAGAACAAAATCTTTTCAAGGAATGTATAGGTTAATTTATTGCACAATAAGACCATTCTACATGCTTAACAAATAATTGTAATTTATGGAGATGTTTTATTGCAAAGGCTACGTGTTAGGTAAAGAGAAATCCTAAATTAGAAGGTCTCTTGTATGCGAGAACCTTGCTGAGCACTGATCAGGCCCCCGCAATGTCTATATTCCCGAAGAATGATGAATGGACTTCCGGTCTTAATATTTATTTATTTTGGCCATATTGCAATAAAAAGTTCCTAGAGATTTATCGGAGTCCAGATGTGTTATGAGTCAGAGTTCCATAACCGCCCGTGTGGAGTTGCTGGTCTCCCATCGGGCGCGTCTCCCTGGGTGGCGGATAGGGGAACGCCCCCCAAATTCGGGGGGTACCGGAAACGGCGTGGACCAAAACCAGCAAAGGGGGTTCTTCCACGTTCTCTCTGTTTAGCAGAAGGCACAGTGGAGGAACACAGACGGGTTCCGTGTGCATTCACACTGCCGCGGAACAGGCTTGGGTTGAATTCTTCTCCCGGGCCACCGCCGGTCTCGGAACCTCAGGGAACACTGTGGTCATGTTTCGCAGTGTCTCCTGGGGCTGAGGGTCTTGGCTTAACCGCCCGGACTGCGAGGGAGAAAACCTCTATAAAAGTTACCCCGAATCTCAAGCGGCGGCGCACCGCGAGGGGATGCATGGCCGATGGGCAGTTCGGTCTCTAGTGCGACCCCCGCCGGAGTACCGGCCGACACTCTTGGTGGGTTACCTGTAGGCTTACCCAGGTACAGGGGGCTCTGCCTGGGTGGACTCTTTCTTCCCCCATACTCGTGGGACCAATAATGGTATTAAAAAATAAATTAAATATAATGAAGGAGAGGGCATCTGTCCCGGGGGACGACTCAGTACCCGGGCAGATAAATGATGCTAGGCGCAAGTCCACAAAGGAGCCAGGCGAAATAATAGCATCCATCCCGGTCGTATCCGAACCAGGGCCGAGCGGCATTTGTTTACGGTCGAAGCGGGGACGTCCGGTTCGCTCGACTAAAATAGTTTCGAGCGACAGCGACTCCGAGCCGGCGGTAAAGGTGGTCGCCGCTTCTGCACCGCCATCAGATGCAGAAGAAGACGAGATGATGGAGTCGGCGGAAGCGCCAGTCGACCAGTTAGACTGGCGCCTGCGACTGGCGGAGGTAGTTCGGGGCGTATCCCAAAGGTCCCGGAATTTAAAAGGGACGGAGCAGCGGAAGCTGAACTTGGCGGCCAAGGAATTGGTGGAGAGAGCCGACGAAACAGCTTCCGCTGAGGTGGCCCGCCTAGTGGCAGAAAAGGCCGCAATGGCTCAGCGCATTACAGCCCTTGAGGCTTCCCTTGCGGCCCAAGGAAAAATCCTGGAGGAGGTGTTAGCGGCTATCCGTTCGCCGGGAGAGTCGCAGTTGGCGATTGAGGCAGGAGCTGCCTCTGATAAAAGTGATCGCCAAGATCAGTTTGAGCGCCGTCTCATCTCTATGATGGACGCGCGCTTTGAGGCGATCAATATGAGGCTGCCTCCAGAGCCAACAGTTCGTCCTCCTCTGGCCGCCGATAGGGCTAGAGCTAAGGAAGCCGGTCGTCTGTTGCCCGCTGACGAGCCTTTAGCAGTACTTACTACCGTTGCTGGGCCATCGCGTGATCCACCCGCAAAGGGTACGGGAAAAGGGAAGGGCAAGGGGGCCGCCCGGACTGCCCCTGATATCGTACCGGTGGCCACACCCACCGTCAAACTCCTCCCCCAAGAACACAAGGGGAGGCACAGGAAGAACTCGCGTGCTACCCAGGCTCAACCCCAGATGGAGCCTCGTCAGCTGCCCCCGGCCCCAGCGTCTATGGACGAAGGGTGGACGGTGGTGGCAAAAAGAGGGAAGAAAAATACCCAGCCCGTGTCGAGTGCAGCTGTGCCAGCTACACAGAGCCAGGAACAGCAGCAAAATCGGCGAAGTCGGAGGCCTGAGCCAAAACTTCGCCTTCCCCGTAGGGCAGCTGTCGCCCTGACGGTGATGCCTGCTGCCTTAGACCGTGGCGTAACATACGCTACGGTCTTAAAAGAAATTCAGCGGAGGGTGAATTTGGCCGGTCTCGACATTGCTGAGACTCGAGCGAGGCTGATGGCCACGGGGGGGTACCTCTACGAGGTGCCTGGCCCTGACTCGGAAGCGAGGGCCAACTCCCTCGCTGAAAAAATGAGGGAAGTGTTCCGCGGAACGGAGCTGGCGGAAGACGTTCGCGTCTCTCGTCCGTTCAAGACCGCGGACCTGCGAATATCCGAGTTGGACCCGTCTGCCGACCCTAAAATGGTCGCAGTGGCCCTCGCAAGTGCTGGGGAATGCACAGCGGAAGATATTAAGGTTGGGGAGATCCGCCCCGACCGTTCCGGCCTTGGCGCAATCTGGGTGCGTTGCCCAGCCAAGGCAGCGGAAAAAATTGTTAGGGCCCGGCGCGTTCTGATTGGCTGGGTGGCGGCACAGGTCCGGCTCCTTGAGCCCCGGCCTATGCGGTGCTTCCGCTGCCTCCACAAGGGGCATGTGCGGATGCGCTGCACCGAAGAATGTGACCGTAGCAGGATCTGCTACCGCTGCGGTCAAGAGGGCCATAAGGCCAAGGAGTGCTCTGCAGACCCACACTGTGCAATCTGCGCAGCTGAGGGCAAACCTGCGGGGCACCACGTGGGCGCCAAGGCATGTGTCGCCTCCTCGCGCCCCCGTCGCGTTAATCGCGGAGGGGGCGCCGGGGTTGTGACCCAGCTGGATCCGTCCCGCCGAGAGACCGCCATGGAAGTCGCCCATTAATATGGCGCAACGATTCCTCCAGGCGAATATTAACCACTGCGCCAGAGCACAGGACTTACTAGTTCAGAGCCTGGCACAGTGGTCGATTCAAGTGGCTGTGGTCTCTGAGCCGTACTACGTCCCACCCAGGGATGACTGGGCAGGGGACTTGGATGGTTCGGTGGCCGTCATCACACGGGGCGCTGCCGGCTCCCCGCCTTTCGAAAAAGTAGCGAAGGGCTCGGGATGCGTGGCGGTTCTGTTAGGAGGGGTCTGGATAGTGGGAGTATATTTCTCTCCTAACAGACCTCTGGCCGAGTTTGAGCATTTCCTCACTCGGCTAGGGGCCCTGGTGGTGCAAGGCAGTCAGCCTCGCCCCGTTCTCGTCGCCGGTGACTTCAACGCCAAGTCTTTGGCTTGGGGCTCGTCGGCGACGAACGCACGTGGCGTGGCCCTGGAGGAATGGGCGATCGCGTCCAGGTTGGCCGTCGTGAATCGCGGGTCGGTGGAAACATGTGTGCGGCACAATGGCGGATCGGTGGTGGACATTACGTTCGCCACCCCAGCACTTGCCCACCGTGTCCGAGACTGGAGGGTTCTGGTGGGCGAGGAGACGTTGTCGGATCACCGATACATTCGGTTCGATGTCTCCTCGATTCCCTCTCCTCGGTCTCGTGGTGATTTAATCGCCCCGCGATTGGACGGCCCGCGTTGGGCGCTAAAGCGCCTTGACGTCGAGGCCCTGAGGGAGGCTGCTCTGGCCCAGGCGTGGCTACCCGTGCCGGCCGGACCAGTACGGGTCGAAGAGGAGGCGGAGTGGTTTGGGGCGACGATGTCGCGTGTCTGTGACGCGGCCATGCCCCGAGTCCGACGCCTTCCCGAGAAACGCCAGGTGTTCTGGTGGTCGGCGGAGCTCTCGCAGCTGCGTGCATCGTGCGTAGCTGCCCTCCGTCGAGTTGGCAGGCACCGTCGTCGCCGGGTTCGTTTACCCGGTGACGAGGACCAGGAGCGGCTTCTTCACGGCCTCTACAAAGAGGCCAAGAGAGCGCTGCACGTGGCAATATTGAGGGCAAAGTCTGCGGCACAAAAAGAGGCCCGGAGCACTCTCGATAACGACCCGTGGGGGCGCCCATACCGTCTAGCGATGAAGAAATACCGCCCATGGGCGCCTCCGCTAACGCAGAGTCTCCGGTACGAGCTGGTGGAAGAGGTCGTCGCTACTTTGTTCCCCGCCACTGAGGATGTCACTCCTCCACCGATGGCGTCACGATCGTCACCGCCATCGTCGCAGAGTTCGGCAGGGGATATTTCGGAGGTTTCGCCCGCAGAATTTAGGGCGGTAGTGCTTCGGTTGCGGAGTAAAAACTCGGCTCCGGGTCTTGACGGCATACCCGGTCGTGTGTGGGTTTTAGCCGTCAAGCATCTGGGTACGAGGCTCCGCAGCCTGTTCTCCGCGTGCATTGAGCAGGGCCTCTTTCCATCTCGATGGAAAACTGGGAAATTGGTCCTGCTCAAAAAGGAGGGTCGACCCGCAGAGTCGCCATCGGCCTACCGGCCTATCGTGCTGCTCGACGAGGTCTGCAAACTTTTCGAGCGGATTATTCACGCTCGCCTCGTCGAGCATCTCGAGAAGGTCGGGCCGGATTTGGCAGACTGCCAATACGGTTTCCGGCATGGCCGATCCACGATCCATGCAATTTTGCGGGTCAAGGCACAAGCGGAGGACGCAATCGCCCGGGGTGAGGTGGTCGTGGCGGTGTCTCTTGACATCGCCAACGCGTTTAACACCCTACCTTGGGCGTGCATACATGAAGCACTGCGGTACCACGAGGTGCCACCATATCTTCAGCGTCTGGTGCAATCGTACCTATCTGATAGGTATATTGTGTATCCAGGCGCTGATGGGTGGCACCGAAGAGCAATGGCCTGTGGTGTTCCACAGGGCTCAGTACTGGGCCCACTCTTGTGGAACATCGGCTACAACTGGGTGCTCCGTGGTGCCAACCCCCAAGGCGTCGCTGTTGTCTGCTACGCGGACGACACACTGGTGACAGCGACGGCTAGGACCTTCCAGGAGGCTGCTCTGCTCGCCTCCTCTGGTACCGAGCAGATGGTAGGCAGAATTCGGCGACTGGGCCTGAAAGTAGCCCTTAACAAAACCGAGGCCCTTTATTTTCACGGGCCTCGTAAGAGGCCACCTTCGAAGACCCATATAGTAGTGGAGGGGGTGCGGATTCCCATCGGCTCCACAATGAAATATCTGGGCTTGGTGTTGCACAGCCGGTGGGACTTCCGTGCCCACTTTGAGATGTTGTCGCCGAAATTACTGCGGGCAGCAGGCGCGCTTGGACGCCTGCTGCCAAACTTGGAAGGTCCCGGTATCCCATGCCGAAGTTTATACGCTGGAGTTGTGCGGTCCATGGCCTTATACGGTTGTCCCGTTTGGGCTGAGTCCCTGAATGCTCGTTGCGCCGCTCTACTGCGTAAGCCGCAGCGTTTAGTGGCGCAGCGACTTATTAGGGGCTACCGCACGATCTCCCATGAGGCGGCCTGCGTCTTGGCCGGTATTCTACCATGGGAATTGGATGCCAAATACCTCTCGTCAGTATTTTTCTGGCGTGAGGAGGCGTCCCGTCTCGGGCGAAGACTGGCTCCGAGGGAGGTCAAGGCCCAATTGGCCTCCATCCGCAGCGCCGCCGTGGAGGAGTGGCATACCAGGCTGGAGAGCCCGAGTGCGGGCTTGAGGACTGTCGCGGCAGTGCGACCTGTCTTCTCAAGCTGGCTTGACAGGCGCCACGGTGCGCCGACATTCCGTCTAACACAGATGCTGACGGGCCACGGATGTTTTGGCTCGTTTCTGTGTCGGATCGGAAAGGAGGAGTCCGCCGTGTGCCACCATTGTGGCAACGGCCGCGAGGACACAGTCCATCACACTCTCGAGGAGTGCCCAGCCTGGGACCTACAACGCAGCGCTCTTAGAGCAGTCGTCGGAGGAGACCTCTCGCTGCCGGCCGTGGTGTCCGCCATGGTCGGTGGCTGGAGGTCATGGCGAGCGATGAACTCCTTCTGCGAGTGCGTCATCTCGCGGAAGGAGAGCGCCGAGCGGGATCGTGAGCAGAACGATCCCGCCCGTAGCCAGAGGAGACGACGGAGGCGCCGGGTGGACGACTGACCGGTGCCTCATGCCCTGTGGTCCGGGGGCATCTAGAGAATTTCGCCACGGCATCCCCTGCCTGTCGTAAGAGGCGACTAAATGGGGCTTAGAGAAAGTCGCGGGATGAGCAGTGAGGGGCTGTTCATTCCAATTCAAGTGACTTCGAGGTGGACGACAATGCGGGTGGTCGGTCTCCCGCTGTCGTAGACGCTATAAGCGTCCTTTAGAGTTTGGGGGCATCTGAGTCCTCTTGTATAGAGAAGGGCCGCAATGCGGCAGCGCGCAAGGGCGGTCCCGTGTAGATATCTTAGTGCAACAAGATACCCCGGGGCCGTCCCGTATGCGCTGAAGAAGGCCACCGCGGGTTTTGGTTGGTATGCCGGTGTAGGGTGTACATAGGGCTAGGGAATGCTCGCTTGGATGATGCTATACTCCCAAGGGTCGACATTGGACTGTAAGACCGGTGAAACCAACATAACCGTTCCACTGACCCCCCAGTGGTGGTAGCGATAACGCGTTTTTTCCCCGCGAAAGAGTTCCATAACCGGCGCGGGCTAAAAGCGGCCGCGTCTCGGCGTCACAAATAAACTGCGTCACCCTCGTAGGATCCGACAGGGATACAAGATAGGAATTTATTGAGTGTGAAAGGAACGGTTAACTGTTTATAATAGAAGATTTGTTTTCCATTCAACTATTTGTGAAATTTAAAAAAAGAATCAATATTTTCTTCATTCTGAATTCAAAGTCATGGTTTGTCAACGGTTTGTGAATTATATCGCCTAGCATTATTATAATTGACTGGCAGACTTCGGAATCGAAATTACTGGAATAGTGCAATGTGGTTCTTCATAATGTACTTATCGACTCTATCCAGTGGTGTATCAACTATCAAGGTAGTATCACAAATAGTGATACTGTATCACTATTTGTGATACTAACTTGGGGCTTAATGTTCTGGATTCGATTCCTTAGATGGGTAATTAATTGTTCTATAATCCACGTGAATCCTTCAGAATTGGAGTTTGTGCTTACCTATCATATCATGGACCTGAAAATAGCTCGATGAACCGTACTCCACATGCGTCTCCGCCTACCCTTTAAATGAAGCATGCGTTTATGTAAATATCGAAATTAGTTATAAAATATCTGTGGTGACCTCGAATCTGGCGGCGAGCCAACAATGTAAGTTATGTTGCTTAGTTATATACATTAGGGGAGGTCAGGATTACGACCCTCTACCCTTTACGTATAGACAAAGAGTTTGTATTTCACTTGGACTATTGCTTTTTTTTTTTTTTTTTTGATCCCGAATAAATCAATAAAAAAAAAGTGTAAATGGCGGTCTTATCGCTCTAGGAAAAATAAATGGTCAATATCTTCCAGACCATGTTTTGTAAAGTAGCCGGCTGTATGTTTTTTATTTTTTTTATTGCGTAGAATGACGAGACGAGCATGCCGTTCGCCTGATGGTAAGCGATACGACCACCCATAAACAGTAGCAACACCATCCAGCACCTTGAGCTACAAAGTACTGTGTGGCATTCAACTGCTCGTCATCCTGAGACATAAGATGTTAAATCTCATTATGTCCAGTAGCTACACTGGCTACAATATCCTTCAAACCGAAACACAACAGTGTATACACACTACTGCTTGGCGGTATAAATAGATATTGCGGTGGTACCCACCCAGACGGACTCTTACATATGAAGAAGTATTAAAAAACTAACTTTTTTAATGCTTCTCAATTTAAATTCAATGAGACAATGGCCATAAGTACCACATAAGTATCATAATTGAGTTCATAAACTTTACTGATGTGGCTCTACCATGAAAGCCATACAACCAGAGCACCCAATTTTCGCCATAATATGTGTTTTCCCATTATGACATAGGTGGCAAGCAGAAAAACCCAATACCACTCTGCCCGACCCGGGATTCAAAGCGGTGTCGTACCACCCAATACTACGCCAACACGGCAGTCATAGGTTAAAGATAGTTACAAACAAAATAACATATTTACAGCGTCTCTACTTTTCTCTTTATACGCCTGTAGCACAACCACGTTTTATTAGTTTGATTATAATTAATTTTATCGCGGTAAGTTTATATTTATGATATTTTTACTGCACATTTCGTAAGGCCGCACACGTGCCATGATCGAGTAATATAAAGTTTTTTCTCTGTTTTATTAGATTCGTAGTTTTAATAAATTAAATTAAGAAGAGGTTTTAGAAGAATCCTAATACAGAGTTTCATGGTGCCAACCCAAAAAACGAATATAATACATCATTTGTGTAAAAACGCTAAAAAAAATGAATGTTCTATAACCATACATAAAGAAAATTCAATTGTCAAATCTGCTATTTAACTACAAACAGTTTGTTTAACTCTACTACGCTCTTTAGAAATATTTGTTTATTCTCTAGGCCACTGCCAGGAAAATGATGCTACGCCCATGACCCCACAAGGGGCCACAATACAAGAAATATGAATGCGGAATCCCGGATGTCGACTGAAACATCCCAGATGCATGCGAAATTAAACTGACCTCCTTTGAGCATTCTCAGTGCAGTACGGACAGGTCAAACTTTATCTCTGGCTCTGAGAGTCATTTTTATCAATGAAATACTTAATTGAGACACGATAAGTGTTGTAAAGTTTTTTATAAGAGGTAAACAATGTTCTTACTTGGTTTATAAAAAAAACAACTAGATATCGCTGAGATTTTTTATACACAAAATGCGAATTTGTATAGACGTTGAGAGGTTTGTAAGAAGTAGACGCAGAAACTATTAAACGGATTTGGTTGAATTTTGCCATACAGATAGATTTAGTTCATACAACACACATAGTTCGCAGAACTAACGGCAGATGGGGCAAAATCGAGTGGAGACCACGTACCGGCAAGCGCAGCGTTGGACGTGCACCATCAAAGACAACTCGATAAAGGTGGCTTGAACATGCTGGATGCAGGCCGCTTTTAGAGGTCCGACAACAAAATAAATGTTAAGGGATGGCTTAAGTTCAGTAGTAGACTTCATGCGGCTTATGATGTTGATAATGATGAGATAAATAAATTCCTGGATTAACATATAGGAAACCTGTTACCCAGGAAAGCTGAAGCCTAAATCAACACTAGCTACATTTTGTTTCCATAGTTAGTACTTAGGACATATTCTAAAGTAAAATGACTTAGATATTCTTGAAGTGTGCACCCACAGGCCAAGGAATCAAAAACATACAACCCACATGTGTTCACAATGTCGCGTTGTTCGATGTGAAGTGCGTTGACCCGTCTGCCGTTCGGCCCAATAATGCCTACTCACTGATTTATCTCGCTACAGTTATGTGGTAACGCACTTGTACGCTTAAGTTTTAATGTAAGTGAAACAGTGAACATTTTGTTTAGGGTGAATGCGATAGTACTGGACACTACTTTTTATTTTGATCAATGATAAGTGAATATGTTTTTGGCTTTGATTAATGTCTTGTTTTCTGTAAGATGACCGTTTTCTACAATAATGGTATACCCAGTCGAATTGGCTATTCTGCTGTTGGAGCTGTTTATATTGTTGTTATAGGCCGGCATAATTATGTTGACTGGCGTGGGATAATCAGCTCCCGTCAATCGATCCTCTATCTGGACCCACTTCACTTACCATCAGCTGCAGTGGAGTCACTTGCCCTACCCGCCTAAAAATACTAGTTTATTGTGTAGCCTAACCAGAAAAAAATGTGGTAAAATATGGAACTAATTTCTTATACTGATATCATAAAGGTCTAAAAGAAATATCAATCACGGCACCCCCAAAGCAAGGTTTTTTTTTCCTGCTCAATTTATGAAATATATCAACGTCAAGTTTAGACTTAAATCGTAATCTAGTAGATAAAAATCCCTTCATATAAATAGTCTTCATATTTATATTTTTTTGTTGACGCTACCGCGACGTTAACGATCCAATTAGCTTAGAGGATAAATGGCTGTGCGTCTATAGGACCCGGGTTCTAGTTCCGGTTTGTTTGAACGCGCGCTTATGTTCGGGTCATTTGTCTGGTGGTGAACGTGATAGAAAATTCTAGCACAAGTATTTATATTTGAAATACTTTAAAATTCCATGTGACATAAACTAACTTAAGCCCTTTTTATTAAAAAGAATATCTCTTGATTTTGTTGTAAGGAAGACTATGTTTGAACCAGCTCTACAAAACTGTTAATGATATAACAGCTCATTATGATTTTGGAAAGTAAAAGTTATGTCTATGTTTAATTAAATTAAACTTTCTCATGGCATAATTTGAATACAAAAGATGTTTTTATTAACCCAACACAACGTCTTGGCCACAAGCTTAGATTTATTATTATTCGTTAACAGTTTTGCTGTGCTCGTTTTCGGGAGAAAAAAGCAATTTTTAACATGGGTCTAGATAGAGTGGATATGTAATTTGTTTTTCCTGCGAATGGGATACTGGAGTCCCCCGGCTTAACGACTGCAGGGGCCTGGGGGGGACGTGGGAGAGGAATATGGAAGGGAAGGTGGGGGAAGGGAGGAAGGTTCCCAGGATGGGCGGAAAGAGAGGGTGCCAGGAAATGTTCGCGGGCCCTTTTAGGCCTCAATGTGATTAACAACCAAGAGGTATACACACTAACTGTGTGCCTCGGCCCGCGACTAATGTCCCCCCGCGCATGGGCGTGCATTGGGTGTGAAGACCCAGCGCACAAGAATTGCCTCGGGGGGTGCATATGTAATTTGGTTACCCCTCGTCAGTCGATCACAATTATGTCTGTTTGAACCGGATATACACAGGCTGATCCCGGAACGCGACACACTTATGGGCCACTATGGTGGGGTTTAGCACCTTGTGTACTGTGGTCGCTGTTCGGGCTGATAAAAATACCCTACCATAATGTATCAAGAACTTGATCTGTGGTGCGTGTTTTCTTCTTACATCTAAATATCGCTTCATATTTTCATATTCATAATGCCAGCGTGGTGCACTAAAGCCTAAACCCTCTCAGTAGTACTCTACTAGGCCCGTGCTCAGCAGTGGGCAGTATATAATACATGGTGGTAAAACCATGATAAGTAAATCTGTACAGTATGAAGGTTTTTGATAAATAACTTTAGGTAGAGCTGTAAAAAACTACCTTCACACATCAGCTGCACAATGTTTCCATTATTGTAACATACGCTAGAATGCCTTTATGACGTTGTATTGGGGTACGATTGTAATGCTCTTAGGTTCTACTCCTTGATAGAGTAATATGGGGTTTTACTGCTAAGTAGCAGCACGGAGTGTGAAGTTGTTATCGGGAGACGGCAACAGCTTCCTATTGTACGAATAATTGTGATTTGTGAACACTGCTTACCCCTGTAAAGGCGTAATACTTAGATGTAACACACATAACACTCAATAACACTCATTGATATCATCTCCCATTGTCATAATAGAGATCTAGCAAGTAAGTCAGTTAATTAAAGTAACGAGTGCTCGTGGATGTAGACGAGTTATGCGAGAATTGGAAAGTACCATTCCGCAACTCGCACGCTTTGTCTCCGAGACACGACTCACGGACGATTTCGCTGCGACTTTTTGTCGCTCGAATTAAACACACACACACACACTCACACCTTTTAACCTCGAAGGGGTAGGCAGAGGCGCAATTAATGCAGCCATTTTTCGCCGTGCGTATTCCGTCCCATGAAGTGATAGGGGGCGAGCCTATCGCCATATCGGGCACAAATTCCAGACTCCGGGCTGATACGAAATAGAAAAATCCAATATCACTTTGCCCGACCCGGGGATCGAACCCAAGACCTCAACATTGCAGTCGTACCGTAATACAACTACGCCATCGAGGCAGTCTCGAATTATAATACGCCACTAATAAAAACAAGTGACAGAAAAATGCCACTGTTAGCATTAAGTTATAACTATCGAATGAAGCAACTAAAACCGATATCTGAATATTTTTTTAAGATACAATTATATCGTTTAATAGAATACTAGTAGTTATCTTTGGAGAGTGAAAAAAAAACGACGTGTCATCTCCAAGCGTGCGGATTTGGCAAGAGCACAAGTGTATGACATCGTCTGCTCAGAACGGAGGTTCAACGACAGCAAAGATTTGATATTGCTTCCTTATTATCTTTCATCTGTCGTTTCTACAGCATTTGAAGCATTTGTAGTTCATAACAATATGTAAGGCTATTCGAAAATTTCAAATTAGTAATGTAACATTACACGTAGAGAATCACAATATTGTAAATGAGTATATGACCATGGTCAGTATATTCTAGAATTTAGATCTTATCCACAAACGAGCAATGTTACTTTCCCCTTTTATTGTCGCTAAAATTACGCTAATCTCTCTTATTTGATATACTGGGCATACATTTATTTATTTATTTATTTAACTTTATATACAATCATGTACATAGGCGGACTTAATGCCTTAGGCATTATCTACCAGTCTACCTTTGGGTGATGTAGAGATGAGAAGAAGCAGGTGTATATAAAAATACGTATACATCTGATGGTACTAGGTACTAACTACTAAGTATATCTTCAACGCGTGTAAGTTGATCACTTATTGAGACAATATCCTAAATGATTAAGCAACTAAAAGTCTTCACACACACACACTCACGCCATTCATCCCTGAAGGGGTAGGCACAGGCGTAACTAGTACACCCACTTTTCGCCGTGCGTATTCCACACCCATAATGTGATAGGGGGCGAGCATATCGCCCAAGTCTCCGCTACAAAAATCGCACGCATACATCGCCACGCACTGTATTTTAAGTTTTAATGAAGGAATGCAATGAATACTGTACGTTTTCACGGCTATAATAAGTTTCTTTTTTTATCGCGCCATTACTCTGGCGTATTATTTTTAAATATGGCTGAGATTCAGGTCGCTTACCTTCCAGATTAAAGAGTGGGATGGTTGACGTGAAACGTTTTTAAAACCATATTAGTACGAAAGAATTATATTCAAATGCCTTTTCAAATTCAAACCTTCTTATCTTTAGTCCCAAACTGCATACATCGCATCACGCCTTTTTTCCTTTCCAGGACAAGTAGATGTGTAACACCCACATTTTGCCCATTTCCAGACTCCAGGCTGATACTGAAAACAATATCACTTTGCCCGACTGGTATTCGAACCCTACACCTCCGCGGTATACTAAACGAACTAGACTATTTGAACCTCTCACTGACATTAAACTGTCCTGGTCAATATCCTGACGCACAGACACACCCGCATTACTCACCAAGTAATGAAAACTTGTACTTACTGATAACAAGCGGTACACAAACTAATGATGCATCGTTATGATTATGTAGAACTATATTTGTTGTGTAAAGTTTACACAGAAATATGCTGAGAATCACGAACGTTAAGAAATATATCAATTATTTATTAGTCTATTTTATTGTATTTCTTCCAAGTTCTTCAAAAAAGGTTTAAAATTTTTTTACGCTAGACAGCTGCTTGGCTTTTCCCCTGGCATTGCCGACGTCCATGGGTGACGGCAGCGACTATATAACCCCTAGACTCCTAATAACAGACGATCCGCTTCGGGCAACACATCTGACAAAAAGATCCAATGTAGCTTACCGTTCAAAATCTTCAAGTCAGTTGCGCCCAGAACTGTGAGCCGTAAATACTTCCGTGTTGGCGAATGAATAAATATTGCAATGGCCCCATGCACAATACGATGGTGTGGTAAAATAGCCATAATTCAAATTTTCAAAAAAATGGCATTACATTTCACAGGTATGTCAATAATGACACATAATCATATTTTATTTAAAATTTTACGGAGTTCATCTTATACCGGCCAAGCATTGAGGCCCGCGCCATCTTATTATATTTGCATCTCTTTCCGACGAAAGTACTTTTAAATTTTCTATTTCGTTTTGTTGTTGAACATTATAAGTAAGTGATGCACCAAAAGGATTTGTCGATAGTTATATCGATAAAATTAATGTTATTAGGATTATTTTTTATTTTATTGTTTGTTGATTTTACCGATTGTTTTTAATAACTTTATTTGTGTTATTCCTACAAGCCAGCCCAAATATTCTTGTTAATATCGATGAGGCTTACTTAGCGCCATCTGTCATTCGACAACATAAATAACTTCGTACCTTTTGAAATATGAACGACAGTTACATTATTTGGATATTGTTCATATAAAAATACTAAAATCGCGATAAAAAAAATGGGATGGTGAGGGTAGGAGGGTGAAAATTTGGGAAATAGGTATTAAAATATTTAAAAAAAAACACTGGATAGGGATACCCTAATCACCTAGCGACCAACGACCAATTCCCATACTTACAAAATTTATATAAAAAACATCATAAATATCGATCAAGTCGGAGGCGTACGACAAACACCGTGACACGAGATTTTTATATATTAGATTAACTTTATTATACTTGATAATGGCATACATCATAGAATAAATAAAAAATAAGAAGAAGAATGCCATCAGTATTTATTTTAATTAAATAGGTTCCTTGACAGATTTTTTATTTCTTTTGTGCTTTAACAGAATTATTTTTAGATTATAATATGTTACTTACTTTGAGTAAAAAGACGTTTAATAAATAATTATATTTTTATAAAACCTTATTAAATAAAAGTAATATCGATAAAAACATCGTGTTTTAATTTAACTTGTTCCATCCCTAAGCTATGTTTCCAACCAATCGTAATGCAGTACCCCGCTTCCTCATACCTCAGGTAGTTGACAGAATTAATTTGAAGAGAAATATTGAACATTAGGAGTCTAGGGGTTATATAGTCGCTGGGTGACGGAGACTACTTACCATGAGGTGGGCCGTTAGCCAAGTTAGGCAAAATAATCTAGAGTCGTCTATCTTTACCGCTAGATGTCATAAAATGCGTGCCTCTGTCGATCCTGGCTTCAGGAGTTAATGTGAGGCCGTGAGGTGATAGTTTTATATTGTACTAGGCGATGCTCACGGCTCCGCCCGCGTGAACTGTTTTCCGGGATAAAAAATGAGCACTCAGGAGTAATGTAGCTTCCTATTAGTGAAATATTTTTAAAATCGGTTCAGTAGTTCCTGAGATTAGCGCGTTCAAAAAAACAACCAAACAAACTAACTCTACAACTGTATAATATTAGTATAGATAGATTTGGTGTAATATGACTGGTATTATTCTGAAGTCACTCGGCAAGATTCCCGATAGGCAGTTAGAGCCATTGATAGGATGTAGCCTCCGTAAATCTTAGTGGCACCAGGGGCCGAAGATGCCTGTCTACAAATTTTGACGCTAATAGAAAAAAAAAGTAAATGACATCCTAGCGATAGACTGCTTTGGATATATCATTTCCTTACATTTTGTATTAGTGTTAATGATTGTGTTCAGCAGTGGACATTATATGCCTGTTGTTGATGATGATTGTAGAAAGGCATCTTGTCTACGACCCTTGTTAAGCTTCTGTATTCTTCTTCCAAGTTAAAGATGTGTATTTATCATGTTCTCAATAAATCCAATACCGTAATTTTTCATTGTTTTATATCCATAGTTGATAGTCTGTCATTACCAAAAAGGGCGATCGATTCAAGGATTTTTTACAATGAAAATATTTACAGATTTAAGTTGATAAAGACGACAATCTAATTAATTATATTAAGTGATAATCTTGTGTAGATTATCGAGTAAGGAATTTGTCTATGACCGTGGTAATGTCAAGAGATGTGACCGATAACTAGAGAACCAGGCTAATTATTACTTGGTGGCAATGCAATCAGCCCTGTATTATATATATACTGCCCACTACTGAGCACGGGCCTCCTCTACTACTGACAGGGGTTTTTTTTTAGGTAGGCGATCCTGCAGTCAACACCGGGGGAAACCTGCGAATGGGATACTGGAGTCCCCCGGCTTAACGACTGCAGGGGCCTGAGTGGAGGAGGAATATGGAAGGGAAAGTGGGGGAAGGTTTCTAGAATGGGCGGAAAGAGAGGGTGCCAGGAAATGTTCGCGGGCCCTTTTAGGCCTCAATGTGTTTTTCAACCAAGAGGTATACACACTGAACTGTGTACCTCGGCCCGCGACCAATGTCCCCCCGCGCATGGGCGTGCATTGGGTGTGAAGACCCAGCGCACAAGAATTGCCTCGGGGGGCTACTGAGAGGGGTTAGGCCCTATAGTCCACCACGCTGACCTAGTGGGACTATCCTGGGTTGGCAGACTTCACATACCCTCGAGATTCTTATGAAGAATTCTCAGGTATGTAGGTTCCTAACGATGTTTTCCTTCAATTGATAACAATAAATGAAATAAAATATGTTTTTTAAACCTCGGACTTTATGGCCTGCGTCGGTGGCGTAGCTGTATTTCGTGCGGTACGACTACCGTTCGGTTATGTCGGGTTCGAATCCCGGCCAATAATATTGGGCAATCCGGTCAGGCTATTGGGTTTTCTACTTCGTAGCCCGAAATCCGCATTTTTTATGGCGATAGGCTTTAGGGCAGGTCTGTGTTCAGAAGTGGACTTCCTGTAGCTGAGCATGATGATGTGTTGGTGTATGTACTGTGTGTGTGTGTGGTGTTCAGATAGTGATGATTATTCCTGACCTCTCAACATAATTATGTCTATTCGAAATCAATACATACGCTGATTCCGGACACACGTGGGTTACCTTGTGTACGATGTACCCTGGCTCATACAAATATCCTGCATGACCGTCCGTTCGACGTTTCATTATCCGCTAAGCCACAAAGGCTATACTATGAAGTGTTTTCGTTCCCTTTATTTCATATCAAACAATAGATTATAATCAACTCATATAAGGATTACAGAGATAACTATCACGATGTATTGATAAACTTAGTTTATGATTCTGTGTAATATTAATAGATATGAGAATAACATATATGAGTTCATACTGTATGCCCGACGGGTTAAGCAGAGGCGCACCTAATGTACTATCATTTCGCCAATCTCTGAATCGAACCAAGAAACTCACGAATCGTGATCGATCGAAGTACTAGGCTATCGATCGCGATATCTTTGCTGGTGGTAGGAAATATCTTGTATTTTTTTATGGCATTGAATAACGACATGAGCATGCCGTTCGCCTGATGGTAAGCGATACGACCACCCATAAACAGTAGCAACACCACCCAGCACCTTGAGTTACAAAGTACTGTGTGGCATTCCACTGCGCTCGTCATCCTGAGACATAAGATGATAAGTCTCACTATGTCCTGTAGTTACATTGGCTACAATGTCCTTCAAACAAAAGCACAACAGTGCATACACACTGCTGCTTGGCGGTAGAAATAGACATTTCGGTGGTACCCACCCAGACGGACTCTTACATATGAGAGACCTACCACCAGTAACAACCCGAGGGCGACCACAGTACATAAGGTGTTAAACCCGCCATAGTGGCCCACGTAAGTGTGCCGCGTTCCGGGATCATCCTGTGTATATCCGGTTCAAACCGACATAACTGTGATCGACTGATGAGTGATATCACTCGACTCACACTATCTGGACAAAACTTCGCTTACTATCAGCTGGGGTCACATTCTAATGCTCGTAAATTCCGCCTACTACGCACTAATTTAATAATTCTAGAATCATTTGCATATTTAATTATAACGTATCCTCAAAACAAAAATAGTTTGTAATAAGGATAAAGACGGGGTGTGGTTCGTTCACCCACGGCGAGTCACCAGCTTTATTTAGAACATGCGTTTAGCCGCCTCGGAAATTTCAAGGTTAATTCTTAGGAATTTCGGCTTTGGGATTCATTAGTGGATCCTGGAATTGTGTAATTTTATATGTTTTCTACATTTTTGAGGATAAGTTGTTAAAATGGTATGCATTAACAATAATAATATCTAGAATTTCGAAATATAAAGTACCTACTGCGTGGTATTTAGTTATTTCAAGAAGAGTTTCCTGAATGTGATGGATTCCTTTGCTTTTTTTCTTAAAACAATGAACTGACATATAAATGAATACTTCCTGAACACCTCCATAGATGTTTATGTAGTTTTCAGCATGACCTAAGGAATTTCTTGATGATTTATCCAGAGCCAGGTTGGGTGGCTAGTATTGTATCATTTACAATCAGGTCGAGGATGGTCGACCGCACGGGAGCGTCGCGTGGCGAACCGCAGGCAAACAGGAAATATCGTTAATGTTTCAGTTTCCTACAGTAATAATTAGCCGATGTCAGGTTTAAAAATATGGGAAATATGTGATTAGGTCAAGCATCCAAAGGGTATTAAATGAGTTTAATTTCAGATTATACAAAATATAAATTGCCATAACGTAACTTCTCTTGAGCCTTATTTCAGTACAATATGGGCACAATAAAATTTGACAGGCAAATTCAACTATTTGGCTTAGTTTTATGATTGTCTACGTATCTGACATCACTATATCTAAAGTACGCATGCTCACGCCTTTTATCCCCGAAGGGGTAGGCAGAGGCGCAACTAGTGCACCCACTTTTCGCCAAGCGTATTCCGTCCCATAATGTGATAGGGGGCGAGCCTATCGCCATACCGGGCACAAATTCCAGACTCCGGGCTGATACTGAATAGAAAAATCCAATATCACTTTGCCCGACCCGGGGATCGAACCCGAGACCTCAGCCTTGCAGTCGTACCGTAATACAACTACGCCACCGAGGCAGTCAAGTAGTCAAGTAATGTATCTCTTGATAAAAGGGCTGTGGACTGAGAAGTCCAGTTAGACTCTGGAGATTGTAGTACTACGATGTGCCTGAAAGATGTGGATAAGGAAGCAGTGGCAGTTGGCAGGGCACATACATAGTTCGCAGAACTGACGGCAGATGGGGCAAGGTTCTCGAGTGGAGACCATATCGGCAAGCGGCAACGTTGGATGACTTGCAAGTTGGACAGCGACTTGATTTAAAAAGTCACAGGAACACGCTGGATGCCAGCCGCTATTGATAGGGCCGTCTGGAAATTTTTAGGGGAGGCCCATGTTCAGCAGTGGACGTCATGTGGCTGATGATAATATGCCTGAAATTGGACTAAAATAATGAATGGATGTGTCCAGAAATTCCAGAAAGCTACAACTTGCGTGGAAACCGTTTGCACAGACCCAACGTTGGAAGACAAGGTCAGAGAAGTAAGAAATTGAGAATCTCTGAATGATAAAACGTCTCCCATAATGTCTCCGCATTTCAACGGTTGAAATGACGTGAATAACGAGTTTTTCGGAATTTCGTTCACGGCTCAGTCGGTCAGTTTGTCCGACATTAAGTTTTTATTGAAATGAAAGTGAACCGACCGATTTGTGGTGATAAGCGGAAGCGGGAGCGGGGTAAACAGTATTTTCAGTATACGATTTAGTTTACGCTTCTATGTAGAGTCAAAAATTCAGATTTGATGTCTAGATTCCATTACCATGTAAATTGCTTTTAATATAGGATCACAAACTTACTTTACATCTAATTGTAGGTAGAGTTGTCGACAAACTTCTAGTTTGCCTATAGTTGCCGCTGTCAAAGCTTTGTTTTCCGCCTTAAGTACCTTTTATTTGTTGTATGTTTATTTGTTGTACTACGATTAATGATCATATAATTATTAGATACATTTTGTTGTTGGTTTTTATAATCCGCTTCAGCGCCCGCTGCCGCTTTACTCGAACACACAGCTTTACTTCACGGTGTTTGCGCGCATACCTCACTATCGGGCGATAAAGTTCTCTAGAAATTACAGTTTTTGTACAATTATTAATAGATATGATTACTTGGAATATTTGTTGTAATGTCAACTCAATCAAATCAATTGATAAACAATACCCATCGTAACTATACAACTAAGCAAATACCCTTTCACTTCAAATTTATCCGATAATTATCTTAATACTAAAGAGGAATGATTTGTTTGTACCTATCACAAAATGGGATGGAATACGAACGGCGAAAAGTGAACTAATTGCGCCTCTGCCTACACCTTTGGGGATAAAAGGCGTGAGTATAGGTACTCGAAATACTCTAAAAGTAAGGAGCCAATTTTAATAATTCTTTCACTAATAAAGCTATATTATTCCCAATTGCTGTATGCTACTCTTTATCCAGAAATCGGAGTAAACGAGTTTTGGCGGGAACTTGGTAGTGTCATGAGGTGCTCTTGTTTTAATTCATTATTTTGGTGATACTTATATTGCATAATTATGGTGGTATATTATCCAATATAGTTCTATTAAAGGGCTCAAATGAAGTGAATTGAAATAACTGTGCTAGTCAAGTGTTTGTTTTGTTGCCGCCAAAACTCTTCGATAAAGTCTTGGTAAGGTAGCCACTGCTTTACTCCGACATAGTACTACTACTACTGAGGATAAAAAAAGAAACAATACATCTGCAACTTCCAAAAACAAAAACAGATGCGCAAACCGCGCCTTGCCAAAGAAAAAAAAAAAAAAGAAAAAAGCGGAGTAAACGCGGGCGGAGCTACTGACAAAATCTAGTCTACAGTTTTGGCGGGAACTTGGAAGTGTCATGAGGTGCTCTTGTTTTAATTCATTATTTTGGTGATATTTAGTGTTATATTGCATAATTATGGTGGTATATTATCCAATATAGTTCTATTAAAGAGCTCAAATGAAGTGAATTGAAATAATTGTGCTAATCAAGTGTTTTTTTTGTTGCCGCCAAAACTCCTCGATAAAGTCTTGGTAAGGTAACCACTGCTTTACTTCGACATACTACAGATAATAAAATATACAAACCAAACTTGACATTGGCAAAATGTGAACACAAATGCCATTATAAAAAAAAAAAAAAAAAAAAATCTAGTCTATGTACTTGCCTTGAAGATTCCTCAAGCCTGTAAAATACGCCAGGAATAAGATCAGAGATCCGTAACAGACCATACCACAAATAAACTGACCTAGCTATTTATCCTCAAATTCCTTAGCGTTTGTCCCAATATTGGATCCAAGGTTTTACTTTTGTGCCAATATCTGTGTTGTTCGTAGGCCAAGGTCTATTTATACAACATTTTATATAGCTAATTAAACTGGCAAGTCACAATGGTAACCGACTGATCATAAAGAGAATTTCAAAGCACTACGTGACACTGAATGGACCTACTTATGCAAACGGGAACCAACCCATACCAAAATAAAATATTTTCTACTATTTGATGTTTAAATTAAAATATTTTTGTTTTACAACTAGTTGGTTGATATAAACTGTTTGGCATTTTATAAAGTTACAACTGAGGTATTTGGACAATTAGCTCTATATGGAAATAATAAATTGAATTTTGAATTTATTTATTTATTTATTTATTTATTATTAAAGTACAATTTGCTATTCATTGTCATTTTTTTTATGACCAAGTCATAATTTATGGGCTCGTTTCCACTGCTAATGATTCCCAAATGAAACTGTATTAACTTGTACCTATTCAAGGAGTTCCTTATCATCTTTATCACCTACATGAAGTCCACTGTTGAACATAGACTTCCCCTAAAGATATCCGGACGGACTTATCAAAAGTGGTCTGCTTCCAACATATTTCTTACCATAAAGTAACATTTTGTAGAGTAAACTGACTGCCTCGGTGGCTTAGTTGTATTACGGTACGATTGCAGTGCTGAGGTCTCGGGTTCGATCCCCGGATCGGGCAAAGTGATATTGGGTCTTTCTACTCAGTATCAGCCCGGAGTCTGGAAACGTGCTCGGTAAATGGCAATAGGCCTCTATTACATGGGACTTAACATAGCTGGCGAAAAGAGGGTGTGATATACCTCTGCCTATCCCTTAAGAAGGGAAAAAGGCGTGATGATATGTATTTTAAGGAAAACAAGCCACGAAAACAAAACTCATCAGAACCCTTGCAGTCTAACAAAAAGTTACTGGGAGGGTGTGACGCACTGAAGAGGGGAGAGACGAGGATTCACCCTTTAACCAGAATCACAATTAATACAATTAAAATTTAGATTTTACCGACCCTTTTGCTAAATGACATTTCTCATCCTTATATCCATTAGGAACAGTCTTTTATTCATGAGAAAAGAAAAACGAAACAAGAAAGAATAACGATTTATTTGTCACAGTCGCAACTTAAACAAATACAACAACAACAATAATAATAACAATTAATATTAACAATTTGAGCCTCGCCATCGGAGGTGATTCACTTTTTTATATTTTTATAATATGTATTAGTTTTTTTTTAGTATATATATAAAATGTAAAAAAAGGAAAAATGAAAATAAAGAAAAAAATACAATTAATAATAACAATGGCTAGTCGTGGCTGTGACAGGTAGGTGATCATTCAACATAATGTTGTGATGTGGTGCAAACCAGCATTATTGTGCAGAAAGATACATTTCCTCTATTAGTATTTTTGGCTAGACCCGTCTTCCTTTGTGTTCAATTTTCGCCATTCCGACGTTATGGTCGCATACAATAATTTTAAATACTATGAGGGTTTCCTGTTGCAATTTTTTTATTTAGCAGGATGTGTTGAGGAAATTGGGACTTAAAATACGAACTATACTGCCAATGTTGTTAAAAAACAGGAATCATAATTTAAAATATACGTTGAATAAAATTATACATTAGAAACTTTAAAGGTTAATACTTTCAATATGGTAAGGTATAGTCAGACTTATAACTTTAATAACGAAGTTAATTTCGCAAGAAATTAAACAAAAACCAATCGTTTGTAAGAAAAAATACCTACGGATCGAATACAGAGCCTCGCTTTTTTAAGTCGATTAAAGGCAGCGAAACTTAAACTTGCTATTTTCCTATGCTGTTATTCTGGGTTACACCAACGCAAGGGCCGTAACTCTGTCTTTATTAACTGAGTGGGTACATGACTTAGAGCAAAGGTATATGATGACCATTTATAAGTTTCATGAAAAACCATAAACACGTGCACTTTGCATAGATAATAGTCATAAAATCGAATCGCAAACCTTTTTGCAAACGAAACAAATTTACGAAAAATCAAACGTCAGTAGCGTCAAAACAAAGAGAAATTTATTCAATCTCTAAACAATGTTACAAAACCAAAATTAGCAAAAATGGACGATTTGCAAGAAGAAGGATCATTATGGGAGCATATACACAAATTGACCGAGAATCAGAGCAGTATTATAATAAAATTTGACGTGTTGACGAAAAATGTTGATGAACTTAAAAAAATTCTGGAGCAGTTTTCGGAGAAGCTTATTATTTTGGACGATGTGGCTACTGATAGGAGGAAAGTTATGGCCGATATAAAATCTCTGAAGGAACGCGTCGACGAGTTGTACACGATGGTGAAAGAGAACAAGGACGATTCATCTCCTGGCGACGATGTTCAGGAAATTGAGTCTTGTCATTCGGGCTTTTCGTGTTCTTCCAAGGTAATATACTGACAGAAATAGAAGGACACAGAGGTTCTGTATCATCAATAATGGAATTAGGTACTGTGTTTCATTGACTTCGTGAATCTAGATGTAGATGGACTTATAGTCAAGTAGAAATAGTAAGAGAGATTTAAGTAGTATTAACTTTACTCATAACTTTATTGGTGTGTTGCATGACGTTCTATCCGACTCGTCAATTTTAGTCTCAATAACAATTAAATTCCTATTGAGACCCAACAGTGCTTGCACGCAGAGCTTGTAGATGTAGTAAGGGGACCACCCGGATGAGCATACGAGAGAACATTACAATAAAACTACATAAGGGGTTTTTTTGCGGTCTTTGGCGTTTGGCCTGTTGGAGGCTTTGCAACCTCCATTGCCACAAGACGGACCTAATCCTTTCTTAACATCGGGAGTAAAATTAAATATAAAAGGCACGAAGAACTAATTTTTAATAATTTTATTCCAATATCCAACATTTGTGTAAACATAAGAGATTGTCATATTATGAGAAATGAAATATGTATAGTATACTTAATATTACTTCATTTATTCTTGCCTCAGTGGCGTAGTTGTGTTACGGTACAACTGCAATGCTGAAGTCTCGGGTTTGATCCCCGGGTCGGGCAGAGTGATATTGGATTTTTCCAATCAATATCAGCTCGGAGTCTGGAATTTGTACCCGATATGGCGATAGGCTCGCCCCCTATCACATCGTGGCACGATATACGCACGGCGAAAAGTAGGTGCACTAGTTGCGCCTCTGCCTACCCCTTCGGGGATAAAAGTCGTGCATGCGTGCGTATGCGTCAATTATACTTCAAAGTAATTTTATCATGATCTAACTAATAATTCTATGTAAAAGACCCCGCTGCCCACGTTGAACAACAGTCGGATTGGTCAGATTAAATCAGTTAACCAATGCCAGCATTTTGAAGCCAAATTACAATTGAGACGAGTTAACGAACACTTGCTACCAAAATAAATTGTAATAATTATATAACTGAAAATCACTCGGTCGGAAATGTCAGAGAAATCATAGCTTTTTGTACAATTTTATTTTGTTTGGAGTGGGTTACGTAACAGGCATAAAATTAAGTTATTTTTCACTTGGAAACGTTTCATTTCACTCGTATATCTGTCTTAAGACAACGTGAAATCTTTATGCCGTGGGATACTAGATTATCTCGAGAATTTAAAAAACTACTAATGAATGAAGTTTACTTTCTCTAATTTTTTTAGCATCTAGTTGGAAGGACCAAAAATTATCTTAGGTGTATGATATGATTCTTAACCCGCCTTTTAACTTATTTATTTACTTAGTTAAGATGCATTCAACGGGCTATAGGGGTTACAGTTATACTGTATTTTGATATCATCATCATCATCATCACCCACATGACGTCCACTGCTGAACATAGGCCTCCCCCAAAGATTTCCAGACGGACCTGTCAAAAGCGGCCTGCATCCAGCGTGTTCTTGCGACCTTTATCAAGTCGTCTGTCCACCTGACAGGTGGACGGCCGACGCTGCGCTTGCCAGTACGTGGTCTCCACTCGAGAACTTTTTTGCCCCATCTGCCGTCAGTTCTTTTATTTTGAATATATACCATTTAAACACTGTTCAAGCATGACGCGTGTTGACGTCCGAAGAACGCTTGAAAAACGCGATTTTATGTGAAATGTTTATTACTGAACGGAATAATCTTTGTCAAAAATGTAACAATACCGAATAGCGGCATTAGCTGTATTATTCGGAAGTTGGTACAATTTGAATCGACAACAAGCATTTCATTTCACTTTTTCTTAGAAATCAAGTATTTTGTATCAGTAAAATAAACGGCTAAATGTAGTACACAGTTGAGGTAACAATGCTTCATTGAAATTATAAGACTATGTTTATTATAATTTTTTGGTGAATGTGGATTTCATTTCTTTAATACTAGAGGTTTTCTCGCGTCACGCCCGTTCATAAAGTTTATAACAAGAACTTTGAATCACAAAGCACGTACAACCTCGTCACACTGACACAAAAGATTTCATATCTCAAATGTCTTAATAAAAGTTTGGCTGTTATGTCCTTTAAAACAGAAACTCAACACTGCCAACTGCTGCTTGAGTGCAGAAATGACTTTCAAATATCTCATTTATACTTCGATTAGCATTTTTATAAGGAACCCTAAATTTTAGAAAGCCGTGAGACGTCGCAGTTTTTTCTAAACACAAAGGAATCTTTTGAAAAGTTTAGAACAATGGTTTGCGTCAGCGGTTACATACGGGTCCTCTGATACGTCGAGAATCTTAGTATGGATTGAAAGTGTATTTCTACTTGATATTTATAGTAGGTGTTGTTCAACGCTACGCCTGCATGTGATGCGTCTCCCGAAAGTCCCACGACTTATTTTTCAGAAATAAAGAATAGCCTATACCTACATTAATAGAATAGACCAATCTATTCTTGTGTCAAAATGTCATCCAAATTCGTTCAGTGATTTTTTGCGTTGGCTTTCAAACATTCGTAATTATGCTAATAACATTTACCCTGGGATGGGAGGTTGGAGTTTAGTTGTCCTCCCTGCACAATAAGCTAGGTAGGTACGGTCGTGAGGATATGCCTTAAAAATATACATATGTATAAGTATACTATGCCGTACTCAACTATTTGGATGTGTTATCCACAAAGCTTTTTTTTTTTTTTTTTTATTGCGTTGAATGACGAGACGAGCATGCCGTTCGCCTGATGGTAAGCGATACGACCACCCATAAACAGTAGCAACACCATCCAGCACCTTGAGTTACAAAGTACTGTGTGGCATTCCACTGCGCTCGTCATCCTGAGACATAAGATGTTAAGTCTCATTATGTCCGGTAGTTATACTGGCTACAATGTCCTTCAAACCGAAACACAACAGTGCATGCACACTGTTGCTTGGCGGTAGAAATAGACATTGCGGTGGTACCCACCCGGACGGCCTCTTACATAATGAGAGACCTACCACCAGTAAACCTTTAACAACCTTTTAGCTTTAACCGTGTTTCCTCGTTCCAGGTAACAATGACGACCGGGCTGGACCGGGACACCATACGCGCCGCCTACGAGGACGTGCGGTCTGACGGCTCGCCGACAGAATGGTTAGTGTTTACAGCTGAAGGTAGGGAGACGAGCAGATGGGTTGCTCAAAAAAAATCGCCTTGTTTTATTTTATTTTTCCATGCATGTAATAGTGAATTTAAAGATATCGTTTTGACATGATTAGTTTAGGTGGAAAACACTCTCCCCAAAAATGTTTAAAGTAAAACTTTTCAAAACTGGATTTAAAACAGTGTTGAAGTGATAAAAATGTGTTAAAGTGTGTGTTGTACACAGCATTGTATTTATTGGTAAGTTTTGGAGCCATTAAGTTTCAAGATATCACTTTATTGAAGCAAAGAAGCGAGCCATAACGTATACCTAATTAATAAGTGTGGATGCGTTGTTGATTTCTAAGGAGTTAAGGAGGACAAGCCGTTGAAAATCTCCCGCTTTATGTTAGCTTTCTGTGAGACCGATATGTGCTACAAAATGTTCTGCTCTATTGCTGAGTTTAGACTAGCTATATATTGCGCAAGAAATTCTAAATGTATACTAGCGGCAATATACGCGTGGCGACTTTCCGCAAATACTACAAACTTCAATAGATGAAGGAGTCAGTTTGCCGGAATTGTCTACACGGTAGAAATTGCTTGCGGAAGTCGACTTTTGCTAATATAAACCCCGCTTAAGGTTACAACATCCGTACTTCGGTACCTAATAGTTATAAATGCGAACGTCTGTCTGTTTTTTTTTTTTTTGGATAGGCGATCCTGCAGTCGACACCGGGGGAAACCTGCGAATGGGATACTGGAGTCCCCCGGCTTGACGACTGCAGGGGCCTGGGAGGGAAGTGGGAGAGGAATATGGAGGGAAAAGTGGGGGAATGGAGAAAGGTTCCCAGGATGGGCGGAAAGAGAGGGTGCCAGGAAATGTTCGCGGGCCCTTTTAGGCCTCAATGTGTTTTACAACCAAGAGGTATACACACTGAACTGTGTGCCTCGGCCCGCGACTAATGTCCCGCCGCGCATGGGCGTGCATTGGGTGTGAAGACCCAAAGCACAAGAATTGCCTCGGGGGGCAACGTCTGTCTGTTAGCTACGCTTACACTGCTAAAACCGATTTTGATATAATTTGGTATCTATGGAATAAACTGGAACCATTAGAAAGGAAATAGGCCACTGTGGGACTTTTATCCCGAGAAGGTATTTCATGCGGGGAAACTGCGACAACTAGTTGTATTGAAAACATATCCGCGCAGCGCTTATCTCGGAAGACAATGAATACTACTATTTACAACTTAATGCAAAACAGCCAATAACAAGAAGTAATCTCTTCCGGCGTAAGGCACAAGAAAAGAAATTATACGTTTAACATAATATGCAGGAAGTTGTAAATGTTTGCAACAGGAAGCGCGTCATCGTCTTAATAATAATTTATTCCTTTTTGTTAGTGGTCAGTTGAAGTTTTTAAGGCTGATGGATTTATGGGCTTGAGATTTTTAAATTTGGAACTGTTGCTTTTAGCATGTCGGTAAATTGGGGTGTATCAAGGGGTGAAACAATCAGTTCGAAATGCAATGCAATCAGCCCTGTATTATAAGCACGGGCCTCCTTTACTACTGAGAGGGGTTAGGCCTTAGTCCACTACGCAGGCCTAGTGCGGGTTGGCAGACTTCACATACCCTCCAGATTCTTATGAAGAATTCTCAGGTATGTAGGTTTCCTCACGATGTTTTCCTTCACAGTTAAAGCGAACGATAATTGATAAACAGTACCTACCTACACACGTAACGTCGAAAAGCCAGAGGTGTGTGGGTTTTCAACCTGCGGATATTCGTCTCGACAGACCGTTCCATTCCTAACTAGGCTATACATTTTTCATATTTTTATATCACGATAATATGGTGATTTTGGATATTTCTCTTCGAAAGTGCCATGCAAATACCTACGACCCCAGACACGCGCCACAATTATGCGACACGTCAGCATGGTTAATAATCCCTTGCATGAGAAACCAATCTTAGTGACAGACAATAGGTGAGTGCACGCGCGCTAGTCTGGGGGGCTGGCAGGACGATTGGGGTGCGAAGGCAAAGAACGACCATAGAAATGGTAAAATAAAAGCCCTCACTGCCACTCATTTTCGAGAGATAAGTAGAGTTTAATTGTGTCTTCTTTGGTTAGTTATTTATATGTATGGCCTGTGATATAATGATAGAATGTTATTTTTTATGATTTTTTAATATATCGCACCTTTAGAACGAAAACGACACAATTCAAAACAATAAAAAATTGAGTTATCGTCATAAAATTACTTAAAACTGGTCCCTTTCTTATAAAAATATAATAAAAAGGCCCGAAGGCCATAGTTTGGTCCTTTTCCCACTTGAATATGGCTGTGTTTAAACTATTGTTGTATTGAGAACTTCGTTTTAAGTCATTTTATGAAGATAACTCAATTTTCGTTTTTTTTTTAATTGTGTCGTTTTAGTTCTAAAGGTGCGATAGGTATATGCTGTTGGTGTACCATAACAAATAAATAAATAAAACCAGTCATTGTTTTTATTAATTTTAAGTTCGTTATTCGTGTGGTTCTTATTATTTTGTCACGAATGGGAGGTTGATGGTTGATTCAGATTTCAGGCTGATAGAATTGCCTGATAGAAAATTGATGTGGCGTGGCAGATTTCAAGTTTCTACGTTCAAAAATGGACCAGAGTAATGGCATTGTGTGTGTTAATTGCAATTCATTTGTTTCACTATTATTATGTTTTTTTTCAAAAATAAAGCGACGCGGAATATTAGTCAGTATTAATGGTTTTTTATGAATTTGTGCCCAATAAGCGATAGGTTCGCCCCCTATCACATGGAACCATACACATGGCCAAAAGTGGGTGCCCTGATTGCACCTCTGCCTACCCCTTCAGGGATAAAGATTTTATTTTTTTATGTTTTTGTGTATGGCAGGGCGGTGTTCAAATTCGAGGGCGCCCGCATCGTGTGCTCGGCGCGTGGTTCGGACTTCACAGAGTTCCGCACACAGTTCTCGGACGACGAGCGCGCTTTCGGATACCTCAGGTATAAACTACGTAACTGAAAATTCGCAATTGCCCTGAAGCTGGTTAACTATCTGTAAGATATGACATGGGTAGATTCAAGGTAAATAATTGTCTCAACTGATTACATTTATAAATGAGAGCTATAAAGTAACGAGAAAATTAGATAAATTTATTTCTGTGATTTTTTAATATAATTTGGTACAAAGTCCGCGAAAGTAATAGTTGTTAATGTGTCGTTTTTATAAAATTTTAATTTCGAAATTATATTTCGTTCACTAGGTTGCAAATGGGCGACGAAATGTCGAAGCGCAAGAAGTTCCTGTTTGTGACGTGGGTGGGGCCCAACGTATCCGTCATCAACCGCGCCAAGATGTCCACCGATAAAGCCATCATCAAAGATATCATCTCGGTTAGAAACATTTTTTTATTCGAACAAATACATACATACGGGTCGAATACAGAACCTCCTTTTTTCAAGTAAAAATAAAAAGGAGAGAATTTTTATATCACCCATATTATTACAGGTCAAGGCTGTATGTATATAATTCCTTTGGCCAACTTTTCAATGTCATTATGAACTAAGATATTGGCGCCAAAATTTAAAAATGGTAAAATATAATGTTTTATTTCCCTGACAAAGTGTTTGTGGTCTATAGCAAATAAAGATGCAAGGTTTTATATAGCCTATTTCGTCTGAAATTTTTGAAGCGAAATTGCCCCACATATGTAGAAGAATTAAATTAGTATTAGTATCAAGTACATAATGAAACACATTGTACGCAACTCATGCTATTTAATAAATAAAAAATAAATATTTCATAATAAATTTTGTATCAAATAAAATCGTACAAATACTTCCTAACATTGAAACCAACAGTTTGGGCCACTGCTGCAATAAAATCATAACCCACTATACATTTATATTTTGCAGCATCCAGATCTATTTCCTTTCCCCCAGCAATCAGTTTAAGCTCAACTAGAGTCGCTATTTGTGCTAGCAAGTTACTTGTGAGACCAATTTTGTCTTCCAATATTGCATAGAAAATTGCTAGCAATCTGTCCAAAGTGAATACTTTTGGCCCGAGTTGTGTGTTCAATTTCTCATTGATTTTTGCTTTTGCCTTCACTTGTTGAAGCCTTTTCCGCTGCTTGCCATGATTCTTCATGAATAATCTCTTGTCTTCTTTAGGTGGGTTGTAACTTGCTAAGTAAGCAGCTATTAACAGATATTTAGCATAATAAGGCAGCTCGAAACTCTGTGCAAATGTTTTTGTTGATGTCAACTCCTCTTTGAGAATGTTTTCAAAGTTAAAATTGTCTACATGTTCAGAATTTTCTTTGCCTGGTGACGAGTTTTGTGATTTTGAGTCGCTAATGCGCAGGTATAAAAGCTCTAGACTAGATTTCAAGATTGGTGATATGTGCCGCCATAGTTTTGTCAAATCTTGAGCTTTTATTTCATTTTTTATGATCGGTTCACAGTATTTCACGAAGTTGTTGCGCGCCATGTGCTGAAGTTCGATTAAATCCCGACAAGGTCTGTAGAATACGCTCAGAAAAGCGTTTAAGAAGTTTGCAAATAGTTCTGGCTTCTCAAGCTCTGCTTTAATTTCATCATCAACTTGATAGTTACACAATAAATGATTATTAAATGATTTTTGGTTAAGGAATATGATTTTGAACAATTCCTCTTTACTGTAATTAGGAAAGTAAAGCTTTATAGGTTCGCGTACACCCATTCTAAAGTAGAAATTCTCGTATATCAAATGAGTGATGAATATAGTGCAAATGTTGAGGCTACAGAATTCCCTCAGCCTCAAAAACGACGATATTATGTTGTGGTCCATTGTGCGAAGCCTCTCTGCTCTATCGAACACGATAACAATGGGTTCGCGGTTATATTCAATTCGCTTTAGAGAATTGAACAGGTCCACCATTGTCTCACATTTTATATCGTCATCTTCCTCAAAAAGTTCACATATGATACACTCGTACATTATTTTGGGCGAATAACACTCCACACAGTCAATCTCGATGTGTTTATAACCCAAATATTGAAGAACGGAGTTCACACACAAAGTTTTACCGGTAGCCATATTACCGCTGATAAAAATAGAACATGGAAGCGGTTCATCGCCATCTCCGAGCAATTCAAATAGTTCTCTCAATTGGCTCTCTCTGCAGGGCACTTTAGCGTGTATATCTTCCATTTTTTTTATATTTCTTTTCTTGAAGTTCGTTGTAAACAATAACCTCTGTTAGCGTCACATATTTGACAGTTTGCGCCTGGCGCGGTACCCGATGTCGTTCCGTTCCACGCGTTATATTTTGGAATTGTAATTTGTGAGTTATAACGTGCGCGGTGCGGACTTGCAATGTCGAATTCTCTTCAATATTCTTTTTTCATGAATACGACTCGATTGTATCGTATCAATTTTTAATGTATTGACTAATTTTAAGAAATTGGTATATGCTTTTTAATTTATATTATTGTTTGTTTCGTTTCAGAACTTTGCGGTGGAGCTTCAGCTGGAGAATCAATCTGAAATAGACATCGATCAATTCAAAGACGCCCTAAACAGGGCGGGCGGCGCTAACTACGGCACTGGAATTAGAGATTTATGAATTACACAATAAAATGAGTATATTTTTTACCACAATTCAATTTTAACTGAAAATTGTCTCATTTCTTCGTACGCTAGCACAAATAAGATACACCGGGGCAGTCTTTGGTTAAATGTGAAATGCGGTGTTTCCCGTTTTTATATCAGATCAGATCCAAAATTGACTATTGTTTTCTATGTAAGTTGCATTTTTAATTAAACAATAAGTTTTAGTTGAAACATGTAGTCATTTTTTTTATTTTTATACAGTAACATAACTTATTTATTTCGTACGTAAAATTGAGATTGGAATGAATCTTTATTTTTAAAATTCGATTTATTATACTTAAGAGGAATCCAATAATTTATTTTTAAATATATTGTGCAATTTAGTATTTCTCAATGTAATAATAATAATCATAAGATTTTTTACCAAAAATTTCTAGTAACTGTTGCCATGTAGAAGGCGCGAAAAGTGCATTTATTTTTTGTCCACATGTATTTTGGAGGATACGTCGAAATTTTTAAATGTACCGTATACAAGAATAATTATATTATGAATTTTACGGGCTTTTTATACATTGACTAGTGTTATATTATCCAATAATTATAATCCATAAACCGATCGAAATAAACCAATAACCGAAGATTATCAATTGATTTTTATTTCCCCCTAATTAATCATTTAAAATAAGACAGCATTCTGTATATAGGTTGGGTGGGGTGCCGACCCACAGCAGAGACAGCCTACTATAAATCTTAAAAAAAAACATTTAATGTAGAACAAATGGAAAATATCTAGTTGCAATTGCGCCCATGAGTATAGGCCGTAGGCAGAGTAAACAATATAGAGTACTGTATATCTCCTATTCAGTCATACAGAAAGGGATGGTACTTTAGAGGTATTGCTTATGAAAGAAAGGGATAGAATCGTATTATTGCCGTCCCGTAGTGTGCCGGGTTTTTTCAAGGTCGAATTGAAATTCCACACAATGCCTCTGTCGTAAAGTGGTTGTGCTTAATATCGGGTGTTATTAGTGTTATAAAACTATTAAAAGCGTCTATAACTTTATTAAATACATTACAAAATGGTGCGGTGTAGATTTACTCAATTCACTTGTCAAATTATCTGTCTCAAGTGGCCACCGCATGTTCCTCTATGTTTCCTTCTTCTATGCTACAAGCATTGATGTAAAAAAACCCACATCAATGGCTACAAGCAAAGCTGTATTTACGATGAATAAAATAGCATTACACACGAGTACAAAACTTTATTATCCAAAATGGTATGCACAGTACACTGGTTAAAAAATGATCCAAAAGTCCTAACAACGCTCCAGTCCATTGTTAAATGAAAACGAAAAACGTATTACAAAAATATTTTATGGCATAATGATTTGGCGCTGACGAACACATTTTCAACTTAATGCTAAAAATATTCCATAATAGTCTTGTCTCTATTGGTCAGAATATTGATATAAAACCACGTTATATACGGAAAATTAAGACGACACGCGCAAAACTTAAATATAAAAAAGTTTTATACCGATATCTAGATCGACACCGAAGATCGTTTTGTAACGCTTACAAACTATATTTAACAAATTCCACTATAGACCTTGATGTACAGTCAGCAGCATAAGTATCTGAACAAAATCAAAATTTCAAATCGCCTATATATGCGTTAAGTTAATCTAAAACATAGTATTCTTCATTTGAAGTGATGTAAATCTGTTTTATTTTATTTTTGTGAAGAAAAAAAAAGGTTAGTAAGAACACAAAAGTGTGTACGCAATTTGAAATTTTGAATTTGTTCAGCTACTTTTACTGCTGACTGTAACGTTAAATAGTTTCATAATTATGGTCATTAACCACCCATGCAGTTTTACAATTTCTATTAATTTTTTACACTTTTACAGCTGTTTTATTACTAGATAGGCACAACATCCATGAGATATGATCGATGTAAACATTTTCTCAAAGAGTTGAGCCCTAAGCCGAATTTAATCAACAAAATTAATCATAATAATATAGATACTGAATTGAGATTATGAGTTGTCTACCTATATTCTGACTGACAGAGTTTCGACTTAAAAAACGTATCTTTACACGGTAACAGTTAGTTATTGTAAATGGCTTAAAAATATTGTACTTACGTTGGCATATAGATTGCCTCTATACGATATTTAAAAAATAATAAAATGTTAACAAACAGTACCTTCTTTTCATTGATATAAAAACCCATTATTTTTTCGGATCTTTCAGTTACATTTAATTAGAAAATATACTGAATATCCTTAAAAAAAAAAACTAGAAAGAGACATAGCGACAGTGCGGCCAGCACCTTTCCTTTTGATAAATAATTTGAATACTAGAATAAAAAAGTACTACATTCTGCATGTTTGTTTTATCTCTAAATTTTTTGACTTCGAAACCTGGGTAAGAAGACAGCCATTGGATCCAATATATTTATAACAGAGAATTATAATTCAAAATGAATAGTTTTAAGTAGGTACATGTTTGTGTACATTCAAGTTATCCCTCGCTGAATACAATATAGATGGATAAGTCATTATTCCGTGTATATAGAAACAACAGCTTATTTAGATGAGATGCATCTTTATAGGAAGAAATGAGACCTTAATTTCGGTTATTCGAGCATTCAAACAAAATTGCAACTTTCCACCATGCTTTTGATTAATAGTATATTTTTTAAAAAAATTGTCAGATAAACTGCTTTTCTATGCATCTCATCTTTTAAAAACAAATATAACTAAGTTAAATTCACATAAATTAATATTATGCTTAACAAACATTATTGGGGATGATGTTATGTTCATTTTCACCGATTATTAAATTAAGAGACTCGTAACGGCCAACAAATATAAGTCATTTGCGGCATAGAATACCGATTTTTAGGGAATTAGGGGTCAACTCAAGATATTCAAAGTAGATGAAAACGGATTAGTAGCCTAGATTTTTAGCTTCGGTAACTTTGAAATAGTTAAGGATCCCGGTAACTTATTTATATGCATTGAAACAACATTACTAATCACACTGGATATAAAATATACCAATAGATGGCGTTAGTCTTAATTAAAGTTATAACTACCCACATAGATTTTATTTTTTATGAGAAATAGGAATTTATAATACATGATTGTTTGTCTAATCAACAACATTTAAATTATTGTATTTCACGAAGACCATAATATTTAATTTATTCTAAACTTGAAGACTTTTCGATTATTTAACACGATAAGAATTCTAAAGTTTTATTTCCCAGATTCTTAGTATAATCTTTTGCAATCCTAATTCAGTTTTACATTTATAAAACACTATGTATTAAGACTTACCATAGGTGTATATAATATAGACATATATGAAGACATTGACGAATATTTCATACCGTCTCGTGTAACAATTAAGTAGTTTGAGATATTAATGGACATATTAGTGTTTTCATCGGAGTAACGTTTTTATCTTGACGCAGTAAAATTACATTGAACTCGATGTTCAGTATGGTACCGTTTAAAAGCAAAGAGAACCCACGAGACAATAAACTTGACTGTAATTGCTATAGTTATGATGGCGTTATTGGAAGTACACTGGTTGATTCTAAACTGCCTAAGTGACGTGTGTTTATTATAGATATCTTTCTTCCAATTTTACAACTTCTTTTATAGTGAAAAGGTAATTACAGATCTGGCGACTCGCTGAGCGGTATATCCGCTGGATTCGGCTCAAAATCGTACGGATCCTGTTCATCCCTCCTGGCGATGTCTCTGGCGAAGTTCCTGAGGCGCGTCAGGTACACGGGCCGTCCGTACGTGGCCTGGTCTGTCAGCATTTGTTCACCGAGTAAGTGTTCTACATCCACTGGTACCGGCAGCGGTATGACATGGTGGGAGCGCAGGCGTGGGCCAAGGTCGCGTATGATGTGATGGTGAGGCAGGTGTGGTGGAAATGGAGGGAAGGGTGCGTGTGGTGGGTGCGAGCGCAGTGGCGGTTCGGGGTCGTCGTGGGCGGGGTGGTGGCGATGGTGGCGGCGGTCGGGGATGGCCCGCACCACGCGCCAGTGGGGGGCGCGGGAGAAGGGCGCGGGGCGTCAGGGCGCAGGCGCGGGCGCGGGGCACAGCGCACGCAGCAGCGCCGACTGGCAGCGCGACCCGAACAGCACCGACAGCAGCGACACGCCGTAGCCGGTCGCACGCTCGCCCTACGGACAAACAATTCATTTTATACGTGCTCGGCGGCAATGTGACCCACTGCACCTGATGGTCTTAGTGGAGTGGGGTTCAAATGAATTGTCGACTGACTGTTTTCAAACCAGATGTACAAAAGCAGATCCTGAAACACGATATACTTGCGTGCGCCACTATGAGGCCTTTACATCTTGGTTTGAAGTAGGAGCGTAGCTCGAATCAGCGCCTTATAAAACTTAAACATTTTGTTTTCCTTATTGAGAAGAACTGAGCATTTTGTTGTATAATATCAAACTACAACTATACTAATCTATTACAATTCGTATAATACGACAGCACATCAATTATGAAGTAGCAAGAATACTAGTACAATCATTTATAATTTTTTCTACTCTTTAGATGAGCACTCATTATATTCGCCGATACTGTACAGCCTATAATAAAATAATTAGATAGACTTACGCAGTGCGCAGGCGCAGCCATGTCGATATGCAGCCAGGACCCAGGGAAATCAAAGCCGAGATGAGCCAGGATAAATAGTCCAGCGCAAGACGGCTGAGCGTTGTTACGATCCTAGAATAAAATATCGTGGAACTAGAGGTACACGAGTCAATAAAAAAAAGATACAGAAATTGCAATTCTATTAATATTGTATTTGTATGTGCATGTTAAATGACTCCACTGCACCTGTGTCGATAGAGTTATAGGCTGATAGATTATTATACAGTTCAAAACCGAATATAAAGCAGATCCCAAAACACAACACACTTATTGTGCCGCTATGGCGGATACAAATCTCTTTGATTGATTAATCAATCTGCGTGTCGGCGTCCATTGTTGAACGTAGGCTTCCCCTAATGATTGCTATTCCTGTGTTGAGCAGCCCGCACCCATTTGTTATCCGCCGCCTGTTTCAATTCGTCGTGGTCTCCACTCCAGCATAGGCTTGGTCCATCGACACTAATCCCTTACTAGGAGTGTGTTAGTATTTTTTTGTTTATTTAGGCAACGACATGTTACACTTATATGTATAAGGTTGTTGACTCTCAAACTAGGCGAGCCTGTATCTTAAGAGTCTAAGGTGGGTAATCGAATGATCTTTGCTGACATAAATAAAGAGTACCTATTATTAACAATTGTTATTAGTTAAAAGTAAATATAGTTACTTATAGTATATGGGGCATTCCATATGAAGCGGACAACGAAAAAAATGACAGGTTTTGGATTTTGTTCATAATTGGGTCAATTGAACTTCTATGGGATCTGAATTAATCATCATCATCATCAGCTTGTTGCAGTCCACTGCTGGACATAGGCCTCTCCCAAGATACGCCACAGAGCCCGGTCTGTTGCCTTATGCATCCAGTCGTTGCCAAATTACAAATTGTCAATTTGCCAAATTAATGTCCATAATTATTTATTTTTTAAAAAAATGAAAACAATGATAGACATTAATTCAGGTCCCATGGAAGTCCAATTGGCCCAATTATGAACAAAATCCAGAATCTGACATTTTTTTCGTTGTGCGCTTCACGTGGAATGTAGGTGTAGAGTTTAGTGTTTTTTAAATTCCTTCAATTGGATTTTATCTCAATTTAACGGTGATGTGTGTGCATTGGCTTATATAACTAATCTGACTTTGTATGCAAAAGAGTTGAAAAAAAAAAATATAAAGATTCAATGGACAAATGATGACAAAAAAGTAAGCCCGGAGTTTCTTTCTGCCTTTCTTCTTCGGGTAGTCATCGCTTAGGTAGCTAGTGAAAGGCTGGTAGGTTAGCTAGGTTAGGGCCTGTAGTGTCCTCACCGGTGAGGATCGCGACGCGTTCCTTCCATTATTTTATTATTATAAAAATGATTCAGTTTTTTTTTATTTTATTTTTATCTCCTCTTTCCTGCCAGCCCGAGCTTGGCTTCTTTATTTATTTTTCATTCATTTTACTCCCTACATAAATGTCTGTAGTTATATAAGTGACATTTTGTAATAATTATTTATTAATTTAATGTATCTTGACTTATCATAAGTGCAACTATGTTCGCCTACGTGATGAATAAACTATTTTATTTTATTTATTTAATATTTATAATGCCCCACATACAATAAGTAACTCTGGTATTAGTAAGTAGAGAGTGGCATACCGCGACGCTGTTCTTCATGTCGGCGACGCCGCTGGTGAACTCCGCGAAGTGCAGCTCGGGCGCGAAGGGCAGCGCGTGCGCGAGGTCCCCGGCGCGCCGCCCCGCGCGCACGCACAGCCGCTCCAGCCGCGCGCAGTTCGACACCACGCCCGCGTGGTACTTGCCCGTCGCCGTGCCCTACCACACGGTCAGCTCAAGGTACACTCAGCCACATCAATTTAATGACGAGACGAGCATGCCGTTCGCCTGATCGTAAGCGATACGACAACCCATAAACAGTAGCAACACCATCCAGCACCTTGACTTACAAAGTACTGTGTGGCATTCCACTGCGCTCGTCATCCTGAGACATAAGATGTTAAGTCTCATTATGTCCGGTAGTTATACTGGCTACAATGTCCTTCAAACCGAAACACAACAGTGCATGCACTGTTGCTTGGCGGTAGAAATAGACATTGCGGTGGTACCCACCCAGACAATCTCTTACATATGAGAGACCTACCACCATATGTCAGAAATCGTCTGGGTAGGCACCACCGCAATGTCTATTTCTACCGCCAAGCAACAGTGTGCATGCACTGTTGTGTTTCGGTCTGGATTATATACTGCCCACTGCTGAGCACAGGCCTCCTCTACTACTGAGAGGGTTAAGACCTAATTATCGCTCGCTTTAACGGTGCAGGAAAACATCGTGAGGAAACATACCTGAGAAGTTCTCTGAATTTCAAAGGTATGTGAAGTCTGCCAACCCGCACTAGGCTAGCGTGGTGGACTAAGGGCTTAACACACAAGTAGAAAGCCCAGAAATAAGTAATTAGTGTGATTCATACCTGAGCACCGGTGAGTGTGGCGATGTCTACAATGGTGTCAGCTTTGAGATCTCTGGAAGCATACACCACTCCGTCACTGAGCACTAAGCGACCTGAACACAAAATACATACCATTTTATTTAATACAAGTATTTTTAACCAAGTGTCAAATGTTGTGGATTTTATCATTATTAATTTCACTACTGTCTCGGTGACGTAGTTGTATTACGGTGCGACTGCAGTGCTGAGGTCTCGGGTTCGATCCCCTGGTCGGGCAGTGTAATTGAGTTTTTTACTCAGTATCAGCCCGGAGTCTGGAATTTGTGCCCGATATGGCGATAGGCTCGCCCCCTATCACATCATGGGACGGAATACGCAGGGCGAAAAGTGCATGCACTAGTTGCGCCTCTGCCTACTAATTTGGGGGTAAAGGGCGTGAGTGTGTATGTAATGTAATTTCACTGCACTTGTGTTACTCTTTTAAGAAACTATAATACATATTTCCTACATCATTTTGATTGGTTGTTAGTTGTCCTGTTAACAACATAAACCTGTATTTCATGTCAGAGCTTCTTCTTCTTCTTCTTTTAAAAATGGCTCCACCATGTCATCGGTGATTTTGCCAATGTCAAGTGGGTAGATGTTAAAATAATATAACTTTTCATGTCAGAGCTTACCTTCGGCGTCAGTGTTGTTGATCTCCACTGTACGCCCTGAATACAGCTGGTGGATATCATCAGGCCTGGAAAAAAAATACATTTAACAGTTAGTCTCAACTCTAATCCCACAATTTTTTTTTGTATCAAAATATTTAAATCTAATGGAATAACATGTATTTACCAAATACAAGTAACAGATATTAAAGCATGTTTGTTGGCTCTAAAAACTACCTAAACAGATACCTTTTTAATAAAATGTATTTTTTATAACATAAAGAATAGAAAATGTGTAGAACTAGATATTTGTTAACATTAGATTTTATACTGCCTTGGTGGCGGAGTTGTATTACGGTACGACTGCAATGCTGAGGTCTCGGGTTCGATCTTCGGGTCGGGCAAAATGATATTGGGTTTTTCTACTCAGTATCAGCCCAGAGTCTGGAATATGTGCCCGATGTGGCGATAGGCTCGCCCCCTATCACATCAGGGCACGGCGAAAAGTGGGTGCACTAGCTGCGCCTCTGCTTACCCCTTTGGGGATAAAAGGGGTGAGTATGTGTAGTTTTTATTTTATTTATTTTATTTTATTCGGAAAAGCAACAGCCTAAGTACATTAAGGTTTACAAATAGAATTAGATAATATATGGAAGGCCAAACAATGCTTCCCACAAACTTACAAAGATACTTAATACATATATTACAAACTTACAAGGTAATACTTAATTTACATTGTTATAATTATAATCCAACCATCCATCCAAAGTCCCTGCGCGTTCGCATGTGTATGTGTGTGTATATGTGTGTGTGTGTGTGTGTGTGTGTGTGTGTGTGTGTGTGTGCGCGCGTGTGTGTGTGTGCGTGCTATATATTAATACTATATATGTTGAAATAAATATGAAATAAATAAACATCAACCCGGTTTTTCTTGGGTAATAAAGGTGAATTTTACCGCAGCTACAAAAGCAAATTTGTTCAGATGAAAAATATTTTATAAGTAGATGCGATAGTCCCGAGTGACCTGGTAGCCAGCGGCCCCACGGCGTTCTCCGCGAGACACAGCACGGCGTGCAGGTTGACGCTGGGCCTGCCCTTCACCAGCACCACGAACGCGCCGAGCGCCGCCGCCGCGCCGCCGCAGTCGCCCTTCATTCCCACCATCGATGTCTAACCAAATCAAAGCAAATCATTTATTTTCTGTTAAGGTTAAAGAAATTTTATTCTCAAAAAGACGAAGAATGTCACTTACATCAGAACAAGATAACAAAAATAAGTGATAATTCAAAATACAGTGGTCGCCATGCACTCACTTAACAAAGTAATTTGTATTAGTAACTGTTCAAACGAGCAGTTTTTTTATGAAATAAAACTTGACTGCTCCACAATTCAGAGAAAAAGTAATTGATTTTCAGTTATATAGCTTGATAGCCGAGATTTAAGAATGTTAAGTGAGCTTACATTTTTTATGTCTGATCTGTCTATATTTTATTGTAAAATTGTGCTCCTCCATAGGTAATATTCTTTTTAGCATAATTAGTACGTATCCTTGGCAGAACAAGTAAGCTGGGTCTGCGTGTGCTACGTGTTAAACATAGGTAAATACAGTTCTCGATACGTTATGGTGAAGTGCGCTATATTTTGCCACTAAAGCGGACAAAAATATACAATGTCCATAATAGAGTTGTTAAACGAAATTGAATTCATCATAAGACAAAAAATGAAACGCTTTTTTTAAAATAATTTTTTTTTTCTTATTTACACTATTCTTAATTCAAATTTATTTTCTATTTTTTAGTTGGATTTTCTATAAAGCGTGTTTTTTAGTTTCTTTAATTTATCTTTAGCTCGGCAAAGTGACTTCACTGCACCTGATTTTAAGATAAGTGAAGCCCAAAAAAAAATGTTAACTGGCAAGGGACAAGATTATTCCTTAACGGTCGGCACAATTATGCCGGCCTGCTAATTGCTTCTTCACGCTCCGCTTGGACCCCATGTCGTAAGACGGAGGGAACACGTGTGCCGGCAAACTTTTCCACAGCTTAATGGTACGGCAAAAGTACGAATTTCCCAACCATTTGGTACGGGCCCGGTTGGAGGAGACCACGAAGCTATGGCTTCCGTAAGCTTCTTTAAACTTTTATACCTTACTAATATTATAAACAAGGAACTGCCTCTGTGGCGTAGTTATTGCGTACGCGTTACGAGTACGATTTGCGCACCGAGGTCTTGGGTTCAAGCCAAAAACATTGTGACTGGGTTTTTCCATCAAAAAAATTACTCAGTCACAGCTCAGAGTCAGGAAGTTGTCGGTGTGATACCCCCGTGCCTCGGAAAGCACGTAAAGCCGTTGGTCCTGCGGCTGACCTCTCTCCGGTCATGTCTGCCGTCTCACCGGATTATGAGAGTGAAGGAACAGTGAGTGCACTTGTGTATTGCGCACACACTTGTGCACTATAATATCTCCTGCGTACCTGGCTGATCTCCGTTGAGATTAAATGTAAAGGGTTGGAGCGCCTAAAGCGTTCGCCCGAAAGTCCGGTGTGTTCAGAAAAACCGACTCGCGTCAGGCTACTGACAGTAATGTCAATAAAAAAAATAAAAAAAAACCGTTGAAATTGGCCGCCGATCGTTTTTCATTATAAACTAGGTGTTACTCGCGTCTTCGTCCAAGTTAAAGCCTTTCCCGCTACAAAAGTCCCTAAAACACAGTAAAACGCCAGCGCCATCTACTTAAAGAATTAGATAAAAAATATGCATTATTTCCCATGGGACAAAATTACAGGGAGAAAAGTAGCCTATATGTTTATCCAGATCATGATCTACTCGTGTGGCAAATTTCATCCAAATACGTTTAGTTGTTTTTGTGTTTACTTCTAACATACAATCATCACAAACCATTGTAGTTCGTATGGAAAATTCTCAAGTATTTTTTTATTTTTTTTATTGCATTGAATGACGAGACGAGCATGCCGTTCACCTGATGGTAAGCGATACGACGACCCATAAACAGTAGCAACACCATCCAGCACCTTGACTTACAAAGTACTGTGTGGCATTCCACTGCGCTCGTCATCCTGAGACGTAAGATGTTAAGTCTCATTATGTGCAGTAGTTACACTGGCTACAATGTCCTTCAAACCGAAACACAACAGTGCATGCACACTGCTGCTTGGCGGTAGAAATAGACATTGCGGTGGTACCCACCCAAACGGACTCTCACGTATGAGAGACCTACCACCAGTAAAAACATTATGTAGGTTTCCTCACGATATTTTCCTTCACCAATAAGAAAATGATAATTGATAAACAATACTCACGTAATTCCGAAAAGTCAGTGGTATTTATACATATTTGGTAAATTGGGAGTCTGTTCTCTTTTTAAAAGATGCATGTTCTTTCATTGTTTACATCTCGCTATACTCTTTTCCATTGCATGTCTCCACTTACCCTGGCCTTGATGCTGAGACCGCCAGTATCATACACGATTCCCTTGCCGACCCAGGCTACCGTCTCCGTGGCACCTGGGGCGGAGTACGACAGCACCACCAACGCTGGGGGGCAGGCGGCGGCGCGACCCACCCCGTAAATACCCCCCATGCCGCGATTCTTCAGCTCTTCACCACGGATGATAGTCGGCTCCTGGATGTCTAGCTTCTTGGCGACGTCGCACGCTTCCTGCAGAGTGAATTTTGATTTTGAGATACTGTTATGAATGCATAAAGTATTTTTATTGTAAAAGAGAAATGATGTAAGAAATATATTTTTCATATCTTTCATAAATATTACGGTTCTACGCATGCTCACGCCTTTTATCCCCGAAGGGGTAGGCAGAGGCGCAACTAGTGCACCCACTTTTCGCCAAGCGTATTCCGTCCCATGATGCGATAGGGGGCGAGGCGAGCCTATCGCCATACCAGGCACAAATTCCAGACTCCGGGCTGATACTGAATAGAAAAATCCAATATCACTTTGCCCGACCCGGGGATCGAACCCGAGACCTCAGCCTTGCAGTCGTACCGTAATACAACTACGCCACCGAGGCAGTTTTCTGTAAGATATGAAAATGCAAGTGACAGACCCTCAATAAATGCATTTTAATTTTTTTTTATCTTGACACATCGAAATGACTACACTCGACCAGATAGAAAGTAGTATATAAGCTATAGTGTTGACAATTAATAAACTGCATCCCTTGATGGTTAGGTTGTACGGGTAAGCTAGACAAGTGCTCCCCTATTAAATAGTACTTAACATAGCTCGAAAGATGTGGGTCTGAGAGTATCACTAACCTGTATAAACTTGTCAACGTTCATGATGTTCGCTGGCGTGTCCGTGATCCTGGCTGCGAGGCGGGTGGCATCAGCCACGTCCTGCAGCGTGGCCAGCTCCTCGCTCGACAAGGAGTTGTCGCACAGGATCGGGTCCAGCGAGCTGATGCACTCGTCCTCAGAGTCGCCATCTATTGGATGAAAATGGGAGTTAAATTGTTGGAAGGTTTGATCTATTTGGGGTGAGAGGGTGTTGAAAATTACAGGGATTTATATAATTCTTAATGAGATGATTTTCATACTTTTGCTAGTCTTGCAAAGATTGCTCATGGGGAAAAACTAGCGTGAATACTATCAGCATGTGCTGGCTGCTAACTAGAAATCATAAGAGATATCAATCAGTTATGCATGGACTACTACACTCAAGCAACAGTGTGCATGCTCTGTGTTTCGGTTTGAAGGACATTGTAGCCAGTATAACTACTGGACATAATGAGACTTAACATCTTATGTCTCAGGATGACGAGTGCAGTGGAATGCCACACAGTAATTTGTAAGTCAAGGTGCTGGATGGTGTTGCTACTGTTTATGGGTGGTTGTATCGCTTACCATCAGACGAACGGCATGCTCGTCTCGTCATTCAATGCAAAAAACTCATTATAATTGTAAACATGCTACTAATTAAAAATATACATTACCTCGTCCATCATCCCTCACGAGATGCAGCTCCACTGTAACGGTCCTGGCACGGGGCTCCGGCGCGGCCGCGAGCGGCGCTGCCCCGGACCTCGCCACGTACTCCGGGAAGGATCTCGCGATGGCAGCAGCGCTGGCCAGCACATCACGCTTGCGGCACACCAGCACGATGAACTCGTCACCGTGTCGCGGCGTCGCCCGTACTAGCTTGGCGAGCGCATGCGCACGGGACGGGGCGGCGTGCCGGGAGCGACGTGCTGGCAGAGAGGCGATGGACACGGCGCGCGGCCACACCTCCACTGATTCGCCTGCAGCGGCTACTACGCATGATATGCCGCGCTTCCATGCCTTAATAACATAATTCATGTTAAAGTGTATACATAATTTCGCTCAAAAGTTGACTTTGGCATTTGGATGAGTTGATCTTGATTTTAGGAAGTTAGTTTAGTTGGAAAAACTGAGACAAATCAAATCATCAACATGCGTCAATAAGTTAATTGCGCTTCACAACATTGTAGTAATTAAGGCAGGTGGGAGAAACTGTGTGCCCCATACATTAATGTATAGATGAGCAATTAGCATAATTAACTGAGTTATGACTGCATAATATTGAATTAATTTGTCGCGTCAAATTTCAAGTAGCAATATAAAAAGAATCCATAACTATATTTCATCATATTTACATCAAAATACTATAGTAGGGACAAACTAATATGGCCGGTATGACATGACATGGTTTTGAATTTTTTGGGTAGACGTTCTCACAGAGTTATCGCTTCGGGAAAAAAAATGAATTGTCATACCGGCCAGCTTACTTTGTCCGAACTATAAATGTAACTTTATTCTCACCTCCTCGGTAACTTGTGGCTCAAGCTTGCACCTCACATCGCTCCAACTCAACTGGCTCAGGTGTAGCGTCTGCCCCACAAACAGGACTGGGAACAGCTCAGGGTCTGACGTGGTCAGACCCCAGCGGAACTTTATGCTCACCGACGCACTTGTCATTGTGCGAACTGTCACCAAATTTTGTTTATTAATGAGTGTTTATGGAGCTTTTATATAGACTATTATTTGTTGAATATTATTGAGGATAATGTACACACAACAGTTAATTTACAGAAGTGTAATAAACAAGGGTCTGACATGTGCGAATCCAGCTTTAAATATCAGGATTATAAGAACCATAGTAAATGTGTGTGTTTTATGTTATTCGATGTATGACAAAGAATGACAACTATGAAGACATATCTTAGAAACACGAATGCATTGAACACTATCCGATGGATGATACACATACAGCTATAATCACTAAAGGTGTAGGCAGAAATGCAAATAGAGGACTACACTTCACAGATTTTTTATTTCACACAGATTTTTTATTTTACATATTTTGTTATAGATAATGCCATCCATAATGCATTCCACTAATTTTCGTAATTGCTTACAGTCTAAGTGGGCAACCTTCTGCTTGTTGTTCTATAAATACACACAAAATATCTATGCATATGCACACTAAGATGAATGTTAGAAAGTAAATTGTATAATAGCGCTTTTGATGCTGGCAGTAGTCTAATTAGTTCTCTCTGTGAATTACGATGTAATGATCATATTCCTTTTGCTCCACTGATAAATTTATAGAAATCTTACTCAAACCTACCATACCAGCCCTGTATTATATACTGCCCACTGCTGAGCACAGGCTTCCTCTACAACTGAGAGTGTTTTAGGCCTTAGTGCACCACCCTGGCCTAGTGCGGGTTGGCAGACTTCATATACCTTTGAAATTCTTATAGAGAACTTCTCATATATGTAGGTTTCCTCACAATGTTTTCCTTTACCATTATAGCGAGAGATAATACACAAAGAATACACATGTATCTTTTTTTAGAAAAGCAGAGGTGCATGCCCTTGGCTTTTGAACCTGCAGACATTCGTTTCAGCAGTCTGTTCCACTCTCAACTAGGCTATCACCACTGTTTTACAGTTTACTCAAAACTAGATTATTATAACCCGTAGCCCAATAATTAATAATCAGTCATCATTATCCCCTTACAAAAATTGATAGCACTCATCATGGATGAAATTATCTATAGCAGTTGGTACAATTTCCAATCCCTGGCAACTCAACTATATGTTTAATTAAAAAATCATACAAATATTATGTAGGAAGAGAATTCAAGCTATAATGCATCATTTATAGTCCATCTAAACGCTATATAACCACTATATCGCTTAGTGCATACGTATAATGAAAAACACAATGATACTGACATGTTCTACACCTCTCTCTATACCTTTAAAAAATTAGTTACTAATAAACTAAAAGTGTAGATATATTTAATTAGTTTCTGCTCTCATTCTCTATTAAAATTTAATCATTCCGAATCTTCATATAATGTTAAAACTTAGACCTGCAAATGTTATTACGTATGTCAACTTTATAGAAATATCTGTACCGCAAACTTATAATATTGTTGCCTCTCTTTGTAATACTGTACATCCACTTTCACTTAGTTCCAATAACTTATCAGTGGTTAACGATGTTTGGTTCCACAACTATTTATGTCTATTACTTTAAACCTGTATTGCTAAATTCTCTGTGTAACTGTTTGTTGACCCAAATAAATTTAAAAAAAAAAATCTAATCTAAGAAGTAGCGTTTGACAGTTTTGACATATTGAAAAATAGGGATGTGTCAAATAAATCTGTTACTACAATATCCGATTATTAAGAGATATCAATACCATTTCTTTATATTTCCTAATAGGGAATATGCAAGTGATTTAAATTTTTTTTTTTTTTTTTTTGTGATTTAATCCACAATCAGTCTAACAACTATGAATGGATAGGTTTTATATTATTTATTGTGTAGAGTGTGCTCTCCATTGAGGGCACTACCCTTTCTGTAGAATGTAAATGCTATTCCCTCTCCTGTATGTCCATGATATTATGTCTTTACAGGCGATTCGGATAACTTCGGATTTTCAGTTGGGCTGCCAATGCATTAGGGTGCGAATCAAGTCGTATAGAGTATCTTTTGGAAAAATTCCGGATCTCTTCTTTCACCGTCTTCATAACCAAATTTTTATGAATTTCGGCGTTTGTGACAAACCATGGTACGTTCGATATGGTGCGTAAAATAATATTTTGCATTCTTTGAATTAGCGCAATATTTGAGTTGCTAGCACATCCCCATAGCTGTATGCCGTACATCCACACTGGTTTTAGCATAGCCTTGTATATGAGCAACTTATTGTCCACCGACAGTTTGCTGTTACGTCCTAGTAGCCATAGCATAGATCTATATTTTATGTTTAGTTCTTCCCTTTTGGCCTTCATATGGTTTTTCCATGTCAGTCTACGGTCCAAGTGTAGGCCAAGATATTTAACACTATTGGTATGAGGTAGAATACTATCTCCTAGGTAGACAGGTGGGCAGTCTCCTTTTTTCAGGGCAAATGTTACGTGCACGGACTTAGATGTGCTCGCCTGTATTCTCCAGGTTTTAAGCCAACGGCCTATTGCATTTAACCCGGTTTGCAGTAGGCCTGATGCTATTTCTGGGTCCTCGTTATTGGCTAAAATTGCGGTGTCGTCTGCAAACGTTGCAGTAGTAACACTTTCCACTTCTGGTAAATCTGATGTAAATATAGTGTAAAGCACAGGTCCTAGAACTGACCCTTGTGGGACTCCTGCTTTGATGTCATGGAATTTAGATGTTTCTCCAGACTCTTTGACTTGGAATATCCTGTCAGCTAGGTAGGATTTCATGAGCAGGTGGAAGCTATGTGGGAGGTTGATTTTAAGCTTATATAGTAGTCCTTTATGCCATACCTTGTCAAATGCCTGACTCACGTCCAAGAAGGCAGACGAACAGTATTGTTTTTTTTCTAGGGCCTCTCTGATCTTATCGGTTACCCGATGCACTTGCTCGACTGTTGAGTGGTGTTTTCGAAAGCCAAACTGGTGATTTGGTATCGCATTGGTACTCATGAGCATTGGTTGTATTCTACCCAGTATGATTTTTTCGCAAACTTTCGATAAAATCGCTAATAAGCTGATTGGCCTATATGATTCTACTTCATTTGGAGGTTTACCGGGTTTGTGGATCATTATTATTTGAGAAACCTTCCACAAAGCAGGAAAGTGCTGCACTCTCAGTATTCCGTTATATAAGGTAGTTAGGTATACCACAGCTTTTCTAGGCAGCTGTTTAAGTATTTCTTTAGTTATCAGATCGAATCCCGGGGCTTTTTTGTTGTTCAGTGAATTAATCACTCGCCAGACTTCTTTTACCGTTGTGGGTTTAGGCGGTAGGGCCATCTGATAGGATTGGCTCAGCACACTATCTACAATTTCTTCCGAGCTCTCATCACATTCCGTGTTAGGTAGGAATACACCTGCCAGGTGGTCAGCAAAAAGATTTGCCTTTTCTTTTGCGGTTTTAGCCCAGTTGTTATTTTTTCGAAGAGGTGGTTTCGCCACTTGTGGGCCACCAAGAGATTTTGTGAACTTCCATAATGAGTAATTTGTTGAAGCAGTGGATGTAAGAGATTCCAGTTTGGCTTGTAGTGTAGTGTTATGCCATTCTTTTAAGGTTGTTTTCAATTGTTGGATAGCTTTATTAAACAATTTTTTATCTTCTCCACTACCAGTTTGGTGCCACACCCGACGGGCTCTTCTTTTTTCTAGTATTTGATTTCTAATTTCCTGTGGATAATTTACAACTCGACACTTGTAATTTAATGATGGTGTGGCTACCCAGCATGCCTCTTGAATAGTCCTGGTGAAATTTATTGTTGCCTCTTCTATTTCTTCAGAGTTCTTTAGAGCTATTTTCAGGTTAATATTTTTGATAATATATTCCCGAAATACGTCCCAATCAGTGCGATTATTAGATAGTGTGATTGGTTTATCAGCTTCAATTATCATTGTGCTAACTGTTAGTAGTACAGGAGTATGATCTGAGGAGCTTTCAAGACATGATTGCGGCCTGAAGTAGTGCTTCGATAGTCCCTTTATGACAAAGAAATCCAAGAGGTCCGGGATCTTGTTTGTGTCTGTTGGCCAGTATGTGGGTTCCAGTGCGGATATTGTAAACAAATTATTTATTTGCGCACTAGCTTCCAGCTGTCTACCTCTAGTTGTTGTTAGTCTGGAACCCCAACAAGTATGTTTCGAATTCCAGTCTCCGCCGGCTATGAAACGCCCTCCTAGAGACCTAAAGAATTCTGAGAAGAGAAGTGATTTAAATTAACTTGATTATTTTATCCTCGATACTTTGTGGTCCTGATGTTACTCCTAAACCATTATTTTCTTGTTTAGTTTACATTTAATGCCATAAACTTTTTTCAAAAAGCGTAAATTATGCGCGCGAAATATAAATTCACGAAACGCATCACCATTGGTCGAAACGTAAAGTGACGTCACAGAGCACGTTATGGGATTTATATTCATACTTTGCTAGTCGTATTTGAGGAAAAATTGTTTTAATTTATATTCCTGTAGTGTTTTCTATTACCTAGTGCGATTTTGATACATAATGATACTAGGGATTATTAAGAACAGTGACAGAAAGTGGTTTTGTCAAAGCACAACGGGATCATCTACCAAAACAAGTATATCATTTTATGATTACATCAAATCATGATTTTACGTCCATCTCGCTCAAAGGAGTAAAAGTGGAAAAGTAATTATTGTAATATATGATATTTTTTATCCATTAAATCGGTTATTATGCATATGTGCACACAGCAATACGTACCTAAACATAACTTTAAATGTTGTTAACATTCACCTAACTTTATTACATTTTAATTAATGTTGTGTGTGTGAAGTGTTAAAGTATTTGATGGAGAAATAGATACCTATCGAAATAGATGACAAATCGAATATTTTTTGTGTGTTATGCTCTACTGAGTTTTCTTTCAACTTTTATTTTTACTTCTGACCAATTCACACCATTTTAACTGTCAAAATATAATATACTTACATTAAAATGATCTTCACAACAGCGTAAACGCGATATTGAAGATACTTTATCGCTTCTCATAAAATAACACCATTGTTTACATATTTTCGTATCTCTTAGAATAGGAAAAAACACTTTATCTGGTGTACTTCTAATAGTTTTTTGGCACATTGGTACCATGCAATATCTATAAAATGGTTTTTTAGCTTCTTCCATAACTTAACAGCGATTTAAACTGAAAAACCTTCAATCATAACTCTCTTTGCATACAGTAAATAACACTGAACGTGCTCTGTGACGTCATCCGAAGCGCGCGAAAAATGGGGGCGTTTAAACACGTCAAATTTAATCGATATTTTATATATTATTTTAAAAAATAATTAGTACACTTTCAACAATATTTATATTTTTTACTTTATTATAACGAAGTAAAGACTGGATTAAACAAATAAAAAAAATGTATGCATATTCCCTATTGATTACCGTTTACGGATTTTTTTCACAAATATTTTTATTTCAATGAGATACCCACTATTGCAAATGTAAGTTTACTATTAAAATTAATGCAAATTTAAAAAAAACTATTCATAACTATTTTCAAAGGAGATACAAGAAATTTTGCCTACAAAGGTTTATTTAAAATTACATTATTTTTGATTTTAATGATATTGTGTTTTCGTTGATAGTAGGTATATTATTAGCTGAAAGTTGAGTATTATTAAACGACAACTAGATTGAAAACGGCTCGATTATTCACACATTTTTACCGATTATTATGTATACAAGTGAGTTTCAATAGTCGCAACACTACGGTAAAGAACCTAACTAGGTGACTTTGTAATGACGTCTAGAAAAAACTGTCTGTTGTATAATATAATGGTTATTTTGCTTCATTTAAAGGATTTGAATTTAAATTTAGTGATTAAGAATAGTACATCTTGTGATAAAATAAAAATAGCTTCATAATTCCATGGTTTTACGAAAAATGTTATTAAAATTGTGTGAGTTACGCTTATACAAAGTTGTTTCAACTTGAAAAGTATGAAACGTCAAACGGTACCTCTTAGATTGGATGTACTATAGTTATTGTTTGATTCCAATACAGTGGTGATGAATGAGTGAGACTGAGTTGGTAATATTATATACACCAAACCAGATACATTTTTTGATGTTTTAACCTGAAATGGGTTAGATTTGTGATTTGGCTTTTTCTTCTAGAAATATGACGAGACTGCATCTACCCACCAAAAATCAATAATTTATAGGAAAAATAAATGAACTGTAACCGAATGCAGAATAAGCTAGTATTTTCGTGGGTAGCATTTTAGTTATAACCTTAATTCTAATTATATGCGTGCATTATTAATTTTGGACATCTATAAATACACAAAGAAATATGAATGCAAATATAGGTAACCTGTGCATAGCCGGGGCCTTATTAATGTTGCGCACGCACTAAAAGAATTTAATATCAACATTATCGCTTATATAACACTAAAACATGACAATACGCTTAGCAAACAAATAACAAAAACCGAGTCAGGTAGCCACTTGCCAGCGCTAACTTCAAATTTCACTCACCGGTTTTTCACTGTCGCTGTTCTTAAATAACTTTTATTAATCGTTCAAACACATCAATAACTACTTTAATTTATGATTAATCATATAAAATTGTACATTAAATAGATATAAAAGTTTGTTTATTTTACAAGGAGAAAGCGGTCGCTTTCCTACAACTTGCCAAATCATTGACTGACGGTACGTTCGGAAATCGGATATTTGTTGTGACAAGGTGAAAAAGATTTTTTTTCTGGTATGTACTACAATATTAAATACAAAGTTATTTTATTTCTCAATATAGTTATTATAGAGGTATAAGATATTATTATTTTTAGTAAACGCTTTAAATAACTTTGCTTCAGTTTATATTCAATGTGAAAAGTTGTTGTAAGTAAATGATTTCAAAACGTTTGATTTATAGACTTACACGTTTTCAAATGGACCTAGATATTGTACTGTCTCTGTTGCAGTGTTGCAAAAGTTACCGATTTATCGGGAGATCTACCGGTTTTGGTTGTAGTCTCCCGATATACCGATTTTACTATTATATCTCCCGATTTATTGTGATAGCGATATAAATTATAATAATATCAAAAATACTACAACATGAAGTACAACTGTTTTTTTTTTCAAATTTCTTCGTTGCTTCGCGAGCCTATGGCATTAAATTATTTCTTATAATTAGTGTACGGAATATACTGTTTAAAACTTAAAGGAAGGAAACTAGTTTAAAGTGAATTGACAGGACTTTCCGTAGTATTATAATGCTCTTTGGACAGGACTTCCAAAACTTCAAACTATAATTATTGAATTCCAAGTTTTATGAAATAGTAAATTTAATATTAGTAATGTAATATGTATATCACAACTAAAAAATTATCATTTTCAATAGAATGAACAGATTTTCTTAAGTAATAACTCATAGTTGAGATATTCATCAACCAAACTGCCTTTTAATTTTACAACATCCTTTTGTTTATCTCAGGGATTGTAAATGAATAAGTGATTATTACTATTGTTTAATAAATTCAGTGGCGTAGCAGTAGTAGACGGGGGGGGGGGGTGTTAGAGGGGCGGCAAATGTGTAAAATAAAAGCAGAGTCATCAGATCATCAGAAATGGGTGCACGCGTGACTTTTATTTATTGAAATTACCGTTTTAGTGCCTTGGTGCGGCAAATTTTGGGTCTGCTCCAGGCGGCTAGAACCCACGCTACACTACTGATAATAATAAAAACTATTCTTGGTTTTAAATTTCCAAATAAATATCTCCCGATTTCTCCCGATTTTTATCTGGAATTTTTCCCGATTTTTTAAATCTCATTTTTGCAACACTGCTCTGTTGTACAGCGATATGGGTAGTCTTTGGGTAGTCTATAAACGGGCCTGTATCTGGACATCATGTGTAATCGATAGAGCACCCGGACAAAATTAAAGTATAAGTAGGTCTATAATAGGTAAGGATAGGCAATAACGTAGTAATGTATAATATATCTCATAAGGTCACGCTTGTATCCTCGAAGCTGTAAATAGATATGCAACAGGTATAGGTACTCAGCTATTATTATCACTTATCATTGTATTTTTAAGTTTTAACCCCCGACAGAAGAGGGGTTTAGCGTGTGTATTTGTATGTCTGACTGTGTCATCGTAGCTCTCAAACAGATGGATCGATTTTGACATTTTTTTTTGTTTGAAAGATGATGTGTACGAGATGGTTCTTATCTATAATTTATAAAGATCTGTTCAAGATGATCAGCTCATTTCCAAATTTCACAACACTGATTGATTTATAATTTGGTGTACTGTGACTTCGGCAATATTTTAGACATGTTAATCTTGAACTGATGCTGCAGCTTCAAGTAGTCTGCGGAATACCCAACTCTTTACCAACTTATAACAGATATGGCGTGTGTGTGCTCCTAAGAATGGCCTCAATGAGTAGGTGTTAGATAGTTGATAATCAAGGCCCCAAGATGGATGCCCTGTGGTCAGGGGGCATCCAGAGAATTCCGCCAAGGCATCCCATGCCTGTCGAAGAGGCGACTAAATAGGGCTGAGAGAGTCGCGGGGCGAGCGGTGGGGGGCTGGTCGCTCAACTACCCCTATTTAAGCGACTCTTAGGTGGACGACAATGCGGGTGGTCGGTCTCCTGCAGTCGTAGACGCCAAAGGCGTGCTTTAGAGTTCAGAGGCCTCTCAGCGTCCTCATTTAGAGAGGGCCGCAATGCGGCATCGGGCTGGGGCGGTTCGGTGCAGCTATCTTCGTGTAACAAGATACCTCGGGGCCGTCCCGTATGCGCCGAAGGCCACCGCGGGTTTTGGTTGGTATGCTGGTGTAGGGTGTACATAATGTTAGGGACTCGGTCCTATGCTCGCTCGGATGATGCTATACTCCCGAGTGTCGACATTGGGCCGTAAGATCGGTAAAACCAATATAACCATTCCACTCCCGCTTCCCCAGTAGTGGCAGCAATAACGCGTTTTTCCACGAGAAAAAAAAGTCCCCAAGATGGAGAATACAATTTAAAATTTGGAATAAAAATTTTAATAACTCTCGACACAAAAAACCTCTAAACAGTAAAAATATGAAAGTGTCTTTGTTTTTCATTTAAGTACTTATAATAATATAGTAATATGTTGACCCAAGCGTCCTCGCACCGAAGGACCGTACTCTGGACCAGGAAGATGAAAATACTTCTTTAGCGCTCTTTAGCCGTTCTTTTATTTACGAAGAAAAGAAGAAAGAAAAATATTTTATTTGACACAACTGGCGAAGAAACGAAAAGGGCATTTTACTATGTTCAATGTTGAGAATGATTGCATACGTTATAGCAAATAACACGAAAAAGAACCTCTTTCGTGAGACCAGCATTCAAATTGGTTAAGAAATACTGGTGGTAGGTCTCTCATTATGTAAGAGGCCGTCTGGGTGGGTACCACCGCAATGTCTATTTCTACCGCCAAGCAACAGTGTGCATGCACTGTTGTGTTTCGGTTTGAAGGACATTGTAGCCAGTATAACTACTGGACATAATGAGACTTAACATCTTATGTCTCAGGGTGACGAGCGCAGTGGAATGCCACACAGTACTTTGTTAGTCAAGGTGCTGGATGGTGTTGCTACTGTTTATGGGTGGTCGTATCGCTTACCATCAGGCGAACGGCATGCTCGTCTCGTCATTAAATGCAATAAAAAAAAAAAAAAAAAAAAAAAAATATGAGGCAGCAAATCATATTTCGCGCGCGATAGCGCGCTCTCTCTCGCGCGCATCGCTGTGCCTGATGACGTCAACAGCCTATCAATGTCTCTTTTTCGTTTTTTGACATTTATACCCTCCATCAGATTTCTAAGGCTTATATCTTGTTGAATATTTACCGAATTTTATCGTGCTTTTTGTGTTCGATTTTAAATGACGTAAATTTTTGATAGACCCAATAAATAAATATGAGTAAAATAGCCTATTGTGCTATTGATTTTGGAAACATTTGACCCTAATCCAATAAGTTGTAATTTATTACCAGGTTACATAGATAAATAAAACTACACACAGGTAATCGAATTTTCCTTTAATAATTTGTCATTTATTAGCTAGGGATTAGAACCACATAACAAATAGCAGCGGTGCGTCCACATCGCCGTTAAAATTGAAGCTTTATACAAAACGTGTTTTATTCTGATATCGGCTTGCGGTGCGAACCTTGAATTGTAAAGGGGGACCATTTGGGGCATAGTCTGAGACCTAGACAGGTTGTAAACTTTACGAAATATGTGTTTATTTTTTAATAGAACCTTGAAAGCATAATTAAGTTATTTATCTGTCAAAACGCCTTGTAAATGGCCACCCCTGTATAGTTTTAACATTGACCGTAGCAGAATAATTTTAAGTTCTAACAGTCAGCTAAGTATTTGTACTGAATGATTTATGGAAGCCATTTTAGAAATATGACGTAAATTTACAATTATACCATATCTAAACATATAAAACTGCATGATTACAAACAATTTATTAATATTGTTTATGAGAGATCGTTAAAGATAAAGCACTTTCTTTTTCCATGTCGACGTATAATTACGTCCAATCAAAACTATCGACGTGTAAGAACGTCATGAAAAAGTCGTTACGGAAAATTGCTTTACATATTGTCTTTTGAAGAACGTATGGAATGAGCTAAACAAATTGAAAACGACGACCGATTTTAATAAAATTTTATTGACGTACATTTAAGTAGAGTATTATTTGTCTTTTACATCTTTTATTTTAAAAATTAACCCATAGTAATGTGCAATATCAATCAGCAGTGTTACTAACTTTACTATTATAGAAACGTAAATCTGAAAGGCACTTACTGCATGACTGATGCTTATACACGAAAGCACGACGAAACCAAAAAATCCAAATGTAGACGATCACAGAAAAGTAATGGTAAAAGTAAATAGCGTCGACAAATGTGATTATATATATTGCTTACGTTAAAGTAGAGTACTAACGTGGAAGTTTTTATTTAATAATTCTAATTTAATTGCTCTTTTATAAAGACAATGTTAATGAGATACACGACAATAAATAAAATGCACCAGAATTGTATCAAACTGATTTAGTTGGTTTATGTAGCCACAGTATGTGCCTATACAAACAAAGTACTTATTTATTACACACTTATCGACGCCAAAATCTTTTACCGACATCAGTGATTTTAAAACATTAGCGGTATTCACTCTAAACGTTATACTTTTAAGATTTCTACATTGATATTAGGAATAGAATTTGACATAATACGTTGATAATGAAAAGTACTAGGATTTTACATTGTTTCGAGGCGTCACTTAGCTATTATAAAATAGTTTTAGCACAAACAAAAAGTATCACGTTTAGAGCAATCTCATTATCACCTAAATATTAAATCTTGTCGATTATTAAATACAAAGTTGTTTAAACAATCACCTACGCATCGTAACATACAGAAATATTTTTATTTACTATAAACATTCAACTAATTTAAGTACGTTTTAAAATACTATTGTTGCAAAAAACTGCAAGTCAAGAGAACCGAAACACGAGCCTGTTTCACGCATTTCACGTTTTTAACTTTTCAATATTCCATGACAGTTTGACAGCGGTCTTTTCAAATTTCTTATTTGAATCCTATGGGTGGGCGCGTAAGAACCACTTCCGCTTAATTGGGAAGCAACGTTTTGTTCCCCCCCGAACAAAGTATTAGAGATGGGTTAAGTACCTTGTACACAACTATGTAACATTTGTGCCTGTTTACTTACTCCTTTATCTAGTCCGCACGCAATTGTTGAACGATGCTGTCAGCCTATATGCTTGGCTATAAATGGCGCACTACTCCGAAACTAGCATGCTATTTGCCATGATAAAATTTTCAACATCTTCACTTTTAAACGGGGTTATTTTTATGGCATGGCAGTGATTTTGTTACGTTAAATCTCAACGATTTTTTAGAAACGTATCTGGACGTCCATTCAACATGACTAGTCGAAACGCTACTATAGCTTCTTCGTCGAAAGGCTTTAAACCATGTTAATACTATTCAGTACAAATACCAAAGGATAAGCTTAATCGCTCGAAACCAACCGATCATACCACGCGTGAAACAAGCTCATAAGCACCTAATTTTATAGTTAAACGTCACCTAGCCACCCTAATCCTTTATTCACTAGCCGTTTTTAACATATTTAATACTATGATAAAGTTGAAAGCTCGAAATAAATACAATAATACTAGAACAGTGTAAGTAGAAGCTCTGAGTTTTTTATCTGTGTTTACCGGCCAGTTTTAGTTTTATGACTTTAAAAAAATAGAAGTCACTTAACTGTATAAATCGATGGGAATTGAAATTTTGTGACCAACGCCAACAAATTACGCCTGTTAAAATTATTGACGTCAATACACGTCATTCTAAAAAAACATATTTTGTAATAAATTAATAATATAATTCGTGAAATAATAAAACTGGCCGACATTCAGAGAGCGATAACAATAAACTAAAACAACTGGCAAGTACAATTGGTAACAGTTAAACGTTTACAATTTACAGAAACGTCATTTATTGTCGTTATTTGATAATGGCGTCGGTCCGACGCGACGTGCTGTTTACTGTTATTTTATCAAATTTAAGACGAATAAACTCGTCAGGACACGTTTTCTTAAATTATATGTTTATCATTTATCGTTATAAGTTCTTTTGAACTGAGGATTCAACATTTTTTTGTGGTAATATTAATTAGAAACAAGTAATAAATAAATTATATAATTTTATTAGTTACATTTTACAAGATTCTTAACTATTACGTCATATATTAAAATACCACTAAACAGCACGACGTATCCGATAAATTTTACAATTCAATGAACAACAGTACGACGAGGAAGTGCTTTGTGAAAAAAAAACAACCAAAAACCCGTACGTTACACCAAAATATACATACAGAAAGCCATTCAAAATCATACTGATGTTATACATTCAAGGCATACCCAATACTGGCTTTAGGGGAGAGGCGGGGTTCTGGACGGTCATGTGGGTTCGTTGATTCTAGGGAGAGCCATAAAATTAGGGGGCGCCGCATACTTATGTGTGCATATGTAATGCAGTCTCTCCTGTAAGTTTTAAAGTTGTCTGCAAGGTGGACAGAAGACTTAAAGTTGCAGGAACACGCTGGATGCAAGCGGCTTTTGACAGGTCCGTCTGGAAATCTTTAAGGAAGGCCTATGTTCAGCAGTGGATTTCATATGCCTGATGAAAATTTACATTTGAACATACAGTTGAGACATAAAAAAAAGGTCACTGTAAAATGGGGCGCAGAAAAAAATATCGCTAGGGGAGCCCAAATAAATCGACCTTGTTACACCTGTATATAGAATGGGGTGTTATATGACTTAGTTTTGTAAACTTGCGCTAAATTCCATTCCAATGAAGAGCAGCCTGCAGCACTTGAGCACAGGTTAACTTCATATTTGTAACAAAATTTATTTCATAAATTACCCATATTATAGAAACAACCATTCGTCTATTAACAACAATATAATTTTGAATGACTTGTGAATCGCTTTTGTGGTATACTTTAGTAATTGGGTGGACCATAGATATTATTCTAAATAATGGCGGTTATAAACTAAATAATATACTTGAAAGATCAATTTATTTATTTTGGCGCTACCGTGGTGACAAAAAATGTAATGTTAATATAAAAAATATATATATAATGAGTCCTGCCATGGATCATTATAATATACCACAAAAACGAAGTAATAGATACAAAATCCATCATTATATACAAACATACACGCCTACGTGGTAAACAACAACATCGATTAATATTATTTATATGTAGAAAAACGTATTTTACAATAGTTAAGCATCATAGGTTTGGCTAGGACATTCGATAGGCTAGATTCTAGACCTTTTTGGCTACATTAACCAAGATTTTACGATTACATTACCCGTGTTAGCCCTGAATACATTGTTTAAGCTACCTAAAAACCAAAACTTTGATCTAACTCAGATAAAATATGCATTTAAAATGCAAAATATATTTTTGTACCTCCTTTCTTGTTAAACTTTGCGAACTTTTCCATTCATGTTCTAAATCGAAACAATAGTCAGAACCCAGTCCAAACTTTTGAACTTTTTTCTAAAATTTTGGACAAGTTGACTCTAGTCTAGATAGCCCGATTCCTAGCCACGCCTACGCCAAGCATATCGGGGATAAGTTTTGCGTTACAAAGCGAACAATTTAATTCTTAACACTAATTCATAACAGCCCATTACCGTCTTAATACTCGCTCTAATAATTTCTTAATACATAAATACGGATAGTTGATCGGTCGACTAATAAACTATCTTCATCGATATCTCTAGATCAGGCGGCAAGAAATTTCTAACGGGGTCCGGATCCTGTTGAATTTTTTTTTTTTATTGCATTTAATGACGAGACGAGCATGCCGTTCGCCTGATGGTAAGTGATACGACCACCCATAAACAGTAGCAACACCATCCAGCACCTTGACTTACAAACTACTGTGTGGCATTCCACTGCGCTCGTCATCCTGAGACATAAGATGTTAAGTCTCATTATGTCCAGTAGTTATACTGGCTACAATGTCCTTCAAACCGAAACACAACAGTGCATGCACACTGCTGCACGGCGGTAGAAATAGACATAGCGGTGGTACCCACCCAGACGGCCTCTTACATAATGAGAGACCTACCACCAGGTATTTGTATCGTGGACCAAAAAAAAACTCAATACTAAATTAATGTAGAGCTAATTATATAAAAATGTAATTTAAATTGAATAGGTAGTTATATTTAAAAATATTCGGCGGTCCATTGATCGACCTTCCGCGGTCCGCCTGTTGCCGACCGCTGCTCTATATTGAAGGATTGGGATCAATCATATTTTTTTTTACATTTTTTACATTATATTTGGCCACATTGAAAGGACGGATGAAAGAAGAGCAACGAAATAAAGAAGAAATTTATGTCGCGAAAGTGACTGGTAGTGTCGGACGGGGACGTCCTAGACGTACCTTCAGGGACCAAATTGGCGACCTCTTAAGAAAGGGTCAAATAAGGAGTTCGTGTACGTAACCGACGAGTATGTATGAAGAGACTGATGACTCTGGCAGAAGCGAAGGAGGTATGCTTGGATCGTAGCACTTGGCGCTCCATAGTCACTGCCTACCCCAATGGGAGAAAGGCGTGAATTTATGTATGTATTTTTTTTTATACGGCCAACAGTAACTACTGCACTGGATGCCCGCGGCTCCGGCCACGCGAATGAGTTTTCCCGGGATAATTTTCTTGGGATAAAAAGTAGCCTATGTGTTAATCCAGGACATGATCTACCCGTGTGCCAATTTTCATCGAAATCCGTTCAGTAGTTTTTGCGCGAAAGAGTAACAAACATCCATATATCCAGACATCCATACTTACAAACTTTCGCGTTTATAATATTATATATATATATAATATATATAGTACCGGCCAGCTTAGTTTGTCCGAACTATAGTATGGAGTGTATATACGAGATATGATTATCCCTCACCGATTGTCACTTATGCCCTTTTGAAACCGGATTTGCGCAGGCTGATGCTGGAACGCGACTCCCATTGGCCATTATGGGTTTAAACACCTTGGTAACGGTGCTATCCGGGCGGATTCTAAATATATTTCCTGCACCAGAAAAATTATCACAACGCCCACATATAATTCGATGAAGATAGACCTGGAGATAGCTATCGAGATAGTTTATTAATATCGGCTATAACTCAACCGATCTGAAGTTAGTCACTTTACATGCTATATAACTATCTGCTATGTTTATTACAGGTTTAAAGTCAATATAATTTCTCTTTGCTTTTCTGATCCTTTTAAACAAAAAGCTATTAAAAAAAAGCTGTTATGTGACTCGTGACTAACTTCGTGCCGACCGAAACTGCGCGTATCGTATTATAATAAAATACTTTCCATAAATAATTTGATGTTTTAAAAATTCATAAAACATCGATATATAAAAATCGGGTGAAACAGAAATCATTAAATTAAAAAGTAAATCATATCATTGGTACAGATTATACTAATTTGTGACAATATTCCATTCATTAAACATCTCATCAAAGGATGTAAAAAGTTTACATATTTATTGAAACACCCAGTAATTTATTATTATTACAATCGAATTCATAATCGATTATAGAATAGTTTTGGCTGCGATACTAACAATATCGATAGTGGCTGGGCGCCACGCAGAAATGTCTTTTACAAGCATACCCGTTTGAAGATTGGAAGAGTTTATACTCGTACACATTGTTAATTGACAAAATTTATGGAAATTCGACATTATACGCATAACATACAACCCGAGAATCGAACTGTGGATCGGTTGCAATCCGAGCCTATTGAGACGATTAACCAATATATTATTATCGACAAAACTTTGGATGGAATCGCCAATAATTAAAATTAAAAAAAAAACATTGATGATAGTTTTTGCTGTTTTATAAATAAATGAATACGCCAAAATGTCCTACATTTTTCTGACCCCATACATAAAAACTTTGTATTGTGGAAATAAAGTATGATAATTTTTCCTGTTTAAATCATCCCTATTTAAAATGCGGGGGTCAAATAAAATTTGTGTGTGGGCAGTACACAACTTATCGAATTTATTTCAATAAAATAAAATATTTCCTTTAATATATTGAACAGAACTACCCTACACTCCATTTGACTATATCGATAGTTCAAAGCTCAGTTATTCATGAATTTAAAGTTTAAAAAATGCCACATATTTTCAATAATTGTCGGCATATTGGTATTATTATGTTGGGAGGTATAATATAACTTCATAGGCATTTCGTTTAAGACATAACTGTCTAAGTAATCGATGTTTAAAAACATGTAATTACATTTAAAAAGAAACGGAATTACGTAAAGTAATTTTCACAAATCAACAAAAAAGAATTATGAAGCACCAAATATAACAAAAAAAAATTAATAAAAAAATATGGAAAACGTTCACAGCCACGCAAAAACGAGTTTTCATAAAAACATTGTTTGAAATACTTTGATAACAATAAGTGGTTTTTTTTAGACATAATCGTGTTTTTTAGACAATTAGGTCACTTCAGACCTAAAAACAATATAGTTTAGGTATTTTTGAAACCTAAACAAAATAAGTACATAAAAAAACACGAAAAAACATGCATTTACAAATAAAGGGTCACTTTCAGTGTTGCCATACTACAAATCCTTGCCCGAATTAATAAATAATTTGTGTAAATCCGACGCGACGGCCCCGCGGCTGTTAGTTTACTGTAAAGCTATATTAAGCTGTAAGCGACACAAACAACTAGCAGAGAATCTCGTACTGCGGTATACGCTGGAAAGAGAGAAATAATGATAATTTTATTTTTAACTACACATACATTTTAAAAAAAACGAGCGTGCTTTAGACCACACGACTGAAGTAAAACTTCTTTAGCTCCAGCTATGTATATATAATATATACATGTATATACATATACACACTCTCGTACAACATATATACACTCGTAACTCTCTCTCTTTCTATCTTCACAAACTTATATTTCCCTCTCAAATTCCGTTCGCCTTACCCGATCACACTATTCGTAACGCTCTCGTCACGCATTCACCAGCTTACTCTCCAAGTCAAGCGTGCGTAAAGAAGTTTACATCAAACATACAGATAATCTTTATTGTAATCATTGTTCAAAAGAAGCAGCAGACTAGATTATTTTTGTTATTTTATTTTTTTGTAATTAATCAGCGTTTGGTACATACGTGCAGCATCAGACGCGGTCACCAGATGCGCGGCGCAGCGAGGTGCGGGAACCCGTTGTCCCGCGCGCGCCAGTACTCGCCCGTGAACACCCACGTCTCCTCGCCGCCCTCTACCGATTTACTGCACATACAAACACATATATATTCATTAGATATCCTGCTCGAAGGACCCAACCTTTCATTATTAGCCTTTGGAAGTTCACTGCTTAACATAGGCCTACCCTAAAAATTTTCAGATCAAACTGTAAGAGGCTGCATCCAGCGATATACTGTGAACTTTATCACCAATCACTTTACAACAAGAATTTCACTGTTCATCCTGCTCGAAGGACCAAGCCTTAGTTCGTTGATGTGTAGGAAAAATCAAAGAAACAAAGATCAACATGTAAAGTAATTTTATTAATACTTCAAATTAGTTTGTGGTCGCAGCTCTATCTATATGAAGATCCTATCCAAGCATAAAAAATGCACTGAGCCCTTTGACAAAGTAGCTTCTAAGTTTACCCTTCCCGATTTGTATGTGTACTCAATATTAGTCTGTTAACGGCTACTTTTACCACACACCTTCACAAACTTCTTATAGGAGTAGTATAGCAGAACTGGTAGGTTAGCTAGGCTAGGGCCGGTAGTGTCCTTTCTGGTGAGGATCGCGATGCGTTGCTGCCATTATTTTTTAATAAAAATGATATCTTTTTTTATCCCCTTTTCTGTCAGCCCGAGCTGGCTTTTTTATTTTTCATCATTGATTTTACTCCAAATAAAAATGTCGGTAGTTATATAAGTGACCTTTTGTATCAATAATAATTATTATAATCAATTTAATGTATCTTGACTTATCATAAGTGCAACTATGTTCTTTTTTTTTATTGCATTGAATAACGAGACGAGCATGCCGTTCGCCTGATGGTAAGCGATAAGCACCTTGATTTACAAAGTACTGTGTGGCATTCCACTGCGCTCGTCATCCTGAGACATAAGATGTTAAGTCTCATTATGTCCTGTAGTTACACTGGCTATAATGTCCATCAAACCGAAACACAACAGTGCTGCTTGGTGAGTGTTCGCCTACGCGATGTATAAAGCATTTAATTTTATTTACTGACCGGAACCAAGCAGGTGTGTGTTCTGGCGAGTCGCGTCGTCTCTCTCGCTGCGACTGTTCCAACTCGTGTTTCAGCTGCTCCGCCGCTTCCACGTCACCCTCCTCTAATGCACGCTGGTCTGGCCTGGACATGCAATAATCGATGTAAAGAGGGTACACCACCCTGGAGATATTAGTCTACAGCAGAGATGCCAAACCATTATTAGTTAACGTGCCATTATTTAGGCATGACTGCCTCGGTAGTTGTATTACGGTACGACTGCAATGCTGAGGTTTCGGGTTCGATCCCCGGGTCGGGCCACCGCCAATAGATAAACCTAATATCACTATATTGGGTTTATCTATTCAGTATCAGCCCGGAGCCTCGAATTTGTGCACGTTATATATAGGCTCACCCCCTATCACATCATGGGACGGAATACGTACGGCGACATGTGGGTGCACTAGTTGCGTCTCTGCCTACCTCTCCGGGGATAAAAGGCGTATGCGTATTTATGCAAAAAAAATGTACCCGTAACCTGCCGTCAAAGGCAGGCCCTAGCTATTTCTCGCAACATAAAAAAATCAGACACGGGACACGTCAATAAATATCAGGAGTACTACATCTTGGAAGTTTAACAGCCCATACAAAAAAAAATATTTTTTTTTTATATTTTTTATTCCTACTGAATGACGAGACGAACATGCCGCTTGATGGTAAGCGATACAACCGCCCAGGAACAGTAGCAACACCATACAGAACTTTTAAGAACTGCGTGACAATCCGCTGCCCTCGTCATCCTGAGACATAAGATGTTAAGTCTCATTACGTCCAGTAGTTACACTGGCTACAATGTCCTTTAAACCGGAACACAACAGTGCATGCACACTGCACTTGATTAGGATCGAACTGACTCACCTGAGCCTGGTGTCGGTGTAGGGCAGCAGCTCCCTCATGCCGGGCTCCATCTCGTTGAGCTCCATCGCAAACCGCGTGAACCCGTAGTACAACTCGTGGTCGGGTGGCATTGCGCCTGCGCAACAAACAGTACAAATTATCGATATTATATCGGGAAAAGGTATCGATACATCGCAGAAAAATATGTATTCAATCATCTGCTATATGTAATTGATCTTTTGTCACTGGGCATATAGTATTCATATTAAATGAAACCAGTTTAAAGCGATTAAATAAAAATAAAGTTGTAAAAAATAAAAAATGGTTTTTATCGGAAAATATTTTTACGTAAAAATTTAATCTCTAATCTCTCTCATTTGGTCGCAAACGCATTTTGTCCATTTCTCTTTTTGCATTTAAGCTATATTATTATCACTTTCTCCTATTATCACCCTTACCAGGTCTCCACAAACACCTGGCAGCCGGCGGGTCTCCAGCATACAGCGCCTCGGACCAGCGTCCCGCGATGCGAAGTCGATTCCCGCTGCTGCCCTCCGTCACGAACCCGCGCACCTCGTGCCGGCTGCTCGACCAGGAGCTCGCCTGCAACAATCGCACACATAAATACATATTTTATATATAGCATCACGAATTTTCCTTTTTCAGGGGAGAGGAGAGGTGTAAAACACTCATATTTCACCAACTGTGCTAAGCCCCATGTAATACAGACCATTGCTATTTATAGTTTGGTAGAAATATTAAAATGTCATAATAATAGATTAGTTTACGGGTAACCTACACGGCCTCCAACCGTGAAGTCCTCGGTTTGACTCCAAAGCTGTGCAACGCTTCGTCTTAATTTATCTTACACGATTCCATTTGTTCATAGTTACACATAATTATATAAGCATGTTGCAAAAAGGATTCGCTTAGTTATTTGATATCGATTATCGATAGTAGTTGATTATAATCGATATCATTTTTTGTTAGTTAACCTTGATAAAGTTGAGTTTGCAGGTGATGTCGGTGCCGTGACACACGATGTGCATGTCGCCATACTGATCCACCCAGCGCTGGCCTCCGAACAGGTTGTGCACGCATGTCGTCACCTGAGAATAAATACCGAGTTGATAACTTAACACAAAATCTATCTAATCTGTAGTTTAAGAGTATCGTTAGTGGTTTAATTCCATACCTCTCTGTAAATTAAAGTTGAGGATGTTATTAGTTTGGTCTCGACTTTGATATCTAGGCATGGTATTGGCCACAAAGTAAAATCTACAGTTACATAAAAAAAAAAGTTACATATAAAGCTATTTGGTATCACCTTTATTTTGAGATATAATATGTAGGATATATAAACTACGGATTATCTAATAGTAGCTATATAAAAAAACCAAGGTCCCAACTCCGTCTCACCTTATTCCAGCTGTAATGATCTCCAGTGGTCGTCAGCCGCACGTGTACCCTGCCCGTCGGCTGGAACTCCATGGACTTGCCCCAGAATTTGGTTTTGATGCGCGCCTCCTGCCAGAAGCACCAGCGCGAGGACTCCGCGTGACACGCCGAGATTGGCGGATGGTGGGACACCTGTGGGGAAGTGTGAAAGATGAGAACGAGATATTTTTTGACAAGAAAAAAAGATATTATGTGGAATTGAATAGTTTAAAAGAAATATAGTTTTTTCAATAGGTAACGACTCGGCTGCGTCCTAGGCATTGCTGAAGACCGTAAGTGGTGAAACTACTTACCATCAAGCGAACTATTTGTTTATGGCAAAAAAAGTTCACAAGTTAATATAAAAGATGTTTTTTTTTAAACAGAAAAAACCACATAAAATTCTAATTTTAAAATAGATATTTTTAACTGTAACTACTGTAACAATTAACATGGACAATGTTTTTTTATATTTCTTCAAGGCGTATTGAGCAACTACCAGTGATACGAACCTGTTCAGCGAGGAAATAGAAGTTCCTGTCGTCCCTCAAACACTCGTAATAATTATCATAGATAATGGTTTTTTTTCAAGTGTATTGAGCAGCTACCTGTTCAGCGAGGAAATGGAAGTTCCTGTCATCCCTGACGCACTCGTAGGTCTCCGCCAGCAGCGGGTTGAAGGGCTTGGAGGCGGCGCGGTGCGCGGCGGCGGCGTACGCGCTCACGGCGAACGCCGCCACCAGCGACATGCGCTCCGCCTCCCCCGCGCACGCCGCCGCCGCGTCCAGCAGCTGCGAGTACTCCAGCTCCTCGCACAAGCGCTACCAGACATTAAAAAAACATAAAAAACCATAAAAACCATAAAAAAACATAAAAAACCATAAAAAAACATAAAAAAAACATTTTTTCTGTGATATAGGGGGCAAACGAGCATACGGTTCACCTTTTTTTTTTGGCATTGAATGACGAAACGAGCATGCCGTTCAACACACATTAGCAACACCATCCGACACCTTGAGTTACAAAGTACTGTGTGGCATTCCACTGCGCTCGTCATCATGAGACATAAGATGTTAAGTCTCATTATGTCCTCTAGTTACACTGGCTACAATGTACCTGATGGTTAGTAATCACCGCCGCCCATGAACATCTGCAATACCAGGGGGCACAGAGATGCGTTGCCGACTTTTTAGGTGGGAATACTAAAAAATATTTAAAAAATAAATAAGTCATATACCTGGCGAGCTATGGACCAGGATTACTACTGGAGCGCTGACACTGCTCGTAGGCGTCAAGGTAGACCAAAGAAAAATGGCGGGATAAACCGACATGTCTGATTCATTTGACAGTAATTAGTTCACTGTAACGCAACATCGCGATTCATAGAGGGATCTAGGAGATGCTTTTGCCCAATATTAGGACACTATAGACTAATACAATACAACAAAAAAAAAAAACAAATTCAAAAATAAAAACACGTAAAAAAAGAAAAAAATATTTGGAACTTTTATCTATTACTGTCATATGGTTTTTTAATGCATTTAAATAACGAAAAGAATGAATAATTTAATGATAACACCTTATATTTTGGCTACAATGTTGTTTAAATCGAAATAAAATAATGATTACCTCGCAAAAACGGACATTGATACTCAAAAGAATTTATATATACAGTAAATTACCATATCTATACTAATATTATAAAGAAGAAAGATTTGTAAGTGAGTATTTTTGTAACAAATAAACTCAAAAACTACTGAACGGATTTCGATGAAATTTGGCACACGGGTAGATCATGTCCTGGATTAACACATAGGCTTTCTATCCCGGAAAATCTTTTTCATGCGGGCGAAGCCGTGAGCAGAAGTCTAGTTATTAAATAACTCAAAACCTACTTAAACGCCAAATAGCCTAAACTCAAACCACATAAAGGTATGCTGATGGTAAGATATATTTCTATCCGCCCTATAACGACAACTGTACATGAGATGGTAAGACGCGGCACACTTACGTGATTCTGGGCTCAGCCTATATATATCCGATTCAAATAAACCGGCATAATTATGTCGACTGATGATAATAATTATGAGACTTAACATCTAATGTCTCAAGACGACGAGTGCGAAGTGCCACGCAGTAATAATTAAAAATTCTGTATGGTGTTGCTACTGTTTATGGGCGGTCGTATCGCTTACTATCAGACGAGCGACATGCTCGTTTCGTCATACAGAAGCAACTTAAAAAAAGCGCATACGCATACTCACGCTTTTTATCCCCGAAAGGGTAGGCAGAGGCGCAACTAGTGCACCCACTTTTCGCCGTGCGTATTCCGTCCCATGATGTGATAGGGGGCGAGCCTATCGCCATATCGGGCACAAATTCCAGACTCCATGCCGATACTGAATAGAAAAATCCAATATCACTTTGCCCGACCCGGGGATCGAACCCGAGACCTCAACATTGCATACGTACCGTAATACACCTACGCCACCGAGGCAGTCATTAAAATTCAAATTAGTCAATAAAAAAGCACCATAATAATAATCATCGCTCGACATTGGCACTTTATCAGGACACCACTTAACTCACCATCAGGTGCCGTTGGTTCACTTTCCCAAATATAAAAAAAGTTACCCACCTGCAGCATATTCAAAGGCTCGTTGATGGTGACCGGCATGGATATCTGCGAGAGGTCCTTGCCGATGTTCTTGTAGAGCAGGTTCCAGAGGCTCGGGCCCCCGGGCGTGGGTCGGACGGCGGGCAGGCGCGTGCGGCGCGACCACCCGCCCGCCACGCGGGAGTCCGTGCCGTTCGCGTTCAGGCGCAGCGTCTCTTGTTCTGCCGATAACACTGTAAAAGATTCAATTATGTAGAAGACTAAGGCACCGCGGCAGACTGTTAACTCACTGATAGTTGACTTGACAGTGTGTGCGATTTTTTTTAGAAAAACAGTTTTCTAGCAGGAATAGCAAATACAATAATTAAAAAGGGCCTATCTCCGAAAACAATAATAAAAAAAAACAAGAATTAATATTTTAAATATGCCATGAAAGAGTCGATGCTTTCTGTAAAAATGTCGCTATCTTCCTCGCACATACGCACCGAAATGCAATGACGTCACTCCAGCCATTGTGCACCCTTTACGTTTTACCTCTTTCACTTGACTTGTACAGCTCTTACTTATTTTATTGGTGAAGAATTGTATTATTGGCTTTATAACATCTTATGTCTCAGAATGACGAAAGCGGTGGAATACCACACAATACTTTGTAACTCAAGGTGCTGAATGCTGTTGCTACTGTTTATGGGTCGTCGTATCGCTTACCACCAGGCGAACGGTAAGCTCGTCTCGTCATTCAATGCCATAAAAAAAGGTAAATGTAACTCACCGTCAGAGTTGTCCGAACTAGCTGATCCCTCCTCGCTGCTGAGAGAGCCCGCTTCTGAAGACGAGTCGCCGTCCAGCTCGATCACACCAGCCTGGGGGCGAAAAAATATATTTATAAAACAAAAAAAAATACGTGTGGCACTCGGGGACTGCCGCGGTAAAGCTATTGCATAGCATTTTTATCACATTTTTTTATTGACTAAACACAAATTCGATCTTACGCTTACCACATAAAGTAGATTTTTAAACGCGAGCAAAGCACGTTTAGTCTTGTTATTGATAAATGTCAGTAACCAAAGTAGAATAAATCAACAAAATTTGAAAAAAGAATGTTACGTTCGATTCTTTTGTACTCGTGCCGTGCCAACGCTGGGGAAATAGCTTCTACGCAATGTATTTAAGGTTCATATTAGATTAGTAAGAAATGGTTTTAATGACTTTAATAAATAAAATAAATAAAAATATACTCGTTTCAAGAATTAAAGCTTCTACGCATTGTATTTAAGGTTCATATTAGTAAGATAATAGCAAAAAGTGTCGTGACAACTTTTCGTGAGAATTTTATCCGTCTAGTCCCCTTTCACAACGCGCGATAAGGAACTTCGTTCCAAAAGGAACCTTTGCGTGAATACATCTCGCCCTTAGCCTGTTATAAATAACGCTCCCTTGACTCATGCAATGAAATCAGCCCTGTATTAGATACTGCCCACTGCTGAGCTCGGGCCTCCTCTACTACAGAGAGGGGTTAGGCCTTAGTCCACCACGCTGGCCTAGTGCGGGTTGGCAGACTTCACATACCCTCGAAATTATTATGGACAATTCTCAGGTATGCAGGTTTCCTCACGATGTTTTCCTTCACCGTTAAAGTGAGCGATAATTTACAAAGAATACACACAACTTTTTAGAAAAGTCAGAGGTGTGTGCTCTTGGGTATTGAACCTGCGGACATTCGTCTCGGCAGCCCGTTCCATTCCCAACTAGCCTATCGTCACTTGACTCATGAGAGAATATAGGTATATTTTCCATAAAAAGTATCATACTATAGATTAATTTAGAGATTGTTTGGTCTCTATCTACATTCTAGCTTATACCAGAATTGTGTTCTCTGATGAGAGCAGGTCCTTACCTCGTCAGCGGCGATGACCTCGTCGCGTTTAAGATCGTCCTCATGCTGCTCCGCGTCGAAGAACTCCGAGGCGGAGACGCACGACGAGCTGTAGCTCAGCGATTGTTGGAACTGCCTCGCTTGCTGGAAGGGTCCAAATTCGATTACTACTTTATTAAAAAAAAAAAACTTATTTACTTAATAGATTTTTATTTATATCATTACAATTAAGAACTATTGTGTTGTGTTATAATATTGTTTTTATTATACATTAGTATCCTCATCATCAAAGTTCACATGATATACACTGCTGAACATAAGCCTCCCCTAAACATTTGGTAATATGTAATTTGGCCTTTATTTGTATTTATTACATTGTTACATAGTTCTAAAAGTCTCCGTCAATAAAGAGCTTGCAGTTGTGCACTTCACATACGTACGCGTGCGCTGTGGATACGCAGGTGGTGCGTATCCACAGCGCACGGTTCTAGTTCATTTATGGCAAGGTCCCATCATTGTCAGTAACAGTCACAGTTACTGTCACTTTTGTAAAAATTATAATATTTGTTTTCGCAACTCTTATGGCTTTTTAACCGACTTAAAAAAAAAGAGGAAGTTCTCAATTTGTGTGTTGGCATGATTTTAGTATTAACACTGATTTCTCTGAGAATTGTGAGCCTATTTCTGTAATTCCTGTTTTATTTAATAAAGTAGTTAGCTGTAATTTTTTATTTAACCATATTTTTGTTTTCAAAGACGTTCGTATTGATGTAATTATGCCTTTTACTTTAGCTGTTACATTTTAATTAACCGCTAGTCTGTAAAATGTGTGCACTCACCGGATCAGAGTTGGGTCCGATGGAGGATATCTCAGCGAGGTCGGAGGCGAGGTGTATGCGCGACAGACGCGACCGCAGCTCTGCGCACAACACTTCGCTCGTCATTATTTACGCACGCACGAACACTACTAGATCTAGCCTATCACACACTCACGCCTTTTATCCCCGAAGGGGTAGGCAGAGGCGCCACTAGTGCACGCACTGTTCGCCGTTATTCCGTCTCATGATGTGATAGGGGGCGAGCCTATCGCCATATCGGGCACAAATTCCAGACTCCGGGCTGATACTGAATAGAAAAATCCAATATCACTTTGCCCGACCCGGGGATCGAACCCGAGACCTCAGCATTGCATTCGTGCCGTAATACAACTACGCCACATTTTACCAGTATAAAAAATTCAACATTATTTAATGAGTATTTTTTTTAACGATGGCCCGACAAAGTGGTTTCACTGCACCAGATGGTAAATGAAGTGAAGCTCAAAATAATGTCGACCGGCAAGAGATAAACATCCCTGGTCGGTCGGCACAGTTATGCCGGCCTGCATAATTGCTTCTTCACACTCCGCTTGAAGGAGTTCTACTCAGGTCGTGCTGTAACATCTAGCTGAATGAGAGGATCCTTTGCTGGTCAAAATTGTAGTTATAGTTTAAGGTAATATATATATATATATATATATATATATATATATGACTGCCTCGGTGGCGTAGTTGTATTACGGTACGACTGCAAGGCTGAGGTCTCGGGTTCGATCCCCGGGTCGGGCAAAGTGATATTGGATTTTTCTATTCAGTATCAGTCCGGAGTCTGGAATTTGTGCCCGATATGGCGATAGGCTCGCCCCCTATCACATCATGGGACGGAATACGCTTGGCGAAAAGTGGGTGCACTAGTTGCGCCTCTGCCTACCCCTTAGGGGATAAAAGGCGTGAGTATGCGCGAATATATTAGTATATATTTTTTGTTTATTTAAAATTGTGCCAGCAATAAAAAAAAATGTTTCAATCTTCCTTTCAAGGAGGTTGTAGGAAGTTGTGAAGTTGAATCGGTTCTCACCAGAATTCTGCTGTAGCGCGGAGGTGAGGTTGGTCCTGAGCGCGGCCAGCACCGAGCCGCCCGGCGCGCCCGCCGCGTCCGCCGCCTCCATCGCCGCGCGGAGCCGCCCGCGCTCGCACACCTGACGCACATAACCCGCAATGGATCTTATTTCATTATTTTTGTTCAATTATAGCATTGCGCGCGGCTCCGCCGGCGTGGAAAAGTTTCTCCGGGATAAAAAGTATCCTATAGCACATAGTTTTTTAATTAATATTTTCTCCCGACGTTTCGAAGGCTTTGCAGCACTTCGTGGTCACGGGGCGGACTGAGGTGTTGGCGGTCCGAAAAGTTAATGTAACAATATGTACCTTAATTTTTTAATTATACATTTTTTTTTAAATATTTATTAAAAAACCGCGATAAAATACGCAAAATAGTTTTATTTCAATGTCTAACATTCGGGTAAATATAAGAAGTAAATCAAATTAATTCAAAAAGGTACTTGACTACTTTTTTAAAAATAAAATCATGAAAAAATTATGCTATCCAAAATCAAATGGAAAAATAAGTATACAATTTTTCAATAGTAAGTAAGTTATAAAGATTTGAAATTTTGTGGAAGTGGTAGCTGTCAAATAACAGCAATACTAGGTTGTGACGTCACCAAGCGCCGTCGGCCATAACGCTGCCTGCGTGCCAAAGAGATAGCGCGATATCCCCGCCACGTCCCCACTTTGGCTCACAAGAATATTTCAAAATTAAATAACTACTTTATTTTTCAATCGATTTTGATGCTGATTTCACGGAAGAATTTATTTTTCGTATTATTTTCTGTTAAATCTAAAATAATGTACAAAATCAAACAAAGGAAACTACCCTATTAAGCTTATTCAAACGCGTATCTAGGACCCGGGTAAAAACATTTGAAAAACTTTTAAAATTACTCGTATGATTCGGACCTAAATGGTTCCATAAAATGAACTCTAAACCAAGATATATTGAAACGGGACCATTTCGAGACACTAATTTATTAAATAAAAAAGAATCACTGCAATAGTCTCACAATTTTCGGAGAAATAAGTGTACATACATAAAACAAAAACATACAAACACACGAATTGAGAACCTCCACCTTTTTTGGAAGTCGTTTAAAAATAATCCATAGCCGACCATTATGTCATTTGGATTACTATAACGGGTACGATATGGACTAAAGAAGTTTTCTGGGTGGGTACCATCGCAATGTCTATTTCTACCGCCAAGCAGCAGTGTGTATGCACTGTTGTGTTTCGGTTTGAAGGACATTGTAGCCAGTGTAACTACAGGACATAGTGAGACTTAACATCTTATATCTCAGGATGACGAGCGCAGTGGAATGCCACACAGTACTTTGTAACTTAAGGTGCTGTATGGTGTTGCTACTGTTTATGGGCGGTCGTATCGCTTACCATCAGGGGAACGACAGGCTCGTCTCGTCATTCAATGCCATAAAAAAAAAACAACTGACTCTTTACTTGAGGAGAAATTACCTAATAAGTACCAAGTCAAAAGAAATTACACAAACTCACCAAAGTAGCAACAATGCTTTTCAAACTGGCCAGCAGATCTTTCGCGAGTACAGTAAAGTCTTCCCTAAGCTGGTGGTCCGGGGTCAGGCTCGAGATGGACGCAGGGCCGGCGGTGGGGCCCAGAGCCTCCGCGCCGGGCAAAGACTGGGGGCGAGCCGCTGCGCATGCTACAAAAAAAGTTTAATTCAAAATTGGAACAAAAAATGCTGTCACCCTATTCAGAATTTTGTTTTAGAAGAATGCGTATAAACTGAATATTTTTATGGAATATTTGGGTAAGATAATTTTTCGCATTTTATGCAAATTGTTCAGTGCAATGTAACAGAAGATTGTTTTGGAAGAAAAATTAGGTCAAATCTGAATCTAAGACATAGGATTATCTAGCAAGTAAATTAATTTGGGAGTACGGTAGTATGGTCTGTAGACTACATTAATGTATCCGGCCACGACCAAGAAACACTGTACGCAATGGAATCTAATCACCTCAAGAGCACCGTCACAATAGTCATATTTACAATTTGAACCTATGATAAAACAGTTAAACAATTAACGACTCTAAAAAACGTATCTATTCGAAGCAAAAAGCTTCAGAGTTGACCTTCATTTTTACCATTTTAGATGCAAAAACCTATCACAAACTAATGGCTTTTTTCCCATACATATTTCATATTGTAAGCTTATAAATAACGTGCAATAAATTTCAAATGATTTATGATACAGTGGTACGATTGTGATTAGAAAAACATACAATCTAAAGGCTGTGCTTTAATGGTACTCAGGGTAGATTGGGGGGTTGACCCCCACTAAAGATTTTACTCATGTATTATAATTTGTTTTTTGGCCCTAAACCTTCTGTTTAGAGCCTAGCAAATTAAAGAAAAAAAATGGTCTATTGATTAATCTGACTGTATATGTGGCTGAGTAATGATTATAATTTAAGACTACAATAGTTACAAATAAGTTCTATGTTATGAGTATTTACTATTTTAATGATCTAAATCACAATTACAGCAATATTTTAAAATGACTCGTCTCAGTACAAAATACTACAAAAACAACTCACATTGCGGGTCTCCGTATTCTCTTAATATTTCCGCAATATATTGGCAGATGATTTTTGCTGTTGGTACAAAAATTCCACCACTGTCGCTCGACATTTTGAATAATTATTTTCACTTGATATATTTTTTTAAAGCACTTTAAATGGCCACTGTCTATCACTTCCAATACTTAAATTTCGTAGATTTTAACTATGAAATATGTTAATAAAATTTCTGTATTTAGATTAAACTAATTCACTCTGTTTTTATAATAAGCGCTTCCAACTTTCCCGCAAGACGAGTACGGAAATTGTACTTAACAATACACCTCTATATAAAAACGATAAGATGACAAGTGGAACATTTAGAAAAACAAACACAACAGCACAATAAAACGCACTAGATTCTATAATAATTGCAATTCACTGTTCAAAAACAACTATCTTTTTTACGTCAAAATATTTCACCAAAAACATTAAATCTAAATAGTAAAAAGAACTTTAAAGCCCAAAAAACTTTCTTCCATTGAGAAGCCGATACGCTGATGTAACGATCCACTTTAAACTAAGATTAGACTGAACGATATTCAGATCACGCTTATCAGTGATAAGGAGGATGCTGAGATTACAATCAAGGTCTATTGTACAATCCCAAATTGATCTACGACGATCTTTCATAATATGGTCCATATATTTTAGTTCCGAGATTGATCTACGATGATGCTAACACCTTTCATATGATTCATATAATTTCTGGCCTTATTTGACGTAACTTAGGCATATATTCCGTCACACACATAAATAACTTATTTTTAACCAGCGTAATTATTCAGTTGTTAATGCCGATGCTACCATAGACGCAGAACTTTATTAGGCAAGGACGTTCAATTTTTATACTTTCACACTTAATGACCTAAGGACTTTTCGAATTTAATATGATTGCCTTTTATAAATACTTATTAAAAAAAATCGTAGCTAAACCAACAATTACGTTTCCATAAAAAGTTGGGTAGATTTCACAACCAATTTTATTGATAAAAATATTATCCTAACCATAAAGGAATGACGCAAGCGCACAAACAACATATCTTTCTCATGCATCCACTGTAAACTAAGCGCTGTAGCATGTCGTGAGCTTTGTAAATACGTGTGTAATGTGTATGAGAAGGATGAAAAGGGGAAATTTAAACAAAAATAAAAGCAATCTTACGAACTAAAGTAGAGGCCAGAAATGTCGAAAGAAACGCTGGAAGGGAAAACCATAAGAATTTATTAGACACCATTTAGATTTTTATGAATATTGTGTTTTTATAAAGCAATTTTATGTGTATTTGACCCCCCATTAAAACCTGAATTCGGCACTGTTTTATTCATAACAAAAAAGCTGACAGTTATCCACAGTTGTGTTAATATTACCACATTAAAATTTTCAACAAAATTAATTATAAATGCTTTTAATTCATTAGCGAAATTCTCCATCTCGCTCTATCGTAGAAGAGCGACAGAGACAGAACAATATAGCGGTAGGTAGTCACACATGCTTGTATAGCATAGTCAATAGCAACTATCTACGCCATGACATGCCTGAATGGTGCTGAGTAATCTGCCCAAGAACCATGCTAGCCACTTACCGATCTCGTAGAATCCTTGTAATGGCATACATTTTAAAATTCATACTTAAACCCTAATAAAATATGGTTTTCAATGAAAATAAAACTTTATTAAACACAAATAAATTAAAATACAATGATTTTAAACGATATGTACAATTGGGATGGGTCCATTTTGGTTAGGGGATGGGGATTAGGGTTCCTAGAAACAAATAACATTTAGTTAAACACATATTGAATCCAAGAGCATACATGCGCGTAGTAAATTTTGGTTTGTATGTTCTTGGGTTGAATCATTACTTCGGTATGCACAATAAAAATTATTTGATCATATTTATAAAATCGCTACCAAGATTTGTGAGTCTGTTAATCTATCATCATCATCAGCCCTGTATTATATATTGCCCACTGCTGAGCACAGGCCTCCTCTACTACTGAGAGGGGTTAGGCCTTAGTCCACCACGCTGGCCTAGTGCGGGTTGGCAGACTTCACATACCCTCGAGATTCTTATGGAGAATTCTCAGGTATGTAGGTTTCCTCACGATGTTTTCCTTCACTGTTAAAGCGAACGATAATTGATAAACAATACACACGTAACTTCGAAAAGTCAGACGTGTGTGCCTTGGGTTTTGAACCTGCGGACATTGTCTCGGCAGACCGTTCCATTCCCAACTTGGCTATCGTCGCTTATCGAGTTTGTTTGGTTAAACGCGCTAATCTCAGGAACTACTGGACCGATTTTGAAAATTCTTTCACTAATAGGAAGCTACATTACTCTTGAGTGCTATAGGCTACTTTTTATCCCGGAAAAACTTTTTCACTCGGGCGGAGCTGCGAGCAATACTAGTCATCGTTGTAACTACTGAACCGATTTTGATGACATTTAGTATCGAGATAATTCGAGATCCTGAGAAGGACATAAACATACTTTCTATCCCGGGAAAATATAAAGCGGGACTTTCATCCCGAAAATCCTTTTTTACGCGGACGGAGCAGCGCGCACAAGCTAGTTTCATTTATAGGTAAGGTTGGGGTGAAGGCCATTACTTTTTTGGAAGGTAATAAAATTAAAACGATTATTATTGTTTAAAAAAAATCAACTAGAAAGTTTTTATTGACAATGTTGGTCATTAAATTTGATTGTGCATACCCCTAGACAACTAAAGCGTGACGATATCACAACTAACACTTAACGTGATATAATTTTTATGTGTCACTCACCGATGGGCAACGAGGCAGCGGAATTGGGCATGGAGGACGCCCCTCCGCCCGGCGACGGAGGCGCTGTGAGGGCTGAGAGGGCCTGGGGAAGAAATTCATATTATATTTACCAGTATATCAATAGTAACACATCTTATTTCTTACTAAATAAATGCGAAAAATAGAGAAATTTTTTGGATGTTTGAAACCAGTAACTGCTGAACCGATTTGGATAAAATTTAGCACACAGATACACCATGTTTTGGAAAAATATACTTTTTATCGCAGTAATTCGCTCCTATGGGAAATAATGGAATATATAAATCTTTTTTAAATAGATAGCCATAGCATCGTATAAGTGGAATCATGGATCACTACAGTCCATGTAGGGACCTTTGTAGCGGGAAAGGCTTGTCACGCGGGCGATGTCGCGGGCAACACCTAGTTAGATAGATTTTTTTTTTCTCACCATATGTGAGCTGGACGGGTCAATATGCGGCGGCGCCAGTTCCACAGAAGCGCACTTGCTGTTGGACTTCTTCTTGCGCAGGCCGAACTTGCGCCGGTCCTTCTTCACGTTCGGCGACGCGCCATCCAGAGACACCTGGTGGGGAGCGATAGTGAGCTACTGGTCTTCGAAATGTTGATAAAAAGAGTCCATGTTCAGAGGTCTTACACAAAATGCCGTTCTATAATCGTTAACCCCAAAAAATGAATGAGAATACCATACCCTAGCGACAAACTTATCGCTATGTCAATTCCATATTTTTTTTCGTAGTGTAAACGCTTGTACAAAGGTGTCTTGTCTAAGGCGCTAGTTGTGGTCTGTGGATTGATACTGTTTGTACCTTAAAGATGGTTGTGTGCGAGTATGAAAATTTGGTCCTTGAAGCCGGATGTTATCTGATTTAAATAATACTGTTTTTATAATCATTAAATTACAACCAGCTTACGTTTAAGAGTACGTTGATACAAACTATTACCTTGTGTGAGTATTTTAGAGCATCAGGATTTGGTCCTTCGAGCCAGATTTCTCAAATGTTATTACACATATTTGTTTCAATGTAACTATTTCTACCCTACCCTACCATACCAGCCCTGTATTATATATTGCCCACTGCTGACCACGGGCCTCCTCTACTACTGAGAGGGTTTAGGCCTTAGTCCACCACGCTGGCCGAATGCGGGTTGGCACTATTTCTATCATCTAACTATTTCTAATAGCAATATAATCAAAACAAACAATTGATTAATACTAAGTATCACTACAACTATAAGAAAATGTATATAATATAGAAATTTGTATACTAACACAAGAATTTACAAATATTAATAAATCGATTGACGTTACAAGATTTATCTTCTTTATTAATACAGATTTTTACATTTTATCAAAGGACATCGACTTCAACTTTCGCTATGTAATTCATCTGAAAATAATAATTTTTCTTTAAATATCTGGTTACGTCATAATATGTAGAATTCTTTAAATTAATGTCTCACTGTTTATTCTAATATCTCAAATGCTTCGTTTTTTTTAATTACTTTTAAAATAACGAAATTAGACTTATTAAGCAGGCACACTTAATAAATGTAAGATTTTAGGAAATCGCACCTTTAGGACGAAAACGACGCAATTAAAAAAAACAAAAATTGGGTTATCGTCATAAAATGACTTAAAACTGGTCCCTTTTTAATGAAAATATAATAAAAAAGGGAACGATATAATAGTTTAATCCTTTTTCTGCTGGAATATGGCGGTGTTTGAACTATTATTGTATTGAAAAAATCGTTTTAAGTAATTTTATGACGATAACTCAATTTTCATTTTTTTCGAATTGTGTAGTTTTCGTCCTAAAGGTGCGAAATATTGTCTTAATCCCTTCACAAAGGCATATTTTACTTTTCCTGTCTCCTTCTATCCTGGAATATATTGATAATAATCTCACATCAGTGTCATGGTGCACTTGCTGCTGCAACTCCAGCGCGTCCAGCAGCCGCTGCAGCTGCTGGATCGACAGCTGCGCCTGGCCGAGCTCACGAGACGCATTCTCCAGAGGACCGCCGGACTCTACGAGAAAATACAAGTTAATATGAGTACGTATGTCTGTTGTGCTTCATTTCCTTACGCTCAATCCCAATCTAAATCTTCGATCCGATCCCGAGAATAAACCAATCAAAATAAGTCATTCTTCCAAAAATCTTTTTTTTGATTAATCCATTTTCACTTTGGATCGAAAAAAGCGATTTGGATCGTTTATTGGAATCGTCGGATAGTTTTCTATTGGCGGATTTTTATAATACCAGTAAAGTCTGGTATTATCTTCACTTGCTTTACAATGGTAATGCGTAATTGAAGATCAAAGTCATCTTGTAATGACAGAACGTAATTGCAATTATAAGAGTTATTGATACTAAGATATTATTCATTTCTCAACTTGGTTTGTGCGTATATACTTTTAGGATATAAGGCTTAAAAGTATAGCTTTATACTCCAACAAAATTGCGAATGAAACCCTAGTGGATACTAGCAACAAATCATAATTAGACATGGCAGTTCTATTCAACCCATGCAAACTATTTTAACCACGCTTTGAATACAAGCAAGGCATAACTAACGACTTCAAGTATCAACAAGTAAAATAAAATGTAAGGAATTGATACTTGAAATGGATTTACTCTAGTCTTTTGAAAAACCAAACGTAATAAGGATTATAAAAGTACTAATCTTTTGTCTAAGCCAAGTTTTAGATATTTCTAAAATCACTGAAATCCCAGATTGTATGAAATTTTTAAAAAATTCTAAATCCTCATTTCAAATTTTGATAATTTTTCTTCGGCATCTTTACACTAATTGAAGTCATTTTTATCGCACAATGGAAGGCAAATAACGTTAATCTCACCAGATGGCTCATGGCGTAAAGGGGTAAATTATGATTTCCTTCGTATAATTCTATTATTTAAAACTAGCTTTTGCTCGCGGCTCCGCCCGCGTGAAATAGTTTTTCTTTGATAAAAGTCCCGCAAGATAAAAAGTAGCCTATGTCCTTTCTCAGGCTCTAGACCATCTGTGTAGCAAATTTCATTTAAATCGGTTCAGTAGTTTTGGCGTGAAAGCGCGACAGACAGACAGAGTTACTTTCGCATTTCTAATATTAGTAAGGATAAAAGCGACCACAGACTATAAGGCCCGTATTTATTTATTTATTTATTTATTTATGCACTTCATATACAATCAATGTACATAGGCGGACTTAATGCCGTAGGCATTCTCTACCAGTCAACCTTAGGGTGGTGCAGAGATAAACAAGGTAGGTGCATCAAAGTTATCTGAAGCGGTGAACAGATTCAAGAAAGAACATATATATTATACGATAGATATACATATTACATAATTATACATATATTAAATGTAGACATAACTAAAAATAAAGATATAAAAATAATAAATATATAGAATACATACGATATATATATATATATATATAAATATATAATAAGTTAAGGAGGTGACTCTTCCATCCCATTCAGCAATAGTTGTCGTACCCTTATTTTGAAGGCAACCCGAGTCGTAGACGTTCTGATTTCGTATTTACAAACATTACTTAGCTAAGTATGGCACAATGCTATGATAGTTTATTTCTCAGTACTTTCGGAGCGACAGCCTTCGCAGTGCGTAGGCATACGGACGCTGTGATTGGCTGATATTGAGATACAACTTCGGTTCAGTTCACTGTCCGAAAACAAAGCTGAACAAGTACAAAAAAATCTATGAAATTACCCACACTATGCGTTCGGGGGCACTGTGCGTCCTCATAGTACTGTTTGTGAATACGGATGTAAATGTCTGTGCGTATCAATTTACCCACTTCACCGTGACGTCACTCAATCTGGTGACCTACATTCAGATGCCTTCAACCCCAGTTAATTATTCCAATATCCATAGATTCATACCTATGATCCAGCTGGCAAGGCGGCCGCCTGGCGTGCCTGACACGAACTGCGGGCCCCGGATAGGCGGCGACGTGGGGCTTATCAGCCCTATGGAAAACAACGTATGGGCTACCGTGCTGCTTGTGTGGTATGATCTTACTGACGAAACTTAGTTATGTTGAGATTTTAATTTGAGCCACTGTAATGTTTTCTACAATTTGAACCTTTTTTGAGTCCTATCGCGTGATGCAGAAAAGTAATTCGATATAATGAAGGGATTGTAGGTTATTGGCACTTATAAAAAGAAAATTGAATTTATTTTTTTATGTATAACCAATAACCTATTTTAGTTTATTGTTGATACGCCCATTCTGCTACACCTGTATTATACGACAGAACTATCGCTCTATTTTTTTTTGCCTTAGTATGCAAACGAGCAAGCGGCACGCCTGATGGTAAGCGGCACCCGCCGCCCAGGGACTTAAGCAACTATAAGTTAAAACCGGTTATAACGGAATTGAAGGGACCACCTAATCTGGACGCTATGTCCAATAGTCATTATAAACGATACTCTTTTTCTATACATGTATTTACCGGGACTTTGCCATTTAGTCGCTATAACCGATGCGTCGTTATAACCGATGTCGCTATAACAGGTTTCTACTGTATTTAAATTATACTATGAAGGTTATTATAGTTTCTTTTTCCAACACAGCTATGTAAAGGGTGACAATATATGTTATTTCTGTAAATATATACAGGTGTTTTGAACTTGAAACCACACTAATGATAATAGAAATAAAATAAAGGTTTAATCACGATTGAAAAATCTACCAAGGTCAGTCATAAAATTCTAATGGATCTAATAAAATCACAGTAAGGAATACCATACCACGCAAACACACAAAAAAGGGATTGGAAAATATGCATGACATAGGAAATTGATTGATAAACAAAAAATATATCAATGCGTTCTACTTAAAAATATGTGTAGTCGATTTATTTTTTATTTATCAACCAAGAAAAACTATTTAATCAGTAAGGGATACATGCTCAAGATTGCTCTAAATTCTAATTAAAAATATTCAAAACACGTCAATTTTTTTTAACTGCGAAAGTTCCATAATTCCAATTGAATTTAAAAACATTTTTTAGAGAAAATAACACCTGTTTATCAAAAAATACTCTAAGTGTTAAAAAGCTAAAATAAGCTTCAAGAACCTGCGCACAAATTACTTTACTCGTCTAGTAAGCTGTTTTTCATTGTGCAAAGCTTTGCCAAAGCACAAAATGTCTATATGAATCTTTAATTCATTGCTATCGTAACAGTTTTTGATCATTACTTTTAAAAAGTACTGCAATTTTATTTTAGATATATTTATCTACTACTTAGTTATATAATACTACACTAGACTAAGACTAGACTAAATAAATGAAATCTACATTAAGGTTATGGTAAGATCTATTTCCACTGTGTGTGTAGTTCCTACTTATCAAATCCTTACTTATGACGAATTGACACTCCTACAATATTAATTTAACTATAGACACAACATTTTCAACTAATAACCGCAGATTTCGGTAAACCATCGCAATCTTAATCTTCGATCCGATCCTGACAATAAACCAATCAAAATAAGACATTTTGGAAGCATGTCAACAAATACTTTGTTTTGATTGATCCATTTTCGCGATGGATTGCAAAAAGGGATTGAGATCGTTTATTGAATCAATTAACTACAAATCAATTAACTAATGCACGATCAAAAAATCTAACCGGAACAATAAGGATCACTGGTGCATCTATACAACGTCTTTAGCTCATCACTCCAGCTGACTCCAGCATTGCAGTCCGTCAACGAACTACGCCTAGTTGGCACGTACTTCTGACATAGTAACATCTGATACACCTTCAAATCTACATCTTTATCTCTTAAAACCACCATCATCCTCTGTGTCTGTGACTGCTTAGATACTTTTAGGCAAGGAGATAGTATTGATATCTCTTGTATTAACTCCTCTGGTGGTTTCGGAACGTACTTTCGTCTCTTTAACATATCTGTGTCTATTTTTATAGGTCTTGCTGTGTTATGATAGTTTTCGTTGTCGTTGTTCGGAACGGATTTTACTATTGTGCTGACAGCTCGTTCCTGTGTTCCGCTCCAATTATGATTTGATGCTGTACTCTCTTTTGTCTCCGTTATGTTTCTAGTTTGAGCTACATTTGGTACTAAGTTATCAATTCTAGTGGATGACTTATTTGCTTTAGTTACTTCTTCAGTTTGTACGTAATTGTTAATTACTTCTTTTGTTTGATGTAATGCAGTAATTGATTTATTTGTGACAATTTTATCTTCTGCTTTGGTATTAACTCCAGTATTAAGCGTTTCTTTTAAATTATTTGTATTCATTGTATTTACAGTTTCTTCAAATTGAGTCTCGTTATCATTTAATTTTGTAGTATCATTATAAATCTTACCCAAGAGACTCAAACCTTGTACATTCGGACTGGTTTTGACTACCTTTTCACACTTTTTCTTTAACTTAGCAAATAGGTTACTTATTTCCTTGTGTATACTAGGTACTCCTTTGGACAAAAGTGTTAAATTCTCTAACAACAACAATATAAATTTTTCGTCAATGATTCTAGGCGTGGGTTTTTCGAATACTTTCACTTCTTCATTATGTTCGCTTGGGGATAGAGGAATGTTCGTTTTAGAATCCAGAGCGATACCATCTTTCAACCTCACTTTCTTTTTACACTGATACTTTGTAACTGTATTCTTTTTCATAGTCGACATTATGAAGCAAGACTTCATATCATTTTCAAAGGATTCGTTATCCTGGAATACATTATGACTAAACGACATATTCAGAGAATCTTCACTTTCATTCATGAATTTGAATGCTTTTGAAGTCCCATCACTCGTGCTAATATATGGCTTCAAATCAATAATCTCTTTACGACAATCGAATGGTTTAGAAATCCCCATTGAAAATCTATTGAATATATCATCAGATGTACGGCTAGGAGTTTTGCATGGAAACCAGTTGTTCGTTCTAATTTGAGGTTTAGAGTCGTTTGAGAACTTCAGACTTAAATGCGCTCGTTTCGCTTTTGGAGCGTCGAGTTTTTCTTTTAACTTTATATTAATAGACATAGTGCCCTTTGTTGCAGGATCATCGGCCATTGTAATATTCTCAAGATTGTATTTAGAAAGATCAATAACTAGTGAATTTTCGTCTACCTTCTCACATATTATTTCTTTACCATTATCTTTTATTAACTTAGCCAATTCATCTTTTACATCGATTTTATTTTCCTTTTTAGGTTCCTCCTTTGCTGAACTGAACCAAGGTTTGTTATCACTTCTTTTAACTTTAGAGAATATTGTTGTTATTTTATCCAAAACATCCTTTAAATACATCTGACCAGGATCAACGTTTTTATCAGCTTTAGATTCTTCTATATCAGCGGGTTTAAGAGTTGTTACGCTTTTTGAAATCTTCTTGACTATTATTTCCGTTCGAACGTCGCAAATGGGCCGTTTCGAATCATCAAGATTATCACTAGATTGCGTGCTAGTGTTTGTTCCACTTCTGCTACTATCATGTCGTAGCACATCTAAATATGCATGAAAGAATTGCTTTGCCACATCAGGCGGTATGGAAGTTTCGCTAATCAGTTTGTTTATAGTTTCTTGTATTTTAGGCAGTTCCGAAGACGAATTTGAAGTTTCATTTGCTGTATCATCAGTTTTGTCATCGAACGTACTTGAAAATTTACCAATATTATTTATTAGTGTTTTGGTAATTTTAATATCCTTTTCCCTGCTCTGACTAAGTCCAGTTTCGCAAATGTACACTGTGTTTTTGAGCAATTTCTCCAATTCTTGTATGCGTTTCTCTTTTTCAAAACTTTCGGTGTCGTGTCTTGGATTGTGGTACTCTAACGGATTTTTATTTTCAGTCGTGATTCTGTGTGTATGTCTTGTGTTCTTCCTAGTTGTCAATTCCGCTATAATATCACTGAGCCCGTGAAACTGCGTTTCTTGGCATGTCTGGTCTATGACGTTGCTCGATAAATTTTCGTCTTTAGTGAAATGTTTATTTGAAGGCTTTTGGATTGACTTAGCTTTCGTCATAGCCTCCTTAATCTGACCAATCGAAGAGTGCTTTAACCAATATTCCAACAAGCTTTTGAATAGAGCTTTGACTGGATGCTGTTCCTGATTAGTTTTTTCGTCATACAAATCTCTTACAACTTGATTAACGTAGTACTTTACTTCATCACCATTATCTGAACTCTTGTGTCTTTCGAATATAGTGACCATCAGTCTTTCTGTGATTCTGTCGTAATCGGACGCAGTTGCAACATGTTGTAGCTTTTTATTGGCTTTGTTATCAATATTTACTTGTATTTCATTGTTTTCTTTCGAAACAGGATCGCAAGCCACTGCTCTGTTATGACCCTTATCTGTTACCACTTGTTTGGAAGCTTTTAACTTATATTTCTTCAACAACATGCATTTACTTAGAGGTTTCTTTAACGGAGGTTCGTTCAAAATATTTTTGTATTTAATTAAGTTCGTCGATTTCCTACTTCGTTTCATTGGAGATTCTGTGACTTCGCTCGGAATTTTATTACGAGTAAACAAGAAATAGGCATTCGTCGGCCGTCCTTTACGACTGAATAGAGACGTCTTTTCTCTTTTATTTTTATCTTCATAGACATTTCTTTGAGAAATACTTGATGTTTTACAATCACCGAACTGTTTAAGCGTTCTCGATGACGCACTGTCAGAATTTAGAGCTATATCACAAATAGGTACGGTTATTTGAACTGGTTCGTTGCTCTTAAACGAACTATTATCTAGCTCAGTGCAATGCATTTGTTTCTCCGTTTCAGTACTTCCATTTGACACGTCAGCTGACCCTATAGGGTCTATATTACAAAATCTTCTAGCACAGTTCATGGAACATAAACTCTTATTGTAAAACTTATTCTGGAAATTTTTCTTTATACAGTTTTCTAAGCAGTTGCGCGTTGAAAAGTTTTTTCTACTCCCATTGTCTATGGTTGAAATGTCAAATTGATGTCTTTGAATGACTGAGTCGGTGGTGCATGAATTTTGGAGATGACTTGTGTGAGATTTGTCATAATCTTCGCTATGACTTGACATTTCCGAACTGACATTGGACGCACCTTTGGGAAAATAAGGGATTAGGGATGATAGGAAAGGATAACACTAGGAATTAGGGTAAAATTAATATTTGTAAACTAATTTGTAGTCAATTTGGAATATCAACGCATTAGTAAAATAACAGAGATTAATTTCTATAACATTCAATATACCATTCACATTTAAATTCATTATCATTCCAAAACGAAAAACTCGACCTACCCTCAACTAATCACTAGTAATTTGATTAATTATATACCTAGATAGACTGAACGTTTCAAACGCGTCGAAAAAAATAGAGGCCAACAGTTGTCCACTAAATGAGTTCGAGTGAATTATTTTTTGTTGTTTTTCATGGATATAATTTTATCCCCATTTTAATAGAAACAATGTAATAACTGGTATCATTATGCGCGCACACAAGGATACGCAGAATGATGCAGCGATAGCGTATGACACAGCTGTCACGCATACTAGCTTAAGGAAAGTTGGCCTGTTTTTTTTAGTTTAATTGCAGCGCGTCACTCTATCTAGGTTTATAATTTATCAAAGCACTAGTATTGCACCATGTCCGAGTGAAGTACAACAATAATAATATAACAAATTTTAGATATTTTCTTCAATATTTATGTTTACTATAGAAAGATTATTATTAAATAGAATTATATTTTTTTTTATGTAATACGTTGGACTCGTTCTGACCAACTTTTGCTACTGCTTTCCAAGCTGCCGTTTTATTATAGTTTAGGGGCATACTTGCAAACTGAGTCACTTAATGAGAAATTATCAATCACTGTTCATAAATATTTAAAACTAGTACTGGTCGCGGCTCCGCCCACATGAAAAAGTTTTTCCGGTATAAAAAGTAACCTATAGCACTCAGGAGTAATGTAGCTTCCTATTAGTGAAAGAATTTTCAAAATCGGTCCAGTAGTTCCTGAGATTAGCGCGTTCAACCAACCAAACAAACTCTAAATAACATTAGTATAGATATAAGGTAAAAATGGCTTCCTCACTCGATCATGGTGAGACATTACAAGGTATGTAATATATAGGTACATATTACTAGAACATGGTAAGAACAGTACCCCCAGCACGAATTCACGCATTATCGTAGAGTATTCGTATCGGGTACGTTAACGTATTTAGTATTCGTTAGACGATACCACACGTCAAAAAAGAGACACGTGCCGCCATTTTCGATACATTTTGACACATGCTTATCTATGCTTACACGATTTACTATTATTAGTATAGTTTTTTTGGTTCCAAATACGCTCACTGAGGCGCTGTTCAAATTTCCATACAAAAAATAACTTAAACGAACTATCAGGATACCGCGTAAATTCGTGCTAGGGGTACAGGCACAGAACAAAAACCATGCTTATAATATAATCAGTAGTTACTAGCTATGTAATAACACTCACGTGATGACGTGTCTGTCGGTGGCAGTTCGTCGAGCGGCGCGTGGATCTTGGGCACCGACTCACGGGCGCCGAAGGTCAGCAGGTGTTGGCGGTACAACCTTGAAGGGATGAAGTGGTATTAAGGACGTTGATCGGGATGAGAGGGTGAAAGGAGATGTCCGCTTTTTGTATGGGAGCTGGGCCTCAAAATCTAACCAGGCTCAAAATTTAGGGATATTAAAAGGGCAAAATATGGATCTTGGATACATTAATAAAAAATTTTAGACCCGTCCATTTCTAACAAACTTTTATAAAAACGTTCACATCACGTGTAGTTTTTAAGCAAAATAAAATTACATACATCTCAAAATCGGAGGTCTTTAAAATTAAACTATTTATTGTAAAAGGCTAGTTTTTAGGAGTTCTAACCAAATATATATATATAAACTGTCCTGGTTAGAATTTTAGGCCCGTTTTTGGACATGTCCTTTCTCGTTCCGTCCTACATTCAGAAGTTAAACCGGCATAATTTTTGCGACTGTCGATACCACAAGATTATTTATTTATTATCTGTCACCCACACTAGATCAGCGTGATGAACTAAGATATAAACTGTGTCATCAGTGGAGATGGCACTGTATAGAGGGTAGGTTATTGAGACGGGGCAGTAGAGACACCTTAACCACTGTAGTTACAATATCCCATAGACTCAATAGCATAGAGTATTTTGATCCTTGTAAGCAACAGAATCGTTTGGCAACAAAAATGATCTTAAAAAATTAGAGTCATTATTCTTAGAAAGGTTTCCGGTAGCTACTACGGTTTAGGTAGTCCCTACTGCCCCAATCTATCCTGTAAAATACAAAGTTGATACCTGTGAGCCTTCAGCACGTTGAGCCAAGTCCTGAACACATCCGGAGTCTTCGCGCGCAAGTGGTATATGAACTCGTCGGCGTCGATGTCGATGCGTCTGCGGCGCGCCTTAGCCGAGATGACGGAGAGGCCGACGTCCACCGAGCCGTGCAGGCGGCCGCGCGCCACGTCCGTCGGCGAACGAGCATACACCAGTATACCGCCGTCCACCACGAAGAAACGCTACAAGAGAGTTTGATGGATTCGTTTTTTTTTTGAAGTTATACTTCTTTTGTCGCGTTAGGGATGATGAGAAGAATGATGAGAGTAAATTTTTACGATGCGCGCGCACACCGTCTCGAAAAACCGACACTCTGAAGTTAGCTATAGTCAACATATTAGTTTTGAATTCTGAACGTAGAAAAACCGACACCCTGTAGTTAGCTATAGTCTACATTTTAGTTTTGAATTCTGAACGTAGAAAAACCGACATCCTGTAGTTAGCTATAGTCAACATTTTAGTTTTGAATTTTGAACGTAGAATAAGGCGAAAGATATTGAAGTTAAACTTCTTTTGGCGCGTTATTTAAAAAAAATATATCTTGTTACGCCAAAGAAATATAACTTCTAACGTGTGTACATAAGTACACACACACTTTTATTTTATATGGACACGGCCAAATGACCCCATTGCACCTGATGGTCAGAAGGGATATAAAAAAAGGAAAGAAACACCTGTTATGCTTTATTTTTTTCTCCATGGCAAAATGTCTTCACTACACCTGCGGCCGTAGCCACAATGCTTTTCTTCAATCGTTAATTCTAACATGATGTATGAGAACGGCATATCCTTACGATATACTTATCCATAGGATAATAAATGTCATTAGCATACATTTTTTTCTCTTTTCTATTAGCGTTAACTATTATAGAGAGACATCTTGGCTGCGAGCCATGTTAATATATGTGGTAAAAAATAGCCTCCAAGCAAAAGTACTTAGAATTAAGTTACCTTGTGCCACCCCTTGAGAGGCCATTTTCTCTTCTTGTGCAGGTACCCGTTGAACACGTCGGGTCTCTTGTCGAACCGCTGCCCGTCCTTCAGGCCCTCAAGCACCTCCCATTCGCTACCACGTCGTCGACTGTGAACGATTTTTTTGATCATCATCATTATCAGCCATCACTGCTGAATACAACAGGCAATAGATTGGTGTAGAAATCTTTAGAAGAGGTCTATGTTCAGAAGCGGAATTCCTGAGGCTGATGATGATCACCGTAATATTGTAATATATTATCGTTACCTGCGCGACTTGCCGCTGCGTGGAGGCTGCGGCTGCGGCCGGAGCACGCGGTCGCCGCTGTCCGCCGACAGCGATGCGGTCTCGCCCGAGCAATCCGAGTCGGATGGCGCGCGCCGAAGCGCCGCCGCTCGACCCGCCGCGCCGCGACGACGCTCGCCTGCAAACAATCGCGGCGAAATCAGCTGATGTCACTTTGGAGTAGAGTTGGGGAATAATTAATCGTGTGCAATTTGCAAACGGCACACGTAATAATCCTAGTGTTTGCCGAGATAATAAGTAGCCTAACAGAATACAGACAGACCGTGCCATGAATTATGTTAATTAGTGACTTGGTCTATTGGTAGTGCCAAATTTAAACACAATTCATTCAGACGTTCCAGCGTTTATTTCTACCCATCTTCACAAGCTTTCGCATTTATAATGTTAGTAGATGTAAATAAAGTATTACGAAAGTTAAAGGGAATATCTAAGATTTTTCTGTCTACCGCGGTAGAGTTGGATACTATTTTTTTAACCTCTAGATTACAGCAATATCGTAACATTAATGTTTCTATATTAAATCACAATAAGTACCTAATCGTAATCAAATCTCCGCTACCTCACGATAATTTGTATTTGTTATGACGCATCAGTGCAATGAATGATAACATCGGTCCTGTCTAATCAAGTAAATTTACTTTCAAGTAATTAAAATTAAAGTATTTGGCTTCGATTTTGTAGCAGCTAGCCTTCAACTCTTCCTAACGGTTATAATCCTGGCCAAATCCACACAAAATATCTAAACTCAGAAGCGAGCCCACGACCCCTAGTTTAAACCCCATACACAACCATATCATTTACCTACCTACTAAATAAAAAAAATGGTTCGCATCGCAAAATAAATTTCTTATCATAATGGCGAAAATGTCCCTACTCCCTTTAAAAATATCTAGCAGGACACAGTGTCCGTAAGTCCCGTTTATAACACCGTATACAATCATTCTTGCCCGAAAACCGTCTCTCATAGACCCAAGGTGTTGGAGTCGCCTGGACGGTTGCCGGCCGCTGTCCTAGATAATAAGTTGCTTATACTTAGTGCTTATTTCACCACTTGATGATAAAGTCCTTGATAGCCTATTCGGAACTTATTCACCGTATAAGATACAATTTTTGATTTCACAAGTCTCGAATAAAAAATATCTGGCAGAAATAGTAACGTGTCAGATTTATTTGTTACATAGCGATAACGCTAAGATAAAGATGCAGGTCTGATATATAAATATCAGATCTGCATCTTTATCAGGAACAGGTGAAAAGGGCCCTTAGTGAATTTAGCGTCCTATAAGTATAATAATTAGTGAAGAAAGTTTCAGGATCGATTCTAAAGTTCCCAAGATAAGCGCGTTCAAACCAACTTCTGCTCTTCAATATGAAAGCGATAATTATAGATCATTAATTATTCTGACAAACGTCTGTTTCACGATCTTTGACTAAATACTATTCATCAAATATAAAACGGGCTAACATAAAAGTTACAATCTATGCTTCTAGAATAGTGTGGCTTTTGTAATTGGTCAGTTTATACATTTATGTGACAAATAGCGTTTATCAGCAAGCGGTAGAATCCGCCCTTACTGTCTTATTCGTTAATTGGCAGAATTTACTAGAACATTTTGAAGAGGGCCCTAAATCGATACCCATGGGGCGATCACTTAAAATGTATCCTCCCGACTCCTGGCATTCACACCATTATAAAAACTTGTTAATTAAAGGTTAAATGGTATGATTAATCAAATTAATCCAATTAATCACGCAATCACGATATTTGGCGCGCGACCCGGCCCACGCTACCGTGATTCCATTACTCGAAAAATTAACACTAAATTACGTAAGTGTTTAGCCTTTGAACTAATACTTGTATACAAACCAGCGTTTGCTCGCATCTTCGCCTATGTAAAAGTTTTCCGGGATAAAGCTCCCGCTATAATTATCCCTGAAAAGTCTATCTTTTCCCAGGGTCTCAAACTATCTCCATACCAAATTTCATCGAAATGGGTTCAGTGGTGCAGCCGTAAAAGCGTAACAGAGAGTTACTCTCGCATTTATAATTATAATATAAGTATGGATTGATACCCCAAATGATCAAATTAATGCAATGAAAATATTAACAACGTCATCAGTTATAACAATTTGGGCGTACACGTGAAAAACGTTATCGCATTCATTGAATCATGTTAACACGTGTTTTATATTTATTTACACGCGCCCTTCATTATGCATAACATTTGAAATTCTCAAACATTTCGAGGCAGAGAACTTTGAATATCAAGCATGTATTTTAATAATGGAGTAAAAACAACATTATTAATGTAGAAAAACATTGGATACAACTTTATATCATGCATGCTTTAAATTACTAAGTTACTTTGTACGTCGATTTATGGCTAGGAGTGTAGGCCTTTCTTCTTTCTCGTTGGTCTAATGGGAGTAGTTTATTTATTTATTTATTTCACTCTTTTTTGCACACGAGTATCACAATATAAAATAAAGAATAAGATAATAAAAAGAAAAGTACAAATGGCGGTCTTATCGCTCTAGGCAATATCTTCCAGACAACCATGGGATGGATATAAGAAAAGGAAATAGAGAGGGCAGTCTAGTGAATATATAATAATTTCGGTTATGAAAAATAAAAACACGATAATAATAATAAATAAAAATATTGAGTAGTCTTCATCTTCTTATTTTTTTTGCCTTTGGAAGTCCACTGCTGAACATACGCCCTGCCGCAAAGATTTACAGATCAACTTGTTAGAAGCGGCCTACATCCAGCGGGTTCCTGCGACCTTTACTAGGTCGTCTGTCCATCTTGTAGGAGGACTTCCAACGCTGCGCTTGCCGGTATGTAGTGTCCAATCAAAACCACAATCTCATATACCTTTAAATTTCCCATAGAGAAGTCTCAGGTATCGTATTGATGTTTGTTATCAGTTAAAGCAAGCAATAATTACAATGGGTACCAGGGGAATCTGAGTGGAAAGAAACCAAAATTAGAGCGTATTTTCGCTCCTTATTTTGTTTTACCACACATAAATTTGAGAAGCATAGGTGTGTGCTCTGAAACCGCGCGCTCATCTAAAATGACAGAGAAATCTCACCCTTTCAAACTTACACTCTAACCTGATATTTTAGGTCTCTCCAGACTAGACCATTAGCCTAAATCTGTACCTTAACAGTACGTAACGAGATTGGGTCGTATAGATGTCGAACGAGAGATCGATATATACTTAGGTCGTCGGCCCACGGCTCAAATTAATACAAGGTACTTACCATATATTCGTCGTAAGGCGACTTTCATAAACACTGTCTTGAATGCGGTTTAGAATTCAAAAGAAAATAGTCCATAACACGGGGATATAAAAGCTCTAACTGCACGTTTTCATATTTCATTTAAAAATAGTGCACACTTTAATTTTATTAAATCTTATGCATTCACTCAGTTTGGCTTGAATTTCTCTGCAATTACGATGAATTAAAAATGCATCTAAAACTATACTGATTTCATGTAGGAATAAAAAACCTAAATCATAATTATGTGTCACTTAATATAATTAAATACCTTTGAAAGTCATTAGTAACAGTGAATGATAATTTACGAAATAAGAAATTAAGTGAAGGTTTCTAAGACACGTGTTACTTGCAGCATATTTTTCCGTTTCATCAATGATAACTGATAATACGTTTTAAATTACTACAATATTGATTTAGAAATCACTAAATAGTACAACTATTAATTTAACAATTATTTTACACTGATGAACAGGTTCTTTTAAAAATCTTTATTCTAGATCATTCTACATTAAATTCTTTTTCAAAAACATCACTCGCACCACCCGTTAACCTTACTGTTAAAATAACCGAATATCGCGTGCAACAAACTGTACTGAACGAAAACCACACCATCAACCTGCAATGCGACGTTGATGTGGTGCATAAACCATTCGCTGTAGTGTATGATTCGCATTTTTTGCGGTCATTAACGGGTGAGTTACCTTTCTATCCCCTGTATTGAACAATGGTACTCGGCAGTAATTAAGCTTCATTCAGTATGCAATAATTGCTAGCAATATTCGTGTTTTTTAATATCTGTCCATCTTAACATCAACGTGGGCGAGAATTGCCTCTCCATGAAGCATGTTCGAACGGCGTAACTTTCTGTGCAATAATTGTGTGCGATTATTGCTAGCAATAATTGATCCATCTAAATGTGGCAAGAAAATCGACAAAACGGTTATAAAACTTCACATGACAGAGACGACAGTCAGTTTCTTCATAACCACTAAAAATAACAGCTGGAAAGCCATAATGCCTCATTTACGCCCGAATACTGAAAGGCTACTCAACCAACCAAGTTATCTGAGGCCTACTTAATTTTAACAGGCTTCTTATTTTAAATGGCATTCTCAAACGTACTTTAAAATGTTTGACGGAAAAATCAGCTGAGGAGCAGTTATTTTGCTATAGATTATAAAAAGTTTGTTTTCGATTACATATTTTTAATAAATTGATATTTATGTGTCGTTTCACGCAGTATATTTTTTTAAAATATTAAAAATAAATAAATCAAATAACATAATAGGCACTTTAAAATGATTTTTTAATGTTATATGACTATTATATTTAATTTTCGTGTGTATTTTATGTACTATGTGCAGATGCTACATAGTAAAAATGTTACGTAGAATGGTTTTTAATACCTATACGGGCTATGGCATATCCATTATTAGAATAGTTTATCAATTATTATATTCTTAACATTGAAATGATGAACCCATTGTAACTTATTTATATTTGCCACTTGGCAGTATGGTCAGTGTTGACATTAGCCACTTTGGAAAAAAACTAAAGAAGTCAACAACAATAATATTCATAATTCTTATTTCGTTTTTATCATCAGAAGGAGGCATATTTATATATCTGATTTTTATTTGTGCTAACTTAATCGCCACGCTATGCACAATAGGATGTACTATCGTAGGTTGTTTCCCGTGAAAAATATCCCCGATGACCTTGATCGGTTGCATTGTCTGATTTATTTTTGTGACCGGCTGGATATTGTCCTGAATTAAGGAACATAAATGAAGAACTGTTTCCTTGCTGAGTCGGCATCTTCTTTTAAATTCATCATTATTGTATTCTTCGAAAGCGTTTAATTTCTCTCGATTTCTTCGATTGACACTATATTCCTCCTCAGAAAATGATGAAAGTGAAGAAAAAGACGTTATATGAAATCAAAAGAGAATATAATAAGTAGTATAATAAGTTATAATGCAATAAAATTATTAAAGATTTGACATACCTAAAGCTTTGAGACTAGTCTGAAGCACTCTCAAATTAATCTCGATTAACAGCCATATGAGGAGGCCTTACATACCTGTCAAACTTTAAGCAGTTTTTGTGAATACCGTTTGAATCAATAAGCGGACCTTAAACTGAGTCGCCTTAAATTTAAGGTTAGGAGATAAGTAATGTTTGAGTATACCAATTTCAAGCATAATGAATGCTTAAATCCGTAAGGCCATCTCAAATATTTAAGAAGCGTTTGAGTATTCGGGCGTTAGACTATCGGCGAATTATTCGCCGAATAATTTGGCGAATAAATATGACTGACTCATAAGCAACGAATACACTCGAATAAGCTGTTACTGTTATTTTTAGAGAACTATATCCCCATGAAAAACATTGAATTATAAATCTTATCTACCAAAGGACATGTCCAAAAACGGGCCTAAAATTCTAACCAAGACAGTTTATATATATTTGGATAGAACTCCTAAAAAAATGCCTTTTACTGTAAATCGTGTAATTTTAAAAATCTCCGATTTTGAGATTTATGTAATTATATTTTGGTTAAAAACTACACTTAGTATGAACTATTAGTTAGTTATTAGTAAAAGTTAGTTATAAATGGAGCGGACTAAAAATATTTTTTAATGGTGCCAAGATCCATATTTTGCCCCTTTAATATCCCTAAAGTCTGGTTAGATTTTGAGGCCCAGCACCCATACAAAAAGTGGACATCTCCTTACCATAATCGTGGCAGTAAATGTTTTCTTGGGCACATGATACGGAAGTCTGATATATACTCGGCATAATAAACCTAATCTTTCATCAGTAACCAGAAATAATCGTAACATCAATTCATAAGATAAATCGACAATAAAATTTATTACATGAGTCATGGTGTTTTTCCGTGTATATCATTGGAGTATATTGATTTGACGATTAGAAGATAGGACATAGTACATCATCTCTACTTTTTGCAGGAAATATTACCCTCTTTCTTTCTATTACCTGTCTAGTTACTGGTGGTAGGTCTCTCATATGTGAGAGTCCGTCTGGGTGGGTACCACCGCAATGTTTATTTCTACCGCCAAGCAGCATTGTGCATGCACTGTTGTGTTTCGGTTTGAAGGACATTGTAGCCAGTGCAACTACTGGACCTAATGAGACTTAACATCTTATGTCTCAGGATGACGAGCGCAGTGGAATGCCAAACAGTACTTTGTAACTCAAGGTGCTGGATTGTGTTGCTACTGTTTATGGGTGGTCGTGTCGCTTACCATCAGGCGAACGGCATGCTCGTCTCGTCATTCAAAGCAATAAAAAAAGAAAAAAAAAACCTGTCTAGTTCGAGAGGAATTGTTCCCAGTTTTACTTCCAGTTTAGTCGTGCTCAAGTCTTCCCACGCGTATCTGAATGACTTAGGTCGATTCCCAAACAGCTTAGTTGACCAGCAGTCATCCAGCATTTCATTATAAATTCACTACATTCGTGTGTCACTTGGGGGTCGGCGCAAAACAATTCTAAATACCTTTACCATCAGCCTCCTTTCTCTAATCAACTCCACCTGGGCGAATAGTGTGCGAAAGCGGGACCCATCTTAGTACAGGCTATCGCTAATCCCGGGACCGTCCCCTAAACGCTGAAGACGTCCAACGTGGAGTATTTGGGCTAGTGTAAGATGTTAGAGCTCTACTGGATAACTTTTTGACGTCATCATAAGTTACTACGATTAAAATAACAGTTCCTCTCATGAGCCCCATATCCGCAGCAGGCGGTAGCAATACGCCATATTTCTCCGCGTAAACAAAGAGTTTTCCAATTCACAACCCATTTACATTGTACGTTACCATTAAGGTAAAGAGGCGTTGAGACACAACAAATTCTTATAGATATGCTGCTGCATTAACTGTCTTAGGTCTATCTTAATTGTTCTTAGGATGAATAATGCTGATGATGCACTCACGTTTGTTGTCGAGACGCGGTTGGTCGGCGGCGGCATGCTTCACACCGCCTTGATTCATGTCCTTGCCGCTACACGCATCTATCAGCAACCATCTTAAATCACCTGCAATGCAATCAATACATTCCACATTTACATAAAATAGACGCATCTCGATGTGGTTTTCACTTTTCAGTATCGCTTACAAATCTAAACGGTGAGGAGATAAATTCGGTCACAAGATACAGACCATTTCTCAGTGAAATATAAGAAGCCATGGACATCATAAGCCGGCACGAAGAATTATATCACATAATGTTAACAACGGTACTTAGCTATGACAGCACAATGGTATGATAATAGTCTATACTCAATGCTTTCAGCTTTCACAGTGTGTTGGCGCTGTGATTGGACTATATTGAGACAAAACTTTAGTTGGCTGTCACATAAACAAAGCTAAAGAAAATAATGAAATTGCCGACACTATACGTTCGGGCGCACTGTGCGTCCTCGTAGTACTTATTGTTTGTGAATACAGGTGTGAATCTCTATCGACCGTAAGCTTCAAAAGAATGGATGTGCGTGACGAATCCCATAGCAAAATTGGGGACTAATTCCCCTGGGATCGGATGTGTGCCCGATGTAGCAAACGCGCTCCCTATCACTCCATAGGACGGAAATACCGGTTGCGTAACGCGCGTACCCTTGGATAACGGTATGTATGAGATTTGTATTCTAGCCCGTATTGCGTCTGATGTCATCAATGTAACTATGACTTGAGAAATGTGTTATAGTCAACAGACTTTCGCTCGCGTGAATGAGTATTCCGGGAATAAAAGTCCCGCTTTATATTTCCCCGGGATAAAAATTAGCCTATGTTACTCGCTGATAATGTAGCTTTATATCGGTGAAAGAATTTTTAAAATCGGTCCAGTAGTTTTTGAGTTTATTCGTTACAAACACACAAAAACACTAAAATATAAATCTTTCCTCTTTATAATATTGGTATTAGATGGAATAGAAGGCGAGACGATCTACAGTTGCGCGCTTAATGGTCACGATTACGATTTACTGGTGTTAGCTCTCTCCTATACGAGCGGCCATCTGGGCAGGTACCTCCGCAATGTCTATTTCTACCGCCAAGCAGCAGTGTGTAAGCACTGCTGGGTTCCAGTTTGAAGGACATTGTAACCAGCATAATTACTGGGCATTATGAGACTTAACCTGTTATGTCTCAGGGTGACGAGCGCAGTGGAGTTCCACGTAGCACCATGTAATTTAAAGTTATGTATAATGTTGGTACTGTTTATGGGTGGTCGAATCACCTACAATCAGGCGAACGGCATGCTCGTCTCGATTGGTGCCATACAGCAGCAATAATAATACAAGCCCTGTATTATAGAGGTCACTGCTCATCACGGGCCTTCTCAACTAAGACGGTTTAGACCTTAGTCCATCAAACTGGCCTAGAGCGGGTTGGCAGACTTCACTTCGCAATTCTTTTTTACTACGGCAGTAATAACACCAAGAATTTTGAATTAAAAGGTATAAATTATTATAGGTACGCTTACAATTTTGTATTGTATTTTGGGGATGACAATGTTTTTTCTATTATCGCAAGAGCTGGCAAACCAGCAGAAATTGATGATAACTTATCCCCAGCTTTTATATAAAACTAATAATATCAGAAGAATGTTTTTTTTTGTGATTTTGGATGTCTCCCACATGCAAAACTAAAGGTATCACTTTTTTTTCTTTTTTTATTGCTTTGAATGACGAGACGAGCATGTCGTTCGCTTGATGGTAAGCGATACGATCACCCATAAACAGTAGCAAAACCATCCAGCACCTTGAGTTACAAAGTACTGTATGGCATTCCACTGCGCTCGTCACCCTGAGACATAAGATGTTAAGTCTCATTATGTCCTGTAGTTACACTGGCTACAATGTCCTTTAAACCCAAACACAACAGTGCATGCACACCGCTGCTTGGCGGTAGAAATAGACATTGCGGTGGTACCCACCCAGACGGACTCTTACATATGAGAGACCTACCACCAGTAAACTTCAAGTTAGTTTCTAACACAGTGGTACTATCCTGATCGACACGGGCTATTCATGCTGTAAACTATATGTTATGTATGGTACAGCATACCATTTTACACCAGTTCGGAATTAAAACCGTTAGGGAACGTTGGGGTAATACCGGATAATGGTGTAGTCCCGTTGTTTCAAGATTACTTCTAAACCTGACATTATCTACTACGGACAACACAGCCTAAAGTAGGTACTATTTTTTAATGTACCACAATTGTTTGCCACTATGTTAGTTTTATTTACAGTTTAGCAGCAAACTTGAATGTACGGGATTACCCCGTGACCCGCTATTACCCCAACACTATTTGTATTGTGGTCCCGATTCATTGTCAGTATAACAAATTCACTGTATGTAAAATTTTACACAGTATTAACGAACATAGCCTCACGTGTCAATAGCTTAAAGAAACAGATATACCTACACAATGGTTTCGTAAAGATTAAAGTAAGGTCAAGCCAAGACCTTAAACCGTTAATACGCGCTTACTTCACCGGCACTGTACTTGAAACATAAATAATTAAACCAACAAAAACACGTACCTAAATTTAAAACATTTAGAGGATTTTTTGCTTTCATGATCACATCACACTAAATAACTTTTTAATCAAACCCGTCCGCCCACGATTAAATTAAACTTTAAATGTTTTTTAATGTAATACTAAATACATCAAATATTAACACCGATTCCCCATTTTGTAATCGCCGATTCAACTAATTACGTTCGTTTTTTGAATTTCCAACTGGCCACTTCGCATTTTCTTCAGCACTTATTTAAATTAGGAACACAGATTTAAACACAGAATCCAAATTGGTTGTATTTAAAAACAATTTATTTACACTTGGATGTATTTTTTACACAACTTATTGCTCCTTCAATTTCAAGAATAATACTGATACTTTATCTTCATTTTTATCTTTATCTTTTATCATTAAGTATATCAAACGATACAAGTGCTGTATTATCCTCTGGCTCACCGTCGAGTGTAAATATAAGTGTACTGAGAGAGACACGTGTTTTAGTTATCGGATTATAGCCAAGTTTCGATATACAGCAGTAATTAGTGAATTAAAAAATTGATTAGCACTGAATGCGGTTACAAACTAACAGTCATTAAGAAGAGTTTATAAGGGAATTATGAATTAATACCAGTTAGAACTATAGAAATGTGAAAATACTTTTCTAAAATGACTCCCTAAGACAATCTTTTTAGAACTACTAGACAAGATGACTTAAAAATGTATGAAACTATATCGCAATCGATATTTCCGCCTCAGTAGATGGACCGGAGCTGTCGAGGAGCATTGATAAAGATTACGAGATACGAGATGCGATCTGCTGTTGGAGCCTGCAGTACGCGATGACGCAATATTTTCGAGTGAAAATGTATCACAAAGTATGTTCTGTGTATTAAATGTAATTATATTTTTGAAACCAAATATGATGTAGTTTTCTGTGTTAGGAAACTAACTTGCCTTTTTTATTTTTTCAGACGAATTCTGATAGTACCCACAACGTAGAAAACCATTTTTTTTTACATCGGTAAAGGAGCGAGTGGGTTAGCAGATGGTCTAACGCCTACAAAACCCTCAATTCCAAAAGATGTACTACTAGCATAGAGATAAGGGGCGGATTACATTTGGACATCCAAATCTCCCACATTTTTTAACCACACCATAACACGCCAGCCCATTATTATATACTGCCCACTGCTGAGCACGAGCCTCTATTACTGAGAGAGTTTAGGCTTTAGTCCACCACGCTGGCCTAATGCGGGTTGGCAGATTTCACATACCTTCGAAATTCTTATAGAGAACTCCTCAGGTATGCAGGTTTCCTAACGATGTTTTTCCTTCACCGTTAAAGCAAGCGATAATTCCCAAAGAATACACACATAACTTTATAAAAGTCAGAGGTGCGTGCCCTTGGGATTAGAACCAGCGGCCATTCGTCTCGGCAGTCCGTTCCACTCCCAACTAGGCTATCGCCTTTAACTCAAACATTTTTTAACGAGAGAAGCCCATGTATGAGGTCTACGCATACGCGCTCTTTTTGTGCGTTTCAAACGACGCGTGCAGAAACTGCTATAAAACAGTAAAAACACCACCCCTTTACTAATAACACGAACTGTTTACACATCAAACAGTGTCGTTTTAAATTAATGACTAGACGTTGAGTAACCTAGCCCACATCGCGTATACTGGCATGTTTGTATTCAAATTACAGGTTCATGACTCATTTTGTGTCACCTTAACTCTTTGTTTTGGGGTTGACACTTGAAAAAGTATACTGGGCGAATATATAATACATATAATACACAAGTCGATTTATCGTGTCTGTATGTTAAATATTTTAGAAAAAGTAAGCGGCTGAATTTCAATTTACAACTGAATGTTAAAGTTAAAGTTTTTGTATTAAATACGCCTTATGTCTGATAACATAATGGTAATAGAAAATTCGTGACAACAGTTATAGCAATGTTACGCCTAAAAAGATTTCCAAAGAGACAACAGCTTTCCATGTTTTTTTTATGGCATTGAATGACGAGACGAGCATGCCGTTCGCCTGATGGTAAGCGATACGACCACACATAAACAGTACCAACACCATCCAGCACCTTGAGTTACAAAGTACTGTGTGGCATTCCACTGCGCTCCTCATCCTGAGACATAAGATGTTAAGTCTCACTATGTCCTGTAGTTACACAGGCTACAAAGTCCTTCAAACCGAAACACAACAGTGCATGCACACTGCTGCTTGGCGGTAGAAATAGACATTGCGGTGGTACCCACCCAGACGGAGTCTTACATATGAGAGACCTACCACCAGTAGCTTTAAAATTCCTTTTTTATAGCCTACTAAATTAAAGGCTGACAATCTAATGGTAAGTGGTCACTATTTCATAAGCTTCGGCAAGTCATGGGCACAGCTAAACCGCATAAAATCGCCTATCAGTCCCAACAGCAGATAGCATTACAATAATGACGTCACGATGGTTATATTCCATGGTTTTTGGGTAAAATAGGGCACGGGGTGCGGCGTACTGCGGCTTAATAAATCAACCGCGTCCAAAGTTTCGATTGGGTTTTATTATGTGAAAACTCGGAGGTCGCTCGATTGGGCAATCATGGACGATGTGCCATTGATTTGTTTATAAGCTCTCGCTTATGTCTTCTATGGGGTAGGTAGTAATCTAAGTAGTGGATCCACTGTGTCTGCTATGTCGTGGTATATTTTTATTGTGGAACTTTATATTAGTATACTGTACCAATCCTGTAGGGACATTTTATAGAACCTGTAAATTTCTAGCCCTGGGTTCCAAACAGTACAAACTTACTTTTTTTTATATAAATTGCAGAAATGATTTCACTACGTCTTTATCCGACTCTTGCCTGACGCGAACCATCTTTGTGGGGTCCAATTCTGAACAAATAGAGTTGAACCCAAGACCTTCTTTCCATATACTCTACACTGCTCCTAAGCTAAGAAAGCGTTTCAAAATCCAAACATTCAGAAATATCAAGGCCTTGATGAATTAGTAGAGAGCGTCTAATCACCGCACCGCCAGATTTGTTAATTCTGTGAGTCAGTCCGGCAAAGTTATGGAGTTAGGTGTTATGGATGATGTCAAGTCTAGCATCTTATTCATTATTATACCATTTTGATACTAGAACTGCCTTGATGGCGTAGTTGTATTGCGCGCACGATACGATCCGCTTTGATGTCCTGGGTTCGTATCCCGCGACGGGTAGTGTGACATGTGTGACGTGCGTGTGTGAATAATACTCTAGGTACTAATATTTTAAACCCAAATGTTTATGACAATAACCGCTGAACGGATTTGGATGAAATTTGGCAGATAGTGGCAATATTATCTGTTAACATAATGACTACTTTTTATCTTGGAAAAGTACACAGTTTCAATTCAGGGAAAAGATTTTCTCTGGGCGAGACCCCTAGCTACCATACCTAAAAGTAATTTACAATCATACTGCCTTTTAATCGAAAATTTGTCAGCGTAGAATTCGGTTTTTGATATAATAAAGTAGCCTATATTTAGTTATTAAGTAGCTTATATTTCTTAGGATTAAAGGTAACACACATCAAAATTACCAAATATCAAAATCGGTTCAGTAGTTCAGCCGTGGGAGTCTAACAGACATACATAGTTACGTTCTCATTTATCAGTATAGATTACTTTCAGCAACCAATTTCATTCCCACCGACCCACATAACGCTTTGTGATCTCTGACCCGTACGTTGTGCGCAAATCAGCCGCCGAACAAAGTTGATAAAAAAACATTCCACTAATCCCTATTATAGTCTAACAGCTTTTCACCTCACACTTATGAATAGTGTAATTTCTATAGTTTTTTGTACAATGACGAGACGAGCAAGCTGCTCGCGAGGTGATAAGCGACACGACGCCTTTAACAATAGAAAAATCTTATAGAACTTTGAATTTCATAGCCATTGCAACACGGCATTGAGTTTGTCGTCTTTATACTTATGACATTAAGTTACGTAAAGCTCATACACTGGCTACAATGTCCTTCAAAGGGAATACAACTATGTTCGGCGGTATATGTAGTCGAAGCGGTGAACAAACTGAGTTTATAATTGACTGAATCTCGCATAAAAACACATCCAGGAGGTTGACTTTCACGTAAAGATATATACCTCATGACTGCCTCGGTGGCGTAGTTGTATTACGTGCGCGTTACGAGTACGAATTGCGCGCTGAAGTTCTGGGTTCCAATCCCGGGTCGAGCCAAAAATATTGTGACTGGGTTTTTCCATCTTAAAAATTACTCGGTTACAGCTCGGAGTCAGGAAGTTGGCGGTGTGATACCCCCGTGCCTCGGAAAGCACGTAAAGCCGTTGGTCCTGCGCCAGATCTCTCTCCGGTCATGTCGGATTGCCATCTGACCAGACTATGAGAGTGAAGGAATAGCGAGTGCACCTGTGTATTGCGCACACACTTGTGCACTATAATATCTCCTGCGTACCTGGCTGGGAGCATTACATACAGGATCATTTTGACATTGCGTTAATAAATGAAACCACATACTCGTCTTTGCTTTTGGTAACATTGTGCCAAAAATCGTCCATGAGAAACGAATATTTTCACCAAAAATGACAATTTTATTTTCCTGATTTTTTTATAATTTTGTAGTTTAGCGCGAATATGGCGTGTGGGTGAGTGTAATTCTGACTGAAAGTGTAATGTTGCTCCAGCGGCGAATCCTTCTAGAGTAGTAGTAGTGGCATTAGGGCGAGTAAACTTAAAGTTACTTTTTATTGATATTTATTTTGTTTGAAACTTACACTTTTTTATTTTACATCTATGGTTAAAATGACTTAATGGAAAGTGCTATTTTCAAGGAGATAAGTATGTGGTTTCATTTAGTAACGCAGTGTGAAAATGGTCCTGTATACCTCATACGAAATAATATATCGAAAAACGACATCAGTCGTACAAAAAACGTTCATATTTCCGACATAAATAGCTGTTCACGAGAAACATCCTCCAGGCAAAAATCAGTTACAGAAACACCCGAAATACTATTAAATTCACATTTTTACTTCGAACACATCCAATAATATCCAGAATAGGTATAACCAAAATATTCATTCGCTTGATAAAAGAATACTATACGCAATACTATTGGAATGTTCATGTGTCACGCACGCAGAAAATTACACACAATCCGAAATAAATTAGTTCCCATTCAACGCAGATATAAGACAATCCAACGGCGCATCATTCGCAGTGCGATTAGAATAAGGTTGCCAGATGGCTAAAATCCGGTAAAAGTCGTGGAATTGTGAGCGGTCCCTTGTAAAGTAATTATAATAATAAAAAAGATTCCTTATGTTTACGCGAATGTTAGACATTGAAATTAAACTATTATAACGGGTTTTATCGCGGTTTTTTATTTAATTTTTCTCCCGACGTTTCGAAGGCTCTGCAGCACTTCGTGGTCACGGGGCGGACTGAGGTGTTGGTGGTCCGAAAAGTTAGTGTTACAAATCTACCTTCAATTTACAATTATACAATTTTAAGATGTTAGTCATTGTTTGCGGTCCGGTCTACGCAGAAAGAGCTCACAATGTCTTGAGGTCTGGCAGCAGGTATTTTGGGGCCCGATTTAATTAGATGTATTACCGGGTCCTAGGCTTGTGCAAGTTTCTAACCATCTTCTCTATTGAAATTAGGATGTTTTTTGATTTCAATAGCCTCGCGAATTATCCTAGGCAGGAATCGGTGTTCTTTGGCAAGGATTTGTGGCTTATCGAATCTAAGGTAATGGTTGGAGCCTACTTCTGAGTGTTCAGCTACTGCAGACTTCGTAGAGCGTCGGTGTTTAACATCAGCTATATGTTCTTTTACGCGGGTCCCTATATGTCTTTTAGTTTGTCCAATATAAGAGAGGCCACAGTCGCAATCTATCTTGTATACGCCCGGTTCTTGTAGAGGTATATGGCACTTGACAGGTGGTAAAAATTGACTAATCTTCTTAGGCGGCTTAAAATAAGTTTTTATGGAACCACGCTTCAGGATGTAGCCAATCTTGTCGGTGACTCTTCTTACATAAGGTAATACAACTGGGACACGATCAACCGTGGCTGGTTTCACTCGGTTTCTGTGGCGGCGGCGTGGAATTTGGAGCTTGTTGTCTCGCAGTACTTGCTTGACATGTTTCAGCTCAGCAGCCAGGTGTTTCTCGTCACAGATTCCTTGTGCTCTCTGAAAGCAGAGAGAGCTCGCTGTTGAACATAAAAACTTATTTTAAGCCGCCTAAGAAGATTAGTCAATTTTTACCACCTGTCAAGTGCCATATACCTCTACAAGAACCGCCGTATACAAGATAGATTGCGACTGTGGCCTCTCTTATATTGGATAAACTAAAAGACATATAGGGACCCGCGTAAAAGAACATATAGCTGATGTTAAACACCGACGCTCTACGAAGTTTGCAGTAGCTGAACACTCAGAAGAAGGCTCCAACCATTACCTTAGATTCGATAAGTCACAAATCCTTGCCAAAGAACACCGATTCCTGCCTAGGATGATTCGCGAGGCTATTGAAATCAAAAAACATCCTAATTTTAATAGAGAAGATGGTTGGAAACTTGCACAAGCCTGGTACCCGGTAATACATCTAATTAAATCGAGCCCCAAAATACCTGCTGCCAGACCTTAAGACATTGTGAGCTCTTTCTGCGTAGACCGGACCGCAAACAATGACTAACATCTTAAAATTGTATAATTGTAAATTGAAGGTAGATTTGTAACACTAACTTTTCGGACCACCAACACCTCAGTCCGCCCCGTGACCACGAAGTGCTGCAAAGCCTTCGAAACGTCGGGAGAAAAATTAAATAAAAAACCGCGATAAAATCCGTTATAATAGTTTAATTTCAATAATAATAAAGTCCATTTATTTCCAATCTCCAATTACATTTTAGTTATCGTGCGTGCTTAATAACATGGCAAAAGCTCTCATTGCCCGACTCTCACCCAGATCTCACAATTTGGAATCCTTATCGTTAATTCATTAATATCCGTCGCAAATAGATGTTGCTACTCGTCGTGGTAAAGGGGAATTTAAACAAAAAAATCTGACCGACCGGTACCGCGTTACGATAGAGTAGCGAAGAAGATAGGAATAGAACTACTTTAATTCATTTCGGGAACAAATTCGTGTCGATATCGCGTCGTCGGGTGTATAGGTAGGGAGGTGTGAATGCACACTTTTGCCATATTGTTTGGCACTATACTGTCTTCATTTTCAATGATCGGAACCCCTTCTCGGGTATAGGTCTCTCCCAGCTTGTTCCAGATCTCTCTGCCCTTTACTTTCGTTCTCCATTCGCTTCTTGCTACACCTAATATGTTTTTTATCCACCTTCTTTTAGGATATCTTCTTCTTTTTCCTATCGGTCCTTGCCATAGCGTTGTCTCCAATATATGTACTTTTTTATTTTACGAAATTATGAAGTAACCCTGCGGGCTTTGTAACTTTATTAGGTCAATACGATGCAGGTCAATATTTTTTGTTAAGCTTGGTATTGACTACGGTGCAGCATACAATGTACACCACGTACGTTGTACAATAGTTAATTGTGAACTTAGGTAACATACCTTCCATTTTTAGGAATATCTACGTACTTACAATTTTTTTACTCTTTAAAAATGTTCAGGAATCGTCTCTCGTACTCTTACAAATTTAAACTTTATTCGTAAATAACCCTAGAAATACACAGGAAATCACGATTTTTAATATGGCAACCCGTTTCCAAGCTAGCCGATCGAAGGTGAACCAGCCAATTATGTCACAATGACATCATCTTTTGAGTTTAGTGTTTACACTACGTTGTTTAGACCGATGCAGCGATGTTTCATATGATAAATACGCCTTTGATGATTTTTTAACGCTTTTGTTAAGCATTATGTTTATAGTAGTTTAATGTAAATTGACTGCGTCGGTGGCGTAGTTGTATTGCATGCGCAGTACATCGCTCTTGGGTCCCGGGTTCGAATCCCGGGTTGGGAAGTGATATTGTGATTTTCCGCTCATTATCAGCTAAGAGTATCGATCACATCATGTGACGAAACACAAAGGCGAAAAGTGGATGCACTAGTTGCACTTCTGCCTACTCCTTCGGGAATAAAGGCGTGATGTGTGTGTAATTGATTTCTTCCCGGAATAAAATCACAGTACATTCCAAGATAAAAAAAATACTACACATTAATCTAAAACAAAGCCTATTTGCCAAATATCATCCAAATCCATTCAGTCGTTCATGTTCACTTATCAACATCATCACAAGCTTTCGCATTTACATTAGTAGAATATCACTTTGATGTTGAACTTGCTTGTAAGCACCATGTTTACAGGATGGCTCTTTGATACAGATCCCAAGATCTGAGAAAGCGATAAAGCATCAAAAGATCTGCACAGTCATGTTACTTCATTACTTACTTTCATTGAATGATGTTTACGGCATACAATACATACATTTTTGTATAGAAATACAGGCAAGTGGTCCCTTGATTATAATTGATTATCGATCTCCATAAACACACAATACCGGAAGAATTGCGAGGGACTGACATAGAGGAAGAGTGCTCCAGCAATTTCAACAAAATTGCGAGAACAAAGCAGTCAAGACAGTAATAATTATCGAAGTATAAGATCGTAATTCGTAACATAAATAACATCAAACATTTTGCCCTTACATAGGTAGTTTTTTATGGCATTGAATGACGAGACGAGCATGTCGTTTGCCTGATGGTAAGCGATACGACCGCCCATAAACAGTAGTAACACCATACAGCACCTTGACTTACAAAGTACTGTGTGGCATTCCACTGCGCTTGTCATCCTGAGACATAGGATGTTAAGTCTTATTATGTACAGTAGTTACACTGACTACAATGTCCTTCAAACCGAAACGCAACAGTGCATGCACACTGCTGCTTGGCGGTAGAAATAGACATTGCGGTGGTACCCACCCAGACGGACTCGTAGATGACACATGAATACATTTCGCAAACTATGTGCTAGGTCTCATGTATTACGGAGCATTCCATTTTCTAATACGGGCATGGCAGTGATCCTACTGCGGTTGGTGGTAAACAGAGTATCCACTGACAAGAGATGATTATCTCTCGCCAGTCCACATAGTTATGCCGGCTTGACACCAGATATACACAGACTCACGGATCGCGACACATACGTGGACAACTATGACGGGTTTTACACTCTGTGTACAGTGGTCGCTCTCCAACTCTCCAGTCCTACCACCAGCAAAGGTATGTTATGTAATACGGAGCGAACCTATTGCCGTTTACCCGAACAGACCAGACTCGAGGTCTCTGCAGTTAACAAGCCAGTCGTAGGTACCGCAAGACGCAACACAACTACGCCGAGGCAGCTCCTTAGTTGTTACTTGTTTCATGTTTTAAACCAACTCCAAAAACAGGGAGGTTATCTATTCCCCGTATTTTTTTTAGTTTGCAATGCAATGCAATGCCATCGGCCCTGTATTATATACTGCCCACCGCTGAGCACGGGCCTCCTCTACTACTGAGAGGGGTTTGGCCTTCGTCCACCACGCTGGCCTAGTGCGGGTTGGCAGACTTCACATATCTTCGAGATTCTTATGGAGATTCTCAGGTAAGTAGGTTTCCTCACGATGTTTTCCTTCACCGTTAAAGCGAACGATAATTGATAACAATACACACGTAACTTCCAAAAGTCAGAGGTGTATGCCTTGGGTTTTGAACCTCCGGACATTGTCTCGGCAGACCGTTCCATTCCCAACTAGGCTATCGTCGTTTTTTTTAGTTTGTTCATTGATAATTTTTTTCATCGTATTGCTTCGGAATGGTCCCATTTTACATTCATTGATATAGGACCTTGGTCTTCAAAGATGCAGAGGACAACACCTCATACCAAATAGGATTTTGATGATTATTTTTGTGTTGGGTTCATTATAACCACAGACACCTTATCACACTCTGGAAACCTTAAATATTACCCTCTAGTAGAGCCTCACAGACTTAAAGTAGGCCAATTTGTACGTCATCGTTAAATATTTTACGCAAATCACCTTACTGTGGAACTCAAAGTTTCCTTGAGAATGTAACAAATCCCGCGGGAGCCCTCCGGTCTTTTACACCGCGAAAATTCATGTACATACACACACACACGCCCTTTATGCCTGAAGGCGAGGCGCAACTAGTGCACTCACTTTTAACTTTTTTTATATTTCGCCTCATACAGCGATAGCCTATGGCGGAAGGAAACCGAGGTGGTTCGATCCTAGCTCTATGGCAAGATCACGACTTTTCGTTATCACGTAGGAAGGACAATTTTGTGAAGAAATCTCTATATGCCTACATTTCCAACGTATTTTGAACCACTAGACCGGATTGGTAAATGGATGGCCATCAGTCACACTGTGTTCATCATAGTGATTAAAACAAGCTTCAGGTTAAAATCGTCCCTTTGAAAATAACACAAACATTTATCTAGCCATTTTAAATATTAGCCTGGACAAACATAAAAAGATATAATCTCAAATTTAGTTTAGTAACATGTTACACTAAGTTTTATGAGAATGAAAACTCTTAATTCAGTCACAAATTCACACTTGAACATTATTTCTATGAATGAAATGACATACAATGTAACTAGAAGGGACAAATTACTGCAGGTAAAATGCCATAAGGAAGGATATTGTAAATCACATTGTGCGATGAATAATAACAGCTCCTTCTAGTTACCAAGTGTGTGAGTGTTAATGGATTCAGTATATTGGCATTGGGGGAAATACGCTTTGGCATTGCCAATGTTTTTATGGTGCTTTAACCTTGTGAAATGTCAGTCTATGTTATTTACTTGGCAGAGGGATGTCTGAATTTATGGACAATCCTGATCAATATAAATTGAAGGTAGATTTGTAACACTAACTGTTCGAGCCACCAACACCTACGAAGCGCTACAAAGCCTTTGAAACATCGGGAGAAAATAAAATAAAAAACTGCGATAAAATCCTTTATAGTAGTTTAATTTCAACAATATTGTAATCACACATTAATATAGTAATCAAATCACATAGTCATTCAGATTGTCGCTGAATTTAAACTGATAGACAATAGAGATCAGGGTAGTTTGACTTTCAAAGAATTATTGTTCAGAGTGTTAGCTTGGCTTTAACTCTGACTCCCTTATCATAAAACTAATGGAAATATGGTAAGACAGCATTTAACAGTGGCACAGTCATGGGTTGGCATGACAGGCATAATGACATGGGCCCAGACTTGAGAGGGTCCGTAATCAGAGGAAAGGGGACCGTTCAGGAGAATCCCAAAATTTATTTTAACATAATTTTGAAAATGTACTATTTTTTGTTCATGTTCGTATTTTTGCATTGCAAATTAAAAGTATTATAAATTTATCATCAGACTTTGGCCATACAAAATTTAGATCCTGGAATTTTAAGCGCCAAAAAATATCCACAACTATTATCATTCGTGTACTTACTGGAAAGATGTTTAATCTGGAATTTTATTTATGTAACCTTCCTAGCAATGCAGTAACCTATTGGAGAGGATGCAATGGTATTTTTATAATTTTTTGTATTGAATAGCAACCTAGAACTTAAGCTGCACATAGTTATGTGTGCTTCACCCCGAGATATATGGATTATGGTGTTCTATTACCCATCAGTAATTTTTTTGGTATCCAGAGTTCTTACAACTGAAATACGATAGTTACATAATGGAGTCATGCTTATGAGTAGAGACTGGATTATATGCAGTTGCATATTTTGAGCATTTTCTGCAGTTTTTCCATATAATGGCTAAAATCATGGGAGGTTCATATTTTCACCATGTTAGGTGATATACCATACCAGCCATGTATTGTATACTGCCCACTTCTGAGCATGGGCCTCCTCTACAACTAAGAGGGTTTAGACCTTAGTCTACCACGCTGGCCTAGTGCGGGTTGGCAGACTTCACACAGTGATATAGATATAAAATTAGTAAAAAAAAGTGTACAATGGCTTTAATTATTAACTACTTTTCAATAAGTTAACTAAAAATAAGTAAATAACAGAAAGCTATTGTACACTTTTTTGCCTCTGCACATTTTATGCTTTTTTTAAGTAAAATACTTAATAATTACCTACTTTTCATTAATTGGTGTTGCATATTTGATCTTTTATGCATATTTTGGGCATTAAAAATTATATACCCGTCTCTACTTATGAGTTCTACTTGTTTTATTGAGAGGATGGTTTGATACATGCATGCACTCTATCTCAACCATATTCCAGGTAATGGAGCAGTCATGGCATGGTCAGGTCGCCTATTATCAGGAGAATGATAATCTTAGATAGAAAAAAGTATACAGAAGGGAGTTTTGACTCAGGATAAATAAATTTGACAATTATTTTGATTGCACACAATTTATGTCTAATGAAATGTTGATATTTTTGACTTGGCAGCTGTCCATAAATAATGGAATAGTTATAAATAAATTCTATCAATACAGAAAAGTTGTTTTATAAAATATTGTGGGTTTTCTACATTATGATGAATTTAAAAATATTTTCGTTGAAAATTACAATATTTAAGAGAAATGTGAATGATTATTTTTATGTTCCTAATGAATACTGTTTGGACTTATTTATGCATGTGTAGAGAATTTTTTCCAAATTCACCTACTGTCTAATGTTTACTTTGCAAAACCAATTCACTTTATCAAAAATATTGCCAATGTCAGCGTGTGGAAAATAATACGGCTTCATATCGCAATAAATACGGGCAACCTTCGCACAAAAACCTGTTCTTCATGTTAGCGCAACATTTTAACCTAATTACTGCGTGCCATTACCTTTAATACGCATTAAAAACATATAAAATCTGCGCCAATGTAATAAAACAGGCGCGAAATTAAGCCGATAGCGGATTGCCTTAGTCATTACTTATTATATTATAAAAAGAATACTCCAACCGGTATGACACAACGAATAAACGTGTTTAATAACAAAAAATAAGCAGTACTTACGTAAGCACCTTTAAATAACAGCCAGAAGGAACACAAACATCACAGAGGCAATTGATTTTGAATCCACAATCGAATTTTTGTCACGTATTATAAGCACCTAGGAATTTTCACACCGAAATATTTCACAGGACGTCGGACGGGGGGTGCAAGCTACACGTGCAATTTGAAGTTCATTTTCGTATTAATTGACATAATTGAGAAAGAAACCCGCGGCAGTGAAACACCATTTTGAAAGATTGAAGAAAAGATCGTCCAGTCTGGCGCAGCTCCCTTGGAAAGAAACGATGTATGAAACGTGCTGGATTTTTAATGGCGTTATTATCCGTTTCAATACTAAAGAACCCTGAGCATATTCTAGAGCGATACTGGGTCTATGACTCTCGAACATAGACGGATTATATCCTAATTTGTCGCCATTTTAATTTTGCTTGTCAAAATATGTCAACGTCAATCGTTCTAGTTTATTTGTCTCTGGTCAAGAATGTCAAAAGAAAAAAAGCGCGGGAACGTCTAAAAGAAAAGGCGCAATTTTTTAATTTATTTATTAAAAATAATTTTTAAACGATTAAAGTATAAACAATTGTACATATTTATATCTTAATACCTAAAGAAGAGATTTGTCCAAAATGGGGGGGACAAGAAAACGTAAAAAAAAAGATGAGCCAGGGGGTGATGAGGCAGAGTTGGAGGCGAGCGATTCTTCATCTCAAAAATCCTTGGATCTCGTGGATAAGTATAAAACGTTCCAAATACCGAATTATCAAAGACTGTATGCAGAAAATACAGGTAATGTTGAATTCATTGTATTTCTAGAAAGTATTGAAAACAATAAACCACTGGGGGACAGAGATATGATGTCTCTAGCAAATAACCTGAAAAGATATAATAAGGGCATAAAACAACTAGTGCGCATGAATAAGTATAAGGTGGGCGCTATTTTTGACAGTGCAACACTTGCAAATGCTGCATTATCAAATAAAAAGTTTCTAGACATGAATAAGCTTAAAGCCAGTATACCGGCTGCAGCTACCGAGACTACAGGTGTTATGCATCATGTTCCAACTAATTTGTCAAACGAGCAAATCTATACTGCACTAACAACAACAAAAAATATCATTTCAATACGAAGAATCATGAGAAGAATAAAAAATGTTGACAACACCTTTAATTTACAACCCACCAAAACTATATGTATTACATTTTCCTGTCAAACTTTACCGGACAGTGTTGATCTTAATAGCTGGCGATTTGAGATCTCACCATACATACCTCCAGTCAAACAGTGTTTGCGTTGTCTCCGGTATGGCCATTTAGCAAAATTTTGCAAGAACTCGGAAAAATGTTCAATTTGTACTGGCAGCCACAATTTTAAGAATTGCACTATTGCTCCAACTAATGCTTGTTGTATTCATTGCAAAGGAAACCATATTGCTATTTCATCAGAGTGCCCTGTAAAACAAGATAAAATTAAACAGAACAAAGAAAAATTAATTAAAAGATCATTTGTGGATGTCGTCAATGAAAAATCATTTCCTCCACTAGGTGGCAGGAAAAAAAGTCCTAATGAACTATTTATATCACTTTTAGACTCTGATCACTTTTTGAAAGTACTAGTTGATTCAGTTATAAAAATTATCACCATGAGCAAAGCAAATGAAACTAGCATCTGTAGTAAAACTATCAAAGAATTTCTCATCCAAAACATACAACAAGAACAAAAAGCCTCCCCTTAATTTTTTTTTCTCTCTTTTATGGATTATATAAATATTGTACAATGGAATGCCCAGAGTTTAATGAGTAACCGATATATTTTTTCACATTTTCTTTATGAGAAAAGCATTCATATTGCCATTATATGCGAGACCTGGTTGAAGCCACATCATCATATTAGTTTTAAAAATTATGAGATGTCGAGATTAGACAGTGGCAACGATCATAACGGCGTTGCTATTTTAGTACATAAAAGCCTTAATTTTAAGAAATTAGACACTTTTAGCGATAACTCCATTCAAAATAGCGCAATTCGTTTATATTATGGTAATAATAAGGAACTGACCATAGTTTCCCTTTACAGCCCCAAACTATGTTCTCCACCTTTTTCTAAACATAAATTGAATAACCTAATTCAAAGTCTACCTGAGCCCTTGCTTATTGCTGGAGACTTTAATGCCTTACACCATAGCTGGGGTTGCATGACTTCTGATACTCGTGGATCTGAAGTATTAGAATGTATAGATAACAATTTGTTAGTAATTCTGAATGATGGTCAAATGACAACAGTAGGTTCTCATAAATGGCGACAAAATGCGCTTGATCTTACAATAGTTTCTCCTGATCTTGCAGTTTCTTGCGATTGGTCTGTGCATGATGACCCTCTAGGAAGCTATCACTTACCTGTAATAACAAAAGTTTTTGTTAGAAATGTTTCTGGTAACAAACAAACTTTATTACCTGATAGTAAGCAATATCCTCAACAACATAACTATCGTAAAATTAATTGGGATACATTTAGAACCATTACAGATAGTTTGCTGCATAATTTTCATTACAACAAAGAAAATCCTTTAAAATCATATGAAGAACTAATGAGTCTGTTAGATACAGCTATTCAGTTGTCTACGTCAATTGGGCTTCGTCCTAACTCTCAAAGTCACTCTAACACTCATTTTAATAAAAATAGAAGACCTCTACCTTGGTGGAATGCCAAGTGTGCTTCTGCTGTTGAACAGGCCAAACATGCATATGTAAACTTTAGATGTAATTCAACTGAATCCAATTATTTACATTTCAAAAAGTTGCAAGCTATTAAAAAGTTGACCTTGAAGCAAGAAAGGCAAAAAAGTTGGGAAAATCTTTGTGAAAGCTTTAATAGAACTACTCCTTTATCTAGAATATGGTACTACATGAAAGTTTTTAAAAACGTAAATACAAGCTATAACTCCTATAACAGATTAGATTGGATTTTTGATTTTATTAGAAAATACACACCTTCCACTGTTGAGGCTGAATTAAACTTAAATAATAATTTCATTACTGCTTCCAGTTCTGATTATCTTACAAAATCATTTACTTTTGCAGAATTCAATTCAGCCATTTCCTCTAGACGTGATACAGCGTTTGGCCTCGACGGAATCCCATATAAAGTCCTTAAACATTTATCAAATAATTCAAAACATGTTTTGTTAAATATTTATAATCTGTTGTGGAATAATTCAATCATTCCTTCAAGTTGGAAAATTGATTGCTTAGTACCAATTTTAAAGCCCAATAAAGAGAAAGAACTTGCTGATTCTTATAGGCCAATAGCTTTAACTTCATGCATGGGAAAAATATTTGAACAGTTGTTAAAACAAAGAATAGAATTTTTTATAGAAAGTAATCATATTTTACCATCAAACCAGTTTGGGTTCCGCAAAGGACGCTCTTGTCGTGAAAGTATTTGTCACTTACATTTTGATGTTTTCAATGCATTCAAGAACAATGAAGTTCTAATAAGTATTTTCTTTGACATTGTTGGAGCATTTAATAATGTCAATCATCATATATTAGCTTCTGAATTATTGACCATTGGTATTCCTGAAAAAATCGTGAAATGGATTTTTGACTTTTTACATGGTAGAATAGTGTATGTCAAATTTCAAAATCAACTTATTGGACCTAGAATGTCTTTCAAAGGTGTGTGTCAAGGAGGAATTTTAAGCCCTCTAATATTCATATTGTATATTTATAAACTTAACTTAATATTAGGTTCAGATGTTAGAAATTTACAATTTGCTGATGATCTTGTTATTTATACATCAGGGTCTAATGTAAATGTCATAGTTAAAACCCTTAATGCAGCTTTGACTAAGCTTCACAATTACTTTAAATATCTCAATCTTGATATTAATATTGACAAAACCAAAATGGTGGTATTTAACAAAATTCGTCCCTTTAAAATTAAACTATTTTATGATCAAAAAGAAATTCCACAGGTGTCTGAAGTTAAATTTTTAGGGGTAATTTTGACTAATAATCTTTCATGGAAAAAATATGTTGATTATATCATCGGAAGGGCAGGTAAGGCATTCAATATTTTAAAATCACTTGCAAGGACATCTTGGGGTGCTGATCCAAAAATTTTGCTCATGTTGTATAAATCACTTGTTCGTAGTCACTTTGAATATGGATTTCTGTGTTTTGCATCTAATGACAAACTTGTTCAGAAATTGGATATTTTGCAAAATAAAAACCTCAGATTAGTTACTGGTGCTATGAGGACGACCCCTATAAATTCATTACAAGTAGAGTGCAATACTCCTCCTTTGTTATATAGATTCAAATATCTAAAATATTGTTTTCTTCTCAAATTATTATCTATAGATAATAATTTATTATTGAGAAAATTTAAACATTTTCATAGTCAATGTTCCCTTGTTTCCACTACTAATGTACCTTATGTACTTCATGATTTTTCATTTATGATTCACCTTGATCAAAAATATAAAATTCATAGACCTGAGAACTGGGCTTGCTATACTGACAATTATGAAAGCAAATTTACTTCAATACAAATAAATATAAATAGTAATATGAAGCATAAAGAAGAGGTAAACAATGTTTTAGCCGAATATAATGAATATAGAAAAATATTTACTGATGGTTCCAAGTCGAGAAATGTATCGATGGCGTTCTACATTCCTCATCTACGTTTTGGATTTGGTCGCAAACTTCCGTGTGAGTTGAGTATCTTTTCCGCTGAGGCTTTGGCAATATTATTCGCATTGCAATATATTGGTCAAGCAAATGATCAACGTTGGCTCGTTATAACGGACAGCATGAGTGTTCTATGTGCCTTACAGAGTAATAACTTAGACTGTAAAATTAATTACATTATATACAACATCAAGAGTCGTTGGTTTCAATTGAAGACTCAAGGCAAAGAAGTACAATTCCTTTGGACACCTGCGCACGTGGGAGTAATAGGAAACGAACAAGTTGATTTTTTAGCTAAATCAATTGTTGACAGTGACAGTGTGACAGCTGTTGATGAAGTTGCCATACCATTCTCGGACTTAAAGTTATTAGTAAGAGAGTCTATTCTTAATGAATGGAGAGAATATTGGTTGAATACAATAAAGATAAAAGGTACTTATTATGCAGCAATCAATATGAATGTGGGAAAGTGTCCTTGGTTTTGTAGATCCAAATTCAACAAGCAACGAAAATTTTACACTATATTGAACAGACTTCGATTTGGACATGGTCGTTTTAGAGCCCATCTTAACAGAATGCGCATTATTTCGTCCCCCATATGCACAGATTGCGATCAGAATGTTGAACAAACAATGAATCATATAATGTTTGAATGCTCTGCCTTCAATATACAAAGAATTATATTTATTGATAAATTAATTAACATATACGGCAAATCTGAGCTTGTCCCGCGCTCTATGGAAGAAATACTTAAAAGACCAGAAACATACAAAGCTATTTATGAATATATATGTAATACGGTAATAGATATTTAGGGAAAAATAAATGAATTTGATAGAAGTCTAATGACTTGGCTTCGGCCTGAAAACTAAATGAATGAAAACTGAAAAAATAAAATAAGGAAAATATAATGAAGACTTGGCTTTTGCCTAAATATAAGATTAACGTGGATTTACAATATTATGAAGACTTGGCTTCGGCCTGAAAACTAAATGAATGAAAACTAATAAAATAAAATGAAGTAAAAAATATAATGAAGACTTGGCTCTTGCCTAAATATAAGACTAACATGGATTTACAATATTATGAAGACTTGGCTTCGGCCTGAAAACTAAATGAATGAAAACTAATAAAATAAAATGAAGTAAAAAATATAATGAAGACTTGGCTTCGGCCTGAAAACTAAATGAATGAAAACTAATAAAATAAAATGAAGTAAAAAATAAAATGAAGTAAAAAATATAATGAAGACTTGGCTCTTGCCTAAATATAAGACTAACATGGATTTACAATATTATGAAGACTTGGCTTAGGCCTTAATGCACAGAATTTCATATCTGAATACTACTTATGACGAGGCTGTATGGGCTTGAACCCTTTGCCTTCCCAAAATAAAGGGAAAATTAAAAAAAAAAAAAAAAAAAAAAAATGTCTCTGGTCAATCGTAGTTGTCAAAGGACAGATTGGAAGTTTGTAGTTTTTCGCGAGTTTTTGCATTAAGTTATTAAAAGCTGTTTAAATTAAGCCTTTTAATTAAAATCATACGTTCCTAGTTTTTGAGTATAATTGTATGAAACTAGTATGGGTAAAATAACGTGTGAAATATGTGGTGTAAAAACATGCCGGGAAAATAATATAAAACGCATTTTTATGGCTAAATTTCCTTTGAATGAAGAACGGTAAGCAAATCAATAATTTTTTAATTAAATAACTAGGCAAAACAAAGTGATTCGTTGAGTTTTTGAAGCCTTTATACCGAGTAATATTTTTAACGAACATCGTATGTAAACAAATAGTGCTTACTATGTCAATGGATTATCGATATTGATATTTTCCAGGCATCATTTTATTTAACTGTATGCTGTTTTTTATTCTTTAATTGCTTTAATGTGATGTCTGCGCGTACATAGCAGGTATTTCATTAGATTATCATTTTTAGGTGTAAGCAGTGGGTCAAAGCAACTGGGAAAGAAGACTTAGTTTATGTGCCAATTGAGAAGGTGCATCAATTGAAGTATATTTGTGAAAAGCATTTCAAAAATAAAGACTTCAAGAAAAAAAACGCAATTAAGAAGAAACGCTGTTCCATCTATTGAAATTTCTTCTACACCATTACTGGATGAAATGTTCATTGAGTTTCCACTACATATTAACGAAACTGAAGTGAAGAATATATTACCAGCTATTACAGAAGGATATATTCCTGGGTCCATCTTGATATTCTGCAGCATAGTTTCACCTTATTTACCTATTTTTATGTATTGTTAAGAATGGTTATAAAACAAATATACACAATTTGTCTTTTTATTGCCATTGTTTTATTGAAAGAATCGCACCAATAGTCTGGACCTGTAAACCTACTATCGATAATATCTGCGCAGGTGTGAGCACATCACTATTCAGGTTGTTATGTTGGCAGCATTGCCCTAGGTTCTAGTTTGTGGTACCAGTCTATAATCTATTATAATTTTTGTAAGGTTGGTATAAGAGCATCCTGCACGTTTCATACAATTTGTGTTTTTATTTTTATTTATAGGGAGTCCCGTCTCTTATAACGTAGTGATTACATACTCTTTGGATCGTCAAGGATTTTCCCCTTCTTGTCAGCTTGCGTCATTGCGGCAATTTGACGTTTACGCATTCTGTAATACCTGCTTTTAATGAAATTACCCCTCAGATGATTTTGTACTATTGTGGAATAATAACTTTATGTTTTATTTTTTAAGCTAAAACAAATACCGTTAAAATTCGGGATTCATAATGCTAATAATGTGTAAATTTACTCTAGAAGAGTTTTTGTAGTTTTTATATTTTAATAGTAAACCAGCTACCAGTGAAGTGAAGTAAAAAAACTTTAACGAATTAATTGTTCTGGAATTATTGGTTCTTTTCAAGCGTCTTTCGTAATATGCTAAAGGTAAATCTTAGTCCTGCCTAAATGCCTGCCTCGGTGGCGTAGTTGTATAATAGTACGACTGCAATGCTGAGGTCTCGGGTTCGATCCCCGGGGCGGGCAAAGTGATATTGGGTTTTTCTACTCAGTATCACCGGAGTCTGGAATTTGCGCCCGATATGGCGATAGGCTCGCCCCCTATCACATCATGGGACGGAATCTGCACGGCGAAAAGAGGGTGCACTAGTTGCACCTCTGCCTACCCCTTCGGGGATAACGGGCGTGAGTGTGTGTGTAAATCTTAGTCCGAATTGAAAAACAAATTTTCGGTTTTTATTCTAATTTTAGTATGGAGTCATGTCACGTACGTTAGGTGTTGCCATTTTTAAATACAATTCGAACATACGACATAATATTATGATTCTAAGATTTTTAATATTCTAACTAGGTGATGCTCGCGGCTCCGCCAGCGTAATTTTTTTTCCGGAATAAAAATATTTTTCTGGTATAAAAAATAACCTATAGCACTCGGGAGTAATATAGCTTCCCATTAGTGAAAGAATTTTCAAAATCGGTTCAGTAGTTCCTGAGATTAGCGCGTTCAACAAAACAAACTATTTTTTTTGTTTTCTTTTTTATGCTTTTTAGTAGGTTTTGAGAATACGTAGGTACTTAATTGAATATTCTATAATTGATAAGGCATAGATAACCTCATTAAACTATATTATCCTTTTTTCCAAGCTTCCTGTAATAGTAAACCTTAAAATAAAATTATTCAGGGATTCGAACTCTGTATTTTAAAATATTTTTCCTCTATAGACACACAATATACCAACAATTTCTTTTACCAGATCGCCATTGTTCTGTATAAGTATAGCTGAATAAGGTTACCACTTAAATAAAAACACACTCTAGGGCAAAGGACATGTCCGAAAACGTGCCAAATATTCTAACCATGACAGTTTATATATTTGGATAGAATTCCTAAATACTATCCTTTTACAATAAATCGTTTAATTTTAAAGTCCTCCGATTTTGAGATTTATATAATTTTACTAGCTTTTGCCCGCGGCTCCGCCCGCGTGAATGAGTTTTCCCGGTATAAAAAGTATACATAATCTACCCGTAGCTTATATGACACGTTCGTAGATTTACCATAGCAGCGCCATCTATTGATTACTTACTCAACCCAGTCGAAAGGTATCGACATCTGTTATCATTACCATAGCAGCGCCATCTATTGATTACTTACTAAACCCAGTCGAAAGGTATCGACATCTGTTAGAATCATTTGGAGTTAACAGATAATTGTGACTGTCAAATAATAACAGACAAATAATTAGCAATAAATTAAAATTACGACTATAATTTGAGATTTAAACTATCCTATCTCTCAAGTTGGATCGAACTGCACATGGTGTGCGAATTTTATTATAATCGGTTAAGTGGTTTAGGAGACCATTGAGGACAAACATTGTGACACGAGATTTACATATATTAAGATTTCGCTTAAAAACGACACTTAATATGAACTTTTAAAAAAAGTTAGTGATGAATGGAAGGGTCTAAAAATATATTTTTAATGGATCCAAATTCCATATTTTGCCCTTTTAATATGTCTAAAGTTTGAGCCTGGTTAGATTTTGAGACCCAGCACCTATACAAAAAGCGGATCTCTCCTTTGTATAGTCAAGATTTTGGTCAGAAATACAATTCGGTTAGTTCTATTCATGATTCTTGACGCAAGAATTAACTGTTCAATATCATAATTTTTAATGTCCTTAAAGTATCTAAAAAGTAATTTAAAGGAGATGTCCACTTTTTGTACGAGTGCTGGGCCTCAAAATCTAACCAGGCTCAAACTTTAGGGATATTAAAGAGGCAAAATATGGATCTTGGATCCATTCAAAAAATATTTTAAGATCCCTCCATTCATAGCTAACTTTTTAAAAATGTCCATAATATTAAGTGTAGTTTTTATTCAAAATATTTTTTTTATGGCATTGAATGACGAGACGAACATGCCATTCGCCTGGTGGTAAGCAATACGAACACCCATAAACAGTAGCAACACCATCCAGCACCTTGAATTACAAAGAACTGTGTGGCATTCCACTGCGCTCGTCATCCTGAGACATAAGATGTTAAGTCTCACTATGTCCTGTAGTTCCACTGGCTACAATGTCCTTCAAACCGAAACATAACAGTGCATGCACACTGCTGCTTGCTGGTAGAAATTACATAAATCTCAAAATCGGAGGTCTTTAAGGTTAAAGAATTTATTGTAAAAGGCTAGTTTTTGGGAGTTCTATCCAAATATATATAAACTGTCTTGGTTAGAATTTTAGGCACATTTTTGGACATGTCCTTTACTTTTATAAAATAAATAACCAACAATTAATACAGATAAACATCTCACTATCCGGGGAAATTCGAATAGCCTGGCAACATTTAATTCGATCATGGTTAAAGTAGCGTTCATGAATCTAAATTGCTGCGTTCATAATTCATACGATTGACCTTAATTTATTAGTTTCTATTTAGCAAAACAAAGCTAAGATGTAGAGGCACATTCATTTATAATTTTGTTTGTCGATTAATTATTCAGCATCTAGTTTTGCTTTGTGTAGGATTGAATATGATCATAAAGTGATGAAAAATGCCTCCTATTTTGCGTTTGCTTACGAATTTGCTCTATTGTTTTATTAAGGGTTTTCAACTCGCTTATCATAATTAATTATTTCATTTTGCTTTATAATATAATAAATTTTATAAATAAATATATTTTAAGGGTAAGTACATACAGGTATCCAGAAAAAATATATATTTTCTTGACGTACAATGTGCCCTTTCTGTGAAACTTAAGAATAAATTCTAAATATCACAAATCATTAGGTACTAACAACAATCGAATAAAATTTATTCAATAAATCCCACAATACTTAGTACAGTAAAAAAAGTCATGTATATAACTCAACGTCATTTCCATCGTTAATATTAGTAATTTTTTTCCAATAAAGATAATCCTCTTTCAACCCCTTAGAACCTAAGAAGTATGGATAGTCCTTGCTTGTAGACACGAAAAAGATCCCATGTTTTTTCTTGTCTATGCTAAGGTCCATATTATTTATCTCTACAGGACAGTTCTCGAAGCATTTCCCATCCCTAGCTTGTTGGACACTCTTGCATTTGATGCCTAGGAATTTGCCAGGGTGTCTAAGGGCGATGACCCACAGGGCTAGGACCCTGAAATGGCTGCAAGTCGTGGTGCAGGCGTACAGGTTGACGTCCGAGGGCTGGTATTCCCCGCCGTTGATGTAGAAGTCCACGTGGCCCATTGGTGTGGCCATTCCGTAGCCGTCTATGTTGGTGTGAAGGACCTGTAAATAATATTAGAATGTAAATAGAAGTGGCGATAGCCTAGTTGGGAGTGGAACGGACTGCCGAGACGAATGTCCGCAGGTTTAAAACCCAAAAGCACTCACATCTGACTTTTTTGAAAAGTTATGTGTGTATTCTTTGTGAATTATCGCTCGCTTTATCGGTGAAGGGAAACATCGTGAGGGAACCTGCATACCTGAGAAGTTCTCTGAATTTCGTAGATATATGAAGTCTGCCAACCCGCATTAGGCCAGCGTGGTGGGCCTCCTGTACTACTGAGAGAACCTATATTTACTTACACAAGCACACTCACACCTTTTATCCCCGAAGGGGTAGGCAGTGGCGTAACTAGCGCACCCACTTTTCGCCGTGATGTGACAAGGGATGATATTTCTTTTCATTTGTGGCACGACAAAATGTCTGCATTGCACTGCAAGCACAATAATAATAATTTATCTACTTACTTGAACAAAATCAGCATAAGAAGCATCCAACCGATCCTCTTTGCCAAGAGTCCTGAAGCAGGGTCCCGAGGGCTCCAACGCGACTATATTAGACACGTTCTTCGCAGTCATTTGCTGATAGTTCTTCGCTACATAGCTCACTGTCTGCCCTCCCAAGCTGAACCCGAGAAGTTCTAACTTCGAAGGATCCAGTCCAGCCTGGGTTAGCTGGACTAGGACTTCGGCTACGTGCTTCCCAACTGGACGCATGAGGCGACTGGCTCTGTAACATAAATTAGGGTAGTTTTATTAGGATGTCGCATGGACTAGCGATAGAGAAAAGAGAGAGAGAATGAGAAATGCAGTAGACTGGAGCCAAAGACTAATGTCATCTAAAATTCAATTTGAGTCTGTAGAGGCTATATATCTAGTATTCTCTTTGGGGCGACCGCACCGTTCCTTTGAATACCAGGTTTGTCAGATACTTTAATAATGGCGGGTCAAGACTCAAGGGTAGAGTTCCCCGTGGTAGAGGAACCGGTGGATATGAGGTGATTGACGAAAGTGAAAGAATTAAAAGCAGTGTTCCAGAATCGTGCGAAGTGTAATCTACAGTCTGCCTACCCCTAAAAGGTACAGGCGTTAATACTTACAGATGGTAGTGCACAGTGGAAAATCTCTGGTTGTCGACTATGATGACGTTGTAGCCAAGATCCTCGTACTCGTTGGCGAACATCGCCGAGATGGGGAAGCTGGGACTGTCCAAGTACCCGATGGCTAGGAGAAGTGTCCTCCTGGAAATTTCATATATTTCGTAAATCAGTGTTTGATTTACGAAGAAAATTTAATAATCTAAAATATGAAGTCTTGAATGAATTAATGAATCACGGAGTAAAGATAAGATGTGTAACGAATAAACTTTTTAAAATTATTGTACCGATTTTACAAATTATTTCACCTATATAAAGCTATACTATCAGCAAGTAACATAATTATGAATAAAAAAAATGTAAGTATACAGTCAGATTTCGTGTTTTGGATAAGGAGGCGCGGAATTCCAAGCGCGAAAGTACAAAGTTCAGATGTCAGAGCTGCTGTCTGCTCTACATGTAATAAGTCAGGCCAGCACAATTCCAGCGACCGTCGAACGTGAGCTCTCTCGATGGTCGCCATTATATCTGGACTGAACTATGCATATGTGCATAAAAGGGACTAATCATATACGAAAACAAAAAATATGTAGAAATCGTGGGCTACGAAGGTCTGGAACTGTATCAAGATTCAAATTCAACGGAAATTCGTTAGAACCCTGCAATATAAATGCTATAATAAGAGACATAATATTATACCATATGAAGAATCACTCGCAAAGCAAAGATTATTAACTCTGAAATCAAGACGCTTGTTGCTCCAGGCAATGATGCTCCATGGATTAATACATAATAAATTTGATTGTCCGGAATTAGTTAATAATATATTCTATGATGTACCTAGGACTATAATAAGACGGGAAGCGCGCGTCTACCCGCTCTTTGCTACAACTACGTGTCGTACAAATGCGGGTGAACGTGCGCCCCTTCATAGACTTGCTAAAATCTATAATGAATATTTTACTAACAGAGATATTATATTCGCTGTAAGAAATTACGTATTTAAAAAACAAATTACAGATGCTTTAATGACGCATCAAAACACGTAAGGCCCATGTGCTTATACTGTATTATTATTTTTTACTGTACCTTTAGGAATTATGTTATGTACTTTAAGTAATCCGTGAAAACGTAGTGGAGTGTACACTAACCTAATCTTAAGATAGTTTTATTTGTTATTTATCTGTACACTTGTTTGCTTTCCTAATAAAATAAAATAAAAATAAGATCCTGAGAGCAAAAATAGTTTAGGACTTTACCTTTTAAAGTTAATTCTAGGGTCTTTAGCGATGTTTCTAGCATTCCAATAGTTGTAGTTCTGTCTGGAGCGACCGTTCCCCTGCACCACGAACGATAAGTACTTCAGCTGGCTTTTTGGAATGGTTGCAGGTTTCGTGGAGCCGGGACCTGAAATTTATAATCAACCCTTTTATTGTTATTGGAGGGCATAGTCCTTTTTAAACGGAATATTAGTTTCTCGTATGCAAGAGTCCGGGTGAGTAGGTCATTTCTGCGGCTAACCAGCATTATGCAAATACTGTTGTGGTTTGAAAGACTTTGTATTATATAGCGACAAAGACATTCAACAGTATAGTTAGTAAAGCGAATGTAGCTTGGGATAATGTGATTTAACATTCAATGTTTCAGCGTAACCGCCATGAGTGCCACGCAGAGCTTTGTTATTTATAATTTGATGGAGATACTATTATCTTTGGTCGCGATGCTTGGATCATCATTCGACTGCCTTACTCGTATAGTAATTCAGTACCTAGTCAAAAATGGTTAATCTGTGGTTAAAATAAAACATTGTACTATAATATGCAACTACAGACGTCATGAAATCCGTAATACAGCTATTCAAAGTGAATGCATTTGTAATAACAATGTAATTTACACCTACTTCCTCTTTTTTGGCAACTGTCTAGTATCCATTGAAATAGAAAACTTTACATATATTACAAGTATCTATAGGTAATGTACAGTTGAATTTTTCAAGTGGGCGTGGACGGCGTTTGAGCGATCCTAAACTATGAGGAATAGCGAAAAATGCTCTAAGGAGTTTCAGGGCCGATTTTGAAGAAAACTAAAACTGTATCATTGGATTTTTTAAAAATCTATATTTTTAGCCAGGAATCGAACTCGTTGATTTTGAAAAAAAAAAGAACACACTGTACCATTACACCATTCGATAGTGTCGCCAATAAGGATCAAATCCTGGGAAGTAATAACATATGGCAACCTAGAGGAAGCGAGCTCATTTCTAACAAATACTTTTGAAATTTCTTCTCCGGGTTTGGCCGGTTTGCCTTCCTTGAGGCCGAAACTGATTATAGTAAGCAGGTCCGGTTAGCCTATGCAGGGATACCTGTCACCTGGCTATAGAGTATGGGATCCTAGTAAAAACAAAAACATCTTTGAAATTTCCACATCAGCAACATTTTAGTGTTATTTTAATAGACTGCTTTATAAAACTATGGCGTTGAGTTTCGGTATTTAGGAGCCCAGATTAATCAGACCTAGTATTATGCCACACTTATCCTAAGCATAAAGCCAGAAGTGGCAGACAGGTTGAGCAATAAAATAACCGCAGCCGGTAGGATTCGAACCTACGCTCCCAGAGGGAATCTGATTTCGAGTCAGACGCCTTAACCACTCGACCACGACTGCTTCTTGTGGCAATGTGATATAGCACACTCTGTTTCATTATATGGGCGATACGACATTAAAGATCCTACGGGAATCTTAGAGATTTGCCAAGTCGCTGGAAATAACCAGAGGGAAATTAAATATTTAACTTAATATACTAATATATACATCTTCTTCTTCTTCTTCAGCCTTTAGAAGTCCACCGCTGAACATAGGCCTCCCTCAAAGATTACCAGACTAACCTGTCAGAAGCTAATACATAGACGGACTTAATTATACTTAATATCTTAGACATTATTTACCAGTTTATCTTTAAGTGATAAAGAAATGAGATGAGGTAGGTGTATATCAAATATTAAATATGTACATTTATATAATTAATAAATAATAGAGATTAATTTTGGTAAAAATATATAGCAATATTATTATTGTCTGCAAAGACCTACTGGACTGACACATCGGGGACCACAATCTACATCGTAGGTAGGTACTAAAACACAGTTTTGGGGAAGTAGAGGTGGTTAATGGGTAATGGTTCGTCTACCAAACCGGCTATTAAGCTCAGTGATCCTTTTTGCTTCGAGGAAAGTCTCTACATGGCTCTATGAACTTCTACCTCCTTGAATTTTATCGAAAACTAAACAATTTTTAACTTTACCTCGATTTTAAAGAATATATTTGGGATTTGAAGAGTAAATAACGATTATGTTGTATAATAATATCATGAAAATGATCAACAGCTCTGTTCTTTATAAGAATGTTTAAAATAAAACTATTGTTTATAATACTTTATTGTACACGTACAATAGAAAAATACAGTATATCCACTAGAAATAAAGTACAATTGGCGGTCTTATCACTCGAGGCGATTTCTTACGGACAACCGTAGCATGAAGACAGTTTTATTTCAATGTCTAATATTCGCGTAAACATAACAAATTAATAAACAATGTTTAATTTAAAAATATAAAAACGGGAACGAACAGGCTAAACTGAGTCGACTGGCAAGGGTCATCTCTCGTTAGTCGAGACTATCTGATCCGACTCCGGTTGCTATTGGAAAATATTTCATCTATTTTATGTTGCTAGTGCATTACCCAAGAGCAAATTTGCGTTCCAAATTACTTAAATTAATCAAAATCTCACAGTAATTTGACTAATTAATAAAATTCATTTTCAATGATCAAAAATGTTTAATCGCCTTAATCGCCTAAATGTACAGTCAGCCTTGTATTATATACTGCCCACTGCTAAGCACGGGCCTCCCCTACAACTAAGAGGGTTTCAGGCCTTACGGCCCACGCCCACGCTGGCCTAGTGCGGGTTGGCAGACTTCGCATACCCTCGAAATTCTTATGGAGAATTCTCAGGTATGTAAACTTCCTCACGATGTTTTCCTTCACCGTTAAAGCGAACGATAATTGATAAACAATACACACGTAACTTCGAAAAGTCAGAGGTGTGTGCCTTGGGTTTTTGAACCTCCGGACATTGCCTCGGTAGACCGTTCCATTCCCAACTAGGCTATCGTCCACTTTTTATGTATGTGAATGTATGTAAATATAAATATATTTCTTTTATTTTTACACACACACACACACTCACTCATGTCTTTTATCCCTGAAGTGCTAAGCAGAGGCGCAACCAATGCACTCACTTTTTGCCGTGCGTATTCCGTCCCATGATGTGATAGGGGGCGAGCCTATCGCCATATCGGGCACAAATTCCAGACTCCGGGCTGATACTGAGTAGAAAATCCCAATATTACTTTGCCCCACCCGCGGATCGAACCTGACACCTCAGCATTGCAGTCGTACCGTAATAAAACTACGCCGAGGCAGTCTTTACAAATACTTTTAATATAAATATCATAATAATTCCATTAATTAAAATCTACTCTTACTGAACACAAAATGTATATAAATATGATTATTAAATTTAATATCTATTCCAACAATATTCGACCTAACCTGATGATTAGTGAAGTATGTTGCATAAGTGACCGCTAGGATGCTTACATGCAATGTGTTGTAAGGAAATAGTTTCAGTGAAGTTACGATTTATACAGTTACTAGGTTTGCTCGCGGCTTCGCCTGCGTGAAAAGCCTTTTCCGCTACAAAAGTCCGTAAAGCACAGTACGATGCCAACGCCATCTACTTAAAGAATTAGATAAAAAATATCCATTATTTCCCATGCGATCAAATAACCGGGAAAAAGTATCTACGTGTTAATCCAGGTCATGGTCTACTCGTGCGCCAAATTTCATTCAAATCCGTTTAGTTGTTCCTGTGTTTATTTCTAACAAATATACAATCATCCATACACATTTTCACAAACTATCGCATTTATAATACTAGTAAGATTGGATTTACCTTTGAACTGATTTTGATAAGAGCAACACTAGAGTTTCTTGTCCTTCTCTGGCGGAAACTGCTTTCCGAACTGGCGGTACAGTAAACATTTTCTGAATCTAAATGTATATATCTAAATATATATTTTATGGATTCCAATAGACTAATTCATTTCATTGTGTAATAGAAAAATATCAAATAGTAGAGAGGCTACTATGATTCAATTAATGAGCGCATAATAATTATACATTATAATTCAATTATTAATTATGAGCGCAGTGGAATGCCACACAGTACTTTGTAAGTCAAGGTGCTGGATGGTGTTGCTACTGTTTATGGGTGGTCGTATCGATTACCATCAGACGAACGGCATACTCGTCTCGTCATTCAATGCAATAAAAAAAAATATGTATATAATTCTCCAAATATGTTGGATATATGGATTTTTCTATTCAGTATCAGCCCGGAGTTTGGAATTTGTGCCCGATATGGCGATAATCTCGCGCCCGGGCACATCATGGGGCGGAATACGCACGGCGAAAAGTGGCCTTTTCCTATTTTCTAAACATAAAGCGTACGAAAATTTAAACAAAATTATTGCAAATGATGCAATAAACCGCATTACGAACTCAAGGCAGTCGTGGCCGAGTGGTTAAGGCGTCTGACTCGAAATCAGATTCCCTCTGGGAGCGTAGGTTCGAATCCTACCGGCTGCGTGCTTTTTTTCACTTTCTTATAATCAAAGAGAAAGTAATTTAAGCTCGAAAATACAACAATTTTGTTCTTTTCTTACCTGTCATGGCGTAGTATCACTTCAGTTGTCGTCTTATCGTACAGAGTACAGACATATCTATAGTACCGGCAATTTAAAATGTGGACCAATGCAGTCTCCATTCTTAAGGCCAGTAAGTTAGCTATGATTATAGATATATATTGACCTAAATATTTTAATTACTGTCGAACTTGGATTGCATATACAAATAGCCTGTATTTCTGATAATAGTATATATACATTTCTTTGCTATTCTTATTATAAATCTCTAATTCTTTTAATGTTTAAATAGATAATACAATAATACGAATGACATAGGCCTTCCCTAAGGATTGGATATAATCTTTACTATATAAAAATTTTAGATTCATTTATGATCGAATCTTGTTAAACTTGAAATTATATACGAAATAAAAAAAAAAACAGGACAAAGTTATTTAAAATGTGATCCTTAGTGGCCCCCATAAATCGTGTTTATTTCGAGTAATCAGTGCGAAGATCAAGGATTTTCCTTACGAAGAACACTTATAAATTCTAATTGATAAATATTTAAGGAAAAATCTAAATGACCTTCCGCTGCGACGCATGATCTGCTCATTCAAAGGTTTATTTGATTTTCCCATAGAGATCAGTATAAACCCGGAGTCTGGAATTTAATTATTGACAGATCGTGTTCTGCTGAGGGAGTTTCTTGCGCCGCTTCTTCTTCATAGCGATAACACGTTCCGAAGAGGTGGTAGATTCATGACGATTCAAAAGAGCTTGTTGAAAACTATTTGAATAAAGAAAAAATTGAGTTTGAGTTATACCTCATAATATTATGGCGAAGGGCTCGTTTCCTAGTATATGAATACACTCGGCGAAAAGTAGGTGCTCTAGTTGTGCTTCTGTCTACTCCTGAGATAAAATGCGTGAGTGTGTATGTGAGTTTTTTTTTATTTCGTAATAATGACAAGACTACGATTAGCCACTTGATAGTAAGTCACAGTCGTTGAACATCGGCAGTATCCATAGTAATATCAGAAGATTTTTTAAGTAAATAACAGGGCAAAGCGTGTATCTACATTTGTATTTTTTAATCGCAAACAAATATTATTGTATGAAATATTTATTTATTTGGGGGTTTAGTAGCTGTAATAATAGTTTAAAATTGCAATTTAAAAGTTGTGCAGTGAGTATTGAAACATCGTAAACGGAAGAAATAATTCAAATATTGTCCAGTTATATTAAATATTTAGAAAATTATGTCACGTACAAACTGACATCATTCCACTTGGATATCCGAGTTCGCTCCGGGAGTCCAAAATAACCGGTGCGAAATAACACACGAACGCACAAAAATATAAAATTGTCTTCACCATTTTAATCACTGAATTTAAAATTTATTTAACTACAAAATATATTATAAAATTATTGTACTGTTTTGTTAATAAAAGTCTACCAAAACACTTCCATTAAATTATCTTTCATCAAAATATTTAAGCAACCACAATATATTTATTGCGGATTTACATATTTTTTTAAACATAATTTTCCCGCGTAAAAAATTACAACGCGTTCCTTTTTAAGTTCGTAAGGCAACGACTGTTCAACCGTACGGCTTTCAAGTTACTGGTGAAGGTAAAGGAGGTTCAATTACGTTAAATGTATAAAGGTTGCATATTTACTGCGAAATATCGGAAGGAGAGTCAGATTGTATCGTTGTTGTTCCGTTAATGTTTGAATATTAGGAATTCCTTTTAATTCTTCTATTCCTTATCTATACATCTATACATATAAATAACATTGGAGTGTCTGTATGTAATATTGAAAAAACCGTTTTTTACTGCATGTATATGAATATATATACAGTACGCATGCTCACGCCTTTTATCCCCGAAGGGGTAGGCAGAGGCGCAACTAGTGCACCCACTTTTCGCCAAGCGTATTCCGTCCCATGATGTGATAGGGGGCGAGCCTATCGCCATACCGGGCACAAATTCCAGACTCCGGGCTGATACTGAATAGAAAAATCCAATATCACTTTGCCCGACCCGGGGATCGAACCCGTGACCTCAGCCTTGCAGTCGTACCGTAATACATATACGCCACCGAGGCAGTCAGTATATATACAGTACATACACCAAAATAACATTTTTTACAATTTTTGTCTGTCTGTCCGTTTGTCTGTCTGTCTGTCTGTTAGTTCCGGCTAATCTCTGAAATGGCTGGACCGATTTTGACGGGACTTTTATTGGCAGGTAGCTGATGTAATAAGGAGTAACTTAGGCTACTTTTTATCCCGGGAAAATATAAAGCGGGACTTTTATCCCGGGAAAACTCATTCACGCGGGTGGAGCCGCGGGCAACAGCTAGTCTATACTAATATTATAAAGCTGAAGAGTTTGTTTGTTTGTTTGAGCGCGCTAATCTCAGGAACTACTGGAGCGATCTTGAAAATTCTTTCACTAATAGGAAGCTACATTACTCCTGAGTGCTATAGGCCACTTTTTATCCCGGAAAAACATTTCCACGTGGCCGGAGCCGCGCGCAAAAGCTAGTGCCATATATAACAGTATCATGAACGGGGATAAAGTAATGTAATATAGATTATGCATGCTTGTATGGCTTAAGTAATGTAAGCAACCTACATCACGTAGCGCTTTGTCAGTGCTTTACGCCCCACGCATTAATTGTATTAATTTTACCAATCAGTTCACTTTCGATCGTCTATCAGTTCGCGTGTCCTCATTACCATTACCATTTAGACTAGTTCAGTGTGAATAAATCATATTTTACCCGAACTTTAGTCGTTTACAATTAACGAACCAAACGTAGATCCTTGTACGGACACCACACCCAGTACAATGCTTATATCAATCAATCAGCCTATTGTCTTACTCTACTGAACGTATTCCTCCCCAAGTGAACGCCAACCATCCCTGTCTTAAAGTCTGCATCCTACAGGCAAATATATTACTTAAGTACAGTCTTACATTTGTAATCTTTACGGAAAATTAGGTAGGTACTAGAAAATTATATTATTGAAGGTTGAGTTTGTGCTTTAATTTCACCACCATCATGGGCGCATATAAGGGGGGAGTTTAGGGGTTCCGGACCCCCCCTTAGCTTACCATAAACCACGCTACGCCACTGACCGCTGGCATTTTGGGGATCCGGACCCCCCTTAGCTCTAAAATGATCGGGCTAAACATGTCCACACTCTAATATATTACGTGACGTTGGGGGGGGGGGGGGGGGGGGGGTATACGGTGTCATGCAAGGCAAGAACCCACGCCACATTTTTTTTTATATCCTTCATGTGAAAGCTATAGCTACGCACGTGACCACCATCTTTATGATTACTATCAGAAATACGAAAACGCACGCAGTTTTGTAATACTGCTTACCTATTTACGTAAATTGGCGTGACATTACAATTATGTTTTCGGTAGATAAGCTTGGAGTAAGCATGGTGAGTACCTCACGTCCACGTGTTGAAATCTAAAGGAGGATTACAATATAAAAAGAAAAATACGATAGTTAAATAAATTAAAATTTTATTTTGTCAATGGCTACAATGTTATACCTTTTTTTTTATTAGTAAATACTTTTACCAATCTAGAGTATCCAAATATTTCACTTTTTACGTCATTATATATGTAATAAATAGGTTATTATACAGACATTTTCACTGTAAGCTTGGTTTTCAATAGGTTATTATACAGACATTTTCACTGTAAGCTTGGTTTTCATACTTACTACTTATAAGCGTTACTTATAAACAACCCAAACAAATGACACATTGCGAAGTTTAGTGATAAAGTTTCTCTCATAAAAAAACACAAGATCAAAATACCTTTTAAACAACTTTTGCAATATCTGGCAACATACATAGGAGTTCATTCGATGCATATTGACGTCCTCTATCGAACTGTTTAATTCGACTATCGCGTTACACTCTGTATATATAATCTAACTATATTACTGATTATAGATAATTACAAATTAGTGTAGCCGGGAGAGTGGTATGATGAAGAAACTCAAGTAGTTCTTATCACAGATTGACTATGATATCTTTAAAAAAAATCTAATTTCCTTAAAATATATCTAAAGGTTTAGCCCACTGGCATTCCTCGCATGCTTGGTTTTTGCTCGTACATATGCCGCCCTTGCAGGGATACTCTCCCTTCCGTGGGAACTCTGTGGGTCCCGAGAGGTCAGGTCTGAAGAGTGGTTGATGCAGTTTGTTCAGCATGGCCAGTTCGAAGCGATGCACTTGGTGCGGTGCTGCTGAGGTTAGCGCGAATGCAGCTGTGAGGAGCAGAAGGTGCATCTGGAAAAAGGGTTATTTGTTTTGATTGTTGGATACGTTTATTATCTAATACATAACTAGGTGTTAAACGTGGCTTTGCCCGCGCTATCTAATTATAATAAATAAAATACTTTATTCATCACGTAGGCGAACATAGTTGCACTTATGATAAGTCAAGATACATTAAATTGATTATATTAATAATTATTATAAATACCAATGGTCACTTATATAACTACCGACATTTTTATTGGGAGTAAATCTATGATAAGAAATAAACAAAAACAAAAAAAAAAACAAAAAAAACAGCTCGGGCTGGCAGGAAAGGGGATATAAAAAGGACATCATTTTATTAAAATAATGGGAGGAACGCGTCGCGATCCTCACCGGTGAGGACACTACAGGCCCTAGCCTAGCTAACCTACCAGCCTTTCACTAGCTACCTAAGCGATGACGACCCGAAGAAGAAAGGCAGAAAGAAACTCCGGGCTTACTTTTTTTGTCATCAATTGTTCATTGTTTCTTTCTCTTTTTTTTTTCAATTCTTTTGTGCTGTGTACAAAGTCAGATTAGTTATATAAGCTAATGCACGCACATCACCGTTGAAATAAGATAAAATCCAAATGAAGGGATTTAGGGAATACCTGGACAGGCATGTACAAATACGTAAAACTGGACATAACACAAAAAAATAATAAAATAACGGTGTACAATGTGCATTCGCCTACATTTACAAAATTATTTTTGTTGTATTGCTCTTCCTACTTTCTTAATAAAATGAAACTTATAAAGGCAAGCGCAACAAAATGATCGGTCGGTCGTCTTCCCTAAATTTAAATTATATGAATGAGGGAATATTTATAATTGTAGTAATTAGGTTATATACCTAATAGTCACAGTAGATTTAAAAGTTAAAATTATTGTAATGTCAATATTAAAGATAGATACAGATGAGACACTTTATGCAGTCAATCACTAGTAAGTGTTAACAGGGTTGGCCATGGTGTGCAGGACCACTTCTCCAAACCGTCTTATCATCGAGGTAATCCGCTACATTATAATACGCTCTAGACATTAACTCGCGCCTAACATAACACTTGAACTGGTGTCCGGGCAAATCGGCTACTTCGGAGGGAAGTTTATTGTAAAATTTAATGCTATTCGCTAAGTATGATTTACTCGTTTTACAGAGCCTAAAATTTGGAACAACTAGTTTATTCTTATTTCTAGTGTTCAGACAGTGCAAGTCACTGTTTTTAATAAAAGTACTAAGGTTTTTGCGGACATACATAATATTCCGGAAAATGTATTCGGCCGGCAAAGTCAGTATATTAGCCTCCTTAAACAGTTCCCTAAGGGAATCACGAGATCGAAGGTTGTAAATAGCACGAATCGCTCGTTTCTGTAAGACAAAAATGGTCTGCAGATCTGCGGCAGAACCCCACAGAAGAATGCAATATGACATAATGCTGTGGAAGTAAGCAAAATATACTAACCTTGCCGTAGCCACGTCAGTTAAATGTCTGATCTTTCTAATAGCGAAGATGGCAGAACTCAATTTACTCGAAATTTTCTGAATGTGGGGTCCCCATTGCAATTTATTATCTACTGAAACCCCGAGGAAAACCGTTGACGGAACTAATGCTAGTTTATTTCCATCCAAATCAATATTTGGTTCATTTTTATTACTCAGTAGCGAGAATCGGACACATTTAGTTTTTGCCGCATTTAACAGCAAATTGTTAGCTGAAAACCAGTTAGAAATCAAACTAAGTACTTTATTGGGCTCCACAAAATTTTGTTCCCTTCTATTTATCTTAAAAATTAACGAGGTGTCATCTGCGAATAATACTACATCTGCCATATTGTTAATCATATAAGGCAGGTCATTAATGTATACTAAAAATAAGAACGGACCCAAAATTGATCCTTGAGGAACCCCAATCCTAACTGCGGACCCTACAGAGGAGACATTATCAATAAATACTTTTTGTTTGCGGCCTGATAAATATGAGGATATTAGTTTAAGCCCTACTCCCCTAATACCATAATGGTGTAGCTTTAGGATGAGGGTACTGTGATCGACGCAATCGAACGCCTTGGAAAGATCACAAAATACCCCTAAAGCATCCTGTGATCCCTCCCAGGCATCCAACACAGCTTTTACCAATGCACATCCAGCATCTTGCGTGGACCTACCCTTTGTAAAACCGAATTGCCTATCATGTAAGATCTCATTTTTATTAAAAAACACCAGCATTTGATTAAGCATTAATTTTTCGAATACTTTACTTAGGGCTGGTAAAATAGAAATAGGCCTATAGTTAGAGGGTGTGTTAGAGCAACCTGCTTTAAAAACTGGTATTACTTTACTAATCTTCATAAGATCAGGGAATACGCCGTCTCTTATACAGCAGTTAAAAATATCTGAAAGGATTGGGGCAATGCTTACTATTATTGACTGCAACGCTTTAACAGACAAACCCCAAAGATCTTCGGTGCTCTTCAAGTTTAAGCTCTTAAAAACTTTTATAATATCGTAATGAGTAACAGATTCAAACTTGAAATTTGGAATTGATAATTCTAGATTTTTCTTTAAGAACGACTCAGCTGCCCCTGGTGAGGATGGCAGACATTTTGTCGTCTCAAAAGGTATGTTAGAAAAAAATAATTCAAAATAATTAGCAATATTATTTTTATCTGAAACTAGTTCGTCATTAATATTCAATACAATATTGTCTTTACACTTGGTTTTGCCAGTTTCAGTATTAATAATCTTCCATGTTGTTTTAATTTTATTATCGGAGTTTTTAATATTACTACTAATATAAGCAGCTTTAGCAAAGCTGCAAACACTTTTAAAAATTTTAGAGTAAGTTCTTACGTAATTGGTAAAATTGACATCAGGTGTATAGGACCTTCTGTCATATAATTCGTACAGAACATCTCTACTACGCCTAATACCTTTTGTTGCCCAAGAACTGAACGAAGTAACATCGTAATAAAAGTAACATCGTGAAGAAACTGCCTCGGTGTCGTAGTTGTATTACGGTACGACTGCAATGCTGAGGTCTCGGGTTCGTTCCCCGGGTCGGATAAAGTGATATTGGGGTTTTCCATTCAGTACCAGCCCAGAGTCTGGAATTTGTGCCCGATATGGCGATAAGCTCGCCGCTCGCCCCCTATCACATCATGGGACGGAATATGCATGGCCAAAAGTGGGTTCACTAGTTGCGTTTCTGCTTACCCATTCGGAGATACGAGGCTTTAGTGTGCGTGTATCGTGCAGGTAATTTTTAAGGAAAAAAAGTACTTGGGCATCAACTCAAGGGACTCAAAGAAAAGGGATTATTTTGGCTTAGTAAAATTATTTGTGACAGTAAGAATTTTTCCATCATTTTACAAGCTAGAAGTATAAAATAGATGGCAATACTACATGCAATACCATACCATTTAAATCGTGACCGCCATTGATATATAAAAAAACCCATACATCAATGGTGACCGCAGAATAAATAATTGATGACATTATTATTACAACGAATTCACACGAAAATACCTTTCTTGAGATGCATTGTTTGAAGATTGTATGAAAAAGATTTTTATTGTAGTCGTTGCCTCAAGCGAGAACAATCCTGCATTGAAAATGTTTGTATGTTTTTGTCGTGAAGCATGTGATCATTCAAATAAACTAACCTCTGCTTGCGGCTTCACCCGCGTTTTTGACAATTTCCGGGATATTATATAGGCACTCAGGTGTATTGTAGCTTCATTTAGAGTTTGAGTGACTCTCTTACACACATACACATGATCAAATCTTTTCACTAGAGAATTGGTATTAGTTTAGACGAGGTAGCTCGATGTTATTGATCACCAAATAATAGCAGGTGTATTCATCTAACCTCAGCTTAAACTTCAGCAGTTTTGAGTGGTAATGTTACGTGGTGGTAGGTCTCTCATTATGTAAAAGGCCGTCTCGGTGGGTACCACCGCAATGTCTATTTCTATCGCCAAGCAGCACTGTTGTGTTTCGGTTTGAAAGACATTGTAGCCAGTATAACTACAGGACATAGTGAGACTTAACATCTTATGTCTCAGGATGACGAGTGCAGTGGAATGCCACACAGAACTTTGTAAGTCAAGGTGCTGGATAGTGTTGATACTGTTTCTGGGTGGTCATATCGCTTACCATCAGGCGAACGGCATGCTCGTCTCGTCATTCAATACAATAAAAAAAAAAACGTAGAGATTTGTCTATAGTATAAATGGGCTGGCTCCACCGGGGTAGTATCAATGCCTATAGTGTGTACCAAATAACATGGTAAAAGCGGTCATTGTCTGATTCTCACCTGGATATCACAATTCTGAATCTCTATCTCTATACAGTGTGAAATTGAATTCATGAGCTTTCTTTGAACCTAAGACATTACTCATGGTACTCTTCTTAATGGTACTATAATTACGCAAATCAAAATTATTATTAATGTAATATATAAAAACCACAAGTGCATTAAGTCCTATTGCAATAGATTTCTTACTACTGCAAAGTATATACCAGAAAAAAAACAAAACACTTAATAAGCGTTAATAAATCTTCAAATAGTCTTAAAGCACTCTGCGTTGTTTACATGTGGCGCTGAACTAAGCCGTCTGTAGAAATAATATGGTTCTATTCACATTTTAGACGGATTCTAAGTATTCCTATTAAGTAGGTATATATTATAAGGTTTACTTAATGCCCATGACTTTCACCCTCTATAATTTATTGAAACATGTCGCAAAGTGATGTCGCTAAACACCGTGGTAAAGGGGAATTGCACTCTTTCAGATGAATTGACAATCGAACCAAGAATGAACCGTGGTTAAGTAAAGTTAACGGGCTTATTACACTGGACGAGTTCGCCTCGCCGTGAGTTCGCTTGCAATTCGCCACTGTGATAAGAGCCTTAACTTTATCTTTCTGACTACAAATTAAATAACCCGGCCTAAGTGATGGAAAGTTACTGTCCTTGAGGAATATAGACTAAAGTATAATATCATATTACGTGAGCGAAACTATAGAGCAAATGAAGGTAACTATTGAATAAAATAGAATGGATTGATTTATTATAATTGATTTTATGGATCGTAAGAGTTGGGATTGGAATTTAACACGTTCACTGCGCAGCCGTTTTTGCCTAGCTGTCTTTCAGCGCGATACAAGTTAATTCTGACTGGTACCTTGACTTACAGTTGGGGCGCTACCAGTCTTAAAAGACTGGTACAGATACCTTCATTTAAATGGTTATATTTTTTCAGTGGAAATGAGAAATTCTTTTTCAAGGGTGTTAGAGGTTAATATATGAATGAAGATATAACAACGTACCGTCGCCCAAGGATATTATATATATTTTTGGAAATACAAGCTTTTGAATATACCAGTCATTTATACCCGGTACAGCACCGGCATAAATAGCAAATCGAAAGAAATTAGTAATGGGGCAATGATTAAAACAAAAATATCGACGTAAAACGTAGATATATATATTTTTAATAAAAGAAATAGTTCGAGTTTTGTATTACTAAAGTAAAAAATAAATATATTTTTTTCTGAAAAATATGTATTTTTCTGTTAATTCTGTTTTGGTATTATAATTTAAGTTCTTTTTCATAAATTTTGTATTAATGATTCTATTTATTTATTTATTTTTCATTTTATTTTTTATGTACACAGATCTTATGCTTATTGGCTTTTTTATTATGTTTACGCATATAATCTTTAATTCATAATTATTAATATCGATAACTCGTATATGCATGTACCGCCCTGGCTCTCTGTCTCGTACCATCCACTTGTGACTTGTATCGCACAGAACGACAATTTTTACCGTTCAGTGCGCACCAGACAAATATGTCTGGTGTACTTTAAAACACGTAAATAGATAGTACTTGAAGAATAAAATCGTTATATATAATTAATTCCTTCCTACCATCAAGATTTAATAAAAAAAAACCCTGCGCACCACGGGTAAAACCGCGGAATCGAGTCTGCGCACCAACTGTAAGTCACGTACCAGTCAAATTTAACTGGTAGCGCAGTGAACGTGTTAAACGCATCATAACTCTACAAATTGATTTAACAGGCGGGAAATACAAGAAAGATAGACGATATGCCATTTTCTTACAATTTAATGAAAACGAAAGATGAATGACGAAATCATGTCACTTATATGCTGCTATCCATCCTATCATATCACTGCTATCCAACGCACTGACGCAGTGAGGTATCTGGGTATCCAACTCGACGAACGCTTAACGTTCGAGTCACACATCACTACCTTATCCAACAGGGTTCGTAAACTATCGGGTGTTATAAAAAAACTACGCAGTTGTGCCGATACGGATACTCTAAAACAAGTATATTTTGCCATTTGTCAGTCTATCATAACATACTGCATCAACGTTTGGGGTTGCTCGACCAAAAGCATTTTTCTTAATCTAGAAAGAGCTCAACGTGCTTTTCTGAAGAGAATGCTTAATAAACCATTCAGATTCCCCACAGACACTTTGTACAAGGAAGCTAACGTATTACGGGTTCGCCAGCTCTACATTTTATCTGCATCTTTAGAAGCACATAAAAATACTCTAAAATCTGAATCTCTCTCCGATTTACGGGAAAAGCGCGTATTCCGGCTGCCTATTCTCACCACTAAATCGAACTTTGCGAAAAGATTCCCCCGAATTAGTCACTACACAATTTATAACTCTATGGTTAAAATCTGCGATATTAAAGAGTGTACCCTTAAAGAAGCAAAGAATAAAATTAGGAATGTGCTCCTTAATCTCGACTATGAAGAGACTGAAAATATTATCGGCTCTCACTGCTATGCTGTAAAATCTCGTGTTCATCGCAAATGAAGAATTAGATAACTCCGTGAGATAACTCAATATTATGTATATTAACCGTTACCACAAGCACACACTTGGACTCCTCATCTCCTTCACTCACACATACACATACACACACACACACACACACACACACACACTCACACACAACTTCCAAACATAGACGCTCTCTAACTTGCGCTTAACAAATTATAGCACATTATATTAACTGGTTTCTCAAGACACAGGCTCAGCCTAATTTGAGAACCTCTGGCAATGATTTTTTTGTACTTTTCTTTTATTTCAATAAAGATTTTTTCATTTTCATTTTTCATTTTCATATGTCGACGAATAAATTACACACACACACACACAGACACTCACGCCTTTTATCCCCGAAGGGGTAGACAGAGGCGCAACTAGTGCACCCACTTTTCGCCGTTATATAGGGGGCGAGCCTATCGCCATATCAGGCACAAATTCCAGACTCCGGACAGATACAGAATAGAAAAACTCAATATCACTTTGCCAGACCCGGGGATTGAACCCGAGACCTCAGCATTGCAGTCGTACCGTAATACAACTACGCCACCGAGGCAGTCAAGACGAATAAATTAGTGGCCAAATTTCAGTCAAGAAAACAAAAAACACGCTAATGATATTCTTACTTAATATTATTACGCACTCCCAAAATAATAAGCGATGAAAAACCCAAGTTACTTTATCCATTTATTCCTAAACAAAGACCATTGTCTTCCAAATACGTGTGTACGAGAGTTTATTACATATGGCGCAAATAAAAAAAAAAAACTGGCGACATTCTGCAACGGATTACAATCCAAAGAGGGCGAACTACGTTCTAATCAAATGATAAACATCTGTGCAATAATTAATCAAAAGTAGATTTATATTATTTCCCCTGGGCCCTGCCGAAAAATAATTACTTAGATTGAGTATCAATTCAACCCTATGTAAATTAAAGCAAAGAGCTTCTATATTAGAACCTGTATGTGTTATACATTATATTATTAATTACCTAAAAGGTATCATGGTTTCGGCTGAAAGAGTTTTCCGGGATAAAAGTCACGCTATCGGTTTAAAAGTAGCTTATGTCTTTCCCAGGATCTCAAACTACCTCCATACTAGTGTTGGGTAGGACACGACATGAAAAAGAGTTTGTAAGAGTAGCCTCTTTTTTGAACTAAGCCAGTACAATGTCCTACTTCAAATGAGGCGACGCGTTCTGAAGCTCGGCGATACGTTTGAAGTTACGAGTACAAATATGACATATGTTCATTGAAGAATGACGGAGACGGAAAGTAAATCACGCGGCTTCGCGACTTGCACGTCATAAAATTTGAAGTAGTACAATAAAATTGAGCCGCTCTTACATTTGGACGTCATGTAAGGGACAAATGTACCGCCTCTTGTATGTCCTACCCAACACTACTCCATACCAAGTCCAAAAATGGACCTAAAAATCTAACGAAGACAGTTTATATATATTTGGATAGAGCTCCAAAAACTAGCCTTTTACAATAAAACTTTTAATTTTAAAGACCTCCGATTTGAGATTTATTTTACTTATTTTTGCTTCAAAACTACACTTATCATAAAAGTTTTTAAAACGTTAGTTATAAATGGAGGGGTCTAAAAATATTTTTAATGGAATCAAGATCCATATTTTGCCCCTTTCATACCCCTCAAGTTTGTGCCTGGTTAGATTTTGATGCCCTACACCCATACAAAAAGCGGACATCTCTTTTCAACTAAATCTGTTCGATAGTTTAATCTTTGTTCCATAATATTATGTAAGGGTACTTAGTGTAACTACTGGACATAATGAGACTTAACATCTTACGTTTCAGGGTGACAAGTGCAGTGAAGTGCTACGCAGTACTTTGTAAATCAGAGTTCTGTGCAGGTAATGCCAAACGTTACTTTGTAACTCAAGGTGCTATATGGTGTTGCTACTGTTTATGGGCGGTTGTATCGCTTACCATCAGGCGAACGGCATTCTCGTTTCGTCATTTAAAGTGCATAAAAAAATAGGAAATATTTTAAAATTACGATAACTTATTCCGACATTTTATTGTCCCTACCTATATGTTTTATTATATATATAGATTGCTATATATTGTACAATGCGTTTCAAATAATAATAGGATCGACTTTGCGCCACATTGTGACGTCTAAATAATGAATATATTTATCAATAAAGTTTTTATTTAAATTTGATGTAAGATTCAATTAGACAAAATAAAAAAAATACAAACACACGAATTGAGAACCTCCTCCTTTTTTGGAAGTCGGTTAAAACCGCAATGTCTATTTACTGGTGGTAGGTCTCTCATATGTAAGAGACCGTCTGGGTGGGTACCACCGCAATGTCTATTTCTACCGCCAAGCAGCAGTGTGCATTGTTGTGTTTCGGTTTGAAGGACATTGTAGCCAGTGGAACTACAGGACATAGTGAGACTTAACATCTTATGTCTCAGGATGACGAGGGCAGTGGAATGCCACACAGTACTTTGTAACTCAAGGTGCTGGATGGTGTTGCTACTGTCGTATCGCTTACCATAGGGCGAACGGCATGCTCATCTCGTCATTTAATGCCATAAAAAAAAACGGTTATGGATATGCTAATAAGTTTTCTATGCAAATTTTGGCCTTTTCAAGGGACATTTGACACATAAAGGTCATTGACGTTCCTATTGTTATTTGAATGGCATTGTATTAGTTTTAGCCGCGTTAAGGTTTTCCAGATAGTTGAAAAATAATAAGCACCTGATTTGAAATTATAATTAAATTTATAAAACTAAACATTAGTCAATATGGTGGTTGTGTGCGGAAATGATGCCAAATATAAGAACCTTGACTCCAGTGATGGACACGAGCCAAGTGGAAAGTATGGATTTTTGTTGCGTGGAATTATCGAGTTATTTTGACACGGGATGTTGTTGACGCTTCGATATCATAACAAAATTAAGTAGACGTATATACTCACGCCTTTATCCCGAATGGGGTAGGCAGAGGCGCAACTAGTGCACCCACTTTTCCCCGTGCGTATTCCGTCCCATGATATGATAGGGAGCGAGCCTATCGCCATATTGGGCACAAATTCCAGACTCCAGGCTGATACTGATTAGAAAAATCCAATATTACTTTGCCCGACCCGGGGATCTAACCCGAGACCTCAGCATTGCAGTCGTACCAATACAACAACGCCACCGAGGCAGTCCAAACAAGATAAATCTTCCAAGTCAAACACGTAGTTCTGACTCCATACTATACTCCTTGGTGTCGTGGGCATCAAATAACAGGGATTTAACGTTCCACGACTCTGAAACACCAAACTAATATTTGCGATCGAAAAATAATCTCAATGCGGAAATCGAACTCGCTTCCACTTTTTACAACCGGCTCCGCTTCCCTACGAAGACTGTAAACTGGCATCAAGTAATATTGTTTAGACTTTGTTAGTTCCTTTTAAAGTAGAATGTGCCGAATGTCTATTTCAAAACACCCAGTGAAGATCGCAGTACGGTGCAACACAACGCATTCTTAGAAATATGTTACTACTGTTTAAAGGTGTTGTTAAAAATACACATTATCAACTCACCCAAGCTCTCATGATGAATCCACGAATACTTTAATACGAAGCGTGTCCTTCGATGTGTCTAAAGCGTATCATAGACAATAGAATTAGTACTACAGTGTGTTTACAATTTTTCGTCTTAAATACGACGAGCGTGGGAGAAGTGAGAACACCGTATGGTTTGACGCGACCGTTATGTGCCGACGCCCTGTCACCCACATGCGATTTTACAGATTTGTGCATAACATATCTAATATTAAAAGTATTGTTAAAAGTACGTCGCACACTTATTTTATCGCTTTTGGAGTTTGTAAAGATATCCAATATTTTAGGATTTTTTAATCCAGAATAAAGCGCAGTGGGACTTTCCTTCCAGTATACTGGATAGCAAAAATAAGTAAATTGATTATAACTTGCTACTTAGATATTTAAACAAATATGATATGTTTGTATTCCGCTACATATTTGCCGCCAGGTTTTTAAATAAATTTTGACTCAGCAATCACACGACACATCGGTGTACGATAGTGGATACGTTATTTTGGACTCATCATCATCATCAGCCCGTTGCAGTTCACTGCTGGACGTAGGCTTCTCCCAAGATTTTTAAGATTTTGAATTCGGTTATACTCATTTATACACCGCGGATATTTCAAAATATTTCCAACTATTTAAATTTCCAAAAACAAATTAAATTTCTAGTGTAATATTTGCATTTCATGCTCTAGAACTACGCATCGCTTTTAGCAACGCGATGCGATATGGACAGCTGTGCGCTAACCTTCATATAACTGTAACGGAAGCCTCTTATCATGTGTCATTTGCCGTCACACGTCACACTTGATTAAGCCCAGTTTTATTCTTAGAAAACTGTGTTTGTTTATTTTAATAATCTCTCACTGAGGTTTATGTGTGTTATGATGACTGCCTCGGTGGCGTAGTTGCATTACGGTACTACTGCAAGGCTGAGGTCTCGGGTTCGATTCCCGGGTCGGGCAAAGTGATATTGATTTTTTCTATTCAGTATCAGCCCGGAGTCTGGAATTTGTGCCCGATATGGCGATAGGCTCGCCCCCTATCACATCATGGGACGGAATACGCTTGGCGAAAAGTGGGTGCACTAGTTGCGCCTCTGCCTACCCCTTCGGGGATAATAGGCGTGAGCATGCGTATGATGACTAATGAATGAATAAACCTGGAATACGAAATGTAATTTGAATTTTAATGTTCCTTTTCGTCATTTGGTCTTATCTCTTATAATTTAGGGTTGGTGCAAAAAAACATCACATCACGCCTTTATCCCTGAAGGAGTAGACAGAGGTGCAACTAGGGCACTCATTGTTCGCCATGTGTTTTCCATCCTATCATGTGATAGGGACCTAACGCCATATCGGGCCGCCCCCTGAGGCAATTCTTGTGCGCTGGGTCTTCATACCCAATGCACGCCCATGCGCGGGGGGACATTAGCTGCGGGTCGAGGCACACAGTTCAGTGTGTATACCTCTTGGTTGAATAACACCTTGAGGCCTAAAAGGACCCGCGAACATTTCCTGGCACCCTCTCTTTCCGCCCATCCTGGGAACCTTCCTCCCTTCCCCCACCTTCCATCCCATATTCCTCTCCCACGTCCCTCCCAGGCCCCTGCAGTCGTTAAGCCGGGGGACTCCAGTATCCCATTCGCAGGTTTCCCCCGGTGTTGAATGCAAGATCACCTAGCCAAAAAAAAAAAATCCTGACTTCGGGCTGATACTGAGATGAAAAACCCAATATTACCTTGCCAAATCAGGATTCGAACCCGAGACCTCAAAGCGGAAGTCGTATCGCGCACGCATGTCAATATAATTATTAGTTATGTTAATGATAAAAAAAATATGAATCTATACGTTTATTGGAAGTAAATTAAAAAACCGTGGGGCGGAACTTACCATGGCAAAAAGGCCTTGGTTGCACCTCTGCCGAACTCTTCGGGAATGATGCCTGGATCTGTGTTATTTTAAATATATTGTACGGTTTAAAAACAAACAATGACAGGCCCTTTCTGTGCCAATGTCGTTATTTTGTTCAGAATGAAAGGTATGATGTAAAGCGCCAAGGCTGGGCACGTTATTATGAAGTAATATGTTATAGATACCTTACTACTTACATAGTTCCACTTGTAATGGCGCTTAAAGCATATTATTAAGGTCCGATTTCATAGGTTTAAATACATTTTAATTTTACAGTTATCGTATTAAACAGCTAATGCAGACAGTACATAGATAGATTAGAGTGTGACTTTTGTATTTGGTTAGCTTATACATTTATGGGACACGTAGTATATATCAGCAAGCTGTGAAATCAGCCCTAAGTCTGACAAGTTATATCGCATCCATCCAAGTAATTATATCAATAAAGATAATTGAGATATCGTCCGCCAGTCCCTATGGAGAACCATGGCGTCTGCAGCGGAGTGGTCGAGTATAGCGGTACATAGGATTTCCATGCTTTTTCAGTGCAATAGTGCTGGCATGTGCATATAAACTATATCGAGCCTTTTTAGTAAAAACATCGTAACCGACAACTCTCAATCTGTATATTTTGCTAGTTTAAACCATTTTTAGTTATATTAACTAACTTGGGAGAGTTATGTCATTACATTTGGTGTAAAGAAGGGTAAATCCTAAAAAAAATTCGACCACCTAAGGATGCTGTATCCGTTGATGAGCGACACAATTATATCGGCTAGACTAATTGTTTCTAAACATTTGCTTAAAGGATCCTATATCACAGCCGTCAAGTCTTTCTACAACTTAATGGTGTGGCAAAGATCAAACCTTTCGATTCAAAATGGAAGAGACCACATTATTCAATTATCAAAAATGAAATAATAAAACGTCATAATTTTAACGGCAACTAGCTAAAAAGTAACAAAACGCGATGCCGATATAATCGTGCCAATGACTATGGAATACGTCGCTTGGTTGACATTTTCATTCGGCTTGACTCCCCATCAGGTGCAATGAAGTTAACAGCATTAGAAATACAGTAACCTCTCCGACGCAATATTCGCGTGTCTAAGATGAAGTGAAACAGATTATGGCGATTACAACTGATTACAGCGATTGCGACGACGTGCGTGGTGCGGTTTGGAAACTGTCACGGCAGAGATAATAACTGGGAACTCACTTGCACCATAAAAATATTGTTTACCTACATTTCTTATAATTCCTTTTTAGGACAGCCTCAGTGTCATTATAATTCGACGTCACTAGGTCTCGGGTTCGATTTACGTGTCAGGCAAAGTGAAATTGGGTTCTTCTGGTCAATGCCGCCAGCAGCATTTCCGGACAGATACGACCTGGCGACCTTAAAAAAAAGAGCGTATTCCCACCTAAAAGGCCGGCAACGCATCTCTGTGCCCCCTGGTATTGCAGATGTTCATGGGCGGCGGTGATCACTTACCATCAGGTGAACCGTATGCACGTTTGCGCCCTATATCATAAAAAAAAATAAAAAAATGTCAGCTTGGAGTATGTGATGATTGTGGTGAAGCGATAGGCTCGCTACCTATCACATCAAGGGACGGAATAAGCATGGTGAAAACCGGGTGCACTAGTTGCGCCTTTGCCTACCCTGTCGAGGAAAAAAAGTATGTTAGTGTATTAATTATTTATTATCTAAAAATAAATATTATAAACATGATTTACCTTATCATACTACTATAAGTAACATTCAATCACTATAACATATTCAAATGTAGGGTAAATTAATTAATGTAATTAAAAACAAAGCTTGATAATATAACTAAAACTTTTATCAAATTAAATTTAATCTTTATACCCATTAGGATTTGTGCATATAGACCTACACCAGATTTTTTGACAATTTTATTTTTTTATTCAAGAGAAACAGAATTAAGTTAATTACATATAATAAAAGTAAAGAATAAAATTACATATTACAAAGAAGCAATAGACGTCCATTACTGGTCACAGGTATGACAAAATCCCAAATCTGTAAAACACTGTTTACTGTAACACTTTTTACTGGTGGTAGGTCTTTCATATTATGTAAGAGTCCGTCTGGGTGGGTACCACCACAATGTCTATTTCTACTGCCAAGCAGCAGTGTGCATGCACTGTTTGTTTCGGTTTGAAGGAAATTGTAGCCAGTGTAACTACTTGACATATTGATACTTTAGATCTAGACTAAATATTATGTCTCAGAATGACGAGCGCAGTGGAATGCCACACAGTAGGTAGATACTTTGTAACTCAAAGTGCTGGATGGTGTTACTACTGTTTATGGTTGGTCGTATCGCTTACCATCAGGCGAACGGCATGCTCGTCTCGTCATTCTATGCCATAAAAAAAAAGAAAACACAGCTTACAATAAATTCGAGGAAACTAAATCAATATGTTTTATCTACGTATGAGGATTTAACTTTGTAGATGCAAGGGGTACAAAGTGATTGGTGACAAATCATTATCTCCAAAGATTTCTTTTGTAATCTTCTACTCAATTGGACTGCGCTAGCTCCTGCCCTCAGTCTATCCCTCCATCCCATCCCTTAACCTGCCTCCTCTAACCTGTAGGGAATAAGAAAAGCTACAGCGTTGCATGTATAAAACACTAATAAGGACATTGTCCTTCAAACTGGAACATAAAATATACCATGCCATACCAGCCCTGTATTATATACTGCCCACTTTAGTCAGAGGTGCGTGCGAGTTTTGAACCTGCGGACATTCGTTTCAGCAGTCCGTTAGACTCCCAAATAGGCTATCGCCGCTTATACAGAAAATCTTTATAATTATAAAAGCGAAAGGTCACTCACTCAGAGTGAGTGAGTGAGTACTCATCACGAAATCTCAGAAACTACCAGTGCTAGGAGTCTCAAATTTTGCAAGGAGATTCCTTTTAGCACGTAGGTGCTCACTATGGCGGGATTTTTGCGAAATTAAACCTCTTAGGGGGTAAAAAGGAGTGGCAAAGTATGTACGTGATAGACTCAAAAACTACAGAACGGATTTCGATGCAATTTGATATGGAGATAGTTCGAGACCCTGAGAAGGATTTAAGCTACTTTTATCCTGGGGAAAATGAATAGCGGGACTTTTATCCACGAAAAACTCTTTCCTGCGAGCGAAGCCGCGGGCAAAAGCTACTTTGCTATATAGTTAACCTGTTAAATATATTTTCTGAAAACATTGTGCTCTCGCCCTATTCAATAAATTTCCTATAAATATCCTATGATGGACATTAACTTGTTATTTTTTACTATCGGCTGTAAGGTTAGGTACCGTGGTAGATATAATGACGTATCTACCAGCTTATATGTTGTTTTTCGGTGTTCATCTGTGTCTCTCCTATTCAGTGGGTAAGCTATTAAACAAACTATTAGTGTTTTAATATTTAGGATATTTTCTTTACTATTTTAAACACATTCCTATATCCCCGACGGGGAACACAGGTACAACTAGGGCATCCACTTTTCACCAAAGACATTAAACAGTATAGTTATAGACCGGACATCAGGACCAAATTTTTCTTCCAAAAGTTATTGCCAATTGGTAATAAGTCGCTGTCTTATCTGACACGTCCGTGTAACAAGACGTCTCGGTATGCTTAAATTTTGTAAAAAACAATTTTTCGAAAGGAAATATGCCAATTTACGCATTACGACCTTGTCAAAGTATATTATTATTATATGGTATTTTGTTATTTCCCGGTAGATTGAGTTACTGACGAACAGGCTCAACATTTTTGTATGACGATTTTCCCAATGTCTGCTCTATATAATCTTCGAACTCCTTGCTTTTCACACAAGTGTATTGCGTCCTACGATGTGATAGACGGCCATCCTATTGCCATATCGGGCACGAATTCCAGACTCCCAGCTGATACTGAGCAGAAAAACCTAATACCATGTTGCTTGACCCGGGATTCGAATCCGGATTTGATTTAGGCACTGATTGCAATAAAATATTTAATCTATAGTACCTATCATATATGTATACATATAATAAAGCGTTCACCCGAAAGTCCGGTGTGGCCAGAAAAGACGACTCGCGTCAGGCTACTGGCCGGTAGGATAGTTCAACAAAAAAAAACGGCCGATGTCTGTACATCCTAGATATACAGAAATCGGTCCATAGTTAGATAGTTTCCCATTAGACCTGTTCACACACTCATCACACGCACACACACTTTCACTCACAATTTTGGTTAAAACGTTATCTATTTAGGATCCTCACGCTACAGGCTGTGCCTAGTGTGAGGATCACCAGGAATGTAATTTTAATGTCTTGAATGTCTTTTATAACGTACAAGACTTGTCGACATTATGTAATGAAGGTGTTGTAAATAAAATTTATGTAGGTAATATGTTATGTATATAAATATAATTACATATATTTGTTAAAAATTATTATTATTATTTATTTATTTATATATATTACATATACTTTAATTATGCAATTAAATAAGTCATATATATTATATATATATCAACTAATCATAATTAGAACGTTATTCCAAATTGATTATAATCAATAATTTCCTAAACACTTAAATGTTGATGAAAATGGTTGGATCTTTGAACACTTCCTTTTTCACTTTCTGATAAAGGTATGATGTTATTATAGGCAACGACTATGTGCTGGAGGGTGACAGAATCCACTGGCCGACGGAGTACCACCTGAAGGGCGAAGAACTGGACCTCAAGAGCGGAATCAAGAGTACGTTTGAGATATGGTACGTAATATATTCATGATTTTTTTATACGACTACGGCATTAACTCCATTGCATCTGATGTAAAAAAAGTGGCATCCTGAGTATCAATTGAGAGATGGCTATCCCTCACCATTCGAACAATGCCGGATTAGAAACCGGTGCTGGGCAAGGACTTCCTTTACTACTGGGAGAGATTACGCCTCAGTTCACCACCCTAGCCTAGTGCGGGTTGGCAGACTTCAAATACCTTTGAAATTCTTATGGAGAATTCTTATATAAGTATATTCGTTTCCTCACGATGTTTTCCTTCACCGTTAAAGTTTATAATAATTGATAAACGATACACGAAAATGTTGGGAAAGTCATAGGTGCGTTGGGTTTTGAACCTGTGGATCTTTGTCTCGGCAGTCCGTTCCATTTTTAACTATTCCAACAATTATCAAACTATGGGTCGTGAGGGAGTATTAAGTAGGCCCTGAAAAATAGGACAAAACATCTAATGGATGACAGATATTAAGATTCTTATAAAACAGCATCCCCTTTAGTATTAAAAATGACTTCATGACTGTCAAAAGGAGAGTCCAGTATTTGGATGTTTTTGTTAAATGGGTCGCGGTCCAGTCAACTTTGAGAACTACTGAGTCATTTTGGAAGCCATCGCGCCAAGTTCCTTTAACTGTAGGTGATTGAACTGTTTCTACCTTCGGTAATATTCCTGTGATAATAAATGTACTTAATGCAGGTCAAGTGAGAACCTCAACCGGTACCGCAGAGACTACTTCGACGGAGTCGAGAAGAAGTATTACTACGGAACTTCTGCCGAAGAAAACAATACAGTGTATTATGTAAGAATATATATTATGGGCTTTGCTCGAAACACTCAACTGGAATAGAACAAATAATAACTTAGTTCTTTTCAATGTTTATGAATGTTAATTTCATAGTTTTTTTTATAGTATGGAATGATTAATTCTGACCATCTTGTAGACGTGGTACAAGGTCCGATAAAAATACTGAAGCTTATGCATTGGCGTAGCTAAAGCCATTCTTCAGGGGTGGTCTATGACCCAGAAACAAGAAAGGACATTGTGTTGCATTATAACTGCACATGCCATTTTTTAAAATTTTAAAATTCATGTTTTGCCCTAACTACGCGTATGAGTTTATGGGATAACCAGATTTTTCTCGCGCCTTCGGCTGCGTGAAAAATTTGATTCTGAAATAAAAGTCCCACTATGCACTTTTACGAGATAAAAAATACCTATTTCCTTTCTAATACTTCAAGCTGACTCAATACCAAATTGTATCAAAATCGGTTCAGTGGTTTAGCCGTGATAGGTCAACATTATAAATTTCACATTCATTATATTAGTACGTATTCACTTTGATTCGTTCCCAGCTATTCCCTTTCTCTGATGAAGAAAAAATGAACACTATCATGTGTGTCCAAACGTCGATGGAGAAGGATGATGATGACTATAAGTTCTTACCGACTTTGTCCAAGTTGACTTACACAGGTGTGTTCTCAGATTTCTACCTATTCTTTCAGTTGGGATCTAGATTGGATTTCAGTAGCTCATCTCCGTGCCCATACCAATAGCAATTTTGGATTAACGCAATATTTTCAAGGATGACCGCAATGTCTCTTTTTGACGCCAAGCAGCAGTGTGTGTGTGTATGTAGCCAACATAATTACTGGGCATTGTGTGACTTAACATCTAATGTCTCAAGGTGACGAGCGCAGTACTTTGTAATTAAATGTTCTGTATGGTGTTGCGACGAATGTCCGCAGGTTAAAAATCCAAGGGCACAATACTCTGACTTTTTTAAAAAGTTATGTGTGTATTCTTTGTGAATTATCGCTCGTTTTAACTGTGAGGGAAAAGCATCGTGAGGAAACTGCATACCCGAGAAGTTTTCTGAATTTCGAAGGTATCTGAAGTCTGCCAAACCGCATTAGGCCAGCGTGGTGGACTAAGGCCTTAACCCTCTCAGTTGTTTAGGAAGCCCGTGCTCAGCAGTGGGCAGTATATAATACAGGGCTGGTATGGTGGTGTTGATGGTGTTGCTACTGTTTATGGGCGGTCGTATGGCTTACCATCAGGCGAGCGGAGTGCTCGTCTCGTCATTCAGAAGCAATAAACAAAAGAAAAAATATGGAAAGGATTTGGGTTAGTTTTATCACGCCAATTACAGGAAATTGTGTTGGAAACTCACACGACACGACCAAAGAATATATTGCGAGTCCTTCCGTTCCAGACCCCGGAAAAAACCAATAGATTATGAAATATCAATGAAGTTAATCATTTTAGGTACAACACAGTTTGAAGATAAGGAAGTCCAGATATGGGAGGTAAGAAAAGACTCAAAGGAGCGGAGGACGGAAGCAACAGCTTACACGTACAAGGTGGACGACTACAACGTTCCCGTTCAGTGAGTCGGTTCTATGTATTATCTAATGTCTATGGGTGTATATTTTCTGAGATTATTGTGATCGACGGCGATGATAACTTACCATCAGAAGCCGTTGACAAGATGCCTTTCTACAATCGTTATTGCTAATAATAAAAAATGTATGTGAATGAGAAATCCTAGGGAAGACTTAGGCGTTTTCTATTAACGTTAACGATGTAGAAAGGCATTTTGTCTACAGCTTCAGGAGATCAATCACTCGTTTGCCATTTTCTTATAAAAAGCACACTAAGCCCGTCTTGTTTCATCCGTGGTCAAGTAAAGTTAACGGACTTATTACATTTGTCGAGCGCGCAGCGCCTTCGCCTCGCTGTGAATTCGCTTGCAATAAAGAGCTTTAACTTTACCTAACTATGGATGAAACAATCCGGTCTAAGTGAGGATCTTCATTATTTCACCATCGTTAACAATTCTGCAGGTAATAATCACAAGATTGTTTATTTCAGGATTACAGTCAAAGTTTATAATTTGCTGAAGGGATATTTGAAAGAACATATTGTGACTGATTATTACGGCTTCTCGAGTGAAGTGGATGAGACTGATCTAGACGTGGATTGGGGTAAGTAGCTGATGTGAGTACGCGTTAGTAGGTTACAGGTCTCTAGAATGCAAGAAACTAGCTGGGTTAATTGCTGCCGCTAAGCAAGCTGTGCATGGATGTTGTGTTCAAGTTTGGACGAACTTTTTATGTTCATTAATGGGCAATTAGATAATATTCTCACTAGCGTATTGCAGTTTAACGCAGAGTGTTTTGTTTTAAAGTTTAGTTGGCTTAGTTGTTTTTGGGAGGATTATGTGGATTTGTGATTGCATTTGATGTATCTGTCTACTTCTTCAGGGATATAGGTGTACGTAGCAATTGCTAACTATAGTTATGTATATGTAACATTGTAGAGCCAGTAGTATGCGACGATGAGGAGGCGTTTTGGGAAAAAAATCACTTAAGCAAAATGAGTCCTGGATGGAAGCATCACGTCGACCTGGCGTTTAGAAGGTTCGTGTTTATTAGAAAACAAAATGGGTGTTCTAATCAACACTCTAGTCGCATTTTCTTTAGATTGCATTTCACTGGAAGTAAAATGTAACATTAATTATTATATTTCATAATTATTTCAGGTTTAAAACTCAACATAAAAGACTTTACGATGACGACGAACAGGAGATGAGAAAAGCTATTTTCCATAAAAATTGGATGTAAGTGATTTTCAAATGTCCTTAATTTTTTCTTGCTTTAAATATCTACATTAAACTTGACAATGGCTTCTACAAATTGTAATAGCTTGTGTTATCTGTACCCTAATCCACAACGCTAGTCCATAAGTTGGTGGGCTGCCTGAGTCACGTTTCTCAAATTGCTGATCACTTACAGGAAGTAGTTGAGGGCCTACGGGCAACTATTGTTTTTTATTTTATTGCATTGAATGACGAGACGAGCATGCCGTTCTCCTGCCGTAAGCGATACGACCACCCATAAACAGTAGCAATACCATCCAGCACCTTGAGTTACAAAGTACTGTGTGGCATTCCACTGCGCTCGTCATCCTGAGACATTTATTTATTTATTATTACACTAAGTTATAACATCAATTACAGTTTACAACCAATACGATGCTATAAATAATACATTATATTATAAATATATCCTTAATACTATTAGTAAATTTCATTTTTATCTTTGTTCTACACAATTATATGCTGCTTCAATGAATTTCGGTAGGCTACAATAAAATATATCAATATCCTGTGAAATAACGTTTAAAAATCGAATAGCCCGTGTTAAGGGAGCGTAGTGAGATAGGTTAGTCCTACCGGTGGGCAGCAGGAACAACGGCGGACGGTGACGGGAAAAGACGTAACCATTGGGTGCACACAGTTTAAGTGCTGCTAATATATCAGGTTGGTGGATCCACCCACGCAGAACCTTCCACAGGTATTTAATTAGAGAGACTTCTCTTCTTACCTCCAGCTTACTAAATCCAACCATACCCTTTTTTTTTTTTTTTTTTTTTTTTTTTTTTTTTTTTTTTTTTTTTTTTGTCCCGCAGGAAAAATCCGTCTTATGGATACTTATCTTGAGCCTGGGGAGCGGAAGAATAGTTATGTCGGACTCACCGGCGTTCCGACCCAGATGCCATCTAAATGACCTCTGGAACGGGTCCCTCAAATTATGCCGGCATACCGACTAAAACCCGCGGTGGCCCGCTTCTGCGCATGTGGGACGGTTCCGGGGGGTCGTGAATGCATCCGAATTCGCCGGACCCGTCACCGCGCTATACCGCTTCGCGGCTCGCCTCTTTGGACTCAGAGGTCCCCTTCTTTAATGGCAGCACGATGATTCCGTGCTGCCGTCAACTTGAGACTGCGCATTCCCCGCTGCGCAGCCGCAACTCCCACTAGCTCCCTTTTAGTCGCCTCTTACGACAGGCAGGGAATACCATGGTGGAATTCTTTAAATGCCCCCATACCACAGGGCGGGAACCATACCCATTACAAATAAGCTCGGATACATGAGTGGATAGTAGGGGTAGACTCCAAACTGTTTCAGATATAAAAAACGTGTAAATTTATTTTGAATTTTTTCTACCAAGAGAATGTATTTACTTTCATTAGGACTCCAAATTATGGAGTTCGTTTCAAGGCAACTACGTACGAGAGCATTAAACAAAATTTTTATTACAGTTATATTTTTTAAATCGCTGCACTGTCTAATAACGAAACCGAGATTACTCAAAGCTTTTTTACAGATTCCCACTATATGTTTACGAAAGTTCAGTTCAGGTACCAATTCTATACCTAAATCTCTAATCTGTGTAACACGTGGGACTGGTGTAGCTTCAATAAGATGTTAAGTCTCACTATGTCCTGTAGGTACACTGGCTACAATGTCCTTCAAACCGAAACACAATAGTGCATTCACACTGCTGCTTGGCGGTAGAAATAGACATTGCTGTGGTACCCACCCAGACTCTTACATATGAGAGACCTACCACCAGTAATGTACCACCAGTGTACACGCGCATAATATAGACTTTACGACGTAACGTGACGTATAGTATTAATCTAATTATTAATATATAATTAATATATTATTAATCTATAGTATTAATCTTATCTAATTTTTATTTGTTATGTTTGGAAAATCGTCGTTGGATAACGGATCAAATTCTATTGTATAAAATTTTAACTGGCTTACTAGATTGTCCCGAACTCGTCTCTAGATTTTCTTTTACTGTCCCTCGGAAAGGTGCTAGAATAGTTAATTTTTGTCCATTTACTACTAAGAGATCTAGAACAAATGTTGGCTCTCACAGTTTAATTGCAAGAATCAGCCGAGAACACAACATATTGTATAAATCTGTGCAGGTTGACTTGCTAAATTGCTCGTTGCTTAGCTTCAAAAATGTAATGTTTAAGTTTAAAAATAAAATGTAAAGATTAGTTTATATATGTGTAGGAAATTATACTTATTCTTAGTTACAGATCGAGCAAAGTTCTTTCAATAAATGTTTGTAACTTTTCTACAAGACTAATACAGTCTGGCATATATTAATTACGCAATAAGCGTGAATGCCTCCAAATTATATTACCATATTCTTTGTATAATTCACTGCGCTTGTAATTAACTTTAAATTATATAAATGTTGAGTTTTCCTAACTTGGGCTTACATTATAGCTATAAGTTATAATATTTTTAAATTTATTGTAATCGTAGTGTTAAGTCTGCTGGAAAACCTAATAAATAAATAAATAAATAAATATAGTGAAACAGTATAAAAACCACTATTTTATTTGTAGGAAAGTAGTCGAACACAACAAGAAAAATTTGGGATATAAATTGGAAATGAACAAATATGCGGACTGGACAGACGAGGAGTTCGCAGTCCTCACGGGCCTGAGGCCTTCGGACCGGGACCTCGGAGCCGTTCCCTTCCCTCATACCGACCAGGAGGTAGAAGCAATAGTACTGGACCTTCCTGAAGAATTGGACCTCAGGTTGGAGGGCGTGATCACTCCTGTCAAACGTAAGCTGATTGTAATATTTCCAGTTGTCTTCTACCTATCTCTATTACATTTCAGGATGTTGTTAATGACACATATTCTCTTCAGTCTAGAGAAGAAAGGGTTTAGCTTAGTTTAAACGACCAGTCGCTGCCTAAAGTTAACCTTGTTGGGTATCTTTCTTTTTTTTATGGCATTGAATGACGAGACGAGCATGCCGTTCGCCTGATGGTAAGCGATACAACTACCCATAAACAGTAGCAACACCAACCAGCACCTTGAGTTACAAAGCACTGTGTGGCATTCCACTGCGCTCGTCATCCTGAGACATAAGATGTTAAGCCTCATTATGCCCAGTAGTTATACTGGCTACAATGTCCTTCAAACCGAAACACAACAGTGCATGCACACTGCTGCTTCGCGGTAGAAATAGACATTGCGGTCAATCTTATCCCGATCAAATCATATTAAATAATCCCATGTCCCAGTATGGTGTCATCTACTCCTACCGACTCTTCCATGCATACGCTAAAAGATAAAATCATGGGGAATAATTCTAATCATCACTTTCTACAGAACAAGGGAACTGTGGGTCTTGCTGGGCCTTCTGTTCCATAGCAGCTGTGGAAGGAGCATTGGCGTTGAGGAATGGCGGCAGGAACTTGGAATTGAGCGAGCAGGTGCTGGTTGACTGCGCGTGGGGGTGAGCTAATTTAACACAAGAAACTGACCTGGGAGAATATGTAACAAGTTTTTGACCATATCGCCACGGGCGTAGCTATAGCTTTCATATGGGGGAGGTCCTACGATATAAAAAAAATTGTGGCGTGGGTTCTTGCCTTGCATGACACCATATACACCCCACCCTTATATCGCCCATGCATGTCGCTATCCGCAAAATGCATCTGGTGCCATTTCACTTCATGTCATAACGCCTCTAGTAGCGTTTGGCTGATTCGAGGTTCGTGGGTTCTTCGCATCTAGTCCTTAATACTCCTTATTATTTCAGCTTTAGTGCCATGGGATGTAGCGGCGGCTCGCCGGATAGCGGCATGAAGTATATTCTGGAACATGGAGTCCCAACAGATATGGAATATGGACCTTATTTGGGAAAGGTAGGTTTTAAATTGGTATTTTATATTACTTTCCTTATGGTACTTTCAGATCAATGTGCGGTTAACTATTTTTTAATTTTGATTCTTTTTTTGAATGGAACATGTCTTGTGTCAATGTTTCCATCGTTATCTAATTAAATTATATAACCGTTCTGCTTATGGTTTTAGAACGGTTTCTGCCAAGCCTACAACATGAGCAAGTTATACCACATCACCGGCTTCGGGCAGGTGACTCCTCGCAACCCCAACGCCATGAAGGTTGTTCTTAACCGCTACGGGCCCGTCGTGGTGGCCATCCATGCTGGAACACCCATGAAGTTGTATTCCAGTGGAGTTTTCTACGATGTTGAATGGTAAGTATAGATTTTTCTATAGGTAGTGTAGGCAGGTAAACGAATGAGTTACCTGGTGGTAAGTGATCTTCACCATCCATCACCACTTACTGGACCAAACAAAACAAACAAAAACACACATGACGCCTTTATCCCCAAAGGGGTAAGCAGAGGTGCACCTAATGTACTCTTCGCCGTGTGTGTTCCATCGTATGAAATGATAGGGGGCGAGCCTATCGCCATATTTGGCACAAACGCCAGACTCCGAGCTGACGAGCAACTCGATCGCTAATGTGAAGAGTGCTAAAATGTACTTGACATCGTAAATACTCAATTTCATTTAGTTCCTCTAAATTCCACTGCGATCGAGTTAAATCGTGCGCTAGGGTAGCATTCAAGGGTACAAATTATCAAGTTCTCGATTCCAATCCTAAATTTCGAACGGAATCGAGTGTCAAAATAAGGCCGCTGGCCTTACGTCCGAATACTCAATCGCTACTCAACCAACCATGTTATCTGAGGCCTACTTAATTCTAACAGGCAGTCTCAAACTTTCAAATATTTGACGGAAAAATCAGTTGAGGACACTGACCTCTATTATACTAGTATAATAGAGGTCAGTGGTTGAGGAGCAGTTATTTTGCTATAGATTATAAAAAATTATATTTATGTGTCGTTTTACGCAGTATAATTTTTTAAATATTAAAAATAAATAAATCGAATAATATAATACGCACTTTAAAAATGTTTTTAATGATGTGACTATTATATTTAATTTTCGTGTGTATTTTATGTACTATGTGCAGATGCTATATAGTAAAAATGGTACGTATAATGGTTTTTAATACCTATAGGGGCTATGGCATATTCATTATTAGAAATAGTTAATTAATTATTATATTCCTAACATTGATACCCGTTATAACTTATTTATATTTGCCACTTGGCAGTATGGTCAGTATTGACATCAGCCTCATTGGAAAAAAACTAAACAACTCAACAACAATAATATTCATAATTCTTATTTCGTTTTTATCATCAGAAGTAGGCATATTTATAAATCTGATTTTTAGTTTTGCAAACTTAATCGCCGCACTATGCACAATACGATGTACTACCGTTGGTTGTTTCCCGTGAAAAATATCCCCGATGACCTTGGTCGGTTGCATTGTCTGATTTCTTTTTGTGACCGGTTGGATATTGTCCTGTATCAAGGAACATAAATGAAGAATTGTTTCCTTGCTGAGTCCGAATCTTCTTTTAAATTCATCATTATTGTATTCTTCGAAAGCGTTTAACTCCTCTTGATTTCTTCGATTGACATTATATTCCTCAGACAATGACGATAGTGAAGAAAAAGACGTTTTATTAAATCAAAAGAGAATATAATAAGTAATATAAGGGCGCATATTTTGGAATGCAATCTAGTTTTAATTTAAGCCTGTATCTTAAGAAAAATTGTCATGATTGTACTCTGTTCTACGTCTTAATTAAATAAATAAATAAGTAATATACACACTAAAATTATTAAAGCTTAGACATTTAAAGATTTGAGACCAGTCTGAAGCACTCTCAAATTAATCTCGATTAACAGCCATATGAGGAGGCCTTACATACCTGTCAAACTTTAAGCAGTTTTTGTAAATACCGTTTGAATTAATATGCGGACCTTAAATTGAGTCGCCTTAAATTTAAGGTTAGGAGATAAGTAACTACTAAAGCCAATTTCAGTAACCAATTTCAAGCATAACGAATGCTTAAATCCGTAAGGCCATCTCGAATATTTAAGAAGCGTTTGAGTATTCGGGCGTTAGACTATTGGAGTAAAGATTAGGGTAATTTGGGCCAAAAGTATCAAAAAGTGGTTAATTATTTAGCACCTAAGATATTTTTTGATACAATGTTTTTTTACAGCGAAGGTACGGGTCCAAACCACGGTGTGACCCTGGTTGGGTACGGCCTCCGCGACGGGGAGATGTACTGGATCGTGAAGAACTCCTGGGGCGAAGACTGGGGAGAAGACGGATACATCCTCATGTCGGCAAACAACAACAACTGCCTGCTCATGGACTCCGCCTTCTATCCTATAGCTTAGGGATCGAATACGAGGATTCTTGGTCGACGAACTACAATCTTAGAGCACATATCCATCATCACTTTTTCTGGGAAGAGTTGACTACGTGTCCACCGCGCCACCACTCCGGTGGACAAACGCTCTCATTGTATATTCTTAAGATCAAGAAGCCTTTCTGTCTCTGTGTTGTGATCATAATTATAGATATAGTTAATAAATTCTACGTGCTGTTGAAGTATTCGTTTTACTTTATGACTAGCGTGTTCACTTCATTCCGTCTGTGTGAAGCCTTTCTAGAAGTATAAAATACCTTCTGTGTAATTCTAGGACATGATCTATCCTGTCTGTGTAACAGATAATGTGTGATTGGCTAAAAAAACATCCAACTATTTTCACAAATTATCACATCTACACACTGTTCTAAATAGTGAAGTTTGTGACTTGGCCTGGATAGTAAACAAACAAAAGAAAATCACGCAGCCGGTAGGATTCGAACCTACGCTCCCAGAGGGAATCTGATTTCGAGTCAGACGCCTTAACCACTCGGCCACGACTGCCTCGGGCTTGTATAACGATATTTTAAACCATATTTCGTCCACGAACATTCTGCGGTGGTTACAGCTTTTAAAACATTCCTTTCTCCAATGTTTTGGATTAAAGAGCTGAAGAATTATTAACTCTGTCAGTCTTGCAGTTAACTGCTTTATTGCAGTCGACAGTGAGAAGCAAGCAAACAAGCAAGTAGCTCGCCTGAAAGTAAGCGATTAGACAGTCCATTAACAGTAGCAACAACGCCCGATTTTAAAGTAATCGAATAGATACTTGTCTTGCAATGCGTTCGTTACCTTGAGACATTAGATCTCATAATGCCTAGCAATTACCACCATACCATACCAGCCCTGTATTATATACTGCCCACTGCTGAGCACGGGCCTCGTCTACAACTGAAAGTGATTTAGGCCTTAGTCCACGACGCTGGCCTAGTGCGGGTTGGCAGACTTTACATACCTTCGAAATTCCTATAGAGAACTTCTCAGATATGCAGGTTTCCTCACGATGTTTTCCTTCACCGTTAAAGTGAGCGATAATTCACAAAGAATACACATAACTTTTTTAGAAAAGTCAGAGGTGCGTGCCCTTGGGTTTTGAAACTGCGGGCATTCGTCTCGGCAGTCCGTTCCACTAGGCTATCACCGTTGCTAGCAATTAAGCTCCCTTAAAATTCTTTCCGTATGCAATTAAAGTGCTAGCACCTAACATAATGTTGTTTGGCGGCAGAATTACACATTGCGGTGGTACTTATCTAGCCGGACTCTCGAATTGAGAGATCTATTTCTGTTTTAACGTGCATTCAGCGCCTTTGGCGCAAAAATCGCTAATATCTTTTGGTTTTCTTGAATAAAAGTTGTGAGTATTATACCTTTTTGAAATCTCTTTTAAACAAGGAAGTTTTTTTATGCAATATGCAGTAACAGCCCCATACAATTATTTTTCATTATCGAAGTTCAAAGTTGTATAAATAACTTTCCCAAAAATAATTGTGAGGGAAAGTGTACATTTTTTCAAGGTTTTTGTGTGATATTTAATAAAATGATTATGGGTTATGTTAGACCCACTACTCCCGAGTCTGCTGCAGAAAAAATTAGGAAAATATCTGATTATTTGCGCGTACAGCAACAAAACATAGGTCTAAAAAGGAGATTTTTCGGAAATGTATAAAATCCTCAATATTTCGAAAATGGTGACACTTTTATGGAGGTCATTTTTCATGTCTAGTAGAGCACCATTAAGGCTATCTCCCCTTTAAGTTTGTCCTACCATTTATGGGACATCCTGTATATAAAAGTATTCTGTGGGTCAAACACTATTCATAAATGTGTTGTGTGTAGCTGAGTAGATTTTAAATTAGAAATGGTTGATAACTATGACGGTTCAAGTCTGGACTGCGAAAATTTAAAAAAAGAGCTGAAGAATAAAAGTGCAAAAAGCGTAAGCAAGAGAGAAGTTTTAATCGAGACATAATAACCTCTGTGCTTGGAACATAATCTAATTTTTACATTAATAGTGAACCACATTTGCATTGAATAAACACACTTAAGTATTTTCTCGGTTATGATGTACTTTTAAGTCTTAAATATTAATTTTACATTAACATAGGACCGCAATAACAATTTTATGGAATAGATGATATTATCACCAATGATGAAAAAATATCAAAGTAAAAATGAAATGAAGGTTAGATACAGCTTGGCCTCCAGATGAATCGTTAACAATAATTTCTTCGAACTCATAAAGAGCAGAAAGAAATTCTATTCGCAGCTCACACGCTCTGCCCTTTGATTTCAGATTCAGTTTGCAGTTTTGTTCATGCAAACTGACTTGGTTTACAACTACTTCTTTCAACCTTGATATAGCTACAAAACCGTAGCTAAAATTATTATACTCGTATGATTCTTTGATAAATATCATTATATTGTAATATAGTTACTTGGGTACAACTTTGTCAAATTATAATTTGTGCTATCATCGAATCTTATAAAATACATGTTCCGACACATCATCAGACTTAAAGAAGTAATTTTTACACACTCTAGTGCACTCTAGAGTAAGTATACTGTGGTTTTAAACTTATCTCGACGTATTCTTAGCAGACACAACTTTCTTCTACTTGTATCCGTAGGAAAACGATGCCCTGTCCCCTTATTCTCTATGACAGTGTTAGCTCGTAACGCGGCCGTGTTACGTTAACTTCGTATAATTAGCGTTAAATGGTATTCTGTATGCCAATTTTCATAGTGGTAAACACGATGAGTTACGTTAGGCGCTTGTTATGAGCGGTGAAAAAAACGTGTGTCATAGAGAATAAGGGGGCTGTTGTTCTTGAAAAGCACTGCTTTACGACGCACAATGAAGACATCCTTTTTCGGTACGCAACATACGAATTTGCATATAAGATACGCTTCCAAGTTCCAACTTAACAGTGAATGAAAGACCTATATTTATAGCAGCGCATACTGGCGTCAATTTTATGACCTATTCAAATTATTGTGCCATTGCTACATTGTAATTTATAAGTAACCTTGCTTACCTTAGGCAATAATGTGTCATTTACATTATAGATGGCATTAAATTATAATTTACAAAAGGCGTACTCAATATTTTTACAGACCACAACCTAAGGCCTCATTTACCGAGAAGCGGGGCGTCGCGCGTGGCTTTGAGCAGCGCGGCCCGCACTGAATTCAAACATATGGCGTTTACGGAAGCGATTTTACACGCGTTTGCTTAAAATGCAGTGAAATTTGCGGCGGAGCCCGCGGATGGCAAAGCCACATGGGACGTGGCACGGCGTTGCCATCCGCGTACGTGCCATATGCGTCTATATAAACAACATGGTACATATGTTTATGTTATCATATATTTGTATGTTATCATATATATCATATGTTTGTGTTAACGCGTGCGATAATGCGGGCCGCTGCACGCACAGTCTCTTTATAAACAGAAAAAAATCGCTCGACGCGCCGCGAGACACCACGCAAGACGCCCCGCGTCTCAGAAAACAAGGCCTACACAACGCATTATGTCGACAATTTCATAGTGTTCTTTAGCCATTGTAGCCAGCGTAATTACTGAGCAAAAGGCTTGAAATCTTGTGTTACAGGGGACGAGCGCACTGCAGTTATTTTTTGTCGTGGTCGAGTGGTCGTATCGCTTACATTCAGCGAGCCTCATGGTCGCCGCTCGTGGACGTTCGACGCTGCGCTTACCGATACGTGGCCTCGAGAATATTTTTGCCCCATCTGCCGTCAATTCTACGAACCTAATCCACAATTCAAACGAGTGGACATAACTTAGGCTCTGTTGAATGTTATGGAAATACGATCTAAACTATTGCGACACAAACCCGAGGCAGTCGTGGCCGAGTGGTTAAGGCGTCTGACTCGAAATCAGATTCCCTCTGGGAGCGTAGGTTCGAATCCTACCGGCTGCGTGCTTTTGTTTTGTTTCTCTTACAATTAAACAGAGCAACCACAAACTTTCATACTATTTAGAATAGTGTATACTGTATAGTAGGATGTTAAAAAGCGACGATAGTCTAGTTGGGAGTGGAACGGATTGCCGAGACGAATATCCGCAGGTTCAAATCCAATGGCGCACGCACCTCTGACTTTTCTAACAAGTTATGTGTGCATTCTTTGTGAATTATTGCTTGTTTTAACAGCTACGGAAAACATCGTGACTCGTGAGGCAACCTGCCATACCTGCTGCCCTACCACCATCTTTTACAAAACCATCATATTGCAGGAACGTTTTATTTCAAGATTAAAGTAATATTACTCAGATTCGTACTACGACCTTATAAAACAATATTGTTTTACTCCTGCTATATTCCTGAATAGTGATGGAAAAGAACGAATGATTGTCTATTCCCTAATTTAAGATTGCTAATATTTTTTTTACGTTCCAAGTCACGCATAAACCGAATTTTTTTTATAAATTTTGGAGTAGAAATAATATAATTTTAACTTAGTTTTACAAGTGAATCATGTAAAAGAAGAGTACACTGTAAAAAATTTAGTATACTCATTGCCTTTTGAGCGAAAATTTACAAACTCGGGAGTGTTTTTTCGTGAGTGCGACGGGAACGGAACGGTTTTACTGATGTCATTCGTCAAAGCAAGTTCGCGGCTGCGGTTTAAAAGTAAATAATCAAAGTTTAAAAGTTTGTAAATGTGAAAGTGGTGAAATAAATAATTTAAATAATATTGTACAATGTTTGCACATAATAGTATTGATATTATCTTGTCTAGCACCGAGTAAGTATAAAGCGTGTAGTGTTTGAATGGATAAAACAAATCAATGCATTGTGAAACCTAGACCTTACTATCAATTATCATTATATTGATTGTAATAGTAGTCGTGTTATTAAATAAATTAAGGCAATATGTTATGTAATATTGTCTAAAAATTATAGAAAATGTCAACAAGGTCAATAATAAATTATAAAACGGAGAAATCACACATTAACGAGTTCGCCGCTGGAATGTCAAGTGTTTCAACAGTATTAGTTCAAGTGGTATACATTTTTTTGCAGCGTCAGAATTCGAAGGGTAACTTCTCGGAGAGATATTACTCTTACCTACAATCAATATCTGCAGGCAAAGGAATAGTCCCAAACAAAATAGGGCTGTTGGCAAATCAAACTCTCAAGGGGAAGGCACATTCAAAGATTGAAAAGGCTAGTCTAAAGTAACTACTCATCCAGTTTATCCTACTAAGAATAGTAGCTATTAAGGTAAGAATTTGGTCAAAAACAAAAAGTTATGTATCTATGTCTATAAGAGTATGCATTTACTTACTTAATGTGATAATATTATCATAATTTCTTGTCTTTAATAAAATATTAGTGATAGGTGTATGCTAACACCATCCAATATTTTTTCAGTACGGGAGACTATCAAGCTAAAGTTTTATATTCATCCCAGTAAAGGTCTGGAGGTGAACAGTGTGTCGAGCCACCCTTGGCACATATAGAAAATAAATTTCTTCAATTACTCAAGCATGATTATGGTCGAAAGTTGCCGGGTGTACAAGTAGAACATTTCATAGAAGTAAGTGTTAAAATCATGAAGTATTCGATCAGATGAATTATTAATTCTATTTAATTTATAATACTGTACACATACATTAGAAAAATACAGTATGTGCACTTAGAAATAAAGTACTAAGTAAGCAATTTTAGTGGCACACAATTAAAAATGTCTTTTCTTTTGTTAACAGTACGACAAAAAAGCAAATACTTTTGAAGTATTGCCATCCCTCAGTCATTTCCATTCTCATCATTCTCAAAGAAAGCCAATACTGCAGCAAGAAGTGCTCAAGCTTTGGAAGTGTTTGGAGGCATAGTGTGCAAAATAACAAGTTGGATATTACTGAAAATTTACTACAAAGAAATTTAAATAAAGATTGACTTCTTATAATTTGTATAACTTTATTACACTTTAATCTCTCTATGTTCAGGATTTTGATATCATTACATTCAGCGGTTTCTGGAGTGTTCTGTGTAGTCCAACCCTGTTGCAAGTTGACATTGCTGCTGCTGGTGGGCTAAACTGTTGCTTCACTTTAACTGAGTTGTAATTTGTCTTCTTAATTCAGTTTTTTGTTGCTTAATTTGTGCACAGGAGTTTAGGCTATGTTGCAAATGTTATGTGTGTTAAATTCCACAAGTATTTATAATAGATCCTGCTACCTTTGGTGTGTAATGCAACACTGTGTACAAGTAAGCAATGAAAATATACTTTGAGAAGTCAAATTATTTGTTCAACAATGTTTTTGGTGTGAACATGCAAATTTGTGTAGTGTGCCTCAGGTGTATGTGGTACTGCATCCAATATGAAAGTCATCAGTCTTCCTAAATTAATATTCGGAATCACCTGTAAATTTTAAAGTATCATTAATCAATAACTATTGATCAAGACAATAAAAATAAGCATAGCAATAAAATCAAGCAATATTTTTATAAAATCAAAGTGTATCATACCTAGAAATGAGATATTTTTATTGTTACTCTGATCTTCCAAGTGACTCCTAAATGTATTATTAGACCTTTATAGGAGTCATGAATAGCACCATCACCGCTTGCATTTACAGTCTTGTATGTATATTAATACATGTTTGCATCACAAAATATCTGAAATTAAATGAGACTGAATATAGGATTGTATTAAATTTGTTGTTGTTATAAAACTTTTTAGGCAATATATTCTCTGCTTTATTAAGAGAGGTAAATATAAGTATTATTTTATTGAATATTGTCTTTTATCATTTTTGTGCCTATGCATTACTATAAGTAATATTCCTCTAAAGTAAAACATCCATTTCGATGTGTTCTAAGTAATTATTAGTTAAGTACCTATATATTATTAAAGCAATTGTGTGTACAATACCGTACCTTTCTTTTCTACGAAAAAATCTGTAGGTCTACTAGATATTTTAAACAAGGGTCTTGGGTATACAGTAAATCTCAAAGATTTTGCGCGAGCTTTGCTACAAGACATCTCATATCTAAGTTGTAATGAATTCAGAGTCATCTATGTTGGATATATCACAATCCTCACGTAGTCGCCTTCGTTGTATCTTGTTTGAGGGTTTAGAGCAGAATTATCCGCCTCAAATTCGAAGATTTCATAATTGCTTAAATCACATCACATTCATATTAAATACTTGACCAATTTTGGGCCACATGCCTTTATATCACACATCATTAGTATTTAAAATAATTTCGTAACTGTTGTCAATTACTTTTCATATAATATATCAAAGAAAATCGAATAATAATGTTAAAAAAGTTGTGAAAGAGCAACTTTTTTAAGACTGCTAAATTTGACATAAAAACAATATTACTTACTGTCAAAAGACACTTCGTGGTACGGTTAGAGTGAATGATTTGCGATGACGTCACACAAAACTGCTAGATAAAACATGATGGTTTTAAGCTTGTTTTAAGCTCGTCATGGTATGAAATTTCTAAGTAAGGTTATAATAATACTGCTATAAGAGATGGTGGTAAGGCCCCAGAGAAGTTTTCTATAAGAATTGCAAAGGTATGTGAAGTCTGCCAACCCGTACTAGGCCAGCGTGGTGGACTTAGGCCTAAAACCCTCTCAGTTGCAGAGGAGGCTCGTGCCCAGGAGTGGGAGAGCATAATATAATACTGGGCTGGTATTATTATAGTAGGATCTGATAGTTTCTGAAAATATTTGGATGTTTTTTAACGAATCACATATGTCATATATGTGTTAAACAAACTTACACAAAATTAGGCACAGCGATAGATCACACCCTAGATTTGCAAAGAGGTTAGTTTATATTTCTGTAAAAAACACACAGACGGAGTTCAGTGCAAACGATACTCGTAAAGTAAAACAATAAGTTCAACAGCACGTGGAATTTATTTACTACGTTTATTAAATACTATAATCATTTAATACAAAGAAGAGATAAAAAGGCTTCTTGATTACGCAATATACACTAAGAGCGTTTGTTCACCGGTCGAGATGAGCGTTCAGATGACAGACGACACGGAGTGGTAGAGCGATGCACACGGAGTCGACTCGTCCCGGAAAAGGTGATGATAGATATTTGCTCTAAGATTGTAGTTCGTCGACCATGAATCCTCGTATTCTATTCTTAAGCTATAGGATAGAACGCAGTGTCCATGAGGAAGCAGTTGTTGTTGTTGGCCGACATGAGGATGTACCCGTCTTCTCCCCAGTCCTCGCCCCAGGAGTTCTTCACGATCCAGTACATCTCTCCGTCGCGGAGGCCGTACCCCACTAGGGTAACGCCGTGGTTTTGCCCCCTCCCTTCGCTGTAAAATAACATTTTTTACCACAAAGTATTTTTAAATAGAAGAATTTAGCCAGTTTATGTTTCAAATCTCAATCTCTCGAGCAATCACAGCTTGATGATTAAAACCATCTCAGCCCGAACCAATAGGTTCGCCAAATCTTTTCTTTGGAATAGATTACCAGCCCGTGTGTTCCCTCCTTCCTATAGTCCTGGGTCCTTCCGCCGTAGCGTGAAGAAGCAGCTCAGTCGGCCGGCATGATTGTGTCAAATGGCATGAGATAACCATCTGCTACCATTCGATACTCTATCTGAACGGCATCGCGCTTACCATCAATGAGGTGCATTCACTTTGTCGTGGCGGAATAAAAAAAAAAATACAAATTTCATGGATGTTCAGGTCATGTTTCTGCTGCCACGTTTGAACTGGATTGTACTTACCAAGTAACATCGTAGAAAATTCCACTGGAGTACAACTTCATGGGTGTTCCAGCGTGAACGCCGACTACGGCGGGTCCATACCGATTTAGAACAACCTTCATGGCGTTGGGGTTGCGAGGAGTCACCTGACCGAAGCCGTTGATGTGAAACACCTTGCTCATGTTGTGGGCTTCGCAGAATCCGTTCTGAAAATATAGTAAAAGCAGAACGGTAAGAAAATTAGTTTACGAATAAACTATGGAAACATTGCCACAAATATTAAAATTATTTTTTAATAATTGGCGCTTCCCATGAGCCGTTTAAAATACCATTTTAAAGCCTACCTTCTCCATATAAGGTCCATATTCCATCTCTGTTGGGACTCCATGTTCTAAAACATACTTCATGCCGCCGTTGGGCGCGCCTCCGGTACACCCGTTGGCGTCGAAGCTGAAATTATTTGGAGTATAATGGCTTGGTGCGATCATTGATTCAGACACTTTTTTTTAAGGCCATCATGACATTCAGTTAGCGACATTGCCAATAACTTTACATACCCGTCCCGGGAATTACATATGTTAAAGCTTCCACGGCATGTAACATCAATGCAGCTTTTTAGTTTTCAACATTAGGCAATGTTGCTCTGTTATCAACTTCAAATTAAAACTATGATGAATGTAGTATTACTTACCCCCACGCGCAATCTACCAGCGCCTGCTCGCTCAGATCCAGGTTCCTGCCACCATTCCTCAACGCCAGCGCCCCTTCCACGGCGGCGACGGTACAAAAGGCCCAGCAAGACCCACATCTCCCTTGATCTGTGGGAAGAAATGATATTTATTCACCGTTTCTAATACAGAAGAAAATTATAGATCATCAAATCATTTCATGATTCCCGAGAGGGTTCTACGTTCGGATGGGAATTTAATACTTATTATTATGCATGTAAATATATGAACGAACTGCTTTAAACAAAATAAAAATCGATCATGTATTTTTTTTGTATTATATACTGCACCAGACTGCACCTAATCAATGCCTTTGATCTGATTTTGGAAAGAGCAACCCTAGTGTTTCTTGTCCGTTCTTTTCTGGTGGGAACTGCTTTTCGAACTGGTGGTAGAGGAAAAATTTACTGAATCTAAGTAAGTTTTAACATTTTATGGATTCGAATAAATTAATTATTTACTCACGCCTTTTATCCCCGAAGGGGTATACAGAGGCGCAACTAATGCACCCACTTTTCGCCGTAAGTATTCCGTCCCATGATGTGATAAGGGACAAGCCTATCGCCACATCGGGCACAAATTCCAGACTCGGGACTGATACTGAATAGAAAAATCCAATATCATGTTGCCCGACCCGGGGATCGAACCCGAGACGTCAGCATTGCAGTCGTACCGTCATACAACTACGCCACCAAGGCAGTTGTTTTCTTAGTCCGGTGGATATGCTGTTGCTCGAAAGTTCCCAGTTACGACCTCCAGGTCAGGCAACTTCCTGTGTGTTTTTCTACTACGATTTAGCCGGGACTGGATGACCTAGAGAGAGTGCCGTAAGGCGGGTGACTGGTTTATAAAAATAAGCCAAATATTTTCTACTAAATATTTGAAAAGAATGGATTTTGTCAACACCGTATTGCAAAGGATAAGGCCAAGTGGAAGAGACTGGAAATAGGGTCTACTTACTTTTGACAGGAGTGATGACGCCGTCCAACCTTAAGTCGAACTCTTCAGGAAGGTCCTGGACTATCTCTTCCACCTCCTGGTCGGTGTGAGGGAAGGGTACAGCGCCGAAGTCCCGGTCCGAGGGTCTCAGGCCCGTAAGGACTGCAAACTCCTCGTCAGTCCAGTCGGCATATTTGTTCAGTTCCAATTTGTATCCCAAATTTTTGTTATTGTGTTCGACTACTTGTCTAGAAATAAAATAGTTGCTTTTAATCGTAATAATATACCACGGAGACACTGTCAAAGTTCCAACAGTACTTACTTCCAATTTTCATGGAAAATAGCTTTTCTCATCTCGTGTTCTTCGTCATCATAAAGCTTTTTATGTTGAGTTGCAAACCTAACAGAAATAAGGAATAGAATTAATGTTAACATTTTACTTCTTGTGCAGTGAAATCAATGAAAGTGAGTCTTGAGAGTTGATTGAAATACCCGTTTGGTCTACTCTGTTTACACGAACCTTCTAAATGCCAAGTCGACGTGATGCTTCCGTCCTGGACTCAAGTTACCAAAGTGATGTTTTTCCCAAAACGTCTCCTCGTCGTCACATACCGCTGGCCCTACAATCATAATCATATGTATATTTTGGTTTCACATACGTCTTTACCTCCAGGGATAATCGGAGACATAATTAACTTATAAAAAATAGCAAAATTACATGACTCGAACCATGAATTATAATAGTACTGCGTGGTACTGCACTGCGCTTATGATGGACATCAGAGCCTTAGACAAGATGCCTTTCTAGAATCGTAAATGCTAACAGAAAACAAAAAAAAGTATATGAATGATAAATATATCCTAACGATAAGTCACGACGTTAAAGCGAACGTATATATTATATCAGAAAAAATATATAATGAGAATAGAATAGATTTTGCAGCTTTTAAGGCCTTTGGTGTCTTTCATAATGCCTAGTAGCTGCACTAGCTATAATCCTTCAAACCGGAACAAAACAGTGCATGCATGCTGCACAATACTGCTGAAATCAACATCCAACAACAATCTAATATCCTACCCAGCCGGACTTTGACATAGGAGAGACCTAGTAACGCATTCAGATCTGCCTAAATAAGCTTACCCCATTCCACGTCTAGATCAGTCTCATCCACTTCACTTGAGAAGCCGTAATAATTAGTCACAGTATGGGATTTTAAACTTCCCTTCACCAAATTGTAAGCTTTGAATGTGATTCTGAAATTAACAAATTCTTTAAAATAAATAAATATAATCATTTATTAATCAAGTAGCCTTATAAAAAGCTCTTATGACAAGTCATGACAAGGTAGAGAATAACAAATTTACAAAGGTACATATACCAATTAAACAATTTAAAGTACCTAAATTAAACAACGAACAACCAGCACGGGCTGATAGGTACAGAGACACGGACATTGGGGACGGGAATAGGGCTAGCGAAGGAGAAGTGGAGTATCTTAACATTACGATAAAAGGAAATACTACGGTCCTCGCCGGCGAGGATAATAAAGGTCCTAGCCTAGCTAACCTACCAGCCTTTCATTAGCTACCTAAGCCCGAAGAAGAAAGGCAAAAATAAACTACAGGCTTAATTTTGTCGTCGTCAATTGTCATGAATTTCTTCCTTTTTTTTAAATACATTTTACAATTTCATTATTACACTGGTTAATGCATGCATGGACGTACCCCCAAGATATGAATAAAATACAACTAAAAATTAACCAAAAAAATAAATTATATTGGCGTTCATGATGCATTAACCCACGTTTACAAATATAATTTACACTAATATAGGTACCTACATTAGATAGAAATAGCACAGTAGTCAGTACACAGATATAGTAATAGATCGGTCATGACAATAATTGAACAATGTCAAAAACGCTAAAAGGAAAAAAAAATATTAAGTAATTATACTAAAGTGTCAAAAAAAAAATATAATGTGGACCTAGCCCATACCTAGCCATTTGAATGTCATATTATGTTTTTTCATATGCGTTCAATTTTAAAGCTTTGGTGCTGTGCGCAGGAGTGATTCCAAATATCCTTATCATTTAAATAGTCCGTCACTTTGTACTTTGTGGTAGCCTCTAGAAATCAATACACGTCTAACGGAAGGCTTAAATTGGATTTCAGGAAGATTTATTAATTCAGAAGGAAGCTTATAGAATTTAATGCAGTTACCCATAAATGAATTACTTGTCTTGCTGAGTCTAAACTTTGGAACTGCAAGTTTGTTTTTGTGCCTTGTATTTATACAATGTATGTCACTGATTTTTATAAAGCTATCTAGATTTATGCGGACATACATTATGTTTTGGAATATGTATTCAGCTGAAAAGGTTAGTCTATACTCTATACTAATATTATAAAGAGGAAAGATTTGATTGTTTGTTTGTAATGGCAAAACTCAAAAATTACTGGACCGATTTTGAAAATTCTTTCATTAATAGGAAGCTACATAACTCCTGAGTGCTATAGGCTACTTTTTATACCGGATAAACTTTTTCACGCTAGCGGAGCCGCGAGTAGAAGTCTAGTATATTAATATATCTAAAAAGGTCTCGAAGAGAGTCGCGAGATCGCAAATCATAAGTAGTGCGATATTATGTGCAGAATGGTCGGTGATGATACTATACCATATTCAACACACACATCACGCCTTTATCCTGGAAGGAGTAGGGAGAGATGCAACCAGGGTAATTATTTTTCACCATGTGTGGTAAAAAAACAGAGCTTACTTACTGAACAGGAATGTGCTCGTCGTCCACCATGTACGTGTAAGCTGATATTTCGATTCTCACCACTTCTGTTTCTTTTATGGACTCCCATTTCTGGACTTCTTTGTCTTTGAACTCGGTTGTACCTGAAATGATAAGCCTCACTTATTTATACTAGAACACGCTGGATGCAGGCCGCTTTTGACAGGTCCGTCTGGAAATCTATAGGATAGGCCTATGTTCAGCAGTGGACATCATTTCATTATGATGATGAATTAATTATACTCTTTCTCCTCTAACTACTAAAGTAGTAGTAACGTACAAGCAGTCAGAAATAATGCCAGGGGACACCTTAAAGGGGTCCTTGGATACAGAGGGACTACAGCATCTACCAACTTTCCGAGATATTTAGACCCAGAATGATGACGGATATTATTTCATTCATTTTATGTCGGATTTCCGAGAATAAAAGGAGTCTGCTTATCTTCTCTCTCCCTGTTCCTGTCCCGGGCTGGGATTATATCTGTTAGCTGGATTTCTATCACAGAAAAAAATGGAGATAAATTTACCACGGTCCTCAAAAACATACTTACCACCAATACACCAATGCATACAAAGACTGTGGATAAAGAGGTCTTAGAATTCATTCTTAGGTATGACAGCTTGGGTAGCATTTTCTATCTAGATTTATCTGGAACTGGTTTCCTAAAAGTAGTTTGACGACCGGTAAATCTAAGCGAAATCCTTCTAAAATATTATCAACATCATTATCAGCCACATGAAGTCCACAAAGTATTTTATTTTTCATCACCATCATCATCGTCAGCCCGTTGCAGTCCACTACTGGACAAAAGCCTCTCCCAAGATACGCCACAGAGCCCGGTCTGCTGCTTTATGCATCCAGTCGCTGCCGGCCCTCTTGTGCAAGTCGTCCCGCTATCTGGCCAGATTTTATTTTTATTAAGAAAAAATGACACGCTTATCTCAAATTGGAATGCGTAATCACATAGGGAAATCCTCTCGAAATCCAGTCAAGATTCTACTGAAAGAATAGATTTAAACCTTAATTCTGTACCTGTATTGTTCACTTTTGACAAAGGCAGTAAGAAATCTTGATCATTATCATTATTCCTCACTTCGACACACGCTATCGTGTTGATGTTTTCTTCGTCAGACATCGGGAACATCTGGGAACAAATCGTAACATATCATTACGCTGTTTCTTTTTTATTAAGCCTCATGCTAATTATAGAAGATGATCAGAAAAGCAGGAATCGATGGCTCTTTTTTTACACGCTCTTCAAAGTGAACCCACTGCACCTGATGGTTGGCTGAGAGGTTCAGGTAGTGTCGATTGATAGGTAATGATTATCCGTCAGCCGACGCGATTATGCCGCCCAGTTTGAACCGGATAAACACAGGCTGACCCCGGAACGCGGTACACATGACGGGTTTAAACACCTTGTATACGATGATCGCTATCCGGGCGGATATAAAGTATCCTACCACCAGCATCATTTACATGCACCAATTTTCGTTCCACGCGTGCGTGTATTTTTAAAGGACATAAAAATATGGTCAGTTGGACAATCCGTAATGAAAATCAAAGCCTTTTGGTAGATACAGCCACGTTCGAGGAAAAATGACATCATGTAAACAGTCGTAGTGGGCGATAAAGTTGTTAAAGCGATTCTTGTATCACATAATCGCATGCGAGTTTTTATTGATCACCTGCATCTGGACAGTATGATTCAATATTTTCAAATTATTGCTAACCATCATTACTTCGTCTAAAAGGGGCTTCTTTCTATAAAAATACTAACTGATATTCACTTGGATGTAGCAAGTGAGACTTTGCACAAAGCACATAAAGTATATTCTTACATAATATACTGTATTGTTCTTATCAGCAGAAGTTCCGTAATAATACTTCCTCTCGACCCCATCGTAGTAATCTCTGCGGTATCGGTTGAGACTCTTACTGGACCTGTAGAATTTCAGTGCTATTATTATCATGCGTATATTTCGAGAGGGAGACAGAGATGGATGGATGGAGATGCCTTGCAGTCAGCGGCTTGGCTATGCCCTCCCATACCATTCTGTTTTATTACTGCCCACTGTTGAGCACGGGCCTGCTCTACTACTGAAAGGGTTTAGGCCTTAGTCCACCATATTGGCCTAGTGCGGGTTAGTTGTTCGAAATTCTTATAGAGAACTTCTCAGGCATGCAGGTTACCTCACGAACCTGTAGACATCATGTCGGCAGTCCGTTACACTCCCAACTAGGCTTTCTCTGCCATTGGCTGTGCCCTCAGCATTGCTTAAAGTCCACGAGTGAAGGCGCTGCTTACCATCAGGTGAAACGCTTGCTCGTTGACTCACTAAGTAAATAAAAAAAGATGGCAGTAATCACATACTGGTGGTAGGTCTCTCGTATGCGAGTAGCCACCTGGGTAGGTATCACCGCATTGTGTATTGCTACCGCCAAGCAGCAGTGTGCATGCACTGTTGTGTTCCGGTTTGAAGGACATTGTAGCCAGCGTAATTACTGGGCATTATGAGACTTAACATCTTGTTTCAGGGTGACGAGTGCAGTGGATTGCCATGCAGTACTTTGTTATTCAAAGTTATGTGCGGCATTCCTACCGTTTATGGGCGGTCATATCGCTTAGCATCAGGCGAACGGCAAGCTTTTCTCGTCATTTAACTGAAATAAAAAAATAATGAAAAAACTTACAGTTCGCTAGATATATCAAATGATTAGCGCTGTAATCACTTTTAATATAAGTGGGTACTAAGTATTATAAATTCATATTTAAGCTAATCGTCGTATTTTGAATGGAGTATTGTATTCCCTGCAGTGTAAACTTAGATTTCAACCCACAATATTGCAAAAGAATTTCGGATCCGACTTTACTACTGTACGGTGACTTTTATTTTAAGAAATAATATTATTGTCTATAAGCAATTAGACGGAGCTAGTTTTTTGCCCACGTGCCATTTTTAGGACGTAAGACAGCTGCTCCTAAACGCAATGGCGAGGCAATTCTTGTCCGCGTTGACAGGTGAGACTCGCCTCAAGAAACTTGCTGCAAGAAAGTCGCTGAGTCTAATTGAGGTGTAACCCTGTAACATTAAATACGTGATCATTTATCATGAAGCCAATATGCATGAATTAAATAATACGTGCCATATCTCAAACGTGGCCTTCAATCCGCTCTTCAGATTCAGTTCTTCGCCCTTCAGGTAATACTCCGCAGGCCAGTGGATTCCCTCATCCTCCAAGACGTCGCTGTAGTCTATAACATTGTACACCATACCTTAATATTACAAAAAAGTATCTATCCACACGTAATCTAACGCCTTTTTAAATCCCGAAGGTGTAGGCAGAGACGTAACTAGTGCACTCACTTTTCGCCGCATATATTCCGTCCCAAGATATGATAGGGGCGAGCCTATCCCCTTATACGCCAATAACCCATATCGCCTGAGTAGAAAAGTCCAATATCACTTTGCCCGACCCGGGATTCGAACCGAATCTGACAGAGCGGTGGTTACACAAGCAGTACAACTACGCTACTGAGGCAATAATTTTTTTTTTAATTATTACCTTGTATTTAGAGTGATTGACTTATTTGAAAGCTACAATCCTACTAATATTATAAATGCGAAAGTTTGTAAGTATGGATGTATGGATGTTTGTTACTCTTTCACGCAAAAACTACTGAACGGATTTCGATTAATTTGCCACACGGGTAGATCATGTCCTGGATTAATACTTAGGCTACTTTTTTTCCCGGGAAAATATAAAGCGGGACTTTTTCCCGGGAAAACTTTTTAACGCAGGCGGAGCCGCGGGCAAAAGCTAGTTATGTTATATTATCTTTCTGTAGATATGGCATTGTTGGATTTTAAAGAAGAGAATCGAACACTGATTTTACCCTCCATACTGTATATAAAAAACCGCACTTACCCACTGAATAACAGCCACAATGACAGACACCCACAAATAAAATTAGTAGAGCTGGTAGGTAAGCCATTATACCTACCACCGAAATTTACCAACGACACTATAATGAGGCAAATTAATATCAACCACAGCCTATTTATAGGAAATCAATTGAATAGGGCGAGTGCACAATGCTACCAGAAAATTTTAAAGGTGAATTGAACATTTGAACTTTATTTGGCCTCTCATCGAAAATCAGCGTTGCAGTACTACTCAGGTCGTACTGTAGCATCCAGCTGAATGAGAGGTTCCTTTGCTGGTCTTAATTGTAGTTTTAGTCTAAGGTAATATATATAATATATATATATATATATATTTGTGTATTTAAAATTGTGCCAGCAATAAATTCTTTCTTTCTTTCTATTTTGCCCATATAAAAGCATTCGCTGTGTTTCAGATTGACGTACAAATGTTTTGGAATATATACTAACCCTCCCTGGCTTTGCAAATAGAAAGGCTCAGGAGGAATTTGGGAATGGAGAAGAGATTTTTTAAGTGGTGAAGGCAAACTACATACGTTCACACATGTCCTAGTTCGAACATTAATAATATAGCTTGTAAGGATGCATGTTTTGGATTACTATCTAGCCCTAGATTACTTAATTCTAATGTTGTGAACTGTAATGATTGTAATCTGTTATGCATCATAAATAAAAAAAATAGCATCACCCCTTTTTCCCTTTTGGCGGGTGGACAGAGGTGTATCACATCCACATTTCGCTAGCTATGTTAAGTCCCATGTAATAGAGGCGGGCCTATTGCCATTTACCGAACACATTTCCAGATTCCGGGCTGATATTGAGTAGAAAAATCCAATATCACTTTGTCCGACCCGGGTTCGAACGCGAGACCTCAGCACTGCAGTCGTACTGTAATACAAATACGACACTGAGGCAGTCTAGCAAGCAGAAGACAAACTAGCAAGTGGGGTTATCTAATGGCGAGTAATCGCTTCAGCCAATAAACCCAAACCAATCGTCGCATCAATGAAGCGATGGCGGCCTAAGGTTTCTATGAGACAAGGAGTAGAAATGATTGCGCGTTTCTTAAATTATAACTCTACGGCTAAGAGCTGTGACTGGCCAGACGAATTGGCAGAGATGATAATTGGGCATCCATTTCTCCGTCTCATGATTCGACCTAGACCTATCATAGGTGGCGAGATCGGCATATCGGGCACAAATTCCAGACTCCGGGCTAATACTGAGGTGAAAAACGGCAGTCGTACAAATACAACTAGGCCACCGAGGCAGTCAGTACTCAGCAGTGAAAATTTGGTGGAAGTTTAAGTAACGAAAATCGCAGAGGTCGTAGATACATTTTAACAATCGTTAACGCAAACGTTACGTATTAATTTCATATCAATCAGCCTGTCGTCATCCACTGCTGAACGTAGGCCTCCCCAAGTGAGCGTCAACCATCCCGGTTCCCCCCCCGAGGCAATTCTTGTGCGTTGGGTCTTCACACCCAATGCACGCCCATGCGCGGGGGGACATTAGTCGCAGGCCGAGGCACACAGTTCAGTGTGTATACCTCTTGGTTGAAAAAAAAAAACACATTGAGGCCTAAAAGGGCCCGCGAACATTTCCTGGCACCCTTTTCATTTCCACCCATCCTGAGAACCTTTCCCCATTCCCCCACTTTTCCTTCCATCTTCCTCTCCCACTTCCTTCCCAGGCCCCTGCAGTCGTCAAGCCGGGGGACTCCAGTATCCCATTCGCAGGTTTCCCCCGGTGTTGACTGCAGGACCGCCTACCTAAAAAAAAAAAAACCATCCCGGTTTCGAGCAGTCCGCATTCATCCGATACCAACCGCCTTTTTCAAGTCGTCGCGTCGGTCCATCGTACATCGTGTACGTTATGTATGAAAATGCCATATCTTATCAAATATCAATATAATTATCTATATAATATCTCATTCTAATACTTAGCGTTAACCTGGCATCCTAAACGGATTTCGATGGTATTTTGAGAAACTCTGTGTCCTGGATAAAAGTACCCTGCAGTGTGTGCAGCCCGATTTGTCAATGTCGTATAGGCTGGTCTATGGGCGGCATCATATTGCAGACAGGCACCTTTATGCTCCTAAAATAGGTACGCGCACGCAGGACATGCGGGGCGGCACAAATTGAGTGGCCTGAGGTTAGGCATGGAGAACAGCAAAGTCACCATACTGGTTTTGGTGGATTTTTCAAACGCGTTCAATACCGTCAGTCACGACATTCTTTTAGCTATCCTTTCCCATCTTTTGATCTCTCCCGCGGGACTGGATTGGTTCTCATCATATCTTCAGGGACGCCAGCAGGCGGTGCGTATCAACGACTCCACGTCAAACTGGTGCAATACCGACTCTGGTGTCCCTCAAGGCGGTATACTTTCTCCATTGTTATTTTCTATCTTCATAAACCTCATAACACTTAATCTTCAATGTGCGTATCATCTGTATGCTGATGATTTGCAGTTATATTCACAAGCTGGCATTGACTGTGTACCCACTGCTGTGGACAGGGTTAATAGGGACCTGGATCATATTAAAAGTTGGTCAGAAAGTTTCGGCTTATCTGTGAACCCCATGAAATGCCAGGCTATAATTATAGGCAGTCCGAGGCTTAGTAGGTTGGATATTTCATATATCCCTCCCGTTATTTTTGATGGCTCTGTCATTCCTTGGTGTTCATCCGTTAAGAACCTCGGGCTCCAAATCGACGCCACTCTGAGCTGGCGACCCCAGGTGACCTCTGTCAGTCAGAAAGTCATCGGTACTCTTCGCTCTCTGTATCGCCTGAAGAATTGCCTTCCGTCCAAAACCAAGACTATGCTTGTGCAAGCCTTAATCCTCCCGGTTATTGACTATGGTGATGTGTGCTACTTTGATCTGAATGCAGATTTACTCAACAAACTCGACCGTCTTCTTAATAACTGCATTCGATTCGTTTATAATCTTCGCAAGTTTGATCACATCTCTTCTTACCGATCGCAGTTAAAATGGCTTCCCATCCGTCAACGCCGTTCGTTGCGTGCGCTCACTACCGTCTTTTCTATTCTTACCTCTCCTGCCCTCCTTCTTATCTGTCTTCCAAATTTATTTACCGTTGTGATACTCATGATAGAAACTTGCGTTCGTCTAGCAATCTCCTTCTTAAGTGTCCTCCCAATAGCTCTGATTTCCTTCACTCTTCCTTCGCTATCCAATCCATCCTGCTCTGGAACGCACTCCCGCTCGAAATCAGGTCGTGTACAACACGGGTGGCATTTAAAATGAGAGTTCGGCAACACACACACACACAGCTGAACTGACAGACAAATCGAACTCGAACGAAAAAGCCGCGACCCTAACTAGTCAATAAACGTCCTGTGTAAGGCTCGGCAGATTCTCCTCATTAGCTTATTCGTATACGTATTTATTTATGTATGTAATTGTTTATGTATATATTTTAAATAACTATTTATGTACACAGTTATATATGTAGCATATGTAAGTATACATATATTATGTTTAATATTTATCATTGTATATTAATTCTCATATTTATTTTTTATTATTTATAATATACATCTGGCTCCGTCTCTCTGCACCAACTCTGGTCGACTGGGAGAAAATGCCCATAGGTATTAGGTCCGCCTGTACTTTATTTTTTGTACAAAGTGTAAAATTAATAAATAAATAAATAAATATACTTAAGGGAAATATAAATTGGACACTTTTATTCTTTTTTACCGTGAAAGGTATATAGCGTGAGAGGGCTATCAACATCTAGGACTTCCGCTTAAATTATAACAACAAATAATATGTATGTACAAATCCTAAAAAATATTTTGATAAAGTTTTATTTATCATCAAAGTTAAATTTTAATAACGTGTTCATTAATTTGATTCACATTTTAATATAGTATTATGTTGATTAGAATTAACTTGATAAGGTAAATCATGTTACAATAATTATGGTATGTATGGCAATTTATTTATCAATATTAGTATAGGGGATTTGCGGTTTTGAATTTGTTTATCTATTTTGCTATATCTTCAAAAAGCCTAAATAAAATTCACAAAAACTTACAGCTACGTAGTTCAGGGTCCTTCAATCGGAGCGTCAAGAAGCAATTAGGGAGACCGGCATAACTGTGCCGATCATCCAGGGATGTACGTATCGCTTGCCGTTCGACATTTTTTTCAACAACCGACAAAGAACCAAAGTCACGGACATAGCACACAGGATTAGTAAGCTGAAGTGGCAGTGGGCTGGTTATACCTGTTGAAGAACCGATAACTGCTGGGGTAAACGAGTTTTTGAGTGGAGACCGCGAGTCGGCAAGCGTAGTGTAGAACGCCCTCCAGCTAGGTGGAGTGATGATTTGCGAAAGGTCGCCGGCAGAAACTGGATGCGACAAGCAGAAGACCGGGTAAAATGGCGCGTATTGGAAGAGGCCCATGTCCAGCAGTGGATTAAAATATAGGCTGATGATGTTCGACAGTTTTTGATCTTCACTTAAAATGAGGTTAAAAAAAACAATTGTTAGTCTATCATATTCCGAACAAGGTGGTCGTATCGATTATCGAGATATAATTATCTCTCGTAAATCGATGCACCATCTGGGCGCCTCTCTCACCATCTGGTATACTGGTGGTAGGTCTCTCATATGTAAGAGTCCGTCTGGGTGGGTACCACCGTAATGTCTATTTCTCCCGCCAAGCAGCAGTGTGCATGCACTGTTGTGTTTAGGATTGAAGGACATTGTAGCCAGTGTAACTATTAGACATAATGAGACTTAACATCTTATGTCTCAGGATGACGAGCGCAGTGGAATGCCACACAGTACTTTGTAACTCAAGGTGCTGGATGGTGTTACTACTGTTTATGGGCGGTCGTATCGCTTACCATGAGGTGAACGCCATGATCGTCTCGTCATTCAATGCCATAAAAAAACTAAAAGCTCTATCCAGTTGACTAGGTAATTTATTTTTTACATTTTAACGCCATCTCTAATTTATAGCACAAAGTGTTGGCTTAGGTAGGGCCACCACACAGCAAATATTAACCATCGTGAGGTGAAAATTTAAAGGTAATAGTTGTGTTATACATTATTTTATATGTTACTAAATGCCAATGAAAATATCCTTGAGTATCTACCAAAAGGTTGATAAAATTAACTTAACGTAAAACAAAATAAAGTTTTAGAAAATACGAAAAGAATCCAAGTTCACTACATCGAAGCATACGCCATCTCCCGACGTTTTCTTGAACTTTTTTAAAAATAATATGGCATTGAAATTAAACTATTATAACGGATTTTATCGCGGTTTTTATTTAATTTTTAATTTTTCTCCCGACGTTTCGAAGGCTTTGCAGCACTTCGTGGTCACGGGGCGGACTGAGGTGTTGGTCTAGCATTCGCGTAAACATAAGGCATCATTATAATATTATGGCATATTTGCTTGACTCGTCAACGCCCGCGGCGGACACTGGCGCGGCGTCCGGGTATATAGGGCAACCACTTATATATCTATATATAAGCGGGCGTTGACGGTAATTGTTATTTTGTAGTTAGCGTCTACCTAAAAATGATAAAATGAGGAAATTAATTCCATTTTTTTTATATTTTTATCGCACTATTCTTATTACAACGCCATCTTTTGTCATTTTCCGAAACTTATATGTTTAGATAGCTTTTTGGATGAGCTATTCGCTTGCCTCATATACGAAGCCTTGTAGGTAAGGTGGTTCTGTCTGGATAGATAATATCACTTTTGTGTTTATTACAAGTACAAGTTTGCAATAACTTGTGTTTTGATTTAGAGGATATCAGAATTTTCTGCCAATGGTACCTACTTACTTCAAGTTAGCCTTTTCAATTTAGTAACAGTGTATAAGGACTGAGGACCGTGAGATCCCGGGTTTGGATTAGTCCGGAAAATTTTAAGTAGGTGTTTTAACACTATTTGAATGGAATATCTTCCAGATGGTTTGAAATCAGTCAGATGGTTGTAAAAACCAGAACAAATTCGTTCTGAACAGCAAAATGAGTTACCAACATAGGTACAACATCAAAATATAAAGCGCATAACTTTTTACATTTTCTATAGTTTTATTAAATAATATAAATTAATTAAATTTTACTATAAACGCGAGGGTAACTCAGTTTGTCTGTACTCTTTTACAACTAAACCACTGAACTGATAATTTGGTACAGAGATAATTTAAACCCTAAAAACACATCTAAACCCCATTATAAAAAACAAACTGAATCCCACACGAAGCCGTGTTTACACCTAGTATGTAAAGAAACATTCAATTTAGTTTAAGTACTAAAATATGCAAACAGAAAACCATTAAAAGCAGAAAATTCTAGAGTCAAGTCGGGATCGTTTTTATCTGCCTTTCAAGTGTAGTAGAGTCTATTCCAACTGTAATTTTAAGTTATTTTCTGCTCAAGTTGTTATTAAGCCATGTTGCACTAGGCTTATAGAAAGCGACTGGCTTCGATATGCTATTTTATATTATATTTGCCAAAAGTATATGAATATTAAATAAGTAGTTTTAGTCCTTGAATAAAAAATATGTGTGCTATTTGAAAATAACACCTCAGTCACCCGAGATCGAGTGCCCTACATGGTGTTAGGTTCGATGCAGTTCTTACGGCGGATATGCTCGGTTAAATGGGAGAATTATATAAGTTAGAGTTTTTTGTTAATGATAAATATATTTTCATTCGTTCATAATATCTGAAGCTACTAATCTGATTCTGTTTTTTTATTGATAGAAAACTTTATCATCGAATGCTATGCTGTTTTTTTTAAATAAAGGATAACAAACAGTACTCTATATAGGTAGTAGGTACATAATACTTAATCTAATAGATGCTCCCTACTTTTTATACGATGCAGACAGAACTACGAAAATTGAGCGCTTCGCCGACAGCTTTTCTATACTAGGACAGCGTCCCAAACAATAGAACAAAAAATCAACCCACTCCGCATAAATATTCTGATAAAATGTAAAACGTTTAATAACTGGAGCGACTCTGGAAACGCTGCCCAGCGATAACAACTTTCAATACAAAAATATTAAAAGTAAACGCGAACTGATTTTTTGCAACCGTTTCATAAGTTTTTAATTTTATTCCAACTTGCGAATTGAATTAATTTATGTTTCGTTATAAACATAGACGAATATTAAGCAATTACTTCAAATAAGATATTTCAAATGTTCTACCCTGTTGTCCTTCATAAATACGCAAGGACAGTGGCAGTATTAGTCAACGCGACTCTCCGGACGGCTGATGTTCGCGCGAGTCCTTTTTTCTTTGAACTCTATCGACGTCAGGAACGAAAAATAAAAAAGTTTGCTGATTATAATGATTTTATTAGGTAAGATGCTTAAGATGCGAGGGTAAACAGGTAACGTAAAAAAAAGTGCGAGCCGTGTTTTGCGCGAGGAGCCTTAGACCAACGACCTAAATGACTCAGAGAGCCTCGTGCAGTCCAGCTGAGGACCTTTTTTACATCTGCGTGGTAATCCATGCATCTTCCATGCGAAATTATTGTTGCTCTCGCCCGGGGCCTCGCGCTGGATAAGTTTGCCACTGTACTTGAGACAGTGTGATGCTGATTTGATATTATAGAGGCTTAAGGTCAGTGAAAGAGGTAGGTTGTGTACATACACAACCTATACATATACAATACCTACAGACTACATAGTCTGTAGGTATTGATTTATCAACTATGTGTTGCTTGCGGCTTCACTCGCTTGATAAGCCTTTCCCGCTGCAAAAGTCCGTAAAACACAATACGACGCCAGCGCCATCTACTTAAAGAATCAGATAAAAAATATCCATTATTTCCAATGGGGGCACATTACCGGCATAAACACCAAATTTTAAATCTTGAGCTGTGAAAGTTGGAAATGAACTGACTCTACAAACGCCTGAATAGATCTTCATAAATTATAGGTTCTCGATCACATAAGCTTTCAAACCAAATAAAAAACGCGACAAAATCGGTCCATTCGTTTGAGAGCTACGATGCCACAGACAAACAGATACACGCCCTAATTTATATCACCCCTCTTTTTCTGTCGGAGGTTAAAAGTACCCTGTGTGTTAATCTAGTACCTGACCTACTCTTGTGCGAAATTTCATCTAAATGCGTTTATTTTTTTCTGCGTTTACTTCTAACAAACTTCCAAACATTTGCACAAATTTTCGCATTTATAATATTATAGTAGTGACAAACTAATATGGCCGGTATGACGTGACACGGTTTTGATTTTTTTAGGTAGACGTTCTCACAGAGCTATCGCTTCGGGAGAAAAATTGAATTGTCATACCGGCCAGCTTAGTTTGTCCGAACTATGGCTCGCCCTCTATCACAGCATGGGTCACACATGGCGAAAAGTGAGTGTCCTGATAGCACCTCTGCCTACCCCTTCCGAGATAAAGACGTGATGTGTGTATTGTTTTCTAAACTATTATCGGTTTGTATGTAGTTCAGTTTTCTCCAGTTACTGTTGACGTTAGTAAGAAGACATTATGTCAATAGAGAAAGAAGTAAGAAGTAAGATAACCATTATGGGGCTTGCCATATTGTCGCAGGGTCATGAGCGCAGTAGAGTGCCACGCAGTATCTTGTATCTCAAAGGGCTGTATGGTATTGCTAGTTTTTTCTGTGTATGGAAGGTCATATCGCTTATCATCAAGCGAGCGGCATCACCGTCATTCAACTCCAATATTACTCTTACTAATGTTATAAAAAGTAAGCGATAGCCTAGTTGGGAATGGAATGGTCTGCCGAGCCAATGTCCGGAGGTTCAAAACCCAAGGCACACACCTCTGAATTTTCGAAGTTAAGTGTGTATTGTTTATCAATTATCGTTCGCTTTAACGGTGAAGGAAAACATCGTGAGGAAACCTGCATATCTGAGAAGTTCTCTATAAGAATTTCGAAGATTTGTGAAGTCTGCCAACCCGCGCTAGGCCAGCGTGGTGGACTAAGGCCTAGCCCCTCTCAGTAGTAGAGGAGGCCCGTGCTCAGCAGTGGGCAGTATATAATACAGGGCTGATTGCATTGCATTGCAATGTTATAAATGCAAAAGTGAAAATGTTTGTCTGTTTGTTAGAAGTAAACGAAGAAACAACTAAACAGATTTGTATAAAATTTGGCACACGTGTAGATCATGTCATGATCATGGATTAACACATAGACTACTACATTTATGTTTATTTGCTCTCATGGGAAATAATGGCTATTTTTAATCTGATTCTTTAAGTAAATGGCGCTGGCGTCGTACTGTGTTTAAGGGACTTATGTGTAGTAAAAAATAAAAAACGCTAACCATCAGCCTTACATCAGTTGTACAATAAAGCTAAAAGTTTATTCACAAAAGCTGCAATAAATAAAAAGCTTTGTCGCCTCCAATATAGACGTGAGCAGTTTCTAATCTGTCATCGCGTGGGCGTTAGCTTATTGCTCGTTCTAGAGCGAAATAAGGGCTTAACGGCTCCTAAAAGCAGACATTATTTGGTACACGGGACGTTTATTGACTAGTTAGGGTCGCGGCTACGCCCGTCGTGTAATCTCGCGGTTTCGAGTAGTCCTTTCTCGGTATTAAAATACAGTACCTACTCAGGGATGTATCAGAAGTTAATTACTATTAGAATTTTCAGCACCGAGTAGTTAGTTGGCCACGATCAAAAAAAGAAAAAGGAATCTTCTTCATCGTATTATAACTAATGAAAAGTCAAATTCAAAGTAGTATTACTGTCTCGGTGGGTTAATTGTATTACGGTACGATTGCAATGCTGAGGTCTCGGGTTCGGTCCCCGGGTCGGGCAGTGATATTGTGTTTGTGTGTGCCCGATAAGAGGATAGGCTCGCCCCCTATCATATCGTGGGACGGAATACGCACGGCGAAAGTGGGTGCACTAGTTGCGCCTCTGCTTACCCCTTCGGGGATAAATGTCGTGAGTGTGTGTGCGTGTGTGTGAGTAGTATTATTTCGATGTCTAAGGCTCAACTTACACTGGCGAAGATAAATTGTTAATTAAATAATAAATAGTAAAATTCAGTTTTTGCTTGCGGGACAAAGAAATCAATAAAATTTTTCGTTGCGTTTTCATTTGACGACAGTTATTTACTTAAAAACCCGTTTTATTTTTGCGTTTACTTCATTTTTATGAGCGAGAGATATGTGTCTTACTTTGGAATCAAACGTGGCATTTCACGGTACTAGGGCTTCCAATCCCGCGGCCTATCTTGAATCTCGGTATTGGCGGGACCGAAAATTTTCAATCCCGCGGGATTCCGTTATTTGCGGGATCCTGCATACAAGGAAGGTATAAGCAGAAAAACAATAAATATATGAACATAACTTCACTTTTATTTCAGTTTTATTATTAGCATGTATATCAATCAAGTTGCTCTTTAAACCCCTCATAGTAGCCCAGGTAAATGTGTCATGTTACGGGTTCAGCCTTATACCCGGTTGCTAGGGATAATTTTATCTTTTGTCAGTCGATAGGTACTCTAGACGCTACTCCGCTTACCACCAGGTGCAGTGGAGCCAGTAGAAAAAAAAATAGAGATCAAATCATTTATTTATAAATCAATGGATCAAATACAGAAAAAATAAACAGTTGACCTTTGATTAATTATATACCTAGATAGAGTGACGCGCTGCAATGAAACTTAAACAAACAGGCCAACTTTTCTTAAGCTAGTATGTGTGACAGCTGTGTCATACGCTGTCGCTGCATCATCTTGCGTATCCTTGTGTGCGTGCATAATGATATCAGTTATTGTAAGGTTTCTATTATAACAGGGAGAAAATTATATCCATGAAAAACAAGAATGAATTCACTCGGTCATTTAGTGGGGAACGTTTCGCCTCTATTTTTTTCGACGCGTTTGAAATGTTCAGTATCTATCTAGGTAGGTATAATATAATTAATCAAAGCAATTGACATACAATAGAAACAAAAACCATTTTGAACTGAATGTTTACAAAACTAATTAAGACTTTGATTACTAGAGTCAGCATTCAGTTGAAAAGGCTTGCAAAGAAAACATAACGTGTCTAATGTGCCGTTTCCAATATGCCAAATCAATCCCGCAATCCCGCGGGATCCCACGCCGGTAATCCCGCAACAAGCGGGATTGGAAGCTCTACACGGTACTAACCTACATATAGTACAATTGTTACATTAATATAGTGTTAAGTGTTCACCAATTCAATTTTAGCACTTTGATGCTTCCCATTAACAGTAAAGGGGATATGCAGAAGGTAACTAGATTTTCAAGATATAAGCCGCTCCTTGGGATCGAAGCAATGTAACACTAATGGAACTACGTGTGCTATGAATTAATTTAATAGGTTTCCAGAGACCTCCATAAATGTGCTGCTGGCGCCAGTTGGTGTCAGCGGTTTGTCTGTTTCTGCCTCTAAGCCTTATCGTGTAGGGAAATATGTAGAATACTGGTCATTGAGACTTCAGAATTAAAGTAAGGTGACACTTTGTTGTAGTTGGTACTTATCACTCAAGTAAATAGTTTTTCTTATTTTTCAGTTGTCAGAAAAATATTTCGTCTTTAATAGACTGTTTGCCGCATTGGAAGTTGGATCGTTAGGTTCTATCGGCAATAATATTTGAACAAATTAATAATCCCTTTAATCTCTCAATTCCAAAGTTATAGGGTCTAGTCATTATTCAATAACTACCTCCAAATAAATCCAATTCCCAAATACCCGTCATTGTCAAACTGTTCAGACATTGTAGATTACGGCCTAATTGTCTGATATATCAATATGTCTAAAGGCATATCGTTTATTCCACAATGTCTAACCTAACCCAATTTCCCTCCACGTCCCGGCAGGGAGCGGGAGGGGTCCCATTCAGATCGCGTTGAGCGCGCCCCGCCGCCACACGCGCGTTGATTTGCCGCGCAAAATGTCATACAATTTTTAAACCCGTGCACCTGTCATTGGAAGAAAATGCCGAAATATAATCATTTGCTGGCGTTTTTGTTCGCCGTCTGCTTGGTTGCGGGTAAGTTATAGTTGTAATTATTTTATTTAATAATTTACCTTTTGTGATTGTGAACATTCATTTTGTTTTTTTAGGTAATTCGAATTTTGAATTTTTGTTTTAGATTGTAAATTAATTAAATTATTTTTAAAATAATAGCGTGCATGCGGCCAGTATAATAATCATTTTTTTTACTTGAGTAACGGAGATTTATAATCTATAAATCAATAGACAATGAAATGCGTGACCTTTTAAAATTAATTGCGTCTAGAGCAGCCAATAAATACTAGAATATCTAGACCCTATAAATGCTATGAATAATAAACCACTCGAAAGTTCTACGACTAGATAGATGAGATACAATTTGTAAGATCAGGAAAACTAATATAAACCCGTCTTTGTGTCTGTCGGTGGATATATTCGGTAACATTTATTTCGCCATTCATTGTTTCTTTTCCCGCCCATTTGATGTTTTTCTTTTTGTCTATTATAGCGTGTCCATAGATAAAAAAGGTTTTTATCGAATGGAAATATTCTGACTGCCTCGGTGGCGTAGTTGTATTACGGTACGACTGCAAGGCTGAGGCCTCGGGTTCAATCCCCGGGTCGGGCAAAGTGATATTGGATTTTTCTATTCAGTATCAGCCCGGAGTCTGGAATTTGTGCCCGATATGGCGATAGGCTCGCCCCCTATCACATCATGGGACGGAATACGCTTGGCGAAAAGTGGGTGCACTAGTTGCGCCTCTGCCTACCCCTTCGGGGATAAAAGGCGTGAGCATGCGTTATGCGTCATGCGGAAATATTTGATGTAATCGTAATTTGAAATTAAAGTAATTTTAGTGGTTAAATACAAATATTTCGAGATAAATTACCTTCGAACGGTATTTTATTTATTATTTAAAAATTTATCTATATTCGTTTCAATATCGTTCATGTGGTATAGGGTCGGGTCTTTTGAGGTAAGTAAGTCTCTAAAGATCTTTATAAAATTGAAAAAAAACAGCGAATAACCTCGTTTTTTACTCACTACACGAGCTGGATCTGAACTATTATAAACTTTTTTCTGATAAACATAGGAACAAAAATAAAATATTATACACTGTCATAACTGAACCCTACGTTAATGGGTTTTATATTTACTTATTTATAAACACTAATACGAAATACACAACGACATATATAAAAAGCTAGGTAGTGTCCAAAAAGAATTCGAACCACCAGTGGTTTTGAATTCCATGCCTTTGCGATATCGAACACAGATTTCTTCCAGAGTAGGTTTTTCCGAGCGAAAACTTTCACAAAGGATTGTTTGAAGTTATGACCTCTGTTCAGAGCTGTATGCCGTTTGACCAAAGAGGCTATTAGTTCTCTATTTTTAATTTAATCGGTGTAATATTTTACTTGGTTGAATTTGTTTCTTGTCCTAGTTTGATTTGCGTCTAGATTAGTTTTATTTGTTATATTTTGATTGCCAGACTAGTTTTGTGTATTAAATCTTATAGGGTTTACTTTATGGTTTATTATTGTCCGATTGTCGTGAATTAAGTTACTCATTCTCACGTTAGTATTTCTCTTTGTTTTGATTAATAATACCAAATACAATCGATACAATAGGGTAGTTGATTACATTTTTTAAATACATTTATCAAAAATGTATGTCATCTAAAATCTAACGGAAAAAGAATTTCCAAAATTGGCGCAATAATAAGTAAATTATTAAGCTTTGAAATTTGGTAGTGGGGTAATTGTCAAATTACAGTAATATCAGACTGTGACGTCACCGAGTGTCATCGGCCATGACACTGCGTGCGTGCGAAAGAGATAGCGCGATATCCTCACCACACCCCCACTTTCGCTCAAGACAATATTTCAAACATGAATATCTGCTTTATTTTTCAATCAATTTTGATGCTGATTTCACAGAGGAATTTCTTTTCCGTATCATTTTCTGTTACATATAAAATAATTTACAAAATAGAACATAGGAAACTATCCTATTTAAAGGTAGGTCTCCCGTATATGAGGATCCATCTGTTGTATTATAATTTGAAGGAAATCGTATCCAGTATAATTACTGGACATTACAAGACATATCTCAGGGTGACGAACACAGTGGAGTGCCCCGCAGTGTTTACTGATTCATAGTTCTGGATGTTGATGTTATTTTTAACGGGTGGTTGTAATTTCTTCGTCATCGAAAGCAGTACAACGTGAAGCCCAAAGGGAAGCCTAAAGGAAATGCCACCGACAAAAGATAAAAACATGCCCAGACGGTCGGTAAACACACGCTTCTCTCGAAGGACCCTAAATTTTACAAAGAAGGGAACACGTAGGCAAACTGTCCCACTGCTTAATGTTGCCAAAATACCAATATACGTGTAATAGTTAAAATAATATAGTACATGTAGTATGCCTTCTTTTGTCGTATTCGTGACCGGGAACTGAATAAGTAACACAAACCGCAAACATATCTGCATTGTCGCTTTCTTCACGCGTTGAACCGTGAACAATCGGCGATGCGAACACGTTCATCACGCTATAACTGTTAGGGTGACGGAAAACATATCTTAAATAATATCTTTGTGTATAAAATTATTTATGACTCAGCCTTATTTAGTCGGATCAATTATTGCTAGCAATAATTGTATGCAATTATTGAACCACGTCTTGACATGCGCAATGGCGAGAAAATTCTCACCCGCTTATACTGTATACGAGCTTTATGACAGACTAGGTGTCGGTTTCGTCCGTATAAAAAGCCTATCCCACTACAAAAGTCCCTAAAACATAGTACGATGCCAGCTCCATCTACTTATAGAATCAGATAAAAAATATCCATTGTTTCCCATGGGACTAAACTACCGGGATAAAAAGTAGCCTATATGTTAATCCAGGACATGATCTACCCTTGTGCCAAATTTCATCTAAATCCGTTTTGTTATTTCTGCGTTTAGGTACTTCTAACAAACGTCTCCAAACATTTTGACAAACGTTCGCATTTATAATCATAATATTATTAGGAAGTAAGATAAGATTTTCAAAAGACATTGCTAGCTGTTGTTATAAATAATTGCTCCAACTAATGATGCTTTATGCCAAGTCGATCTGACAAATATTATAAAGCAGACGTTGTCTTGACACATGCCGGCTTGTACTACGTAGAGCATTCTACGTACAGTCAGCCACATAAGTAGCTGAACAAACTCAAAATTTCAAATCGCATTTACGCGTTAAGGTTAATTGAAAATTTTTGTTTTTCTTTAATTAAAGTAAAGTGAATCCCTTTAATTGTGTTTTTGTGAAGAGAAAATAAAAATTAGTCAGAAAACAAAAGTATAGGCGTTTTGAAGTTTTGAATTTGTTCAGCTAATTGTGTGGCTGACTGTACACTACCTTTTACCATTTTAGATTTCAATAACAGCGTCATCTATAGGGCCAAAGCTACCCTATCGTACAAGCTGGTACCATCCAAACCTTACACAATGTTATTGAAATCGGTTAGGTGTTTTGAAATTATTGCGTACAAAAAAGAGTTTCATATAAAAATACCATCCAAATTACCAAGTCTCTCCGTTGATTTACCAAATAAACTTTTCCCCGGTAAATGGTAAATGGCTCGCCATTATTACATGGGACCTAACAGCTGGCGTAATATGTTACATTTCTGCCTACCCTTGAAAACGTGCTGCTATAGGTGTAAAATATATGTCAAACCTTCCACCATTTAGTCTCAAGCGTGAGACAAATTCTAAACTAGACTCTACGTTCTCGAGTCTCGACAATTTGAACTGTCATCTCGTCAGAAGCCATTGTACACCTAAGTGTGGACTCGGTTGAGTATTGTTCCCTTTGTGCTAACATTTTTATCTCCATTATGCGTGGCAATTTATCATGTGAGACCTCGCAGCTTTGTTTAAAAATGATGGACAAGGTCTGATGAAATAGGATAGTTTCCTATGTGTGATTTTGTACATTATTTTAGATGCAAAAGAAAATAATACGAAAAAGAAATACTTCTGTGAAATCAGCATCAAAAACAATCGAAAAATAAAACAGTCATTCAATTTTGAAATATTCTTGTGAACAAAAGTGGGGGCGTGGCGGGGATATCGCGCTATCTCTTTCACACGCAGGCAGCGTAATGGCCGACGGCGCTTGGTGACGTCACAACCTAGTATTGCTGTTATTTGACAGCCACCCCTTTCACCAAATTTCAAAGCTTTATAACTAACTTACTATTGAAATTGAAAATGACAATTTTGAAAATTTGTTTTCCATTAGGTTTTGGATAGCATACATTTTTCATATTGTATTTTAAAAAAAGTAGTCAACTGCCCTATTGAAGAGGAAGTCTTAAACCTATGCATATAATCAAACGGCAGAACCTAGTGTGTCTGTACATTTAAAAAAAACTATAAAAAAGAAAGAAGGTGACAAAAGAAGAGTAATAGAACACAAATCAGCAATTTTTAGAATTATTTTCTGTTTCTTTTGTTTATTAGTGCACATCTCCGAAACTACTGAACCGATTTGCATATAGTTTTTTCGGACGGACGGTAATTGCAATTTACTTTAAATATAGGCTCTGATAGATTTAAATCAACGCAGACGAAGTTGTGGGCACAGTCTTATTACATTATACAATATGCAAAGGAAATTCTGTATTCTGCCATTCGTCTGTCGCTAAGCGCTTTGTATTTCATGCAATATCAATAGCGGAACGCATGCGACTGCGGTGGCCAAGGGATCGGGAATTTCGGGACACTCCCGGAATATTGCTGATCCCGTGTACTGTAATTATTGTTAGCTGTCGTGAAATTCACTGCAATTTTGCGTATATTCTTATCTAATTACATTTTAATGTACTTAAATTTTCGAATACGTGTATAGATTTACATTTTTGTAATTTTTACAATGGGTATTAGAAGTTTAATAGCCAAGTCTAACATTTCAATAACTGTTCCAATCGATTCGAAGCGATCGCGAAAACTGAAACAATTAGTAATATTTTGCTACGTTTACAGTTGGTTTATTTTGATTTGTTAATTTTTGGGATCAATCCAAAAATAGTAATTAGGGTCTGTTATTGATTTCGCATACAAAAAAAACTTTTTATTCCTTTTTTGAATTAAACGCTTTGCGAATGTTTATATTACTAACGTACTTTGTTTTTTTTTACAGTCATTAAACTGGGTTTTATTTACGTTGAACATGCTATGTATACATAATTGGGGATAACCTAACTTCCTTATTCAATTATTCTCTAAAACTTGTTTGATATATTATATTGGTTGTATCCTGTTTCGTATACATTTAATATAAAAAAAATGAATTAAAAATATTTCTAATTTACCCGGTACTTTATACCGACAGTTAGGGAAACCATTGTCCCCCATTGGCCTACATAAGTTAGATGTACATAATTTATATTATACTTATCAGATTATAGTCATATTGCTTTACGGTAAAGAATAAAATTGTCCTGAAAATGCAAAGCCTGTATGTGGTAGCCCTACATACGCCCGTTGTACAGATTTCTGAGATGACGTCGCAACTCGCAAGACAATATTCTCTTGTTGGATCAAACATTCGACTCGGTTGAAGCCAATATTTGCCCTTAAACCGATCTTCATTGTATTGGTTGAAATTTGAAAGTTCTGTTATAAGCTTTTGTGAACACAGACTAACATAAATGGTTAAGATAAAATTATTAGGCACTAGCCTTTGCTTGCGGCTCCGCCCGCGTGAAAGGGTTTTTCTAGACGTCCCACTTTATATATTCGGGATGAAACGTAGCGTATATTCTTCCCAGGGTTTCAAATTATTTCCATACCAAATTTCATAGAAATCCGTTCGATAGTTTTTGAGTTTATCGAGTACTAGCCTTTGCCCGCGGCTCCGCCCGAGTGGAAATGTTTTTCCGGGATATAAAGTAGCCTATAGCACTCAGGAGTAATGTAGCTTCCTATTAGTGAAAGAATTTTCAAAATCGGTCCATTAGTTCCTAAGATTAGCGCGTTCAAACAAACAAACAAACAAACTCTTCAGCTTTATAATATTAATAATAAGTATAGATGTAGACAGACGCGGCTGGGGACTTTGTTTTATAATATGTACCTCGGTGGCGCAGTTGTATTACGGTGCGACTACAATGCTGAGGTCTCGAGTTCGATCCCCGGGTCGGGCAAAGTGGTATTGGATTTTCTAATCTGTATCAACTCGGACTCTGGAATTTGTGCCCGATATGGCGATAGGCTCGCCCCCTATCACATCATGGGACGGAATACGCACGGCGAAATTGGTTGCACTAGTTGCGCCTCTGCCTACCCCTCCGGGGATATAAGGCGTGAGTATGAGTATGCGTAAGGATTATAATATTATCCAGCATCTAAAGTGACGAACGCAGTGCAGTGCCACGCAGTTTGTAATACACAGTTCTGTGTGGTGCTACTACTGTTTATGGGCGGTCGTATCGCTTACCATTATTATTTTTATACAATAAAAATTTGTCACAAATACGTATAACAGTTCTCCTGAATTGTTGTGTTTTAAATTGTATAATTGATTAAAAAATCTATAACTTTTGAGATGTCGGATATCAACCATAATTGGAGCAGTGGACTTTGCCGAGTGTCATACCTAAAAATAAAATGAAATAATAAAAATAAAATTTCGTCTATCAACAGCATAATAAATTACAACCTTATTGATAATCAGTATAAATCAATAATTCATATAACTCAATTTAAAATTCGTGTTTATGATAAGGCCGTTATAATATAGGTCCATCATAGAAAAATTACCAATAATATGATAAATATTCCTATAGTAACCTTCCTTAACCGACTTATGAAATGAGAATTGATTGCTGATTCTCTTGGGGACCCTCGCATAACGTTCTTCGAAGTTTCCACGCAATCTAAGATATTGTGTGTCAGAGCACTATAATTCAATAATAAAATCACTTACGATACTTGGGTTATACTTTGACGTTACCTCAGAAATTGACGATTTTAGATTTCGGAGTAATTGGATATTTTGCAACTATTATACAAATGAGATATATTTAGAGACTATCAGTGCTAAGAAATTTTACTACCTACTTCATTGATGTATTAAAAAACCCCCACCTACTTAGTACTTATATTTGTTATGCAATTTTTGTAAGATTATTGGATATTTAAATGTTTGTATTTCAGATTCCTCAACGTACTTATTGAACATTATATGAGACAAAATATTTTTTTTGTCCTGTTTCTTTACTCTTACCTATCTAGGCATTTTTATTGAATTTAAATGACGAGACGAGTATACCGCTCGCCTGATGGTAAGCGATACGACCGCCAATAAACATAGCCCAGCCTTTGAATTACAAAGTACTGTGTGGCACTCCACTGCGCTCGTCACCCTGAGACATAAGATGCAAAGTCTCATAATGCCCAGTAATACATTGGCTACTATGTCCTTCAAACCGACATAGACATTGCGGTGTTACCTACCTGGACAGGCTCTCGTATACAAGACCATCAATCATTTCGTCATCCTGTTTAAAAAAAGTAAAATAAATGTCCGATTCACTTGGAGATAGATTCACATTCGTCAGAGCGACATATTCAGATTAAAAGTGAAAAGTGGCTTGCCAGCGCATCCGGAGCGCATACGATAAGCCGGCATCAGAGCATTGCGGACCGGCCACGCGCCGGAGATACTGTCCGATCTCTCGTTTATTCGACGAGTTGGAGTTGAAATTCCATTATTTATATATGCACTGGTGTTAGTCCGCATGAAATAGGGCCGTCTATGCCGTCTATGAGTCTATGACACATTTCTAAGTGTTTTTATCAAGTTGCCTGTGAAGCCGGTAAAAATACACTTTTGCAGGAAAATAATGATTTATCCGTGAAAACTGTCCACGTTCGTTTGTAGTATGAAATGTCGCAACATTTTATGAATTGAAATAACATTTTACATACGTTTTAGTAAAACGTTCAGAATTAAATTATACGACGAAATTATAACAGCTTAACTTGTTTTCACTGAAGTTATATGTGACGTGCATGACAATTCTGTCCAATTATAAGCGATATTGTGGACTTACCATCAGGTGCAGTGAAGCCTCGATAAAAAAAGAAAAAAAAATGTCAATAACTCAGGCCGGAATAATTACTTTATGTTGTGTGATCGCTACAAATCGCTAGGTGTTGCCCGCGACTTCGCCCGCGTGGAAAGCCTTTCCCACTACAAAATTCTCTAAAAGGCTAAATACTGTAGCGATTCATAGAGCCACCGAAACGACGCCAGCGCCATCTATTTAAAACTTTCATTATTTTCAATGTGAGCAAATTACCGGGATATAAAGCCTATGTGTTAATTCAGGACATGGTCTACCCGTGTGCCAAATTTCATCGAAATCCGTTCATCTATTTCTGCGTTAACTCCCAAACATTTTCACAAACTTTCGCATCCTACTAATATTATAAACGCGAAAGTTTGTAAGTATGGATCTATGGATGTTTGATACTCTTTCGCGCAAAAACTACTGAACGGATTTCGATGAAATTTGGCGCACGGGTAGATTATTTCCTGGATTAACACATAGGCTACTTTTTATCCCGGGAAAACTCATTCACGCGGGCAGAGCCGCGGGCAATAGCTAGTTTATAATATTAGTAAGATTAAGATTAATTAAAGTCGAATCAATTTAATAATTTCCGTATAATATAAAACATAACTGCCTCGGTGTCGTAGTTGTATTACGGTATGACTGCAATGCTGAGGTCTCGGGTTCGATTCCCGGGTCAGGCAAAGTGATATTGGGTTTTTCTACTCAGTATAAACTTGGAGTCTGAAAATGTTCCCGTTAAATGGCAATAGGCCCACCTCCTTTTACATAGGATCTAAAATAGCTGGCGAAATGTGGGTATGATAGACCTCTGCCTACCCCTGAAAAGGGAAAAACGTGTGATGCTGTATGTATGATATAAAACATACATCACGCCTTTTCACATTCAAAGGTAGGCACAGTTTATCACACCCACATTTCACCAGCTAATTCCATTTAAGATCCCAGTCTATTAATTCGATTAAAAATTACTGTATACTTCTCAGGATAGACCTTTTATGATCTCTTGAAACTTGTCTAATATAAAATAATAAGAATATCAACCCTTTTGCCCTTAAGATATCATCTCAAGAACAAACTTGGTCAAAGTAAGTTATCTGTCACTTGACCTCTCCGTACTTTGTAGTGGAAGGACGACTTAGGGGTTGTTTGCACGGGTATGTTTTCATGGATCATATAGTGGATTTTTTCTAGTATCGAACGACAAAGGAGATGTCCGCTTTTAGTATGACTGCTGGGCCTCAAAATCTAACCAGGTTCAAACTTTAGGAATATTAAAGGGCCAAAATATAGATCTTGGATCCATTTAAAAAATAATTTTAGACCCCATCATTTATAAGTTCCTTTTTTAAAAACGTTCATAATAAGTGTAGTTTTTAAGGAAAATATAATTACATAAATCTCAAAATCGGAGGTCTTTAAAATTAAACGATTTATTGCAAAAGGCTAGTTTTTAGGAGCTCTATCGATATATATATAAACTATCTTGGTTAGAATTTTAGGCCCGTTTTGGACAAGTCCTTTCCAGCAATTTTCGGCAAATATGGCGTAACGTTGTCCACTAGTTGCGCCTGTGCGTGGTAAAGATGGTAAGCGATACGACCACCCATAAACAATAGCAACACCGTGTGTGGCATCATCCCCTGCGCTCGTCATCCTGAGACATAAGATTTTAAGTCTCATTATGTCCAGTAGTTACACTGGCTACAATGTCCTTCAAACCGAAACACAACAGTGCATGCACAGTGCTGCTTGGTGGCAGAAATAGACATTGCGGTGTTACCCACCCAGACGTACTCTTACATATGAGAGACCAGTAATATTATAGCTTACACTTCCGCTGGACCGTAATAAAACCAATCGATAAAGTCGTAAATTCTTCGCAATACGCCCCTACGTGCTAACCTACGGTATCCGAATAGGCAATTAGTCGACGGTAGATTGATCCGGCTTTTCCGAAAAACGGCAGGTCATCAAACGGAATAAGGCTGCGTACACGAATCAGATTTCGTACGATTTTCCACGGTTAATATAAATGGTGCTCGTCGAAATGCTGCCGGATATTGGATGTTTTGTATTCGGGCTCATGGCTTCTGTCAGATACAAGATAAAATCCCGACAATGGCTCGTATCGATGAGTTCGGTAACATGCGATGTACATCCAGAGAGGTCAGTATAATTGTGGCGACCGTTGATAGGCGCCATGTTTCTACAAGTCTTTTACATACATACATACATATTACATACATAATATCACGCCTCTATCCCATTGGGGTAGGCAGAGACTATGGATTGCCAATTTGCTCGATTCTGGCATACTACTAGTGGTAGGTCTCTCATTATGTAAGAGGCCGTCTGGGTGGGTACCACCGCAATGTCTATTTTTACCGCCAAGCAACAGTATTCATGCACTGTTGTGTTTCGGTTTGAAGGACATTGTAGCCAGTATAACTACTGGACATAATGAGACTTAACATCTTCTGTCTCAGGATGACGAGCGCAGTGGAATGCCACACAGTACTTTGTAACTTCAAGGTGCTGAATGGTGTTGCTATTGTTTATGGGTGGTCGTACCGCTTACCATCAGGCGAACGGCATGCTCGTCTCTTCATTCAATGCAATATAAAAAATAAAAATAAACTATTTTCGCTTCCTCTACCTTCATCAATCTTTTCATGCACTCCCGCCTTTATACATACAGGTCTTTAATATTTTAGAGAATTATTATTCTTACATAGAGAAGCTTCAAAGACCCCTCAGTTATAAAATTATAAAATACAAACCGTAAAACAGACTATTAAAATTTTAAATATCTGCTAAACGCCGCCTATTTAAAAAAATACGGCAAACCTGTACGTATGCGCGTGGCCTTACCTGTCCTATAACATTCGAACATAAAGCTTGAACCGGATGACCGGATTGAGTAATCGAGAACCATTCGACTTTTTATGAAATGCTCAGAGATTGATTATGGAAGTAATCCAAAACAGTTGAGCACTTTTCCCTAATAAAATTACACCATCTTCAGAGGATTAGACAGAAAGCTATCTAGTTTTTATACTTCACCGAGCTTTATACAGGGTCATTTTGGCATTGCGTTAATAAATGAAACCACATAATCGACTTAACATCTGTTAACATTGTGCCAAAACCATCCATAAGAAGTTAATGTTTTCAGCAAAAATCTCAATTTTACTTTCCTGATTTTTTTTTATCATTTTGTAGTTTATTGTGAATATGGCGTGTGCGTGAGTATATTTCTGACTGAAAGTGTGAGTTGCCGCTGCGGCGAATCCTCTTAGAGTAGTAGTAGTGGCATTAGGGCGTGTAAACTTAAAGTTACTTTTTATTGATATTTATTTTGTTCGAATTATACTTTTTATTTTACATTTATGGTTAAAATAACTTAATGGAAAATGTTATTTTATGTCAAAATGACCCTGTATATGTCTAATGAGAAGACGAGTTTATCGCCAAATCGAGTACTTTCAAACCCAGTGAATTTGGTAAGTTTTTTTTTAATCAAAAGCTTTCTTTGTTTTTTATGGACCGAACTTGGTCAATGAGGCATTTTCATAAACAGCACTAATATATTATAAGCTATAAAATTAGAAACCAAGCAGGGTTACGATTTTGTATCTTCTGTTGGGATTTCGGGGGAAAAATAGCATGAATTAGTTTAGTTGCTGAGCGCCAGAAATAATTTTCAAGCGTGAAACTCCTCGTGGTACATGTTATGGGTACAATATTTTGGTCTTCTTCTTCTTCAGCCTTTAGAAGTCCACTGCTGAACATATGCCTCCTCCAAAGATTTCCAGACCAATCTGTCAGAAGCGGCCAGGATCCAGCGGGTTCCTGCGACCTTTACAATAATATTTATATTTTATATTTATATTTTGGTCTAGTTTTGTCAAATAAAGTATTTCGGCGAAACTTGAGAATGGTGAATTTACAATCAGACAGCATAATATTATTGAATGCAACCATTTTTTACCTCAATATCAGGTTGTCAGATTCTAAATTTTAACCCCAAACTATTAAACTGACAACTTAAACTCCTCTGAGTCCCAACTTTACCCTTTAAAACTAAGTTTTGACAAAAAGAAACATATAAATTGTAAAGTTTATCAAAATCCCAAAACATAAGATTTCCCCGGGCGCCGAAAAGGCCCGATAAGTGTATGGAAAAATTATCCCGGGTCCCGTGCAAAGTGAGTGATAAACTAAACCGTTTTGGGTCCCGCGGGACCGTAGTTTTACAGCCCTACCCCGTCCCGTATGGATTGCGATGTTTTATAAATACATGCCAGTTATCACTTAGACACCGGTGGGTGGTTCTTATTTGTTTTTAATCTAACTAATATTATAAATGCGAAAGTTTGTGAACATGTTTTGAAGTTTGTTCGAAGTAAACGCAGAATCAACTAAACGGATTTTGATCCAGGTAATTTGCTGCCATGGAAAATAATGGATATTTTTTATGCTTCAAGTAGATGGCGCTGGCGTCGTATTGTGTTTTAGGGACTTTTGTAGCGGGAAAGGCTTTACACGCGGGTGAAGCCGCGAGAAACACTTAGTATAGATAATATAATTGAATACACTCACATCACGTCTTTATCCACAAAGAGGTGGGCAGAGGCGGTACCATGGCACTTACTTTTTACCTGTGTGTTCGTTCCCATGATGTGATAGGGGGCGGTATCGTCGTATCGGGCACAAATTCCAGACTCCGAGCTGATTTTGAGAAGAAAAATCTAATATAAATTAAAATATATTTGTATTAAAAATATTTCGTACAAATTCTCTATGACTATAAAATATTTTTGTACGATTTTGCTGATGTTACCCGTCATGTAAAATGTGTATATTTCCCCGAAAATACCAGGCGGATTGCCGAATCCAATTATAGTGTCGGTTGAATATTGAACTTGTCAGTTTTGATAAAACATGTTTATTGAAAAACCTTATTATGTTTTGAATGAAAATATCTAAGATTTTACATGATTTTCGTTTATTTTATATAAAGAGGTCCATATAGAGTGTCGACTAACGCTGATAATCCCTTGTTAGTCGACACAATTATGCCGGCCTGTTCGAAAGATATACACAGGCTGATCCAGGAACGCGGCACACGTACGTGGACCACTATAGCGGGTTTCATCACCTTATATACGGTAAAAAAAAAACAATCAAAAAACAATATCCTACCTACATTTCCATAATATCTGAACAATCATCATCGTAAAGCGGCGATAGCCTAGTTGGGAGTAGAACAGACTGCCGAGACGAATGATAACAGGTTCGAAACCCAATGGCACGCATTCCTGACTTTTCTAAAGTTATGTGTGTATTCTGGGTGGGTACCACCGCAATGTCTATTTCTACCGCCAAGCAACAGTGTGCATGCACTGTTGTGTTTCGGTTTGAAGGACATTGTAGCCAGTATAACTACTGGACATAATGAGACTTAACATCTTATGTCTCAGGATGACGAGCGCAGTGGAATGCCACACAGTACTTTGTAACTCTAGGTGCTGGATGGGGTTGCTACTGTTTATGGGTGGTCCTATCACTTACCATCAGGCGAACGGCATGCTCGTCTCGTCATTCAATGCAATAAAAAAAAAAAAAAAAAAATTCTTTGTGAATTATCGCTCGCTTTAACGGTGAAGGAAAACATTGTGAGGAAACCTGCATATCTATAAAGAAGTTCTCTTTATGAATTTCGAAGATATGTGAAGTCTGCCAACCTGCACTAGGCCAGCGTGGTAGACTAAGGCCTAAACCCTCTCAGTAGTAGAGGAGGCCCGTGCTCAGTAGTATGCAGTATATAATACAGGGCTGGTATGGTAGTGGTGGTAAACAATCGTCTCAGAATTTAACTATCTCAAGCTCTGCAAGTTGGGATTTCAAGTTGTTTTATTAAGAAGCATTTTGGTCTAAATTTCTTGCATTTTCACTTCCATGCATCCTATTCAGAATTCACGTTTAAATTACGTGATATTTTAACTTGGAAATGAACGTTGTGTGGGCCGTTTATTCGTCCACATTATGTCTCTTGTTCTGAGGTAAGGCAATGGGTACTTTGGGCACCTTGTACTATTTATTTTTTATAATATTTTTCATAATGTCCGAACGTTAAAGCTGAAATTGCGCTATAGTGAACCAGTTATTCTTAAATGAATCCAGTTCATCCCATTATCATTAAAATATGTAGTAAAAGATATCACCACATTTTTTTCACTATTTTAATTTTGACTGCCTCGGTGGCTTTGTTGTATTACGGTACGACTGCAATCCTGTGGTCTCATAGCGATATTGGATTTTTCTAGAATTCAGTATCCGCCCGGAGTCTGGAATTTGTGCCCGATATGGCGATAGGCTCGCCCCCTATCACATCATGGGACGGAATACGCACGGCGAAAAGTGGGTGCAGTAAGTTGCGCCTCTGTCTACCGCTTCAGGGATATAAGGGCGTTAGTGTGTGTGTGTTTAATTTTGATTTACGAAAATTATTTCTGCAGGAGTCGTTTTGCGTCCGTAGTTCGCCATAGTCATAAGGCATAACTCTTCCCAAAACGAATATCCAAAATAGAGTTCGTAAAAACCAAGATATACGACCCTAAAATGGTCCCCAGCTTAGGTAGTAAAAATAATATAGTCTCCTTAACACAAAATGACGAGGGTCACCATGATCTCCCACGTTCCGGGACAAATTACAAAGCCCCGATTAAGATAAACTCAGTTTAAGCTCGTAATCTGTTTAGACAGGACGTTGGTTGTTCTTTGTGTAATCGTCGGATAATTTGTTGTGAAAGTGATTATATTGATAGTACGTTTTTATCTTTGATTAATTGTATACCTAGATAGAGTGGCGCTGCAATGAAACTAAAACAAACAGGCCAACTTTTCTTAAGTATGCGTGACAGCTGTGTCATACGCTATCGCTGCAACAATCTGCGTATCCTTGTGTACGCGCATAATGATACCAGTTATTACATGGTTTCTATTAAAATGGGGATAAAATTATATCCGTGAAAACAACAAAAATTAATTCACTCGAACTCATTTAGTGGGGAACTGTTCGCCTCTATTTTTTTCGACGCGTTGAAACGTTCAGTGTCTATAATTAATCAAAGGTTTTACTAAGCTATTTGGCAAATAGTGATAGAAAATCGACTGTTTATCTTATTAATAAATAAAAAAAAGCGAAAGATTATGCCGATGTTAGGATGTTTGAAATAAATGCAGAAACTCTTGAATGGATTTGACTTTTTGGCACACAGATACATACTTTTTATCCCGGAAAATATCAAGCACAATGAAATTCGAAATCTGAAAACTAGCTTCTTCAAAAAAATCCCAAAAATCTCACAATCTAGCCACCCTACAAATAACGCCTGCCATAAACACCACGTTCTATGTATTTACGACCACTACACGCTATAAACACGCCGCTGCGGTCGTCTAGTTTTGGCACCAGTCATGGACACCTTATCGATACACACGCGAGCCCGATTATGCATCCACCCGTACTGGCAATATATCTCCGAAACGATTGTATTGGACGTTGTTTAATTGTCTGTCCAATATTGGACATGCGATATTGCCATATTGCCAAGAAGTTTTATTGTCCATGACTGGATATTTTACTGTGAAACGGGTTAGATATTATTGCGGTATTATGGCGTAAAACAATACATAAAAAACGAAAAATAAAAAGATTATTAAAACAAAATTAAAATGGACTTAATTTTTATTTCAAGCCACCTGTAAAGAAATGTAAATTTTATCTTATTTTTTTATAAATATAATTCGAATAAATAATCAAAACTCCAAAGTAAACTTCGCAGGAGATCCATTGTCCACGCCGAAAAAGTTCAAATCGCATTCATAACTCTGAAACCGCATTCGAAACCGGGCACGTAAACCGGGCATTCGCAAACCGGGTATTAATTATCCGGGTACAATCCGGCCCGGCCGGTGTCCGGGTAAGCCGCAAGCCAGATGGATGCCTAGCTCACAGCAGCTGAATATTTATGATGGACACATTGAGAGGGGTATCGATCTACATGGATGACGCATTGTATAAGAATATGGCGGTGATTTTTTAAATATTTTGAAACCAGAATAAGCAAGGATGTGTGGAATGTGGCGCAAATCAAAATTATCATTGGGTACTATTTTAATCTCCAGGCTATTGAGTACAATAACTGAATATTTCGGGCATCGAACCCGATAGTTTGGCACAGCAGTAGTACCGCGTACGCAATACAACGTGATGGAGGAATTAATAGTTATTAATAATTACTGGGTATTACGCATTGAGGTTTTTTAATACATCAATGGTATTACGAGACAATTTCAAAACCTAAGGCACACATCTCTGACTTTTTGAAGTTACGTGTATATTGTTTACTAGCATTGCGCGCGGCTCCACCCGCGTGGCAAAGTTTTCCGGGATAAAAAGTAGCCTATAGCACACAGGAGTAATGTAGCTTCCTATTAGTGAAAGAATTTTCAAAATCGGTCCAGTAGTTCCTGAGATTAGCGCGTTCAAACAAACAAGCAAACAAACAAACAAACTCTTCAGCTTTAATATAATAGTATAGATAATTATCGTTCGCTTTAACGGTGTAGGAAAACATCGTGAGGAAACCTACATACCTGAGAATTCTCCATAAGAATCTCGAGGGTATGAGAAGTCTGCCAACCCGCACTAGGTCAGCGTGGTGGACTAAGGCCTAAACCCTCTCAGTAGTAGAGGAGGCCCGTGCTCAGCAGTGGGCAGTATATAATACAGGGCTGATTGCATTATGAGACTTAACATCTTATGTAAAGGTGACGATCGCAGTGGAGTGCCACGCAGTGTTTTGTAATTCAAAGTTATGTATGGTGTTGCTACTGTTTATGGGACGTCGAATCTCTTACCATCAGGCTAGCATGCTCGTCCTGTTATTTAATTGCAATATAAAAAAATAACTGCCTCGGTGGCGTCGTTGTATTACGACACGACTGCGATGCTGAGGTCTCGGGTTCGATCCCCGGGTCAGGCAAAGTGATACTGGGTTTTTCTACCCAGTATCAGCACAGCGTCTGGAAATTGTGCCCGATATGGCGATAGGCTCGCCCCCTATCACATCATGGGACGGAATACCCACGGCGAAAAGTGGGTGCACTAGTTGCACCTCTGCCTACCCCTTCGGGGATAACGGGCGTGAGTGCGTGTGTATAAAAAATTAAAAAATAATGTAGAACAATTAAAAAACAAATCATTCTAATAAAACCTTTATAAGTACTGTAAACAGAATTTAATACTTTTACCCGCTCGGCTAAAAGCGACATCACCCGATATTTCAAGACATATTGCCAGGTAATTTGTCATGAACCGGCACAATATCCTCATGTGTGCCGGATATGAGCATGCAGGAAGCTCTGCAGGTTATCAATCATCTCTCTGGCTTCAACCTCGAGGACACCTGCGTTTGATGGCAGAGGCAATGGAATTTAGTATTATTTGAATAGACTGTAGATCTTAGGCATAGTGACAGCGTACTTTGGTATGCAATTGGTACGATCCGAGGTTCGTTACTTACCTGTACTAGATAAAGAAAAATTATTAGTGTGTTTTTTAAACATATAGTATTGTGTGGTATAATTTAGGTAAGAATTTCTGTCATTTATAAAAAAGTATCCGTATGTTTATATTTAAAAACGATTGATGTTAAACATTGAAAACCTTATTTTTTATATTATTGAAAAAGACGTATTTTTTAACTTTGCGCGAATGTTACACATACAAAAAAAATATTTCGATCCTTGTTGAATTGCTGTCATTATACCTACCTTTTGACCTTTTGAAGACAATCTTTCCGGAGTCCTCCTGTTTATATACTTAAGTGGGTTTTTTAATACATCAATGACTTAAGTACAGAAATAATTCGATGACAACCGTCAAAATAACAAAACCAATTGCAGTAAGTAGTGAGTACGAAGTTATTTTAAAGTTAATTTACAGATAGAGTTCTATCGATGCTTTCAAGCGGATGTTGCTGACAATAGAAAACAACAAAGCCTCCGGAAATTGTTCTGCTTTGTTATTGATTTTAATTTCCGGTTTGAAAGCATCACCTTTTCCATACTAATATCATAAATTCCAAAGGAACTCCGACTGTATATTACGCGATCAAGGTTGAACGCCCGATTTCGATGAAATTTGGTATGGCGATGGTGTGGATCCTGGGAAGGACACATACAACTTTTATCGCGGGAAAATATAGCGGGACTTTTATCAATTATACCATAACAACTCTTTTATACGGACGGAGCCTTGAGCAAAATCTTGTAGAAAATATAATAAAATAATAAATAATACTACCAGCCCTATATTATATACTGCCCACTGCTGAGCACGGGCCTCCTCTACTGAGAGGGTTTAGGCCTTAGTCCACCACGCTGGCCTAGTGCGGGTTGGCGGACTTCACATACCTTCGAAATTCAGAGAACTTCTCAGGTATGTAGGTTTCCTCGCCATGTTTTCCTTCACCGTTAAAGCGAACGATAATTGATAAACAATACAGACATAACGTCGAAAAGTCAGAGGTGTGTGCCTTGGGTTTTGAAGCTCCGGACATTTTCATGGACCGTTCCATTCCCAACTAGGCTATCGTCCACTATAGAAAATATATTATGTGATAAATCAATTGGTAGAAAAGTAACCTGTGCGCTCGTGTTTCGTAAATTTTTATTCAGGATAACGCTGACCCTGAACATATAGCACTCCAAATATATTGTTCATTAACGAAAGACTATATAATTGTTGTTACTCAAATTAGTCATTATCATTGATGTATTAAAAAACCCATTATCTTAGTTTCACTCCATGTGACTAGCTATCTAAAAGAGGAATGTAAGTGGCATAATTCTTTTAGCAAATTAACTTATAGAAAATTGTCTTGTATCAAAATAAAAACTAATCTGTCAGTGTCACTCTATCTCCACACCGTTGATCAACAGGTGCAGTGGGATCACTTCGTAGTACTCATTAAAAAAAAACAACGGGTTGCACTCCGGGAGTGCCGGCAGAAGTGAAAACTTGAACATTAACGTTGTGCATTTTGAATATTTTGGAATGAAAATAAATAAAAATGTACTCGTTTAAGAATTATAGCTTCTACGCACTGTATTTAAGGTTCATATTAGTAAGGGATGGTAAAACCTACGCATTTTCGATCAGGGTCACGTGTCCTAACGCGAGTTTAACATTTTATACCCATCCTAAAAGTGCTCAACGCGGCTGAAGAAGTTTTCACTTCAAAAAACAAAAATGTCTGCTGTTTTTATCCCTGAAGGGGTAGGCAGAGGCGCAACTACTGTAGGTACCTACTTTTCGCCGGGCGTATTCCGTCCTATGATGTGATAGGGGGCGAGCTTATCGCCATATCGGGCACAAATTCCAGACTCCGAGCTGATACTGAATAGAAAATCCAATATCACTTTGTTCGACCCGAGATCGAAGCCGAGACCTCAGCATTGCAGTCGTACCATAATACAACTACGCCACCGAGGCACTCATTTATAAAATAACGTCTTGTTAATCATAGAGATGGGAGTTTATCCAAGATTTTATCGATATTCTTAAGTGCTTTGCTTTGTTAGCGACTAACAAAAGAAATCGATACCAAAGAATGAGGAAACTGTTCCGTCATACTGAAGTCTTTGTACATTATACTTTAATTATTTTCATTTTCCTGTATCTAGAGATTATCCTACAGAAACAACAGAATTTTAACTTTATTTTGTGAATAGCTTGAATTTTGGTTATACTGCTTGGTGGCGGCTTTTTTATAGATTTTGTCTCAAATATAAACATATTTTAACTAAATATTAATTCACGAACAGATTCTAATATTTCCAAAAGTCTCCAACATTAAAAAACCAGCATAAATTTATTATTTTTGAATCCCTTAATATCAATTGCACTTCTATATTAACCTCGATGGCGATAGAATCGCCCCCTATCACATCATGGGACGGAATAACGACGAAAAGTGGGTGCACTAGTTGCGCCTCTGCCTACCCCTTCGGGGATAAAAGACGTGAGTGTGTGCAGTTTTTGTGTAAATTCATAACCACTCTAACCGTAGTCGGTTAATAGTAGTTTTGAAGTGCACGGACTCGTCTCAATATAGCTTCATAACTTACATACAAACGTTTCTCGAAGTGCAATATTCTGTACCGTAACTGAAGTCTGAGTATGCCACACTGATTCTGAAATGATTTCTGCAGATATGAGTAGGTTTTGCCGCAGTACTCTGTGAGATTTTTATTACGTCTAGCCCCTCCCCTGTTACACCTAACATAGATGAAACATTTCCTACGGGAGCAAATGACTGGAATAAATAGCATCAATACATGCTAATCTAAGATAGGTTCCATCCGTGTCTCAAATTTCAAGCAAATTTGTTTGACAGGTTCTGCGTTTACCTCTAATATAAATAATAATAAATAAATAAGGTGGAAAGACGACTTGATAAAGGTCGCAGGAACACGCTGGATGCAGGCCGCTTTTGACAGGTCCGTCTGGAAATCTTTAAGGGGCCTATGTTCAGCAGTGGACGTCGTGTGGCTGTTGATGGTGGTGATGATGAAACATTCAAACATTTTTACAAATCCAAATTTAGAAAGATAATATAATAATAAGTCCTATATTCATAAAAATTATGTTTGTTTAGCTCAGTCCACATTAGAAGGATCCAGACAAAAGCATAGGATAAATATTAAAAAGAAATAAATGTAATAAATTGCGTTGGAGCTAAGCCAATTGCATGCCAAGTCGTAACCTGATGCAGTTTGGACCTGATTACCCGGGTCAATGCGTTTGTCCGGGGTCCGGGAGGTCGAGATTCTATCAGACGTTATTGGAGCGGTAGGATTGGATCGACCTTTGGTTACCTGGTTAACTAGCAATACTGAAAGAAGTTTTTGATTAAAAGGATAGCATTTTGCGTTTCAAAGCGGCGATAGCCTAGTTGGGAGTGGAACGGCCTACCGAGACGAACGTCCGCAGGTTCAAAAACCAAGAGCACACACCTCTGACTTTTCTAAAAAGTAATGTGTGTATTCTTTGTGAATTATCGCTCGCTGTAACGGTGAAGAAAAACATCGTGAGAAAACCTGCATATCTGAGAAGTTCTCTATAGGAATTTCGAAGGTATGTGAAGTCTGCCAACCCGCACTAGGCCAGCCTGGTGGACTAAGGCCTAAACCCTCTCAGTTGTAGAGGAGGCCCGTGCTCAGTAGTGGGCAGTATATAATACAGGGCTGGTATGGTGGTATGGTATGGTATTTTGCGTTTCGATTTGCCAGAGAGTGCCAAGAATTGCAAGTTGACAATTCTGCAACTTGCTTGTAAATGTTATGAAGATCTCACCTTGAAGTGGGGAAAAGGATTAAAAACGCCTAGGGTAAAATGACTTGCTCCCGTACAAACTGTGGAAGCCTAGTTGTTGCGTTTCATACAGTGATTAGAATTCCTACGAGTTCATCATCATCTTTAAGATCGGTTTCATCGTCATTTTCATCAACTGATCTATTAGCACAATATATTGGCAGATATAGGGATATTAGGGTCTATTTTCATTATATTGACTTTTATAGAAGCTTTAATTGTGATCAGTTAACACATTGTTTTCATTTCACTTTATTCCCAATCCTCATCTTCTTCAAACGTCCATTACATCGTCTTACTATCATTCAAAGTCACTAAAGCTATTCTATCAATATTTTATAGCTAAAAAATGAAGGTGCTATAAATTTTATGCAGTCTGCACCTTATTATGCGGGTAATGCGTTCGGCTCCGGTTCGAAGGACCACGCGAATGTCATTTTTATCGAGAGATATTACGAGATTGGAACGATTTTGAACTTTATATTTTAAAGAGTTTTCATAAAGTTGCGGTATTCTTTATGATAAAGGAAAATTACGTTTCAGAAATTATTGAGTCATTCGAATATGTAGCAACGTAAATTAATCTTTTTTACATAGGTTAATAAAATATTTAATAATGTTGGGTAAAAACAAACTGATTGTTTTCATAATTTACTTAGTTCGCGAAATTTCAAGATACCTATAAATAAGCGATGGATAAAGAGGATTAGATACGCATCGATGGAAATATAAAGTCAAATGTTTGTATATATTTTTATTATGTTTTATTGAAAAAAAGGACAGGGGCTGTCAGGCAGCCGGTTGTAAAAGCAAAGTAAGTAAAGTGCATATAAAGGGTGTGATACGCTAACGCTAAGAAGATGTCATTGATTTATAAAAGTATCTAAGTATAAAGCGTGCTAAATAACATGGAAAAAGTGGTCATTGCCTAACTCTCACCCGGGTATCACAATTTGGAATCCATATCGCTCATTCATTCAAAACTGTCGCAAAGTGAAGTCGCTAGGTATTGTGGTAAAGGGGAATATCTAGCCCGGTACTGCGTTACGATAGAGATAGGAATGGTAACTACTTTCATGCGTTTCGGGAACAAATTCGTTGTTATCGCATCGTTGGGTGTATTGGTAGAGAGGATTGAATGCCTTTTTTTGGCATGTTATTTGACACGCCTTTTAGAGGTTAGAAATGTCACGAAATCGAATTTTTTTTAAAAGCCTACAAACTAATTTGATAGCATTGATATTTACGACGGTTTCACCTCTTACTTTTCACATCAATGTATAAGCCAACCAAATACAAAAGTCACACTCTCATCTAGGAGCATAGATTAGAGTGTATTTTTTGTAAATAGTTTATTATTACTAATCTTCATGTAATTTGTCCAAACACACAAATGTAGACGATAAGAAAACATTATTTTCTTCCAACTGCACCTACCCCATTTATTATTTTAAAGTGGTAAGACAATTCCATGCAGACGTACAAAGTTGCACACTTTATATGGGTGTTCACTACCAACTTATGCGCGAAGTTCTAGAATCTAGATAAATGTAGCCCAAACGTTAATCCGTGTTGTAAACTCCACCTGCACTTCCTACATAATTTATACATTCATATATAACCGCTATAAGTATGTAATTACTGAGTTTCTCAAAATAAATGTATGTAACGAAATAGTTTTTACGACATTTTCTGTCTCGTTTCACATTTGCTTGTCTTAATACATTCGTTCTTTAAAATAATATATAGAATGTATTAAGACAAATAAAAAAAAAACACATGAAACAGAAGAAACGTAATATTCCGTAAAACTATTTCATTAGGTACATTTATTTTGAGAAATACTCTACTATGAAATACCGTTTAAAATTAAGCATTTCATAGAAGCTTCCAAGTGTAGTATGTTGTAATTTTACCCAACAGTTAAGCTGCAGGTTTTGACAAAGACGAGTCTGAAGACGAGTAAACTCGATTTGATTCCGGCAATAAACTTTCTGCAAGATGTTGATTTGTTTCCCACTTTAGGTATATTCTCTCTCTGGTCGGTCCCACATGTCTGAGGATCGTGGTCAGCATCAGGGTTGCATCTGGGCAGATCATCTTGCCTCCACGGGTTTCTGTTCAACGGCTGTGCAGAGTTTGGAGGACGATGAGTCTTTCACTTGGTTGTTGGCGAACAGCCGTTAGATATATTAAGTGACATCAAAAACTTTATAAATATTACTAGCTTTTGCGCGCGGCTCCGCCCGCGTGGAAAAGTTTTCCGGGATAAAAAGTAGCCTATAGCACTCAGGAGTAATGTAGCTTCCTATTAGTGAAAGAATTTTCAAAATCGGTTCAGTAGTTCCTGCGATTAGCGCGTTCAAACAAACAAACTCTTCAGCTTTATAATATTAGTATAGATGTAGGTTACCACTAATGTATGATGAAAAATGTTTTGTTTTTATTCTGGCACGGAAAAGATTGCTCAATCAGGAGGGTAAGTGTAAGCCTACCATACATGGCCACCATAGCGAGATTTGCACCTTGTGTACGATGGTCGGTATCCAGGCGGATAAACTATCATACCACCAGTAAAGTGGTAGGTAGGACACAAATTAAAACCTTAAAACAAGGTTGTGGTTTCCAAAGCTTAATTACATTTGCCAAGAGACCCGACTAGATACAAGTATTTTTTGCTAAACCATACTAGCTATGTAGGTACATTTAATCCGTCCATTAAGCCTGTGTTGTGCGCACGTTTATAACGAGAACTAATTAAGCTCTGCTTTTTAGTCCGTTTTTAGCTACACATGGCTACTTTTTTATGTTAAACAACTCTGACAAAAAAGTTAACAAAAATGTAACTGCAAAAGTTTAGCTCATCGGTTTTAACGGCTTTTTATTTGATGCAACTATACATACACACACACTCACTGCTTTTATCCCCGAAGGGGTAGGCAGGGGCGCAACTAGTGCACCCACTTTTCGCTGTTCGTATTCCGTCCCGTGATGTGATAGGTGGCAAGCCTATCACCATATTAAAAAATTCCAGACTCCGGACTGATACTGAGTAGATAAACCCAATATCTCTGTCCGACCCGGGGATCGAACCCGAGAGCTCCACATTGCAATCGTACCGTAATACAACTACGCCACCGAGGCAGTGTTACTAATTATAATTAACGATCATTTACTCGCGGCTTTGCCCGCGTGAAAGTATTCCCAGGATAAAGAGTCTAAAATTACTTATCGCCGTGCCAAATTTCATCGAAATCCGTTTGATAGATTTTTTTTAAATTACCGCGGACAGACGCGGACTGTTTTAAAATATGAAAGGATGATACAACATGAAGGTTGTGCTTTAAAACAATTTCTAAACTAACGACATAGTGCATATTTTATGCGATTTTAAGTTTGTTGTTTACTACAATGTTATTAAGATCCATTTTTAATGCATAACAAAAAGTGTTCTTGCATTAGCCTACTTTATTTGAAGTACAGAAAGGTCTATAGAAGAACTTAATAGAAACAAAATACCGGGTATAATAACCACAAGCTGTCTTGTGGTTATAACCGGCGGACATCCGGGTATTAATGAAAAAAGTTGTAAACATCTTAATGAACCGGATATTGAAGAAATTGTATGACTGTAAAATTATATTAGACCGTTTTCAATTAAGTATGTAAATGTATAAGCCGACCAAGAAATGGAGGAATATGTTTTCAAGATAAATATTTGTGTTCTCCGCAATTTAGAGTAAAATTTTAGAATTGAATGTCTCTCGCAATTTATATCCTCATCAAAAGAATCTTACAGTCAAATAGAGTCCGATCTATTCAACCTGAATAATGCGACACCTAGAATTTTGAAATTAAAGCACTACACATTACACAACCCTTGTTATGAGGACTTGATTCCTTGCCTTTTGTATTTTTTTATTTTAGAAGATTATAAACTCAAGCCCACTTGGCTTATTGCCGTCCACTGCTAAACACAGGCCTCCTCAAGTGAGTGTCACCCATCCCGGTATGAAAATACTAAAATAACAACTAAAAAACAAAATATTTGGCGACTTGGCACGCGTTGCTATTGCCGTGTAAACGATTTTTGCTGTTTCGAACTAAAAATAAAACCGGATAAAGTACTTTAATTTGAATAACCCCACCCAGTTTGCAGGTTTGGAACGGTTACGCGCGAACTTTGTGTGCGTTGCAAATGCAAAAAACTCGGGTGACGCAAAGCCTATCCGGTTTTTCATTCGACTATACCAGGTACGTAGTTGGGGTTTGAAAGGGGTACTTTAAATCGGTGGTTGTTAAATAGAATATTGAGTAGCATATTTTTTTGCACATTTTAATTTGAACGAAGTTTGAATTGAGTTTTAAGGAAGAAGACAAAACATTATCTAAGTAGAATAGGTTTATAAACTGTTAAATAAATTAATAAGGTCGTAAGAGTATATGAGGGTATTTATATAATTAAATGAGAAAATCAGTGAATCACCTACTAGCGACTAGTGCAATACAAGAATGGAAATTTAAAAACTTCCCTGATACCTGTTATTTTAAATACTGTTTAGCAGGCGGGGTTCCTATAAAAATAGGAAGCAGTAGATAAAACAAAATTGGACAACGTCCCCCCAACTATATCCTAAAGTACGCCCCAGTCCATGTACTTTGACAAACTGCGACCACCGGATGGTGGCCGTCAACATGAATGATTGTTTTAACTTTCCATTTTCCGCCTGAATACCATTTGAATTTATTTTGTGTGTATTGTTTAAAAATGGTGATTGGTGTGTGAAATTTCTTTGTTTTGTTTACCTAAGATTTTATACTTAATACCTTTGAAAAGGCGCCATGTGTATTTCAAAATGAAGTGGTGGATCTTTCATACACCAAAGCCACTTCTGTGTATCATTGTTTTATCAGTATCTACTGCCAAGCAACAGGATATAAATAACGGACACGAGAGACGACTTGATAAAAGTCGCAGGAACACGCTGGATGCAGGCCGCTATTGACAGGTCCGCCGTCCGTCTGGAAATCTTTAGGGGAGGCCTATGTTCAGCAGTGGACGTCATGTGGCTGATGACGATGATAATGATCACACGTTTTTCGCTTTAACAGACATTGTAGCCCCCTGACTAGTTCATTTACTATGAACCGACGTAGCAATTCAAAATTTTGGGTGGGGTTGGCTGCTCTTGATAACTATGGCGTTATTTAGTAAGTTAAAATTCTAATTTTAGGTAGGGTTGCAATAGTTTTTGGCCTGGTGTGGCAATTATTAAGCCCCATTTAGAAATTTGCTAGCACATATCGCACGCAATTATTGTTAGTAAATAGTATTGCCTCGCCATTGCGCATGTTTAGACGAGGCAACTTTTAATGTCCTTACAAGAATCGCACGTGGCAAGAACATTGCTCCATCTAAATGAGGTCATTAGCGAGCAATTTACTCTTCATGTGTAAAAAACAACAAGAACACAGTATAAGATGTCAAGTCATGTTGAGTAAAACGACAAACTTTGTCTTCAACACTTTCGGTGATAAATATAACTCACTTTTATTAAAGAATACTTTTGAAAGAAAACTCTTATTTCGTTGACGACAACATCTGTCGTAAAATCCATTAGGAACGAAAATTCTGGAACACTTTGGATGTATAAATTTATTTTGTGAAAGAAAATTAAATACGTTTGATGTATTAAAGAAAACATATAATTGAATTTAATACATGTTAAAAAATAAAATAAAAGATAAGGTACTATGAAATTGTTGGAAAAAATATGTAACATTTTGACAGACCGTGTTGCTGAGGGAGTTTCTTGCGCCGCTCCTTCTTCACAGCGATAACACGCTCCGAAGCGGTGGTAGATTCATGACGATTCAAAAGAGCTTGAGAAAGACTATTTTAATAAAGAAAATGTTTAGTTTGAGTTTGAAGTGAAATAATTCGTACGTAAACTACATTCGCATTTCCTCACATCTTTTATACCCAAAGGGGCAGGCAGAAGTGCAACTAGAGCTCTCATCGCTACATACATACATCGCGGATTTTGACAGTATCAGCTCGGAGTCTTGAATTGGGCCTAATAAATAGACTGGCATCTTGTTAACATACCTTAAACATTTATTTGAGCCTAAGTTTCACTAGTTTGGCAAAATTACTGACATTTAGGTACTAGTGTGCCTGCATCTAGTTTTAGACTAGCGTCTTATTGTTACTACTGGTAGGATCCATTCGTCTCGGCAGTCCGTTTCACTCCCAACTAGGCTATCGCTGCATGTTCCGGGATCAGCCTGTGTATATCTGGTTCACACAGGCTGGCATAATTGTGTCGACTGGTGACGGATAATCATCGCTCGTCAGTCGACACTCTATCTGAACCTCTCTCCGCTTATCGTCAGGTGCAGTGGGGTCAAATTGCCGTGGCAGTATAAAAAAACCTATATTTATCGAACTCTCTGAGGAGGTCCCGATAGTTTAACGATTGAAGTCCGTCTAACACGATATAGCTGTTAACTCGCTGTTAATACGATCTAGATTAACACAGTTATTTTAAAGATGGGTTTGGGCTTAGAGAATTTATTCACTCATAAAAGACTTAATGTCCACTTACAATGAGTGTTAGTAAATTAAATTTAAAAACTATGGTTAGCTCAATCAATCTTAAAAAGAAAACATAAGAATAGGTAATAATAATTTAAAATATTTCTTGGCTCACAAATTTTCTTAGTCTTGTTTTAAATATCTCTAATGATTCACATTCCTTTTACAACAGTTATTTTCGGTACAATATCATCGGTGGGACTACCTCGGTGGCGTAGTTGTACCTATTACCTATGGTCCGACTGCCAACATAACCATTCCACTCACCCCACAGTGGTGGTAGCGATGACGCGTTTTTTCCCCGCGATAAAAAAAATGTTGGGGTCTCAGGTTCCATCCCCGGGTCGGGCAAAGTGATATTGGGTTTTTCTATTCAGTATCAGCCCGGAGTCTGGAATTTGTGCCTGATATGGCGATAGGCTCGCCCCCTATCACATCATGGGACGGAATATACCCGGCGAAAATTGGGTGCACTAGTTACGCCTCTGTCTACCCCATCGGGGATATAAGGCGTGAGTGTGTGTGTGACATCGGTGGGACTTACGATCGTTAACTTGCCTCAAAACCCAATACTGCAAGTCACATCTATACAGCCCGCCGATCTGCATAGCATTTTCCTGATTATGCATCGTCGGAAATGCGAAATAAACTTGGCCGGCGGTGAATGGGCATAATTTGGAACTTTCGTCGACCACCGCACTGCACTTGCCCGTTTGAATCAACTTGGGCAAATTGACGACAGTTTTTTGCGAGTTGATGTATTTTTGTAAAATTTTTAGTAATTTACAGTGAAAAATTGGATAAACTTACCTTTCACCGTAGTACTATTGTGTATTCTATGCTTATATTAAGCATTTTTACCAGGTCGGCAAAGTTACTGCACACATTTTGATTTTGTAGCATGGCCCTACTTTCTTTTCATCATCATCATCACCAGCCACATGACGTCTACTGCTGAACATAGGCCTCCCCCAAAGATCTCCAGACGGACCTGCAAGAGCGGCTCGCATCCAGCGTGTTCCTGCGACCTTTATCAAGTCGTCTGTTCACCATACATGCTTTTTACTTTCACATATCATACTTTCTTGTACGTTAGCTAAATGAAAAACAATATGATAAGAGATCGTTGTAAGTTAAAGTATGATGTAGTGACTAAAATTGACAGAAGTATGCTGAGATGGTTTGTCTTTGGAGAGGATGGATGAAAGACGAGTCACGAAAGGTATTTATCGAGCGAATGTGGATGGTACGGCTGGAAGAGAGCGCCTGAAGTGAATGTACACGTATCAAATAAGTGATCATCTCTGAAAAAGTCAGATCAGAAGTAATCGGCGAAAATGTATGAGAAGAAGTATGAATGTGGAAGAGACGAAAGAGGTGTATCAAGATCGCAGCATGTGGCGCTCAATAGTCTCTGGCTACCCCTATGGGAGTGAGTGTGTATGTATGTAGTTATGTATTAATAGAATATAGCCAGAATCCAAATAACTGTTAACTTATTTACCATTCATCTATAAAAACCTATTTAACTAAGATCTTTCTGGCATCAAATCATACAGCCAAGACGTAGTTTTCATAATATTAAAGTACAGTCTGAATGTTTTCAAATGCTTTTCCCTTTTTGCATCGTTAGTTTCCGATGCACGTCCAAGCGACGTGACTTGCGACTGTTTTGTATTTTAATAAAAAACGTTTTGCCCCTTTAAATCTATGAATACTAATGGCATTAAAATTTTTGGTACTGCAGTGAAAATGTTTTATATTTTATATCCGAGTTGAATCTAGTAGATACTTTTGTAGAAAAAAACGAGGGAAGTTGGTTCAAATGAATATTATAAAGTATAACTACAAACTAATTAATAAACTTAGGTATCTGAATGGCGACATTTTCTGAATATTGTCTCTACTAGTTACAAGTACTTACATACAATGTTAAGTAGAAACGTAGATTTTCATTTAAAATATTTAATTTAACGCATGCTCACGCCTTTTATCCCCAAAGGGGTAGGCAGAGGCGCAACTAGTGCACCCACTTTTCACCAAGCGTATTCCGTCCCATGATGTGATAGGGGGCGAGCCTATCGCCATATCGGGCACAAAGTCCAGACTCCGGGCTGATACTGAATAGAAAAATCCAATATCACTTTGCCCGAACCGGGAATCGAACCCGAGACCTCAGCCTTGCGACTGCAAGGCTGAGGTCTACGACTGTACCGTAATACAACTACGCCACCGAGGCAGGCATTTAATTTAAATACCCTTTAAAGCAAGCAATATCGATACAGGATGGTTTATTACATAGGTATTAAAGACTACCTCGGTGGCTTAGGTGTATTATGGAACGACTACTGTAGTGCTGATATCTCGGGTTCGATCCCCGGGTCGGGCAAAGTGATATTGGGTTTTGCTACTTGTTATCAGCCCGCAGTCTGGTATTAGTACCAGATATGGCGATAGGTTCGTCCCCTATCACATCATGGGACGGAATACGTACGGCAAAAAGTGCCTACCCCTTCGGATCCCTGGAAAGAGGCGTGAGTGAGTGTGTGTGTATTAAAGTTTCCCGACTTTCTTGCGTTAGTCGATTTTTAAACTTTGTATGAGTTTGGTAATTACGTTCCATCAATAAAAAATACGTTAAATTTAAACATAAAATTTCATGAAAAAAGTAATCTAACGGCCTTATTAATAATCAGTTTATAAACCTATTTTATTTATCGAATGTTTTGTTTTCTTCAAACGAATTTTGAATTGAGTTTGAAGGAAGAAGACAAAACATTATATAACTAAAATAGGTTTATAGACTGTCTAGTTATAAGTTGGTAAGTAATAAACTTTTGACCAAGCAATATACAGGCTGGTTTAATAGATAGGTATTAGCTCCCGAATAGCTTCCGTTAGTTGACCGTTACACCCTGTATAAGTTAGGTAATCTAGAACGTTTAAACTTCATTGATAGTCTTAGATACTAGAAACTCAACTGATACTTTGATTTGGTGCATCAAGTGATTTACGGTCATCTTTATTGTCAGTAACAGTAACATTTACTGTTGCTTTTGTTTTTTATTGTTACTGCATCGGTGGCGTAGTTGTATTGCGTGCACAGTACGACCACCGTTCTAAGGTCCGGGGCTCAACTCCCGAGTCGGGTAAAGTGATAATGAGTTTTTCTACTCAGTAATCAGCCCGCAGTCCCTATCACATCATGGGACGGAATACACTTGGCAAAAAGTGGGTTCACTAGTTGCGCCTCTGCCTACACTGGGGATAAAAGTCCTAACTGTAGCTATAAACATGTAATTTACAGCTGCTTGTAAAACATTGAGTCAGATACAGTTTACAAAAAAATAATTGATTTGTTGAATTTTACACGTTCCATAAATGAAATGGAATCATAATATGATCCGACATTGATCGCTTTTAAATATATTCAAGCAAACAAACCATTATTAATCGCGGTCGTTTCCCATTATGGAAGTAATTTGGCCGATAATGCTGTACCAATGACGCTGTCCAACACATCACTATTATAAAACGCACAAATATACATCATTACATTATCGAAAATACGCTCGGCGAACCACAGTACAGCAAACATTGAAATTAAATTGTGGATTTATATGGGAGTACTGCGTAATGCTGATTAAATGATTATGTAAAAAACAAAACAGTCACCGAGTGGTGCCCGAAGAATGGTCACAGATAGAGGCAGACCACCAGCCCAATGGTCAGATGACATCGCGAGGTATGCCGACCAGCAGTAGATGCGCACACAGAACCGGAAAAAGTGACGTGATGGAGAGGTGGCCTATACCCAGCAGTGATTTGATTGATTGATAATGTATGCAGAAGACCACGGACCGGTAGCGTTGGACGTCCACCTGAAAGGTGGACAGTTGACTTGATAAACGACCATACTGGAAGCAGGCCGCTTTTGACAGGTCCGTCTGGTAATCTTTAGGGGAGGCCTATGTTCAGCAGTGGACTTAACTTGGCTGTTGATGAGATAGAAGATAGACATTTTATTTCTTAGCAAAGGTCCGCACGTGAACAGGGAGGTCACTTCATATTATATGATGTACCGTCATAAATACCCACAATATCAAAAGCATCGTCAGCCCTAAATAGCTAAACCTACTTAGTAGTTACGGCCGTTTTCATCGACCCATCGCGAAAATGGACTAAAGTTTTTTGACATGCTTACAAATTACGTATTTTGATTGGTTTATTGTCGGGATCGGGACGAATATTAAGATGGAGACTGTTTATTAAAAAGGGCCGTTGGTCAGATAATCTATCCGACCCCTCCTTTACACTGTATTTATGTTGAATATTTGTATCCGGATAGTGATCTCCAAACACAATGTTTAACATCATAGGGGCCTACGTGACCTAGTAGAATGAAAAATATATATAAACTTCTATCTCTAGTATAATAAACCTCGAATTGCGAGAAAGATAGTATAACTAACGTATAAAATACAAACACACGGATTCAAAACCGCTTCCTTTTTAGAAACACGGTTAATAGGCCCTAAATTCTAAAATCAATAGATGCTCGTGGGTATCCAAGTATCTTCTCACATACCTACATAGCATCACGCTTTTGCTCAGTTTAGAGATAGGCAGACATGTAATTTACATTTCGCCTGTTGGTCCCATGTAGGAGCTACTTTCAGTCCAGGCAAAATCACCCGGAAAGCCGTTCGGAAGGATCGCGGTCTGACACGGTCTGTTTGTCAAGCATAATTGTCCGTCTCGACTGACGAGCGCGATCCTTCCGTGCGTGTGTCAATATGTTACGTGACAACTTGACGTAATGATGCACTTTCTAGTGTTTTACTGGTGCAACTGATGATCTGAGCTATACGTTTAATTTGTTTGCTTGATATTATAGGGCCATAAAATATTATTCACACTTTATTTTCCAGTGTGATTAATGAGTAGTACATAAGTCTACATAATATTACTTAAAAAATTAAGAGTGATGTGGGGTTTTTTCTACTCATTATCAGCCCGGAGAAATTTGTGCCCGGTATGGCGATAGGCTCGCCCCCTATCACTTTATGGGATGGAATACACGCGGCGAAAAGTGGTTGCACTAATAGCGCTTCTGCCTACCACTTCAGGGATAAAAGGTGTGTGTATTAAAATTTAACTAATAATTTTGATGAATTACGGTTGAAATTCGATCATCGAGTGAATAGTACAGTCAGAAGCATAAATATCTGTACAAAATCAACATTTCAAATCGCCTATATACGCGTTAAGTTAAACCTAAACCTTTTTTTTTTTTCCTTGTTTGAAGTAAAGTAAATCTCTTTTATTTTATTTTTGTGAAGAGGAAAAAAAAAGATTAGTGAGAACAAAAAAGTATGTAGGCGATTTGAAATTTTGAATTTGTTTAGCTACTTATGCTGGTGACTGTACATATAAAAATCTCTAAGAAAATACGCAATATATTAAAATGACCCTCTGTCTTGCTCCTACTATCATTTGTAAAAAACCACCGCGCCAAACCAAAAAGATTATCCTAATACTAATGTTTAAACTGTGACGTATTCTTCGAAGACAGACGGCAGAGTAAATCAACTTCCGCCCTGTGGATTGGGGGCGTTTGGAGAATTCTACCACGGTATCCCCTGCCTGTCGCAAAAGGCGACTAATAGGGGCCACCGGGGGTCGCAGGCGGGCAGCAGGGGGCTGTCCGTCTTTAAGTTTTTGTGTTCCATTAGCACATTGTAGCGATCCCTGTGATGGACGGCAGCGTGGCTGGTAGGCCTCACGTTGCCGTTGACGCCGAGGGTGTCCTTCGGTGCGCGGGGGTATTCTGAGCCCCCCCCCCCCCACAACAGGAGACGGGCCGCACTAGGCGGCACCGCGCAGGGGCGGCTGCGGATGACAACTTAGACACTTCCGTCAGAGGAAGCCCGCAGCCGTCCCTAATGCGCCGAAGATGGCCACCGCGGAGTTTTGGTTGGTATGCCGTGCGTTGTACATAGGTTAGGGACTCGGCCCGGTGGTCGCCCGATGGTAACATCTCTCCGGGCGGCGTAACGCCGGGTCGTAAGGTACGGTGAACCCAACATAACCGCTCAGTCGCCCCCCTTGAAGGCTGGGCGGTAGTAATAAGTCACTTTCTCCGCGAAAAAAAAAAAAAAAAAAAAAAAAAAAAGAGAGTAAATCAACTTGATTTGAGGTAATTCGAGACGGATCGCAACGCTACCATTTTATTTTCCAACAGAATTCGTGCACTAAGCTGAATTTGCATTAGCTTTATGGGTATTCCAAGAAAGATTTTTAGACAATTACGTGGAACTCTTGATGCGGGACTCGGGAGGTATTAAGTTGGTCAATTTTGAATGTAAAAACGTTTTTTTATGCAGTATGTAACTTGAGACAAGAGTAATTACTTTTCTTTACCATTCTTGGTGAGAAATGAAGTGAAATTAGTATATCAGGTATGATAATCTAAAGAATGTTGCTATACTGGTGGTAGGTCTCTCATAGGTAAGAGTCCGTCTGGGTGGATACCACCGCAATGTTTATTTCTACCGCCAAGCAGCAGTATGCATGCACTGTTGTGTTTCGGTTTGAAGGGCATTGTAGCCAGTGTAACTACTGGATATTATGAGACTTAAACATCTTATGTCTCAGGATGACGAGCGCAGTGGAATGCCACACAGTACTTTGTAAATCAAGGTGCTGGATGGTGTTGCTACTGTTTATGGGTGGTCGTATCGCTTACCATCAGGCGAACGGCATGATCGTCTCGTCATTCTATGCAAAAAAAATATATACACTCCTGAGCGTTTATTATCTAGTGGTGTTATCATTTTATTTACGAATTAAATATTATAATGAAAATTACAAAGTGCTGCTTAACGTTTTACCTTTATTAATAATTTTAATCTATTCTCTTTGTGGTTTATATGCATATCACTATTTTGCAACATTCTGTATTATGATCAGTTTTTGAAACAAGCTACATTATGACCACTATTTATTTCAGTTAAATGACAAACTTATTTGAATCAGTCTACCTAATGGCTCTTTTTTCAATAAATCAAAGTTTGAAGTTTTAAAATTGCTGCAAAGAGCATAGATTAAATAAATGGTGTTAGCTTGCTCGTCTTGGCATACAGAACAAATAATAAAAATGCTAAATTAATCTACAGCATGAATCTACTAAAGCTCAATATTAATATTGTGACGTTTATTTTGTGGCCATATTTTTGGTCGGCTTCAATATGTTAATATTTCGTATGCGAAACGCGCTTGTATTATCATGCAAATGTTATTAAAAAATGGTTGAAATTTCATTATCGTACGCAGAATTTAAATTATGTAATGTATGTACATACCGTGTCGTCATATATAAACTAACATTATAAAGAAAAAAATTAATTTTTTTATGTTTGTTCTAATGGATAAATCGAAAACTACTGAACCGATTTTGAAAATTCTTTCACGAACAGGAAGCTACATTACTCCTGAGTGCTATAAGCTTTTATCCCGCTAATAAGTGTCAACGTGAGCAGAGCTATGAGCAATAGATAGTTATGTATACAACGAAAAATTCCGTTTGTACAAGCCACATAACTCAAACTAATAAAGTGAAGATACACCAGCTAACTGCACATATTACATAACGCTCTATTGCCATGGTAATAAGTCCGTGTGAACGCGGCCGAATAGGGCGAGGACACATTGAGAGTTGCTGTACCAATTATTGGCTTTTGTTAGTCAGCTTGGAAAACTGGTCGAAATAAATTTGTGAGCTTAATTGTAGGTGCAAATGTAAATAACAAAAGCTAGCTAGGACTGGTAGGTAAGGTGATATGAGAAAGATATAAGGTAGTGTGACCAAATAAAGCCCGGTTCCTAACATGGCCCACCGTCCATGCTTTGCTATTTGTTGTAAGGTTTGTTTGTTAGTTCTTTTATTATTATATTACATTTGATAGCATGTAAACCTGCAATTTTGTTACAGGATTTTCATTTTTCATGAAACGATTTTATGAAGATTTGAAATTAAGTGGCCCATCAATGGTTCGGTAACCTTATGTTCATAATTTTAATGAAAAAAACCGGAACAACGCTTCACGATCCTCACTAGTGAGGGCGATATTATAGACCCTAAGCTAGATAGCCTACCAGTCTATATCATCCAACCATCATCACCTTTCAACTTTCTACAAAAATGTTATATTTTAAACCGACTTGCACAATTTACACTTCCATTTTCAAGTCGTTCACAACAAAAGCGAATAACAGAACACTCAAATCAATAAGTAACCGATGACGATCGGCTGCAGGGCAAATTTTGGCTCCAACCGAGTCGAATATTTGATCCAACACGAGAATATTGTCTGGGGACGTCATCTCATCTCTCTTCGATGTAGGGATTCGATAGGGTTGGCAGTTCGTGGATATTACTGGAAATAACGTAATTAAGACGAAAAATTGCTTTAAATAATCGAATACAATGTTTGCTAGCAACATTTGTTATTTGAATATCTGTCAAAAGACTCGTATTTATCTCAACGCCTCTTCAATACCTATCTTGATCTGTCTAAAGACGATTTAGGCGGAAAGTTATAGAAAATATCTAATTATTACAAAAAGTAAAATAAAAATTACAAAAAAATGTGTTTAAAAAAATTATATTTTTATACAAGTATAAAAATAAATAATGTACTTACCATTTACCATTCACTAGTTACTTAATTTATAATTAAACAAAACATTCTACGTCCGTTTTAGGTTCATTCATTTTCGTACTTATTGAGTCGCCGCGCCGTGGTGAAAATTAATATCCAAAAAATTACTCACAGACTGCCTCGGTGGCGTAGTTGTATTACGTTGGTCTGAAATGCTGAGGCCTTGGGTTCGATTCCCGGGTCGGGCAAGTTGATATTGGATTTTTCTATTCAGTATCAGCCCAGAGTCTGAAATTTGTGCCCGATATGGCGATAGGCTCGCCCCTATCACATCATGGGACGGAATACGCACGACGAAAAGTGGGTGCACTAGTTGCGCCTCTGCCTACCCCTTCGAAGATAAAAGGCGTGAGTGTGTGTGTGTGTGTACTCACAGTATTTTTTTGTATGTTTAGTTAATGTTATGTTTTATTAATATTACTTGTTTAAAATATTTTTTTCAGATGCGCCAGACTATAGGCTAATTAATTAATTCACAAAGTCGTCATAATGAAAGTCATAACTATATAAAATTACATGATATTCCGTACAGTTCGGGACAATATAATTCTGGTTTAAGACATTTATTTCTCCACAAGAATTACATTCAGTTACTTAGAGAAATACAATATAATTACTTACTGTCAGAAACAATAATATAATGCGCGTACGAGAAGTCGATAGTGCTAAATACGTAATATTTTGTAGGAACTTATAATATACACTTAAACAATATAATTCTACACGAAATCAGAGGCAATATTCCGAAAGTGTCCTGGCTTTCTCGGTCCCCTGGCCACCGCCGCGCAGTGTCGTGTGCGTTCCGTTATCGATATTGCACATGTACAAAGTGCATAGCGTCTGACGAATGGCTGAATACGGAATTTCCTTTGCATATCAATCTTTGGTTATTGTCGAAAGTTTTGCTTGTAGCTCTTTTCTGGGCAATCAAATCAGAATATATACCCTATGTTTTTCAGGGATAGTTCATATTTCATTCAGATATCATGGTGTTAATTAAAGATGGTGTAAATTTGGGAAATTCAAAATCAAGAGTTTGTGCCCGATGTGGCGAAAGGCTCGCTCCCTATCACATCATGGGATGGAGAACACGGTGAATAGTGAGTGTATTAGTTGCGACTTTATCCCCTAAGGGATAGGCAGAGGTGCAACTAGGGTACCCTACTTTTCGCCATGTGGGTTCTGTCCCATGATGTGATAGGGAACAAGCAAGCAAGCAGTATATACAGAAGAATTTACTTGTGTGGAATCCAGGGGATTAGCTGCTCTCCCCTGCTCCTCCCTGGCGACGTCTATGGCTCAATCACTGAATCGATTTTGATGAAATTTGGTACAGGGTAAGCTGCAACAATAAAAACATAGATTATTTTTATATTTCGTCATAAGCAAAAGTTAATTCAATAATTCTACATGACACATTATTAATTCTTCTTCTTAGTCGTGCACTCTTGACAGAGTGGTCGTGGTCATGTTTGGGCTGATCGATGAACTGCCGTTTTCACGATGCGTCGCCATATGTCTCGATGTTTGGCGGAGTGGAAGTATTTGTGTATAGAGGAGTACGTCATGGTTTTAATAAGGTCTGTCCAACGTTTAGGAGCGCGTCCACGAGCTCTTTAATTAAAACATTATTAATAATTAATAATTAATAATGAACTGCTCTAAACAAAACTTAACAAATACTGAATTGTATATTTTTTTTCTCTACATGATGCATTGTATTTTATACCTTGAACTGATTTTGAAAAGAGCAACACTAGAGTTTCTTGCCCGTTCTTCTCTAGTGAGAACTGCTTTCCGAACTGGTGGTAGAGTTAATATTGACGGAATCTAAATAATGTATAACATTTTATGGGTTCGAATAAATTATTTCATTTCATTTCAATACTTATGTTTAAAACACACTCCATTATAATTGAGTATTGAATTTTTGATACATAATTATTGTAATATGCATTAATATTAACTGCGAATGGTCGCGAAAATAATGGATAATAAAATACATTAATGTAATTGATGCTTTTGTTCTGTAATGCAAACAAAAAAAAAATCACACCGTTTTTTATATAAACCTTGCTAATACATACATACACACTTACGCCTTTTATCCCCGAAGGGATAGGCAGAGGTGCAACTAATGCACCCACTTTTCGCCGTGCGTATCCGTCCCATAATGCCGGGCACAACCGGGCACAACTTCCAGACTCCGAGCTGATGCTGATTAAAAAACCCAACACCACTTTGCCCGACCCGGGGATCGAACCCGAGACCTCAGCATTGCAGTCGTACCGTAATACAACTATGCCACCGAGGCAGTTTGCTAATAAAACCTCAGAACATATAAACGCTCAAGATTTGGATAAAGTGGATACTTTTCAATATTCAATGTGAGTTTTGGCGGGAACTTGGAAGTGTCATAAGGTGCTCTTGTTTTAATTCATTATTTTGGTGATATTTAGTGTTTTATTGCATAATTATGGTGGTATATTATCCAATATAGTTCTATTAAAGAGCTCAAATGAAGTGAATTGAAATAATTGTGCTAATCAAGTGTTTTTTTTTGTTGCCTCCAAAACTCCTCGATAAAGTCTTGGTAAGGTAGCCACTGCTTTACTTCGACATACTACACATAATATAATAGACGAACGAAACTTGACATTGGCAAAATGTGAACACAAATGCCATTATACAAAAAAAAAAAAAAAATATTCAATGTCAGTTTGACAGCTGTCTTTTCGAATTTCTTATTAGAACCCTATGGGTAGGCCCGTAAAAACGACTTCCACTTAATTTGCAAGTTTTTTTTGCATCGAATAACGAGACAAGCGTGCTGTTCGCCTGATGGTAAGCGATACGACCACCCATAAAAAGTAGCAATACCATCCAGCACCTTGAGTCACAAAGTACTGTGTGGCATTCCACTGCGCTCATCATCCTGAGACGTAAGATGTTAAGTCTCATTATGTCCAGTAGTTACACTGGCTACAATGTCCTTCAAACCGAAACACAATAGCGCATGCACAATGCTGCTCGGCGGTAGAAATAGACATTGCAGTGGTACCCACCCAGACGGACTCTTACATATGAGAGATTTACCAGTAAGTGACGTGTGGTTCCCCCGTGAACACATTGCGAATAGAGATGGTTTAACAAGGTACTTTTAATCCAGCAAAGCATATACCTAACCTTGTTCATATGAGCACGGCAAAATGGACCCACTGCACCTGAGGGTAAGCAGAGAGGAGTCCAAATAGAGTGTCAACTGACGAAAGATGATTTTTCCTCATAGTCGACACAATTATGCCTGTTTGGATACACACAGGCTGATCCCAAAAGGTAAGTGATAATGGATTTTTCTATTCAATATCAGCTCGGAGTCTGGAATTTATTTCGCCCCCTATCACATCATGGAACGGAATACGCACGGCAAAAAGTGGGTGCACTATTTGCCTCTGCCTACCCCTTCGGGGATAAAGGGCGTGATTGTGTGTGTGATCCCAAAACACTACAGTGCAACACTTCGTAGGCCACTGTGGCGGAGTTTGATTTTAATTCCGAGAAAGTTTTACAAGCAAGACAAGCAAGCAGAGCCGATGGGACAGCTAGATGTGAAAACAGTGCAAGTATAAACAAAGATTATATTTTAACACAACTTTGAAACTACTACAACTGTTTTAAACTTCGTGTCATGCTAGACATTTATAAAGCTAATTATGTGAGCTTTCGCAGCTTTTTGGTGTGAAGCTTGTACGAAAGTTCTTACCCGACTGCGTAGAAGGATGTATATCTACGTGCGTTGAAACATTAGGGCTAATATTATTAAAATTATAAAATAAAATTAAAGAGTTTATATTAAACACGTTTTTTATTACATCTAAAGTATTGTGATACAAAATCATGACGTGTTTTCAATAGATTTTTCGTTTTTTTGGGATTATATTCGAAACGAAATTAAACGCCAGTAATGTTTGTCTTAATGTAGAAAATTTCACAAATAGTAATCTAGGTTACATTTTATCTCATACTTTTGCTCTCGACTTTGGCGGCGTGTATGAGTTTTTCCTGAATAAAAGTCTCGCTATACATATTTCCGACATAAAAAGTAGCCTATAACCTTTCCAGGGTCGGAAACTGCCTCCATAGCAAATTTCATCGAAACCCTTTTTTTTTATTTCGTGGAATGACGAGACGAGCATGCCGTTCGCCTTATGGTAAGCGATACGACCACCCATAAACACCATTCAGCACCTTGAGTTACAAAGTACTGTGTGGCATTCCACAACGCTCGTCATCCTGAGACATAAGATGTTAAGTCTCATTATGTCCAGTAGTTACACTGGCTACAATTTCCTTTAAACCGAAACACAACAGTGCATGCACACTGCTGCTTGGCGGTAGAAATAAACATTGCGGTGGTAACCACCCAGACGGACTCTTACATATATGAGAGACCTACCACCAGTGATCCGTTTAGCAGTTTTTGAGTTAATCGCTTTCACACAGACAGACAAACGTAACGGGGGATTTTGTTTTACTAAAGTAACCAACATAGAACTTTTTGAACACAACTTAGTTCAGAGATGCTCACCCAGGAATCAAATCATCATCAGCCACATGGTATCCACTGCTGAACATAGGCCTCCCCCAAAAATTTCCAGACGGACCTGTCAAAAGCGGCCTGCATCCAGCGTGTTCCTGCGACCTTTATCAAGTCGTCTGTCTACCTAGCAGGTGGAAACGAATAGGAGACCTTTATTACCTGCTACAGCGAAGTAGGAAGACTACCATTCTGTTTCCTGGCCATTTGTTTCGCAATGCCGGCAAAAACCGAACAATATAAGTATGAACAGCGGGCGTGGGAACCCGCGCCTGCATGGTTTTTGTGACGAATGTTTAACGCTCGATGTGTTGTTCCTAGGTTAATGTATGTATGTGTTTAAAACTTAAGGCCCCTTAAGTAAACGGCCTTAAGCAAATCATTACTTGGTGGCGCGAGTTACGGCTGAGAATATAGATTTATTTTATTTTAAAAATCAATGTTAGGCCTTTATGAAAATTTTAAAGTACCAAAATATTTTTTTTAACTTAAAATTTTCTTTATTCAAATAGTCTTTTACAAGCTCTTTTGAATCGCCATGAATCTACCACCGCTTCGGAACGTGTTATTGCTGTGAAGAAGAAGCGGCGCAAGAAACTCCCTCAGCAACACGATCTGTCAAAATTATATCATGTAAAATGTTGCCAAGACGAGATCATATGGCTCGCACTGTCAAAAACTTATCAGATCTCATGTAGAGCCAAGCTTCTTACTCTACAAGCCCTAACTTGGAAAACTCTACACCTTAGTCAAAACATGTGGCTTGACCATTTCGTTACTACAAGAACTATTGTATAACAGAAAAGTAATGAACAGTGACAACATTTTTCACTGTACGCCCATGTGACGATAATGTGTAAAGCGTCATTTACGCAAGAAGAGTTTCTCGAATGCGAGCGGAGAAAAATCGTATGCGAGAACTCTCCGTGCGATTCTCTCTTGTGGTTGTTAACATTAGGATAAAAAAAAACCGGTTGCACTCCGGGAGTGCCGGCAGAAGTGAAAACTTGAACATTAACGTTGTGCATTTTTGAATATTTTGGAATGGTCTAAACACAAATTCGATCTTACGCCTACCACATAAAGTAGATTTTTAAACACGAGCAACGCTCGTTTAGTCTGGTTTTTGATAAATGTCAGAAATGCAATGGTCATCACAACCAAAGTAGAATAAATCAAAATTTGAAAAAAGGAATTTTACGTTCTTTTGTGCTCGTGCCGTTCCAACGCTGTGGAAATAGCTTCTACGCAATGTACTTAAGGTTCATATTAATAAGTGATGGTTTTAATGACGTTAATAAATAAAAATGTAAACGTTTAAGAATTATAGCTTCTACGCATTGTAGTTAAGGTTCATATTAGTAAGGGATGGTAAAACCTCCTACGCATTTTCTATCAGGGTCACGTGATCCTGACGCGAGTTTAACATTTTATACCCATCCCAAAAGTGCTCAACGCCGCTCAAAAAGTTATCACTTCAAAAACTCGTAGCAATAAAGCGATACTCGGATTCGAGTGTCAAAGGCGAGACTCGCTCCTCTTACATTGTTTACAGTACAGGTAAGTATTCGTAGGGTGATATTCGCATACGTGTCTAGCCTAGTGTAAACAGTACTTGGGCGAGATTTGCATGTGTTGATGCGAGCCTCGAACCAATCGTTCTTTGTACGATACTCGCCATTCCAAATTTGAATTGCGGGACTCGTACGATTTGTTTACACACGCCGTGACCAAGGAGAGTTTATGGGGCTATACTTGCTTTCAAGAGACGACATTCGCACCGTTTGTTTACACTAGGCGATAGAGTATCGCATAGAAAGGAACTGCCGCTCGTATGCGAAAAACTCTCCTTGTGTAACTTCGGCTTTAGTCTCTCATCCAATACCAATAAAACGGAGTCGTGTCGTGGTTTTTTGCCACATTTTAAGCCAAACTAACGCACTTCCGAGGTTTTTTTCTAGACCCTTTTTACTGCATATTTGTGTGCATATTTCGCCATTTTGTACAGTGCATATAATCCGATGTCTAGTTATTATTAAGTTGTATAAAAGCAATAATAAAACACAACCAAACCCAGGTGAATTTCCCGTTAACTCTAATGCTGTTACAATCCCCAACAGTACCTGTCATCAACGAAATCCTGAGAGACGTAATATCTTTTAAACTCACTGAACAAAACACTCTGCCAGCGCAAAACACACCCTACCACTTAGAACATAAAGACTATTTTGTTATTCAAATATTCATCACAAAAGCACATAATTCAGCATTTTTCAAATGATCTGAGTCAGCGCCTTGGCAAATGCGGATTTACTTTTTTAATATCTGCATTTTTTTAAAGAAAATGGAAGCAAAGGAATTAAAAGCTGTAGAGATAATTTCGATATTGGATTTGAAGAAAATGAATGCGTTTATAATAAGTTTAACTTCAGACCTTAATAAAAAGGGTTAGGTAGGGTTATGAATAGGGTTGCCAACCATACCTTATAATAACGTATCCTACTTTATTTTTGTAGTAATTATACTTTATACTTTTGCATACAAATAAAGTATCTGAAAATACTTTATTTTCAACCTTTACTGTGATGCGTAAAACAACTTACTCATTATGGGTACTTAACTATTTAACGGTACACATAAGTTAAAACAGATGATGGAAACGATATATAATTGCTGAATGAATGTTTAGATGTCAGATGTGGTGTTGTACACAGTGTTGTGAATGTAACAGGACAGGTGACATTTGTCACAGATGTCATTATCGACGAAATTGTACAAAAATTTTCCGTTGGTTTTGTTTATAATTGCAGAATGTATTTTAAAGTACCTAAATATTAATGCTTAAAATGACGAGTAATTCTGATAGCGATGCACCAGTGAGTTCTAAAGTGGCGAGAAGAGAGAAATAGAGCGTCAATAAATTTTATTAAAAACGAATGTTTTATTCATTTACATTTAAATTTTGATTGTCAAACAAGCTTTGAAACATTTAAAGATAACAAAAAAATGTTAGCATATGCTAAAAACACACAAACATATGTATTTAAAGCAATAAAAACATGAAATTAAAAAAAAAACTTTTATTTCTTCCAAATACTTTAATTTGTCCTATCTAAACCATTGTATACGTTATTTTTGTCAAAAAAAATTGGCAACCCTAGTTATGAATCAAACTTTCTCATACGCATAGTGTAATTATGTAAATCTTATCTAGGATAAAAGCTTCTTATGGTAATCCCGGCCATTACCTATGTATCAAACGTCCTAACTATTCCGCTAATTTATGCGTCTACTACCAAAAAATATTGAATAATCTACCGCACTTATATTTTTAATAATAAGTAATATAAATAAATAGATATTGAGAAATATTTTTATAATTATTTTACTTTTTACCCGACTACGGCGAAGCCAGGGAGGGTAATGACTTTAACAGCCTATGTATATATGTTAGTACCCATTTTATGTTCCACTCTAGCGTCGCTCTTAATAAACCTATTTTGACAAGCGAGGTGTCTATCGATTCTTATTTATTTATCTAATTACTGGCGGTAGGTCTCTCATATGTAAGAGTCCGTCTGGGTGGGTACCACCGAAATGTCTATTTCTACCGCCAAGCAGCAGTGTGCATGCACTGTTGTGTTTCAGTTTGAAGGACATTGTAGCCAGTGTAACTACTGGACATAATGAGACTTAACATCTTATGTCTCAGGATGACGAGCGCAGTGGAATGCCAAACAGTACTTTGTAACTGAAGGTGCTGAATGGTGTTGCTATTGTTTATGGGTGGTCGTATCGCTTACCATCAGGCGAACGACATGCTCGTCTCATCATTCAATTCCATAAAAAAAAGGTGGTGTTAGGTTATATTTTATATCCACTCAGATAGCGATCACCGTCCATAAGGTGTTAAAACCAGCCATAGTGGCCCATAAGTGTGCCGCGTTCCGGGATCCGCCTGTATATCCGGTTCAAACAGGCCGGCATAATTGCGTCGACTGACGAGGGGTAATCATCGCTCGTCAACACTATGTAGACCAGTGATTCCCAAACTATGGGTCGCGAACCCCCAGTGGGTCGCAAGGGAATATTGGTCGGGCCCTGAGAAATAGAACAATATATCAACCGACCGACACAACAGCCGGGTGGCCAATGATGGACGAGAAAAGAAACAGAATTCTCGAAGAAGATATTAAAAATTACTTCAGGACAGCCGAGAGGTTGGTTCAGAATTTTGAAGTTTTTGTTAGGTGGGTCACGGCTCATTCAAATTTGGGAACCACTGATCTAGACCCCTCTCCACTTACCACGATGTAATTTTGCTATGCCCATAATAAAATCTACTTCTATCACATCAAAATATTTTACTTTTAAAACAAATATCTCATATTACTAATATTATAAATGCGACAATTTGTGAAAACGCTTGGATGTTCGTTAGGAGTAAAGGCAGAATCTACTGAACGGATTTGGATGATATTTGGCACACGGGTAGCTCATGTCCTGGATTAGCACATACTTTTTATCTCGGTAATTTCCTCCTATGGGAAATAATGAATATTGTTATCTGATTCTTTAAGTAGATGGCGCTGACGTCGTGTAAAGTTCTGTAGCCCCTAAACACAGTAGTGTTTTAGGGGCTTTTCACGCGGACGAAGCCGCGGGCAATACCTAGTTTAGAAAACAATTTGCTATTCTAACTAGCTTGAGATGTTTCTGAAGTGTTACTGTACCGTGTAAACGTTGCGCGCCGTCGAGCGCGAACTCATAGTGAAGAGCTAATTCGTATTACATATTCAAGCCATATAAGGGGAATATACTGTTGGAAAGGTTTATTATAAGGCATTGTATTGCAGTCAACTGTTAAGAAACACTGTAGTAGTATGAATTTATACTCACGCATTTATCCCCGAAGGGGTAGGCAGAAGCGCAACTGAGCGACTTTACGTCACGTTAGCGTACCATGATGTGATAGGGGCCGAGCCTATCGCCATGCTGAACGTTTCATATGAAAGTTAGACTCTATAAGAGACATTCTAAAACAAATTAAGTGCCTGAAGAAGCAGCAGAGTATGCCGGCATGATTGTGTCGAATGGCATGAGATAACCGTCTGGACCATTCGATACTCTATCTAGGCGGCATTGCGCTTACCATTAGGTACAGTGCAAAACAATACTGCACAATTTATTCAATTATAAAATACAGTAATTTAAGTAGAAATAGAGCAGAATTACATTTGTTTATAACGGAATACCACTCCAGGGGCGATTGTGCACGTCTGAGTGGTTATCTCGGGGGAAGTTTTAAAGGTAAGTGGAGCGTGCGATCATAGCCCCCGAGACTTGTGAAACTTAGCTCTAATCTATCAGTTATTCCAAGAATGTTTAGATGCCTGCTTCGATGGCATAGTTGAAACGGTGCGTACGACCTCTCAAATTTCGGGTTCGAATACTGAGTCGGGCAAAGTGTTATTGGGTTTTTCTGCTAGCCCGGAGTCTGGAGTTTTGTCCTGATTTTGTTATAGGCTCACCCTCCCATATCTTGGGATGGAATACACACTGCGAAAAATGGGTGCTCTAGTAGCGCTTCTGTCTATCCTTCGAAAATAAAAGATAAAAGCGTGTGGGTATGTTTCTAAATAAATTTTACTCCTCATCAGACGTAAAGCCAATTTCAAACTGTATTTACTTAATTATAATAGAACATTCTTTCGTGGCAATAATTACTCTTAATAAGCATAGTATATATGTCAATCTATAAATATTTATGTAAGTTGTAGATACCTTCAAAAGGTAAACATACGCCTTTATACTGAATGATTTTGTATTAAAAATGTACTGTATGTGTTATCTAATGGTATCTCTAATAAATAAATAAATAAATAAATAAATAAATAAATAAATAAACATAAAATATTATTATACTTTAATTACATATTTCATAAGGATTGTGTTGATTTCGTTTAATATTGTAAGAATGTAACTCTGTTTCACTTTCATGGCTGGCTGAACCAATTTTGGTGAAGCTTGGTAGAGTGTAAGCTCATACTATAAGGAGGGGCATGCTAAGGTATATTTAATCGTTTTCAAACCGACACAAAGAATAACTAGACCCGGGAATGGACCCCAAGACCTTCCGAGTAGAGCCTATACGCTGCCAAAGAGAAGACTATACTTGCAATTATCAAAAACAATTAACAATTCCCTTATTTTCGAAAACTTTCTTCAATCTTATCCTATGACAATGTTCAACTTTCATTATACGACTTGTAAAATTAGCAAAGATTTCTTGTCGCGAGAGATTAGACCCCTTTCAAAAGGTCCCTCGGGAATGTTGAAAGTTTCCTAATGTTAAGGGAGCGTAAAGGAACAATATTTCGGATCCGGGATAGCAAGTTAACACTGTGTACTGAGGGTTACGAGCTCGTGATTGCAATTTAAGGCAAATAAAAAATAAATACTGACTGACTGCCTCGGTGGCGTAGTTGTATTACGTTACGACTGCAATGCTGGGGTCTCGGGTTCGATCCCCGGGTCGGGCAAAGTGATATTAGATTTTTATATTTAGTATATATGGCGGTAGGCTCGCCCCCTATCACATCATGGGACGGAATACGCACGGCGGAAATTGGGTGCATTAGCGCCTCTGCCTACCCCTTCGGGGATAAAAGGCGTGAGTGTGTGTCTCTTTTGTCCTAGCCACCTGTATCGATCGACAGCGTTTAAGTCATCATTCGTGTCGTATTTAGGTCAAGGGTCGGTCCCTTGACTGAACTGGGAACAAGGTCGGAGTATTCAGGTTGTACAGACTATGAAGTCATTATGGTCGTTTGGGGTTTTGGATGTCATAATAGAGGTCGTTGTTTGTGATATTTTTATGTGTATCCGGCTCTAAGGACCAATACTGCTTGGTTTTATAGTGTTTTTGTTTCCGATCATTCATTGTCTTTTGTTTAGATTTTGATGTGATAGAGGTGAGTGGTGGTGGTAATTTGAAAAAAGGATTGAATCCGGATCGAAGGATCAAAGTTTTTTTTGTAGCGTTTTTTGTGTTAGCCATATTTTTTCATATGCTGTGTGATAATTTTAAGACTAAAGAGGTATTTGACTATTCTTGCTGCTAAGTAGTATGTAATGTTATTGTAGTTGGAAGGACACTGTAGGCAATTTAAATAATAAATAAAAGTATATAGCCTTATAACACATCAATAATATAATACTAAAAAGGCAAAAAGGAATTATCAATAATCATCATTTAAGTAGTAGTTATTGTATGAACTAATATCTACCAAATATTGGATGACTAGCCCACAGAGCTAAGCTAAGCTTTGTACCTCCAAGTCTTAGGTGTTCCTATTACATGAGCTGTCATGCGCTTGCTAACAGAAGAGCTATGCAATGCAATCAGCCCTGTAATATATACTGCCCACTGCTGAGCACGGGCCTCGTCTACTACTGAGAGGGGTTAGCCCTTAGTCCACCACGTTGGCCTAGTGCGAGTTGGCAGACTTCACACACCCTCGAAATTCTTATGGAGAATTCTTAGGTATGTAGATTTCCTCACGATGATTTCCTTCACCCTTAAAGCGAACGATAATTGATAAACAATACACACGTAACTTCGAAAAGTCAGAGGTTTGTGCCTTGGGTTTTGAACCTCCGGACATTGTCTCGGCAGACCGTTCCGGTCCCAACTAGGCTACACAGACGAGATACTTGCTCCTCAATCAGTTGTAAACGATTTTTAGGCATTTTATAGTCAATAAAATGAACAGTGCTAATACATTGTTAATTTATCAAGGGGTTAATGACTACCTATCGCGGCCGAAAAGTTCGAACGGCCACAAAATTTCTGCCACTACTGAAAGGTTCGAAGGACCAAAAGCTAACCCCTTTTATTCCTTCCATCTAAGATACGAACGATAACACGTTACTAAAGCATATATTATTCAATATAGATAACGTTTATCTAGTGTTATGTGCCACTACCGCTTGAGCGCATCGCGTGTCGGTTCCGGTAAAAGTGCGCTTCGTATCCGGCACGTAATGTGTGCTGAGAGTAGCGGAGAGGTAGCGGGAGCGATTTTAATATGAAGAGTTAAGGTCTTTTGAAGTGTAAAGTGTCATTTGACCTGATTGGAGGAAAGATATTTCTTTTTCGATGGTATAATTTGTTTTTTACTTTTTGTAAATTAATAATAGTAGTTCGAAACCACAGGCTTCCTTTACTATTGAGAGTTTAGGTTGTTAGGCATATAGGTTATCAGACTTTATTCTTCGCAATTATTACGTAGAATTCTTAGCTCCAATCGAAGAAGGTTTCGCCACGATGTTTTCCTTGTGACAAGTCAATAAAACCGAGGTCTTCCTCACGGAGTTTCCCTTACAAGTGAATCCTGTTTCAACAAGATTAATTATGGCTTAAAATCTTCGTTTTTCGCTATCCACGTATCCCTCGGGCGGATTTTTTTTTTTTATTTATTTATTTATTAGCACTTTATACAAGTAATGTACAGGCGGACTTATCGTGTGCTCAAGCGGTGTAAACGACATCAGCATCAAACACTCGACGCTGGTGTTACGTGCTCTCTTCGAGTTTCCCTTTTGTCTTTGTATGATATTAAAAAAAATACACGTCAGATTTGCATAGTTACCCATGGTTTTTGTTATTTACTATGTTGCGACTCCCATAGCGTGAAACTTAATAAAAATTCCCACTGTGTACTTTTCTGTGACAATAATAATAATAAATCAAAATACCGGCCCTGTATTATATACTGCCCACTGTTAAGCACGCGCCTCTTCTATTTAGAGGGCTTAGTCCACCATGCTGGGGTAGTGTGGGTTCGCAGATTCACAATCCGTGACAAAATGTAGATTGTACGCATACGCATACTCACGCATTTTATCCCCGAAGGGGTAGGCAAAGGCGCAACTAGTGCACCCACTTTTCGCCAAGCGTATTCCGTCCCATGATGTGATAGGGGGCGAGCGTATCGCCATACCGGGCACAAATTCCAGACTCCGGGCTGATACTGAATAGAAAAATCCAATATCACTTTAGCCGACCCGGGGATCGAACCCCAGACCTCAGCCTTGCCACGCCACCGAGGCAGTAGAAAATGTAGATTGTAGACTATATGTTAATCTAGGAGATGGTCTATCTAGGTGTCAAATTTGATAAAAAATCGTCTCCGAAATCGTCAAAAACTTGCATTTAAAATACTGGTTTTTGCTCGGTGTTCTGCACGCGTTAACGTTCATTTTGTGAGATATGAAATAAAAAGCCACTCAGGGATACTTTGGCTTCATATTGTTATCAAAATCGGTTCAGTAGTTTTAAAGTTTATAGATTAAAAATAAACAAATCTTTTCTCTTATAATATTTAATCATCGCCTTTATTATGACTTTTCTTTCAATGTACAGACACACCAAATTACTACTGATACTATAAATAAGATAGTTACAGTTGTCAAGGAATAGAAAGAAAGATTTATTGTTGATACAATTAAATAAAGGTATAAGAAATCGAATAAAATTCGCATAATTGAGAGTGTTAGTTTATTTCTGGTACAATCCTGGTGAATACACTTCAGACATGCTAGCGTAAACGATGCATGACACAATTATATCATTAATAGAAAAGCGGGTTTCACTAGGCGACTCTTCGTTTTGTCATTTGTGTGTGTGTCATTACACAAAATCCATACTAACTTTAGGTTAGAGGGGGCGGTAGGGCGGTCGCCCGAGGCTCCAGATCTCAGTGAGAGTACCGAGGGTTTAGGAAGTGTCATAGATTCTGGCTAAAATGTCATCATCGACGTTAAGCTTTTGCCTTCAAAGTTACTGGTATTAGAAAATAAAAAAAGTTGCCAGAAAAGAGTGGAAAAAATATTTCTCCTCGATGAAGCAACCATGAAGCCTGCTAAACATCAAGCTAAAATAATCAAAATTGACAGTTGCTCTATCTAAATTGCCGTATGCAACAAGTTGATATCTGTGCGGCGCCTTCTCACATGTGCCGTGTTATCGGCCATTATAAATTTGCAATTCAGTGAGCACTTCAGTTTGTATGCAAATACAAGCAAATTCACACTATATTTTTGAATATCTTAACACCGATATTGAAATGTTGAAATGCATTTGTTTCAATAAATTTTGAGTTGGTATAGTTTCAATATGAAATGGTAAAGCGAGTTTTATGCAATGCAATGCAATGCAATCAGCCCTGTATTATATACTGCCCACTGCGGAGCAAGGACCTCCTCTACTACTGAGAGGGGTTAGGCCTTAGCCCACCACGCTGGCCTAGTGCGGGTTGGCAGACTTCACACACCCTCGAAATTCTTTTGGAGAATTCTCAGGTATGTAGGTTTCCTCACGATGTTTTCCTTCGCCGTTAAAGCGAACGATAATTGATAAATTGAAAAGTCAGAGGTGTGTGCCTTGGGTTTTCAACCTCCGGACATTATCTCGGCAGACCGTTCCATTCCCAACTAGGCTATCGTCCACTTTTTACCCGACTGCGAAAGGAGAGTTATGTTATTATAAGCGAGTTTTATATTAGCAAGAATTACTTGCAGAATTCGACTTCGGCAAGCAATTTTTACCGTATAAATAATCACGGCAAGATTACTTTGCAAATGTGCTGGTGTTAGGATACAAATTGTATCTGCCCGGATAGCGATCACCGTGCATAAGGTGTTAAAACCAGCCATAGTGGCCCATAAGTGTGCCGCGTTCCGGGATCAGCCTGTGTATATCCAGTTCTGAATAGCCTGGTATACTGGTGACAACTGGTAAGGGATAACTGCTCATCAGTCGACACTTTATCTGGAGTCTAGACCTCACTCCACTTACAATTAGGGTCACTTTATCAAGACCATATAAACATAAAAATACCTCATAATCCAGGTCGATAAGTGAACGATAGCCTAGTTGGGAATGGAATGGTCTGCCGAGACAATGTCCGGAGGTTCAAAACCCAAGGCACACACCTCTGACTTTTCGAAGTTATATGTGTATTTATCAATAATTATCGTTCGCTTTAACGGCGAAGGAAAACATCGTGAGGAAACCTACTTACCTGAGAATTCTCCATAAGAATTTCGAGGGTATGTGAAGTCTGCCAACCCGCACTAGGCCAGCGTGGTGGACTAAGGCCTAATCCCTCTCAGTAGTAGAGGAGGCCCGTACTCAGCAGTGAGCAGTATATAATACAGGGCTGATTGCATTGCATTGCAATCCAGGTCATTTCTTGTACAAGACACCTCCCACCTTCCATTTCAACTGCCAGTATACTACAATGAATGTTAAATCACAACCCACATAAACTAATTACAAATCTAATAAACCAGACGTTCCCCGTAAATCCAAGCGAATCCCACGGGAGGTTTTTACTATTAATCGTTGACATGATTGTGCCGAACCCACGGGAGCGGCAATCCGTTGATCATTTATTTAGGCTTCATTTGAACTTGGATGAGCCGGCTCCCGTGGGATTACTCGGGATAACACGGGATAGTTTGTCAATATAAGCAACTAATCTTGCGAATTAGTTTCTGGTGGAACAGAGATGGAGAATGATTTAGTTATATCATGTTGTTTTCGTGGTTTCAACCGAAGAATGTCCTGCCGTAGGTAGACGTCCTTCAGTATACTTTTTCGGGATAAAAATAGTCGTTATATGTATGTTAATTTCATCCCAGTACATTTAGCGGTTACTGCGTTGAACAAACATCCCAAACATTATCACAACTTACGTATTTTTATTACTAAAACTATACCGATAAATGTTATACCGCCAAGCAGCAGTCGGTTTGAAGGACATTGTAGCCAGTGTAACTACTGGACATAAAAAGACTTAACATCTTATGTCTCAGGATGATGACCGCAGTGGAATGCCACACAGTACTTTGTAACTCAAGGTGCTGTATGGTGTTGCTACTGTTTATGGGCGGTCGTATCGCTTACCATCAGGCGACCGGCATGCCCGTCTCGTCATTCAATGACATAAAAAAAATATTGGAACACATGCAGTAAATTTATACTTAAATCTTAGACTCGTTATGGTAAAAGTCGTGTTGATATATTTTTGCATATTACCGCCAAAGAACAATGAACGAATTTTTGGTTTTTCGGGGCATGCGAGTCACTTAATGTAATATATGGATTTTAATAAAACTAGCTATTTTTTATCTCGGTACATATAGCAGACCTTTTATCCCGGGAAAAGCATATCACACGTGCAGCGCCGCGTGCAAAAGCTTTTATTAATAAAGCTTTTATCACACGTAATGAACGCTTTCATCTCGTAATTAGTTGTCTTTGCCGGACTGGTTTTGCCCTAATTTGCTTTCTATTTATATTATATTACGTCTTTTATTGACGCTTGGGCTATTTTTGAGCTAATGTTCATAATGTTATTTAACCGACTGTACGAAGGAGTTTAATGTTTTCGTATGTATATCAGTATATAATTTTTATAGTTGCTTTGGCAACTTCAACAGCTTTACCATCAGATTCAAAGTGTAATGTTGCTTAAGAAAAGAAACATCTGCGCGACGCCTTTAATAACTAAAACAGTATCAAACATTCACTTTTACAGCCTTAACTGGGTTACACGAACATCGAACCAAAAAAAACTATCTCCATAAAATGAATCTTGCTCCCACTAGAGTCTAGACCCTCATTGCACTCTCTTCATCACAGTCCTCTGATGTTTCATACATTTTGCCAGCAGCCCTGGCCATGCCGAGCCCGACATCAGCAGACGATGATGATGACGACGACGACACGACGCAGCAAAGCCGTGCCGAGGTTGATGACGACGGGCGCGTGTACAAGAACCCCAGGAACTCCCCCTCAGCCCAGTGCCCGAGAGATGAGGAGCAGGCCACGCTACTGGTAATGCAGTAGAGATATTATGTCTAGATATTCAATCCTTTTTAACCGACTTCAAAAAAATTAGGTTCTGTACTCGACGTATGTATGTATATATGTAAGATTATATGGCCGCGATTTTCTCAAAAACTACTGATCCGATTTGGATGGGGTTTTCGTAATTCAAATGTTTATTTAGATGACTTCTACTACCGTTCGTAGAAATCCTTTATATCTTTTTTTACAATTAAATGTCGAGACGAGCATGCCGCTCGCCTGATGGAAACGATACTTCAACCCATAAACAGAACAAGAATAACTAAGTACTGCATGGTACTCCACTGCGGTCGTCACACTGAGACATTAGATGTTAAGTCTCATAATACCCAGTTACTATGACATTAAACCGGAACGAACAATACTTGCACAATGTTGCTTGGCGGTAGAAAAATACATTGCGATGGTAAATACCCAGCCAGATCCTCGCACAAGAGACCTACCCAAACACCTGTCACAAAATATGTCTTCATCCCCCATATCTGTACTTCAGTTGATATTTACTCAAGTTTCTTTAAAGAGTAAATTGTTTCCAGGGTCAAAAATGCCTCCGGAAATGCTCCTCGGACGAGGACTGCAAGAGTAAGAAGAAGAAATGTCTCTGCGACGGAGCCTGCGGCATGTCCTGCATCAAACCAGGTCAGTTTGCAGGATATGAACGAAGGAATTTGTAATTGTGACACTTTGCAGCTAAAATAAAAAATATATACGCGGCAGAGATTACAAAGAAAACAAAATAACTACACTTTTTATAGTAACACGCTGTATTAGGTAGGTACGTCAAAACAAAAATATTTTATTTAGACTCGGTTTTTGAATGCCATGATATTTTTTTTTTAATGATACTAAGATTTCTAATACACAAATACAAAGGCTGTCTACAAAAATAAAAATTAAGTCCACACAACAATACATCCTACACGCATTCTAAAATTTGAATTCCGAACACAGAATGCGTATAACTATTTCAAAATTGTCGAATTTTAGCTCAGTAGAAATTTTAATAGAGCTGCATCTGCTTCCCTCGCCTCGTGGAGCCGACGACAACGTTCGGGTTATGTTGTCATGCGAGATTTGTGGTTGAAATTGTCAACACGGACATTATTCGGGCCTTAAAATGTTATACGACAAGAGTTAATGATTTTTGAAGTTATACTTCTTTTGGCGCGTTAGAGAAAAATGATGAGAGTAAATTTTTACGATGCGCTCGCACGCCGTCATAAAAACCGACACCCTGAAGTTAGCTATAGTCAACATTTTAGTTTTGAATTTTGAACGTAGAATAAGGTGAAAGAAAACAGACACCCTGAAGTTAGCTATAGTCAACATTTTAGTTTTGAATTTTGAACGTAGAATAAGGCGAAAGATAAACTTTTTAAAAATATTTTTGTCTTGTTACGCCAAAGAAGTATAACTTCTAACGCGTGTACATAAGTACACACACACTTTTTATTTATTTATTTAATATTTCTACTAACCATTGTGGGTAATGCATGCTGAGCCAAATGTTGCTCAATAAAAAATAATACTTTTACATTTATAAAACACACGTAAAACAACTCGAAAAGCCATGAAAACTTAACATAAAATTCTCAATAAAACACACCATTTTTACAAGTTCAATAAAACAAATTGAATTGGTCCGCCCGCTTGAGGAGGTTGGGGAGAATAGGAAGGCAATCCTCCTAATTAGATTGTGAGAAATATCTATTTTATAGACGACTTCGAGCAAAGATTGTTTTAAGCTTGACGTGGCTTACTTTTAATTTATTTAAAAAAAACCTTAAATAAAGTAATGATAATGAGGAAGCTGCCTAGGTTGTATTACGGTACGACTGCAACGCTGAGGTCTCGGGTTCGATTCCCTGGTCGGGCAAAGCGATATTGGGTTTTTCTACTCAGTATCAGCTCGGAGTCTGGAATTTGTGCTATAGGCTAGGATAGGATAGGATATATCACATCATGGGACGGAATACGCACGGCGAAAAGTTGGTGCACTGCTTGCATCTCTGCCTGCCCCTTCGGGGATAACGGGCGTGAGTGTGTGTGTTTATAATGAGGAGGACGGGCTGTCCAAATTTTAGTCTTCTTGTGGGTAAGTAAAATTTGGGGTTGGCGCAAATTTTTCAAGCATGTTGCAATAACCATTTGGCTTAGTTTTTACGACTGGCCTAACATAAGATGTTAACATCCTCAAATTAAATTTACTACAAAACCCCATAAAAACATGTCTTGCCAAACATAGTATTCGAGCCCCTACAGGACCTCCTTTTGACAACACATATACGCTGCTAGACAAAGGATGCGGTGGAGGGTAATTACTAGTAATTAACAGACTAGACTTAACATCCAATATCTCAAGATGACGAGCTTAATGCAGCTATTCAGCATTTTATAATTGAAAGTTCTGGCCTACTGTTTATGAGCACTCACCACGAAGGGATGGAAAGGCTCGCCTCATCTCTTTACTTAAAAATAACTTTTAGAGGAAGAGCCTGGTGCACAATTTTCAAGTAAATTTTATGACAGTTATTATATTAAATAGCTAATGTAGTACTCAATACTCATTTAATTATCATGTATTTGAGAGCCGATTAGAGTGTACCTTTTGTATTTTGTCGGCTTATACATTTATGTAACGAGTAGCATTTACGCAGAAGTTATGAAACAAGCCCTAAGTTCGTTGAACCTATTTTTTCGAGTCAGTCTACATTTTCCTCCGAGGACCGTTTGGGAGGCGGCCCTTAATTTATCAACTAATTAAACAATTGCCCCTTTTTTGTCTAGTTTTCGCGTCACCTAATTCTTACGTAATAGTTTACGTTATGAGACTATCAAAATTGTTTGAGTTTCATTGAGTTTACTGAAACTGAATGAATTTATTTTATTGACTTATTCGTTTGTGTACAATGCATTTGCAAATAATAAATAGTTTAGTTTGGAAATTTATTTGAATCGACCGTTAACTAATCTGCTGTTAATTTTAGTTGGAGAAATTGTATGTATCATAATAATTTCGATGCCACACGGGATGAGTCAGGGTGATTGCCATTACACGTGTGGTTTTATTTTGAATCAATAATTATTTTTAAAAGTGTAATTTTCGGTACTTGTTTTTCATTGATTCCTGTTCCATAAGTGGAGTATACCAACCAGTGGCGGTCCTTTCATAGAAGCCGAAAAGCCTGGCTTGCCCTAAAATTATTTACCTAAGTACTCAAAATCGAATATGAAACAATAACCAACATTTTACGGTAACAAAACGCTTCGAAATAATTTTCTTTAAAATTTTAAAACTCCCGCGCTACGTTTCGCTGAACCGGTTCGCCTCGAGCGCACCCAAAGACACACCACTACACCTACACACACACACAACCACATCCGCGCCGTACACTCATTTCATATTTAATACAAAACAGCTAGATGCGCACAAAATATACTCATCACTCTCTCTCTCGTTGGGTTTTACCTGGCTTTTCGCCGCCATATTTTTCTCATTCACACTAATGGATAAACTACTACCACATACGTATAGCTATAGTAAGTTTCTATAGCAATCAGTACTAGAAAATAATCCAGGCTTAATGCATCTATAGAAACTGTATAAAATACAGGGTTGCCAATTAAAAGAATTACCTCTAATATGCTTGCATAATTTTGCTTATTTTAATGTGTATTTTTTATTTATCATGAATATGTAAAGATTTTAGTGATAATATAATTAAAATTACATATCTGATTATAATTATTTAAGGTATTGTACTATAATTTTATTTATCAATAAGTTTTTCTCACAGTTTTAGCATTAATTTTGTGGTGTAATTTTGATTCCAACTAGGCAACATCAGTTATTTGTTTTGATTGAGCCGGCGATCTACATCTTGAAGTATTTGTGTTTATTAAGTGGTTTTTGAGACTTTTAAGCACAATAAAGATGAGTGAATATATCTCTTGTAATAGTTTAAAGTGTGTGAAAGTTTTTATCGGCGAGAATAAGTTAAATTTGTTAGGTTATGATGGAAAAAAACAACTTTTAACGAGCTGGCGAATGGCGCGAAATGTGTCTGAAGAATCATAAAAGGTATTTAGATCAGTATATAACAAAACTTATTGTCTTATTGGATGCTCTAATACGTTATACGACTACGTATTAAGTTGAATTGTTGGTGTTTCATATTTTTCTCGAACAAAACAAGTGTTTGGAATAGGTAGGTACATACATCTGGCTAGTAAAATGATTTAATTAATCAGAGTTATCAAAAGTAATTCCAATTCACAAAAACATATGATAAATGCATTCATTTCATTTCATAATTTCGGTAAACAGTGAATTGTAACCTGATTATCTCGTCCAATCAAATAGGTACAGTAGTTGTGACGAAATTTGAAAATTTCTAAACAAAACTTGTGCGTCGACAGTAATAATGACGATTGTAGTGTTTTTACTTTTTTTTAAATTACTTGATACAAGTAAAATCTATGTAAATAGTTTATCTTTACAAGAACTTCGTTTAGAAGTTGCGATGGGTCAAAATTGTTTTTAAATAAAGGTACCTAATTTCGAATAGGTAACTCGTCGACTCGATGGCGTTGTTGTATTGCGTACACGGTTCGAACATTGTTTTGAGGCCCTGGTTCGAATCCCGGTACGGGTAGTCATTTTTATTTTTAGATATTGCTTTTCTTTCTTATAGTTGCACATTTTATATGTATCGGAGGTGCGAATTTTTTTTAGGTCTGCTTTGGCTTGCCCTCATCCAAAACACTAGGCACGCCACTGATACCAACCGCCGTAAATATGGCGGGGATGCAAAACAACAACTTGTATTTGGCATCTAATTATTAGAATGTATTAAAGTTGTAACACACCCATTAAGGTCGAGGTCGGTAGCTAGGTTAAGCCGCATGTAATTTGACTGAAGCTATAGCCATTCAGACACAATTCCATCCTCCGTGCTGATACTGAGCAGAAAAACTAAAACTCACCCGACCTGGGAACGAACCTGAGACCTCATCGGTCGTATACTTCACCAAGGCAGTCGGAATAAATATTTATAAAAATCAAATAAAAAGGACCTGTGAAAGTAGAAAATGAGGTGATGACTTTCCAGCAAGAACAGATTATAGCTTAGAAGCATCTTGCTCGCATTAGCTTTAAAAAAATGCATTAAATTTGCTCCATTTGTTTGGGATCTACGATGTCATAGACAGACATACAGATACATAGACAGACATACAGATACATAGATACACACCTCAAACTCATAAATTCTTCTTCCCGGGGTTAAAAACCACTATCCTATGTTCTTGGAATAGTTTCATAAATCAATTCACACGCGCCCATTCTGAAACCGAGTTTTTAGGCAAAATTTTCAATCTGACCCACAGAGGCCTTAAAAAGCCGTCTCTTTGCCGCAAAAAGGTCGAGAGGGCACTTGTACGCTCGGAGAGTCTTTCACTTTATTTTTTTTAATGCCCCCGTGGCCCTGACACGTATGCCTGGGGCTTTTCATGCTCTGAAAGACGAACGATTAACTTAAGCCAACAGTGAGGTTTTAAGTGTTTTATGATAGGTAGAGATGTAGAGGAATAAAACTTGTTGCAAAGTGCAGTTTTTTGTATACATAAAGTGAATCATAGGGGGTTTTAAGTGTTTTTGCGGTCTTCTTTTACTGGTGGTAGCCGGTAGGTCTTCTAACTAGGTATTCTAACAAGTTGGTCTGGAAATCTTTGGGGGAAGAGTATATTTATTAGTGGACTTCCAAAGGCTGAAGAAGAAGAAGAAGATTTGCTTTTGGGTATGAAACGAATTTAGTTTAAAGGCTTTTCTATTAATAAAAAAATAAATTAATTTGAATAACATTTAAAGCCCACGTTTTTCTTAAAATCTAATTCTTTGATTAACTACACAAAAAAACTGCACATCTCTGCCATTTTTTTGATGGCTTTGAATGACAAGACGAGCACGTCGTTCGCCTGATGGTAAGCGATACCACCACCCATAAACAGTAGCAACACAATCCAGCACCTTGAGTTACAAAGTACTGTATGGCATTCCACTGCGCTCGTCATCCTGAGACATAAGATGTTAAGTCTCATTTATGTCCAGTAGTTACACCGGCTACAGTGTCCTTCAAACCGATACACAACAGTGCATGCACACTGCTGCTTAGCGGTAGAATTAGACATTGCGGTGGTACCCACCAAGATGGACTCTTACAAATGAAAGACCTACCACCAGTAGAATATAGATATGGCGATAGGCTTGCCTCCTATCACATCATGGGAGGGAATATGCACGGCGAAAAGTGGGTGCACTAGTTACGTCTCTGCCTACCCCTTCGGGTATAAAAGGAGTGAGTGTGTGTGTGTGTATGTAATTATATCTAACGCTTTTAATTTGATTAATAAAAAATTTCCCGCCATATTTACGTAATGAAACGCGTTAAAAATTCCATTGCGTCGGCTGAATGTCTCGTATGTAGGTTATCTTTTATAATAAACCCGGCCTGTGGCAAATGAAAGCAGTTTTTTCTATGAACGTGTATCGCTCGTAATGGAGAACATGTGTATCATGCACGGCTACTAATGTGAAAAAATCGTTGGTATTCGCCAGGTTTTTTTTAATATCCAGAAAGGTATAATAATCCCATAGGCAATGATTACTCCCAGGATGCCAAATTAGACCAGCTTGGCGAACTGGCTTACTCGAGGCAATTGACCCCCCCCCCCCCCCCCCCCCCCCAATAAGTCTTAAGGGGTAGGTAATGGTAACTTCACCTACTATTACACCAACACACCACAATTCAATAAAATACCGAATAACATAAGAGACCAGCCTACAAGTATCTTTAAAAAGAAATTAATAGCATTACTATTGCATAAGTTAGTTACAGAGTTGACACAGACCGAGTGACACGTACTTCTTAGCCATAGTGCTTAAAATATTATTGATTAGGATAAAGTGCATTGTTAGTAGTGTAACTAATACAATCCTAAACAATAAGTGACTTATTACCTTCTGGTTTACAATTTGGCAGTTTTTCATTACTATCAGTGTTTTAAAACAACTAAAGTTATCTCGATTCAAGATAAAAATACCCTCGGACTATTTAATATCAGAACACTGTGTGACACAGAGTCGTTGCTGGAATTGGTCGGGTTCTGTGTTGGTGTGTGCTCGGCCTGCGCGCAGCGATCCATCAATCTTTGGCGTTCATATTCCATATCGACGATCTCTCTGGCCTTATTCCATACAGAGTTTGCACTACTAATTAATATGGAAAGCAGTAATACTTCAACTTTAAACTCCACGAATAGTTCGAGGCGCCCAAATAGGCGTTTTGTGAAGGATACACAGCAGGAGAAAGAAGCACACATTTCCAGCGAACATTTGAGGGAGATGGCTCAGGAAATTATTTCATTGGAATTACGCGAATTTATTAAACACGAAATGTCCGAGCTTAAGAAGAGCTTGGAATGTAGCCTCAATTCTCTATTACAAACAGAGATTAATGTAATCAAAGAAGAGGTAATCGATATTAAGAAATCAGTTACATTTATCAATAAACAATATGATGATATCAAACAACAAACAGATGTTCATGCCCAGTCAATCAAATCTTTGGAAGCGAAATCTGCAGACACTTCTAACATAAATTCATCTATTGCTAAATTGGATGTGGAGCTTAACTTGCGCGACCAGTGGGCCAGGCGCTCTAACATCGAGATATGTGGCATCCCCGATAAGAAAAATGAGAATCTATTTCAGGTGTTGGAAAATATTGCAAAGCACGCTGACATTACACTAAATGTTCATATTGATATCGACTTTATTACTCGCGTCGCATCACAAACCAAGAATGATAAAAAACCCAGGAATGTAATTGTCCGGTTTATGTCCAGATATCGTAAGGATGATTTTCTGTCAACAGTAAGGCAAATAAAAGATTTAAGAGCTGCTGATATCGGATACCCTGGGAACCAATCATCGATTTTCTTCAATGAACATTTAACGAGTTCCAATAAACTGTTATTGCAACAAGCTAAAACGAATGCCAAAGCATGTGGTTATAAATATGTTTGGGTTAGAAATTGTAGCATAATGGTGCGTCGTAATGAAACTAGCCCAGTTCTTCATATTAATTCCACAAAAGATTTATCCAAGATAAAATAGGAACTATATTACTGTTTTTTAAATATTTTGTTAAGTGTCACTCAAAATTAATTAGTCTTGTATTTGGCAGTTTGAGATTAATTTTGATTGTTGTTGTTCTGCTCCAGATCCTCTTACCATTATTTTATTATTTTCACATTATGAGTAATCTATGTCAGGATACTATTTTTTTGGCATTTATTTTTGTGCACTGTGTCTTACTTTTTATTTTATTTCTTGTGAATATAGGGCATCTGATATGGCATATTATACTGTGTGTAATTATAGGTTTTAGGAGTTTATTCTTATATTTTGGTATATATATAATGGTTATAGTTACAATTAATATTCCAACGTAATTTAACCGTGTACTATCAGAACGTAAGGGGCTTGAGAACAAAAACCACTACATTTTATAATAGTATTTTACGTAATAATTATGATATCGTTTGTATTACTGAGACATGGCTGCTCCCGGGAATTATGGATTCTGAGCTATTCGATTCTCGTTACGTCCTATACAGGTGTGATAGGGATTATACTTCAAGAGGTGATAAAATGGGTGGAGGTGCTTTGATTGCTATTCATAAGGATTTGACTATTTGTAATTTTGCGATTATTCCTACGTTGAATTCAGCTGCTGATATAGTGTCAGTTACTTTTTCCTACGTAAGTACTTCTAAAAAATTTAATTATTGTCATTTATTTTGTGGTTATTTTCCTCAATGTAACGTGCACAGAGAAGTTTTATTCGAATTTTATGAACATGTGTCTGATAAGTTAATCAAATGTCCCAGTGATTGTTTCATAGTGCTAGGTGATTTTAATATCCCCGGGGCAGTTTGGACCTCAACCTCGAGTCCACGCTTTACCCTCAGCGGAGATCTTAGTATAGATATTGTCTTTGAGTTGTCTAATTTTCTTTCTTTTAATGGTTTGCACCAATATAATACGTGTTCTAATGTGACTGGTCGTAAATTAGATTTACTTTTATCTAACTTTGATTGTAAGGTTACTCCATCTCCAGAACCTCTTGTTCTGGAGGATAAATATCATCCCGCATTTATTTGTGAATTCTCATTAGTTACTTGTATGACACTCCAACCACCAGAAATTAGCATTAAACTCTTCAAAAGTGCTGACTATGATAAAATAAATCAAGCTTTATCTATTATCGATTGGAATAAGTGCTTACCTATCAATAATGTTGCTAATTGCGTGGAAACATTTTATAGAGTAATCAATAAAATTATCGATACCTTTGTTCCAACGAAAACTGTACACAAACGCTCCAACTATCCTTTCTGGTTTGATAAATCACTAGTAAAAATAGTCAAGGAGAAACTAAAATATCATCGTAAATGGAAGGTTTATGGTCGTAATAATGATTATAATACTTTCAAACTCTTGCGTGAAAGACAAAAAATGGTACAAGAGCAATGCTATAATAAGTTTTTAGTCAATGCAGAGAACAGTATTGCCGTTAACAGTAAATTCTTCTGGGCCTACGTTAAATCCAAAAGGCAATGTAGTAATGAGTTACCTAATACTATGTTCCTCGGAGATTCCATCTCTTCCGATGGGCGAGTCATTTGTGACTTGTTTAATCATCATTTTAACTCTGTATTTGAAGCAAATCAAATCGATACTGAAACTTCGGCTGTTCAACAACAAACTATAAGTTTGCATTCTGTTGATCTTTCTGTAGGCAAAGTTAAAGCACTTCTTTATAAGATTGATATTAATAAAGGCTATGGACCCGATGGAATTCCACCGTTATTTTTGTATAATTGTCGCCAAAACCTCGCGGAGCCTTTGTTTAAAATATTCTCACTCTCTATCAATGAAGGTGTTATGCCGACATTTTGGAAACAATAGCACTGTTTTGCATTACAACAAAACAGATATTATGTGTAGAATAAAACACACAGCGTTGATGTGAAGAAGCTGTCTATGATTTTACTTTGTCTATGGTTACATACCTGTTTAAATCTGTGTATCCGGTTTACTTTCACTTTTTTCTCACCAGAGGCGCCACTGTCGCTAACAGCTAGTGGCGAGGTGACCGTTATTTGAATCATAAGTGTCTTCACTCACCTGCAAGAGTCTTGCTGCAACGCTGTGTGTTTTATTCTACACATAATATCTGTTTTGTTGTAATGCAAAACAGTGCTATTATGTGCCTTCCTAAAACACACAGCGTTGATGTGAAGACCTGTTTGTTATCTGCTGGTGAGAAAAGAAAAACTGAATACACAAACGCTATGTGATTATTCTTCTTTCTGGAATTGCATAATATGTTTAAATGTAAAAACAAAAATTGAATATTTTCATTATCTTATCTTAATCAAAGTTATAATTTATCTGATCGCATTATAAAGTGAAATAAAAAATACAATAACTATTGAAATTATCATGATACTACTGTACCTAATGCAAAATTACTCATAATTAAATCATTGAACAATCGTTGTCTATATAACTGAGAAAGTTGTATGCAACAAATCTTCGGAGTGATCATTTCGGCGTTGTACTTGGCGGCAGTAATGATTTGTGAATGTTGACATACTTTTCCAATTTCCTCTGTCTAATATTTCTTGTACAGGTCTATCTTCCATCCAGCTTTTAGAGGCTACTGCGGATCGAATGCTCCCTGGGGGTGCATCTATTCTAACCACCCTGAAAATGGACCTGATCCATCCAGCAATCATTGCTCTTGAAGCTGGTTTAGTGTCTCCCGTAATAGAAATAAAAAGGTTTCTTATATTATCACCAGTTGCTCGACGGTTCCTAGATATTTTTAAGAGCTTAATGACATGTTGCACTGGGCAAATATTAACATTCTGATTCTTTAACAGAAGCCAACCAGATTGTTGATGTGTTCCCGTGTCAGTTTTTGAACCAAATTTAGGCCACAAAATGATTCTGTCATTTTCAATTACAAGACTTTCCTTAGTCATTTCTAATAAGGTTAGGTCATGTATTCTGCGACCAGATGCCAGAAGCAATATTAAAGCTGTACGCCTTGATATATCAAAAAGTGTCTCGGAACACGGAGTAGCTAACAACCAGTCAAATAATAACTTAGTATCCCAGATTGGAGCTTTTCTGGTTGGTGGCCTAGCCTGTGATATTGCTTTTAGTATTTGCTGAATAAAAAAGTTTTTATTATAATCTTCTTGCCACGGTCTACAATGAGTCAATATTGCGGACTTGTGTAGAAGTATTGTCGTATAGGCCAGATTCTCTTTAAGACAAAGATTTGCTAAAAAACGGGCAATATTTTCACCCTTTGGAGATTTATCATTGATGTCATTTGATTTACACCAAGATTGCCATCGCTTAATTGGAGCCTTGTAAGTTTTCAAGGTTGATGAACGCCAGCTGCTATTCAACAATTCTTGTTCATCTAAACTCCAATGCGCAACATGTTCTGACCACCCCCAACCTTCCAAGCCTGGAGATGTATTTTCTCCACTTGGGCAGGAGGTTGACCTGTGGTCTGATCTAACAGTACCTTCTGCAGGTGCGATATGGTTATTGGTTCCGACATTGCTCGAGTTTGTAGGTCCGGTAACCAATAACATTGGGTCCACTGGGGTGCTATTACTATGTACAGACCCTTTGCAGTGTTGAGGTGCGTTAGAACTCTGGGAATTAAATTGGGTGGTGGAAACACCCAAGCCAGATTGTAGTCCCATTCGCGACTGAATGCGTCGCAGTATACTGCTGATCCATCTCGTGAATCCAGCGTTACGTACTTGGTAACGACGGCGGTGCTTTCGGACGCGAACAGGTCTATATCTGGGACTCCCCATTGTTTGAATATGGCCTCCGTGGCCTGGGGTAGCAAGTGCCACTCGGGTACTGGCCGATCCCTCGACAGGCGGTCTGCAATGCCGTTTAACCTGCCCGGGAGGTAACATGCCGACAGCATTATGTTGAGCTGCTCGGTTAGCTCTAGAAGCCTGCTCGTGAGGTTTAGCAGCGCTATGGAGCGAGTGCCACCTTGATTTTTTATATACGCTACTAGTGTGCGGTTGTCTGATTGCACTAGGATATGCGCATTTAACAAGGATACTTGCCGGCTCTCTATAGCCGCAAAAACTGCGTACAATTCCTTTACATTGGAATGCCAGTTTCGTTGGCGTGGTGACCACTTTTTGGCCATGACTACACCATTTAGTTGAGCACCCCAGCCTGCATCCGATGCATCTGTGGTGAGGAAATGTGTAATTTCCTTTCTTTGGAGTGAGACAGTACTGTGCTCTATCTCCTTCAACCACCAATTCAGGTCTTTTATCACAGAGGGGGTTAATAATCTCCTCTCCCGTGATCTGGCCTGTTTGAATTGTCTGAGAAAAATTTGGAATTTGCGACAATGTAAACGGCCTTTGGACACTGTATGGTTGGCAAAATTTAGTTGCCCTAGCAAGCTCTGAGCCTGTTTTAAGGTACAACTCTCTATCTTCAAAATGCTCAGAATGTTCTTCTGTATCGAATGAACTTTTTTGACCGGTAACTTTACTGTGTTGAATTGGGTATCCCACATGAGACCCAGATACTCTAACTGCTGGGTAGGGATTAGTATGGATTTTTGATAATTTATGTGCCAGCCTAGCGATTCTAAAAGAGTCACAGTTTCTGTAACCTGCTTGGTTAGACTCAGGAAGTCCTGGTTGACTAAAAGGTAATCGTCTAAATATACTACAACTCTGATTCCTCGAGCCCGAAGGATTTCCGCAATCCAATTTGATAGGGCTGCAAAAATTTGAGGAGCAGAGGATAGACCGAAAGGTAAAGCAGTTAATTGCAAAATTTCTTGCTTGTATACAACACGCAAAAAGCGCCTGTGAGTCTCTGCTATGGGCAGATGGAAATAAGCCTGCTGAAGATCTATCTTTGCTAACCAATCCTGACTTTGGAGGAAATCCATAACATCCACCTGAGAGATTAATTGGAATTTTTTTGTAGCAACATAATTGTTGAGATTCCGGAGGTCGAAGATTGGACGCACCCCCCCATCTGGTTTCTGGATCAGAAACATCTTTGAAAAGAACCCGGAATTTATTACAGATGGTCTCTCTAAAATTTTCTGGGACTTTAATTTGTCTATCACCTCCGACATCTGTTCTGTCGTTTTGGTTGCTAAAGCTCTTCGTAGGTGACTGTACGGGTAATGCAAGGGGGGTTTTTGTTTGAAAGGTATACGGCCATAAGTTATAATTTTTTGTATAAATAGACCTGCACCCAAATCCTTCCAAATTTTTAAATAATTTTTCAAACAGCCCCCTTCGAAATGGTAGTCACTTTTGTGATGGCTTTGAGTTTTGCTTGTACTCTGAGTCACCTTTACCCCGACGAAAGGGCTGATTCTTTTTGAATTCAGTCTTATTTTTCGAAGTGCGGTGGAACTTATTGTCATTTTTATTTTTCCTAACGTCCTTCTTATGTGAAAAACGGTTGGAGTAATGAGATGTAGATGGTTTGTCTTCTTTTATATAACTTGGAGTATTTAACCAAACATGTGTACCGCCTAAAGATTGTATAACAGGTAACAATTTCTCACGGCTAAATAAATACTCAGAACTTGGTGGTATTCTTTGTAATGTGGCTTTTAAATTTGGATTGCCTATCTCTTTTAAAATCCTATCTCGCCTAGTCTGTATACATTCTCCCCGCTTACCACAAATAACCTGCATTATTGTTTCCCACTTTTTATTATTCTCCGAATTAGGTCCGAAAATACCAGTTAGTTTTTCAACCAATGTATTAGAATTAAGAGTCTCAGGGTTGGCGGCAGCCCAATTTACCAGACTCTGAAGACCTACTTGTAATAGTTGTCGTTGCTCCAGTACAATATTTGACAAACCAGCTAACAACTGCTCGGTAGAATGCAAATAATCCTTCTGATTATTGAAATGACAGAGTTCCTCATTTATTTTTAACGCTGAAAACCCTGGGCTAGCAACACATGTCTGCAATGCTTTTTTATAACGGATAGATTTCCACGCCGGTGAGTCAAACATTTGCAACTGTTCTAAATCCCTGAGACGATTTTTATCGGCCACAGGAGTAACCATCTTACTATCAAAGTCAACATGAATTTCACCCAAGCTAATATCCGTTTGAGTAGGATTATTTAAAAAAGGTGTCTGTGATGTTGAAGGAATTTCACGTAAATTATCCGAGGGTAGATTTGCCGTATGTAAATGGTACGGTAAATGTGTAAGATAATCTGATATGCAAGCTACCTGGGTAATTAATGCGTCTATTCGTGGATCACTGACGGTAGAAGAGCTACGTTGGTGATCACGTTTTGAGCGCTTGTTCGGCGGTGGGCTAGCGAAACCTTCCTCATCTTCCGAAGATGAGGAAGAAGAAGATGAAATGTGTAAATCTTCGCGTGAGTCCGAAGCCACGTTCTGTTCTCCCTCCGGAGCAACAAAATCAGGCTCATGATGCTCACAATCACGATTATCACTCATTTTATTTCAGCAGTATAAAATTTGCCAAAGACTTACCGAAGTGATGAATATTCTGCACCTTATGTACTAGTATGTCCTTAATGTACTTTGCAATTACTATATTCACGTAAACTTTTGCTGTTCGGACGTCCGACTTGAAGCAAAATCACAAACGCTATGATTCAAATAACGGTCACCTCGCCACTAGCTGTTAGCGACAGTGGCGCCTCTGGTGAGAAAAAAGTGAAAGTAAACCGGATACACAGATTTAAACAGGTATGTAACCATAGACAAAGTAAAATCATAGACAGCTTCTTCACATCAACGCTGTGTGTTTTAGGAAGGCACATAATCTTATATTATGCCAATCCTCAAATCTGGGGATAAACGTGATATCGGCAATTATAGACCTATATCTAAGTTAAGTATAATACCAAAATTATTTGAAAAAATTGTGTACAACTCTATTATCCCTATTATTAGACCAATATTGATATCTCAGCAACATGGGTTTGTCACCAAGAGATCGACAGAAAGTAACCTTTGTGAATATCTAGACTTTGTCTATCGTGGTCTTGATGCTGGCCAGCAGGTGGATGCAGTGTATACTGATTATTCCAAGGCATTTGACAAAATTTCGCACACTATTCTCATAAGGAAATTGAATACAATCGGTATACACGGCGATCTCTTGCGTTGGCTGATTTCTTACTTACGAGATCGTAGTCAAGCGGTAGCAGTAAAAGGTTATTGTTCATCTTTCTTACCTGTCACCTCTGGTGTGCCCCAGGGCTCGCACCTTGGCCCACTCTTATTCAACATTTATATCAATGATATTAATTTTGAATTCCTTCACTCAAATATTCTTTTATTTGCAGATGACACAAAGATTTTTAAAATTATAAAAAATGTAGATGACTGTAAATTGCTTCAAGAGGACTTAAATAGACTTAATTCTTATTGTTTAACCAATCACTTACAACTTAATATTAAAAAGTGTAATGTTATTACATTTGGTAGAAAAAAGGAACTCATTCACTTCAATTATAAGTTTAATGGTGTGCCAATTCGTAGAGTGACCGAACTGCGTGATCTGGGAGTGCACTTAGATTACAAACTTATGTTTAGGACTCACATAGAAATAATTACGGACAAGGCTTATAAAATGCTTGGTTTCATATTAAGAATCTCCAAAGATTTCAAACAACCCTTGACATTGATACTATTGTATAATTCATTAGTTATCTCAATTCTGGAATATTGCTCAACGGTTTGGAATCCGGTTTATAAAGTTTTTATAGACTTAATTGAACGTATTCATAATAAATTCCTAAAGCACATGCGGAACAGATTCAATGAGAATAATTGTGTAATGTCAAAATTAAACTTCACACTTCATAATCGACGCGCCGTTAAGGATCAGATGCTCTTATATAAAATTATTAATAGTTTAACAGATTCAATACCTTTATTAAATAAAATTAATTTTAAGTGTCCGAGACTTGGAGCAAGGAATAAATGTCTTTTCTATAATCCTTATATGAGGACTAAGTACTGCAACAACAATTTTATTTCTCGTGCTTGCAAATCTTATAATGATACATTTTCCGATCTGGATATATTTAATTTAACCTTTAATCAGTTTAGAAAACGGGTAATGGAAACAGTTTGCAAGCAACGAGACTATTGATAGATTATGATGGCATTATATTATTTTTTGTTTGTTTTTAATTTTAATGTGTAGATTGTGAGGTGACTGCCTTCTGTGGCTGATTTGTTCAGACCGGCCAGGAGTAGGCATTCATTTCGATATTACAGGATTACAGGACGCTCCCTTGCCTCCTCTGAATTGTTGCTGTATCTATTTGCCTATCTAAATCTAAATTATAAAGATTGTCTGTTTAGCAATAAGAGCGAATTTAATTGTGGAAACTTAATTGAGCCATGTACTACCTAATTTGTTTTATGTTATATTTTTCTTTATTTGCTTGTATGTTTCCCTTAAAAACCAATAAATAAATAAATAAATAAATAAGTGTTATTACTCTGTTAAAGATTTTTTGAGTGATAATTTTATTTAATGTTAATTGTAACTTAGTTATACTTATACAAATATTATAATATTGAAATGGGATTATATAAAAAAAAGTTAATAATCTGCGAAAGTTTATTTATGTAATAAGTTATTTAATTTAGATTATAATAAATAGTATTGATTTTTGTAAAGTCTTACTAAGCTTAATTTTTGCACGCCATCTGGCAGAATGTACCGGAACTTATGAGTTATATTACCATCCTATGTCTGTACCTACATTCAATGCAAATAAAATATTCTGATTCTGATTCAGTTTCACCCCTTAATTAATAACAAGATGATCAAAATTTCAAATAAAAAAACATGGTTTCAAATCCTTTGGGTGGGCACCAGGCAATTCTATATACACCTATTTACATATACGACATACCTTCCGTACCAAGAACATATAAAATTCCCCAAATCCACAGGCGACCCCAACGTGTGCCTAACTAACCATGTTAACCGAATCTACATCTTGAATTGCAATTTAGCTCGAGGTAACGCCAAACTAGGCGACTAGGCCCAAAGCCCCACATCCCGAATCAAATAACCATAATAGAATTTGTAATTAAACCACCTCGGTTTCTACATGTCACAATACACCGCCGGCTTAACAAACGAGGCCCGTTATTGTGCGAATAAATCACTCGATGTACAACAAAGCTTTGAATTCATGCGGTACAGTCGCTGCAAAGTTATTTTTGCGGTCGCTGGCGGCTCGGCAAACGCTGCCTCCCTCTACATTTATTAGGAACTCGTTAGTTCAGCAATTTAGCTGGTTGTATTTTTAATTTTGTACAAGCACATCGTTTTCGTTGGACGTTTTTTAATTTAAAGCGGGGAAGTCATTGTTCGTACACGCGTTGTGAATACGTGTGCGTTTCAACTGCTTTTATTGTTTCACGATTGTCGGTTTGTTCCGCTTTTGAGCCTTTGCGACGCAGTTTGACTTTGTGATTAAATTTTTTGCTGATAGGCTTTTAGTTCCCGGCAAATATCGTCTAGGTTTTTGCAGGAAACAAAACTAGTATTTAACGTTTACTCATAGAGAGACGGTTATGGGGGATGTTGTGGGTCCATGCTAGGTGCTTGGCTGATAGCAAGCGATACAACCTCTCATAAACAGTCGAACACCATCTAGAACTGGAGTAGAAGTACTGCCGGGCATTGCTCTGTGTCCTGAGACACAATATGTAAAAAGCTCAGAATGCCCAGTGACAACGATGGCTAAAATTTCTTTAACGTGATCATAAAAGTGCACACACACTGCTTTACGGCAGAAATAGACACTTTTATATAAGAATCTACTGGTGGTACGTCTCTCGTATTCGAAGGACCGCCTGGGTAGGTACCACCGCAATGTCTAGTTCTACCGTCAACCAGCAGTATGCATGTACTGTTGTGTTCCGGATTAAAGGACTATGTACCCAGCGTAATTACTATGAAACTTAACATCTAATGTCTCAGGGTGACGAGTAGAGTGCCACGCAGTAGGTACTTTGTAATTGGAAGTTATGTGCGGCGTTGCTACTGTTTATGGGCGGTCATATCGCTTACCATCAGGCGCACAGCATGCTCGTCTCGTCATTTAACTGCAATAATAAAAAAATGATTCTCGAACATGAGACTTAATACATAATGCGTAGGGTGGAATATGAAATATCCAGATGGGCGGATCAAAGCATTAAGACGTCTGGCCGCAACTGCCGATCGTTTATGAATAAAGATGGCGGGCGCCGAATATTCAATTTATTCATTGGTATACACAGCAAATTACAGACGAGTTTCGCCGTTGAATATTTTGATTTATTATGAATATTCACTTTTTGTAAAATTGCGAACGTTTGGACCAATATTTTTTGTTGGATCTATTTATTTTTAGTTATAATGGCAGCAGACTTCAGAATATAATAATGCGAGCTTAAACACATATCTATAATTATAGCGTAGCGTTCTTTTGACTAATAATAATAATAAAGCCCGTCATTCCAAATGAAGTAAACATTATACATTAATTTGAACAATGAAGTACAGAAACAAAACTACAAAATGTCTCTAAATTCTGCGTGCTTATTGGTAAAGGTCTCATATCCTCAATCTTAGAATAATAACATCCTCAATGATACCCAATGTTGCCTGTCTTGAGCAACCGTTCTCCATTGTGATCTAGCTTTTGGTTTAAGTGTGTCTTCCCACCTCGTGTGCTGTCTTCCTCGATTGCTTTTGCCGTCTCTTTGGTACCTTTCGGTGACTTTTTGCACCATTTTCCCAGCCTGTCGCGTATCATATGGCCTGTCCGTCTCCATTTTTGCTGGTCAATACGTGTGACTATGTCATATATTCTTTTCACTAAGAGATGTTACATTAATTACCTATCATTGTAATAATGACTCAAAGTTTTAACTATCATGCAATGCAATGCAATCAGCCCTGTATTATATACTGCCCACTGCTGAGCACGGGCCTCCTCTACTACTGAGATGGTTTTAGGCCTTAGTCCACCACGCTGGCCTAATGCGGGATGGCGGACTTCACATACCTTCGAAATTCAGAGAACTTTTCAGGTATGCAGGTTTCCTCACGATGTTTTCCTTCGCCGTTAAAGCGAATGATAATTGATAAACAATACACACGTAACTACGAAAAGTCAGAGGTGTGTGCCTTGGGTTTGAACCTCCGGACATTGTCTCGGCAGACCGTTCCATTCCCAACTAGGCTATAGTCCACTATCATAATTAAATGAAAAAATACACAGGCTTAAAATGAAAGTATCCATAGCCGCAACAAATTATCGCTGCACTGATTTAAAACTGGCACCCTCCACATTTCGTAAGCATTTTGCACATAAATTGAGTGAATTTAAAACTACAAAAAGTCTGTAACATTAGTCGTCGACGATAAATTCTGGTATACAGCGGTGCGGAAACATTTCCCGCCATAACTCTACAAGTTTTACATAGAAACAAATGCAAAGGAAATGTGGAATGTAAAAATTGTTTTTTATAAACTTTGTAACGTTGTTTTGCGTTTTATTTTGCACTGGCTTTTTCCGAGATAAAAGTTCCGCCATATATTTTGCCGGGATAAAAAGTAACCTATGTGTCATTCAAGACTATTATCTATCTCTGTGCCAAATTGCATCCAAATCCGTTCAGCCGTTCTTGCGTGATTGAGTGACAAACATCCAAACTTTCGGATTTTTAATATTAGTGTAAATAATTTATTTTAGTTATTGCGTGCTAAACCGCACAGCGAGTTATTGTGAAATCTCAAATTGTTTTATATTAATTAATAATAATATATAATAATAATACCAGCCCTGTATTATATACTGCCCACTGCTGAGCACGGGCCTCCTCTACTACTGAGAGGGGTTAGGCCTTATTCCACCACGCTGGCCTAGTGCGGGTTCACATACCTTCGAAACTCTTATGGAGAATTCTCAGGTATGCAGGTTTCCTCACGATGTTTTCCTTCACCGTTAAAGCGGACGATAATTGATAAACAATACACACGTAACTTCGAAAAGTCAGAGGTGTATGCCCAGGGTTTTGAGCCTACGTACATTGTCTCGGCAGACCGTTCCATTCCCAACTAGGCTATCGTCCTCTTATATTAATTGTATAAGGTAATTTACATTTAATTAAATTGAACTGTATTTATTTGTGTAATGAAATAACTATACAATTTCAAGTTTGCTTTCATAACAAAATACCAGAGCAGGCTAATGTAATTTGCTTCAAATTAATTAAATGGGAGATTGACTTTAAACGTATTTGCCCCTCCCATTTATTTATATTATAATGCCAGCCCTGTATTATATACTGACCTCTGCTGAGCACGGGCCTCCTCTACAACTGAGAGGGTTTAGGCCTTAGATCACCATGCTGGCCCTAGTGCGGGTTGGCATACCTCTCACGCTTTAGAAATTCTTATAGAAAGCATTCAAAATATAAAGGTATTTATCTAATCTAATTTATAAACAAAACGTTAGGCCAATTGTTAGTCTTCATTAAAAACAAACCCGCCATTACAATGTAAACAAGGGTATCTATCTACGCTGCCGGGTAATCTTAGATCGATTATGCTCTGGAGGGTCCCGCCAATTTGCTTGTGATGGCGCGGATTCAGAGACTGGCAAGGGGTCAAATGCCCCCCATTTTTTTTATAAACTTAAAGTATATGATGTTGAGTCAATTAGGCAAGAGATGTATGATAGTAAATTTGTAATAGGTAATATTGCTCCTTCGTAAATCGCAAGATTTTGAAGACGAGCTTCGGGAGTGAAGGAAATCTATAATCACAATATAGCTCTTGTCAAACAAGTTGAAACATCGCTTGTAAAAGATCGTAAGTCTGCGGCGAATCGACCAAACAGTTAGTTGATCAGGTACCTTCCGCCTCCCGTACTCCGCGTAGACTACGCCTAATGGGTCAAGTTGTTTGACGACATCTATCCGGAAACTTTATCTATAACACCTGGACGAATGTACTTTCAATCTAGTACGTTACCATATGCCGCTCCTTCTACACCACGGTGTTTGGAATGAACTGCCCTTTAGAGTGCTTACTTGGTGTGATGATACATTTTTACAGGAGTTATAATAAACTGCGCAACTGCTTGGCTTTTTCCTTGGCGTAGTATATGAGTTATAGTGACCACTCATCATCGTGGTAGCTGTTAGCGACGGCGGCAACAAAAAAAAGTCTCTGTCATAAAAGTGTTTTTTCTTACTTGCATAAAAATTGCATCGTCGCTTCATAAACAAAACTAATTCTTGCCTTATATAAGTCCCCCCAAACACAATCCTGGTTTCGCCTCTGGTTTATGTACTAAAGACAACCATGCCTCGTTAAAGCTGATTTATAGCGTGATATTACTGTACCTCGGAATCAGATATATACACACACACACTCACGCCTTTTATTCCCGAAAGGGTAGGCAGAGGCGCAATTAATGCACCCACTTTTCGCCGTGCGTACTCCATCCAATGATGTGATAAGGGGCGAGCCTATCGCCATAATGGGCACAAATTCCGGATTTTGGGCTGATACTGATTAGAAAAGTCCAATATCACTTTTCCGACCTGGGATCGAACCCGAGACCTCAGCATTGCAGTCTACAACTACACCACTAAGGCAGTCAGAATCAGATTATTTCCGTGTATTTTATTTCACTGAACAGCGACCGTAAAAAAATATTGGGTCGTTCTCAAGAGTTCTTTATCTTAGCCAGCGTAATTAAATCTCTAAGGTTACCTACTGGCTTTAATTGTTTATTTATTTATTTATTTATTTACAATAAAGCCCTATATATCCTGTCAGGGTGTCGGCTATTCTAATAACTAAGTATAAAAAATATATAAATCTATTGCTATTAATAAGATAATTTAAAATTAAATATACTTGTATAAAACTATAAATTCATTATTGTTAATAGAATTAATTGACATTATGACACTTAACATCTTATGTCTCAGGGTCACGAGCGCAGTGGAGTGCCACGCAGTACATTGTCATTCAAAGTGATTGTTATTGCTACTATTTATGGGTAGTCATATATCTTTCCGACGAGCGGCATGTTCGTCTCGTCATTAAATTACAATAAAAGAAATAACCACAGTCAGTTTACAGTGAGCATGAAATCTATACTAATATTATAAAGCTGAAGAGTTTGTTTGTTTGTTTGAACGCGCTAATCTCAGGAACTACTGGACTGATTTTGAAAGTTTTCACTAATAGGAAGCTACATTACTCCTGAGTGCTATAGGCTACATTTTAGCCGGAATAACTTTTCCACGCGGGCGGAGCCGCGCGCAAATGTTATAATATATGTTATGTATATGCGAGTAAAGACCAAATATATGAAATACGTGGTAATTAATATGGAACGTGTTCCTGACAGTTACATTTATTTTTGACCGGTATACTTGCAACAGATGGAAGACTCCTCTCATTTGTTGTATTAGTCTTGAATTTTGATTTCACGTTGTGTTATCCAGTGTCACAGTCCTGCCGGGAAAAATACCAATAGGCTTGTTTCTATCATACACACGCCCGTTATCCCCGAAGGGGTAAGCAGAGACGCAACTAGTGCACCTACTTTCCGCCTGGTGAATTCCTCATGGTGTGATAATGGAAGAGCCTAGTGGGTACAAAATCCAGACATCAGGATGATACTATGCAGAAAAATCCAATATAATTTTAGCCGACCTGGGATTCGAACCCGCAACCTCGGCAATACAACTATGCAGGTATTTCAATCACATCATAGGACTCTACACTCCTCGAACAATAAATACCTACCTCATTATCTGTTTGTTCGCTTTCGGTGAAGAAAAACATCGTGCGGAAACTTACATACCTAAAAATTCTCCAAAAATTTCAAAGCTATGTGAAGTCTGCCCGCTCTAGGCCAGCGTGGTGGACTAGGGTCTAAACCCTCTCAGTAGAGGCTCAGCATAGGGCAGTATATAAAACAGGTTTCGTATTTTTATATCTTTACCTGCCTACCCCTTAGGTAAGCGTGAAGACACAGTATCGATCGGCAAATTCGATTCACCTGAAGCGATGGCCCGTTTTATATTATTTGATTTGTCTCAACTCGTACCTTCGGGCGCTGTTGCGTTCACCACCGTTTTGCTGAATTTAGGATAATCGACACCATATGTGGTTTTCGTAAAAGATATTTGCGGTGTGTTGCCGTCATTTAAAAATGAAAAAGTAATAATGAAGACAAATTGGATATTCTAGTCATTATAAAAATGATTACTTATATTCTGAATACATATTTTTTGCTTTAAAAAATTGCTATATTTTGCGCCACAAAAAATACTGTAGTAATACATACGTAGTACTATTCAATATTCTGTAGTAACACGATAAATTTCCTTTTAGTGTGGAATAGCATAGTCTACGTACTACCTTAAACCTATACTAATATATAAATCTGAAGAGTTTGTTTGTTTGAACGCGCTCATCTTAGGAACTACTGGTCCGATTTAGAAAATTCTTTCACTAATAGGAAGCTACATTACTCATGAGTGCTATAGGCTACTTTTTATCCCGGAAAAACTATTCCACGCAGGCGGAGCCGCGCACAATGCTGGTCACTTATATGTCTATTTAATACAGTCTTGAGTTCATAATCTAAAATATCACCTGTTTTAACATTACCTTTAAAAATGATATCAAACGTATACAAACCTTTTCGTTCATAAATTCTGTGATCACTCAAACAGGCATAATTATGTCGATAGACGAAGGATAATCATCTCTAGTCGACTCTCTATCTAGACCACACTCCGCGTATGCGTACTGGTGGTAGGTCTTTCATATGTAAGACTCCGTCTGGGTGGGTGCCACCGCAATGTCTATTTCTACCGCCAAGCAGCAGTGTGCATGCACTGTTGTGTTTCGGTTTGAAGGACATTATAGCCAGTGTAACTACTGGACATAATGAGACTTAACATCTTATGTCTCAGGATGACGAGCGCAGTAGAGGGCCACACAGTACTATGTAACTCAAGGTGCTGGATGGTGTTGCTACTGTTTATGGGTGGTCGTATCGCTTACCATCAGGCGAACGACATGCTTGTCTCATCATTCAATGCCGTAAAAAAAACATCAGGGTTCAGGTGCAGTGGAGTCGCTTTTCCGTGCCCGTATTAAAATAATGCAAAGAATATCCATCTCCACGCCACAACGTGGGCACCCTACCCCTCCCCGCTGTACGGGGACGATAAGTGGGTACTTGGAGTAATGGTATTTCGTATTTAGTGTATTAAAGCGGTGCCTTTTTATTTACATTGCGGTGTGATCGTTGGGGCATAAGGAGAGATAGAGACATAACTTCGTATTTGGCTTTCGTTGCGAGCGAACGTCTGCCTGACGTGTGTCCGCTAGTTAAGTGAATTTTGTGTTGTTTCCAAATTCCGGCTATCCACGTAAACTCGGTACCTCTCTTATTATCTTGCGGGTTTCTTCGTAAGGTACCGGCGCCATATTTATATTTGTATTGCGCTGTCTCGTTTGTGCAACGTGAGTGAAATATATTAATTGTCGAAAATTAAGAAACGATCATTTGGTGTGCTGGTCCGGCGTGAGTGGGATTTGAACCGGCGACGTGCGGCGTGCATCGCGTCGCCCGAGTCGGAGTCGTTGCCTCTGCGCCAAAGTTGCGTAGCTTCGCCGCAGCGTAATTATCTGCCGCTACCAGTGGTAACATTGTAGACTTATTTGGTACTTTTAATTATACCATGATTCGATCACCAAATTCTAAATGCGTTTCGAGTCCCGGCCCAGCAAGTGCTTCGGGCCCCATTGGGAATATTACTAAAAGAAAGCGAAAGCAACCGGAGTCCGAAGTATCGATTGCTATTGAGGCCTTATCTAAAGAAATAAATAAGACTTTAAACAACTGGCGTTCGGACTTGGATAGTACTCTGACAGAAATATCTGGTAACATAAACAGCATAAAAAGTGATCTCGCTAGTGTCACCCAAAGTATCTCTGATATAAGAAATGATCTCAACTCTCTTCGATCTGATCAGTCAAAACTTGCAAAACGTGTATCTGATCTGGATGTGAAACACAAAGACGTAACAGAAGACATACACTCGCTACAAAAATCACTTCAATTTACATTGGAACAGCAAGAGGATATCAAGAGCAAAATAAAATCTAGCAGTATACAAACACTTGAGGCTGAGGTGGTAAATAATTCTATAACCAATTTGGAGACAAAAATTGAGAACATGGAACAACAGGCTCGTCAGTCCAATTTGGAGATATGTAATATTCCTGAAAAACGAAACGAAAATCTCATTACACTGGTGGAAAACTTATCCTCTAAGATAAATTTTACGTTGCCTGTAAAAGATATTCTGTCTATACATCGTGTACCACATGCGCACAGGGATAATAATAGGCCGAAAAATATAATTGTTAAGCTAAGTTCACGATTACAGAGAGATGACTGTCTAAGTGCATTTCGTTTAGCCAAAGGTGTTAATACTACTCAATTAGGCTATCCTGGCACTTCTAGCCCCATATACATGCACGAACACCTTACTCTTAAAAATAAACAGTTATTTCGTGACTGTAAGGAAGCGGCTAAGAAACATAATTTCAAATACGTTTGGGTTAAGCATGCTACTATCCTTGTGCGAGAGACAGATAACAACCCTGCCATTGCGATACGCACACACCATGACATCGCAAAAATTAAACCGAGTCACATGCCTCAAAAATAAATATGTTTTCCCATTTATAACTAAAGGTTACTTGAATTTAAAGTGCATTAGCCGTATTATTGTTTTTAGCCTTATACCCTACTATAGATTAATAGTTAAATTTATTCTGAATCTGGAGTTTACGGTGACTGTTATTAATGTAAAAAAATCTGATACATACTATTATGTTACTCTTGTTTCTCTTATTTTCTTTCATAGTTTTTGTTATTATTTGTGTGATGCACAGTCAACATTGCCATTGCCTATTATGATTGAAAAGGTCCTAATAGCGCCCTGTTACCACTGCTTTAACTATGGTTATGTCGTAAATTTGTATAAGTCTATTTTAACTTACTATTTATTTTTTATCGTTTTGTCATGCTTGCCCCTTATAATAAGTTAATAATCTATTATCAAAACTGTAGGGGTATTCGAACAAAACTTAATATGCTACATATGAACATATTAGCTAACTCATTCGACATAATAATACTAACTGAGACCTGGCTTACTTCACAAATTTTTGACAGTGAGTACATAGATGACAGGTACACTGTCTTTAGATGTGATCGTAATCAGTTTACCTCTGATAAAAAAGATGGGGGAGGCGTGCTAGTGGCCGTATTAAGGAAGTTACGTCCAACCCGTGTCTTGATCAACACCGTCCAATATACTGAGCATGTACTTATTCAACTTCTCGGGAATAGTGGAGAAACATACTTTTTAAGTGCTGCATATATCCCTCCTAATTGCTCTTCAGATGTTTACTCTGCTCATTTTGATGTATTGGAAACTGCAATAGACATATTTACCTCTGGTACATTCTACATCTTTGGGGATTATAATATTCCAGAAATTGATTGGGTACCTGTTGGCGCACACTCTTCCGCTTTGAGTTTCGAAGTTGGTTCTATTGCTTCTAAATATTTATCAAATTTTATGGCAGTGGCTAGTGCGTCACAATTTAATCGCTTTATTAACCATAAGGGACGCATTTTGGACTTGTTACTCAGTAATGCGGATTGTGTTACCATAGCGCCGTTAGCTTTGTTATTGCCTATAGATAACTATCATCCTCCCTTTTGCACAACTATCCAATACAATTATGATCGTCGTTCATTGAAACCGGCGATTAAATTAAACTATAATTTTTTCAAAGCTGATTATGATCATATAAATCAAGATATCTCTAAAATTGATTGGGATACAGCTCTTAAAAATTTAACTGCTGCGAAGGCAGTCGATACATTTTATAATATAATTTTTTGCATTATACGCAAACGTATTCCAATGTCCCGCCCGATTCCAGGGAAATTCCCTCGGTGGTTCTCAAAATCATTAGTTCACATATTTAATGATAAAAATAGAGCTTGGGTTAAGTGGAAAAAGTACCACCATGTGTCTGACTATGAGCAATTTTCGTTTCTTCGCCGACGGTTTCAAGTTGAATCTAAGAGAGACTACCTTAAGTACATAAGTACGGTGGAAGAAAATATACATAAAGATGGAAAGTATTTATGGCGATATATTTCTAATCGAAAAACATCTAGTGGTTTTCCACAAAACATGCATTATAAAAGTCAATGTTCTAATGATCCAAATGTTATCTGCAATCTGTTTTCGGAATACTTTTTCTCGGTTTATGAAGCATCTTCACTTACAAGTAACTGGTTACCTCCGAAAGACTACGATGACAATAATTGTTCTATTATCAGTGGTATTAAGTTGAAAATTGACACTATTCTAAAAGAATTGAAATCCCTTAATGTACTAAAAGGGCCTGGACCGGATGGATTGCCTGCTTACTTTCTAAAAATGACGGCGATAAATATTAGTAAGCCTGTACATATTATGTTCAATAAATGTCTTGCCGAGGGTTTGTTTCCTAATGTATGGAAAAGTGCAAATATTACGCCTGTTTATAAATCTGGCTCTAAACAGGACATTGAAAATTATAGGCCAATCTCAATTTTGCCCGCCTTGTCGAAGCTTTTTGAACGTCTAGTACACAATGAAATCTATCCAATATTGCATAACATAATTATAAAGCAGCAACATGGATTCGTTAAAAGGCGTTCTACTGTTACCAATTTATTGGAATTTACTGATTATGTTTTTAAAAGCATGGATCGGCGTGTACAAGTCGACGCAGTGTATACAGATTTTCGAAAAGCATTCGATAAGGTTGATCATGAATTGCTTCTCACCAAAATAGCCTATAATGGGATACGTGGTGATTTATTGCGGTGGTTCAGTTCATATGTAACAAATAGATCGCAACAAGTAGTCATTAAAGGTTATCAGTCCCATAGTGCAGTTGTTACTTCAGGCGTGCCCCAGGGATCGATATTAGGCCCTCTTCTTTTCTTATTATTTATTAACGATATTCATAAATGCTTCCAACATTCAAAATTTTTACTTTACGCTGATGACCTAAAAGTATTTAAAAGTATAAATAACCAACATGACTGTAATTTTCTACAGGAAGACCTTACTCGATTTTCTAATTATTGTATAGACAACAAAATTCAACTTAGCATCCCTAAATGCTTGGCTATTTCTTTCACAAAAAATATAAATTCCACAATCCATACTTATAGTATTTCAAACGTCTCTCTGTCTAGGGTATCTGTAGTTAAGGACCTGGGTGTATTGCTCGATAGTAAATTGCATTTGGATGAACATGTTGATATGATTATTAAAAAGGCATATCGCATGTATGGGTTTGTTATGCGATCATCAATTGATTTCAAACACATCGCCACTTACACTCATTTATACAAATCTCTTATAAGATGTCAGTTAGAATATGCAGTACAAATATGGAACCCTCTTTACGGAAAATATAGTGATAGTTTGGAGGGCGTACAGCGCAAATATCTAAGAGCCATGCATTACCGGTGCCACCGCACTATACTTCCCTACAATAACCTTCTTCGACATTATAAATTGTTAAGTTTAAAGTCTAGACGAATTTATCTCGACACTTTGTTTCTTTATAATCTGTGTAATGGCAAGTTTGACTGTGTAAGTTTAATAAACGACCTTTATTATATTGTTCCAAGAACTGTTTTAAGACGTGAGGTATGCAGAAGGCCTGTCTTTGGAGTTACCATGTGCCGCACAAATGCAGGGGTCCGTGCACCTCTTCGTCGCCTTGTCAAAACATATAATGAATTATTTTTGGAACTGGATTTGTTTGCTTCATCACAGTATAAGTTTCGTAAAAACATGTTTATAATGCTGTTAGATTTAGATGAGTAGATATTATTTATAGTTTAATGTGTCACCAACATATATATTTTTTTTTTTTTTAAATTCCTTTTTTTTTGTATTGTAAATTATTCGCTCGTTCCTGAAAATTATACTTAGTGTATATTCCGTGAAGAACGTAGTTGGTTGTATATTTATATAATTTTATGTTTGTGCTTATTTAGTCGTATCTAATGTACAACTGTTTGTTTTTCCTTAATAAAATAAAATAAAATAAAAATAAAACTTCCAGGCCTGCTCTATATTGTCTAGATTCACAAGTTTCTAGTATTTTTTTGAATGTTATTGTTTTAAGTGGACGGTAGCCTAGTTGGGGATGGAACGGTCTGACGAGACGGATGACCGCAGGTTCAAAACCCCAAGAACACACCTCTGATTTTTCGAAGTTACGTGTGTATTGTTTGTTACTTATCGCTCGCTTTAACGGTGAAGAAAAAAATCGTGAGGAAACCTACATACCTGAGAATTCCCGAAAAATAATTTCGAAGGTATGTGAAGTCTGCCAACCCGCACTAGGCCAGCGTGGTGGACTAAGGCCTTAACCCTCTCAGTTGTAGAGGAGGCCCGTGCTCAGCAGTGGGCAGTATATAATACAGGGCTGGTATGGTGGTATGGTGGTTATCATTTTAAACATGTAATGTAGATAGTACTCATTATAATACTATCTATTCGAAAGCTTAGATTAGAGTGTGACTTTTATATTTAGCCGGCTTATATTTATGTGACGATTAGCATTTATCTGAAAGCGGTGAAATCGGCCCTAAAGGTATTAAGTGCTATGTTTTCTCTTCCTCTATTCTTGTTAAGCTACTGTTAGGTAGCTTGTACCAATAATTTTGATATTTTAGAGGTCCTTTTTCAGAATTTTAGGAACTTGTTTCATATATGCATCCGACTGATTATAATGATTCCCAGATAAAGTATTTAAATATGTTCTAGTCCCCATTCTAAACGAAAATGAAGATACATTGAACATTAATTAAAATGAACTCGTAGAAGGTCTATATTATGGATATCGTTACTTTTTAACCGGCTTAAAAAAGGAAGTTCTGTTTACTCCCTTGGGTACTATCTACCCTGGAATCTTGATACCTCATAACATAAATCTAGGATAAATATAAAATACCGGCTCTGTATTTTATACTGTCCCGCTGCTGGGCACAGGCCTCCTCTACTACTGAGAGGGTTTAGGCTTTAGTCCACCACGCTGGCCTAGTGCGGGTTGGCAGACTTTACATACCTTCGTAATTATTACGGAGAATTCTAAGGTATGTAAGTTTCCTCACGATGTTTCTAGAAATCTAGGATACACTACGTTTAATCTATGTTTATCTATGCTGCTGAGTTTCATCACCGTACATCGCGGCAGAACTCCAAATTCCATCCACATCTCCTCGGAGGTTGGCAATCCACCACTGTACGTTTTAGCCGTCATTTTTTGCCACGTACTACTAAACTATGGAACCAATTGCCGCCAGCAGCATTTCCGGACAGATACGACCTGGCGGCCTTCAAAAAAAGAGCGTATTCCCATCTAAAAGGCCGGCTACGCATTTCTGTGCCCCCTGGTATTGCAAATGTTCATGGGCGGCGGTGATCACTTACCATCAGGTGAACCGTATGCTCCTTTGACCCCTATATCATAAAAAAATAATAAAAAAAAATGTATCGTACTCTGTTTTCCTCTCTGTAAAAGTCTTCATCTGAGCAGCTTCCATAATTTAAATTAAAACCCGCAACAAAGTTTGTTTGTCGAGTCTATCATATCAAAGTTCTGACGACGACAGAGAGTTGCAAAAAAACCTGTAGGACAACGGTTCTCAATATTTTATCCCAACCTTGACATTTAAAAATGAACTGTGAAGAGTATATTATAAATTCTGCAATGGCTTACTACATAATAGCTAAACATTTTAGGGATGAAGACTAAAGTTTATAAAAATAAAGAGAGGGGAAATCCTGTAGATTTTGTTTCTGCTAGGTAATTTATACTGCCTTGGTGGCATAGTATAGCGCGGTACGACTATCGTGTTGAGGTATATCACATACATACATTATATTACAGGGTAATAAAGGCAGTTGAGTGCCATGCAGAGCGTTGTAATTTACATTTCTGCTTCGTGTTGATGAAATGTTTATTCCTGAAGAATGAGAATTCAGAGAAGTGTACCAAAAAGTAAAAGATCCGACTCATCTTCCAATTAGATAAACTCTGATAATTCATCCTTTGTTCTTTACCAATGGCTTAAATCAATCAACGTCGAGAGGCGACGAAAGTTTGAGAGCCAGCGATATCAGCTTACCGAACCACGCAGAAATCTTTAAAATATAAACTTTACCAAGTTCCGCAAGTTCTAAGAAACAGCAATCCCCGAAAGTTGGCACCGGCCTGACAAACTTGCCATCAAGTTGCCAGTTGGCGTGGGCGAGCTGGCATTCTAAATTAGATCTTCTTGGAACTTTCTTAGTGTACCTTTTGAGCGCAGTTTAAAAAATCCGCCAGTTTGAGCTCAAGTTGTGATTTTGTTTCAGACAATAGGAATCTGGTTTCATTGTTGAGTTTATAGGTTTAATGGAAATTGGAAAGGGGATTGTGGAGGAAAAGTATTTCGAGTGCCATGAGCGTGGGTAGAATTGATGATTGTTTAAGAAGAAGTAAAGGAAGTATTAAATAGAAATGCGGCTCTATCTCTCTTTTAATTCTAGTACCTGCATGAACGAGCTTTGCTCGGAATTTTTTTTTTTGGTAAATTATTTTTTGGAAATTATATTTTACACTATTGATTTTCTTGGTCTAACCTCAAACTAAACACTCTTTGGCTTAGTGTTGCTTAACAACTCCATCTACTGGAGTAGTTTTAGTGTTGTTGTGTCGTTAAAGCATATAGTTGCTCCCAATTTAAAAAAAAATAGTATTATTACTTGCCAATAGATGTCAGGAAGAATTATATTTTTCAGTTAATATTTAAGTTGAATTACTGAAAACACGGACAAAACGACATTTTTAAAAATGAGTCTTAGCTGGATCGATGTAGCACCCCCGAAACTCCCTGCATACTAAGTTTCATGAAAATCGTTGAAGCCGTTTCCGAGATCCAGATCATATACAAGAATTGCTCGTTTAAAGATATAAGATTAAGCGTTGGTATCTTTAGGTTAGTACCTTGAAATTGGTACGTTTATAAAAAAATAGCTTTTGCTCGCGGCTCCGCGTGAAAAAGATTTTCCCGGATAAAAGTCCCGCTCTATGTTTTTCCTGAGATAAAAATTATATATACTACTTAGGGATAATGTAGCTTTCTAATGGTAAAATAATTTAAAAAATCGGCCAGTGGTTTTTGAGTTTATTCATTACAAAAATACTTACACACTCACGCCTTTTCTCTCCGAAAGGGTAGAGGCGCAACTAGTGCACCCACTTTTCACCGTGTATTCTGTCCCATGATATTAGTGTAGAATAATGGTTAAGAGAGAGAATGAAAACTTTTGGACGTCCGACGACCTCGCAGATCTTACCATCCATAGAACATAATGAGGTTTTGTATCAGCTTTTTGTGAAATGCTTACCATCGCGGTCTACAGACTACCTGGTATTTCTATTTGTATCTAAAGACTGGCTAAAACTCAACTATAACTCGTGTGGTATCAGAATGGGATGCGACCTTTTGAAACTGACACCGCACGATGGCGGCAAACTCACGCTGATGCTCGAGAGACACAAATTAAACAAATACGAAAAGATTTTGAGGATTTTTATGTAACTATAATTATGTAAAACAAAAATGCATATTTTGTACATATGTAAATAGCCATACCTACCACAATTTTTCGGTTTTACAAAACAATAATAATTAAAAAGAACAACAAAACTTAATTCATGAATTTCAATTCAGAAATTTATGAATGCTAATTTGCTACGGCATTGTCATTTTTGATTTACTTCGACAAGGTTCCATCCTATTGATCTTGCGTAGAGCTTATAATATATATCATCACTTCAAGTACTTATTGTATTATGTTTACTGTAACGTCACTTCCAGTCCCTATTATGTTTACGGGATCGCGTATCTGACAACACAAACATGACGGAAATTACTTTACCGAGTTTAATTGCTTTTCCCTAAATCAAATCCCGCCTACGCACAAATATAGAGGATTTTTTATCGCTGAATGAGCCGAACCTCGTAATGGAAGACAGGCCTAGCCATAAACAGCGTAATAACAACATCAGAGACATTAAGGTCCTCTTTATAGCAAATCGGCGTACTAACCGCATATTCAGAAGCTTTTCGCAATTTATAATACATAGTATTGCTCGCGGCTCCGCCCGCGTATAGAAGTTTTTTCCGGGATAAAAAGTAGCCTATAACACTCCGACACTTGAAGAGGGGCAGTCTTGGTTCAGGTCGTAGTGGAGTACTGTTGAGTGTTCTCTTAGCTATAATCAAAGCTTCACTATGCTAGTTCAGAGTTAGTTAACTGTTAAGGTCGTCACTATATTAGTGCTAGGTTATCTCTCAACATAGTAAGTGAGAAGTGAGTCTCTAAATGTTTCACGTAGCACGTCACATGTTAAAAAAGCAAGGACATTAAGAGATGTAGAATATTACAATACAATGGGTTATCAAAAGGAGTTTTGGCAGCAACTCTAACAACCGGCTGCTCCTATGATTTATATCTTGGGAGGACTAAGAAAGAACGTCTATGATATTCCGCCTGTTTATCTTTTGTTTAATAGGTGGTGGTGGTGTTTACTGGTGGTAGGTCTCTCATATGTAAGAGTCCGTCTGGGTGGGTACCACCGCAATGTCTATTTCTACCGCCAAGCAGCAGTGTGCATGCACTGTTGTGTTTCGGTTTGAAGGACATTGTATCTAGTGTACCTACTGGACATAATGAGACTTAACATCTTATGTCTCAGGATGACGAGCGCAGTGGAATGCCACACAGTACTTTGTAACTCAGGGTGCTGGATGGTATTGCTACTATTTATGGGTGGTCGTATCGCTTACCATCAGGCGAACGGCGTGCTCGTCTCGTCGTTCAATACCATAAAAAAAAATGTGTGTGTACACGCGTTAGAAGTTATACTTTTTTGGCGTAACAAGATAAAAATCTTTTTAAAAAATATTTTTAAATAACGCGCCAAAAGAAGTATAACTTCAATATCTTTCGCCTTATTCTACGTTAAAAATTCAAAACTAAAATGTTGACTATAGCTAAGTTCAGGGTGTCGGCTAACTTGGGTGTCGGTTTTTCTCGTGACGGTGTGCGCGCGCATCGTAAAAATATACTCTCATAATTTTTCCCTATTGAGCCAAAAGAAGTATAACTTCAAAAAAAAGGTGTATGAAGTGTGTATAAACATAGTTCAGAAGCTGTGAATCGAGGGGTTTTGTTCGGTTATCGGGTCAAACGACTGAGCTTTATGAGGTTTGTTTATTTGAAAAACATACCCAAATTGCTGGCAATCTTATCTTACTTCTTACTAATATTATAAATGTGAAAATTGTGAATATATTTAGATGTTTGTTAGAAGTAAAGGCAGAAACAGTTGAACGGATTTGAATGAAACTTGTCACACAGATAGATCATGTCCTGGATTAACACATAGCCTACTTTTAATATCGTATTTTTTTTTCTTATCTTTTGACCAGATTGCTTCGTACAGGCAATGTCATGGATCGCTACAGTGGTTTGGAGAATTTTGGAACGGGAAAGGCTCTTCACGCGGGCAAAGCCGTGAGCACCACCCAGTATTTTCATATAATTTTGTATTCGGAAAACTTGCCTTAACTTAAAAAGAAACCAGAGACGTGGGTAACATAGCCCCGTTATATCATTTACACAAAACACACCTAGTAAGAAATTACCTGTCCGTTTCCCAAAATAGAATAAAGGTGTGCTGTGTTGCCAGCTCGAACTAAGAAAGTCCTGGCTTTATCGATTTTATTATTAAGGCTGAAAGCAATTTAAGTAGTCGGTTTCTACTATGGGAGAGTCCTTTTTGTATGTCATACCGTTTTTTCTATTTCAGTGTTAAAGGTATGGTGTGTTTCGTTTTAAAAGAAATTCAGTAGTCACTGAGCATTCTTCTTGGTCGTAACACTCTTGACAGAGTGGTCGTGGTCGTCATGTAGTGTTGTTTGGTGCAGATGTAATGCGCCTTACGATCTCTCGCCACATCTCTCTGTTGGATGTTATTCTTGTGTACTCATGTACGGGACGGTCCACGGCAGATTTGACCTGATCGGTCCAGCGCATGGGTGTCCTTCCCCGCTGTCGAGTGCCTTCAACCATATTAATAACGTCTCAAGATTATGAGTGCAGTTCAGTTATGTAGAGCTTTATTATTAAAAATTATGGGTGATATTGCTTTTGGGCAGTCGTGAGTTGGGTAGCTTAGCGTCAGCGTGGCTTTTTAATCGTCACTTAGTTGTAGATCACTAGTCTTCTGGGCACATTTTATTCTAAAGTAGGTTTGGATTAGTAAGAAAACCTGCAGAAGTTATCTCCCGCAAGCGATTTTTACCCGGTTAACAGTCACGGCAAAGTAACTTCTGCAAATTTTGAAGTTTGCAGGATTTGCCGTGACTTGCATATATATAGAATTATTGAAATATTGCCGCTGGCGTAAACACTTCTGGAAGTTCTTGCGCAATATATTTTTGCGAGAACTTGTTAGTCCATAAAATAATTGAAGTTTTCCAAATAAAACTTAAAAAGACTATGAAAAATAATTATAAGGATATAAATCTCTAATGGTATAAAATATATTCTAGATTTCCCCAATATCCCAACACACTGGCAACACCCAACATCCCCTGCAAGATCAAAAGGTCGCAACCCTGGCAGATATCAATCACGAACAACCCCTTTTTGTTTGTAAACTTTAATATATTGCGCAGAAACAACCGCTCTGCCATTCCATTTTCTACTTCAAAACGTACGGGCCCATAATTTATTGCGAAACGCCGCGGTTAAAGTATAGGTTTCTGGGGATGACTGATTAATACTTTATGGTAATTATGGACTCTGGGCTGAATAGAATGGTAATTTAACGTCTATTGAGGTATTTATGTATTATGTATTTACATTTATTTTGGATGAATTAAGTTTTCAGTGAAACGGTAGTTCACACTTGACATATATGAATGAATATGACAGGATCAATCCTAGAATGGATTGCCCTGGACAATTACCTGTATAGTTTGCGCTATAAGGAATAGAAGTATCTCATATTTTATTGAAATAGCTTTTTCTTTACAGGCTAGGTTCAAGACATCTTCTCTCCTTTTCTAACCAAACGTCCAATAGTTTTCACTATACTTAGTTTGTTTTAATCCTTAATTCCCAACTGAACTTCCTAAGCACCAGGGGCGTAGCTACCGCCGTATCAATGACATGGGGCCCCCAGGTATATAAGGTCAGACTATCTTCTCTATATCGTTCCAATTTTAATATATGTACTGCCGAAGAAAGTACGTGTGTAGAGATTTTAATCTAAAATAGGGTAGCTCACTTCTTTATTTCTCCGATTATGCATTAAATATCACAACAGATCTACGAAATACACTTCACACCTTTCCTAAATATCAGTTTAATTATCCAAGCCAAGCCGTACATCAAGCTTTGTTGACGTATCTTGAATATGCAAAACAGATGGTATCTGCAACGGACCGCCGGATCAGGGATCAAGAGAGGTACTGCAGAGGCGGATCCAGAATTTCGTGTGGGGCGAATTTTGTTCGACAAGGGAGGAATGTTTATTCGAGTCACTAAATAAGATTAATTTTATTTAGAATTTCACGGTATTGGATTGAATTTAGTTTGATATTGGAAGCAATTCTTGCTTGATATTTTTGAATTAATTGAATCTATAGTCCAATGTTTTTTTTGGTTAAAATAATGTACATAGCACAGACATAGGTACACTCACACCTTTTATCTCCGAAGGGGTAGGCAGAGGCGCAACTAATGCACCCACTTTTTGTCGTGCATATTTCGTCCTATGATGTGATCGGGGGCGAGCCTATCGCCATATCGGGTACAATAAAGTCTCGGGAGAAATACAGTCTAACTTATAGACAACTAAGGAAATCTACCAAGAACCATAGTATCCCCTACACGTCGTTACTGACGACCTATGGCCACCACGTCTAGTCACACGATTCAAATACTGAAATTATAAGGATGCGCTAAAAAACGGGGAGGGGATTAGGACCCCTCTTCGCTTCTAGATTCGTGCCTGTTCATGAGATAAACTCACGAAGCCACTCTCTGATTAAAGCATCAAACGAAATCCCTTAAATTCACCTCCTTTTTCGGTGGAAATGAATTTACATTTGTTAAAATTGAAAGATTAAATGAAAATAAAATGTAAATGTTTTGGTCGGATTTGTTGGCATTAAGTAAGGTCCGTTGTAAAGTAGATTCTTAGGATTTATCGTGATCATAAAGAAAATGAAGATTATTAAGGTATTTAAACAGACGTCATCAGCTAGAACTTGTAATAATAAACCTAAAATCCTACATTCCAGCCTTAACACTCTACATATAAACTCATCTACATACTACTCATGCAAAAAGCTGTAATTAATACTCAACACATGTCGTTTGACTCGTAAATTCCTCAATAGTGAGTTCCTAGTTTAAAGCACTTGGCTTCGGCCTAAACTAAATAATAATTTTAATCTGGTAACAACGATGATTATAATATTTTTGAAGGTAAGACCTTGTTAAAAATGTTGAACCAGGGACGCATTTCTCTTTACAACTGAAATAAAGCGTAAATTTTTTTTTATTGGTTTTAGCCAAGCGTCATGTGTTTTTCGTATTTAGGTAACCTCGTTGCTGGAGTGTCTCTCCAGTCTTCAGTATTTGCATGCACGTGTCCAGAATGCGGGCATGTGTTTAACTTGACACGGGTCACATGCCCACGAGTTGGGATATTTTCAATTGATAGTTGGGGCATTAAGTTTCCTAGAGTTAGTTGCTAGTTGTTTTTGATTTAGAAACTAGCATTATTTCACGGCTCTGCCTGCGTTATCGCTTATTCCTGGGATAAAAATAGCCAATAGAACTTAGGCGTAATGTAACTTCCTATTGTAAGAATTTCCAAAATCAGTAAGTAGGTAGTTTTTGAGTTTATCCTTTACAAACAAACAATGTATTTTATCTTTATCTGAAAGGAGAAATGTTAGGTAGAATTGCAAAAAAGAAAAATGTGTTAATTCCAAATACGTATAAAACTCGATATTGAACAAAAGAAATGTCACTTAAGATAATTAGCCTTTTGTCTATTGAATTATTAATTTAGATGATACGAGAATGATGATCACCTGAAGTTACCATACGAAACTTAACATCCGTCACTCCACATCATTGAGTGAGACACTTAGAAGTTCAAATAAGATTTACTTGGTCAGTCCTAAAACAACAAAACTACAAAAATTACGTACTTCATCAAAACCATTTAATCACAGTCAGATTTGCATAAAATAGGTCATTGGGGCACATACCCCATTCACAAATACATTTTCACTTTAACCCTGGCAATGCAAACTGGGGCACGGTACGTTTCCATTCTGCCAGAGCCAGGGTTAAGTACAAAGCGACCAAGCCGTTTAAAGCCGTAATAGCTCTGTAGGACCCTTAGGCTCTTATGTCTACCAAGGTTAAGTTCATGACTGCGTTGGTATTTTTAGTTGGCATTAGTATGTCATTGTATTGTGTTGCACTGTCTGTATGTCTCAGGTTGGTTTCCCGGGTCGGGTGATTTAGTTTTAGCCTGGAGATTGGAATTGTTTCCGATACGGCCATAGCCTCGCTTTCCATTACATGATGATACGGAATATATGGCCAAAAGTGGATTTCTTAGTTGCACCTCTGCCTACTCCGTCGGGGATTAAGACGTGATATCTTTTTTGTATAAGTTAAATATTATAATTGTTGAAAATATGTAGGTGTCATTATAATCTGTCTCTCTCTCTACCCCTAAAAAGAGAAAAATTGTGATGCTATATTTATTATGTGGGATAAGAGAATTAAGATTAGCGAATTATGATTTCTAAATTATTCTTTTTATGTTAGGTACTAGATTATGTACAGTTAGAAACAGAAGCCATTTTGATTTAAATAAAAACGATTTATTTCTGTTTTTACATTAACACATTTATCACTGGTTTTACATAAACACATTTAACAGAAATACTTTTACAAAGATATCAGCAACTAACCGACCAGCATGAAATTCAATGATCAACTTACTGAACTGCTACTAAGACTCAGCACGAATGAGCAGAATGAGTCGGAATGAGCCACAATGAGAATGCACATCAATACGGCAGCCTTTTTATACACCCAACTGCCACTTCCACTTTTAGTTTGACATTTCGACTGGTTTTCATAACTTGTCAGTACGCTACAAATACCCTCACAAAACTTTTATCCTAACTGTACCTAAATGACTGGGCCACCATTTGACCCAAATGTCCAGGGTTATTGACTGCTTGCTCCGGTGTCTGTAATTTATCAATTTATTATGTATTCTGATACGACATAATAATTGCATTTATGGCAATTGCCATCTAAATATAGCGTTCACTAACAAGACGGTTTGCGTCATGATTATCCTGGTTTCAATCAAGAATTAAGCTAATCAGAATTCTCTTTAACTAGATCTGGCGATTTAAAGACATGATGATACCGTATTAAATTAAAACACTGTTAATTAACGGATACGAGGAAGAAGAAAATTAAATATATTTTACTATTGATGTTAAAGTTTGTAAAGATCCTTGTGATTCGATCAGGCATAAACTGTAGAATGGATATGAAATAAATTTCATCTGCTAGTGGCCGGTCATCATCATCAGCCACATAAAGTCCACTGTTAAACAAAGGCCCCTAAAGATTTACAGACGGACCTGTCAAAAGTGGCCTGCATCCAGCGTGTTCCTGCGACCTTTATCGACCGTGGAAACCCAGGTTTAATCAGGCTTTCTTCACAATACGTTTACAGTAGAACTACAAGGACAGAAAGACGATTAAAAGTTAGCTTGAAGGGCTTCGGCAAAGCGTCTCTTACAAGTGAATTATATCCATAATTAATAACCGAAGCCTGGCTCATGCAAACTTTCTAACGAGGCTTTATTCCAAGTTTTAATTTGCTAACAAAAACTTATTTATGAAGAGCCTTTATAATTAACTACGTGTTCCGAAGGCGTTTGACAACTTGAAAAGGTTTTTTTTCCGAAGTATTTTTAAAATCTTCGTCTACATTCGGTTTCAGACCAAGAACTATACCTACTGACAGTTTAGCTTAGCTGCTGAGAAAATACAATACAGTTAGTTTAGTTTATATAGTGTGCGTGCACACAAGTATAATAATAGCAATGCAGTATATTGTGCGAATAAATGTTTCTTTCTTTCTAACATATATTTCAATGCGATTTAAGCTACTACTGGACATAGTGAAACTAAACATCTTATGTCTCAGGATGACGAGCGCAGTGGAATGCCACACAGTACTTTGTAACTCAAGGTGCTGGATGGTGTTGCTACCGTTTATGGGTGGTCGTATCGCTTACCATCAGGCGAACGGCATGCTCGTCTCATCATTCAATTCCATAAAAAATAAAATAAAAAAAAAGCTAAACTTAGCTTCGTGCTTGGTCTGCACCCTCTTGCGTGCAGTCCAAATATGTGGACTTAAGAAAATGTGTCCAATAATTATGACGTTTTAATTTTCCGTGTTTGTTGGAGTAATTACTGTTTTTGCGTACTGCGTTAGTAATATAGTTTTATTTCGTACGTAGTACGATCACCGCTTTTACGTCCCGGGTCGGGCAAAGTGATATTGGGTTTTGCTGGTCAACATTAACCCGGAGTTTCGAATTTGTACCCTATATGGCAATTAACTCGCCCTCTATCACATTATGGGCTGGAGCATGAAACACACATGCTGATGTAATTAATGCCCGAGTTGCACTTCTGCCTATCCATTCGAGGATAAAGGCGGGATTGTGATTAGAGTTCATTTTTCGTCATGTCGTCATTTGTCATTTATTAATACAAAATAAAGGTTTCTCGCAATGAGCTATTAAAATATAGGTATCAATCTGAATTTGATGTCACGAGAAAATTAATAAAAATGCTCATAAAATATAAACTACGGAGCCAATTTTAATTTAATTTGTAAAGGACCAAACTGCAAGTATACCAAATCGAACGAATCACAGAAATAGGATCAGAAACATCGGAGTAATCTGTGTATATACATAAAAAAATACACCTACAAGAATCAAGAATCTCCATTTTGAAGTCGGCTAAAATAAAAAAATATATTACTGTAGTTTTAGACTTATGCATAAAGATTTTGTATCCAAAATGTTTCGCAGGACAACGAAATATTTTGCCAAGATTCATCCAGGCTTAATAATGCCATTGTCTAGCTACTTCAAGGCTGAAATTGCTAGATTTGTAAATGAACGCTGGAACTAGCCAACTATATGAAATATATTTTAAATTAAACCATAGTTATTCAGAAGGATGAATATTGTTTTTATGGCCTTGTTTACCGAAGTTTTAAAATAGAAATGCCTGTATCGAAATCCATTTAGCTGTTTGATATCACGCACGAACAAATTAACAAATTCTACTGTATTTGTGCATAGTTATTTGCTGGTGTTAAGCTATTTGTATCCACATGGATGGCGACCAATGTATACAAGGCGTAAAACCCGCCATAGTGGCCCACGTAAGTGTGTTCCAGGATCAGCCAGTGTATCCGGTTTCAAACAAGCCGGCATAATTGTGTCGACTGGTAGGCGTAATCATCTTTCGTCAGTCGACATCTCTCTGGACCCTAATTCACTTACCATCATCCCATGCATTCCCTAAATCCCTTCATCTGGATTTTATCTCATTTCAACGGTGATGTGCGTGCATTAGCTTATATAACTAATCTGACTGTATACAGCACAAAAGAATTGAAAAAAAAAATAGAGAAAGAAACAATGAACAATTGATGACAAAAAAGTAAGCCCGGAGTTTCTTTCTGTCTTTCTTCTTCGGGTCGTCATCACTTAGGTAGCTAGTGAAAGGCTGGTAGGTTAGCTAGGCTAGGGCCTGTAGTGTCCTCACCGGTGAGGATCGCGACGCGTTCCTCCCATTATTTTAATAAAATGATCTCTTTTTTATATCCCCTTTCCTGCCAGCCTGAGCTGGCTTTTTTGTTTTTTGTTTTTGTTTATTTCTCATCATAGATTTACTCCCAATAAAAATGTCGGTAGTTATATAAGTGACCATTGATATTAATAATAAGTATGAATATAATAAATAAAATGTATCTTGACTTATCATAAGTGCAACTATGTTCGCCTACGTGATGAATAAAGTATTTTATTTTATTTATTTATTTATTTTTATCAAGTGCAGCATCGTTTTGCTGTCTGTATAAAAAATACCTATTATTATTTTTATTGGTTATGTTTTTTTTATAGCCGTTGCTCTCTGAGCCTCATGAAACCAACAAAACGAACCGTTGTTAAATGTATTTTTATTATCTTTGTATTGAATTCTGTGTTTCTTTCACAGATCGTGAATGCCCTGAGCTGGAACAACCAGAGATCGGCCAGGTGACACTGACTGGAAGGCTTTTTGGAGACAAGTGTGTATTTTATTTAATATCAGTCTGGTCATAGATGTGCAGTATAAGCTAAATTAACATTTACCAACGAAGAATCTATATTAAGTGATGAATTTGTACTTATAATGCTAAATGCTAAACCCGTAAAACTAAGATGGTCTATATCTAGCTGTAACGTAATTTCATTTAATTATTTCCCAGGGCCCTGTACTCTTGCCCCCATGGGTACCACGTGGTGGGTCTTCAGAGTCGCAGCTGCCAGGCGGACGGCAAGTGGGCAGGACAGCCACCTGCATGCAAGGAGAACAGTAAGTAGTCTTAATGTCGACATTTTTTATGGCGTATGTGGTATAAATATGCTAACTCTTATAAATTTATAATGTTTAACCTGTCCCACTACTGGATATTTACTTCTCATTAGGCTTAGAATGTGGCAAAAAAGACTAGACGATAGACACGTGACCGACGTATGGGTCTCTCGATCAATCACTAACATCAAAACTTTTTAACAAAAAATAGCACTGACTTCAAAACCCACTATAAGGAAAAAAATAACTTGTGCTTTGCTTATGGGTTATAAGGAAATTTTATTAATACCAATATTATATACACTGCCATTCGTGTGATTATATTAATGTACAATGCATCCTGTTAAAAGCATCCTGTTAGTCATCCTAATATATTCGTTCTCAAGACTAAACAGCTCATATTTATCATACTTTGAGGTCCATTAGAACCCTATATTTAGATATTATAGCGAGATACTAACCACATTTTATCGAATTTGTCAAAAAGCGCCTACTCATTTTATGATAGCAATATGACAAATCTACGTTAGTTGCTATTTATTACTTTTTTTTATAAATAAATGGTTTCATATACCTATTTATCCCTTACCATCTAGTGCGAGTCCCTGTTATTCGTATAACGGGTCACCATGCATATGTATTATCTTTTATTATGCTTTTATTCATTAAAAAATAGCTCAAATTTATGTGTTGCTAATAGACTTTCGTAAGGGCAGTTTTAAGTCGTCGAATGAAATTACTCATATGATTCAGGTCTATTCAGTCTGTTCCATAAAATGATGAACCCTATACCAAGATATATTGAAATGGGACCACTTCGCGACCTTTATTTACTAAATAAAGAAGGAACCAAGGAAATACGCTCCCAATTTTCAGAGAAATCAGTGTACATACATAAAAAAATACAAACACACGAATTGATAACCTCCTCCTTTTGGAAGTCGGTTAAAAATTAAATTACATCGTTTTTTACTAATTGCGTTATTTGCCACATTCTAAGCCCACAGAAATCCTGCGTTAGGGAGGGGGGGTGGTGACACTGTTGCCATTTGTCGGGCACATTTCTATATTATATACACTGAGTAGAAAAATCCAAACCACTTTACCTGGTAAAACTACTAAAACCTAACTAAAATGGTAAGGACCACCTCAATTAAATACTGGTATTTCTTCCAGTCTACTGTCTCCACCCACCAACAATCGAGCACGCGCGCCACTCAGCCCTTCCTGAGCAAGCGACCTTCGACCTTGATGCTACTGTCCAGTACAACTGTCACACTGGCTACGTCACCAACGGATTCCCTAGGGCAAAGTGTCTCGCCATTGACGGCCAGGCGTCCTGGTACGGCCCGGATATTAGTTGTGAACGTGAGTATTTTAGAGGTCAAAATTTGGAGTAAATGTGTATAAATGTCACAATGAGATCTTTTCTTTATATTTGTTTTCATTGCAAAACTTTTTTGTTTTTTTTTTATCGCATTGAATGACGAGACGACCATGCCGTTCGCCTGATGGTAAGCGATACGACCACCCATAAACAGTAGCAACACCATCCAGCAACTTGAATTACAAAGTACTGTGTGGCATTCCACTGCGCTCGTCATCCGGAGACATAAGATGTTACGTCTCATTATGTCCAGTAGTTACACTGGCTACAATGTCCTTCAAATCGAAACACAACAGTGCATGCACACTGCTGCTTGGCGATAGAAATAGACATTGCAGTGGTACCCACCCAGACGGACTCTTACATATGAGAGACCTACCACCAGTGACTTGAAGTAATAAAATACAAATGCCCTTATGTATTGAATTATAAAGCAAAATGACTACACTAAACGTGACTACTCATGGTGTCCAGAATATAGTCCAAATATACCTAATCAACAAAGGAAAGACTGCATCTCTCAGCAGTTGATGGTTATAAAACTTACCTGTGGATCATTACTTACTGAGCCATTCCTCTCCAATCAGAAGAAAATAATAAATATTATCTCGTTCTGACTTCAGTACATCTTTGTTCGAATTGTCGATATATTTATTAAGAAACAGTTATACTAAAACTATAGTTCACAACGGTGAAAGATATTAATATGTTATAGCCCTATAGTTCTTTTTATCAAACATAAGAATTTAAAAGCTGTCGAAGGTACGAGACTATCCCGCCCTCACACCCGCCACTGCAACTCCTGTAAGCCAGGATCAGCAGTGGCACGCATTTTATGACACCGAGCGGTGAAGCTCGGCGAGTCTCTGGGCACGCTAATTAGTCTTAACCCGCAACGAAGTTAATCAAATAGAAGAATAGGGAGGAGTTAGAAATATATTTTTTCCACTTCCCTCCATAGCAAAGCGGGAGACAAAATAATGAACTAAAAAGGTATTTAACCTTAATTATTGAGACTTTTACAACTGGAAAAGCCAGATGTAAAGCACCACGGATAAAATTTTAAAGGGTCCTATCATTTGAGCTGTTAGATTTGATTCCAATAGTAGGTATGGCAAAAACGCCGGAAAGCACGGAAATTCTGCCTAGTTTCCACAAGGTCCATGTAGTATACAACTCCAGGTGTTATTTGCATGCTGTCGAAGGTAGTCTAATACCTAATTTACCCCATGTCCTTACCAGCCCGGTCCTGCGGCGAGCCAGGTGACGTCCCACACGGCTGGGTGACGGCCGACTGCCACACGTTCGGCTGCCGAGCGGTGGTGCAGTGCGGCCAGGGATTTGAGCTGGTGGGCAAGGCTGAACGGTACTGTCAAGCCGACGGGGCATGGGCGCCCAAAGAACTTCCCACTTGTGTCCGTAAGTGATTGATGTTGTTGGGTGTGGGTGGCTGTGAGTCCGTTTGGTAGGATTAGGTTTAAGATTAAAGAGTTTTGATAGTATAAAGTGAATTTGGTAATGTTAGTGCGACCTTGCAGTTTGAGGTCTATGATTTTGAAGAAAGATAATGATGATAAAAGATGTGTTTTAAAATGGATTTTGTTTCAATTCACGATAATATTATTGACTCAGCAAATTGTTTATCTCAAGTACGTAACTTAACTTCGTTATAATGAATAATAATTTATTTTAACAAATGTTATTGCTTTTTAATATTTTAAAACTTTTTAAATTGTTCGATGTTGTTTTTGCTTCGGGCTTTGAAAGTGTTTAAGGCTTGGTTTCGAGATAAAAATGTAACTTAAATAATTGTTTACCAGCCAATAACATTTATTCAGGCGTTTTGGAGATTAGCCAAGACTAATGAACAAAGACAATCAAGTTATTTTTTTTAGATGCTAAAAACCACTTCGGAAAAGAGCCTTTATTTCAAAATCAGAGATAGACATTTAATAATCCTTACCAAACGGACTCACACCCAAGTTCAAACAATTTTTTTTTAATTATTTTTCAAAATTAAACTTTGTATCGCGTCCTGGCATTGCTTCGTGACAATGTAGTTGCCGAGTCCTGAGTGTCCTATGGTTTGGAATGTGCATGGTTACCGGTTATTGTCAATGGTTTATTCATATTTTAAAGGTTAGATGGCATGGCGCTTAACTTTATCATGGCTAACATCAGCAACATCATTGTCATGATGCAATTTGTAGTGTCACCCGACTTCGCTCGGGTCGCATTATCGGGACTTGTGTCCCAAATGTAATGGTGGTTGGAAGATAGTTCGGGATTTGTAAATAACTTAGCTTTAATTCCAAAATGTACAGATATTCTAGCTATTATAGAAGATAATGTAAGAAATGAAACGAGAGAGTCTTTTAAAGAACAGACAGACAGAACGATATTCTGGTTATTGTACAAAACAGTATTCTCTAGACTCTTCGAAGCCGAATTAAATAAAAATTAACACCTTGGCTCCGCGCCAGTTTCACGAGGAGTACATTAGCCTTAATGTGTTGTTTAAAACGATATTTTTTCTTTTCACCGCTGCTTTAGAAGGAGATAACGGGAGAGTTTGAACCATTACGTCTGTAGTTCAATATTGTATTGTTGAGAATCTAAACATTAGATTACGAATTTCTGTGGCCATGATAAAATGCCTAGCTGGTATGTAGACGTAGATGCTTTATTCTTTGTATATTTCAATTGTAGTGAAATAAACTTGGGAATTAAATGTTTGTTTTATTTGCATGTTGCATGGTATTGAGTGGAGGTCATGTATGAGTGGATAGGTAAAGCGAGTGGTGTCGCCACGTAGTGGTGACGCAGGTGCAGTGTCCACCACCGGAGGCGCCGCGGCACGGCAAGGCGGTGTACACGTCGTGCGCATACAACTCCGTGGTCTCGTACGAGTGCAAGTACGGATATCGGCTCGTGGGGGACGCGACCAGGCGCTGCGGCGCTGACAAGAAGTGGTCCGGCACGCAGCCCATGTGCAAAGGTTGGTGATCGTTTACGATTTTTGATGGAACACTTTACAAACTGTCCACAATTTGTTAGTAATGATTATTTAAATTCTGGTATTATGTTTGATGAATGAGAATACAAGAAACCACATGAATATACTGAGAAAACACAACATTCAGACTAATTTACTTAAAAAAGAACATAATATCTCAACTAACTTTTGCTGAGTTGTAATAAAATAAATATAGGTATTTACTTGTCACTTTGTTTATAAACACACCCAACAGTCACACACAGTTCTGACCACACACTAAAATAACTATAGACCTTGTGTCTTCGGTAATAATTACAAGAGCCGGAACAAATACTCCGTAAGATATGTGCGTATGCAAACGTAAATTTTGATCGTCGACACCAAATTGCTTCATGTCTATGGTGCATTAAAATTTACGCGTCTACGCAGTATCTTTTCTTTAAATGAGAACAAAGTAACCAGATATTAAAAAGTTACTTTATCTAAGTGGTGGGTCTCTGATAGTTATACATTTTTGGCGGCGTAAGGGTCGTCGCCGCTGTAGAGGAACAGATGGATGCGTTCCTCTATGGAAGGGGAAGATTCCCAGTCAAGCAGATGTTGCGCTTGACCGGCCGCGGCCCCTCCGATGGTTCCTAATCGGAGGTGGTATATATGCTTCGCTTTGCGCGAATATTGCTATCGCAATTCTCGATCGTGTGGTGCCATCTGTCAATCGTCGATACCACTTCGATGTCTGATCGATGAGTGTCGGGTCATCTAATAGACTATTATTGTAATAGTTCCCAGCCATGTGGATAGGTGGCGGTGTTGTCAATCATGCCACCACACATTTAAACAGCATACAAGCACTGTGTTATTGAAACTTTGAAGCATATCGTAGCAAGAGTTTTGAGACGAGTACGAAGTACCTCGAAATACTGGGCAATTGTAAGTTTGACTGTTCTTTATCCTGGTTCTTACTATCCGGCGAATAAGCTTCTCATTTCAACACTCAGTTCAAAAACATAATTAGTTGATGCTGAACATACCGACTGCTGCAATGGTATAGTTGTGTTGCGGGCGCGGTACGACACCGCTTTTTAGTCCCGGGTACGAATTCAGGTTGGGCAAAGTGGTATTGGGGTTTTCTGGTAAGTATCAACCCAGCGTCTGGAATTTGTGCCCGATATGGCGATAGGCTCACCCCCATCACATCATCGGACAAAATACACATGGTGAAAAGTGGGTGGCCGGGTTTCTCTGTCTACCCCTCGGAGATAAAGGCGTGAAGTGTTTTTTGATTTCACAGCTTTTTTTTTGTCACTAACATTTATTGTGCACCACATTTGGTATGTGTTTAACTCTAGCATTGTTTAACTTTACTAACATCATAATATTGTTTAATGGATGGTTAAAAATGTATAAAATTGGAAGAGGTTAAAGAGGTGTATCGGGGTCATGGCTCGTGGCACTCAATACTCTATCTACCAACATGATATGTCTATTGGTATGTACTATCTATCAATATACCCTCTAAAGGCCCTACTCAAATTCCCAACTCATCCAGAGATCAACTGCGGCCATCCTGGTCAGTTATGGAACGGATGGCTGGAGAACATCTCTTCTGGAACTGGGCTGGGCGCGTCAATCATATTCCGATGCCAGGATGGGATGAAGATGGAGGGCAACGGATCCGCCATCTGCCAGAGCGATGGCACTTGGAGTCATCCGCTGCCGCAGTGTCTGGGTGAGAGATTTGATGATCTTCGTAAAGGAAATATGGAATTAGTTTTATATACCTGTTAATTTTTGGAAGAAGAAAACAAGTTCTTTACCATTAAAAGCAATTAGTAATTGAAATTTAAATTTTAAAGGTAATGCGATGAGGTTCCTCGGTTAATTCCTTGGCTTCCTCAGTCCTTCATCATGTTTTATCTTTTCTTTGATGTATGTAATTATTTCTCATCATCCTATATGGGCTACATAGTCGCTGTCCTATAATCTCAATTCATAAACAATACTCATTTTAACCCATCTTTCTAAGGACTCCAATAATTAACCATTTATCATATTCCAGCGCCGTGCGTGGTGCCGCACGTGTCCCAAGGGAAGGTAGTGCTGGTGGAGAACAAGACCGACAACGCGACCCACGAGCCCAACACGCAGATCGTGGGCAGCTCCTCCATGGTGCAGCATGGTAAGGAGATCTACATTGATTAGGTCCAGGATTGAACCATTCCAGTATCCAAATATTATGTGGTATAATTTTACGTAATTGAGTTAGGGAAGCCTGATTGATTTCGATAATTTTCGTTAATTCTATCTCGGTAAAGTCACCTAATTACACCTTGTAATAAGGATTTGGTAGGGGCTTAAATATTTCATTCACATTTCATCGATTGTTATGCCTCCCATAATCTGGAAGGGCACTGAGCCTATCCCCGCCATATGACTCTAAGCGACTTGGTCTTCTGACGTCGAAAAACTCATCTTCCACCAAGCAGTAGGTTAAATAGTTACCTAAATTGAAAAGTAAAGGCCATTGTGGTTCATGATGTATGAGTAAAAGTCATGATTCAGTGGATTTGATGTTTCATCATGAGATGATTCTAAGTTTTACAGTGGCAGCTTTAGGGGGGACAAACCAAGTAACCATCTGGGGTCTCACGCTTAGACGAGGGTTCTCGCGCGATGACCAACTGAGGACCTTCTTTTTTTATGTCTCCATACTGTTAACTCCGCACCTTACCTATAAATTGTTGAAATCGGGAACCTTTTTTGTTTTTACTCCCGTTCGTCGCCTCGCGCTGGCTAAGGATGCCACTGAAGTTGCGGTTTTTAGTTGCTGGACAGTCTGATTTCAGTATTAGGTATATTATTTCATCTATCATCTACTGTCAATCCTATAAAAAAATGAAATGGTTACAGGGGAGGTGATATTGGTGGACTGCGAGAAGAACTACGAATTTCCGTCAAACAATGCTGCGGTGACCTGCAACAATGGCACTTGGACACAAATACCACGATGCCAGCCCGCCAGGTTTGATAGTCTTTATAAAACTTATGGAAGTAAATGCTGCTTTGGCGCTGGGTGAAATCCTTTATGCTAAGCTACAAAAATTTAAAAGGCTCATCTATACCACATTTAGGGAACGAAATAAAATAGGGTAAATAAATAGCTACCCACTTTAACTAAGTATGTCTACTGTATGTATGTTGATAAAATGACAGATCTCAACAAAACATAAAATTTCAAAAGATCTTATTTTTTATGGTTTTTTTTCCTTCCCTAAGGCCACGGTGGCGAAATTAGGGCTTTTGTAACATACATACATAAACTCATGCCTTTCTCCCATTGGGGTAGGCAGAGACTATGGAGCGCCAAGTGCTACGATCCAAGCATACTTCTTTCGCTTCTTCCACAGTCATCAGTCTCTTTATACATGCTCGTCGGTTACGAGAACTCCTTATTTGGCCCTTCCTTAGGAGGTCGCCAATTTGGTCCATGAAAGTACGTCTAGGACGTCCCCGTCCGACACTACCACTCACTTTCGCGACATAGATTTATTTCATCCATCCTTTCAATGTGGCCAAACCACCGAAGCATTCCTTTCTCAATCTAAGTCACTACATCTTCTTTCAATCCACATTTTTCTCTTATCACGCTATTCCTCACTCTATCACTTACTTTCAGCCCACACATACTTCTCAAAGCTCTCATCTCCACTGCATTTACCTTACTTACGCATTTACCTTACTTACATGCTTGCTCTGCCACACCCACGACCCACTTCCATACATTAGTGTTGACGCCAGGACTCCTCAGTTAATAGCTAACCGAGCATTATCCGAAATATTTTTTGTAAGTGGTACATTTTTACAACTTGCTATTAGAACTGGCACAGGCGCTGTTAATGTGTTACTCAGAAACATTATACTATTTTACTTCTGAAATTGCAGCTTAAAAGTTTTTGCGTGACGCTATAATTACTAAAAACCAATTTCTTTTCCATTCCCAGATGTAAGAAGATGCCTAAGTTTCCTCGAAGCGGGATGGTGATAGCTCCCAAAACTGAGCACGGGATGAAGGCCAGGTTCAGATGTAAGGATGGGTACGCGTTGAGGGGAAATCCTATAGTGGTCTGTTCTTTTGGGAACTGGAGTGGGGAGACGCCGAAATGTGAACAAGGTACGTTTGGTAGATAAAAGCTTGAAAGTGGTTTTAAATTTGGAATGAAAGGTAGCTATTTCGAATTAGCAAGAAGTGCTGAAAAATGTAATTACTTGAAGATTATTAAAAAAAATAAAGAAGTAGGGAATGTGCACGAATTATAGGTGGCAGCACAAATCGATACAAGAGCCACATGTGGATCAAAACGCAACTTTTTCGATCAATAATTTGTTTACATTACATATTCTTTTAATAATTGGCGGCGAAAGGTCGTCGCCACTGCAGAGGAACAGATGGTTGCGTTCCTCTATGAAAGGGGAAGATTCCCAGTCAAGCAGATGCCGCGCCTGACCGGCCGCGGCCCCGCCGATGGTTCCTACTCGGAGGTGGTATATATACGTGTATAGCCATCTGTTAACAACTTAAGTAGTTCCCAGCCAATGTTGATAGGTGGCGGTGTTGTTAATTATGCCGCTACAAATATAATAATATATAACTATCGATTCCGGCCGGGTAGTTTTACAAGCTTTTATTTAACTTGCAATGTATGTATGTTACTATGTTTGTTCGGGTGGAATCTTGCATGTCAATTTTGAAGCAGTTACCCTCAACCTATTATGTTGAATTCTTTTATACTCAACGTGGCCAGAATATGCTTTTTTTAGATGAGAGCTAGTTATTTTGATGTTTTTGAAGCAAAATTAGGAGTTTATGTTCCCTTACTTACAGATTTGTTTGTATTGAATATTATTTTCAAAACTTCTTTATTTTTATAAATTACGTAATGAGACATTTCTAAATCCTTTTGGAACTCATACTTATGCATATTTTATACCGCTTTTATTATCTATGCCTATTTTAACATAACCATAGAATGTACTTAGGTACTATTCTTGGGAACGTAATAGAATTTTACACCATTTGGTGTGTTTATTTTTATGTTTTGGAGCATCCAGATACCCCAGCAATACATTATCAACAAAATAAATGTTATTTTGCTTCCTTTTAACATGAATATTTTACGTCAATGCCAAGTATCGATAGGCTGAAAGATTCAGATTGCGTCACCAGATGGCAGAGCTTACGACGTGCACGTTCCCTATGGGTATTATCTTTGGTAGATTATAAAATATTGAAACTAATTATATACTCTGCATTAAAAGACGTAACCTCAGCGAAAATTGCTCGTAGTCATTGCTATCAAAGTGATTTTTAAGCAACTTAAATAAGGGGAAAGTGCTGTTCTGTTGGTACGCCTGCCAAAAAACAATAGCAACCAACTTACAACTCCAACCACTGCTATTAAAGGCGGAAATAGACTGGAGTTTGGAATTTGTGCCCAATATGGCTATGGTTGGTGCTCACTTGGGAAGTCCTACGTTCAGCAGGAGACGGTGATAGGCTGATTGATTGATTGATGGGAATGGTCCTATCATGTTGGCACTGAATATAATAGACGAAGAGTGGGTGCTGGGCTACTTACCCTTTCGAGGATTGAGGTGTGATGTGAGTCTTTGATAATAGACAAATCTGCAGTATTTATATTAAAAGGAATGCAGCATACAATAGTCGTGCTTTTAAGAGATTTAGTTACATTACTTGAAATATTTGAATCTTTTGTAGTATATTGTCCATTCCCGGGATACATTGAAAACGGAAAAGTCCTCCTAGTCGGCAACATGGGGCTATACGACTATCGACCTTATGTAAAGAAAGTAAGTTTCAAAATAAATTTGTTTTCAATTCTTCTGAAAGCAGTTTTATTTTATGACATATTTATTTTAGGTAGTAAATAACAAGCAAATAATGTACGAATGTGAGAAAGGCTACGTATTATCCGAGGGTCCTCCCGGAGCAACCTGTGTGGGAGGTCACTGGAGTCCACGGGAGTTACCCAAGTAAGTCATTCCATACATTAAGCAAAGACATTAAATAATATAGTTATAGACCGGACATCAGGCCCAAATTTTTCGTCCAAAAGTTATTACCCATTGGTAATAAGTCGCTGTCTTATCTGACACGTCCATGTGACAAGATGTCTCGGCATGCTTATATTTTGTGAAGAAAACAATATTTTGGAAGAAAATATACCAATTTGCACATTACCATCATGTCGAAGTGTGTTTTAATGCATTTTACATGGGTTTTTTGCTAATTCACGGTATATTGAGTTACTGATGAACTGGCTCAAAAATTGTATATGACAATTTTCTCAATGTCCGCTCTATATAATATTAGAACTCTTTGACATTAAGTAAATGATTCGAAAATACTTAAATATTTTGAAAGAATCAGCTTTTGATTTTTCCTAATTACAATGAAGTCGAAAAGCGATTTGAAAATTTGTTGACAAAATACATTATAGTAGTCTCACAAATAATAGACTTTCTTCTAGTATGAATTTTTATATACTTCCATTTCATATAATAATTCCAAAGATGCACGCTGTACCAACACCCGCGCATCCGTTGGAGCCGAAGACGCCGCTCCATCGACACCGAGCTCAGGCATCGAAGATCTGCCTATCTCCGCCAATACTACAACTCTCTACGCCGCCATACCAACCCTACACAACACTACGTAGACGAACTGTACGACAAATACAACCACGGCACACAAAAACCGACCTTACGACACGCGAACTTTAAGATTATGAAGAAATTCGATGATTTTGAAGAAGATGTCGTGCCTGGTAGCGTAGATGATAATGATGAGAACTTCCCTACAGCTGTTTACACTGTTTATAATGTTCATGGAGAACCTATTGGTCACAAACTTTATTCCTATCAACCTGTTTATGAACCAGAAGACGATGAGGTAATAGAACATGACGATGAATTCGACTACCAAGATTCTGATAGTTACGACCTCCCACATGCAACCATACTAAAAGGGGGATTGTTTGCTGACAAACTTGATGATAGCATCGACAATATTGATAAATTAAAGCACGAGTACTTTGAGAGATATGTTGATAAACGTAGAAAAAGGTTTTTGAACAAGAATAATGATATGAAAAAGGATTTGGATGATGAATTAGATAGTATGGAATCGACTGTAGAGACTATCACTGCGATAGCTAAACGACGTAAGAGATATGTGAATGAAGAAGAACATTACAGGGAATTTACTAAACCCATTAATGATCTAGAAGTTACGAATGATATAAGTGCAGAATTACTAAAAGTTATACCGCTGAAGAGAAATGTAACAGAATCGAGCAAAGAAATAGCAGTTATTCCTCTGCAACATAATAAGACGAACTCTACTGAAGTGGATAATATACTTGATAAAAGAGATAAGAGGACTAGCAGGAAGACCGATCGATTGAATCAAACAACCGCTACTGTTCCAAAGACGTAAGTAGATTTCCAATCATATTATCTAGTCACAATAATCTTATACCGCCTCGTTGGCGTAGCTGCATTACGGTACGACTGCTATGCTGACGTCTCGGGTTCGATCCCCGGGTTGGGCAAAGTTATAATGGGTTATTCTATTCAATATCACCCCGGAGTCTGTAATTTGTGCCCGATATGGCGATAGGCTCGCCCCCTATCACATCATGGGACGGAATATGCACAGCGAAAAGTGGATTCACCAGTTGCGCTTCTGCCTACCCCTTCGGGGATAAAAGGCATGAGAGAGAGTGTGTGTGTGTGTGTGTGTGTGTGTGTGTGTGTGTGTGTGTGTGTGTGTTAATCATCTTATTATTGCTTACTTCTTGATCGTTGTCATTTCTTGGATGTCTTATAACAAAACACTACGATATTTTCTGTAGATTAGATAGATCTTTATAAATTACTATCTAACTTATCTTATTGTAGGGGCAGAGAAGGTAAAGGCGGCAGAACCCGCCACCCCCCACCAGACCCATCAAGCGAAGAGCAAGCACAAAGTTCAGATATAAAAGAAACCATCGACAGCTCCAATAAAACTGGCAATTCTACTGAGAAGGGAAGGAGGGGACGACCCAAAAGTCCTTGCGAGCCGATTGCTAGCGATCCGTATGTCAACATCGAAGTTGTGAAGTATGGTCGGGATCCTAATAATACTTTTAGTTCAGGTACGACTCTATAAAACAATAAATGCTGAGATAATTAAATCGTAGGCAAGAGTGGCTGATGTAATTGTTTTAACTATTATTAAAGTATTAGCTCTTCACTGACTTGATCTATGTATGTACATTCCTGCGGGCACGCCTCTTCTCTCTGAGATTGGAATATATATTTGTAAAAATTTAGAAATATAAAAATAAGAATTCCTGAGCTTGTGTTAATGGAGAAGGTCTCGAAATAAATACACCTAGATGACATAACTAGTACTTATACCATAAGACAGCAATTAATATCATTAAAGATTTCAAATATCCTCCAGGAACAATAGTACGAGTTGCCTGCGGGAAAGGTTACGGCTTGAATCTGGAGCAGAACGCGACGGCCAAGTGTGTGCGAGGGCGATGGAAACCAGAAAAACCTAAATGTGAAATACGTAAGTATAAGTTACAAAAGTTGTAAGAATTATTCATCGTACAACGTTTAAGTCTGTTGCAGACCAAGAACTAAGCTAAGTTAGTTTACCTTAGCTTGCATAGCTGAGAAAATTATATAGAACATAGGTTAGTTTACGGTCTGCACATAAGTATAAACATATCGTAGATATGCGAACCAAGCTAAACTAACTTAGCTTAGTTCTTGGTCTGCAACCAGAATTAATCTATTTTATGTTGTAATAAGAAGTAACTTCAGTGTTCATGAAAATTTACTTTGAATTAACTACCTATATACTTTAACTATATTTTATTCTAGCTTCTTCATTCGATGAAACTTCTTAAATATTCTATTTATTTTCTGCATGCCTGCTATATATTTATTTAAATGCCTGCATATTCTGCTATAATCTACTGCTTCTTACGGTCTTCTGGGTCTGCCACGGACTTCTCAAGTAATGCATATTATTTCCAGTGCCTTGTCATGTACCATCAACGGAGTACGGTATCTACACAATGTCCGAATCAGGACACCAGAACCTGGGTATTGGACAGGAGGAAAAGGAATTGAACGAGACAGACGTTGTGCCTAATGGACAAGTGGTTCACTTCTCCTGCGAATACGGGTGAGTTTTACTGATCGTGACTTCTTTAATTATATCTGTTAGTAAAGCTTATCTTGTTTATAGGGCATTTGATATTATTGGTGAGTATATTTATGAGAATAAAAACTATAATATAGTTTTAAAGTAAGAAAAGTTACGTAGTAGCTAAAATTTGGAGAAAAAGAGAGAATTATTTCAAGTAATAATAAATAGAAGTACAGAGATACTTGAAAATTAAAAGTAGATAAGTACCTTTGTAATAACATGAAAGAAAGAAACAATAGATATCCTAAAATAAATATTTCAGATACAACGTACAAGGTCCTACGAACCTGCGCTGCTGGCTTGGGGAGTGGGCGGTCACCAGCATGCCCGAATGTGTTGCAGGTGATTTTTAATGCTCTTTTGTTATTTATCGATGGCTCGACTATATAAGTGGCTTCACTGCATCTGATGGTAAATGAAGTGAAGCCCAAAATAATGTCATCCGGCAAGAGATAAACATCCCTGGTCGGTCGGCACAGTTAGGCCTGCATAATTGCTTCTTCACGCTCCGCTTGAAGGACCCTAGGTTGTAAGGAGGGGAACACGTATGCGGGCAAACTGTTCCAGATCTTACTTAATCATATAGCAAAATTCATATCACGATTCAAGCCATAGAGATCAAAGACGACGCAGATTCCTGCGTCAATATCTGCCATCTTTGTTAAATTCATTGAAAAATTTAAAAGATAGAAACAAGATTTTAATTTGAATATTTTGTTTTGGTTTTGAATAATCTTAGTTGACAGTGTTCACAAACGCTGTCTGATACCCTTTCGCAGTCGGGTAAAGAGACATTGGAAGTATCGATAAAGTTTACTGGAAATGGGAATGAATTAATGCACAAAATAAATGCAGTTATTATTACTATAACAATATAAATTAAAGTTAATTTAACCCTTTATTAAACCATATTAAAGATACCAGCAGATTTTTTGTAAGTCATAGCGATAGAAAATCTTGTGATAAGACAGCAACGACCTTAATTTCTTAGTGTATTAAGAAACCATTAGCTAAATGTGATGTTAATAGTGTAAAGAACACATGATACAAGCAGTTCCAATTGGGTTATCTATCGTTAATGGGGAAGCCAAGAGACCTTCAAATTAGGAAGACCATTTAGTTTTCATGAAATGGGAACAGTAAAGACGACCTTCTACTCGACAATATATTGTGTTTGTATTATCTGCAAATCGTTTAGTGTAGAAAACATGTAGAATATTGTTTATTCATTGCATAGGCCATCAAATAAATCTACTATGTCACCCGATGTTAAGTGTTCTACACCATTCATAAGTAAACACAATACACAAAGAAACATAACCGCTAGCTATAGGAATAAGGAGGAGGCGGGGTGTTTAACGCTTCGAAAACCCCCAGTATATATCAGACCCTCAATGTTTCTAGCCCCAAAAAAATCAAAGGAATCATGGACATGCTAGCCATAAAGAAATATTTAGGGATTAGGCAATGGACGGGACTGTTTGATCCTCAGCATGATTCTTAATCAATTTCAAATCTTTACTCTTTCTAGCTCCCTGCGAACTTCCACTGCTCCACGGCGCGTCCTACGAGGCAGGCTACAGGTCTGGCCTGACAGTTGCCCACGCCTCATCAGTCAACATCGCCTGTGACCCTGGCAGGTCCCCACCAGCTACCCTGAACTGTCATTTAGGAAGACTGCAGCCGACAGTTCATGACTTCTGCAGGCCTTTGGGTGGGTAGATTTTTGTAAGAAGTGTTTAGTGAGGCAAGGCTTTGTTTAATAAACCGAGAACTTAACGGCGTATAAGAATTTTCTTAAATTGTCAGTAACATCAGAAAAGATATCGTTTGCCGTGAGCTTCTAGTATGTCGAAGTATGTTCCGACATAAAACTGCAAGTAATATATTAGCTGATCATTCAATTTTGTTCATTCAATTCTAAATTTGCTCTAAATTAGGAAACTTTTCTGAGATATCTGTGACTAACATTTACATAGACGTTAAACAAGGTACGTATAATACAACTTACAGCCAATCTAAGCCGTCCACGACCAACATCAGCGTACCAAAGCGGCTCAGACATAGTCAGGGAAGATATATCAGATCTAGAACCGGATCTAGACGGAAAGAGCATCACCGACTGCGGCCCGCCGGCGAGGTAACGAAAATTCACTTGTTAAAAATTTAATCGAGGTCAATGGGGCTGTATATTTTGGGCAATTAGGAAAGGAAAATGTTTTCATCCATATTTTTAACATAATTGAAACAATACTTCAAAATAAGAAGCAGGCTTTATGATGAATTCATAAGATTATTTCCTAATTAACAAATATGCCAAATCTCAAATAATATGGATGTCAACACACTGATGTATTATTTATATATCAAACAAACGCTTTCATTGTAGCTTTTGTGTGTTTTTTGTTTGTCCATTCATTATTTATCGTTTTCTGTATTTACGCTATATTGTGACTACGCCCTCACTTGTCCAACATGGTCTATTTCTTCAATTATTTGTCTTCTATTTCCTGCAATGTCAATTTCACTAAATTTATTATCTCTTAATATTTTTATATGTCTGATGTATAAAGTTCTTCTATGGTTTTTTCTGTCTTCATTCGCGATGATCGCGAGGTATAGCGTAACTACGTTTTCATTGATGTTATATTCTTTATTTTTCATGTGAAATAACGGACCTGATTTTGCTATGTTATTTATCACCATTTCAAAAGTTTTATGGTGTCAAAATCTGAGATTATTTAGCAAAATGTTGGTCCCAAAACTCCCAAATATGCTTCCAACGCTTTGAGTTCTTTGATTTTTTTCTATATGTATTGTTTGCTATTGTCTTGTGTGAAAACTTGGAACAAGTTGGGTCCAATTTCACTTGGATCACATTTGAGACTTTACAAATCATGAAATGGAGTGGTGGGACGCAGCTTGTTCACAAACCAAATCATCGTCATCCTAGAGGACGATATGAGCTGAGAAAAAAAAGAATGTAATGTTTTTGCAAAAAGTAAATTTCTTATTTGCTGGCTGGATAAGACTGAAAGGAACCCAGGCGTACAGGGATGCCAAGCCCTGGTGAGACCTATATAGGTTCGGAATTTTGCTTCTTTAACTTACACCTCACTTGTTCACACTCATCATAAACATCTTTGAATGATGCTGACAGTATCACCCCATCAGATTTTCTACAGCATTTCAAGATACTTCCATTTTCGATTATTTCGATATGTACATTTCTTTTTGGAAGGATCAAATCCCTAGATGGCAGGGTTTAGTTATTAGGTTGATTCCAAAGGCGTCGCCTCGGTTGGGTAGATTTCGCATACTAGCTCCTAAATTATTGTCATGACTCAAGATTGTATAAATTAATTTCTTTACATGTTTTGCAAAAACATTGGACATAATAAATAAAAAATATATAGCATCTTAAAGAAAAAAAGATGCAAATCGTTGATCATAACCTGACTCTTCTCAATTTGAAAGAATATAGGAATATGTAAAGATCTAATCCTAATTCTTCAGTGTAGTCTGCGAAATCTACCTAAACATACATTGATGTGTATATGTTGAACCAGATAGCTGTGTATGGCCGTGATACTGGCTTCTTATCTCTTGGCCGAGCTTACGTTTTGTTGCTAACTTACAATTTCATTAAACGTAGTGCATGTTTTGATAAAGTATTATACATTTATAATAATTATTTATGAAATTAGCGTTGTTAATGACAGACTGATTCAACAAAAATTACAAAATTGTCCATAGGTTGTTTACAAAAATGTACAGCGAATTTTCTAGAAAATTTCAAATTGGATCCTACATTATGTAAGACATTTTTATATGTTCAATGAATGAATTTTTGAAATACATAACTTATAGATCCCATAAAATAAAAACACCAATTATCGCATTAGATTCATGGTTAAATTAATGTGATTTTGTATAACTATTGCTTCATATTAAAAGAACAAAATAAGTTAGTTTTAGTTGATAACAATAATTCAAACAGAACTACCGTTCTGTAAAAGTAGGTTTAACACACATTTATGAACGCATCATCAAACCCAAATTCTTTTAAAGGGTCCAAGGCACGCTAATATACCGCGACGGAGATGAAGTCAACGGCACATTGGGTTTAGAAGGCTATCCGCATGGAACAGAGATCACTTTCAAATGCATAGCGTCTATAATGGGAGAGAAGACTACTTGGAAACTAATATGCGAACAAGGAGAGTGGGTTGGAAAAAGTTTTAACTGTGGTAAGTGATAGTCTAACAGTATTATGTCCGACGTTTTCCAGAAGAATAATCCCACTGTGTACATTACTGGAATAAAATGTAATGTAGGATGTGGCCTATTTGTATTTCTTCGGATACTAAGGCATCGCAGTTATCAATTTCATTGCATGAAACAATACTATGAAACTAGCAATTATAGTTTTTCTTATATGGTACTAAAAGTCGAATGACCTGATAATAAGTGGAGTGACGTCCAGATAAAGTACTGATTGACGAGATATAATTATCGCTGGCCAGTTGCTACAATTCTGTCGGCCTGTTCGAAAGCAAATCCACGCATGCTGATCCCAGACACGCCACACTTACGGCCACTATAGTGGGTTTTACAACTTGTTTACGAAGGCTATTCGGCCGATTACAAATATTCCCACCAGCAAAATTTCTTTCCTGGCAAAGTTGATAGCGTCTACGTGAAGACTAAGCATATGCCAGGTGTTCAACGGAGTATATTTCCAGAGGAGCTCGAGGCTCAAAGTGAGGAGTTGATGAACAACAACAGCTGCATGTTTCACAACGACGAGCCGCATGTGGTCGCCTTCTATAACGACCTGGAGATCACCGAGAACGTCGACTTCCCTTACGGAGCTACCATCATTTCAAGGTATTAAAATACAGTAGCTTAACTTGTTATAAAAAAAAATCGTTTCCAAAATAGAAAACAGACTTACCAAATGACCAGCCAGTTTTAAAAGTGTGATAATCACAATACAAATATAATGATCTTAGTCTAAAAACAGATTTAAAAAAAACAAATCGATCCCATAAAAAAAATCTATTCAAGTCTGTATAGTATGTATTTTCGTATGAAACAAATTATATAGGTACCCTCTTTATTCTAATTAGTTCATTTTCGATGAACCGAATATTGCAAATGACGTATTTAATTGAAATCTACATTAAATAAACAGCACTGTATTGATAATTATCAGTTATTGCTCTAGTTAAAATCGAATGGTAAGGAAAAGATTAAAAGAAGAATACGTAGAATCAATAATCTCAGAATCAGATAAAAAATATACCTCTATTACAGATGTAGCGACATAGGAAAGTACGCGATGACGGGCTCCCAGACTAGGAAGTGCATCAGCGGCTCTTGGGATGGTGTCAAGCCGTCCTGTTATGGACTCAACCAGGAGAACGACTATGCTAGTAGGCTTTATATTTACTACTTTCGATTCTAGTGTTATATAATTATAATTAAAGTGTGAGTGTGTTTAGTGCATGCTCAGGAACTAGTGAATCTATAGCGGTTCTTCTTCCGCCACAAATCCTCTGTAATTTACTTATATTTTATTGCGATTTGGTTTCTTACACTATATGAAAAGTTTTCAGGTTGTCAAAACTGCAAACAAAAGCATGTGTTATTAGGAACTAACTTTTGGTAGTTTTTATCAACATTGGGTTCTTCAAACAACCTATTTGTTAACAAGCTGATTTTTTGATAGAAAGATGTGATAATATTATTAACGACTCTCGTCTCACCAAAACATAGGATAAAGTCCTATCACTGCATATATTTTTACTACCCTTTATGTGATAGGAGACCACTTAAATATCAGCCAATAAAACTTCTAATTATTCAAATTTTATTCCAGTGGACAAACCACCAACGATCCTATTCCGACACTCCCAGGGTCCAATAGCCCAGACGAACGACGGCAAACTGATTGTGTACCCTGGCACGGTGCTGCACATGGAGTGCCTCTGGATGAGGAGGTTCGGCAACCCCAAATGGAATGTCACTCACACCAATCCAGAGTAAGTTATTTTGATCAGTGAGAGAGTAGAGATCCAATTATTTGCTTCATAGTGAAATATTTTATTCTGTTCAATTATAGGGAACAACGGGATTCTTTTTGCTTCACTGCCTTGGTGCCCTTGGTGGTGTAGTTGTATTACGTTACAACTGCAATGCTGAGGTCTCGGGTTCGATCCCCGGGTCGGGCAAAGTCATATTAGATTTTTCTATTCACCATCAGCCCGGAGTCTGGAATTTGTGCCCGATATGGCGATAGGCTCGCCCCCTATCACATAATGGGACGGAATACGGACGGCGAAAAGTTGATGCATTAGTTGCGCCTCTGGCTACCCCTTCGGGGATAAAAGGCGTGAGTGTGTGTGTGTGTGTGTGTGTTTGCTTCACAAATTTAATATTTTTGGGAAAGTTGAGTACAGGGTAAGGTTGGAATTTTTGTTGAAGAGTCACAGAAGAATTAGTTAGAGCACCTAGGGTATTAAGAAATCTGTTGTATTAAAGAGATAGTTTAGAAAGACAATAAATCTTTCCTAGAGCGACATAACATTGTTGCTCAAGTTCAAATGCTTAGAATGTTCGAAAATAGTTTTTTTATTTTTTTTATTATGGCATTTGTGTTCACTTTTGCCAATGTCAAGTTTGGTTTGTCTATTTTATTATCTGTAGTATGTCGAAGTAAAGCAGTGGCTACCTTACCAAGCTTTATCGAGGAGTATTGGCAGCAACAAAAAAAAACACTTGATTAGCACAATTATTTCAATTCACTTCATTTGAGCTCTTTAATAGAACTATATTGGATAATATACCACCGTAATTATGCAATATAACACTAAATATCACCGAAATAATGAATTAAAACAAGAGCACCTCATGACACTTCCAAGTTCCCGCCAAAACTCCTCGAAAATAGTTATCTTCACTTAAATGTAAAGCCCTCTTCCTTTCTGCTAATTTTATCATTACCTTACATATTCATTTTTGAGGAGGTTTATACTTACTGACTGAAACCTGCTTTCTTTTCAATGCAGTCCAGATCGTAAATACGCGGAGGGGTGGACAACAGACCCTGGTCGAGACAGCCAGCTAGAGTACCGGCTCAGCATCATCAACGCGGTGAAGGAAGACTCCGGAATTTACAGATGCGAGACTCCAGCGCGGCAGAGCCATCAGGTGGAAATTATTGTTGAAGGTAGGTTATAAATTCACAAAAAAAAGTGAGCCTGTCTAAGTAGACCAGAATTGTGTACGGTTGATTATAAAGCATTAATGAACGTACAGGATCCAGGTAACATTGTTCACAGCAGAAAGAGTAAGAACTCTAACAACATACAGTTTTTGACTCTTATCTACCACTTCTTAAGATAAATAATAAAAAATTAAAGTCCATTACAGTGAGCAACAGAAGTAACAGAAGAGTTTTAAAACTACAAGCACAAATCTAGAAGAATTTTCTTTCCTTAATCTGGTAAATTAATCATTGATATTGATGCATTATGGCATGATTTTGCGAGTTGGCATGCACTGAATGATGGAACCTGAATTTGATAAAGTGCATGAGTAAAAATTCCTGAACAGCCACTAAATTAAAAAAGAAAATCCTCTTTTAGCATCTAACCAAAGAGCAATTTCAGCTGAAAAAACCTATTTGGTACGGTTACATGTCTTCATCATGCCATTTTTATGTTGTATTTTATTAAAATTAATATTATTAAATAAATGTTAGGCCACTCTCACTGTCATTTTATTTTCATGTTTCATGGAAATTTATATCTCGAAATTTGCCATTCAGATGTCCACTGCCCCCCACTGCCTATACGACGCGGACTGGTGGCCAGTGGAGTTGGAACACGTCTAGGCACCGAGATCAGGTTTTCGTGCGCCAATGGGAATGCCCTCATCGGCGCTCAGGGCGTCATCTGCAGAGCTTCGGGCAACTGGAGCGCCCCGCTACCAGTGTGTGAAAGTAGGTCAATTTATCTGATGTTTCTATCAGTAAGTTTCTTGATAAGATTTCCTGTGGGTTATAAGGTTGGATGGAGTATACGAAGTTAGAAATAGTAGATCATGTAGTGTTGGCGGTATAGTGGTGGTATTATTCTTTATTTCTCTAATCTCTTTTCATGTGCACTTACCTTTTAACCAGTGAAAAATGGTAAAAACTATTTTTCTACTCTTCGCGAGAACGATAATTGAGTGTGATTGATTTATGCTCCAAATTAAGTGACTTCCTCTAGGTCCAATTTCTCTGATTCCGATCCCGCAGAGATTAGGTATTATAACCATACAGTACCTAATATACGTAAACACATTAAGAAGAGTTGAGTAGGCTGTGCGACTGTGTGTGACTGCCTCGGTGGCGTAGTTGTATTACGGTACGACTGCAATGCTGAGGTCTCGGGTTCGATCCCCGGGTCGGGCAAAGTGATACTGGGTTTTTCTATTCAGTATCAGTCCGGAGTCTGGAATTTGTGCCCGATATGGCGATAGGCTCGCCCCCTATCACATCATGGGACGGAATAAAAATGGCGAAAAGTGGGTGCATTATTTGCGCCTCTGCCTACCCCTTCGGGGATAAAGGGCGTGAGTATGCGAGTAGGCTGTGGGATAAAGCCAGGAGGTTGATATGTGCGCGTGCGCAGGCGTGGAGTGCGGCGAGGTGGTGCTGGACGCGGCGCTGGGCGCGGGCGAGCGGCGGCCGCGCGTGGCGGTGGTGTCGCGCGGGGTGGGCGGCCGCGCGGCCTTCTCGTGCGCGCCGGGCTGGGCACTGCGAGGTGCGCCCGAGACCGTGTGCCTGCCCGCTGCCGACTGGGCGCGCCCGTTCCCTGTGTGCACCGGTGAGCTAGCGTTCAGCTCCTCGCCGCCTGATTTTTTTTTTATTTCGATTCACAAAACTGATGTACAATTTTAGAACAACATAAACATAAAAAATATCCTTCTTAAGATTACTTTATCAAATTATTGACATCTAGTTGATGTGAATACAGCTAGCGCATATTACAGTCCCATTTTATTTTACGGATGCCGCCTTCTCATGCCATAATCAAACTAAATGATTACACAAACATATTTTTGAAATAGGGCTATAACAAGAGGTTGTTGAAGAGTTGCTAGGTTATTTGAATCTCATTATCTTAGGTATTGTATATAGATTTTTTTTTGGGGATTTTAACAAAAGTAGTTTTATCGCAATATTTCCCAAAACACCCTGCTTGCAAATCTTTCTCCGTCATTTTTAATGTCATATCACATATTGCACCGTGGGTATTCTTTATTTTGTTGACATCTAATATCTATTTACGCGGAAGGCTTACATAGTATTCAAATATTTTCATTTAACCGACGTAGTTACTGGTGGCAGGATATTATATTTCGCCCGGACATTGCCAACTATACAGAGTGTAGTTTCGGTCGATAAGTTAGTTTCATAGTCACTTTGTATGTACCTATTTCTCCAAGCAAGTGGTAATAACCTATGACTTAACTATCTACTCTGTAATTCGATATCACAGAGGTATCCTGCCCAGCCCTTCCACCACCAGCATCAGGGTATGTGCTGGGCCGCGCCCCGTACAGAGCTGGTGATGTCCTGCAATTCCACTGCAACCCTGAGCACACGCTGCACGGAAGACCTATACTGGTCTGCCAAGACAGTGGAAGATGGAGTGACAAGCCGCCTACATGTAAGTTTTGTGAATCTGATTAAATTTCTTTTTGCGAATACATAGAAACGTTTGTTTGAATTTTGTGGCCTGTGTCTGATGATGTAGTACATACCATCAGAACCAGTAGTCACTTCACCTTATGTAGAAACCTCACCACTATTCCACTTGCAGGTGCGCAAGCCTGCACATACCCTGGAACCACTATATCGGGCCGGATGTCCTCGGTGAAGTTTTACTACAAGATCGGCGAGACGGTCACCTTTACTTGCGAGCCTGGGTATCGGTTGAAGGGAGCGCCCATGCTCAGATGTCTGAAGTGAGTGTAGGAGTTTGAGTGTAAAGATTTTTTTAGACCTGGATGGCGATATGAGAGACACTCTGATAGTGAGTGCTACGTCCTGTGGCGGCATTAGCGGGCAGGACCAAAAAAAATCCCCGTTTCCAAGAATTTTGTTTCTAAAATGCTTTGATTAACAGATTGGTGACCTAAAAACAAAAGGTACTCAGAGAAACAGTGCGCGAGGCCCTTCAAATGGCGAGGTCATAAATAAAAATAATAACTAAAAAAACATCCAGATCTACAGATCACAAAGTGTTTATTTAATATAGCACCAACTTCCTCAGTATCCTTTAAAGAGTGGGATTCAAAATGAATCTAGAGTTGACTCTCTTTTGAGTATTATATCAACGCTATATCCCAATAAGTATATTGTGTATATGCTTCAAACAGGCCGGCATAATTGTATCGACTGACGAGGGTCATCGCTCGTCAGTCGACACTCTATCTGGACCCCTCCCCCCTTACCATCAGGTGCAGTGGGCTTATTTCGCCGTGTTCGTATAAAATTAAATTGTTATAATGTCCGTCAAGTGACATTGCGATTTTGCATGTCTGAAGGGCATATTAACTGCTCAATTCATTAGATTCTCGGAAGCCTCATAATTGGATAAAAACAGCCTCGTCAAGTATTATTATTAAATTAATTTGTTGGTACGTTTTATATCATTCTAATATTATTTTAGAGCCAAGGACATATGGCCAAAAACATGCAGGATGTTAAACATTTTTAACTACAGGTTACCCAGTAATCTACAAGCAATATAAGCATTACTGTATTTGGACTGAAAATTTTATTCGCCTCCAAGAAATAAATTTTTAATTTCTAACCCATTCATTAAATTACCTATTTCTTACAGGAACAGAAAATGGTCAAACGCAATACCACTCTGCGCGCCAATGACGAACTACACATCTTCCGACTCGGTAGCCATGTTAAATGCCGATATCGACGCCATGTTGTCAGATTCCGCCATCTTGCCGTCCGACATCTTGCGGACGCGCGACACGCCCGCCATTTTGTCGCCAGAGAGCTACAAGGCGGCGGTGACGCGCGTCGCAGTTTCCAGAATGTTGCGACGGGGACCCATAGAGAATTATAGAAATAGGATTTTTAGAGTTAACAGGCTTTTGAGGAGGGATGGTGAGAGATAATTTTTGGATATTTTTAGGTAATGGCACAGATTTTTTATTTCAGTCGGGTGATTTTTTATTTATTTATTTGATTCGTGATTTTTTATAATTGGAATTTTTTTAATTGGGAAATTGTTTTTTTTGGAATATTGATCTAATTTGATTGTCTTAAGACAAATTTTAATTATCTATTTTATGTGTAATATTTAAACAGGTATGTTGTTAATGAAACTGTGCATTATTTTGATGTATATAATAATTATTTTTAAGTACCTAACTTAACTTTACCATGAAAGCTCCTAAGAATAAACCTTAAATTCTTCTTATAAAATCCTTCACGGCAGTCGAAGACTGTGATTTCTTACATGAGAACACATAAGTAAAACTTCCAAGTGATTATAATTATATAAAAAAAATATAATTTAAGATTTAATAAAGTGTATTAAATATTATTTTTTCAAGTCTAAAAATTTCAAAATCTCTTGTGCCAAAGTGATTAACTTGAAGATTATTAGTTTAAATTTATAACCTAATGTTACCAAGGATAAGGAAATTTCACGAAAGAGTATGAAGATTGAGTTTGTGGTTTGTCTATGACATGTTATGTCAACAAAGAGGATTTGATTAATACAACTGATAAGACTTTTAGGAAATTAAATAGGTTAGAACATTCCTCTGTTATTTATATTAAGTTATTTTAATTCTTTGAAGACTGTTTGATTTTGTGATAAAATATAATTATTCCAATTTTTCAGAAATTGTAAATAAAAGATCGCTTCGCCAAAGAAAACGTTTAGAATACTCATGTTAGTACTTACATTTCGTGTAGATATATTCTAGTTAGATAAAGGGTGCACTAACACGCGGCGTTTTTAAAAACGCGTCGGAATTATCCATTGTAAGTGTGCCCGGATAAGGTAATATAATGAATTTTGAATGGTACGCTAGTATCTAATATCACGCACAACGGTTTGGAACTTTTTTTATCATTGTCTCTATACACGACACGGTGTTTAGCTCAACGGCAGAACAATAAGTCAATGCTATAATCAGATAATTTTTCTTTCTGATGTAGGTTACTTATACTGTCCAATATATTTTTTGGAATTTCTAAACAATATTATATCGAACAAAGTAACGAGAGATCAATACCCAATTTTAGGTACCTATTCAATACGTTTTAATAGGAATAAACATAGTAACTAAATGTAAAACCCCGCTAAAATATATTCAAACTGTATTCGACTTAGAATTATTCCATACCAAATTCCTAAAATCATCTCATAAACAATAAGAGACAAATAGATTAGTTTTATCTAAAATTAGTATTGTAACTAATGTGCTATCTTATTGACTGCTTGAGCCAGACATCGTTCGTTGATGTGCATATCAAAATAAAATTTGCATATCGTCTAAATTAAGGAAACAACAAACATGGCGTCTTTTTAATCGTATACGTTAACGTCTACAAACACTTGTAATAATTCTGTCCCGTCACAAAAATAAAGGAATTAATAAATAATTATAAATATGATGTGTTTTAATGAATGACAATAGAGGCAATGTCCGGACTAGAAATATTCGGGCAGCGTTACGACTTACACCCGAACCAGTGGTTCTAGGCTAGTGTAGCCTGACCCCCCAAGCGTATTTACTTTATATGTAGAATCATCATATTATTATACTACGTTGAATTTTTGAAACTTGATGCTGACGCTTGCAGTGTAAAGCGAATTCGCTTGGAGCATCAGGCTCGCACCCAAGGGCACACACCTCTGACTTTTGTAAAACGTTATGTGTGTATTCTTTGTGAATTATCGCTCGCTTTAACGGTGAAGCAAAACATCGTGAGGAAACCTGCATACCTGAGAAGTTCTCTGAATTTCGAAGGTATGTGTAGTCTGCCAACCCGCACTAGGCCAGCGTGGTGGATTAAGGCCCTTAACCCTCTCACTTTTAAAAGAGGCCCGTGCTCAGCAGTGGGCAGTATATAATACAGGGCTGGTATGGTGGTATCAGGCTCGTGGTCCTCGGGCTTCGATCGACCGCGGCTTGTAACCTAGACACCACAAAGTGGCTACATTTAAAATTGCAGGTAATAGTAAATAATAGTTACGAATATTATAGTGTTGGCCAACAAGATGTATTGCATCCGTTGTCACTCGACAGCCGTCTGAATTATGCCGGCCTACCAATCCTACTAATAGTATATACGCGAAAGTTTGTTAGAATGTATGGATGTATGTTTGTTACTCTCGCACGCTAAAACTACTGAACGGATTTCGACGAAATTTCGGGTAGATCATGTCCTGGATTAACACATAGGCTACTTTTTATCCCGGGAAAATATAAAGTGGGACTTTAATTCCGGATTTTTTTTTAACGCGGGCGGAGCCGCATGCAGAAGCTAGTATATTATGAAACTGGTAGCGGAGTCATCCGATTTTGATATTTAGTAACATAATATAGTATATAGGTTTTAGTGCAGACGTGCGATGCGTCAGATCATTAATTTAACATAATTGCTAAACCTTACCTTAAACTCATTTAGTAGTTCAGCTATTAAATTCTGGAATGTGGTAGGTAAGTAGTCACAAAACTATTTGAATTGGAAAATATTAATAGTTATGTCGGGCTTAGCAGTAATTTCGAAAACAACGATTTTACCCTCTGATCCGGACTTACCCCAACACCCCCTAGACATTAAGTTGAGAAGTTTCCACCATCATATTACATGTCAAACCGTGTTTGGCACTATGAAAAACCCAATAAGGCCATCATGAGTATGGAAACATTTTATATAGTTTGAGAATTATCACCTACGTGCGTTACATCGGTTATCGTCTTCATATCGATCCACTTTGTAGCACAAACATCACTTCATTCTCAGTAATTTCAAAACTTGTTTTTTTAATTACCTACTTAATATTTATTATGTATCTTGTTTTTACTGAAAGAACATTTTCCTCATTTCAGTGGTTTAGTGGTAGCATAAACTCTTCACTTCATTTACCTGGGTGCTAGCATTAGCAACAACGGTTCTTGTGAGGCTGAAGTTCGCAGGAGAATCGGAATGGCCAAATCTGCAATGTCTCAGCTCGATAGGATATGGAGGGATCGAAGCATCAGCAATAAGACAAAAATGACACTCGTCAATACCTTAGTCAGAAGACTAAGGTATTGACGTCTCTGCCCCATATAGGAATATAGAGAACTATTTTTCTATATGGGGCAGAAACGTGGACTTTAAAGGCTAGAGACCGCCAACGCATAGACGCCTTTGAAATGTGGTGCTGGAGGAAGATGCTACGAATCCCGGGGACGGCCTTTAGGACCAACCGGTCTATCCTCAAAGAGCTCCAGCTTGATACAAAGCCAAGGCTTTCCAACATATGCCTTCGGAGAATGTTTGAGTTCTTTGGTCATATCGCCCGCAAACCCGGTGATAATCTCCAAAAAATAATAATAACCGGGAAAATGGAGGGAAAGAGACCGAGAAGCAGGAACCCAACGCGCTGGACTGATCAAGTCCGCACCACACTCAACATAAATGCCGCTGCAGCTATCCATGTCGCTGAAAGCCGGAGTAGTGGGCAAAACATCGTGCGCGAAAAGTTAATTCCTTGATGACTCACGACCCCAGCATTGGGGAATCGACGCAAGGAGGAGGAGGAAACTGTTATACCAGTGAGGCTTTAGGTTTGATCCCCTGGTCACCTAGCGCACTAGGCTAGCATATAGGGCTAGATAGAAATAATCTCGATAATCCGTGCAACTTTGAATATTTATCACTCGTTATAAAATACATTTAAGATACAGGTAGGTACATTTACCTCAATAATATGCATATAATGTCCCCAAACTATAAAGCGCCTGACAAGGTTTTTGTCCTGACCCCCTTTTTCGTTTTAAATTAATTTCTAAGCCTTAAAACCATAAAACAGACGTAATATTGCTAGATTGTCCCAAATAGGATAATATACATAGAAAAAATACAAAGAATGATCCATACCTCTGTGTAATGCGTTGTTACTTACGTTCCATCGCATAAATCATCAAACCATAATCTTGTAAAGAAGTTTCCATTTACAAGTTAAAAAAACCTACATTCAACAGCATTGTTCAATTTGCTAACTCGGAAAAAAGCAAGTCTTTTCAACCTTTGTAATTAATCAAGCCACACAAATGACGCAATGTACGACACCCGTCCATTATTTGATTGACAGACTTTACGATACGTGTTCCATAAACATAACAATATACTCTGTATCCATTACTGGTTGAATTAGACAGACCCAGAAAAGATGAGAATGTAACGTTCAATGTAAATTAAAGTTATAACTATCAACGAAGGTGACACTAACTTGAGAGCATTCGAAAATCGAATTGAAAAATCCAGTCGAGCGCCCGCTGTGGCCCGTGAGTGACGCGGTGTGGGTATACGCGTTTTCGCGCCAAAACGCGTCTCACTTTCCGATGTATCCAATTTTAATTTCGCCAAATAAATCAGTAAAAGTTTTCGTGTATTTTATCGTTTTAAGTGTTGTGGAGGGTTTAAAGTGAGAAGTGGTGTGGTTTTCTAACGGCGTAATACATCGATACACGATCTCATGCAGAGGTGAGTTTAGTTTGACTTGTCGGTTTCGGTATTTGTAATTTAGATTGTGTAGGTTAAGTGCATTCCGTAAATGAACGGCTAATGATACCTACCATAGATAAAATGTCATCGTGCCGTTCTAGAGCATAGACATACTTCGACCCTTTACTTGGTACGGTTAAACCTACTTTAGAAACTTGCATTCTAAATGAGACGCTAATCAACAGCCATGAAATTATAAATAAAAATGTTAAATGAATTTAAACGTTAAAATTGTTTCTCTCAAATAAATTATTTTGACCCAATTAAATAAAAACATTAAATTTTAACAGTTTCCTACTGACTCCAACAAATATCTACCCACATTATTAGATTCACACAAAATATCATTTAATTATTCATTTATCTATACTAATATTATAAAAAGAAAAGATTTGATTGTTAGTTTGTTTGTAACATTGAATATTTTACTCCTTCTTATGGTCGGCAATATCATATACCTATAAAGAATCCGCCATCCTAGGGCATGGTGGATCATGGGCAGTGGTGAATTGTGATCACCAGTCAGTGGCAGCCTTTAGAGGTGGCGAACGAGGCAAACCAGGGCCTCGCTTGCAGAGGCACAAAGAAACCGTTACCCTCCTGCGGCAATCAGGTAAAAAGGCCAAAAGGCCTCACAAAGATCTGCTGTCCAGAGCCTCGTCTTAGTTAAGCCTGCTACTAAGCATAACATTAAAAATGTAACAACGCGCGCGCATGCTCACGCCTTTTATCCCCGAAGGGGTAGGCAGAGGCGCAACTAGTGCACCCACTTTTCGCCAAGCGTATTCCGTCCCATGATGTGATAGGGGGCGAGCCTATCGCCATACCGGGCACAAATTCCAGACTCCGGGCTGATACTGAATAGAAAAATCCAATATCACTTTGCCCGACCCGGGGATCGAACCCGAGACCTCAGCCTTGCAGTCGTACCGTAATACAATACGCCACCGAGGCAGTCTGTGTAACAAGTATCTAACAATGTCTCGCATGACCTAATCCTAATCCAATATGAGATTGGCGTAAGACAGTTGCAGAAGTTATGCTGCAAAGATTCTTAGTTTTAACGACTGCTCACTTGCCTGTCGTCAATCCTCTTGGGTTGGCAGACATGGGGAGTCGGATTTGAACACGAGACGTCTCTTTCCATAGTCTTTACACTGCCGCTAGAGTGAGCTAGACCAAGACGAGAACACCAAATAAAAATGATAACCGTATTAAATAACTGAAGTCTCATTTTACAATGCTATCAAACGATGCACGCATACCTACTTCGTTTGTTGATATATCCAATTAAATTGAAAAGTTCAAACATTTCTATGTCATGATAGGTAGATTACATAAGGTTAAGCCACACATTGACCTCAAGCAGTTTGGAAGTCAAGATGAATGCTGATTGTCGTTAATTATGTGAAATCACTTAAAGAAATAAGAATAAAATATTTTTATACTTTGTTTAATAGTGATGTAGCAAATGCTGATACGTCCTTTAAACCGACTTTGAAGAAGCAGTTGGGAGATCGCCAACTGTGCTTATCACGAGATACACACATCATAGCATCCGTTGCTGGTGATATTTTCTTGGGCTTCACTTGATATCAGGTATAGTGATGACAATGTACTGTGCTGAATAAAATAAAGCTGAAGGCCAAATAGAGAGTGTATTTTTACCGATGGGTGGCCAAGGGTGGCTATTTCCAGTATAAACCTTTTCCGTTTAATTGTTACAATGCTGTAAAAAGTGGGTAGGTTAGAAAGGCAGTCTCTTTTTAGTTTAATAGAAACCAGGAACTACCCTGAAAAGTTCTGTAACTTGAAAGATTACACTATCCTCATTCCTTAGTTATTTGACGATGCCATAATGTAATACCATCGGATCTATCAAATAAAACTGCAGTAAAAATACATAACAGCATATTATAGTTTTCTACGTTATCTGTACATATGTACATCTGAAAGTAATATATAATTAACCTTGGTTAATGATGATGGTGTGATGTACATCATAAATGTATTTCTTTTTTCAACTACAAGAAGCAATTCCGACAATATCCAGAGGAACTCACGAGCTAATACCTAGTACCTACTTGGAGAAAATTTAAGCAAGTCGGTCCATTATAAAAAGTCGTAGATTGCCTCGGTGGCGTAATTGAATTACGGTACGACTGCAATGCTGAGGTCGCGGGTTCGATCCCCGGGTCAGGCAAAGTGATATTGGATTTTTCTATTCGGTATTAGCCCGCAGTCTGGAATTTGTGACCGATATGGCGATAGGCTCGCCCCCTATCACATCATGGGACGGAATACGCACGGCGAAAAGTGGGTGCATTAGTTTCGCCTCTGCCTACCCTTCGGGGATAAAAGGCGCGAATGTGTGTGTTTGTGTGTGTGTGTGTGTGTAGACCTCCTAGTCCAGGGGTAGGCAAGTAATTTCTAACGGGGTCCAGATCCTGCTGAAAATTTGAATCGAGACGAAAACTCATAATTCTAAATGAATGTAGAGCTAGTTATATAAAAATTTAATTTAAATAGAATAGGTAGGTTATTATATTTAAAAATATTCGGCGGTCCAAGGATCGAACTTCCGCGGTCCGTATCAGGAACGCGGTCCGCCTGTTTCTGACCGCTGCTCTAGTCTCTATTACTACTACTACACCAGCCCTGTATTATATACTGCCCACTGCTGAGCACGGGCCTCCTCTACTACTGAGAGGGTTTTGGGCCTTAGTCCACCACGCTGGCCTAGTGCGGGTTGGCAGACTTCACATACCTTTGAAATTCCTATAGAGAACTTCTCAGATATGCAGGGTTGCTCATGATGTTTTCCTTCACCGTTGAAGCGAGCGATAATTCACAAAGAATACACAATCTCTACTAGGTACATCATAATAAAAATAAAATAAATAAAATAATATTACATCGTCAAAAAACTAAAAAAGTGAGATATTATAAGTATTATAAGTTATAACCAAAGAGCATTATATAACTACTGGATAGTTATAACAAAGAATAAACGGCACAAAAACTTAGTGCAGAATTATACCTGGCAAGCAGTTGGGTGCTTAAAAAAATAGAAACCCAAATAAAAATCAATAACGTTTCCATTCACTCTAAATAACGCAACAAGAAACAATTTATTCTCAAATACAATTTATTGTGTAAAACACGAAAGGAAATCGCGTGTTATCACGAATCGAGACGGAAATATCACTTTTAACATATTTTTCTAATTATTCAAAATATCTTAGAACTGAACTTTAAAACCGGTAGCTAAACTATAAAACTGAGTGGGTTACGCGAGGTTTTGTAATAGGGAGTCGATAATCGCTAGCGATTCTCTTAAAGTCTCTCTCAAAGTCTTTAGAGACTTCCTGGGCTCTAATTTAGATTGGCTATAATTTTCCGTTTTACGTGTTTTACAATATTATTATTTTAAGTTTCCGAAGACACCATCGTAAAACTTAAATTCAACTTCGACTCTATCTTCATTGAATTTAGCGATCTGATTAAGAATTTACAGATTGATTCGCGATAATTACGATTTAAATCAGTTATCTTAAACTCAAGCGATTTTATATTTGATTACATTTTATTTTAATCAAATAATCTGATTTGGATCTAGAAACCTCTATCTCAATCTTTGGTCTGTTTTTTCGGAAACATTAAAAAATCTGCTAACAGGTCACACTGCATTGAACAGTTTTTGAAATGAAATGAAATAATTTATTCGAACCCATAAAATGTTATCCATTATTTAGATTCCGTCAATATTAACTCTACCACCAGTTCGGAAAGCAGTTCTCAATAGAGAAGAACGGGCAAGAAACGAATTTTGTTTTTTTTTTTTTTTTTATTGCATTGGATGACGAGACGAGCATGCCGTTCGCCTGATGGTAAGCGATACGACCACCCATAAACAGTAGCAACACCATCCAGCACCTAGACTTACAAAGTACTGTGTGGCATTCCACTGCGCTCGTCATCCTGAGACATAAGATGTTAAGTCTCATTATGCCCAGTAGTTATACTGGCTACAATGTCCTTCAAACCGAAACACAAGAGTGCATGCACACTGTTGCTTGGCGGTAGAAATAGACATTGCGGTGGTACCCACCCAGCCGGCCTCTTACATAATGAGAGACCTACCACCAGTAAGATTCAGAAATGGACAAATTCGAATCATAACATCTAGATACATCCTAACCTTAGGTATCCAGATTTCGTTTATGTATCTACAGCAATATTATAGTATGTGTAATATCTAATCAGTGTGTTTAAAATGTTTTTCTTCCATTAAGTTCTTGCGAATACATTTACGTGCCAAGTAAAAACTTCAAATAGACAATGACGTCTTGTACTCACTAATAAATTATATTTGCTTTAAACTTACATAAGTGAAGTGCGATAAATTCAGGGTCCGGTTAAGACGAATTATTTGCATCGTATTTAATATAACACATGTTATTTTAATTAAAATGATTTATAAATTAAATTCGCGTTTGTTGAAAATGGCATTGAAAATTACTGTTAGTTTGACAACGTGTTAAAAATATATTATGTTACTTCCTGATTTCTTGTATCAGAGTAGGTATTTAACATGGGAAACCAATGGCCAAACTTGCCAACGGAAACGGAAGTCGCCACGGCTAATGAAGCACCTGGACAGAATACAATCATCCAGTAATAATTTACCGATCAGGATTAGAATAAAGAGTGCAAATTAGTATTTCACAATGTTCATTGTCGCACTGAATTTCGTAATATCGAGGTACTTATACGTTTAAATACCTCCATGTACACAAGGTCGACAAGTACATGATCTTAAGCGAAAACAATTGTTTTAATTATACAAGAGCCCCGCCATCTTGTATTTAAACATAAACATTATATTATTAGCATAAATAATATATTAACTTGCGCTTCACAAAACAAAAATGTGGACAAAAAATTATGCATGAAGCATCGTTAAAGCATCTTTTGTTTTCAAGAATTTTATTTTTGACTAGACTTCTGCTCGCGGCTCCTCCCGCGTGATAAAGTTTTTCCGGGATAAAAGTCCCGCTTTATATTTATTTCACGCGAAAGGAGCCGCGAACAGAAGTCTAGTCGAAAATAAAATTCTTGAAAACAAACGATTGCCGGGGAAATCCCCAGGATAAAAAGTAGCCTATGTTACTCGCAGATAATTTAGCTTTATATTGGTGCAAGAATTTTACAAATCGGTCCAGTAGTTTCGGAGCCTATTCAATGTAAACAAACAATCAAATCTTTATCTTTATAATATTAGTATAGATTTAATTTCTACTTTGTTGTAATGGCCGTGAGGTAATAAAACAAATACACTATTCCAACGAATACAATAATTCTATACAGTATAAATATCTGCCCGTATAAGACTCCACTGTGGGGTGGGTCAAAACACTTTTTTTATTGCTTCTGAATGACGAGACGAGCATGCCGCTCGCCTGATGGTAAGCTATAAGACCGCCCTTAAACAGTAGCAACACCATACAGAACTTTTAATTACAAACTTGTATGCACAGGAACAATATGCCTGCGTTTTATAACCATTCGTCAGGCTAACGTTAAGTGTTATCCTCCTTTGGTAAACTAAGATCTTAGATTGACGAAGTCACTAATAAACGTTGGAAGCCATAAATTTAAAAGAAGAACTAATCATAAATCTAAATGCCTACAAAATGTTTTCGAATCTAGTTCCTATCGACCCAAATAAACCCTTACAGCGACTAGACCAAGGAGGGTAAGGACCAACATAAAAAAAGCAATTTTATTATTCAAATAATCTGAACTTCATGCCCAACATGGCGATAAGCTTGCCTCCCATTACACATCATGGAATACCAAGACAAAAAGTATAGTAGTTGCGCCTCTGCCTACCCCTTCGGGAATGATGAGTGTGTCTGATTACAATTCAAAGTTGCAATCGGCTATACTAATCATTTCAAACACGGAATTTGGGATTTTACGATATGCTATCCTTTTCCTTGTTATGGCAGTCGCTGTCTCTTTCTCTCCAATATCTATAGGTACGTGCGAAGAGTGTATAATTAGACGACACGTGCGAGAGGTTTAGCGCATGCGTACTAATGATTCACATCCTTAGCTTGTTGGGAACGCGAAGGATGAAATAATAATTACGATATTTCTATAATATTAATAACATATATTACTAAACGAATAAGATCGATTTGTAGCACAGGTTTAATAATTAATCAAAACGAAATAAGCGCGCACATACACATTCTAGACATTGATATAAACCAGCAGATTGATTCAAAGCAGCACGAACAAAATAACAGCAATTATTCGTCATTAACGCATAGTGTATGCAATTGGGACAATTTCGAATCTTCCGATAGCGCTTTTTGATGGCATATATACATTTTTATTATATAAATATATCATTGCTTAGTTCGACAAAAGAAAAAAGAAGTCATCAGATGTAAAGTAATCTCCAAACATCAAAAGTATTATGCATTCACTGCCAGACTCAAATGAGGGAGATTTAGGGGTCTTTAGCAATCTCACTCACCGTACGAAACATGAAGCTAGTTTTAGATTAGCAAGAAAACTTGGAGGAGTTGACTTCCCCGCAACCGATTTTTGCCGTCTCAATAATCACGGCAAGGTGACTTATGTGAATTTTGAAGGTTACAGGATTTGCTGCGAGTCGAATGTGTCCCTCTATCGAGTTATTGGAATATTGTTGCTAGTGTAAAAGTACCACGAAGTTATTGCGCAATATAGTGCTGCAAAATCTTGGTAGTCTAAGCTTAACAGCAAGCTGTCACATCTCGTTATGTTTCTACTAGATGCTGCTCGATATCAGAACAGATAAAAAATGACCATTACTTCCAATGGGAGCAAATTACAGGTATAAAAATACCCTATATGTTAATCTACGACGTGACCTACCCGTTTGCAAAATTACATCTAAATCCGATATTAGTAAGAAGTATGATTAGATACAGTGGTAAATAAAGTTGAGGTTGAGGTAAAGTAGAAACACTTAGAAGACATGAGCTATGTGAGTCCGTTGACGTTATTCGTCTAATCTACATAAACTATGACAACATTTTGTGTCTCTTGTTCCTGCTAGAGAATTATTAATTACGTACCATATTGCTAGAACACATGCCTACATTAATCTAGAAAAATTCCCTGCTAGACGAAAGCTCTTTCGTATTCGTAGTCAGCAAGGCTGTAAAGCTGTTGTAGAGCAAGAATGATGTTCTGAAATCGATTACCTGATATTTGCACAGGTTTCAATTCCAATAAAATATTAGTTGCCTGAATTGGAACTAGTGCCTACACCACATTATGGAACAGAAATTAGATCGCAGCCTTAATTGAGTCAAATGAGTAGCATAATTGCACCTCCACCTACTGCTTCGGGAATAAAAGCAGGATCAAAATTAGTGACGAACATACACGTTACTCCTGGATATGTTTAATCTATGCCGAATATCCAGACCATTAGTAGTTTTTGTGTAAAACTGCAATACTGAGGTTTCGGGTTCGATCTCGGGGTCGGGCAAAGTGATGTTGGGTTTTTCTACTCAGTATCAGCCCGGAGTCTGGAATTTATCCCGATACGGCGACAGGTTCGCCTCCAATCAAATCATGGGACGGAATGGACACATGAAAAGTGGGTGCACTAGTTGCGCCTCTTCCTACCCCTTCGAGGATAAAAAGGAGTGTATGTGTGCAAGTTCCGTCAATACAGTGAATAGCTTATCAGTATTCAGTACCGTAGTAGTCAAGTAATTGTACAAATAACCTATGTATATTTAATTGTAATTGCAATGTCGCGTCGTGTACACGAGTAACAATACTACACCGGCTCTCCTTGGGCCGGTTTGATTCATTTGAATTAAATTGTTCATTAAAGTTATGCGACAAGGTTTGTTATTAATTGAATGACGAGACGAGCGAGTGAATCGTCTGATACACCGACTGTCCCTATTGATGTCGTCAAAAAACTTGACCCAGTAGGCTGGGTCTGAGTGGAGTGCGGAAGGCGAGAGTTCCCTGATCTACTACTCGTTGGGTCGATACGCCGCGCCGCGGCCCCGCGGACATCTCCTAGCAATTGGTCAAGTTATTCGGTGACATCAATAGCGGCTTTGACTTATGCGAGACTCTGGGCAGATCATTGCAAAGCTTTTTCACCCGATTGCCGCAGGAGGGTTTTGGGGTTGTTGGGTTTATGTTTTTTCTTTGTGCTCTTTGTAAGAGAGTCGCGTTGCCCTGCTGCTAAAAACAGTAGCAACACCACCTAGACCTTGAATTACAAAGCTCTTTATGGTAGTTCCTCACGACGTGAGGAACCCTGCATAACTAAGAACTTCTCTGAATTTCGAAGGTATATGAAGTCCGCCAACCCGCACTAGGCCAGCGTGGTGGACATAAGGCCTTAACCCTCTCAGTTGTAGAGGAGGTCCGTGCTCAACAGTGGGCAGTATATAATACAAGGCTGGTATGGTATGGTATGGTTATGGTAGTTGCTAGTGAAGTGCCCTCACCCTGGCAGATTAGACGCAACTTGTATAAAGCCCAGTAAGAATTAAATTGGTTAAAATATTCTGTTTAATAATAGCTTCTACGAGTGGCTTTAGGTATAAGTCCATAACGCTACCCTATTGCCAGTTGACAGACTTCACATACCGTAGAAATTCTTTTCAAAGTTAGGTAGGTTCCTGACGATTCTTGCGATTTCTCCGGTCTGATAGTGAGCAGCGAAACTCATAGGCTGAGCTGGCCGAATTTTTTCGGCAGTGCTGGCAATCCCTGCCCAGTCCAAGCAATCCCTGCCCAGTCCAAGCTGTTCCGAGGCTCGTTTTCCTCTAGGATAATCATAGTATTTCCTAAAAACAAATTTATGTATACTTACTGAATATTATGACCCGGATGTGTTCGGTACATTAAGTTTTTACTCACCGTTTTTGCACATTAGCAAATTATGCGCATACTTATTTTTAGAATTAACGAAAAAATTTAAATTAGCTAAAAGCAACACTGGAAATTATATAAATATGACATGAAAAACAAAAGAATTAATTAAAGCAGTATTAAAGATGAAAAAAATTAGGCATAGGTTAAAATTAACAAACAGTTAATAAGATATCGTAATTTTAAAATAACTTGAATGTTTTTTGTGCTAAATTACCTTATGAATATGAATAATATCGTTACGCACTTGAAGGAGGTCGAGAGTCTTCAACGTGAACTGCGTAACCGTTGTAGAAATGTAAAAAAAACAATCTTAGGTAATGTTTAAATAAGTTGCATTTGCGATTTAAAACAAAGAGACTTAAAATACAAATGGATGAAAGCCATTTATGATGTACAAGATGCTTGTGTTAATTTATTAAAGGGTAAAATTTAACACCACATAACAGCCGTCTTTAATTTGAATAATACTGACATCAGTAAAATCAGAGCTAACGTCGTTAAAGAATCTCTTACTCTAGTATTTGCAACATCTGATCTTAAAATAATTTGTTATCATTGATTTAAAACGTTAACAATTATCGAACACCCAACCACACACAATGATGTACAATAATGATTTATAATCATAAACAAGTCACGGTACGATGACGCAGAATAGCTGACCTTGTCATTAGTTTTTGCTAGACACGTGATGGGAAAAGTTGCTAACTATGTTGCTAAGGAGCTAGCAGGTTATGGGAGCAAACAGATAAACGTCCTGGTTGATTCCCGGTCACCGTCGAGATAAAGGATGTATGCTTTGGAGATTCAGTGACCAGTATCATGCACACCTTCCATGAGTCTCACCGCGCATGGCTGCGCTGAATCTGATGACAGAGTCGCATGTAAAGGAGAATTAAAAAATATTTTTGATAATACGATGTTGGTTCGTTTTAGACTCTTTATTGAATACTTAGATAAGCATTACTTATATATGTAGATACATATTAAAATGTACATCCACTTAAATACTAGGTACATGTTCTATATATTGCGTTGGGGTTAAACTAGTACATTTTGGGCAATGGGATGTACGCTGTCGCTGCCTTGGATTTTTCTTTATTTGTATTTGTGTTGCCCTATAATGTGCCAACATTTGGACTACAGTGTAGTTGTTATCAAGTTCAGTTATCGTTGAAAAGGTAGAATAAGAAAATGCAACTCGAATCATTTCTGTATTTTACCTATATGTAGTAAATTGGATAAAGAGCAAACGTAAGTTTTTGTAAAGACAGCGCCTGTGAACACTCAAATTCACTTAATATCACAAGATCAGCGAGTATACTCTAACTTTGAGGTAAGGATTATCATCTACCATCGCTGAAACCTCATCAAATGTCATTTTTATTTATTTATTTTTTTCTTTTAACATGCTCAAGGAAATTACAAGTAATTGGTAGTAGATAACATCTAAAAACCACTAAGGTTTGTACTAATGCTATGATGGTTGACGTAGTAATAAATAGTATTCATAATATACAAAGATGAGTACTACAACACTAGTACTTAATGTAGTAGTGTTGTTAGGAGTTTCAAGTATTTGCATTCAATTATCTGTCGTTATATAAATTATTCAAGAAATATAGCTTAAGTTTGTGTTTGATGTTATTTGGAGTCAAACTATCGCGTAATATTGAGGGTAGTTTGTTAATTAAACGAGGTACAAGGTAGGAGGCGGTGCGCTCACCGTATGTATTGTTCGCGCGCGGCGAAATTTAAAATTTATCTTACGTTTTTTTATTAATTTAATGACAAAGGTATTTAATTAAACAGCATAAGTAACATGATACGGAAAAATAAGACATAAACAACACTAAAATAAATTAGGTACACAGCATCCAATAACGCAGTTCTGGACATTGGACATTCACAACTATCAACAAATGCACCATCCTTCAATCACTGGCATAACGTTTCCAGTACAATAAGTCGAAGTACTAGCCGCACAATCGGAGGTGGTGGCTGGTCGCGGTTGGACGGCGGCCTCACGGTGACCTTCGCGAGACGAGACTGCAGAAAAACAGTTTCCGGCCGCCTCGCTTTCCCGCTGTGCTGCGACATTGTCTTGTATTATCAGCATTACCTATTGTATTTTAGTCTACTATAGACGACTTCTTTTGTTATTATCAGCGAGCTATGGAGATGCCTATGCTAGGTGTTTCTCTACGCGATCGAATCAGAAATGAGGAGATCCGTAGAAGAACGAAAGTCACTGACATAGCCCAGCGGATTGGCAAGCTGAAGTGGGCAGGGCACATAGCCCGAAGAACTATGGGGAAAAAAAGTTCTCGAGTGGAGACCATGTACTGGAAAGCGCAGCGTCGGCCGTCCACCTGCAAGGTGGACAGACGACTTGATAAAGGTCGCAGGAACACGCTGGATGCAGGCCGCTTTTGACAGGTCCGTCTGGAAATCTTTGGGGGAGGCCTATGTTCAGCAGTGGACGTCATGTGGCTGATGATGATGATGATGATAGACGACTTGTTAGTATGTATTACGCCTTAGATCGGAATACACATGCCGAAAAGAGGGTGCACTAGCTTAGCTGCTGCCTACTTCTTCGGGGATAAAAGGTGTGTGTGTACACTACCAGTATAGCATTTTAGAGTCCGCTATAGACAATCAAAATTTACCTGGGCTTTTAAATTTGATAAATTCGGAGGCAGGAATTTATGTCCGATAAAATGTGCTCGCTCCCCATCGCGTTAACGGTATTAAGGTGAGCCATGGTTTCAGTTTTATTATGATTCTGTGAGGTTACTTAGGAATGAAAATGAGAAATAATTTGCCTACGACAGCATGTCAACTTTACGTTTACACCAACCAACAAGAAGTAATATTGAACTAGTTGTAAATTACCTTTTAAATCGCCCATTCAGCTATACATTTTCTCTGCAATTGAAATAGCATTACTGAAATTATTCACACACAATTTCTCCCGTAAGTACTACGGAATTATTTCAAATCACCTTCATGACGAGATAGAAACCTAAATCAAACAAAACTATCTCAAGTTATCATATAACCTAAACCAATTAACAATGGGGGTTCACCAAAACCGAAGGTGACGCAGAGACGTATCAGCATGCGGGCTACAACCTAACCTTCGATTCACTTCCTTACTTATGAGGATAACTGATATACACGTGAGTACCTTCGTCACGTCTAAGGACGGGAAAAAATATTTGACGTGACATGTGGCGGTGGTGTCTATGACGAGGAAATTTAACGTGATATGTGGTGCAGCGTGCTTAGAAATAAATAAGAGTAGCTCTGTTTTTCACACCGCTTCAGTGTTGGTCACGAAACTCATTTACTACTGAGAAGATTATGGTCAAACCACCTAATCCCTCAGATGATCGGTAGGAATGCCATTAAGAATAGCGACATTAACCAGATCTTTAAATTGTTACAAAGGTACTGTACGCTCCCATCATCCTCACACTAAATATTTACGACCTTATTCATAAACAATTTATAAAACCTATTTTAGTTATCGAATGTTTTGTCTTCTTCCTTCAAACTCAATTCAAAATTCGTTCGAAGAAGACAAAACATTCGATAAATAAAATTAATTTATAAACTGTTTATGAATAAGGCAGTTAGTCTCATAATGCTCAGTAATTTCGCAGCTAATACAACGTATTTTAAACCAAAATCCAATAGTGCCTTGACATTTCTTGGCGTCAAATATAGATTGACTCACACTCTTGCATACGAGAAACGATACTATATTTCCTGTAATCGAAGACAGCGGAAGCAGCCAGCCGTGACTGAAAGTGACGTCAAAGGGTGGCGGATGACGTACTAAGAGCCTGTTGTAACATAAGTCAGAACTATAAAATCAACCCTTTATTATACCACTCGGAACAAGAATTCCCTAAATATCATGCTATGAAGGTCAAAACATTCATTCATCATACTGTACTGCTTAGAATTGCTGGACTTCACATTCCGAATTCTTATGCAATGCAATCAGCCCTGTATTATATACTGCCCACTGCTGAGCATGGGCCTCCTCTACTACTGTTAGGTCTTAGTCCACCGCGCTGGCCTAGTGCGTGTTGGCAGACTTCACACACCCTCGAAAGTCTTATGGAGAATTCTCAGGTATGTAGGTTTCCTCACGATGTTTTCCTTCACCGTTAAAGTGAATGATAATATAATTGATAAACAATACACACGTAACTTCGAAAAGTCAGAGGTGTTTGTCTTGGGTTTTGAACCTCCGGACATTGCCTCGGCAGACCGTTCCATTCCCAACTAGGCTATCGTCCACTTCTTATATAAAAGTTCTTATACAGAGTGCTTAAGATCAAGATTCCTTCTTTTCCTTCTTTAATACTCGTAGTATATTCCTCATTTTTCTGGTTTTGTTGCACGTCATTCGACTAAATATGGCAAGATACTTGAGTATAAAATATACCACCTAATAATGTACCCATATTTGCAAAATAAATTGATTGATTGACAAGTCTTCAAATCTCGTAATAAAAGAGGTCCTGATGCTAAAACTCGGGACCTATAACTTATTTAAACCCGCATTAAAATAATATTGCAGTAGTGGATTTCCAAAAGGGCCCCTAATTCTGTACCTAGGAACCTATGTACATACAGGCTTAAAGGTTTGTTTACAGACCGATGTCATAAAATTAATATACATAATGACCTCGAAATCATAGGATTCTTCAAACTGGTATGCGAGGGAGCGTCAGTATAGGTTGCACCTCAATGTCTATTTCTGCCCTCAAGCAGCCGTATGTATGCACTGTTATATTCCGCTTAGGGTATTGTAGCCAGTATTGTTACTGGGCATCATCAGATCTAACATTTTACGGCTCATGATGACGGGTACAGTGGAGTGCAATACAGTACTTTGTTAATTCAAAGTTCGTCGTGTGTTGCTGTTGTTTATGAGCGGTAGTATCGCTTACTATCAGCAGAACGGCATACTCGTCGTATCATTCAAACGCAGTTAAAAAAATAATTGCTATTACAAATTCCTGACATCTGTCGTTCGCAACAAGTGCATCACATTAATAATATAATATAAAACCTCATAACCTAGCTATTCTTACAAGTTTACGCCAAAATTCCTGACATCCGTCGCTCAAGCCGTACAAGCGTGGTCGATGGTATCTCATGCAGGAAGTGCACGCGTGCAGCGGCCTGTGTGCGTGCGTCATGCTACATCGGGTGGTGTAGGGTTGCCGCGGGATTGGAAATGTGAGAACACGTTGTGAGGTTATGAGACATTTTATTTTGAAGATGTTTTAGATGTGCAAAAACAAAATTTTTAGGAGAGGCCTATGTTCAGCAGTGGACATCACCTGATGATGATGATACAAAAACAACTACCTTCTTAATACATCAAACTATTAAAAGGATTATCGATTCTTTGCCGGTTTTATGAATAGCTTCTTTCCTTAAATATTTTTTGTCACGTCACGAATTCAATATTATGCGCATACGCACGTTCGCTCCACATATCTCGGTACCTACCTCTTCACTATCTACCAAAACGCTATACCCGATTTGAACATACAAAGTTGCTGGCAAAAAATTTCAAATTGAAGCCATCAAAAGTAAAATTGGCTTAACTAATAGCAATCAGTAATTTCTCTCACCGTTGTTTAGTTCAAATTATCATCTGTCACGCACCGCGTACTGGCCTTCATGAGCAGTCATCTTTAAAATTAAATAACATGCCTAAAAAGTTAAATAAAAAGTAAAACTCGATTGAGGTATTTATTTGGCTATGGTTTGTAGATCTATTGTCGGACTGTGGCATAGATCAATCATTATAATTAAAGGTCTTAATACAAAAACTAAACCCATAGATTTTTACCTAAGGAACGAGCCGCTGGCAGAAGCTCCTATTAGTGGATAAATTTTGAAAATAGAATTAATTGTTCCGGATTACATCCTCCAAACTCACAAACTTTACCTCTTTATAATATTAGTATAGACTATTATAGACAACCTATCTCGGCGTGCCAACCCTGTTTACACTCCACTTGTTTATGCACAAACTGATAGCTCATCCGTCCTTGTCTAACACACGCTAGACAGTACACCCATCTCGATCGCACCTAACTGTGGACGTACAGTTACTCGAACGCTTATGATCGATCAACGCGTCATTTACTTTGCTTTTGGGGATATGAACTATGGGAACAATTTATTATGCCCAGTAGTCTGGACTTCACATTGCTGCCAACTTAACGAATTTAAATTAAGACATTCCGTGTCATGTCGCATGTCTGCAAAGTGACACTCGTTCCAATTTTGAAATTGCGTGTTAACGTTAAATTGGAATTCGAAATTTAAACGCCGCTTTTTAAAAGCGATTGCAACTTAAAATCGAAATTTTAAGTCGTGCTGTCATTCCATTTGCTCAAAAAGCCAATATTTTTTGGGATTTAACATTGATGTATTAAAAAAAACCCCTACATCAATGGGTTTTAACAACATATTATAAGTAAACAACAAATACGCCTCGCCAGCAAAACCTATTCAACTGATACTGTGATAATTCAGTTACAATGAACGGTTCAATTGAATTTTTACCATACAATTGACCCATAAATTTGTAATTAATTGCAATGCAAATGCAATCATTATGGAATTGATTAATTATCTTCAATGCATTTTGTTCAATGTCAATAGAAGTAGTTTTAAGAGGAATTGACAATGTTTTAAGACTTGTTCGTGGTTTTGATGATCACAAAATCTATAGTAATTAAAAGATTTTTATAAATAGCCGTGTGCCCCATGGAATTCAATCCCCCAAAATACCATACAGAACTTACCGTTTTATGATATGTAAAGAAAAGACTGCCTCGGTGGCGTAGTTGTATTACGGTACGACTGCAATGGTGATGTCACAGGTTCGATCCCCGGGTCGGGCAAAGTGATATTGGGATTTTCTACTAAGTATCAGCCCGGAGTCTGGAAATTTGCCCGATATGGCGATAGGTTCGCCCCCTATCACATCATGGAACGGAATACGCACGGCGAAAAGTGGGTGCAGTTGCGCCCCTGTCTAGCCCTTCGGGCATAAAAAATGAGAGTGTGTGGGTATGTATTTATGTATATCGAACCTCTGGACTCCATTTACCTCTCATACTCATAAGTATTTCTAAAGTATTTGAAGTCTGCTAAGTCGCACTAGGCCAGCGTGGTGGACTAAGGCCTAAACCTTCTCAGTTGCAGAGGAGACCCGTGCTCAGCAGTGGGCAGTATATAATACGGGGCTGGTATTATTATAATTTCCATACATTTCCATTTTTACATTTCATGGCGCTTTCTTGTAGCGTTAGCTCCACTGACACTCATGATCAGGAGGACAATACGGTGGATGTGGTTGGGCGCGGGTTCGATTCCGTGCAGCCTTGAACCAGCGCCGCGCGACCTCGCATAGAAATGCAGAGGAATCAGAGCGTGCTTGCGTGTTGTTGTCAATGTGTGATATAAGAGTTGTTGATAAATGGCTAGTCTCTTTTAATTTACCGCCTTTTTTTTAAAGACAGCAATAAATCTGAAGAAGGTTATAGGCATAGTGAAGATGAATGTAATTTTGAGTGCTGGCAGAGACCAACGTTGAGATTAAATCTGAACGAGAGTACTTGTGGATAGGAAACAGTGTCTTCAGAAGCTGAATACCAGCAGAATTACTCGCCTTTCTGCAGTATAATCATCGTGTCATAAGTCATGAGTCATCCAGTGATTAGTCTCTTATAGCGTCGCGTCGTTGTAACAGTGTCTTCATCGATGATCCTTATGTTTATTTGTAAGACATGTATCTTACCACCTCTCACGTATTTAGTACACTCAAAACATGGCGACAGCTAACTGGAATTGCGCTGTATAGTAATAATAATATAAACACATACCAATGTACAACGACTACGACAAACAGTCACAATAAATACAAATTGGACGTTACAGAAAAAGTCCATCATTCAAACAGTGAGTGCAACGCATTTCTCCGTTGTTACACGTGGATGGGCGTGTTATTCCGTTTGAATTGAGTATGCATCGCTGATGGTGCCGAGATCATGGTAACGGGGTGGCGGACGGAACTTTCCGTTTCGGCAAGCAAAATTCGAGGTTCGGTTTCGGCGAAAAATTATTCAGCGCCAAACTAATTATTTATGCGCAATTTTTAAAATCGATTGATATGACAGTGGATCGGTCTATCGATTTATTGCTCAATCGATCTGTTTTTAGTTCAAGAGATTTCCATAGTTGATAGACTAGATTGTATAGAAAAAATTGTGACTAAAACATGTAAAAATTGCTTAAGGTCGTAGCTCCGGTCGCGTAAAAAAGTTTTCCTGGGTTAAAAGTAGCCTATGTGTTATTCCAGACATAATCTATCTCTGTGCCATTCATCCAGATCCGTTCAGCCGTTCAGTTCTAATGTAATAGGGTAGTTTCCTATGTTCTATTTTGTACATTATTTTATATGTAACAGAAATTAATACGAAAAAGAAATTCTTCTGTAAAATCACTATCAAAATTGGTTGAAAAATAAAGCAGTTATTCGCATTTGAAATATTGTCGTTAGTAAGTCAGTGCGGGCGTGATGGGGATATCGCGCTATCTCTTTCGCACGCACGCAGCGCTATGGCCGGTGACACCCTGTGACGTCACAGTCTGATATTACTGTTATTTGACAATTACCCCTTCTACCAAATTTCAAAGCTTTATAACTTAGTTATTATTGCACCAATTTAGAATTTTTTTTTCATTAGATTTGATGGCATAAATTTTTGATAAATGTTTTAAAAAAAGTAGTCAACTAGACTATTGAAGAACAAACATCCAAACTTTCACATTTATAATATTAAAGATTGACTTTAACTGTGATGGAGAGACAATATCGTTATACCAGATCCAAATTATATAAAGCTGAAGAGTTTGTTTATTTGTTTGAACGCGCTAATCTCAGGAACTACTGGAACGATTTTAAAAATTCTTTCACTAATAGGAAGCTACATTACTCTTGAGTGCTATAGGCTACTTTTTATCCCGGAAAAACTTTTCTACGCGGGCGGAGCCGCCCGCAAAAGCTAGTACCAGATACAAATACTAATCCGGGACGACTTAGAGCCCAATTCCCACGTAATAGGAGCCATAATATCGTAAAATGGCGGGGCCTGTATAAAAAACGCATTTCCTTATGCTCAGAATGAAGTATGAGACTTTTTCTGTTCCCTGTGTACCGCAATACATTGACAGTCGCACGCAACATTCATATTACATATGACGTAATTATTTTATTTGCATTCAATACTCATATACTTATTGGACATAAATCTCTACTTTGTAAGAATTACCTGCTGGTGTTTAGCGGAATGGAATATACAATTTTTGTCCTCCCTAATAAACAAATCTAAAATTCACAGCTTAAGTACACTGTCATTAAAAAAATATTGAAATTGAAATATTAATATTAATTAATGTCTGGAGTGGAGACCGCGTCTTGGCAAACGTAGCGTGGGACGCCCTCTGGCGAAATGGCGGGACGACTTGCACAAGAGGGCCGGCTACGACTGGATGCATAAAGCAGCAGACCGGGCTCTGTGGCGTATCTTGGGAGAGGCCTATGTCCAGCAGTGGACTGCAACGGGCTGATAATGATGATGATGATTAATTAAAAAAGTAAACCTTCGTCTCATCTCTACATCACCCAAAGGTTGACCGTTAGAGAATGCTTCAGACATTAAATCCACCTGTACCTATACATTTACGGCCTTATTCATAAACAGTTTAGAAACCTATTTTAGTTATCAAATGTTTAGACTTCTTCAAATAATTTTTCAGTTGAACTTGAAGGAAATAAATAAGGCCGTTACTGTATATAGCTTAAATAAATGAAAAAGACTGCCTCAGTAGCGTAGTTGTATCACGGTAATCGACTGCAATGCTGAGTTCTCGGGTTTAATCCCCGGGTCGGGCAAAGTGATATTGTGTTTTTCCACTCAGTATCAGCCCGGAGTCTGGAATTTGTGCCCGATAAGGCGATAGGCTCGCCTCCTATCACATTATGGGAAGGAATACGCACGGCGAAAAGTGGGTGCACTAGTTGCCTCTGCCTACCTCTTTGGGGATAAAGGGCGCGAGAGTGAGTGTGTATAAATAAAAAAAAAATACTTAAAAGTTTTCTCCCAACAATCAATTACCAAGCACACATAAAATTAAATAGTTCGGAACGTTTAGCCCCGTCTGCGGGCCGACGGCCTTGCCCGACCTTCCTGGCTGCACACGCATTCCTTAGCCATGACGGGTGATGATTATGGATGGAAAAAGGTTTCCTAGAAGATGTAGAAGCTTTGTTATTTTAACTGAAGGTGGTGAATGCGGTTTTTTACGCCAAAAATGACGCTTGGTGTAGAAAAGAATTTGGGAAGCGTTACAAAGTTAATTACTTTTGGCTAATAAGCTTAATACAGCGTGAGCTATTTACGTTGAGAATAAATAATTATTATAGCTCTTTTTCGAACGAATTACTGGACATAGAATACTTTTATCCGGGAAAAATAGACAATGGCAATTATATTCCAGGTGGAGCTGTGAAAAAAATCTAATAAACCTGATATTACATGACTGCCTCGCGGCCTCGGTGGCGTAGTTGTATTACGGTACAACTGCAATCTCGGGTTCGATCCCCGGGTCGGGCAAAGTGATATTGTATTTTTCTATTCAGTATCAGCCCGGAGTCTAGAATTTGTGCCCGATATGGTGAAGTCTGCCAACCCGCACTAGGCCAGCGTGGTGGACTAAGGCCTTAACCCTCTCAGGTGTAGAGGAGGTCCGTGCTCAGCAGTGGGCAGTAATATAATACAGGGCTGGTATGGTATGGATGGCGATAGGCTCGCCCCTATCACATCATGGGACGAAATACGCACGGCGAAAAGTGGGTGCACTAATTGCGCCTCCGCCTACCCCTTTGGGGATAAAAGGCGTGAGTATATATGTATGTACATGTTTAATAGCAGGATGAATGCATTTATGAATGAAAACTCATACTTGAGTCTCAGTAAGCCGCCGCAGAAAATGCGTTTTAAGTAGTGTTTTACCGAAACATGTTGACAGCGTCTGCGCGGCGCCTTTCAATCACGATAATCCATGACACAGGTATAATATCAAACCGTTCAAAATTCCGATGTACGCACGTAATTCTGATTTTAAACGCATTTTCCGTGTTAATCACCCGTGACTCAGTCATTACTAACAAAGGGGTGATTCAAATCTCCCCAAACACGTATCACGTCAAATTCCGCACGCCTGATAACATATGCACCTCAAACATTTCGTCGGGAATAGTACAATACCAATATTTATTATCCGGGTACGGCAAAGTGACTCCAATGCACCTGTCAGCGGACTAGGCCAGCGTGGTGGACTAAGGCCTAAACCTTCTCAGTTGTAGAGGAGGCCCGTGCTCAGCAGTGGGCAGTATATAATACAGGGCTGGTATGGTGGTATATATGGTATATCCCTCGTCAGTCGACACAATTATGCCGGCCTATTTGGATATAAAACAAATAACCTCCTCCTAGCCAGTTTCGGCCACGGTGGCCAATCTCAACGGAGATCAGCCAGATACGCAGGAGATATTATGGTGCACAAGTGTGTGCGCAATACACAGGTGCACTCGCTATTCCTTCACTCTCATAGTCCGGTGGGACGGCAATCTGACATGACCGGAGAGAGATCAGGCGCAGGTCCAACAGTTTTACGTGCTTAATGCAAGAGTAAAACCTGAATGTGTCGATGTTTTACATTTTTAACCGACAGGAGGTTATCAATTCGTCGTGTATTTCTTTTTATGTTTTATCAATCTCAATTTGGCTTTTGCAAAAATTACCAGTGCCTGTTACACGGTATTACGCTAAAAAAATTATATAAATTTGGGTTTTTTCCCGTATGCATTATTGTTCCAATAAAAACCTCCTTTATTTCTATCCCCGACTATTTGTTTTTATCATTCGTTCTTCATACATTTCATTAATCGTTCTTGTTTTGGGTCTGACTGTTAAGTCCCTCGTTGTTTATACTTCCCTATTCTCTTATTTCTTTCCTTTAAGGTCAGCAACCAGTATTGCACTTCTCTATGCGAAATCTAAATGTGACACTGAAAAGGCATGGGTGTTTGTCATTCTTACAACAAATCGTACAAACATCTTCACCATCTTTCACATTAATATTATAAAGACGAATATTAATATGATTAAGGTAAAGACACACACACACACTCACGCCTTTTTTATCCCCGAAGGGGTAGGCAGAGGCATACCTAAGTTCACCCACTTTTCGCCGTGCGTATTCCGTCCCATAATGTGATAGGGGGCGAGCCTATCGCCATATCGGGCACAAATTCCGGACTCCGGGCGGATACTGAATAGAAAAATCCAATATCACTACCCGATCCGGGGATCGAACCCGAGACCTCGGGATTGCAGTCGTACCGTAACACAACTACGCCACCGAGGCAGTCTTCATTAAGGTAAACATATATTATCATTTTCGGGATTAGGAAACTTATTACGATTGTAATAAAGGTAACTACGCATTAAATTCTCCTAAAGTATGAGGTAACAAAAGTAATTTACAACGTTTGCACAAACGCTGAGGTGTGATGAGACTGTATTAACAATTACTTAATCTGATAACCACTATCTAAGCAAACAGAGGAAAGTCGGACACGTTGGGACCTACTCTGGGTATGTTATGGGCATCGCGACCCACTCTCAATTCGATTCAATTCGAATCATTTATTAAGTAATTAGGCCCCTAAGGGCACTTTTACACGTCATTTTTTACAATGTTTTTTATCATCTAAAAGATTCTACCAGTGCTTCGGAAAAGCCCAATGACCTGAGAAGACGCACCAAGAAACTCAGCGTAGGTCTTTTATTGTTATATATTTCTTTTTATATATATATTACACATTGCAAGTAACAATATAAATTCAATTTCAAAGATGGATATTAAATGCGAAAATTAACGGAGAGTTAGGCGTCTCGTTTAGCGATAAAAAGAAGGCTAAGATCTATTTCCGCCGCGATTTATGAGTAAATTAAAATGTATGATAATTTTCATGTATTCATCTGAAGGCCCAGGGAGCGTACCCTGTATTTTTATATTTATTAATTTATAATATCAAAACACTTCCGTATAGTGGGTTAAAATATCAAAAACAGCTTGGTTTTCTTTCGATTGTAACTTATGTCTATTGTTTAGTTTGTGATCTACAAAATTGCCTATGTATATAATAATGATATTATTAGATACTAGCTAAACTACGATACTATTAGATACTTTCCAAACTAATTCCTATACCATAACTATAACCATACCAGTCCTGTATTATATACTGCCCACTGCTGAGCACGGATCTCCTCTACAACTGAGAGGGTTTAGGCCTTAGTCCACCACGCTGGCCTAGTGCGGGTTGGCGGACTTCACATACCTTCGAAATTCAGAAAACTTCTCAGGCATGCAGGTTTCCTTACGATGTTTTCCTTCACCGTTAAAGCGAGCGATAATTCACAAAGAATATACGCATTAGTTTTTTTTTCACACATAATTAATTCCTGTATTAAAATCTTAACATTTTATTTGTATCTTTGTTTTCTTTCACCATTAAGTACATCTTTATCACCATCGACCTTTACTTGTACAATGTAACGTAATGTAATTGCTGCCGGCATGCGAAATACCTGCACGAAGATCGCGTACCACCCCACACGCCTTCATACCTGACTCATCTTGGTAGGCCAGAGACCAGAGGGGTCAGGGTTTATGTTGTAGAATATAACAGGTGAATCTCACAGTATCTCCACTGGCCATAGATGTTTAAACTAGAGGAATTTGCAGGTGTAGTGAAGAGAGATTGAAAAAGCTCTATTAATCACGTAGTATTAAAATATATTTATAATACCAGCCCTATATTATATATACTGTCACACTACTCGTCACGGACCTCCCCTACTATTTAGCGGGTTTAGGCCTCAGTCCAACACGCTGACCTAGTGCAGGCTGGCAGACTTCACATGCGTTCGAAGGTCCTCAAATTTGAAATTTCGAAATTAGAATTTCAAATATATATAGTAGGTAAATTAAAAAAGTAACCTTTAGACCTAAAGGTCCAAGTCACCTATACACCAGAGCTAATCGCCACCAAATATTCAGAAAAGTGCGCTAAAACGCATTTATTGCAGGCATAAAGCCTAAAATAAAAAGCTATTCGAAAATGGAATAAACCATAGACCAATCACCAACGGAGCCGTTCGAAATCCAAAAACCACCATAGACAAGAACAGCAGGCTCAACATTTTATTGCCGTGTTTATTCTTATATTTAATTCATAAAGTTTTACCGCGCGGGAATTTCATTAATACGCTTGTAATTAACTGCGTATTGTTTAATTTACGCACAACTAATTGCCTGTGTATTGTTAATGGTTCAAGTCACCGATGGCTGGCGGGACTGCATTGTTAGCATTCAATTAGCAGTAGTCTTATGGCATACATTCAGGGAATCAAAAACTAGACATGGAGCTGTCAATTACACTCAATTTATTAGAGAAAAACGAAATGTGGACGGTTTTGTTTTTGCTTTCCACAGTTTGGTCATGTTTATTCAAATTGTGTAAAGCAAGACCTGGGAATTATCATGTTATGTAGTTTGCAAAATCTTTTTATTATGATTAAACACTACTTCCAAATCCGTTTCTGTTAAAGTGACATCAATATTTAACTTTATTACTCATATCTGAGCTTGATTGCCGCAATTCTAATCTAGAGTTCTTTCATTACAGATTTATCTACGAGTGGAGCTCGGACATCCTGAAGTCTCAACGTAGTGAATCGATTAAAAAGTGTTAAATATAAGTGCCAAATCGATTAAAAACGACCATTAACAAGTTCTGTTCGAAATTTAAATCAATACTGCCAGTGTTTAAAAGGCGCCTAAATCAGTTCTTAATTCGAATTCAACCGTTATACGATAGTGTTGTGCAGTGCATCGACTAAATTCCCGTGGTTTTGTATGATGAGTGGGGAGTATGGGTGATCTCCAAGTACATAAGACCTGCGTGCGGGTGAACTCCGCTGACGATGAAGAGTCGAGGGACGAGGTCGACGCCGAACTGCCGAAGAAGAATCCTTTCGTCAGGGTATGTACAATGTTCTAATCTGTTTTGTACCGAAAACATATCGCAGGTTCAATTCTGGTAATAAAATATTTTCTGGTTTTGAACCGCTAATGTTCAACTTAATTTTACATTTGCAATACTAAATATATATTAAGCTTAATGATTTTCTCAAAATTACATGTAATATCCGGTAATATACATACTTTTCTGAGTTCCAACTTTCAAAATTGTTACGTAACTTTCAGGCTTTCATTTGAGCTTTTTGCGGTAGTAATGGTTTCTTTATGTAATAGCCCAATAGGCACTTGACAAAGGCCGTGCATCTTCAATTTCACTCTTATGTACATACAGGTTGCTGCAGAAAAGTCTTTAAATTTGGAGGCCTTTGTAGCTTTGTGGTATAAGGAAAAAAATGAACTAATGTAGCAACTTTGAACTGTCATTTCTAATAGCGACTATAGATAATTTCATCCACCATGACGCGCGCTACCCATTTTTGAACGGGGATTCGTGGGTAAAGGGGAATAGGTTAGTTTCCCATGTTTGATTTTGTACATTATTTTATATGTAACTGAAAATAATACGAAAACAATTCTTCTGTGAAACCAGCATCACAATAAGTTGAAAAATAAAGCATTTATTCATATTTGAAATATTATTGATAGCAAAAGTGGGGGCGTGGTGGAGATATCGCGCTGTATCTTTCGCACACACCCAGTGTTATGGCCGGTGACACTCATTGACGTCACAGTCTGATATTACTGTTATTTGGCAACTACCCCTTCCAACAAATTCAACAACAAACATTCAAAGCCTTATAACTTACTTATTAATACGCCAATTTTGATAATTCTTTTCCCGTTAGATTTTGGATGGCATACACTTTAGATAAATGTATTGAAAAAAATAAAACCGACTTCAAAACAACTACAAACCAAAAAATAATTTTACTTTATATTCGCTTAGTATATAACTATATAAGTATATTTATAATCGGTTCCTAATTTAAATTGAACATTGTATCCGTATATTTGTTCGTGTATTTCCTTAGCTTAGCTGGCAATTTAAACTAGGCATCGAATCCAAATATACGTATAAACTAAGCGAATATAAAGTTAAATTATTTCTAACCGACTTCAACAAACGAAACGAAACGTATTCGATCCGTATGTATGTATGTAAGTTTGTATGACCGCGAGTTTCTCAAAAACTACTAGTCCGATTTAGATGGAGTTTTCGTTATTCAAATGTATATTTTTCAGGGAAGATTTTAGTATAGAAATTATTAGAATCTAATGAAGATCTTCGGAGATAGACAATGGAACTCTTCAATAACTAACAGCATATGACCCGTGAATGCTGCAATGGTATATCTATGATGTATTTTTTACACCATTCCATAATAAACTAAAAAAAAGCGATAAATAAAAACTTTTTAGCAAGAAATAAACCGACTTCAAAACCATTACAAAATAAATAGCAAAAAATTGTCTTTTAAACTGTTACTGGCTTTTTTTACTTTTTTAACCTATATTAAGGGGACAAATCAGCAAGTCCGGATTTCAAGTTAATTTTTTTTTTATGAAAATAAATAAGAAAATAAGAAATACTTCTTTTATATAAAATTTACGAATCATCAATATTTGATGTAAATGTAGAACCTCCTGTATAATAATGTAATGAGCTGAAATGAAATCGAGTGCAAAAAGCACTATTCACAAAATGTACAAATTACATCATTTTATGACCGCCAACATAACAAAATAACTAAAGTTTTTATTTATTTATTTATTTATTTATTTAGTATTTGGGAAACATACAGAACAATTAAAACTGAAAGTAAATAAAATAAATATAAAACAAAATCCAGCAAAGTTTCCACCAAAAGCTAGAACATACTAGAAGAAAGTGAACGGGAACAAATAGTAATGAATACAAGATAATAAAAATAACTCAATGATCACAATTATACAATACAAGATTGATAGAGCCAAAACACACATTACATAAAATTTTGGAAAATTAAAATTACATAAAGCAAAAACAATTTTATCAGACTATAAATCAAAACGCACTGCAATCCTTAGACATAACTGCCTTCTTGAATCGAGGAAGTGATTCGGAGAAAATATCAATGTCGGAGAAAAAAACATTATAATTATGTGATGATCTATAAATAAATCTATTAGAAGCATAATTAGTACGAGCGGTAGTTGGTTGGAACGTGTGCTTGTTTCGCGCGGAAATACGGGGACATTTAACAGAAATATTGCTTAGAAGGTAAGGTGAATCTACAAAAGAATTAATTATTTTATACAAAAGAATTTGGTCTTTAAAGTTTCTACGATCAACAAGAGATTTTAACTCAAAAGGGCGAGATGAATTTAAACCATGAAAAACAAATTTTAAATGCTTGATGTATCTATTTTGAATTCTCTCAAGTTGATTTATGTGACTTAAATATTGTGGATTCCATACTACTGAGCCATATTCTAAGGTTGAAAGCACAAAAGAATTATACAAAAGCTGTAAGGTAGATACTCTTTTAAAATCTTTACCCAATCTAAATACAAAGCCCAACATACGGGAAGCTTTAGCGGCAGTTTTTTCAATATGATTATTAAACATAAGTTTTGAGTCCAGATAGATACCTAAATCTCTAACTAATGTGACCCTGTCTAAAATTTGATTATGTATATTATAGTTAAATAAAATACTTGTCTTTTTACGTGAAAAAGTAATGACGTTACATTTTTTTACATTGAGTGTGAGTAAATTATTATGACAATAAGTTAATAGTCTTGAGATATCTTCCTGAAGTTCAATACAGTCCTGCATAGATCTAATAACTTTAAATATTTTTTTAGCATCGGCATATAACAGAAATTTAGAATACTTAAAAATGCAAGATACATCGTTGATAAAAATATTAAAAAGCATCGGCCCCAGATGAGATCCCTGCGGTACGCCAGATGGAATAGGAACAAAATTAGAGCAAAAACCCTTAACTGTGATAGCCTGGCTACGATCTCTAAGATATGATTCCAACCATCTGAGTAGATCACCGTGAATGCCAAAATTCAAAAGTTTCTTAATCAAAATATCATGGTTGATTCTGTCAAATGCTTTTGAATAATCGGTGTAAACCGCGTCCACTTGGTATCCCTCCTCCATAGCGTTAGTGATATAATCAACGAACTCTAAAAGATTCGTGTCCGTTGATCTTTTGTTAAGGAAGCCGTGTTGTTCCTGAATTATAAAAGGTCTAACCAAAGGAAAAATACTATCAAAAATGATACGTTCAAACATTTTAGGAATAGTGCCAAGTTTAGAAATGGGACGATAGTTCGCCACATTGTGCTTATCACCATTTTTAAAAACCGGTACAACAAAGGACTTCTTCCATGTTTTAGGCATTATTCCAGAACTTAATGATAAGTTGAAAAGTAGAAACAGTGGATGGCTTAAACTTTTATAACAGTGGCGCAGAAAGAACGGCGGAATACCATCAGGTCCAACTCCCTTACTAACGTCCAGGGATTTGAGATATTTCGTCACGGTATCTTCGCTAATAAAAAGAGACGATATGTCAGCACAAGAATTGGTGTTTGTACTAAAATCGGATAAAGGTACCGTTATAGTTTTACTGCTCTGGAATGAAGATTTGAAGTGTTCGTTAAAGAGATGACAGACCGTATTTCCATCAGAAGAACAGATATCATTTAAAAATAAGTGCTCAGGCAAATCTCCAACTTTTTTTTTAGATTTCACGAACTTCCAGAAATGTTTGCTACACTTAAGAATATTATCTTCAGTATTTTCAATAAAAGCATTATAACAAGCAACCTCTAGGTTTTTTTGTCTTTCTCGAAGAACAGAGAAACTACGATAATCAGCTTGACGCCTATAACACTTCCATTTTTTGTGATACTTAAGTTTTTCTCTGACAACTTTAATTAAAGAAGAAGTGTACCAAATAGGGTAGTTAGAGTCCGTTCGTAAAAGTTTTGTAGGAACATGATCAGCGATTATTCTATTCAAAATGTCATAGAAAGTAAAAACACAAATCTCGATATTCATATTTTCAAAACAAACGTCCCAGTTGATTTCAGAAATTGCTTGATTAATGATGGTGTAATCCCCCTTATGAAACAATCGAACAGTGCGAGGAGAGGAACGTAGGGTTTTAGAATACATACCAATAACTTCAATTTCAAGGGATGGATGGTGGTGATCCTCTTTAACCAAGGGCAGCATTGATTTTTAGTAACACATTCACAATTACTTATAACTAAATCTAAATATCTAAGATTAGAATTTGCAATTGCATTAAATTGTTTAAAACCGTTAAATGATAGAAACATAGACAAAGCCAAAACTAATGAATTGTTATTATTGTCATTTACACATAATACTTGTTCGTTATTTACAAAAGTCCAACTAGCATTACTGATATTAAAGTCACCTACAATTATAAAGTTATCGTCCGGATAACATATTGTATTTTTAGATACAGATTCAAAAAAATTTACCTCATCATCAAATTGAGAAGAACTGTGTGGGAAATAGCAACAATAAATATGACTGACTTCTTTTTTATGTTTTTCTTGACTAGAAATACATATGGATATAATATCACCTGAACGTTCATTATTTGACGGGAGAATATCAACCGAAGAGACAACAATTCCTTTACGCAGAGCAATAAGGACACCGCCACCCATGCTGTCTTTCCTAGATGTATAATCACGATCGCACCGATATACCACAAAGCGCTCATCAAAAAGTTCAGAATCGTATATGCCAGGTAACAACCACGTTTCACTCAAACAAATGATGTCGGAATCACACAAAAGAATATTTCTATAAAAAACATTAGTTTTGCTCCTCAGACCACGCACATTTTGATAAAAAATTGTTAAATTAGCCATTTGTAAAATACACAACGATGAAACATTTAAAATTAATTAATAGGAAAAATATTTTAACTCGATTATAGATGAACAAACTCCAGCTCGAACTAGGAACAATATAAAAATAAAATTCATCACAAATGACAGAGTCAATAAAATACATATTTTTTAAAAAAGAAATTTCTCCGACAATGTAACACTCAGGATGTAAGTTAAATATACAGATTGCGATTGTGAAAAAACAGTATAAGAATAAAATTGATTTACTAAAAAATAACAAAAATAATGTAAACGAGAACCATTGAATATTTTCAGTATTTATATCAGTAAAAATAAAAAATGACAGTTTGAACATACGAATAGTTATTCGGATGACACTATGGCAAAATACGCTTAACAAGTTATGATAGATAAAAGTATTCCCTACTTTATCTTTTTTAAATCATCATGACAAAGAATATGCATTACAGGACTCATATCTGTTTTACGTACCATTATGCAACAGTTACGCACCCATACATATTTATAAAGTTTTTCACTAGCAATTTTTTTAACTGATTGTAAAAGCATTTTATTAGATTTAGTAAGGTGATCATTAAAGTATAGTCTAGATGAACCTTGAGGGAATCCTATATCCGAAGCTTTAAAGTCCTTAATACAACGAATTTTAGATAGAAAGTCATCCTTTCTGTATCTGGAAATGAAGCGGATGATAACGGGTTTCGGTTTCTTATTGCTTTTTATTGCTTTTTATTATCAACACATCAAACACAATGTCAACACTTTCACTTGCTGATAACTTAGAACTAGGTGTACTAAGGCCACCGCGGGTTTTGGTTGGTATGCCGGTGTAGGGTGTACATAGGGCTAGGGACTCGGCCCAATGCTCGCTTGGATGATGCTATACTCCCAAGTGTCGACATTGGACTGTAAGACCGGTGAAACCAACATAACCGTTCCACTGACCCCCCAGTGGTGGTAGCGATAACGCGTTTTTTCGCCGCGAAAAAAAAAAAAAAAAAGAAAGGAGTAAAAGCTTAGTATATTTCAGTATAGTTGTTGTTCATAAGCGTAGCCAGCTTAACTCAGGCTGGGGGCATATTTCAAATTTTGGAAGGAGAAATTTCACTTCAGAAACTTCATATAGGTAGTCCAAATAAATCACCTCATTACATAATTACTTACATACAAAACTATGTACTTATGTTGAATCCAGGGGCTCCTCTCCCCCCTCCCTCCTGCACGCCTGGGTATGGCCATATTGAAGTTTATATGTGATAGTGACTATTTATCATCAGATCAGAACTAGGCCAGCGTGGTGGACTAAGGCCTAAACCCTCTCAGTTGTCGAGGAGGCCCGTGGCAGTGGGCAGTATAATACAGGGCTGGTATGGTATCATCAGATCGTCAGCCATCGTAGGCACTAAAAATATTTTATAACGGATTGTCGTGTATTGAGGCATGGCTGATGTCCATGAGAGATGATGAGCACTTGCCATTGTGGGCCAAAGCTGATCCTTAGAAAACACTAATATCAATAATACAATTGAAAGACGAGATGAAAATATCGTTTCGACTTTAGCACAACCGTACCTCGGATTAAGTTACTAGCTAGCAGACGATAGATGCGATGCACCATAAAGTTATTTTATTGGAAAAGAAGTGGTGGTGGTTGGTCTCTTGTATGCGAGGAAGTGTCTGGGTAGGTACCACCGCAATGTCTAGTTCTACTCGGTATTATGAGATCTAATGTCTAAGCCCTAAATAAACTGGCACTATGAAGCCTTCACTGTTTTACAGAAAACTGCAGCTTTACTTTCGTCTTTTAAAGTTCATTAAGCCAAGCGATCCGTCCAAAATAATTTATAAAACCTGAGGCCCTAATACCGTTCTTCAAAAATCACCTTTGACAGAAAGAATTAAAACAGTGACCGAATCTTGGTACGTGTATTGCGTATGACTGCCGTGCTAAGATGAAGATGCCGTACATCCGGGTTCGATTCCCAGCTAAGTCATGGGTTTTCTACTCAGTATCACACTCAGGCACCTATCACATCATAGGAATTATGCAAAAACTAGCTAGTTAAACCTCTCCATCATACACACATACACACACACTCACGCCTTTTATCCCCGAAGGGGTAGGCAGAGGCGCAACTAGTGTATCCACTTTTCACCGTTCATATTCCGTCCCATAATGTGATAGGGGGCGAGCCTATTACACATAGATCGCACGTAAATCGGGCACAAATTCCAGACTCCGGGCTGATACTGAATAGAAAAACCCAATATCACTTTACCCAACCGGGAGATCGAACCCGAGACCTCAGCTTTGCCGTCGCACCGCAATACGACCACGCCACCAAGGCAGTCCACTCCATCATCGAAACAGTATTCTACATTTACGCTCAACCAAATACCAAAAGCAAACCAGTCTTCGCTTGATTCGAAGTGGGTGACTGGCACTGCTCGATCGTAATACGTAATCGATTCGGCGGGTCGTTGTGCCACTTACACGCGAGATACGAGGAGGTTAATAACGAGACGTGCTTAGCTCAGTTTTGCTAGCTTCACAGTAAACATTTGCTTGATGCCTCTTAGCCCAGTTTGACTTTGAAGGGATATATCCTTTCGGGGCGAAATGGCCTATTTTTGTAGAGCTTTGTGATGTGTTTTTCATGAATTGGAATTTAGGGCATCATTTTCTCGTTAACACTACTTTTTTATGGCCCTTAGGTTTTGAAGGTGAATCAATCGAATAAATTTGACAGATTAATTGTTGATCCAGGTTAAAAGACCCTATAGCAAAAGGTTCTAGTGATTTATTTTATTTATTTGTTTGGAAGACTAACAGCTATAAGTAATGATCAAAATCGTAAGTGGAAACACAGCTTTGGCTCGAATATACTTTATTAGTTATGAAAAATTTTAGGAATTCCTCGCGTTATCACCTCCTATTCTGTGTGTTCTCCTGCCTTCATCTGTTTAGCTTTAGGCCGATTTCACCGCTTGCTGATAAATGCTACTCGACACATAAATGTATAAGCCAAAGACATTAAACAGTATAGTTATAAACCGGACATCAGGATCAAATATTTCGTCTAAAAGTTATTACCCATTGGTAAAAAGTCGCTGTCTTATCTGACACGTTCGTGTGACTAGACGTCTCGGTATGCTTGAAAGGAAATATGCCAATATACGCATTACGATCATGTCAAAGTAGGTATGTTCTAATGAATTTTACATAGGTAGGTATTTTGTTATTTCACGGTAGATTGAGTTACTGACGAACAGGTTCAAAATTTTTGTATGTCCATTTTCCCAATGCAATGGCCGCTCTATATATTAGAATTCTTTGGTATAAGCCGACCAAATACAACAGTCACTCTCTAATCTATACACAAAATCTAAAATGAGTACTATCCACATCAGATGTTTAATACGATAACGATCAAATTAAATTTACTCGAACCTGTGAAATGGCGCTCAGTCTACAGAACACGTAGCACAGCATTTCATAATTTAGTTTGCATACCGATGACACCATAGACGCGCTATGGATTTCAAAGAGCTTGAGCAATAGAATTTACCTTACTATTTTTATCGAAGGACTTCGTCTACACAATTGGTAAGTACAATGTTTTCCAAACAATAATATAATAATATCATCATTATGTATTGTCCCACTGCTGGGCACAGGCTTCCTCTACAACTGAAAGGGTTTTAGCCTCAGTCGCCACGCTGGCGCAGTGTGGGCTGGCAGACTTCACATACCTTTGAAATGATTGGGGAACTTCTCAGGTATGCCGATTTCCTCACGATGTTTTCCTTCACCGTTAAACCAAGCGATTCACAAAGCATACACACATAACTTTAGAAAAGTCAGAGGTGCGTGCTCTTGGGTTTTGAACCTGCGTCTCGGCAGTCCGTTCCACTCCCAACTAAGCTATCGCCACTCAATATTAGCTACCTAAAAGATATACAGGAACTCGCTCGAGGCCGCTTTTGGCAGGTCCGCCTGGAAATCTTTAGGGGAAGCCTATGTATGCTCAGCAGTGGACTTCCAAAGGATGATGATAATGGAAACATGTACACCGATTAGTCTCGAAACTCGATCCATCAAAATAGGGATACTAGATTCTGCTGGAGACTCTGTGTCTAGAATTCGGTTCCTGGGACAAAAGCCTACAGCACTTATGGATAATATAGTCTCATATAAATCTATACTAATATTATAAAGAAGAAAGATTTTTATTTTTGTATGTAACGAATAGCGGGAGTGCATGAAAAGATTGATGAAAGTAGAGGAAGCGAAAGTGGTGTGCCAGAATCGAGCAAAGTGGCAATCCATGGTCTCTGCCTACCCCTATGGGACTATCCCATAGGGGTAGGCAGAGACCATCGCCTCTATAGGCGTGATACTATGTATGTATGTATGCATGTATGTAACGAATAGACAAAAAAAAATATATTAAAAAAAAACAAAAAACCCGACTGCGTCAATATGTGTCATCTTTATTAAATTCATTGAAGAACTGAAAAGATAGAAACACGACAGCGTTTGTGAACACTATCAACTAAGATCAGAACAAAAAAAAATATTCAAATTAAAATCTTGTTCCTATCTTTCAGTTCTTCAATGAGTTTAATAAAGATGACAGATATTGACGCAGTCGGGTTTTTTGTTTGTCTTAATTATTTTTTTTATTTCTATCTTTTTAGTTCTCAAGCACCTTTATTAGCATTTTCTTTTCCAAACTCCAATAAATAAATTAAGTTATATATATATTCGTAATCACCGTTAAAAATTCTTTATTTTGATACCACACTCGATGTATTTTGAAAACATTTTTTTTAGATTACTTTTGCCTCCAATAATCCTTAATTTAGTTTTTTTTTTTATTTCTATGTACCTAGTGTCACCCTCACGACTAAGACGAATGTATTGACACCATTCACATAAAAATACGACAAGCCATTTAGGCTCTAGGGCGTGCCAAAGAAATATACAAACGAACAAACATACACTCGGAAAACATAACCCTCCTTCTTTCGCAGTCGGGTAAAAACTACTAGGCCAATTTTTCAAATTCTCTATTTAATATAAAGCTACATTATCAACGAGTAACATAGGCTACTTTTTATCCCGGGAAAATAAAAAGCGGGACTTTTATCCCGGAAAAACTCATTCACTCATATATGGAGGATAAGTTCCGAATAAGCTATCAGGATGTGGTGTAATCGGCCCTAAACATTGTAATGTCAGTAGAAAGCATATAACTTGAAATCTCTACACTTTTGAGTAACTCAATTCCAATACGTCTGTACGCCCATACATTAAACCGTGAACGTACCAGTACTCAGCCGGGAATGCAGCTCGCGTGCCGAGCGATACTCGGTAAAGGAGAGTAACTGCCCATATTGGGGGGTTTCCGTGGCGTTAAATACCTCTATTAGCGGGCGAGTTACTTGTACGAGTTTTTAGAAACGCAGACTTGCACGAAAGTGTGCAAATAGTATTTGCTATTATATCTAGAGATTTTGATAAATAAGGCTCTAATCTCTAGAAATACTTTTTTGTAACATCGCCTTCGGCGTACGAAAGACCTGGATAATTTCTTTTTTATTGCAGTTGAATGACGAGACGAGCATGCCGCTCTCCTGGTGGTACGCGGTACGACCGCCCATAAACAGTTCCAACACCATACTGAACTTTTAATTACAAAGTATTGGGTCACACTCCACTGCGCGAGTCATGAGGCATAAGGTGATATTATAATGCCCAGTAATTACGCTGGCTACAATGTCCTTCAAACCGGAACACAACAGTGCATGCAAACTGCTTGGCGGTAGAAAAAGGCATTGCGGTAATACCTACCCAGATGGGCCCTCGCATACGAGAGACCTACCAATAGTATTTTTTTTTATTTCATTGTATGACGAGACGAGCATGCCGTTCGCCTGATGGTAAGCGATACGACCACCCATAAACAGTCGCAACACCATCCAGCACCTTGAGTTACAAAGTACTGTGTGGAATTCCACTGCGCTCGTCATCCTGAGACATAAGATGTTGAGTCTTATTATGTCCAGTAGTTGCACTGGCTACAATGTCCTTCAAACCGAAACACAACAGTGCATGCACACTGCTGCTTGATATAATAGAAGTACTGTAATGAAGCTGGTAGCAACTAACCATTGCTATCTAACTAACAAAACTATCTCAATCGCTCTTTAATCGATCGCGGAAATGAAGAATCAGATCAGAATAAAATATTTTTACATGCTTACAAATGACTCATTTTGATTGGCTTATTTTCGATATCGGAATGAAGAGAAACTGATTTCTGAAATCGGCTGAAATTAATCCTCCAGCATTCTCAAAATGATTGCCAGTAGGCTGGATTGTTGTTATGTGGCTCGTTGCTGCGCCATTTCACATGGAATGGGGCAGCGGTGCACCACATATTAATTTGTTATATTTTAATTAGGTATTTACTAACATAATATTATATTTCTTTTTGTATTTTCTACTAACACTATGGGTCTTTGGTTACCCGAATAAACAAATATAAATAAATAAATAAAAACTAATATTATAAACGCGTAAATTTTTGTAAGTATGGATGTATGGATATCTGGATGTCTGGATGTATGGATGTTTGTTACTTACTCTTTCACGCAAAAACTACTGAATGGATTTCGATGAAATTTGACACACGGGTAGATTATATCCTGGAATAACACATAGGCTACTTTTTATCCCGGGAAAATATAAAGCGGGACTTTTATCCCGGGAAAACTCATTCACGCGGGCGGAGCCGCGGGCAAAAGCTCGTATACTTATATTATTAAGGTAAAGTTTATGAGTTTGTTCATGGGGCTAATCTCTGGAACTACTGAAGTGATTTTGAAAATTCCTTCACTAGTAGTAAGCTACATTACTACCAAATGCTATAGGCTACTTTTTCCCGGGAAAAATTAAGCTAGTCCTTTATGTTTGCGCATTTTTTTGCACTAAAAGGGATGGTTCCTTACCTGGTAATCGATTGAGGGATCCATCACTACTAGGCCAAAAGATTTGCGGTCAACTCTAAAAACCTCAACTAATTGACGCTACACTTTCCAAACCGCATCTAATGACATTACTATTGCGATTAACTTAACGAGAAATATCTCCTTATAGCTTGCTTGTAATAACTCTGGCTTATCGTAAGTGTTATTTAATTGCTTGCATGATCCATAAATGTTTTTTATAAAATTAATGACGAGGTGAAGAAATCTCGCCTGACAGTAAGCGACAACCCATAAACAGTAGCACTATCACCCAAACCTTGAGCTGCACAGCACTGCGTGGCATAAGGCATTCCACTGCGCATTACATATTAAATGATATCGTGGGTTTATAACCAAAATGATCTATGCAAATTTTAGGAGAATTTGGATTTGATTGATTTAGCTTATGTATCTTCATTTAAGCTTATTTTAGAAAAACCTTTTTTTTTTATTGCTTTGAATGACGAGACGGGCCTGCCGTTCGCCTGATGGTAAGCGATACGACCACCCATAAACAGTAGCAACACCATCCAGCACCTTGAGTTAAAAAGTACTGTGTGGCATTCCACTGCGCTCATCATCCTGAGACATAAGATGTTAAGTCTCACTATGTCCTGTAGTTACACTGGCTACAATGTCCTTCAAACCGAAACACAACAGTGCATACACACCGCTGCTTGGTGGTAGAAATAGCCATTGCGGTGGTAACCACCCAGACGGACTCTCACATATGAGAGACCTACCGCCAGTGAACATAACATCTTGCCATAACTACTATAGAATTTCAGCCTTCTTTAAAACATCAAAGGAGGTTTTGTATTCGACCTATATGTGTGTATTAAGAACTACTGATCTGATTTGGATGGGGTTTTCGTTATTTAAATGTACATGTATTTCAAGGAAGGTATAAAAAAAATTGTCACATTTTTTGTCTTGTGTAAAGTTCCCTTTTTCAGTTAGATCATATTAGTTTTACTCCCGATATAATATAACGATCAAACGTCGTTCAGCAATCTCTGCCAACCAACTCGAGAGTAAAGGCGTGAATATAAGAAAACTTTGAACCCAAGCCACTGAACTCTGGAATCCACTTATGGCCAACGGAGCAGGCTTCAAGTGAGAGTTGATCGCAACATTCTAAAGGACAACTCGGCTTTCCTGCTTGTGCAAGGCTTGTGAAATTGCAACTATGCGTGCCGCGTTTTACCTTTTGCAATAGAGCACGTAAAAAGCATGCTTGTATGTAAAATAAAATTAAGTCAGGTAAGATGGATAATAATAAGGTAAGGTCCGTCTGGAAATCTTTGGGAGAGGCCTATGTTCAGCAGTGGTCGTCATGTGGCTGATGATGATGATAATAATGATGATGAAAGTAATGGATGGTGTTGCTACTGTTTATGGGTGGTCGTATCGCTTACCATCAGGCGATCGGCATGCTCGTCTCTTCAATCTAGCATTAAAAAAAATCGGTTTCGAACATTCTCATATTAAAATAACTAGGTTTGCACACAGCTTCGCCCGCGTGAAAGATTTTTTCCGGGATAAAAGTCTCGGTATATATTTTCCCGGGATAAACAGTCAAAGTTACGCCCATGTGACGGTAGTGAAACGGCCAAGCCAAATATTTTGACTAAGGTGTAGAGTCTGTGAAGTTAGGGCTTGTAGAGTTAGAAGCTTGGCTCCACATGAGATCTGATAACTTTTTGACAGTGCAAGCCTTATTATGATCTCGTCTTAGCGACATTTTACATGAAAATCTTTTTGGTGTGATACACTACACAACATTACTTCAGTTGGATGTCAGATAAACAAAACTGACCCTTATTCTCTATGACAGAGTTAACTCGGAACGTGGCCACGTTATGGTATTCTGTATATCAATTTCCATAGTGATAAACGCGATGAGTTACCTTACACGCTTGTTACGAACGGTGAAAATAACGTGTCTCATAGAGAAGACCAAGGCAGAACATAGGGCAATACAAAGTAAGCATTGGGCAGAACAGGGCCAAAAACCATGAAGGTGCCGACGCCCTACACTGCGTTCGAGCGCACTATAGGTCCTCATAGTACTGTTTGTGAATACAAGTCTAGCAGACCCTATTGTATGTCACAAGTAAACACATTCGCACGAGAAAGCGTCCAGCGGATGTTTCAGTGAAACTGACTTTAAACACCATTGTGTATCGGTTACGCGAGCATGGGAACCTTACCGAGATTTACCTTTATACAAGCTTCTTCCATTGATTCCTTGTCTTTTTTCTTGTTTAGATGATATCTCCGTTAATTGTTAACCTACAATACTATGCCCGAGTTTTTTCAAGCATGTTTAGGGTAATCCTCGGTGTTTTTAAACTGGACACGCTCGCAGAGCTTCGAGTGCGCCGGCGCGGCGTGAGGTGCTGCGAGCGCGTCCAGCTTAATAAGACCCGAACAAAAAGATAACCACGGTTGAAAAAACGGGGCTTTAATGTATCAGCTTTGCCGGCTAAGGAAATGATTAGGTTTTAAAGAAATGCTATGGGGTTGGTTTATGATTCTCATACAAAACGCAATAAGTCTACAGCTAGGCACTACTAAAGTTTTGGGTGGGTACTACTTGCTTGGTCTAGGTATAATTCCGATCTAAAAGATCCTTTTTACCTCTCTAGTTCTGTTTAAGTTTTAACGTTATTCACAAACAACATAAACACACATCACGCCTTTATCCTTGAAGGGGTAGGCAGATCAGCCAAAGTAACCACTTTTCACCATGTGTAAAAATTCGAACCCAGCTCCTCAAAGCGATGGTTGTACCGCGCATACAAAACAACCACGCCACCGAAGCAGTTATTATATCTAATTTTAATTTTATTACTTTTACTAGGTTTGCTCCGGCTTCGCCCGCGTGAAAAGCCTTTACCGCTCCAAAAGTCTCCAAAACACAGTACGACACCAGCGCCATCTACTTAAAGAATCAGATTTAAAATATCAACATTTCCCATGGGAACAAATTACCTGGTTAAAAAGTAATGTGCTAATCTAGGACATCATGTGACAAATTTCATCCAAATCCGTTCCTTCTAACAAACGTAGTTGCATCGAAAAAAAATCACAAACTTCCCCATTTATAATTTTAGTAAGATAAGATTCCTAAAATAGATAGCACACTCGCGATCACTTATAAAGAATTTACTATCATTTACAAGCTTCACTAGATGTTTCTCTGTCAAACAACGAATACTCACAAACTTCCCCATTAATAATTTTAGTAAGATAAGATTCCTAAAATAGATAGCACACTCGCGATCAAATCTATAAAGAATTTACTATCATTTACAAGCTTCAAAAGATGTTTCTCTGTCAAACAATAAATACGGTACATTGGTACGAATTCCTAACGCCGACCACACATTGTCCTCGAGGGTGTGGCGTACAAAAATCGTGTGGGCGCGTTCTAATGCTATTCAATGGACGGATCTGGTTTTGTATAGCTATAAGACATCTATGAACGGAAATACTCGCGATTAACTGAGCTTTGTAAACGGCCATGGCAAAGTGAAGGTGGTAGGAGATGTTTTGTATCCTGGATAGCGACCACAATATATAAACTTAAAACCCAACATAGTGGTCCACGTAAGTATACCGCGTTCCGGAATCATGCACACACACTCACGCATTATATCCCCGAAGGGGTAAGCAGAGGCGCAACTAGTATTTTTATCTGTGAGTATTCCGTCCCATGATGTGATAGGGGCGAGCCTATCGACCAAGATCAACCTGTATTGTATATGGGAAATATTATATACGAAAGTTTGAATACTGAAGATCTGCCGCCCGGAGTCTCGCGTTGGCTAAGGCACCCACTGATTTTGGACTCCCACTCGAGCGAATACAAACAAAACCATAAAACAAAATACTCCTCTTATCACCTGTAGGTTAATGACACCTCGCGTACATTTCGGTGCTATATGGAATTCTGCGAACATCAAGTGGGTCACTGGGCTCGAGATGCGCAAGGACCTGTTTCGCAATACTGTTAGTTTGGACACTCGTGTACTTTCACTGCTGTGTTGCCATTGTTTTTGAGGATTACCGGTAATAAAATAGAATGTGAAGGGTATCAATGGAATGGGCAGTATATAATAGTTATACAGTACATAATAATATAGTTAGTTAGTATACCTTGAGTTTATAAAATCACGAAATGGACTTTGGAAACTCTGACACATTCAGTCCCTATCACATTAAATAAGCTCCGTAAAAAGAGAGGATATACGACTGCCTACCCTTTCGAGGAATTCAGGCGTGAATGCTATGTATTGCTAGCGACTCCGCCCACAAGAAACACCTTTCTCGGTATTAAAGTGGACCAATTTTACAGTTTAAGTGTTGCCAGAGGTACGCAAAAAGAATTTATAATACTGGGTACGTAAAGGTATTTTATTGTTTTAAGGCTGGCAACGCATCTTGCAGAATATTTTCCAAATTTGCAATTATTATTCTGTGATGATTAACTTAATGGCAGTTAAATTTACGTTAAAATTGTGTAAATACCATGGCGCCACAATCAAAAGATTAAGCCAGTCTTGGCGGCCGTGATATCACCAAGCGGCCCAATGGAAGATCAGCGCTGGCTTTATCGTCAGCATATGCTGAGCTGGAGCCATTTTGTGACAACTTTAATTTTAAGACTACCTCGGTTACTTAGTTGTATTACGGTACGCTGCAATGCTGAGGTTTCGGTTTCGATCGTCGGGTCGGGCAAAGTTATATTGGATTTTTCTATTCAGTATCAGCCCAGAGTCTGGAATTTGTGCCCGATATGGCGTTAGGCTCGCCTCCTATCACATCATGGGACGGAATACGCATGGCGAAAAGTGGGTGCACTATTTTAAGTTTTTGTCAAGTTTTGTTTAACTTTTAATTTATATATTTATAATATAGTTATAAATCTATTTCGGTTAATAGACATCGATATCTTGGTCTGTTTGCCCAACTTTGGCGAAGGCCTCCTCCAATTCTTGCCACTTTTTCCTATTTAGCGCTGTTCTGGTCCATGTTCTCCCTGCTATTTTCTTAATGTCTTTAATTTATATATATTTAATTTGTCACAAATAAACTGCTTTTCTTTTCTTTTCTCAACTCTCGCTGTGTCCTTTTCTGGGATAGAAGTAGGTCTTTTAATCCAGTACATCATCTACCAGTGTTTCATCCAAAACTATTCAGCGGATTCTTGACTTTGATGAACTTACAACAATCTAAACAGCTGCACAAGTTGCGTTTATAATATTAGAAGGTAAGTATCTAAGGTCTAGTATTAGGTATAAAAACCTACATGCGTGGAATTCCACAGAAATACCGACTTTCGCTACCCACTAACAACCCACAAAGCATAGAGTGGTATATACACGCGGTGAAGAATGTGAGGTCAAATTATACCTTCGCGCACACACACATTATGTACCTTGTTCCTCGAAGGGATAGGCAGAGGTCCACGGGGTCGAACCGGCACGAAAGAGCCAGAGACTTCAACAATGTTTTTTTCTATTTCATTTCTCTCTAATTGTATGAACGAACTATCTGATTTAGTTCACATTTAGGTGGTAAGAGCTGAGATAGGCCTGCGCGGGCCCCCGATCCTACTTGCCGCCTGACTTGCGGCAAGCCCCGCAAGCCAAACGCCACCTCGACTTTATGGCCAGTCCGACGCTGGAAGTCCGACATGTCAACCACTTGTCGCCCTTGTGTTCCGTCCCGTGATGTGATAAAAAATCCACGGGCACAAATTCCAAACTCGGGGCTGATACTGATAAAAACCCAATATCACTTTGACGGACCGGGATTCGAACCTAGGACCTCAGAGTGGTATCGGTCAAACAATACAACTACGCCACCAAAGCAGTCCTTTGTTAATACAAAAATATATTTTCAATGATTTCATCATATTATTATAGACCTCCTGCTATATCCATCTTGGTACCACCGCTTGGTCTATTTCTGGTGCAACATTTTATTATGAATTAGTATATTGTGCAACTAGTGCGAGAAGTTGTCGATTGCCCACGAGAGCGAAGTTGAGCGCACGAGCGAAGCGAGTGCGCTCATTCGCTCAAGTCGGCAATTGACCTCGCACTAGTTGCACATACTTTTTTTATTACGAATGCGGGGAAAGTACTATCTTTGCGCTTGCTTTTGGGGTCGAAAGAAAAGACGCTAATTGCCCACTATGTCGATTTGAGTGCGACAAGTAAACTTCTCTCACCCAAATATTGACATTTCGACTGTCTGTCAATATTTGGGTGCGAGAAGTTTACTTGTCGCACTCAAATCGACATGTGGGCAATTAGCGTTTTTTCGACCCCAAAAGCATGCGCAAAGATAGTACTTTCCCCGCATTCGTAATAAAAATATTATATACATTCTATATAATATGCTCTATTTTTTATTTTGTTACTTGTGGACTACATTCAACTGAAAGATTTTTTTTTTCTAATTTTGTGTACCATACAGTATTTTTAATATTAAGTACCATAATGCATAGTACACTCAAGCATTGTATATCTCTATGACTGTACAGAGATATCAATTCCATACATCGATATTACTGACATTGCCTAGGTGTATATTAATAAATGCCTTTATATGCGTTTTTTTTCCTAAAAAATTTAATAGAAAAGAAATTTAAAATACATAGAATAAATAAACACTTTTAGAAGTTGTTACTAAAAATTATGCGCAGGCGCTTACCGATCTATCTCAATTCTCGTCTCGTTCCATTGAATGAAACACAATGAATAGTTCGATGAACAAAATCTTTTGCTTATTTCTTTATTTATGTAACACCAAAACAAGTAATATAAACCAAAGTGGATTTATACAAAATATCGATTAATGCTTTCCTAATTAACCCCTGTAAAAACTGTGTATCTGCGTATATGTATTTCTGTCTGTGGCATCGTAGCTCTCAAACGAATGGACCGATTTCGACGCGGTTTTTTTTTGTTTGAAAGCTGACGTGATCGAGATGGTTCTTAGCTATAATTCTTAGAGGTTTTGTTGTGTCGGGGGTTATTTAAATTTTATATCGATAAAGCCTACCTCACTATCCCTAATGCCACCCACAGCGCTCGCGAAGTGCCCACACTTAGCTTGCATATGGTGTCTGCGATTGATGCAAAAGGTATGCGAATAATCGATTCTTGCGAATTGGGGATTTCGATGTAATAGCTTATCTACAAAACATACGGAATCTGAAACTTTTTAGATTTTGCTTAGAAAGCAAGCAGCTTTTACGAAATAATGGAGGTAGAAATAATAGAACCCCTATGGTTTACCGTAGCTTATTTTTATCGATATCTGACAAAACTATATTTTGAAATATCAATACGCTCTAAGCCGCTGTATTCTATTACAAATAGACACCTCATACACGCTCACGCCTTTTATCCCCAAAAGGATAGACAGAGGCGCAACAAGTGCACCCACATTTCGCCGTGCTTATTGCGTCCCATGATGTGGTAAAGCCTATCGCCATTCGCACCTTTAGGACGAAAACGACACAATTCAAAAAATAAAAAATTGAGTTATCGTCATAAAATTACTAAAAACGAAATTTTCAATACAACAATAGTTAATACACCGCCATATTCAAGCAGGAAAAAGACAAAACTATTATATCGGTCCCTTTTTTATTATATTTTCATAAAAAAGAGACCAGTTTTAAGTTATTTTATAACGATAAACCAATTTGTTTTCTTTTGGAATTGCGTCGTTATAAGTCGTCCTAAAGGTGCGATATAAGCCATATTCGGCACAAATTCCAGACTCCGAGCTGATACTGAATACAAAACCCAATATTACTGCCCGACCCGGGGATCAAACCCGAAACCTCGACATTGCAGTCGTACCGTAATACACGTTCACCACCGAGGCAGTCTATTACAAATAGAGCCATTCAAAGGCCTATTTCACGATGTGTAATTAATCGAAATGAAATGAAATAATTTATTCGAACCCATAAAATGTTATACAATATTTAGCTTCCGTCAATATTAACTCTACCACCAGTTCGGAAAACAGTTCGAATTATCGAATCTATCTATAAAAATAAAATAAAATAAAAAGCCTTTTTATTCCTTGCATTATTACAGAATTTTCTTATTACTAGTATGTGTGTTATTTGGTTAGTTAAACTTAAGTTAATTGTTAGTATTGTTAGATTTTGTTATCCTTTTATGCAAGAACCCCAGATTGGGTAAAGGCCTCCTCCAAAGATGCCCATTTATTTCTGTCTCGAGCTATTTGCGCCCATTTTGGGCCAGCTATTCTTTTGATATCGTCTTCCCATCGTGTCAGAGGTCTCCCTCTGCATCTTTTGCCTAGTGGGCCTCTCCATAATGTTGTTTTTACGGTCCATCTTTGATCTGTAAGTCTCGCTATGTGACCTGCCCATTTCCATTTTAGTTTCTGTGCATAGGTCAAGGCATTCGTTGCTTTTGTTATAGATCTTATTTTTGTGTGTCTTATTTTATCTATTTTTTTTATCTTAAGCATGCTACGTTCTATACCTCTCTGACAAATATTAATTTTATGTTTCACTTTGGCTGTAAATTTCCACGTCTGGCATCCGTACGTCAAACTCGGTAAAAGGCTAGAGTTCATTATTCTAGTTTTTAGATTTATAGGCATGTTGCTTTTAAAGATTTCCTTTAAACTCCAGAATTTATTCCATGTATGCTGGACCCTTCTCTCTATCTCCAGATCGTTGTTTTTTCTGTCAAAACTAATTGTCTTCCCTAAGTATATGTATTTATCAGTGAATTCCATTAAATTACCGTTAACTCTTATTGGTACTATACATCTATTTGTCATTATCTTTGTCTTAGTGAGGTTAATTTCCAGTCCTACTTTCATACTAGCTAGCTGTAAGGATTCCATCATGAGCTGTAGCTGTGAACTTGTTTCAGATAGGATAATTATGTCATCAGCGAATCTCAGGTGACTTAAGAAGGCGCCTTGTATGTTGAGTCCTAGTTTGTTCCAATTTACCTTGCTTATGATGTTTTCAAGAATGGCTATAAATATTTTTGGGGATAACGGGTCCCCTTGTCTCACACCTCTCTCTATGGGGAAGCTTTTGCCGAGGGTTTCCAGCTTTATTCTACCTTTGTTATTGTTATATATACTTCTAATCACCCTTATATATCCTTCGCTAACTCCCTGTTCTTTCAAGCTTTCCCATATGCTTGCGTGTGTTACTGTGTCGAAAGCTTTTTGATAGTCAATGAATCCTAGGTATAGGGGCCTCTGCTGCTCTTGATATTTCTCTATAATTAACTCAATAGTATGTATGTGGTCAATTGTTGAGAACCCCTTCCTGAAACCCGCTTGTTCTATAGGTTGTGCAGCTTCTATTGTAGGGCTGATTCTTGCGTTTATAATAACGGAGAACAGTTTATATAGACTAGGTAGTAAACTAATCGGCCTGTAGTTGCCTATGTCCTTGGGATCTCCCTTCTTGTATATAAGAATAATATTGGATTCCGACCATTGGGTCGGTGTTTCGGCTCTCTGTAATATCAGATTAAATAGTTTTGTTAGTGGATTGGCTAAAATTTCATGCGCTGCTTTTAATGATTCGTTTGTTATGTTGTCCGACCCAGGAGATTTCTCTAGTTTCAATCCCTTTATTGCATTTATAATTTCAGTCTCGTCTATTGTTTGAATGTTCTCTCCACTGTTTTGACTTATTCTATTGTATTGAATTTTGGTTGATTGAGTATTGTCACTATATAATTTTTTATAAAAATCTGTTGCTGTTGTGATGACATCTGTTCGTTTGTTCAGGTCCTTGTCTAACTTCTTCAGTCCTTCTATCCAAGTTTTGTTTGTTCTCAGTTCCTTGTAGGCCTTTTTTGTGCTTCCAGCGAGATGTAAATGTCTTTCTATGATGTCTTGTCGGTATTTTGCATAATCGTGTTTTATATATTTATTAACTAATTTGTAAAGAGCGGCGAGTTCATTCTTCATAGATCGCGATTTGGGTTTTGTTTTCTGCAGTGCTTTTCTTTTTTGTAGTAGAATCAATGTACGTGCCGATCATATTTTGTGTCGTTTGTGTTCCTCTTTTTTTGCTCGCGTTAGTTTCAAGCTGTCGGTGATAGCGTTTGTTATTTTGTCGTAATAAGCTTGTACTGCGGTGTTTTCCTCGGGAACAAATGGATCAGACAGCACTGATGCCAAGTTTTTCTTGTAGTTCGATATTTCTTTTTCACTCTTTAGTTGGCTTACCTGATAATTTGTGAATTTAACTCTACTGGTTTTATATCTGGTTAATTTTACTGTTGCTCTGATTAGCCTATGGTCCGACGGATAGTTTAGGTTCATTGTATCAATGTTTTGGAACATTCTCGGATTGTTGGATAATATATAATCAATCTCGTTTTTGCTTTCACCGTTCGGAGATCTCCATGTCCATCTTCTGCTTTGTTTTTTTTTGAAACATGTGTTTATTATTGTTAGTTTGTTTTCAAGTGCAAAATCCACAAGCCTTTGTCCTACTACTAGAAACGATAGCGTTTCTTTTGCCGTATCCGTATTGCTTCATAACCAGGTATTCATCCTTTTTGGGAACTCCAATTGGATTGGAGAATCTATCTATACTAATATATAAAGCTGAAGAGTTTGTTTGTTTGAACGCGCTAATCTTTGGAACTACTGGACCGATTAATTCTTTCACTAATAGGAAGCTACATTACTCCTGAGTGCTATAGGCTATTTTTATCCCGGAAAAACTTTTCCACGCGGGCGGAGCCGCGCGCAAAAGCTTATGATATAAAGCGACCAAATAAAAAACTCAAGCTCACTAATAAATGGTAATAAAATGAGTACTATCTAGTATCTACATTAGCTGTTTACCTATTAGGTCGACACATATTTAATTGGCACTCCACCGACTTAGGGACCGTATGTCTCGTGGGTCCTTCATTGAAAATCAGCGCTGCAGTATTGGTTAGGCAGTACTGCAGCATGGAGCTGAATGAGGGTTTCCATAGTTGGCACAATATTTTATATTATTATTTATTGTTACATTTTATTTTGCAAACATGTAAGTTTTTATCCCAACAATAAAATATTTTCTTTCTTTTTTTTTGTTTCTTTCTAATACGATAACCGTCAAATAAAATTTACTTGAAACTTGTGGGACAACCTTTATTTAACTAACGTTAAATACGTTAACTTGCGGATAACGCTAACTTGAACAATATAAAACAGGCCTTGAGACTGGCAAGGTTTCAGGGATTCACCATCCCTAGGATAGGCTTTCGTTAGTACCCTTCAGATACAGCTTTTTTGCTGTAAAATAATTCCCAATATCCCGCATCTACCCGGAAAGCCAACACCAGTATGTCGGATTACTGGTCAATTTTTAAAAACACAACTAGAAACTCAATATTGTCAACTATAAATTACCATTGAAATATCTTACCATTTACCAATTTATCAAAACTGTCAACCTTTTTTGTCCTTTTCGATCTTCAAATGATTTTGTATCTATCTCTTTCTCACCAATGAAACGGTAATGAAATGCCTTGTTCCCAGGAGGTCGCCACGAGGCCGCAAGACCTTCCATACCATGTCTTTTGTGACCTCTGGCATGGGTGTTGTGTCAAAGTGTATGTCGAACAAGTTCTGCCAATAGTAGGTATATTGCGGCGTGAGGCGCCGCAGTTAGATAGAGAAAGATAGAAGAGAGAAGAGAAACTCAGGGTTTAGGTTCGTGGTACGAGCTTTATTTTGCACCTCCGCGTTACACTCGGTACGGTTTGCTGGTGGTATGCAAACGAGTCACTGGCCTGCGGAGACTCCGATTCAGGCGAACGGCACGGCGCTGATGCACGTGGCTAGCTCCGGCGGCAGCTCGCCGGGCAGATGGTAGCGCCACGTGGTCTGCGCAGCGGTGGTGAGGTGGTCGGGGTTAGCACCCGACGATGATGGTGGTGTTGAGTACGTGGTCGGGGCCAGCACCCGCGACGACGGTGCCCACGTGGCCGGGGTCAGCACCCGCGACGACGATGGTGGTGTGCACGTGGCGGAGTCAGCACTCCGCACCGTGGAGAAGGCGGTCAGCACGGAGTCAGCACTCCGTGCGTGGAGCACCGCGGTCAGGACGCCGTACCGAAAAACTCGGCGGTCAACGCCGCACCGCAGAAACCCCAGCGGGAACAACGGTGTGCGTGGCAACACGCAGTTAGTTGGTAGTGTTGCCACGGCGAAGAAGATTGTAAGAAAAAGGGCGCGCGTGACATTGCACGCTTATTTATACGAGCGCCGTTCAGACGTACGTCAAAACTAGTGACAGTTTAACCAGCCAATACGATACATTAACGGTTTCGATTGGTAGTTAAACTGACACAGACGATAACCCGTTTACTAAGAGAGTTAACGTTCCTAGCAACGTTACAATATTTTTTGGCCTTATGGTTTCAAATTGGTTAATTCTTATATTTATTACGAGAAAAAAGATCAAAGATATTATCGGAGATACTTTGGAAGCAAAGAGTTCTAAGATTATATAGAGCGGACTTTAACTCTCGGTTAAACTCCGTATCCAGGCCATATAGCTCTGATTTTTTAGAGTTTCAAATGTAAAGAATCATCAGGAAACCTGGATACCTGAAAGTTCTAAAAAACATCCGGAGATTGTGAATACTATGTACTGCCAACATAGTAATCGAGATATTATAATGCAGTGCTGATACTAGTACTATTTTCCTTCACAAAATGTCTAAATCTAAACAAGCTTAGCGTGTCGTAAGCTGCACAAAAAATATTTTTCAAACTAATTTCATTCGTAGGTAACGCCGGACCGTCTCACCTTGAGTTGCACCCAATGATAGTCATTCCATAATCATTAAGGCATCCGTAAATTAGGTACAAACCGATTAGGAAATTTGGCCAATGAGACTGGTAATATGTTAAAGTAGGGACTGATGTCATCCATAACAAAAAAATACAAGCCCTTTGTTTAAGAAGTTTTCCTTAATGTTTATGGTAGGTACTCATACATGAGCCACTTACCTTGTCCGTTAATATATTTGCTTTCTTTTTTACAAAAGAAACTGTTATGGACCAAAAAGGACTCCATTTGCCAAACTTTATCTTCTATGACCCCATGGCAAAAGCGGTATTTAACTTATGGCATTAATTTATCCGATAATTAATACATATTTGGCCATATTCGTAGTGGGATAAAAGGAATTTATTCTAAATCTAAACGTATACGTATTTGTTAGTTATTAATCATAGCTCTTGCGCCATGGGAGTGCCTACCCAAAAACTCATAGCAATAACGTTTGGTGTAACTTTGCTAAGAATAAATTAACAGGTGAAAATAAAATATTTTGCTATAATATTTTAGGACGGCACGAAATGATTGAACTCTGAAACATTCTCGATAAACTACACGGCGGTAATCTACATAAAGAAAGTGACCCTTCATCAGAACAGACATAAAGCGACAAAAAATGATTTTATAACTGATATCAGCTGCTCTGTTATTTAGTCTAACTGGTATACTTAACTGGTCAGTTCGTGATAACTTTCAAGTAGGTATCCAGCAATCCTCACATAGCAAGAGGAATTGTGGGTGCGGTTCCTGCATTAAGGAAGGGAATATACGGCAAATTCCTTGATAGCTAAATGCCATTCGAAGTCCCCAGTCGAGTTGGCCCACAGTGGCGTAACTACACCCGTGAAGGCCCGTAGCAAATTCATGGAATGGGGCCCTTCGCCATTGCAAGATTCGGCTAGTAATCTCCATCTCAAAATCCGGGTCGGGCTGTGATATTGGGTTTTGCTGAGTATCAGCCCGGAGTCTGGCATTTGTGCCCGATATGGCGATAGGCTCGCCCCCTATCGCATCCTGGGAAGAAACACACTGCAAAGTGGTTGCACCACTTCTCTAAAGATCTGTAACGGTATGGGAATTATCAGTGCGCCGTAGACGGGGAAATTAATAGGGTTTTGCTTAGGCAGAGGAACTTTTATCGTTATTATTCTATGCATCCAAATATCATACAATCTTAAATCTATACATACATAAATAAATTGGTAGATTTTTTACACATTTTTTGGAATAAGATACCTAGAAGACGCGAGGAATATGTAACAGAATGTAAAACAATTAATAAAGTAAAATAATATTGACTTCAAAACGAAAGAGACATTGACGCGCATGTATTTAAATATGAACACAAATTTCTATTAGATTTTTCATAGAAGATTCTTAGACCAATTTGAATCATTTATCCGTCGCCAAACTACATATTATAATATACATGGCCACAGACAATTCCAAACCAAAAACAATTCTACCCAACACCACTGACCATAGACAAAACTAATCCAAAAAGTATTCGCAACAAGTCTTACATCAGTTCCAATCGTCGGGCCGGTACAGCGGTCCCGTTACCTTCGATATATTTGCGGGGGGAGGGGAGGGTCCGCATTCGCTTCCGCATTGAAGCAAGCGCATCCTCTTAAGGCGTAGACTTGTCTAGGTTTTGAGATGGATAAAAAATAAAATAAATTTGCAGGTGGTAGGTTTTTGTATCTACCCGGATAGCGACCACCGTACATAAGGGGTTAAAATCCCGCCATAGTGGCCCATAAGTGTGCCGCGTTCCGGGATCTCCCTGTGTATATCCGGTTCAAACAGGCCAGCATAGTTGTGTCGCCTGACAAGAGACCATCATCGCTTGTCAGTCGACACTCTATCTAGATCTCTCCGCTTACCATTAGGTGCATGGGGTCACGTTGCCGTACCAGTATAAAAAAGTGTGTGTGTACTTATGTACACGCGTTAGAAGTTATACTTCTTTGGTGTAACAAGATAAAAATATTTTTAAATAACGCGCCAAAAGAAGTAGAACTTCAATATCTTTCACCTTATTCTACGTTCAAAATTCAAAACTAAAATGTTGACTATAGCTAACTTCAGGATGTCGGTTTTTCGTAACGGTGTGCGCTCGCATCGTAAAAATTTACTCTCATCAATTTTCCCTAACGCGCCAAAAGAAGTATAACTTCAAAAAATAAGACTTATGGCCATTTTCAATAAACAACCTTAATCTTAGATCCAATCCCGAGAACGAACCAATCGAAATAAGTAATATTTTGTAAGCATGTCAAAGAATCTTTGTTCTGATTAATTAATTTTCGGGATGGATCGAAAAAGCGATTGGGATCATGATTCAAAATGTTAATGATATTATATGGTATTGTGAAGATATTATGATGACATTTATCTTATTGATAATATTGAGATTATTTTATCTCGCACTTGTGCACTCTGGATTCAACTTTCACCCACGGTGGTTCCGTGTCGTTACGACAATTCTTCAAACGAGGATTAAATGATTTTTTTACGGTAGCCAGCAGCTTGGCTGTGCCCCTGGCATTGCCGATGTCCTTGGGCGACGGTGACCACTTACCATCAGGTGGGCTGTTAGGTCGTCTACCTTCGGAGACAATAAAAAAACGTTGTAGAAATGTACGTTCGGGGTTGAAAGGTATTTTGTAATCTAGGGCAATAAAAGCATGTATTATTTACAAATCGAGTTACAGCAAAGCAAAATAACATTCCGACGTTTCTAACATTTAAAAAAACGAACGCAATAACAATATGCAAATGAATACAATAATGTATATAAATAATAGTATGATATTCGCATTTATTGTTATATCGTAATTTGATGCACAAAAATAATGTTATTTGGCTCAAGGTTTAACAAAGAATGTGTTATATTTATCATACGAAGTTTTTGTCTCGACTTCAACACTTAGCTTTTTCTATCTTTGTAAAATGACTATCCTGTAGATTTTATATGGTTTAGTAACGTTGTGGAATTCCTTTTACATCTTCTACCCAAATATTATATTTTCCTGGAAGGATGAATTAGTTGATAGAGCCGGTATGGGAAGACCGCACCGAACTTTCAAATGTCAGATACCTGAGATTTTCTTCGTAAAGGTCAGCTCGTAAGTAATGTAAAGGGTTGGAGCGCCTAAAGCGTTCGCCCGAAAGTCCGGTGTCGTCAGAAAAGCCGACTCACGTCAGGCTACTGACTGTAATGTCATACCAAAAAAAAACCCTGAACCGGCGGGAATGCATAAAAAAAATTATGAAGGTGGAGGAAGCGAGAGAAGTATGCCAGAATCGAGCAAATTCGCAATCCATAGTCTCTGTCTACCCCTGTGGGATAGAGGCGTGATACTATGTATGTATATTATATTTTTCATCTACCCAAGTAAGGTTTGCCTAACCCTCTATAACAATCTAGACCATACCTTGGATGTGTAGCCATCCTAGGCCGTAGGGATGTGTGATACGGCCACATAAAGTAAATAAGGATGATACACTTTTATCCTGCCTAACTGGCTTATGGCTATTCATTGATGAAGGGGTGAACATAGATGAAACTGGTATTGAAATATTACACAGATAGATCAACTTAAGTTTTAAAGCTTGATTATTGTTATAACAATATTTTGATTTAACCGTTATTCTCCGTATTCAACCCTTAATCCCTATATATTCCTCTTAACAGTACTTGGAAATTAAAACGCATAGATTTGGTATTCTTAAGGTTTTAACATTAATGTATGGGCCTTAATGCAAGTTACGGTGCGCGAGCGCACGCGGCGAGTTCTCGATTCAGTCGTGAGCTTGCCTGTGCGCGTGCGCCCGTGTTAGTGCAGTGCCATGTGTTAACAAGTGTTAATAATGAAAACCATCGATGTTAAAGAGGTTTGACTTTTTAATTTTATTTTTTATATTGCAATGTTGATCGTGGTGTTTTATACAGCCAGAAATTTTAAAGTTCGGTAATAACAGACCAATCTATGTCCTATAGATTTGTAAGTGATAATAGACTATTAGAATCGTATTAAGACTTTATGAAGATCATTAGAATTCGATACACACACACACTCACGCCTTTTATCACTGAAGGGGTAGGCGCAGGCGCAATTAATGCACCCACTTTTCGCCGTGCGTATTCCGTCCCATGATGTGATAGGGGGCGAGCCTATCGTCATATCGGGCACAAATTCCAGACTCCGGGCTGATATTAAATAGAAAAATCCAATATCACTTTGCCCGACCCGGGGATCGAACCCGAGACCTCAGCATAGCGGTCGTACCGTAATACAACTACGCCACCGAGGCAGTTGGCAGATTTGATACATGATATAAAACTGAAAAGTCTTATTCAGCAGTCAAGTTTCGTCTATATCTCCGGGTCAGTTATAGCTATGTAGTAGAGTGCATTGAAATTTCAAATTGTAACAATGGTTTGTCCATTACCCTTAATCATGTATCTTGACGGAAAAGTACTATTTTGCTATTATACCTATTTAATTACATATTTATCTACACATAAAACGTATTTTCAAACAGAAATATTAAAATTATGTGTTTAGTGTTTGGTGATGTAATTATAAGATGGTATATATATACTAATGTTATTAGAAGGATACCTTGTATCTACTATAAATTAAATATAAAAATATTAAATAATATTAAAATATTAAATATTGATTGTAGCATAAGATACCATAGTGTTATATAAATAAAGCACTGATTTAATATATCTAGTCGTTTATCTAGTTAACTTGCGTTTACAAACTGGTATGTACGGGATGTCATTCGTTATTCCAGGAAGCAGGGATTTCCTTCTTTCAAGCTTAGAAATACCAATAAATTGATTACGTTTATTTATAGTAAAAGTATTTATTTATGTAGGATTCATTTTATGAACGGAACGTATCGTGTGCGTGAAACGGAGTGCATAATAAGTGAGAAGGAGGAAGTTTGAATGTTTAAATAAGGAAGAGAAGGTTGATGGGAACATTGTTTTAAAATAAAAAAGGGAGTTGTCGTTTTGGATAAAATGTAGAAAGACGTAAGGTGAAAGACGAAAATATATAAAATACTAGCCGACCCGGCAAACGTTGTTTTGCCATATAAATTCTTTTTAGAGATTATTTTAGTAGAAATAAATGAATAATTGATCAGTTACCGACCGGGGTTAAAAGTTATTAAATTACTTATATCGCTATTAAAAGATAGGGATGATGGAAGAAGGTAGAAAATATAGAGTTGTATGTATTTTTTAATGCCACTAAATAAAAAAAATAAAAAAAAACCTGTTAGAAAAATAAAAATTAATTGGTGTGGGCCACCCTTATCACTTAGGGGGATGAAATATAGATAACCTATTCTCAGACCAGAAAAGTTATGTGTGTATTATTTGTGAATTATCGCTCGCTTTAACGGTGAAGGAAAACATCGTGAGGAAACCTGCATATCTGAGAAGTTTTCTATAGGAATTTCGAAGGTATGTGAAGTCTGCCAACCCGCACTGGGCCAGCGTGGTGAACTAAGGCCTAAACCCTCTCAGTTGTAGAGGAGGCCCGTGCTCAGCAGTGGGCAGTATATAATACGGGGCTGGTATGGTATGGTATGGATTCTCAGACCTACCAAGTGTGAATATGAAGTTTCATCAAAATCGGTTCCGCCGTTTCAGAGGAGTATGGTAACAAACATTGTGACACGAAATTTTTATATATATAGATATAACGAGCTTAAAGAAAACTATTCTTTTATTTTGCAAAATCCCAAATTTATCTGAAAGTTTTTCTACTGTTTAGAATGAAGTATAACCGAGTGAACTATTATGGACGTTCTTTGAAAAGTAAACAAAAATTAAGTATTAAAGTTGATTCGATTAATCTATATCTCAATCTATGTTTTTTTTCACTTGTTATTAATTTTCATTAATTTTTTGATCTAAATTTGTATTAGTAAATCCACTTTATATTTGTTTATATTTGTTTCATGAGTGCAAAAGATTTCTTATTGCATCTCTGCATATCTGTATCTTAAGCTTTTTTATTATTTAATATATACAAATTTTTATAAAAGTGTCTTTTAAACCTTACAATTTTAGTGAAAACTCTCAAAATATTGTGACATAACTCTATTTATATCGTTTATTACGCAAATCGAATTCTTTACTCCGAAAAAATTTATAACACATGTTTCGTTACTTTGACATTTGTTTTATTAATTAAGTATTCAAATATACGTTGAAACAGCTTAATGGTGATCTGAAATGTCGCTGGTATATTCTAGTAGGTTGGCCAAAAAATAATGCTAAATTCAATTTCGTTAAAACATTTTGGATTACTTTGAAGAACAATGTGAATGAAGGTTATGAAAATACACACACACTCACGCCTTTTATCCCAGAAGGGGTAGGCAGAGGCGCAACTAGTACACCCACTTATGTAAAATATATCTTGCATTTTATAACATAAAGAAATAAAAATGTTACATCACACATATACAACCGTAATCCAGGGATGCGAACCAATGGCACACGTGCCAGGGGTAGCACACGACAAAATAATTCAGGCACGCCAATAATAATTGAGAATGTATGCCAATTAAAATATAGTTGGAACCCAAAAAACGGTCGCCAGAAAAGCGCGCCTGAATATTATGCAAATAGGTAAGTCCTTCCTGAATGACAGACACATTGTTTTACTAACAGCTCGTTATTCATTAAGGATTCGTCACCTCTGTCTTCCGTCCGTTTTCAATATACGATCCCAATTTTAATCTTTGATCCGATCCTAACCTTAACCAATTAAAATATGTCATTTGTAAACATGTCAAAAATACTCCATTTTCAAGATGGATCGAATAAAAACAGATTGGGATCGTTTATTAGAAACTGTAGTTCGTCAATACTTGATACATTGCTCTAGTTGCAGCATACCAAGTGTACCGTGAGGTTCTGGTTCAGCTCCCAGGCCGGGCATCCTAAAACTGTGATCTGATTCGAAAAATCCACCTAAACTGTACGACATTGGTGTTTCTATTACAGACCAAATCATTAAAATATTAATTCATGCATCAATTTTAAAACACTGCAGAATTTCAAAATTTACCATACATCCAATGTTGTTACTTAGAAGAAAATGAAACACTAGAGACAAGAGACGATCATTATTTTAAATACAAAACTACTCGCAATGTCGTAAACAACGTAATTACGAACAAACTACATTGTAACTAAACGTGAAAACATGCAAGCCATTCCACATTTTAACCATCTATGTCGAAAGAAGGGTATAGTTTAGTGGATTGATTTTTTATTTGTATAGCCTCCTAGACTTTTGCTCGCGGCTCCGCCCGCGTGAATGAGTTTTTCCGGGATAAAAGTCCCGCTTTATATTTTACTGGGATAAAAAGTAGCCTATGCTACTCGCTAATAATGTAGCTTTATATTGGTGAAAGAATTTAAATCGGTCCAGTAGTTTTTGAGTGTATTCGTTACAAACATACAAATCTTTCCTCTTTATAATCTATACTAATAATAAAGAGGAAAGATTTGACTGTTTGTTTGTTTGTTTGTAATGTATAAACTCAAAAAGTACTGGACCGATTTTGAAAATTCTTTCACTAATAGGAAGCTACATTACTCCTAAGTGCTATAGGCTACTTTTTATCCCGGGAAAACATTTTTATCCCCGAAAAACTTATTCATTTATACTAGTATTAGTACAAATTAACAAACGCGTCAGAAGAATTTGTATTTAAGATTTTTTTAAACTGATACTCTTACACACATCTGTCTCTACACCAGCTTGAATATACTGTCCGACTGCTGAGCACGAGCTTCTACTGAGAGAGTTTAGGCCTTAGTCCACCTACCGGCCTACTTATGGCCACTTATGTAAATTAAACACGGATATCGACAAAGTGCAAACATTCCTAGAACTGAAGAAGGAAATGGCAGCGAGAAAGTTTGCCTCCTCGGCTTAGGTATGTTATGTAAAGTAATTTATCTAAGACTAGAGACCCGCCTGGCTTCGTAAGGATAGCAATAATTAAAGGTAAATGCCGCTGATGACACAAAATAGGCAAACAGAAAAAAAAACAAATTGTTGATGCGATCGCTACAAAACATAGGATCACCTGCTGGGCTATTCTGAAGATTACTTACAACTTCATTATTATCGGTCCAGCCGTTTTAGAGTCCATAGGGAACATACATATACACATTTATTTTTATAGATTAGTAACACGCTGCTCCGCCTGCGTTTGCGCTCATTCCCGAAATTAAATAAGGTACTTTGGAGTAATGTAGCTTCCTATTAGTGGAAACAAATTTCCATAGGTTAAGAGGTATTTGAGTTAATCCATTAGAAAGAAATACAAATCTAGCAAGGGACAATCATTATTCAGTATCTGGGCACGACTCTGCTTACCCCAGGTGCAGTAGGGTCATTTTGCCAAGCTTATATAAAAATCGTCACAAACTTTCTATCAGTAAGATGATTCATAATCAAAACTATAACTTGGTATGCATACATATCACATAATGTAAATAGGGCCTACGATGGAGCCTTTAGTTTACTGGCAGAGAATATGGACTAAGAGGTTCACGATTTCATTCCCAGATAACGAAACATTATTTCTAAGACGATTAGCCCGGAGTTTTATTCTTCAGGGGAATCGATGCACTGTGTTGTGTCAAATAGAGTATAAATAAATAAAAGAAAATAACCCGCTCAGTAGTAGAGGAGGCCCATGCTCAGCAGTGGGCAATATATAATACAGGGCTGATTGCAATGCATTGCAAATAAAAGAAAGTAAATAAAACTATATTCAAAGCAAGGAACAAAAACATCCAGGAAAGAGCATGGTAGGCTTTGATTAATTATATACCTAGATAGACACTGAACGTTTCAAACGCTTCGAAAAAAATAGAGGCGAACCGTTCCCCACTAAATAAGTTCGAGTGAATTAATTTTTGTTGTTTTTTATGGGTATATTTTTCTTCCTGTTTTAATAGAAACCATGTAATAACTGGTATCATTATGCGCGTACACAAGAATACGCAGAATGATGCTGCGATAGCGTATGGCACGGCTGTCACGCATACTAGCTTAAGAAAAGTTGGCCTGTTTGTTTTAGTGTCATTGCAGCGCGTCACTCTATCTAGGTATATAATTAATCAAAGATGGTAGGTATTGTAATTTCTACCTAACCGTCTATTTCAATAAGTCCTAACCGCTACCTTCGCGGATCGATTGACAACGAAAATGGACCAATTAGAATAAAGTGTATTTGACATGTTTTGTGGCTTATTTTGACTGGTTAATTTAGTATCGATCCGAAGATAGCAATTGGGATCGTTTAGGATAAAAAATGCAATAACTAAGTAGCTTACCACATTTATTTGTACAATTTGTAAAACAACGCAAATGACTTTAACCAAATTAATCGTTAACCAGTAAATAGCTAACAAAAACCATTGGAAAGTGGTAAATGTCAAAATGTGCCAATCGTGGCATATCACTGCGACGCGGCGCAATAATTATGAAATTGTTACGTCGTTTGTCTGTTGATTTTACGTAATTTTCCGCGAACATCGACGGAAAATGTAGTGACATGTATCAGGTGGCTTAGAAGATACTTGTTATGAAAGAAAATCAATGAAAGTGGTAGAGACGCACAAAAACAAAACAAACACACACGTACATCACGCCTATATCCCTGGCATTGGCAGAGGTAATATAATTTAGGCTTATTCGAAAATATAGTTAGGACCATTGCATGCGCTTTCTTGACTGCCCTTTATATTTGCATACGGCAATTATAGACAATGCTGTAACTAATTCTACGGATTTCCGTGTACTTATCTCTTACCGCCGTTTTTAATAAACGATCCCAATCGCTTTATTCAATCCATCACGAAAATAGATCAATCAGAACAAAGTTTTTATTTCCATGTTTATAAATGACAAATTTTGATTGGTCTATATTCGGGATAGGATCGAAGATTAAAATGGAATCGTTTATTAAAAATGGCCATAAATTTCTAGAATCTAGATTATTCAACATGTTATTCAATATATTTCTAGATTTTCATAATTACTATCGAAACACATTTTTCGTTGAGAAAATAATAATACTTCCGACATAACACTTTTACGTATATAATTTATTGATGTTATTTATCAAATGTCTGTCCCCGGTTGTATATGTAATATAAAATATACTTTTGGCATGTTCCCAATATTTATGTAACAAAAAATATATTTTATAAATATTTATTATGTTAGATCTATCTCCGATCTCAAATGCATGTCTGTCGCTTTGTTTATTTTTGCCCCCGGCAACAGTGTGTACTGCACTGTTGTGACTTGTATTTCGATTAAAAGTCTTTAGAACAACTGGGTATTATGAGACTAAAGGCCTAATGATTTGTTATATTTACGCGAATGTTAGACTAAGGGCCTGTTTCATAACTTCTGTGTAAATGATACGCATACGACCAAATACAAAAGTCACACTCTAATCTTTGCTCCCAAATATATGTTAATAAAATGACTATTATCTACACTCATTGTATCAGGATGACAAGCAGAGTTCCATAGCATACAGCACTATGTAGTAAAAAAGTTAGGTTGATTTTACTATCAGTAAAATTTAAAGCCAAAAGATGCGTTTATATTTAACACGGCCTTTCATACATCAGTATTTCCTTGACATTTCTATTGCTTAATCTGGAAGGGAAATACACGCCTATAAAATCAGAAAAGCAATTACGCCATAAACCAACCCGGACTTGAACCTACAAACTGGGAGGCTCGGTAAAAACACCAATAAAACATACGGCCATCCGCCACGCGAGATGGGCCTACTGACATTGAATGCGTTTTTTGCAGAATTATCTATACCTACATAGGTCATGCTGGTCACTTCAAGATGAGGTTGGCGGGCTTTTGCTACAAAATTTGACTACCTTCCGTTACTAATCGCTCACTTTACCTTATCGCTATCTTACTTTTCGAATCGACCCCGAGAATAAACCAATCAAAATACATCATTTGTAAGGTTGTCAAAAAACTATGTCCTTATTGGTCCATTTTCGCGATCGATCGGAAAAAGAGATTGAGATCGTTTATCAAAAGCGGCGTATGGCTGTGAAAACATGAAACCTAAATACCTGTGAAGTCTGCCTGCACTAGGCCAGCGTGGTGAACTAAAGCTACACATTACCAGTGGAGACCCGTGCCCAGCAGTGGGCAATATAATATATTATATTATAATACAGTGCTGGCATTAATTGTCAGTCTAAGCCATTGATGTAAAATGTTTTTTTTACATCAATGGTCTAAGCACATAAGAATTGTTCTATACTGCATAAGAAAAGACGAAAAATACTCTTGAATGTGTTAAATAAGTATTTATAATAGATTGCCTCGGTAACATAGTTGTATTACAGTACGACAGCAGTGATAAGGACTCGGGTTCGATTCCCGGGTCGGGCAGTGATATTGTGTCTTTCTACTCAGTATCAGCCCGGAGTCTGGAAATGTGCTCGGTAAATGAAAATAGACCCGCACCCTATAACATGAGACCTAAAATAGCAAATTTGGGTGTGATACATCTCTGTCTACCCCTGAAAAGGGAAAAAAGTGTGATGTTATGTATGTATGTAATATAGCAATAATAATAATTGTCTGTTTCGCGTGCGTATATAATTTAACCGCACAATATATTGAATTACTTTACATTGTGCCCAAAGACTTTTAATTTCTCTCGAATATTTTCGGAGAGATTCGTTTTGTTAAGGATTGGTGTCATTTTAAAATGTGCTTAAAACCGTATTACAATATGCTTAATCTCATGAATAGTTATTGACCTTTAAAAACTACGGCTAACACAACTACTTATTTTGTGTCATTAAAAAAAGGATTATTATAAAAAGAAATATACTCTGTCAAAAGCAAATAAAAAAAAGAATACATTTTTTCGTACAATATACGGGGACGTATACAAACAATTTTAAGTTAGATACAAAAATACAAGGGTTCAGGCAAAGGACATCCCATGATGCTGCTACAAGTTACAACACAGGTGATGCTATGCATAGAAAAAAATCTCTACTTTAAACCTTTATGCAAATAATCCCAGCTTTAAAGTCAACAGGACGTCCATAGTTGGTTATAAACTTGATATTAATAACTTTGTATCGGCATACAATATTCATTAAGACTCGTATCGTGTCGCGTGTCCGCTTGTTTCCTTCCCATATAAATAAAACGCAATCCCGCGTGCATTCCCCGCACAAGAAAACTGTAGAGTCGATTATTACCTGTAGTATGAAAAGGTGCCCGTCGGAAGAGGCTGCTAATAGGGGCTATCGATAGGTCGCGGGCGGTCGGCAGGGGGCTGTCCACCATTACTTTATCTTAGTTTTATCTTTTAGTACATTGTTGTGACACCTGTGATAGACGGCAGCTTGGTAGGTAGGCCTCACGATGACGTTGAAGGGTCCGTCTGAGTAACACCGCAAGGTCAATTTCTGCTGACAAATAAAAAAAAATAAACAAATAGCAGTGTAGATGCACTGTTGTGTTCCTTTTGAAGGGCTTTCTAACCAGCTTAATTACTGGGCAGTATGAGACAACATCTTATCTCAGAGTGATGGGCGTTCTGGATGGTGGTCCTACTGTTTAGAGGCGGTTGTCTGAAAAGCCATGCGGCGTATTGTATTAAAAAAAATGTCCGTATACTTGTTTGAACCTGGGGACTTCTTATCGGAACATTTCGTGTAAAGTACCATTTTACATAAGTTTTCTTTGCATTCGGATTTAAATCTTACTATTATAAATGCGAAAATGTGAACCTGTTTAAATATTTGTTAGAAAAAAACGCAAAATCCTCCGCTAGAATTCGGATTTGACACACAAACGGGCTCCTGGACTTACATCATAGTATGCATATTTTAACCCGGAGAAGTACACAATGAGACCTATTACAAAATGGTCTTCCACACAATATCGTAACACCTATTCCAAGGACGAAGGTCGCACAAAAAGCATAATTATATAAAAAAGAAAGTGAAGTAAGGAAGTCTCCACACGTTTGTCGCGGGTCGTCGGCCGCAGTTGCGTAACTTGGACGCGTCGATGCCTTCGATTTATACCTTCCTTTTATATATGTATGACAATCTACCAGTTTTATATCATTATAGACTGGTTGTATTTTGTGTTCTATTTAAATGAAGCAGGTTAGAAAGAGATTTGAAGCGTTGAATTGGTAGTTTTTTTTATTGCTTTGAATAACGAGGCGAGCATGCCGTTCACCTGATGATAAGCGATACGATCACCCATAATCAGTAGCAACACCATTCAGCACCTTGAGTTACAAAGTACTGTGTGGCATTCCACTGCGCTCGTCATACTGAGACATAAGATGTTCAGTCTCATTATGTCCAATACTTACACTGGCTACAATGTTCTTCAAACCGAAACACAGGAATGCATGCACATTCCTGCTTGGCTATAAGTTAGTATTAGGGTTTTTAACATACTAATAAATGATGCAAATGAGCCTGATGATATATGCAGTGCTTTCAGTAATTCTACCTATATAATAATACTGTATTGTGTACAACTATAAAGTATTAAAAAAAAAAGTATTTTGTCAGATTGAATGACGTGCCAGTGTGATCAGTAGTTTCAAGTAAAATATTTGACAGTATTAAATAGCTAATGTAGATACTACACAACTATCCAAATTTAATCTTCGATCGAGAATATAACAATTGAAATGCAATATGTTAGCATGTCAAAAAAAACTTTATTCTGATTGGTCCATTTCCGGATCGATCTAAAAAAGATATTTAGATTTGAAATTGCTACAATAAGAATTTCGTCATTATCGATATTTTTCATGAGAAAATAAGTAAGTTTAGAACTTTAATTTTTACAACACTAAAAGTTGTCGCTGAGGATAGGTAGATGCCTCGTATAAGTATTATGTATTTGTTTGTCTTTAGTGTCAACTAGTTAACTAATTGCTGTGTAGTATTTAACTCTAATAATTCTTTTGTGTTGATAATCTTGTGATAAGGCTACTTTTAGCCGACGAGACTTATAAGCTATTCTTTTTAGATGTTAGAAACTTTTTTGGTTTTAAATTATTATTTGTGTACATTCTACTGTTTGTTTCCTGTACTACAATAAAATATTTAGATTTATTGAAATCGACGGTTATTTTTTTTAAACACGTCTTCCATTTTTAAACATGGCGGCCCTCAAGACTAGCCATTGTAATTCCGTACGATAAAGAAATTTCTTTTTCAAACGCATTGTGATAATTGTCACGTGTTTCAACATTCTAGCTTGTTGGTGAATTGATATGAATTATTCATTGAATTGATTGAATTAGTCATCTCGTTTGATTGAAGAAACTTGTGTAATTATTTTATTATGAATTTTGTGGAGTTGTGTTGGTTTGTTAATGTTAAAAGTTGTTAATTATAAGCATAGAAATTAATAGCTAGCATTCCTCATAGAAGTTAACAGAACAACATGGATTGTAGTCTACATTATAGGCAAAAAAGAAACAATAATAATTTAATATACTTGACCCTTACAAAATATGTTAAAAACGATCATATATCATTTTATTAAATTTGTTTACCCAAAAAGAAACGAATTATAATTACTCGTCATTACGAAATTTGACATAAATTTTGACCTCAATTTACTTCTGCCTAGCTTATTTTCAAGTGACCCTATTACAAAATAATTCCAATCTGCACAATTATTAGTTACAAAATGAGAAACAATATAAATTCGATCAGCGAGCCGCGCTCAGAAACGTTGACCTACAACACAAAGTACCGTAACAGACGCGAAACTAGTCAGTGAACGCTGATTCACTCGACTGGGACGTTAATAATATCCCCGTATTATAAATGTCCAGGGCACGGGACTTCTACGACTTTTTATTGCAATTGCATGAGAAAAGCATGCCGCTCGATGGTAAGCGATACGACCGCCCATAAACAGTACTAACACCATACAGAACTTCGAATTACAAAGTACTGCGTGGCACTCCCCTGCGCTCGTCACCCTGAGGCATAAGGTGTTGAGTCTCATAGGGCGGTATTAATACAACAATCTCACGCTTGAGTAAAATCTCAAGTAGGCATTTCATGTATTGAACTATTTAATAAACCAAGCTTAAGCTGTCATTTAAGAGCTTGTTCTGAGCTGAGTAAACGATGTTACACAAACAAAACTTAGCTGTCAAAATCCGTGACTTATTGTAACTTAAGATGTCATTTGAGCTGATGTTTATGTGGGTTTATTAAAGCGACTATCTTAAGGTGGTGACCTTAATTTGACAGTGTCTCAGCTGATATCGCACTTAAGAGCCAAATTGAGGTGTATCTATTTATACGGTACATGATGCCCAGTAAACGCTGGCTATCCTGGGTCCTGCCGTAGCGTGAAGAAGCAGCTGGTCAGGCCGGCATGATTGTGTCGAATTGCACGGGATAATCGTCCAATGCCATTCGATTCTCTATTTGGACTGCTCCGTGCTTACCATCAGGTGCGGTGCAGTCACTATGCCGAGCTTTTGTAAAATGTCCTGCAAACCGGAACACATCAGTATATACATACTGCTTGGCGGTAGAAATAGCATTTCAGTACTAGGTACTACTATTTCTATTCATTTCTAGGTACTGGGTAGGCTCAGACGGCCGTTCGCATAAGAGAGACCTACCACAGTATATTTCCTAATCACTACGTACCTTTCTTCCTCATGTGAAATAAATTGATATTTAAGTGACAGAACATCGATTATAATATTATTAAGATCCAATATTAATTAAGTTTAATATAAAAATCCGCTTTTATCTAATAAATATGCAGAATGATTATATAATTTTAAGCAACCATAAATCAAGAGATATGATAAATGTTAAAAATGTATATCTGATATATGATTACTTACAAGTTTATTAATTCAAATTCAATCATACATATACTAGCATGTTTTTGAGTGAATAAAATAGAAATGAAAAAGACAAATTGGAAAAGGATAGCAGTGACAATAATATTATAATGATAATGAAATAGCAAATGAGCCATTAGATCAAATAATTAGAGCATTTGACCTTTAAGGCCGCAATTTTAAGGTCCTTAAATCTTGGAAATATCGCAAAGGAAATCTTCCGTCACATGTTGATATCCCACATGTTTTTCACCATAATTTATCGAAACACAACTGGGGTAATGCCAAAAACAATCATGCTGTGATAGGGTACACCCATCGCCACGGTCCGCTGGTCCCTGTGGAATCCGGTCGCCGCGCGCGCAGCTCGGAGAAAACATCACCTTTCTCTGCCACTCCCGCCGCTACAATGGTTAAGGTCAGACATTCGGGTCGTTGTTTAGGACAATTGTAATCTACACTGCTGATAAAATTAAATTGAATAATTTATTCGAACCCACAAAATGTTATACATTATTTAGATTAAGTCATTATTAACTATACCACCAGTTCGAAAAGCAGTTCTCACCAGAGAAGAACGGCCAAGAAACTCTAGTGTTGCTCTTTTCAAAATCAGTTTAAGGTGTAAAATACAATGCCTGATACAGGAAAAAAATACAATTAAGTATTTGATTATTTAGTTTAGAGCAGTTCAATTATATGTATACTTCAAAATAGGTACCTAATACATTTTTTAAATCCCATACGAGTTCACAACCCTCTCAAAAACCATGTAATAATTTGATCTGAAATTCTTCAAGATTCATGAATGATGATCTCTTGAACTTAAAAGTGGACGATAGCCTAGTTGGGAATGGAATGGTCTGCCGAGACAATGTCCGCAGGTTCAAAACCCAAGGCAGACACGTCTGACTTTTCGAAGTTACGTGTGTATTGTTTATCAATTATCATTCGCTTTAGCCGTGAAGGAAAAACATCGTGAGGAAATCTACATACTTGAGAATTCTCTATAAGAATTTCGAGGGTGTGTGAAGTCTGCCAACCCGCACTAGGCCAGCGTGATGAACTAAGGCCTAACCCCTCTCAGTAGTAGAGAAGACCCGTGCTCAGAAGTGGGCAGTATATAATACAGGGCGGAGTTTTGCGCAGGTGGAAACTCAACTAGTAGTATGAGATATATTTATTTATTATTCCGTAAAACAAACTATTATACAATTAGTATTTAATCAAATACTTGTTAATCAAATGAATATGTAATCCACAACGTTATACTCAAATTAGTCCGAAAAATGTTATACTATTACACAAGTTATAGGTGAACAAAGAAATGATACAATTTATCACTTACTTTGGACATGTACTTAATTTACACGAAGTTCTTTGAAATTGCTTCAACGCGCCAACAAATAATTAACGAAGATTTACGACTGTCCAAACGTCAGTAAACTGCAGGCTAACGGCCGGAACCGATAGTTTAATTCCCCAGATGGGGTATCGGCCGATAGCCGTGTCGAATTTCACTGGAATGAAGCGATGAACCTTGCTGGTACGTGGAAGAATTGAGTTGATTGCCGAAATATTCTTAAGAGATTTTAAATTGATATGTGCGGTTTATAACTTGAATTTATAAGATCAATATAATAAGAATGAATAGCTGTTTTGCAGTCATACGTGTTAAATAGTTTATCTATACATATAATAAAGCAGGAGAACCGATTTGGCTGTACATTTAAAGAAATGTGATAAAAAAGAAAGAGGGTGACTAAAGAAGAGTTGTGGAACGCAAATCAGCGATATTTGTTATTCTTTCTGTCTGTTTTTCTGTTTGTTTGTTACTGCACATCTCCAAAATTACTGAACGGATTTCGATAAAATTTGTCACACGGGTTGATCATGTCCTGAATTAACACATAGACTACTTTTTATCCCGGGAAAATATAAAGCGGGACTTTTATCCCGCAAACGCTTTTTCACGCGGGCGGAGCCGCGGGTAAAAGCTAGTTATAATATAAATTAAAATAACCACTTTACCCCAAAATTTTAAGTTTATCGTGTATTTTTACTGGTGGTAGGGTCTCTCATATGTAAGAGTCCGTCTGGGTGGGTACCACCGCAATGTTTATTTCTACCGCCAAGCAGCAGTGTGCATGCACTGTTGTGTTTCGGTTTGAAGGACATTGTAGCCAGTGGAACTACTGGACATAATGAGACTTAACATCTTATATCTCAGGATGACGAGCGCAGTGGAATGCCACACAGTAGTTTGTAAGTCAAGGTGCTGGATGGTGTTTCTACTGTTTATGGGTGGTCGTATCACTTACCATCAGGCGAACGGCATGCTCGTCTCGTCTCGTCATTCAAAACAATAAAAAAATATCTACGAATTACCTTTACATGACTATTTAAATTTCGCCTGTAAAGCCTAGTTCGGGCACTAGTGTTTTCGTCGAGTAACACTGAATTTTTTGAAGAGACGTTTAGTTACTAAATTACTTTGACTAAATACTAGCGTAGACTGAACTAAGCTTAAGAGATATTAGGTACCATGGGCTTACACTTGCTTGTAAAAGCTATAGAACCTTACATTCAATATAATTCCGTTTGATGCAGTGCAATAAACTCAATATCGGAGCGGGTAATATGGACGGATCACGCAATTACTTTCACAAGCATTCTGCGGACTGACCGGTGGGGAATAACTGCTCAACATCACGCCTACTCCCTTTTAGGGTAGATAGAGATGTATCAAGTCAACAGCTATGTTAGGCGATGTGATATGGCGTGCCTTTTGTCTTTTACTGGGGTCAATTCCAAGTTGATTGTGAGCAGAAAAATATTACTTTAGTCAACCTGGGGGTCGACCCCAAGACATCAGTATTCAGTACCGTATGCCAAGTTTGCTCGGAGGCGGTATCTTTAGCAAAAATTCTCGACTTATCACCTTACACAGAATTCAAACCCACATCAAATCATACTAAACCTCATTTTTATTACAACTTAACTAGTAAATTAGAAACACTGTTCCCAATAGCAAACAGAGTGATAAACTAACAACGAATACATAAATATCATTAGTAGCGCTTTGCTATAGTTAATTGCTTAGAAATGTATTTATTTGGTACCCACGCAAATATAAAATTTTACACTGAGATACATAAGCGGCTGTACTTACCACAATACAAGTAAATGTTGTCTGCCAGATAAAGTATAAGACAATTAGGGCCGATGTCACCACTTGCTGATAAAATATGATATTCGTCACATAAACGTATAACCGAACAAATGCTCCCAAATAAATGGAAAAAAAATTAGTACTAGGTATCTACATTAGCTCAATACGATAACTGTCATAAAACCTGTTAAACTGGTCCTTAATGCATCTCTCTTTTGTTTATCATTTACTAGACTTCTGCTCGCGGCTCTGCCCGCGTGAATGAGTTTATATTTAGTAGCCTATGTTACTCGCTGATAATGTAGCTTTATACTGGTCAAAGAATTTTTCAAATCTGTCCAGTAGTTTCGGAGCCTATTCAATGCAAACAAACAAACAATCAAATCTTTCCTCTTTATAGTATTAGTATAGATAATATAGATTGAGGAGCTTTACTTTTGTATTTGGTCGCCTTACATAAAGTCAACGTTCAGCGTGTATTGAGATTTGAGACATTGCGAAACCTTAGGACTACCTTAGACTTAACCTTAGACTATTCACAAATCGTGGTTGCGATTATAGCGCTCACGTTTGAACTCGGCAGCAACATGTAGACAATGTAAATAGAACTACTCATTTTCATACAAATTATATTAAAGTAGATGTAAGTAAGAGGCGTTTTATCCGTAGTCAGGTAAAGTTAAAAGCCGAGCGAGGTAAGGTTAGGCCTCGCTGTGAATTCCCTTGAAATTCCCTAATGTAATAACTAAGAAGACTCTTAACTTTACTTGACCACGGATGATACAATGCCCCCTATGTTGCTCGTATTGAGTATTGACTAAGGTTTCCAATCCCGCAATACCGAGATCCCGGTATTCCGAGATCCCGCGTCATTTTCCAGTCCCGCGTGTTGCGGGATTATCGGCGCGGGATTTGCGGGACTGGTTTGGCAATATTGGAAACGACAAAATGGACATGTTATGTTTTCTTCGCAAGCATTTTCATCTGAATGCTGACCCTAGTAATCAAAGACTTAATTAGTTTTGTAAAAATTCAGTTGAAAATGGTATTTGTTTTTATTGCTTGTCACTTGCTTTTTTTTCTGTATTCGACGTCTATATTTTTTTTTATACCGGCACAGCCATGTCGGTTAATACTATCGACCGACATGGCTAATGCGGGTTGCAGTCCGAAAACTAAGCTAATTTAGTTTTGCTTAGCTCGTATAACTGATTTTAAAAAATGCATACTACCGCACACTGCTGCTTGACGGCAGGTATCAACCATGGTACCTCAAAGAGACTGACATGCTAAAGACTTATCCAGTAGGGCAATAATTACATAATTTAATTATAAATACGACATTACACATTTCGAAATAAGTTTTCCGTTATTCCTACTCTAGTTACAAGTTATACGAAACTCATTGCCAAACGTCCATATAATTTTCGAAACGTGTGTAATAACGAATTTTAATGTATTAATTGGTTGGTAGCGTGCGTACTTATTGGTTAAATGTAGCAACTGGCAAGCGTGTTGCAATTGGGAAAATATTTCATTCGGTCACTGAACAAATTGTGCTAACGGCCAAGTATGTACAGAGTTTAACGCCCTTAAAGATTGCCAGAGTTTTTTTCTATTTTATTATTGACTATCTTTAGCTCGCGACTACGCCCGCGTGAAAGGGGTTTTCCGGGATAAAAGTCCCGCTTTTTATTTTCCCGGGATAAAAAATAGCCTATGTGTTAATCCAGGACATGATCTACCTGTGTGCCAAATTTCATCGCCTACCCCTATGGGACAGCCCATAGGGGTAGGCAGAGATTATGGATTGCGCCTTTGCTCGATTCTGGCACACTACTTTCGCTTCCGCTACTTTCATCAATCTTTTCATGCACTCCCGCTGGTTCAGGGTACTTTTGACCTGGCCTTTACTTGCCTTTAAAGAATGTCAGATATCTGACTTTCCAAGGTTCGGTGCGGTCGACCCCTGCCGGCCCTTCCATCCACACTCGCCTTATTAATTAAAATTAGTACTATTTACACATATATATATATATATATATATATATATATATATATGTAAATAGTACTAATTTTATTACCATTTTAACTTGGGAGCATACTTTAGAATGAGAGTGCATACCCGCATTAGGCCAGCGTGATGGCCCAACCCTCAGCAGAGGAGGCCCGTGCTCAGCGGTGGCCAGTATAGTATAATACAAGGCTGGTATTATCTATTTATTACAAGTTTTGGCCCCCGGCTCCGCCCGCGTAATGAGTTTTCCCGGAATAAAAGTCCCGCTGTATATTTTTCCGGGATAAAAAGTAGCCTATAATCCAGGACATAATCTACCCGTGTGCCAAATTTCATCGAAACCCGTTCAGTAGTTTTTGCGTGAAAGAGTAACAAACATCCATACATCCATACTTACAAACTTTCGCGTTTATAATATTAGTAGGATCATTATACATTAAAGTGTGACTTTTGTATTTGGTCGGTTTATAAATTTATGCGACGAGTAGCACTTAGTCACAAGTTGTGAAACGGACCCTAGATCTCATAAATACGAACCACAATTGCGTACTGGTGATTGACGTCATAAAACTAAACATAAATCTACCCAGATATTATCTTTATTAAATACATCTTTATGAAAAGGACTTAATAGCGTGATAAACATGTATAATTAATTTAGACAAGAGAAAGTGCTCGCCATGGCGAGTGCAATTACCACTTTCTATGTCGTATAAATGGATCATGGTGAGGGATGGCCGTAACTTGCTTTCGAGTTAGAGTGGACATATCAATTTTCCATACATGCTGCCCTCTTATTCTCTATGACACACGTTATTTCCACCTTTCGTAACAAGCGTGTAATGTAACTCATCGCGTTTATCACTATGGAAGTTGACCATGGATTAAATTGGCATACAGAATACCATTTAACGCTAATTACACGAAGTTGTCGTAGCGCGGCCGCGTTACTAGTTAACACTGTCATAGAGAATAAGGGGGCTGGTCTCCTAACAAATATAGTATTAAAATAATAATAACCTACAAGACAAAATTCACACCCTTGACCATTTGCTAAATGTTTATATAGAACAGATTGCAAAAAGACATAAAAAATAGTAAAAATAATAGCAGCTCTGTATTATATTCCGTTCCACTGCTGAGCACGGGCCTCCTCTACTACTGAGAGGGTTTCGGCCTTAGTCCACCACGCTGGCCTAGTGCTGGTTGGCAGACTTCACATACCTTCGAAATTCTTATAGAGAGCTTCTCAGGTATGCAAGTTTCCTCACGATTTCTTCAGCGTTAAAGCAATCGATAATTCACAAATAATAAAAGAAAAGAAAAGAAAAAGTGAGGTGCGTGCTTCTGGGGTTTGAAACTGCGGACCTTCGTCTCGGCAGTCAGTTCAACTCCCGACTAGGCTATAGCTGCTTCAACAAACATAACAAGGAAACTAGTGTGATCTTTTGTTCACTCTTTATTTTAATAACTTGGTGTTCGTCGCAACACCGCCTGCGTTAAAGACTTTTCCGGAAAAAAAGTAGACAAATCATGAATCCAGGATTTGACACACCATTGGACTTTGTCCTGTTTTGGTAACATTTGTGTGCAATAATGAACACTCACCATTTTCCATCTAAATAGCTGAGCTAAGTTTACTAAAAACGGCGATAGCCTATTTGGGAGTGGAACGGACTGCCGAACCGAATGTCCGCAGGTTCAAAACCCAAGGACACCTCTGACTTTTCAAGCAGCAATAAACAAGCATTACTTTTGCATTTTAACCCAACATAACTATATTTTGTAAGACAGTTACATGAATTTGTTTAATTTTCCAAAGACCTTGTTAGTTCAATAACTATGATTAATGATATCATAATGGCGTCCAAAATTGCGTCAATTTTAAAGGTCTTGCGCACCAAACCATGTCTGATAATATAATCAAGTGGTATAACATATTGCTATGTATATACGAATACAAAAGTGTTATGAAAGTGGTCTTTATAAATCTTTCAAGTAATATTTCAACGTCCAAAGTGTCGCTGGATGTCCACTTGCAAGGTGGACAGACGACTTGATAAAGGTCGCAGGATCACGCTGGATGGTTTGGGACGCTTTTGACAGGTCCATCCGGAAATCTTTAGGGGAGGTGCTGCACTGCTGAACCTACGTTCAGCAGTGCAGCAGTGGAACTTATATGCTGGTGTTGAAAAGAAGTATTTATTCTAACACAATATGCCTGGGAGTATATTCCCAGTGAAGTTTGAATACGTGCAGGCGACCGGTCGCAAACTCTTGAGTCTCTTCTATGTAATTTTCCGCAGTAAACTTAATTAGGGCACATCATTAAGGAAGACAATCTAGATCAAAACAATTGAAATTATTTTGATAAATTGTGTTCTGCTTTATGCATTTAAAAAAGTAAAGATAAAAATAAGTATATCAGATCTTTTTTGCAACATGTTTGGAAAAGGTTTTTGCCCACATTGTGATAGAATGTTCACCCGACCCAGTTAGCAGTTCCGGCCCGCGTGCTAATGAAAACAATGGATAGATTGGTGTATTACACCGCTAAAATCCCCTAATCGCTGATGTCTCAATCATCTTCCAACGACTGCCCTGAGCCGAGGCTCGTACCCCACTTAGGGGGTGCCCTCAGCGAGGTCGTTTAAATGTAAAGGGTTGGAGCGCCTAAAGCGTTCGCCCGAAAGTCCGGTGTGGTCAGAAAAGTCGACTCGCGTCAGGCTACTGACCGTAATGTCCATAACAAAAAAAAAATGGTAAGTGAAAAATAAATTCAAGCACGAAAACGTGACTACTAAATTTAATGACTGCAGTGCATTCCGAATTATCGAAAACAAGAGACGTTGCGTCCCTCGGCGCTAGAATTATACCTGTCCCTGCATTGTAAGTTTATTTACTGAAGAATATCCTTTTCAACCAACATCCTTTAGTTGAAAGACTCAAGACGGGCTGTACTTATCAACATGACCTTTTGAATTAATAATAATTATTATATTCAATTTAATGTATCTTGACTTATGATAAGTGCAACTAAGTTCGCCTACGTGTAGAATAAAGTATTTTATTTTTATTTATTGTTATTTAACATGGCCTATTTTTGTGCCGTCTCATATGCTTGGTAAAATATATACTACCTCATAAAATTAAGGGAAATAAAAGTTGAGATCGGGCATAAAGAATAAAAAACTAATTATATTTGTAAGCGACTGTACATTTGTTAGAAGCGCAGCGCGGCGCCGAATCCACATTGTTCGGTTTATTGTGAAATTTGTTGCGCAAATCTATTGTTACGAACAACTAAACAGTCGAATTAGTATCGGAAACATCTTCAATTTGGCCAGCTTTCGTACGGCCTTGCGAAGTACCTTCATACCTGTTATTTGTAACTAGTTTTTTCACGCCGTTCCGACCGGATGAAAACGCTTTTTGTATATAAAATGTTGGCTAACTTACCCTCTACAAACTTGTATGTCATTTAAAGTCCTATCAAAATCGATTCAGCCATTTTAAAGGGTTTCGCACGAACGAAAATAATGCTATACAGTATAACATACAAAAACCATATTATTTATCTTAAGTATGTTTTTATTTCGAAATCGAAGACAATAGAGTAGTTTCCTATATTTGATTTTGTATATTATTTCAGATGTAACAGAAAATAATACGATAAAGAAATTCTTCTGTAAAATCAGCATCAAATCGATTGAAAAATAAAGCAGTTATGGTTTTTTTAAATATTGTTGTGAGCAAAAGCGGGGGCGTGGCGGGGATATCGCGCTATCTCTATCGCACGCACGCAGCGTTATGGCCGGCGGCGCTTGTTGACGTCACAGTCTGATATTATTATTTGACAGCTACCCCTTCCATCAAATTTCAAAGCTTTATTAACTTACTTACTATTGCCCAGATTTTTATAATTCTTTTTCCATTATATTTTGGATAGCATACATTTTTACATAATTTTATTTTAAGAAAAGCAATCAACTACCCAATTCTGATTATTTATTTGTATAGTATAGTCCGTCTGGAAATCCTCAAGGGAGGTCTATGTTCAGCAGTGAACATCATGTGGTTCATGATTATGATGATGATAGTATAGAAGCTATTTTAAAAAAAATTGTGACTGGGTTTTTCCATCTTAAAAAAAATATTCAGTCGCAGCTCGGAGTCAGGAAGTTGGCGGTGTGATACCCCTGTGCCTCGGAAATCACGTAAAGCCGTTGGTCCTGCGCCCGATCTCTCTCCGGTCATGTCGGATTGCCGTCTCACCGGACTATGAGAGTGAAGGAATAGCGAGTGCACCTGTGTATTGCGCACACACTTGTGCACTATAATATCTCCTGCGCACCTGGCTGATCTCCTTTGAGATTGGCTGCCGTGGCCGAAATCGGCTAGGAAGGGATTGATTGATTAAAAGCTATCTTTGCTGATTTCCTGTGTTCCGTTTATCAAATAACATGTTAACATCCGATTTCATAAGTAAACCCGTCAGTATAAAATAGTGATAGTAAGGTTGCGCGTCCACACGTAATACTTACGAAATTTCCGCTCTGATATATAATAAACTAGTTCTAGTGGGAAAATAGCTATGTTTGATATATTTTAAGCAGCAGGGGAGTAAGAATTGACAATTAAATCCTTAACACGGACGTCACGGACGTAAAGCTGTCGTAACCTGTGTCCATACTTCCCATAATTTAAAATAAAACAAGTAGTGTTATTGTAAATATATATTATCCGAGGTATTGCGGTCGGTGCGATAAGTAAGGAGTATCGTTAAACAGTGAAACAGTGGCGTACAAATACAAGAAAAAGATTAAACAAGAACATACGAACTAAACAAAAAAAAAAAGTAACAAACTACCTTAAACTATATAAATATACAAAACTATTTACATATATACAAAATATTGGCAAGTGCAGTGCGTCCAGTGTGTGTGCGGCTTTAGCTTAATTACAACTAAGTGCTGCACGGTGTTATCACCCTATTGAGTCCCCTGGTAATTTCCCATAATTATATCTTGTGTTAAGCGCCCTCTACTGGTACTCTAAAATATTAATTTGCAAGATCTATAACTGACAATGGTTGCCAAATGTACTACGTGCGGCAAGTATGTATCGACAGCAGATGTCGCTACTTGCTTTACGTGCAAGCAAGTGAATCATCGCGGCTGTGTCAATATACCACGCGGTGCTCCCATTGGAAATTCCTGGAAGTGCCCTGGCTGTAAGGCCTCCCCCCCTTGCAAAAGTAAAGACAGTACACCTATGCAGGCTGCACAAGGGCAACTGCAGGATTATCCGGTTGAAAATATATCGGACTCAGAGCTCTTAAAAGAAATACGAAATTTCCGTGCTGAGATGCGCGAGACCCGGGAGGAATTTCGTGCAGCCCGAACCGAAATGCAAGAGCTGCGTGAGAAATTTAGTGCTTGTGAGGAACGATTGACACGGCTTGAAGACAGGATCACAGTACTGGAGAAGCAAGTCGGCGATCAGAGAGCGGGCGATGAGGGAGGTGACGTCATTCATGCACTGGAGGCCACGGTTTTGCAATTGCAATTGGATCTGAATAACCGGGATCAGGACTTGTTGCGCAACGACGTGGAGATATCAGGCATCCCTGAGGACGGAGGTGAAAACACGACGCACTTGGTGCTAGCTGTGGCCAACAAGCTTGGTATCACCATCGACGAGCGGGAGTTAGTGAGCTGTGTACGCGTTGGAGTAACGCGCGCCAGTGCAGTCTCGAGTGAGGATACGCATGCGGTGCGACCGCGCCCCATAGTGGTTCGCTTGGCGCGCCGAGCTTCGCGGGACTCGTTGTTGCGCGCGGCGCGCGTGCGGCGTCGTCTCAGCACCGAGGGGCTAGGACTTCGGACTGACCCCAAGCCGTTCTACTTGAACGAGCGCCTCACACGCACCAACCGCGCTATTTTTTATCGCGCTCGTAAGGCACAACAGGAGTGTGGCTGGCGCTTTGTATGGACTCGCGACGGTCAGGTACTTGCGCGCAAGGACCAGGACGCTCCTGTTCATAGGATACGCGTCGAGGCCGATCTAGCTCGGGTTTTTGGATGCACTCACGTTGGTCAGAAAGACAAACCCTAGATTTCTGATCCACGAGTTATTTTTATTTTTATTATATTGTGATTTATTGTTAGGTATAGTCAAATTGCTTTTCGTACTCCGAGTGCATTGTTCCGAACTGTATAATAATATATCAAACATAATATTCTCATGTATGTATATTATAGTAATTAATATATGTACGATTTATTTATATTGTAGTGTCCAAAATATTCTTTTATACTATGTTACTGTAATATTTTCAATGTATATATATGAGTATCTATATGCATATTTTTATTATTATTTGCCATTAATTATAATTTATATACATTCAATATCAAAAAGAAATTTATAATTGGATTATTGAATGTGGGTTCCTTGGGCACACGTCATGAGGAATTTATAGCTGCTATGGCTACACACGATGTCGATATAATGGCCATTAACGAGACGTGGCTTCGCGAGGGGGAAGAGGGTCGAGCGCCCGATGTTCCCGGCTACCGCTTGCGTCACGTACCGCGGCCGGCTAGCGTGCGCGCGCGCGGCGGTGGGGTCGGCTTCTACATCCGACGCGGCATCACGGCGCGCGTGCTGCCCCACCCGCCTGCCACACAGGTCGAACAAATGTGGTTGCGCTTGACAATCGGCGGCAAAAGCCTGGTCATTGGCACAGCCTATAAGCCACCGTGGTTAGACATCGACATCTTTATAGACGCTCTTTCAGCGACTATGGACGCGATTAGTTGGTGCCACAACATTGTTTTATTAGGGGACTTCAATGTTAACTTACTTAGACAACAGGACTCGGGAACAGCGAAGCTACATAACTTTTTTGAATGCTATAGGCTGAGCCAATGCGTTGTTCAACCGACACATTACACTTCGCATAGTGAAACCCTTATTGATCTTGTATGCACTGACATAGTAGGATCAACAACAGATGTTCATTACATTCATGATTTAAGTAGCCATGCTTTCATCACGTGTCTATTAAATCTACGTAAAGAAAAACCCAAACCCAAAATGATTAAATATAGGGATATAAAGAATATCGACACAAATAATTTTGAGAAGGATTTAGAAGGTATTGACTGGCATCACGTTATGCTATGTAAAAATATAGATGAAAAGGTGCGACTGTTAAACGCTGCAATTCTAAACACTTTAAACAAGCATGCTCCACTCAAAAAACAAACCTTGAAGTACAGGTCCTATCCTTGGGTTACCTATAATATAAGGGAGTTGATGAAGCGTAGGGATGAGGCATTCACGCGGGCTAAACACAGTGGTCAGGAAGGACACAGAGCGTTTTATAAAGATCTAAAACGAGTGGTTGATGACGCTTTGGTCAGAGAAAAAAGCGCCTATTTCGACCACTATGTAAACAAAAATTTTACAAACTCTCGGATTCTTTGGCGACATATAAAACAAAATGTGCGCATTAAAGAAAAGTCCGAGCTGCCCATACATATTTTTAACGACCCTGATGCAATAAACAATCACTTTCTTTCTGTTCCAGGCGGGGTTCAAACTTCTATAAGTCAACTGACATATTTTGAGTTTCACTCATATACTGACTCTGTGTTCTCTCTTCAGCCGGTAGGTGAGATGGATGTGCTTAAGGCAATAAAGTCACTCTCGTCTAACGCCGTTGGGGTGGACGGCATATCCCTGGATATGGTGAAGCTAACTCTGCATAGAACATTATCAGTAATAACGTCTGTTGTTAACCACTCAATTGAAGCAGATACTTATCCACAATTATGGCAATCGGCTATTGTAAGACCCATCCCTAAAACATCTTCAGCAACAAATTTACACGAATTGCGTCCCATTAGTATTTTGCCTTGCATTTCGAAGGTCCTAGAAAAAATTGTCGCCCACCAACTGCGTAAATATTTACAGGACAACGAAATATTACCAAGGCTGCAATCGGGATTCAGAAAAGGGCATAGCACAACGACTGCACTTGCACACGTAGTTGATGACATATTGACAAACATCAATGACGGGAAGGGAACCTTGTTAGCCCTTTTAGACTTTTCTAGGGCTTTCGATTGCATAAATATTCCCTTGCTGTTGTCTAAACTTCAATTCTATGGGTTCGATATTTCTGCTATTAGATGGTTTGACAGCTATTTTAAGTATCGGAAGCAACATGTGGAACTTTTGGACGAATACGGCGAGGAATCAAGCTCGCAGCCAAAAAAAGTATCTCGGGGCGTCCCGCAAGGGTCTATTCTTGGGCCCTTGCTATTTGTGATATACAGTGCGGATGTTACATTACATATCCAAAAATGTAAATTTCATATATACGCGGACGACATACAAATATATACAGAATGCCACCCAAATGATATGCTAACCGCAGTAGGTAATATAAATAGTGACTTAAATAGGATAGCTAATTGGGCGGAAGCTAATTCATTAATGTTAAATGGCAAGAAATCTAAGTACATGATACTTGGTACAAAAAAGTTAGTCACTAAAATTAACGGTCAAGGAGTGCACTTGAACATAAAGGGTATTCCGCTGGAGAGGGTTCATGAGGCTAGAAATTTAGGTTTAATTATGGATGAGGAACTTCGTTTTGATTCTCACATTATAAGTGTCGCGAGTAATTGCTTTTACAGGCTAAAAGTGTTGTATCAAATTAGAGAATCATTAAGCATTCAGATGCGTATAAAACTAACTGAATCACTCGTCCTCTCCAAATTTAATTACATGGATATAGTATATGCTCCTCGGCTATTGCATCGCACACAAAAACTCATCCAGCGAGTTCAAAACGCATGCGCCCGATTTTGTTTTAAAATACCGCCGCGCACACACGTAACTCCTTACTTAAATAACGCTAACATTATTAAAATGAAGTTCCGTCAAGATCTCCATATGGCCTGCTTAATGTTCAATCTAGTCAAATATCATACTCCTCCGTATCTCGCCGACAAGCTGTGCTGGCAACAAGACGTGCGCACCGAGCATCGCACGCGTGCATCCAGCTGGGCGCTGGTTGTGCCGCGTGCCCGCTGCGTCGCATTCCGGGGCAGCTTCAAGTTCGCAGCATCCCGGTGTTGGAACGTTTTGCTGCCGCCTCTGCGTAGTCTGCAAACAATTACACTTTTTAAATCCAAATATAAAAACAATTTACTCACGCTGCAAAAAAATACTTAATAGAAGAAAAAAAAAAAAAAAAAAAAAAAACTTACCTCATTGTCTGCAGACTTATGACATAGCGGCGCGTTGCGTTGTTGCTGGAATGCGGCGCAGTGAATTATGCTCACCAATACTTTCCTTTCCCTTTTCTTTTTCACTTCATAATATTATGGACACTTTTGGCGATCTTTATGCGTTTAGTATTGTTTGCATATAGCATTATTGTACATTATTAGATTAGTCGGATATTAACTGTAATAACATCAATATCATCATTTATTTAATATAAATTTATTATTATTATTTTTTTTAAACAACACGTCCGTGCGCTCTCATCGTCTCACGGGTCTATGGAAGATCAGTGCGTCGCGGCTAGCACGCGGCTCCTCGCTGAATAGATCCATTTGCACACAAACAACGACATTCGGAACAATGCACTCAACTCAACGTTGCTACTGTTTTTTCATTTTATTTCTGTATTATTGTTATTATATTTTTTTTTTCTCGTTTTTGTTACTGTGTTATGTTCCCTTTGTTTTTTTTTTGTTAATACTTATTGTACCTAACTTTATTTGTGAATTGTGTGCAATAAATGATTTTTATTATTATTATTATTATTAACACTAAGTAGATATTTGAGTTCAGTTTACTTGAAAAACTACATAAGAATAGAGACGGGGAGAGAGAAAGAAAAAGGAACTAATGATAGAGACAAGGGTATTAAACATAAATCCTTCCTTTTAATCCATGTTTAATAGGGTGGGTCACTTTAGTATGGAGAAAAAAAAAGTTATTTTATTGACTTGTAATAGCAATAAAGAAAGAAAGAAAAGAAAGAAATACGTTTATTGCGATAACTCACACTAAACAAAACTTATACCTAAATAAAAATTATATCTAAAATTGAAATTTAAAATTGAGACAAGTAATATTAATAATAAAAATAACAACAATAGGACAATCATAGCCTAACACGAATAACAGGCAAAACGTGTCTTGTGGTTATATGACCTATTTTAGAAACAATTATAATAATCGGATACTATTTTCTGCCTCCGGATATAACTTGAAATTTTGAAATATTTTAAAAAATCTTGTTACTGATAACTATTTTAACTGCTTAGTATTTTAACTAAAGATGGATTTAATTAATAAAAAAGATAAGTAACTATACTGTATTTTAATTAATTTTATAGTTATACAGGCATAAGTGAATAGGTTTTCCTTATGGAGTTACTCTATTCTACCCAAAAATCCTTTTCACTATCAAAAGTTTGGCATAAGGTTACGAGACTCGATTAAGCTTTGATGAACCCCTAACATCCTAATTTCATAGTTTACAAAACCGTGGTTTTGTAAACTATTAATGTGATATGGCTCGCGTAAGTTTTAATAATATTATCCTAATTTCGTGCAGAAAGTTCCTAAAGCTTTCTTAAAAGTTTCCACTGACCTCCCAAAAACAAAAAAACGCAACAAATCATCTTTTTTGTCACCTCCTCAAACAATGAGAGATTACAGCTCTTCGGTCGAGATTTGCTTTGGGAGAGGTGGTTCTGTAACATGATACTGCCAGTTTATAAGATCGCAATAAACTCTTGCATCCATGGTTTACTTCTGGAACCTGAAACAGCCTAATTTTTTAAGATTTTTCAACAGTTTCACTCAAAATACGACGCAAAACCAACTCTTTTATATATTTTTCAGAGTCTGAAATCCCAGTGCAACCAGTAGATTTTCAGGAGAGGTGAAATAACTGTTGCGTTGTATTACCGATATTTGAGCACTTGTAAGAAAAATTATTAAGTAAAATTTGGCTGGAAACGAGTATAGAAGGGTTTAGAAGACCTAAACTTTTTTTAGTTATGTTAGGGTAAGATTTTAAAATATTTTAGAATTTGAGGTGATAAGTTTTAAGTATTTGCTGCAGTATAACATGTGAAATCATTGCTATTGATGTCTTCTTTCATTATGCTATCTATTTTTAGGATGACAATAATGGTAACTTCTTGAAAATTTGGTTCCTTTGTCCTATTTTTGGCTTATTTCATTTCAATTTTCGTCCACTCTTAGCACTTCAATACATTTAACATCTTCGTGTAAGTCAGAGGCATAATATAATCTTTCAAGTCACTTGTATTACCAAATACAGTAAATTTAAAAGCTTTTCGAATACAATTAAAAAAATGAAAGTAACACAACTTTGTTCCAGCTAAATGCAACGCAACTAAACGACTAAAAGATCACTTTGCGATTAATGAAATATTTACATCTAACAAGGGTATTTTTAATGTTTTCGGTACCATTGTAATATTAGACCTCATTTTAATATAAATATAAACAGTTTTTAAAGCATAAATGGTGCATATTTATTATTACGATTACTTTGATAAATTAATAAATTTAATGAAAATTTCAAAATTCAAACCTGATCCGGAGGCAGATATACTATACCAATTACAAAAATATTTTACACACGCCATACCAGCCCCAGGTGACACCATATTATTGCTATTAGAATAGATAATTACAAAAAAAAGTTTTTTGACCCACCCTAATGTTTAAGGACCTGTTTCAAAATGTTCATGTAAATGTTGTCAATTAAGGTAAAGAGTGTAACAGATGGTGTTCTTGCTACTAACAAGCATTATTTCATAAATTTTTATCCGTGGTGCTTTACAAGTGGCTTGTCTAGTTGTAAACGTCTCTAAACTTAAGGTTAAAATACCTCCTTAGTTCATTATATTTTGTCGCCCGCTTTGCTATGGAGGGAAGTGGACAATTAATATTTGCAACTCCTCCCTATCTTTCTATTTGATTAATTTCGTTGCGGGTTTAAGACAGATTAGTGTTCCCTGAGACTCGCCGAGCTTCACCGCTCGGTGTTATAAAATGCGTGCCACTGCTGATCCTGGCTGACAGGAGTTGCAGTGGCGGGTGTGAGGGCGGGATAGTGTCTACTAACAAGGAAGTATACAATACTGCCTTTCTTCTTCGGGTCGTCATCGCTTAGGTAGCTAGTGAAAGGCTGGTAGGTTAGCTAGGCTAGGACCTTTTTATCCTCGCCGGCGAGGACCGTGGCGTTTCCTTTCCTCGTAATGTAAAGATATTTCTTTCCTTTCTTTTATATCAGCTCCACTTCTCCTTACCTAGCCCTATTCCCGTCCCCAATGTCCGTGTCCTCTGTACCTATCAGCCCGTGCTGGTTGTCAATTATTTAATGTAGGTACTTTAAATTATTTAATAGGTATACCGGTATATTCTTTCATCGTTCGCTAAGGTGTTCGAATTACTTGTTTATAATCATCTCTACAACCACGTTTCGTCTCATATCTCCAACAGCCAGCATGGGTTCGTGAATCGCAGGTCTACAATTAGTAATCTGTTAATTTATAAAAACTACTTGTGTTCTGCTTTTGCTAACCGTCAACAGGTGGATGCTATATATACTGATTTCCATAAGGCTTTTGATAAGGTTAACCACCTACTCCTTTGTAATAAGCTTAATGCCCTTGGCATCTGCGGGGATTTATTACGTTGGATAAGTTCATATCTCTCACTCAGGAGTCAGTTGGTAGCAGTTAGGGGCTTTCTATCATCTGAAATAGTTGTTCCATCTGGAGTTCCTCAAGGATCTCATTTGGGCCCACTATTTTTTGTCATTTTTATTAACGATTTAATCGATAAACTAACTTGCCCCTGTTTGCTTTATGCTGATGATGTAAAAATATACTCAATAGTTGATTCTGATGTCGATGCTTTGCGTTTGCAAAATGACTTGAACACAGTATACGATTGGTGTGTTGCAAACAAGATGTCGCTTAACGTAAACAAATGCTTTTCCATATCTTTCACAAAAAAACATAACAAGTCTTCGTTTCCATATAAAATTGGAGGTCACGTTTTGGCTCGTAAAGGCAGCGTCAGAGATCTTGGAATAATTTTTGACGAGGAGCTAACGTTCCGTGACCACTACAACTACATTGTGAATAAAGGATATAAACTACTTGGATTTGTCGTCCGTACCAGTAAACCATTTAAAAAGCCTAGCAGCATGCTCTTGCTCTACTACAGCCTTGTAAGATCTGTGCTAGAATATGGATCAGTTGTGTGGTCTCCATATTACTCGGTACACGTTGAACGCCTTGAGGGCATTCAAAATAGGTGCCTAAAAATATTGAGCTATCGATGTGGTATTGGGCGTAGCCTTACATCCTACAATGAAAGATTGGCGAGATTTAATGTACAAAGACTGGATTGCAGACGTAAGGTTTTTGACATAGTTTATCTCCACAAAATTATCCATTCCCGCATAGATTCACCCGACTTACTCTCTTTGATTAATTTTAATATAAGATTTAGAATACGTCACCCTAACATCTTCTCGCTTGATGTGTATAGGAATAATACCTCCTTCTACAATCCTATTGTTAGAATGTGTCGCTCATATAACGAATTGGCAAGCTTGTCTGGTTCTCTCGATATTATGGACGGCAGATTCCCACGTTTTTTTTCGGATATTAGGAAAATATGTTATAAGTCTGTATAATTTTGTTTTTCGTAGTCGTCTTTACATTTGTGAGTTTTTGATATATGTATGTCTTATTTAAAGTTTCGGATCCAATGTAATATAATTTTTGTAACTTTCAATATGTATTTTAAATGGTGGATACACACAAGCAAATTTGTCTGAATTGGATCAGGACACATGCTGTGGAGTATAGTCTAGTTTAGTAATTTCATTAATTGTACTTTATTGTTTTTTGGCTGTATTCTGTTTTGTGTCTTTACTAGTAAATAAATAAATAAATAAATATTATTCATCATATTATTTATAGATCTAAACCGTTAGTTAATGATAGATAATCGACATCCGTTAGAAACGGTAGGTAACCTGCACGTAATCGAATTTAATCTCTCGCGGTGGAGCGTGACGTACTCACGACCTTCAGGAAGAGGTGGATCTTGATACTTAGGCTGTAGGAATTAGAAAAGGCGGCAAACTGGCCGGCATAATTATTAGCGATGGTTTTTTTTTTCTTTTTATTGCATTGAATGACGAGACGACCATGCCGTTCACCTGATGGTAAGCGATACGACCACCCATAAACAGTAGCAACGCCATCCAGCATCTTGACTTACAAAGTACTGAGTGGCATTCCAGTGCGCTCGTCATCCTGAGACATAAGATGTTAAGTCTCATTATGTCCAGTAGTTATACTGGCTACAATGTCCTTCAAACCGAAACACAACAGTGCATGCACACTGTTGCTTGGCGGTATAAATAGACATTGCGGTAGTACCCACACAGACGGCCTTTTACATAATGAGAGACCTACCACCGGATGACCATATCACGTCTGTCATGTATCTGGACATCTCTCCGCTTACCATCAGATGCAGTGGGGTTACCGTATAAAACAATGAAACATGTTACCACCGTTATATTTCGATGGTTCTGTTCCAATAAGTTTTTTATCCGATTACGGCAAAGCCAGGAAGGGTAATGATTTTAACACCCTATGTATGTTAGTATGTATGTATCCATTTTATGTTCCTCTCTAGCGGCGCGGCGCTCTTATTGAACCGATTTTGACAAACGAGGTATCTATCGATTCGTATTTATTGTGCGATGGTTATAGGCGGTATATATTGTTTATTTTTATTTATATTAATACTAGTATTGCTCGCGGCTCCGCCCATGTGTAAAAGTTTTTCCAGGATAAATATTTTTCCGGGATAAAATGTACTCAGGAGTAATGTAGCTTCCTATTAGTGAAAGAATTTTCAAAATCGGTCCAGTAGTTCCTGAGATTAGCGCGTTCACACAAACAAACAAACAAATTCTTCAGCTTTATAATATTAGTATGGATAGATTTCAAGCTATAATTTCAATCAGGATTATATTCTTGCTTGATCTCTTAAACTCGTGTGCGGAATTCGCATCTACATAATATACCAATCGCTATATTTCTACATCCAAGCAATAAACAAAAAAATACTTAGCAGTTAATCTCATTATGGTTTTATATAACAAAATTAATTCGAAAGTAGACACTAGCAATCATTAGTTTCTATCTAGAAAATAAATCTGGGCTTAATGAGCAATTCAAAAGAAAAATACATATAAAAACAACTTTTTCTCCTTAAATAGTCTTGTTTATTTAATTTTATAATCACATACTTACTTATAATATTCAATAAATTTTATATCTAATAGGCCTATAACATCGTTCACCTAGATTTTATGCTAAACAACCTTTTCTAGCCTAATATGTGTTTTTTTTTTATTTATGGCGAAATACCGACACAGAACGACGCAGGTCTGATAGTAGGTACCATGAATAAAATAATAATAAATACACACGTGTCAAAACACCGTTAATCCTTTGTTGATCTTAAAAATTGAGAAGGCACTTTTGGTCAGGTCGGATATGATAGTTGCTGATGCGCTCACCAAAGCAACGTCACTTGCAAAACTGGCGTACTGCTCGTCGAAGATGGCGTTATGTTTAAAGGTGATATCAGACGGGTCACTCGAATGAATGTTCACTCGAGTAAATGCTTCATTTTTCTTTCATTCCATGTTCACACGGCTTAGCTGGAATGACTTAGAAAAGAACATTCACCTCCTCTACAGGACTCAAGACAAAATGGCCGAATGCGAGTGAACATTCACTCTGTGTTCAGATTGTTTCTTATTTCGTTCATTCGGAGTGGGAGTGATAGATGTGAATGAAAATATCCAACATCGTTGGATCGGTTCATTAATGATTTCATTCGGCACTATTGTTTCATTTTGTATTCAAACGTTTCATTTTGAGTGAAAGGTGCCGAATGAAAGACGAAAATGAACCAAAAATGACCCGTCTGATATCACCTTAAGGGAGGAAGGAACTAAGGACTGCCTCGGTGGCGTAGTTGTATTGCGTACGCGTTACGAGTACGATTTGCGCTCCGAGGTCCTGGGTTCGAATCCTGGGTCGGGCCAAAAACATTGTGACTGGGTTTTTCCATCTTAAAAATTACTCAGTCGCAGCTCGGAGTCAGGAAGTTGGCGGTGTGATACCCCCGTGCCTCGGAAAGCACGTAAAGCCGTTGGTCCTGCGCCTGATCTCTCTCCGGTCATGTCGGATTGCCGTCTCACCGGACTATGAGAGTGAAGGAATAGTGAGTGCACTTATGTATTGCGCACACGCTTGTGCACTATAATATCTCCTGCGCACCTGGCTGATCTCCGTTGAGATTGGCCGCCGTGGCCGAAATCGGCTAGGAAGGGATTATTATAAGGGAGGAAGTTAAAAGGAGATTAAACAATAAGTACTGAGTTCAGGAATAAATAAAAAAAATCTCATCTGGATTAAATGCTCATCTTTCCATAAATTTGCCTAAACGTTTACTTTACCCATATTACACACGGAGAGAGATTCACTATTTGCCACCATTATTTTTCTAATCAGAGGTGTCAGACGTAAGGCATGGATAAAATCTCTACGAAGCGAAAATTCTCTAGTAGCGTCTGGCTTACCCTGTAAAGAAAATGAGGGAATTATTTTTTGTCACCATCATGAACCCCAGGATACTGACAGACCTCCCACATAGATTTCCACAGTGACCTGTTAGAAGCGACCTCCAGTGCCTTATGTATCTCATGTTTATTAGAATTGATTGGCTTGCCCCCTATTACAAGACGGAACAAACATTGGAAAAAGATGAAAAATTATACCCTGGTTGCACCTCTGCCTACCTTTTCAGGGATAAAGGCATGTGTATAAATACAAACCCTGATGCTTCCTTCGCAAACACCTTAGAGCATTTAAAGTCATGAAATTCTTCCAGCGCACTCCGTTACGCATATAATAAGTGCAAATTAACTACGAGGAAGTGGCGAGCTCCGGCCAATGGCATCGTAATCATTAATTGCCTCAATTCGAATGGAGGGATGGGACACTAAAATATCGATATGTTCACTAAAATACCGTATTTGTTTTATAGAGTTTTAAATAGATATTTTATTGCTACTGAATGACTAGATGAGCTTGTCGTTCGCCTGATGGTAAGCGATACGACCCATAAACAGTAGCAACGCCATACAGAACTTTTAATTATAAAGTACTGCGTGGCTCTCCACTACGCTCGTCACCCTAAGATATAAAGTGTTAAGTCTCATAATGCCAAGTAATTACGCTGGCTAAAATGTCCTTCAAAGAAGAACACAATAGTGCATACATACAATGTTTGCCTCTTGTTCTTAAATATCAAGACTCCAATATAAATTCGAAAGTATAAATGAAGTTTAGTTATGTATTGTATAATATTTCCTTATCTCTGGACGAGATAATTGTCAAGCAAAGCGCGAAAATTTACTTTTTCATATTTAAACAATCCAATATTTCAACTTGTATAGTATTGTTATCGAAGCGTCGATATTTTATAAGTTTCTGAGCACCTATGTTTTCGGCATCATTGGGTTCATTGGTAGAAATGCTTTAAGCATTAGATCCGTCTCTATGAACATACTATTTATTATACATAAAAAATAAGGAATGTTATAAATAAACTGCCTCGGTGGCGTAGTTGTATTACGGTACGACTGCAATGCTGGGGTTCGATCCTCAGGTCGGGAAAAGTGATGTTGGATTTGTCTTTTCAGTATCAGCCCGAAGTCTGGAAATTGTGCCCGATATCAATATACCTATTTTTTACACAAATATAATTTAGTATTTGCTTGTGGTATGCATCATCATTTTGAAAATAAGTTTATTTAACAGAAAAAAACAACTATTTTCAGTCGCAAAATAAAATCTGACATAAAAACAAATCGATTCGCAAAAAACCGTATATCGATAACTGTTGTTATGACGCCACTAGTGCAATGTATGCGCGGGTATCGAACCGGCTAGGGCAAGGTAACGGGACCTCTATGTAGCTATAAGCTTTACTTATGAATAGTGAGCGTTAGAAGCACAATAAGTTCGTAAAATTGTATTTATTGTTGGATGTGAATGGTGAAAATAATTTACATACATTTAAAGTTAATAGGCTTTATGAAAGTAAGTAGTAACATACAACAGTTAAGGCGTCGTCGTGCAGACGCAGCCAGTGTCAACTACTTGCTGAGAAACACTACCCTATCAAACTTGTTTCTAAAGCTGCTGAAATAAGAATAGAGAGATTTTTACCAAAAACAGAGTAATTTTGATATTTAAACGATGAGTTACGTAGTTGTCATTAGTAACTAATTTGAATTTCTCGACGATATTAAAGAGGTTTTACATTAGATTTCTTTTAGGTTTCTAATTTGCTACCAAACGTCTTACCATAAACGTAATCGCCATCCATAAAATTAATTAAAATTATTAAAACTTCCACCACTATCATATTCCAAATTAAACTTTTCTGAATCGTATTAAATACATATTTAAACAAATGTGCAACTTGTTTAACTTATTTGCCAGATGTGTAGAAAAACATATTATGCAATTAAACGGAAGCTTTTACCTGATGTCACAGTTATAAAAGCTTTACGATGTAAGCTTTTACAACGATTAAGTAATACTGGATAATTTGATTACAGGGTAATTTTTATCCTGGCAAATGATTACACTGGATCTCATAGTTAGGGCAGTGTATATAGCATCACCTTTTTCCGAATTCAAAGGTAGGCAGAGGCGTATCATACTCACATTTTGCCAAATATCTCCCATGTAATGCTATTGTCATTTGCGAGGCACAATTCCAGACTCCGGGCTGATACTGAGCAGGATTATCCAAAATTACTTTACGCTACCTAGGGATCGAACCTGAGACAGCACAGCTGTCGTACACTTCTTACTAACAAACATTAATTTAAGACAGTCTTACCAATAGCCAGTCTTTAAGGAAGAATGTGACAAAACATTGATGTGTTATATACTAATTAATAATTTTGTTAAGCACGTATTTTTTTCGTGACCATGAGCTCGTAGGTAAGTATTTTTAATTAGAACGACTAGTAAAGCAACGCGCGGACACTGTCAACTTGTTTCCGAAAAACACTTCTTCTTCTTCTTCAGCCCTTAGTAGTCCACTGCTGAACATAGGCCTCCCCCAAAGATTTCCAGACCAACCTGTCAGAAGCGGCCTGCATCCAGCGGGTACCTGCGACCTTCACAAGGTCGAAAAACACTACACTCTATAAATTAACAGTTGCGTCTGCAATACCAGTAACTTCTATAGTGTTTCTCCGCAATAATACAACGTCTGCGCTGCACCTGTCACCAAGGAAGTTGACTCATACAAACACGCCCTTCATTACATAACGTACATTGAAAAGCACGTCTTGTTAATGAAAGCGTTTCACACGTCGGTTGTCGCTAAATATTCATTATACACCATACATACATACATACATACATACAAGACATGGTTTCGAAGTGAAACTGGGAGAAAATGACAAGCTTCGGACGCTGTGACGCATGACAATTGTATGGTATTAGCATTGGCTCCCTTTTACCCGATTATAGTGAAAATTACCTAGGTAGGGGAACAATTGCATGGTGTATTCACCTGCCAGTAAAATATACTCACGTTTTATAATATAACTCATTTTTAGCATCTACTAATTCTACTTATATGTAACAACTGTGACTGTTTTCTTTTAAATCTCACTCCAGTATGAGGTCGACGTAAAACCTTTTCACACTTGCTGCAGAATTATTTGACGTTTTTACAACCTATAGTTTACCACCTCTGCAAGATATATTCCCTAACAATCGTCCTAAAAAAAGTCGTATAAAGTAATGCCTAGCCTGGGTATCGAACCTAGGAGATTCCACTTCACTAAAGAGAATAACGTAAGACACTGAACGCTACTAAATTATAATTATTTACAGGAAGTATGATCGAAAATCAGAAATTATGCATCTTGATAAGACATTTCATCAAATCCTCCTCACAGCTCAAGTGTACCGAATCAAGCGGAAGTCAAGCAATTACTGAACAATCTGCGCACATCGCGTTCCAAATTTGAATTGTTCTTTTTGTTTTAATTGGTAGACGCGGCGAATACCGTTAGGAGACTTGCGTACGCGCAGCTAAATTTAGATACTTTAACCAAATACGGGTTAATAATCTCGTATTTTGTGCCTTTTTATTATGACACAAACTTTTTTGTCACTTCATAAAAGAGGCTGTATTAGACTAAGGTTTCCAACCGTCCTGTTTTCCCAGAACATACCTTGGTTAATAAGCAAGGTCCTGGGTTTTTAAAGTACCCTGATAAGGTCATGTATTTTAAAGTTTCCTTCCATTCAACCTGTTCTCTCTAAATATTTCTAAGCTATTACTGCGTTCCGTTTTTAAACGGAATTATCCTGGATTCACGAACCTATTACCTAGTTTTTGAAATTTGTAGTTTGAAACCCTATATTAAATTATATAATGTGTATATTTATTCTCTATTTTAACGAATTAAGACAATAATTATGCTTTTATATCTGGAAACGATGACTGTTTGCTTTGTCATCGTATTTTATTTGATTTTTGTTTTGTCATCCGGTACAATCACTTTGGCATGCCTTTCGACAAAAGCCTTGCATGTTTTACTTCGTTTGATTCTTAACTTGTACATCTGACCCGCATACAAATTACGTATAGTCAGCCACATAAGTAGGTGAACGAATTCAAAACTTCAAATCGCCTTTAAACGTTAAACTGTGTTGAAACATTTTTATTTCTTGGTGTGAATTAAAGTAAATGTCTTAATTTTTATGTTTGTGAAGAAAGAAACACACTTTGGTAATAAAATAAAAGTGTATAGGCGATTTAAAGTTTTGAATTTGTTCACCTACTTATGTGGCTGACTGTACATACCACATACCAGCGACAGTTTTTAGACCATTGATCATATTTGACTTGCATTTTATGCTCGGTGAAACATATTTGGCGTTACAACACACACACACACACTCACGCCTATTATCCCCGAAGGGGTAGGCAAAGGCGCAACTAGTGCACCTACTTTTCGCCGTGCGTATTCCGTCCCATGATGTGATAGGGGGCGAGCCTATCGCCATATCGGGCACAAATTCCAGACTCCGGGCTGATACTGAGTAGAAAAACCCAATATCACTTTGCCCGACCCGGGAATCAAACCCGAAACCTCAGCACTGCAGTCGTCTCTTTAAACAACTACGTTACCGAGGCAGTTTGCATTTAATCTATACTAATATTATAAAGCTGAAGAGTTTGTTTGTTTGTTTGTTTGTTTGTTTGTTTGAACGCGCTAATCTCAGGAACTAAAGGACCGATTTTGAAAATTCTTTCACTAATAGGAAGCTACATTACTCCTGAGTGCTATAGGCTACTTTTTATCCCGGAAAATCTTTTCCACGCGGGCGAAGCCACGCGCAATGCTAGTACAACTATAAAAATCGTACTGGCTGCTTTCAAGATAACAAAAATATTACATTCTAATTATTATAGTACGGAGTCGATATAGCCCAGTATGCACTGTCCTATCTTACGTACCTACATAAATCTAGGTGCACAGTCAAGTATGTAATAATGAAATAGGAAGACGTTCCAACACGAGATAAGTAAGATGTGGCTTTGTATAGGGAAATTGTCATCAATTATGTAAATTATCTCCTAGTTAACTGACTGTCGATAACTATGATTATGAGATTTTTGTGATCAATGTATTCTAAAAGTGTCCACAGACGATCGGATTCGGTACGGCCGTACCATTTTTTTAACCATTTTTTTATACGGTATGGTCTTCACGCCACACGAGCGTACCATACCACGCATTGTCCAGTTTTTTTTGTGCTAGCAGCTAGGGATGGTGTGTATTTACGCAACCAGGTATTTACTTGCAAGTACGCCGACCAGGTGCTGACCCGAAATACTTGCAAGACTTGAAAGTACTTTACTTAGCTACTCTCTCGCGACACGATGGAGTCACGTGACCTCGCCTCGACCCGCCGCGCGCGTCAGCGCTCAGGCGTCGTCGTCCGAAAATTTACTAATGGTTCTTATTTCAACAAACCCAGTGAACAATTTCCTATGCAAGTATTGAAGTGTTAAAAGTATTTTATTTGTTAACGCGGATGTGCTCCTTATTCGTACCGCAACATGGGTCAATATCCTATGAAGTAAGAAAATACTTGAAAGTATTTCGATTTTCGACTATCCAAGTGCTATAAGTACTTTGTTTATAAACGCAATTGTACTCTTTATGTATACTGAAACACGGATCAATTTCCTCTACAGAAAGAAAATACTTAGTATTTATAGAATCAAAGTATTAGAAGTTTTTATTTGTGAGCGCGATTGTGATCCTTATTTTTATTCCGGAAAAATATATAGCGGGAAAAACTTTACCACGCGGTAAATATAAAAAGTAGCCTATAGCGCACAGGAGTAATGTAGCTTCCTACTAGTGAAATAATTTCCTAAATCGGTTCATTAGTTCCTGAGATTAGCGCGTTCATAAATGCGCCCGTGGTACTTGATCTTTATTTTGTTGCGGAGTTAATTTATAACTATGATATCTCCTAACATATTCATTGAAATCAAATGACGTTCAGGGCAATTTCGTTCAAAATAAAATACTTGTGATGAATAACGTATTTAATTGGATAAGGATCAATGTCATGTTCATAAAAATACCTTCGCAAATAATGCATTATTTAAGAACAATCTTGATTACCACAAAAAAGGTTATACTGAGTCAAACTTAAAAGATAGACATATGCTGTCGCGGACTTTTTTTAGAACTTTTAAAGGGAAATAATTCCTTCATACATAATTTTTACGTACGATCGTATTCAGAACGGCCGTCCCACGAAAACGGTACGCCACCGTACCATATCCGATCGTGTGGCGCACGGTATGCTGTACATTATTATTATTATTGACGGTATGGTTGGTTCGATCGCTTGCACATCGGATTTGGTATGCTCCGTACCAAATCTGGTCGTCTGGCCGACCCATCGTACCGTTCGGTGGTTCAGTCGCTATTCAACCTTCGCAAACGTAGCACCTTATCTGTCGTCGTAATAGGTTCCGAGCGCGATATTGTTACGGAAAAATACAGTATAATAGAGTAGTTAGAATTGTATACAGATTTGACCTGCTTATGGAATTCATCCCTCAGCCTATATTGCAATAAAGACGCACGAAATCAAGCGATGCAAATTCTTTTAGATAAATGGAAAGAACATTATCAACTTGCTACGGTGAACGACCTTAGGAAGAAAATGTACTTTTTAGACTTGCGATAAGTCCTAAGATATTAATTAAAATTATATGGTATAAAAGGCAGTTATAATGTGCATGAAATGCTTTAGATAGCTAACGTATTTAATCGGATATGGATTAATACTGTATCCGTCTAAATAGCTTTCTATATATTATGTGATATTTTTATTTTTTTTATCATTAAAATCAGTATAGTAAGCTATATTTAAGACCCCCCGAGCAAATGGCCCTAATTCCATACATTTCAACGCACGATTTACGGGCGGTAATATGCAAAGATTTACGAATAATTTATGTAACAAATAAATTTTAGATTAGCCAGCGCCCAGCGATCCTATAAGTGACGATAGTATTAGATTTAATTGTTCTAAATTTCTAATTTTAACTAGCGGCCCTGACAGATGTTGTCCTGCCCTAAAAAGGAAATAAAATCCCAGAACCCGAGTACAGCGCCACCTACCGGATCTAATTGTTAATCAACCATTTTTTTTTTAGTAATGTTACCATCGTATAAATATTGACAAATATTAACATTCATATGTATACGATACTAACATCACTCAATTGTGTTGCCTTCCCGGAACCTCTCTATTAACACAAACTTTATGGTATGGTATTAAAGTTCAAATTGACTTTCAAGTATTATTACGAATCGATTGTATGGGAGTATAGAAAAGTGTTGTATTTAGACTTTTTCAGGCAATCTTTAAATTTTTCTCTCCATAAGAACCATCCTCGTACTGCAAGGAATATTCTAAAAAAACATTTAGCGAAATTGGTTCAGCTGCTCTCAAGATTTGCGCTTAGCAACACATTCAGCGATTCATTTTTATATTATAGATAAACAAATGCCGAGTTGTGTCATAAAATTTTACATTCCATAAATTTTACTGCACGCCGCTATTGACAATGATGTACAGCAATTAGTAGTAGTTATGAATTATAAAAAATTTTTACTACCAAAATAAGTAACACATTGTAGAAATATGAGATAATTTTTTTTTCTGTATGTATTATAAATTTCGAATAGATAGCTTCCAATACGGTTAGCGCGCCATTTTGCTGACATATATGCCATCGCGAACTTTTTTGTAGACCTATAAAAGATGAACAATTCTACCATACATTATTTTATTATATCTCAAAGGAATAGGCAGCGTTAGCAATGAAAACTCCCAGTCGACTAGATTTTTTCCGACGTCTTCGACAATAATCGTCATATTTCAATAAATTTACATGAAACAATTATAAATTACAGTGTAAACTCTGTATAACGACAGCGGAGGGGCGTTAAATGGAGATAAAAAAATATTATTTTACTATTATGAATCTCCTATAAAATATACAAACAGCAAGCATTAATATTAAACCAAATAACGCTTACTGCGTATAGTTGTCTGAGAAACTAATAATATGATAACGTATTGATTATAATCCATCACTACCTAACAACAGTCTGCCCGTGTAAGGTAATTTCAAAATAAAACAAAAGAACGAATTGCTTTGAATTTTCGGCGCGTGCGATAACAATAGTAGAGTCAATTACGAGCTAGGTAATAAAGTAACAAAATAATAAACAAAAGAAAGTGCACGCCGCAGTTTTACAAAGGACATGTCCAAAAACGGGCCTGAAATTTTAAACAAGACAATTTATATATATTTGGATACAGCTCCTGAAAACTAACCTTTTGCAATAAATCGTTTAATTTTAAAGACCTCCGATTTTGAGATTTATGTAATTTTGTTTGGCTTGAAAACTACACTTAATATGAACGTTTTTAAAAAAGTTGGTTATGAATGGAGGGGTCTAAAAATATTTTTTTAATGGATCTAAGTTCCATATTATGCCCTTTTACTATCCCTAAAGTTTGAGCCTTGTTAGATTTTGAGGCCCAGCGCTTATACAAAAAGCGGACATCTCCTTTGCCAACTTAGTAATTACTGTTTATCACATATTTCTCGGAAACGGCTAGTCTGATTTGAATGAAATTTTGCATTTGGATAGTATGAGCTCTAAAAATTAAATTGTTGTATTCAGTTTTTTTTATCCACTCCAAGCTTGTGGGGTTCGAAGGGGGGAGATACTAAACCGTTGAACCGATTGTAATGAAATTTGGTATGGGAATATCTCAAACCTTAAACACAAACATAGTATATTATTTATTTTATTAACCCATAATTAAGGAGGTAAAAGGGGGAGAAATTAAGCCGTTGAACCGATTGTAATTATATTTGCTACGGGAATATCTTAAGCTCTATATATTGAAAAATAAATATGGATTGTTAATTCTTTTCTTTTACTCCTGAGTAAAGGGGATAAAAGAGAAGAGAAACTAAACTCCTGAACGAATTGTAATGAAATTTGGTATGGGGATATCTATAACCTTAAAGATAACTATGGCATATATTATTTACCCTTAACTAAGGGGGTTAAAAGAGGGCAAAAAATACTGTTGCTCCGATTGTATTGCACTGTATGGGGATTAGGGATATCTTAAACCTTGAAAATTAATATGAGATATTATTTTTCACTAACCCCAAATTGAGAGGGGCAAAATAGGAAAGAAATTAAACCACTGAACTAATCCTACTAATATTATAAACGCAAAAGTTTGTAAGTATGGATGTATGGATGTCTGGATGTATGGAGGTTTGTTACTCTTTCACGCAAAAACTACTAAACCGATTTTGATGAAATTTAGCACGCGGGTAGATTATAGCTTGGATTAACACATAGGCTACTTTTCATCCCAGGAAAATGTAAAGCGAGACTTTTATCGCGGGAAAACTCATTCACGCGGGCGGAGCCGAGGGCAAAAGCTAGTTCTATTTAAATATGGTTTGGGGATCTCTTGAAACTTATAAATAACGCATGCTCACGCCTTTTATCCCCGAAGGGGTAGGCAGAGGCGCAACTAGTGCACCCACTTTTCGCCAAGCGGATTCCGTCCCATGATGTGATAGGGGGCGAGCCTATCGCCATATCGGGTACAAATTCCAGACTCCGGGCTGATACTGAATAGAAAAATCCAATATCACCTTTGCCCGACCCGGGGATCGAACCCGAGACCTCAGCCTTGCAGTCGTACCGTAATACAACTACGCCACCGAGGCAGTCATAAATACAACTTATAAATAAATATGATATATTCAGTTTTTTATTAACTCTTAAATAAGAAGGTTAAAAAAGAGGAAAGAAAATAAACCGTTGAAACGATTATGGTGAAATTTGATATAGATGTACCTTGAGTATAAATATGGGATATTCATATTTATTAACTACTAACTTAGGGCAGCTAAAGAGGGGAGAAACAAAACTGGGAAACATATTTTTAAGACCAAATTTGTTGCGGATATAAATAAACATAGGACATTCGTCTTTTATCAATTCGTAAATAAGTGAAACGAGAGATGAGAACTGAACCATGTGCTCGTGACGTAATTCAATATGAAAAAAATATGAAACCTGATATTTAATATAAAATCTGAACCGCTGATGAACCGATTTTTTTGAAATTAGTGTTTCTGTAGGTATCAACTCCTTTGACTTTAGTCGTGAATATTTTCTTAAAATGGAAAATATTATTAGCACCTACTTTAAAGAAATAAATAACATGTATAGAAGGTATTCAAAAATCACCCGAGCTAGGCTCGGTCACCCAGGTAATTAGTTATTAATGACGTATTGTTGTCGTTATTGCGAGTTTTTTGTGCAGTGCGGACGTGTTCACGCGCTGCTAGCACAAAAAATACTGGACAATGCGTGGTGAACGATTGTGTGGCGTGAGCCGTGAAGTCTGTACCACATAAAAAAATGGTATGGCCGTACCGAATACGATCGCACGTAAAAATTATGTATGAAGGAATTAATTCCCTTTAAAAGTTCTAAAAAAAGTCCGCGACAGCATATGTCTATCTTTTATGTTTGACTCAGTATAACCTTTTTTGTGGTAATCAAATTTGTTCTTAAATAATGCATTATTTGCGAAGGTATTTTTATGAACATGACATTGATCCTTATCCAATTAAATACGTTATTCATCACAAGTATTTTATTTTGAACAAAATTGCCCTCAACGTCATTTGATTTCAATGAATATGTTAGGAGATATCATAGTTATAAATTAACTCCGCAACAAAATAATGATCAAGTACCACGGGCGCATTTATGAACGCGCTAATCTCAGGAACTGATGAACCGATTTAGGAAATTATTTCACTAGTAGGAAGCTACATTACTCCTGTGCGCTATAGGCTACTTTTTATATTTACCGCTTGGTAAAGTTTTTCCCGCTATATATTTTTCCGGAATAAAAAGTGACCTATGTGCTATTCCAGAGTTGAGACTATAATCTATCTCTATGCTCTAATGAAAGCGCTCCATATTAGTTTTTCTTCAATAGGTATCTATAATGTAGCCTTTTTCGAGAGAACAGAGGCATACTTTGAGAGGTGTTCACGCGCTGCTAGTAGGCATAGGTGGTACTTAATAAATCGTGAACCAGGGCTTACAAATACGTCCGCCTAAAAAAACCAGCGCCAAAAACCAAGGTTCGAAATACTTCCAAGTATTTTCTTTTTGCATAGGAAATTAATCCGTGTTTCGATACAAATAAGGATCACAATCGCGCTCACAAATAAAAACTTCTAATACTTTGATTCTATAAATACTAAGTATTTTCTTTCTGTAGAGGAATTTGATCCGTGTTTCAGTATACATAAAGAGTACAATTGCGTTTATAAACAAAGTACTTATAGCACTTGGATAGTCGAAAATCGAAATACTTTCAAGTATTTTCTTACTTCATAGGATATTGACCCATGTTGCGGTACGAAATCTATCCATCCAGGGTCAATAAATGTGGTGTTCCACAAGGGAGCGTTTTAGGTCCCTTATTATTCTTATTGTACATTAATGACTTACCAGATTCAATAAATTGCCAAAGTATTCTATTCGCAGATGACATATCCATAATAGTGCCATATGAAGATAAAGATACATCTCATGAAATGAAAATTAGTAAAGAGGTACAATCGGTATTAACATGGTTAAAAGCAAATAAATTAAAAGTAAATCTGTCAAAAACAAAATTCATAAAATTTGGTGCGCATAAAAGTAAAGACTCAGATAATGACATTAACATAAAGATAGAAAATGACAGTATAGGAGAAGCTGACAGTATAAAATTCTTAGGTATAACCCTGGATAGATTCTGTAACTGGAAGCAACATATAAATGATGTTGGCCTCAAACTAAGCAGATTTGTATATGCCCTTAGAAAGCTTCGGACCGTGTCAGATGAAAAGACTGCATGTATAGCATATAAAGGTTATGTTGAGTCAATACTTAGATATGGGTTAATAATATGGGGGAACTCTACTGATGCTAGTCAAGCATTCATTGCACAAAAGAAATGCTTGAGAGCTATTTGTGTAGTAAGTCCACTTGACTCTTGTAAACCCTTATTTAAAAAACTCAATTTGCTTACGTTGACCTGCATGTATGTTCTTGAAGTATCGGTTTTTGTAAGGAAATATAAAGATTTTTTTCAAATTCAAAGGGGATCATATTACTAAATACAGACCAAGAGATCCTACTAAAATAGTGATTCCATTTTGTAGAACAGCCCTAAAGAAAAAGAATGTTTATGCTATGTGCATATCAGTTTTTAATAAACTGCCTAAAAATCTAAGGGAACTTCCATTTAAATATTTTAAAATTAAGTTAAGAAAATGGCTAGTAGATAAGTGTTTTTATACGATAGAAGAGTTCATGCAATACAAAAATAATGAAGTTGATTATTTGTAAAATTTAATATAATATAATTAAGAATGTAATAAATATGCTAAATAATAATAATATAGAGTGACATTTTGTTAAAAAAATATATTATTTTGTTTTATATAATTATAAATATTTGCATGCCTAAAGCAGGCAGAGTATAGCTTGAACTATGCACCACTGTTAAATCTGGTACCACCTGTATTCTATGCAAATAAATGTTTGTTTGTTTCTTGTTTCTTGAATAAGGAGCACATCCGCGTTAACAACTAAAATACTTTTAACACTTCAATACTTGCATAGGAAATTGTTCACTGGGTTTGTTGAAATAAGAACCATTAGTAAATTTTCGGACGACGACTCCTGAGCGCGGACGCGCGTGGCGGGCCGAGCCGAGGTCACGTGACTCCATCGTGTCACGAGAGAGTAGCTAAGTAAAATACTTTCAAGTCTTGCAAGTATTTCGGGTCAGCACCTGGTCGGCGTACTTGCAAGTAAATACCTGGTTGCGTAAATACACACCATCCCTAGCTGCTAGCACAAAAAAAACTGGACAATGCGTGGTATGGTACGCTCGTGTGGCGTGAAGACCGTACCGCATAAAAAAATGGTTAAAAAAATGGTACGGCCGTACCGAATCCGATCGTCTGTGGACACTTTAAAGCGTCGCGCACACGCTGTCAGCTTTAAAACACTACGCTTCCATGCAAATAGTTACTGCTTATAGTTTAGTGTTTCCCGAAAAGATGATACTGTTGCGTAACGACTAACAGTCAACTGCTGCGAGTTGCCAAATATTGTAATTTATTTTTTGATGATCGCACTGCCCCGGTGAAATCATGGGACGGATATATGATCTATGTTTGGCGAAACGTGCCTGCCTTATTTATGAGTGTTGTTTGTAATTCAGCCTTCGGGAAGGGAATACGATATCTGTCAACCGGCTATTACAAACACGACATGCTTTAAAAATACATGTTGATAGCCTTTTGTCTTTCACTAGAATCGACGGGTTTCCACTTAACACAGGTCGTGTTACCCCAACGGTTACATGGAATCAAAACAATTTAGACTCGATAGCTACCTGAACGTATCTAGTCCGGATAGAGACTATGGTACACAATGGCCCATGTAAGTGTGTGTATACAGGGCACAATTATTATTATGGGATAATCAGCTGTCATCAGATAGGTTTTTTTATGGCAATAATGGCGAGACGAGCATGCCGTTCGCCTGATGGTAGGCGATACGATCGCCCATAAACAGTAGCTACACCATACAGCACCTTGAGTTACAAAGTACTGTGTGGCATTCCACTGCGCTCGTCATCCTGGGACATAAGATGTTAAGTCTCATTATGTCCAGTAGTTACACTGGCTACAATGTCCTTCAAACCGAAACTCAACAGTGCATGCACACTGCAGCTTGGCGGTAGAAATAGACATTGCGGTGGTACCCACCCAGACGGACACTTACATATGAGAGACCACCAGTTGAAATAGGAAGTCTGCGTACGTTACTCCACTTATATAAGGTGCAGATGACGCTTACATACACCTACCTGTCACAGCCAAGACTAGCCACTGTTATTATTGTTATTTTGTGTCAATTGTATCTGTTTGTGTCGCGACTGTGACAAATAAATCGTTTTTCTTTCTTTCTTTGCCGTACAGGTATAAAAATGTATGTAGGCTTATAATATAAATACCAGCCCTGTATTATATACTGCCCAGAGTGCTGAGCACGGGCCTCCTCTACTACTGAGAAGGGAGCTTTAGTCCACCACGCTGGCCTAGTGCGGGTTGGCAGACTTCATATACCTTCGAAATTCTGAACTTCCCTGGTATTTAGGTTTCCTCACGATGTTTTCCTTCACCGTTAAAGCGAGCGATAAATCACAAAGAACTTTAAAAAACCTACGCTTATATATTCTAATATTCTAAAGAGGAAATGTTTGTGAATTTGTGTAGGTTTGTAGGGGCTAATCTCTGGAACTAATGAACCGATTTTGATATTTCACTAATAAGAAGCTACATTACTCCTGGGTGCTGTAGGCTTTATTCTGGGAAAATATAAAGCGGGACTTTATCCTGGTAAAACTACGCGGGTGGAGCCGCGGGCAAAATCATTCATAAGTGATGATTTTGTTGTAGCTTTAAATGTGTATACCATACCAGCCCTGTATTATATACTGCCCACTGCTGGGCACGGGCCTCCTCTACTACTGAGAGGGTTTAGGCCTTAGTCCACCACGCTGGCCTAATACTGGTTGGCAGACTTCACATACCTTCGAAATTCATATGGATAACTTCTCAGGTATGCAGGTTTCCTCACGAAATGTGTACGACTGTATCAAAATACACAAAATATGACTTAAAATCTTAAAATAAATATAGTTCTTACTGAATTAGTTTTAATGTATTAAACGTTTGAAGGATATCCACTTTTGCTCATTATACGATGTAGTATTCATACGATTTATACGCAATCAGATCACATTAGTTTTGCAAATATTAAAATGATTAATGTACATATTAAATATCTTCCCGCATGTCGTGTTTGTGGGTTTAATTATATCCTAATCATTGTAAAACAGCGAGTGCATACAATGAATCTATAATATGTATATTAATATTATAGAGCTGAAGAGTTTGTTTGTTTGGTTGAACGCGCTAATCTCAGGAACTACTGAACCGATTTTAATAGGAAGCTACATTACTCCTGAGTGCTATAGGCTACTTTTATCCCGGAAAACCTTTCCACGCGGGCGGAGCCGCGCCCAAATATAATATACAATATAATATATAATGTTCGCGACTCCGCATCTATAAAATACCTTCCCGATACTATAATCACACTCTATACCATTCTTTCTATCTGTGGCAAATAAAATACCTACTTTTCTTTTGTTTTTCTTTAGTTTCCGGGATAAAAAGTAGCATAATTATGTTAATCCATGACATGGCCTATGGTTTACCAAATGTCATCCAAATCTATTCGATCTAATGATTTCTGCATTTACTTCTAACAAATGTTCACAAACTTTCGATCTTACAATTTACTTCTGATTTGTACCTTAATCCAAAACAGAAACAAAAAGCTGCAATAAAATCCGTTATAGTAGTTTAATTTCAATGTCTAACATTCACGTAAACGTAAGGAATCATTAAACATAAACAAAGTCACGTCTTGTAGAAACGATTTCACACACAAACGCTAACGAGCTCGTTTCGTCAGCCCAAATGTCGTGTAATATTTATGTATTTACCGATTATGAAAGCAAACTAATTGGAATATTATCACACGCTACTATGTAGTTGTTGCGTACGCGGTAATTGCTGAGGCCGCGTTTTCGATCTCCGAGTAAAATAAAATAAAATCATTTATTAATCAAGTAGGCTTATAAAAAGGCACTCATGACAAGTCATGACAAGGAAGAGACAATAACTTCACAAAGGTACATACACCAATTAAATAATTTAAAGTACCTACATTAAACAACGAACAACCAGCACGGGATGATCTAGGTACAGAGGACACGGACATTGGGGACGGGAATAGGGCTAGGGAAGAAGTGGAGCTGATATAAAAGAAAGGAAAGGAGTATCATAACATTACGAGGAAAGGAAACGCCACGGTCCTTGCCGGCGAGGATAAAAAGGTCCTAGCCTAGCTAACCTACCAGCCTTTCACTAGCTAACTAAGCGATGACGACCCGAAGAAGAAAGGCAGAAAGAAACTCCGGGCTTAATTTTTTCGACGTCAATTGTCATGATTTTCTTCCTTTTTTTTAAATATATTTTACAGTTTGATTATTACACAGGTTAATTAGGCATTAGGCCCTCTCCCAATGAGAACTAACATAGCTGACGAAATGGGATACACCTCTACCTACCCCTGAAGAGGGAAAAAAGCGTGATGCTATGCGCTATGAGTGGGATAAAGGGATTTGAAAGAAAACTACCAAATATTTTATAAGTATACTCTTTAAAAGATTACATCACTGAACCCAAAGGCCGAGTTGACCAACACACGCGCTCGCAATAATTATGAATTATGACAAGAATGGAGCATTACTATGCGTCTCGTGCTGTCGTTATACAAACGTTTGGGTACAAGGCTCTATTGCAGGTCCATGAGACCCTGGCACTTTTGTTAAGGGCTTCTGGTTAGAATAATATCGCCTTGATTCATTTTGCAAGGTCCGTGCGATAGTTTTCTGAGTAGATCTTATTTTAAAGGGTCCCTTAGGGAATATACAGCTGTAATGTCTAAAGGACTTGCTCGTCTTGTCATTCGACCCATGTTCCCACGCCTTTTATCCCCGAAGGGCAGGCAGAGGCGTAACTAGTGTACCCACTTTTCCATTATGTATAGGGGGGGAAACTTTTCCATATTGGGTACAAATTTCACACTCTGGGCTGATACTGAATAGAAAAACCCAATATCACTTTGCCCGACCTGGGATCGAACCCGAGACTCCAGCACTGCAGTCGTACCTTAATACAGATTTAATATTCAAAATATTCTTTATTTTCTAAAATGAAATACAGAACGCGATAAATTTAAAATTCGCGCCCGGAATACGAAATAATACCACGCTGGTTACGATAACTGAGCTGCCGCTACTAGACGCGATGTAATCACTAAATAAAATGTAAAGTAAAATAAATCAAACTGCGATGAGGTCCATAAATAACAATTCACACACTATAGTAACATCAGTGGAATACCAATGCGGGAGTCGAACTCAGGACGGGTCCTTTGTACCGAAGGGCACTAAACCATCGGGGGACGTGCGCGCGCATCACAATGAGGCACTGATTGGATATCTGCTGGACTAGGCTTACTGTCTTAAGTGGTATGATTTTTCTACATTTTTGTTCCAGTTGCAATGTGTAGTTAAAGAAGTAAGCATGAAGGAAAGTTCTCTAATGTAAAAACATAATTACTAGTATCCAGTCAGATACAACGAATAAATAACCATGCAGTGCACGGTTATTGATATCAGTCAGAATATCAATATCAGCAAAAACGGCTAAATACTCTGAAAAATAGCTAGTTATCAAAAATATTTAGTTTTCGAAACAGCTATTGCTAATTATACTAATAAGCGTTACGATATGGTCTATCTCAGATGGTCGTTAGCAAAATGAGAGACCTACCATCAAGTACCATAACAGGAATAAAACAAAATATCATATTAATAAAAATAAAATAAATTAACAAAAATCTCATTTTGCAAATTGAATAATAGCATAATCTTATCAAATTAGTGTATTGCAATCGGTCCTCGACAAATCTACAAAGTTTGAATAAAATCTGACCGTTTAAAGTGGGTCAAAATCGCGCTCAAAGTGGTCGGTTACTAACATACAAACATACAAGTGAAGGTAATGTAAAGCGTGTAAAAAAAACCAGCCGCAGGTAGATAGAGAGAGAGAAGAGAAACTCAGGGTTTAGGTTCGTGGTACGAGATTTATTTTGAACCTCCGCGTTACACTCGGTACGGTTTTTTTTTTATTTTATTTTTTATTTAACAAAAGACATAATACAGAAAACAATCATTAATCAGTAATACTTAAGCACTAAATCACATTAAGTCTTAATTGCCTAGACCTATGCCCTAATTGAAATTAATCTACGAAAACGAATCTACAAGAAACAATTCCAAAGTTATCTACTATATATCTATACATCTGCTTATACTTAAGTGAGTTATATAAACAAAAAATACTTATATGGAAACTAATTGTACTCCCTATATACTACTTAGTTTGTAAATACAACGTAAAAACGGTCCCGGCCTGTTGTTCATTATGTCAATGGTACTATGTTTGATATAAAGTTCATTATATAATCTACTCATCCTGATAATGGGGTTATAATAGGACGTATTATTTAAAAACACGCGTAGCACGAAGATGTTTGGATTACGGATTCTATAATTCGTATTAAAATTTATTAATGAAAGTAGTTCGGGTGAGTCTATTTGTGCGTGTATTATCTTAATAAAAATAAATAAGGTTTGCTGAGTTCTACTATATTTTCATACATTATTTGTTTTCGCATATTTATTAATGTATCTATCTAGCTTAGCTAGTAATTTTAATTAGGCACCGACTTCAAAATTGGTTACCAGTATATATAGATAATATTAAATTATTTTTTAGTTTTTGAAGGCGGTTTAATTTTTTGTTAAAATGTTTTTTATTTTTTGCTTTTTTGTGTTAGTAAGAAATTAAAAGCAAACTTCTCATCCGATTTTGACAAAAAATATACTATGGGACCAATCGGGAAGTATATTCTTAGTAATGAAAAAAAAATTTTCAAATCGATCAATAAATGACGGAGTTCTGAGGTAACAAACATAAAAAAAATACAGACGAATTGAGTACCTCCTCCTTTTTTTGAAGTCGGTAGAAAATAAGTTAATTTCTCTTGGCTTTGATTTAAACATGTAGCCATCTCTCCCAACCGGTATGCGAACCCACCTACTCACAAAGCCAAGCCTAACATAGCATGTGTCTAATCGATCAACTTTCACTGCAACTCAGCATGCTCTTATTTGCAACTGTTATTAACTAGTTCATTATGAGACCATTACCCACCTGTCTTCAATCTATTTGCTGAGAGCTATTATCGATAATGTTTTATAGCTGGCAAACGAGCATTTGACTCGCCTTATGTGATCTCACAATTCCTGAAGAATGATGTGCCACCGATTTTAAAGGAAAGGAACGAATTAGGCAAGGGAATGGGGTTATTAGTGACGTCACCGCCATTCGGATATGTTCGAGCGAAGGAGATAGCGATACGTTTCCACTAAATTTACTCTATCTGGTTTTTTATTTACACTTTATAATCAATTCTGATTATATTTTCGCACATTGTCTTAGAATTTATGATATTTTTATTGAGTACGTGAAAATCCACACGTCATTCAAATCGCCTATTTACGTCTGTGATTGTGGTGACTAATATTGTTGTTGGTTGCAGGGGTCGGACCCTCGCGTGGCCACGTGCCGCGGCCGCCTGCAGACCCGCCGCTGCCAGCTCAACCAGGAGATCAACAAGGAGTTGCGCCTGAGGGCCGGCGCCGAGAATCTATTCAAGGTATCAAATATCAATCTATACTGCTATACTTAATTATATTATAAATGTAAAAGTTTGTGAGAATGTTTTCAAGTCAGAAAGAAACTCAACAACAACTGAACGACACATAGGCTATTTTTATCTCAGTTATTTGCTACAGAAAGAATATTTGAATCTTCAAATAGTTGGCACTAGCGTCATACGGATGGTACGGATAGCTATTGTGATTTTAGGAACTTTTCTAACGGAAATGGGGACAAAACCTAGTGAATTGTAACTGTCATTAATTTTATTCGATACACTGATAAGTCTAAGGCGCCGCCCAGTACTAACAACTTGTGCCGATAAACCCTGTACCTACTACTATAAAATTTGACAGATCAGTTACTTAAGTTGCTGTTATTGCTGAAGCAACTATCGGTTTGAAAGTAGTGTAGTGTTTCTCAGTTCCCAATAACAGGTTGAAGCGTCTGAACAGCGCACTCTCTGGGAAGGACCAAAAACAATAACATTTTCAAAAGTTTTCTTTTCAAAATACGATAGGATGACCAGACAGTAGAAAATTTTGGGATATTTATGTAATAGAAACTGTAAGTTTATACTACTTAAACATATACATTCAAATTGATAGGAAAATATCATGAATTCTTAGATTTTTTTCCACATAAAGTTATTTTTGCTGTTTCGCTCCCATTAAATAACTTTTCAAGAATTTGAAATACAGGTATGCCGGGATAATATGTATGTTAATCTAGATCATGGTATTATCGGTGTGCAAAATTTCATCAAAATCCATTCAGCGGTTACATCTAACAATCATCCAAACATCTTCACAAACTTTCGCATTAATGTTACATACACACACTCACGCCTCTTATCCCGAAAGGGTAGGCAGAGGCGCCACTAATGCACCCACTTGTCGCCGTGCGTATTCCGTCCCATGATGTGATAGGGGGCGAGCCTATCGCCTATCGGGCACAAATTCCAGACTCCGGGCTGATACTGAATAGAAAAATCCAATACCACTGTGCCCGACCCGGGGATCGAACCCGAGACCTCAGCACTGCAGTCATACTGTAATACAACTACGCCACTGAGGCATCGCATTAATGTTAGTAAGAATAAGAATTATTAAGATTTTTACGTACTTCACTCCCCTATACCGTTGGTTTAGTTACTCGTAAAGACCATTGCACAAGAGACCTTTCCATTTCAACGTTTAGCAGACGTGTGTATTAAACAGTAAACATTTAATGAACTCAGTGAACATTCTTCGTTACTAAAGTAGGTAATATTATCATAGAGTTCAAAGCTAACTTTACCAATAAACATTTTATTGATTTACCTAATTAGTGGTATACTAAATCAATTATTTGCTGTCGGTACATAATGTGACTAAGCAATTATATAAATTAATAAGAAAAATTAACTTGGACTAATTGATATATAAAAACATAGAATAATAACGCCAAGAATGATAGTTTCATATCAAAAAACTGTCAAGTGTGAAGCATAAAACTCATTGATGTAGGCGTAGGCCACACGTATTGACGTTCTGCCACACGCACACAAGGGTGCAAATAATGTTGCTAGTGGTATCGGATGTTCCCCAAAACCTTAAGTCATTATTTAATTAGGATTATTTAATTATGGAATTATTATTATTGTTCACAGTAAGGGATTACTTTATCCTTAATTATAATGATAAAAATCTGAAATAAAAAATAATAAAATAAATCCCTTAGAATGACCAAAACAGTACCAAATTAAAAACAAATTACGTTGATGACGTGAATTAAACGGTTGAATGCGGTATTTACCTTTGCCTCCATTCTAGTTTTATGATGATGATATGAATGAATGCCTTTATTTATGTCAATAATATCAAATGTATCTGGTTCTATTTTATTACGGTTTTTTAGCGAATCATAGTAAAAAAGGCAGCATCACCATTCACCATTCAACCGTATAATTGACGTCATTTGAAGCTTAGTGCTTACGTCTGCTGAAAAAAAGAAAAAAAAAGTTAAAATTATAAATGATAACTTCATAATTTCTAAAAAAGAAAAGATACAGGTGTCCTTATTTTAGAACTATTTTCATTTAAAATAATAATATAAGCTTGTTAAAATTTGAAATGTCAATTAAAATCAACTCAACAGAAAAATATTATTTTCATAACACTGGCAACACAATTCCAAAGCATGCAAAGGTACCAATTAAATAAGTTAATTTTAGAAATATATTAATTTTAGAATATGAACATCAACATTTGGGGTATCAATTTTCTTTTTTTTTGGCAACATTTTGATATAATGGCGTCTATAAAATTTTTGAATTATTGTTTTTGCTTTAACTATTATTTTATGTCAAAATATTAGATTAATCGTAATAATTGCATGTGAAATGTTATGTTACAATGTTTCTTAAAATTATCCGAGATACTGTGACATCAGTTTATTGCACAAACAATCATTTTAAAATAAAATATCGAGAGCTGATAGCGCTACGATTCGGCCTTGAGCATTGACGCGGGATGTTTGGTTACTAGGCTAATTTAGCCTAGTTTTACTTGCCTCACTAAGCGTGTATGTTCACGGTTTCTATGTGTTATTATTCTAAGTATAAAAACCGTTTGACAGCTTTTTAAGCACATTCAAAGAGAATATAAAGACTACGTTAGAAGCTCTTTGCGCACGGAGTATGGCATTGGCATATTTAAACTTTCGTACTTCGTATTGTCGAATTTCAACCACTGGACAACCACTACTTTATTACTATTATCGGCTAATCCAATGATGTTTAACGAAAAAGGTGTAGATGCGTTGTAAACAGTCGTGGCACGCTAAAATTGAACTAATTATCCCCATCGGCATCGGCCAGTTTCGTGTCAAAATCAGTTTCAGTTTGTCGTCTAAAGAATGTTCGATAAAATGTTCTATATGATAATAGTGAGAATTATATGCTGTAATTTCACGTGTCATATTACAGTTTGTCATTATTGTGGGATTTTGAAAGCCGAGTGCAGTATAGGTGCCGTATTTAAATCTGTTTATTAAAATTTAATTGGGCTAATCGTTAATTATAATTCCTACGTCTACCACTGACTCAGGCTTTATGTACCCACAAATTAAACAAAGCTCTATCCAATCTGTTCTTTTTTCCACGTCTTAATTCCCAAGTCGGGTTCCCACAAGGTCAGGGGTCAAGGACCGTGGGGTGTCACGGTTGGCGGCCGAAACAGGGGCGATGACCTCAAGGATTCTTAAGCCATTGTTATGATGGGTCGAGAAACTTAATTTCCTTTCAATGAGTCAGCGTATGGTGTAGCCAACGTCTAGATCTTGGGTTGAACAACGTTGCTTCCTTAGTCAATGAGTGTTATAAAAAACTTACCCTTTCGTCTGGAATCAGCTAACCTTGGTTTATTGTACCAAAACAGTTTGGAATATCTGTTAGGGTTCTTAATGGATAAACAATGGTAATTTTATAAACATTAAATATCATGAATGACTGCCTCAGTGGCGTCGTTGAATTTAGGTACGACTGCAGTGCTGATGTTTCGTGTTCGATCCCCGGGTCGGGCAAAGTGATATTAGGTTTTTCTACTCATTATCAGCCCGGAGTCTGGAATTGTGCCCGATATGGTAATAGTCTCACCCCCTATCACATTATTGGAAAACGCACGGCGAAAAGTGGGTGCACTAGTTGCGCCTCTGCCTACCCCTTCGGGGATAAAAGGCGAAATGATGAGTGTGTGTGTGTTAAAAAACATGATTGACTTATTTATTTAAATCTTCATGTAATTGTGACATTACAAGTTTTCCCTGATAGATAAATCGATAGAAAATCATATTAATGAAAAGGTTTCTAAAAATAATCGGATTATTTTTAGCTTGACATAAACTTCACTGGTGGTAGGTCTCTCATTATGTAAGAGGCCGTCTGGGTGGGTACCACCGCAATGTCTATTTCTACCGCCAAGCAACAGTGTGCATGCACTGTTGTGTTTCGGTTTGAAGGACATTGTAGCCAGTATAACTACTGGACATAATGAGACTTAACATCTTATGTCTCAGGGTGACGAGCGCAGTGGAATGCCACACAGTACTTTGTTAGTCAAGGTGCTGGATGGTGTTGCTACTGTTTATGGGTGGTCGTATCGCTTACCATCAGGCGAACGGCATGCTCGTCTCGTCATTAAATGCAATAAAAAAAAAAAAAAAAAAAAAAAAAAAAAAAAATTGAATGACTTGACTGACTGATGGTATATCTCTCATATGTAAGAGTCCGTCTGGGTGGGTACCACCGCAATGTCTATTTCTACCGCCAAGCAGCAGTGTGCATGCACTGTTGTGTTTCGGTTTGAAGGACATTGTAGCCAGTGTAACTACTGCACATAATGAGACTTAACATCTTATGTCTCAGGATGACGAGCGCAGTGGAATGCCACACAGTACCTACTTTGTAAGTCAAGGTGCTGTATGGTGTTGCTACTGTTTATGGGTGGTCGTATCGCTTACCATCAGTCATTCGCATGCTCGTCTCGTCATTCGATGCAATAAAAAAAAACGATAAATAATGAGTCCTCTGAACACGCGAAATCCTCGCTCAAAAATGGTAGCGCGCGTCATCGTGGTTGTAATCTTCAATATCTGGGCGGATCAAAATATTTCCTACCACCAACACCTTCAAACTCTATTGGGTAAGACTGACTATTCCATATGGTTCCTGATACAAACCTTCTTCTCCTCAGGCCACAACCAACAGGAAGCTCCGGGAGACCGTAGCGCTGGAGCTGAGCTTCGTCAACTCCAACCTGCAGCTACTGAAGGAGCAGCTCGCTGAGCTGAACTCCTCGGTGGAACTCTACCAGAACGACAGGTGAGGGATTTGGGCCAGGATGGTAACTTGAGCTTTTACACGCAGCCTGCTAAGGTTTGCAAGTGGCCCATCTAACTTAAAAAAAAATCAATAAAACAAAAAAAAAAACCATGATCACTTAAGATGTATGCTAACACTATAAGAATAGAGTCATTCAGTTAATTGTGAATACTTTTTATTAAAATAAATAAAATGATAAATTTTAGGTTTCAGACACAATTAGGTCAAAAACTTCCGAACGGATTTTGATGAAATTGGGAACGTATAATACGAGCTACTATGTATCCCGGGAAATTATTTAGCGGGGCTTTATCCCGACAAAACTCTCTTACGTGGCCGAAGCCGCGGGCAAAATCTAGTTTATTATAATTAATGACTACCATGAAATCTCAATCACTTCACAATAAGTAACCTGCTAAAGCCTATTAACAACCTACTATATTGTCAATATAGTTTCGCCACATCTTATCTGTCATAATAATATTTTAATTAACATAATACATTGATTTGATTACAATTAAATTGATATTAATGAACACAGACTGCCTCGGTGGCGTAGCTGTATTACGGAACGACTGCAATGCTGAGGTCTCGGGTTGGATCCCCGGATTGGACAAAGTGATATTGGATTTTTCTATTCAGTATCAGCTCGGAGTCTGGAATAATTGTGCCCGGTATGGCCATAGGCTCGCTCCCTATCACATCATGGGACGGAATACGCACGATGAAAAGTGGGTGCACTAGTTGCGCCTCTGCCTACCCCTCGGATAAAAGGCGTGCGTATGCGTAATAAACACAGAAAATTATAGCATTAATTTGTTATTCAAATATTTCCTATGGCAGCGTAATTCCTGGGTTTAAAAGTAGCCTACATTATGTTAATCCAGGACATGACCTACCTAATGCCAAGCATCCAAATCCGCTCAGCCGTTTTTTATGTTTACATTTGACATCCAACCCTCTTCACAAACTTTAGCATTTATAATATTAGAAGAAATAAGATTGTATTAGAACATAAAATAGTAATTATAAACTCACATTAAGTTGTTAAATTATAGAAATCATATGAATATACTGGTTTAATTAAATATCAAAAATATATTAGATCCGCTTACATCAGAAGGTCATAATATATTCGTTCTAACGCCACCTATTACACAGAGTAGTATTTAGTTCAAATCTACAATTTATTGGGGCCCTGGGGGTCATGAGATACTACGAAATCAATCGCGAGTAATTCTAGTAATTATATAAACTACAAATATATAATTACTAGTATCGCTCGTGGCTGTGCCCGCGTAAGTTTTTCCGGCATAAAAATATTTTCCCAGAATAAAAAGTAGCCTATAGCACTCAGGAGTAATGTAGCTTCCTATTAGTAAAAGAATTTTCAAAGTCGGTTCAGTAGTTTCTGAGATTAGCGCGTTCAACCAATAAAACAAACAACTCTTCAGTTTTATAATATTACTAGCTTTTGCCCGCGGCTCCGCCCGCGTGAATGAGTTTTCCCGGTATAAAAGCCCCGCTTTATATTTTCCCGGTATAAAAAGTATACATAATCTACCCGTAGCTTATATGACACGTTCGTAGATTTACCATAGCAGCGCCATCTATTGATTACTTACTCAACCCAGTCGAAAGGTATCGACATCTGTTATCATTACCATAGCAGCGCCATCTATTGATTACTTACTCAACCCAGTCGAAAGGTATCGACATCTGTTAGAATAATTTGGAGTTAACAGATAATTGTGACTGTCAAATAATAACAGACTAATAATTAGCAATAAATTAAAATTGCGACTATAATTTGAGATTTAAACTATCCTATCTCTCAAGTTGGATCGAACTGCACATGGTGTGCGAATTTTATTATAATCGGTTAAGTGGTTTAGGAGTCCATTGAGGACAAACATTGTGACACGAGATTTATATATATTAAGATAGTATAGATAGTAATAGATGAAATAGTTAAGGATAATGTTTCATATTGATCAAAATTCTTGTTGAATATTCTATTTTTGTAATTCCAAACTTTATCTTGGTTTTAGATCAAGTTTGGTGACATCCGAAACGTATTTAGGTATAACCATGGTATTACATCAAAAACTGCTTTGTTTGCGTAGTGGTATTACGGTACGACTACTATGCCGAGGTCTCGGGTTCGATCCCCGGGTCGGGCAAAGTGGTATTGGCTTTTTCTATTCAGTATCAGCCCGCAGCTTGGAATTTGTGCCTGATAGGCTTTTAGACTAGTTGCGCCTTTGTCCACCCTTCGGGGATAAAAGGCGTGTGTGTATGTATGTGTGTACATCATAAAAAAACTAAAAGCACTTTTATAAACGACAGTTATCCTACTATCCCGGAGTCTGGAATTTGTGCCCGGTATGGCATATCATGGGACGGAATACGCTTGGCGAAAAGTGGGTGCACTAGTTGCGCATCTGCCTACCCCTTCGGGAATAAAAGACGTGAGTGTGTGTGTTATCCTACTAATATTATAAAAGCGAAAGTTTGTAAGTATGGATGTGTGGATGTTTGATACTCTTTCACGCAAAAACTACTGAACGGATTTCGATGAAATTTGGCACACGGGTAGATTATGTCCTAGATTAACACATAGGCTACTTTTTATCCCGGTAAATATAAAGCGGGACTTTAATCCCGGGAAAACTCATTCAAGCGGGCGGAGCCGCGGGCAAAGGCTAGTTATTTATAAATCACATCGGGATCGGGGGGTCAAATATCACTTATCAGGGTATCACCGAAAGATCTCGATTCCAAGTGCGTCCCTGGCACACACATCCACTGGCAATTACATGTATTTTTTTAATGTGACGCATAATTATTATGGCATTAATATGCGTGAAAAATTGTCTCATTTACCTTGAGCGATAAATGTGAAGGTGGTTCCATACATATAGGCTGTTTTTGGTTTTAAATATGTTAATTATTGTACATTTGCCGGGAATTCTTGCTATTTTGATCACTTCTAGCTGGGGTTGCCAGGTCGTCAAACCTAATAGCTGGACAGACCAATTTGCCGGACATTTATAAAGTACTAGCTTTTGCTCGCGGCTCCGCCCGCGTGAAAAGTTTTTTCCGGGATAAAAGTCCCGCTTTTATTTTCTCGGGATAAAAAGTAGCCTATGTCCTTTTTCAGGCTCTAGACTACCTGTGTACCAAATTTCATTTAAATCGGTTGAGTAGTTTTGCCGTGAAACCGCGACAGACAGACATAGTTACTTTCGCATTTATAATATTATAGTAAGGACTAGACTTCTGCTCGCGGCTTCGCAAGCGTGAAAAAGTTTTTCCGTGATAAAAATATTTTCACGGTATAAAAATGTGTAAAAAATGTGATAAATGTCGCCTATGTCAGGCACAGGCATGACCTTATGTAATTGAAAGAGAGCCTATTTTTTTTTTGTTCGGGCACTACAAAGTTACTGCACCTCACCTGATGGTAAGCGCGATGCCGTCCAGATAGAGTATGGAAAGGCAGCAGATGGTTATCTCATGACCTTGATTCCTCAATCGTTCCCTTATTCCTATTTAATGCCGTGCATCGAGTTCCAGGTATTCAGTGAATTGATATATGTTTACGCGCATTTAAGATATTCAAAAATTCTAATTTTATGGATTTATTCGCAATTTTTTGGTTTAATTTTTACTCCCGACTTTTCGAAGACGCAACAACTTGTGACATTGACTATTTGGACGACCAACTCCTCAGACCGTCTCGTCACCATGAAGGCTGCAAATGCTGAAACGTCGCAAGTAAAAAAAAATACGAAGAAGTTTTATTTAGTGATACTAGGTGATCACATTCATAAGCCTTATACAATAAAAATAGGTTTTTAAATATAATGCTAACATAACGCGTGTCCGCACATTTCAACATATCTGCCGTACGGACGGACACTTTCACATTCCTGTTTACATTATTTATATCGCATTACATGTGTTACGCGGTAATTATAATTGCTTGCAGGGAAAGTAGCTGATAGTACTAATCAATCGTATTATGTGGAGTAGTGTCTATTTGGTTTGTTGTTACTGTGATGTAAGGAAAATATACAGTGGAAAGTAAAAATTTACTAATAGTTTTATCAGTCAAACTGAATAAAAAAACTTATTAAATATCAAAGATGATCCTCTAGTAATAATAGGTTACTTTCCTATATTTAATTTCGTACATTATTATATGTAACAGAAAAAATAAAAGGAACGTCTTCTGTGAAATCAGCATTAAAATTGGTTGAAAAATAAAGTAGTTATTCACACACACACATGCGTTTCGCCGTGCGTATTCCGTCCCATGATGTGATAGGGGGCGAGCCATATCGCCATATCGGGAACAGTTCGATCGTAGTCCATTCGGAGAGATTTTGATCAAGTTTATATCGTACATGAATGGTACCTAATCTCGAGGGAATCACGTTATTTCGAATGAACACCCAAATTTTACCTGACTAGAGAACCGAACCCAAAACTTCAATAACTTAACAACTAAACCAGTAAGGCGATGATATAAAATTTACATAATGCCAGTGATTAAGGTAAACTGGTGGGCAAAACGGGCGAACGTACAAAAACTTTAAATGGGCCATAATGAGGGTGGCGCGCTCGTTGGGAGACATTAACATGCTGCGGCAGTAGCTCTCAATGCGCTTCCTTTTTGAAGGGTGGGAAAAAGGGGTAAGGTGTGGTGAGGTCAGTGTCAGAAAATGGGGGGAATAAAAATACTCTCTTTCTGCAGAAGTGAGCTTAAAGTGGTATAGCCACACTACATATGTTTTTCTACAAACGAAAAAGGTCGTCGTTGTTTAGAGAAGTGTACCTCTCTATTTGTTATAATATAACAGAAAACCGATGTAATATCACTTCCCTGAATGGGATTTCCGCAGATACTAACTTCTTCCTTCCTAATCCCGAATTTTGAGACTGAAAATGAACTCAATTTTTTTCATATCACTGGCGAAACACCTACATGTATACGTGGCATTACAAGACATTTGATTATATAAATATTTACGAAAAATCATTTATTGTGAACCAATGTCTGACGCACTGTAATGAGATTCAACGCATGAGATGAATGAAAGCAGCTCAGCGTCGCCATTAGAAATAGCGACGAGTATTTTGTACGCTTAACTTACTATTAAATGCGCAAAAAGTACAGATACTTAGGTAGGTTTATTTCGTCCTTAGTCGGTAAAGTTAAGGCTCTTTTCACACTGGCGAATAGAAAGCGAATTCACAGCGATGCGAAATCCAGTGTAATAAGACCGTTAACTTTACTTGCCCACGGATGAACAGGGGCTTAGTAAAAAGTGACTAATATTATAAGCATGCGCAGACACTGTCAATTTGTTACTGAAAAACGGTATACTACAGACTATGAAAGAAACATTTGCAGAAATTCCTTAAGCAACTGAAAGTTTCATACTAGGGTAGTTTTGAAAATTACTAAACGTTTAAACATCAGTTAAACTTTTTCTTTTTATTTTAAAATTTTAATTACATTTGTTTTTTTTTTATAAAATCCCTTTAATTTCATACTTGAATAAATTACCACCATTGTTTTTTATGGTAATGACACTACTCACTTTTAGGCGTAGAAAGTATCTTTTTTTATTAATGAACTCTCACATGTAAATGTAAAATATAAAAAAAAATGCTCTTAATGATTCCATTCCCGCATAGTCAATTAAAATTAAGAAAGAACGCACAAAAAGCCATCTAATTTCCGCCATTGTTGCAATTTTCCCGCGCATTGTGGCCGCCATCTTGTGGCCGTAGATTGTAAAATGTGGAATGCGCGATAAACTACGCTCTATAAAAATATGTGCGGGTCAGAGATACGTTAATAATAATGGTATAATAATATATAATATTTCATAATATTAACGACTAGCATTGCGCGCGGCTCTGCCCGCGTGGAAAAGTGTTTCCGGGATAAAAAGTAGCCTATAGCACTCAGGAGTAATGTAGCTTTCTATTAGTGAAAGAATTTTCAAAATCGGTCCAGTAGTTCCTGAGATTAGTGCGTTCAAACAAAGTCTTCAGCTTTATAATATTAGTATAGATTTCATAATATTAACGACTAGCATTGCGCGCGGCTCCGCCCGCGTGGAAAAGTTTTTCCGGGATAAAAAGTAGCCTATAGCACTCAGGAGTAATGTAGCTTCCTATTAGTGAAAGAATTTTCAAAATCGGTCCAGTAGTTCCTGAGATTAGCGCGTTCAAACAAACAAACAAACTCTTCAGCTTTATATATTAGTATAGATGATATAGGAAATTATCTACAATTCACAATTTTTTGTTTTTGAGAAGAGTCCCTAATATTTTTATTAGCCGAAAGTAAATACTCAAACCTGAGAAACAAACTACAACATTGGTAATTTTATAATGCATTGTTTTATATTCACCTATTGGCTATTACCATTAGTTTTTCCTACCATTGCCTTGATGGCGTAGTTGTATTGCGTACGCGTTACGAGTACGATTTGAGTGGTGAAGATCTGGGTTCGAATCCCGGGTCGGGCCAAAACCAAATTACTCAGTCGCAGCTCAGAGTCAGGAAGTTGGCGGTGTAATACCCCCGGGCCTCGGAAAGCACGTAAAGCCGTTGGACCTGCGCCTGATCTCTCTCCGGTCATGTCGGATTGCCGTCTCACCGGACTACGATAGTGAAGGAATGGCGAGTGAGAATAATATCTCCTGCGTACCTGGGTGATCTCTGTTGAGATTGGCCGCCGTGGCCAAAATCGGCTAAAAAGGTTTTTTTTTAAGCCTTTCCTATATTTATATGTATTACTGATTCCTACATTTTACACTATTTAATTGTTATCTCTTTTTAACTTGTCGTATCGTATCGCACCTTAAACCATAGTGCGTTGTTTAACCATAGAGTCACAGTAATTGAAAGCGACGGCACTTTGATAACAACTAATTGTATTGTCTCATTCCTGAGTTCTTGTACACATAACTTGGCAATGTAATGAGATAGCTCATACTAGTTTTAATAGGTAGAGAAACAATATAGCCATTTTTACCTAGACTGAATGAAGAGGCCGTATACGAAATTTCAACTATTTCAGTCAACTTTTCATCGTGATTATTCAAAAAATAAACTGATCTCATTAATTAATAATACATGATCGGAAAGACTATTTCAACACTAATAAAATAAACGAGCCACATTTTTCATATCTTTCTTTAATTTCAATCTATCCACCAAGTTCCAACGTCTGTTTCAGAAATTTTGTTGTACGGAGACTCAAACATGTTGCCGTTTTCCATCAAAATCGTGCTTTAAACTAACTAACGAAAGTTACTGTTGATTTTATATGATTTTACATTGAAAATACAGAAATTGTCTCTTTCATATTTAAGGCGAAATTTTTACCAATAAACAGTAACTTTCGTTAGTATACGGCTTCTGAAGGCCTCGTGGCACCACTGTCTCAGAAAACTGGCCTAAGTTACTATTTAAGTTACTGCTTTAGGTCCAATGTCACCAATTTCTTATTTAACGGGCGTTAGTTAATCAGGCATTAAAAGTATCGCGCGTCCTATGAAAGAACGCTTTTTTAAGGAAGATAATCACCCTTTAGGGCATGGTGCGACACTCAAAAACCTTAACAGTCCGTTAAGACAGTTAACAGGCTATTTAAGTAACTGACAGAGCATGGTGTAATTAGGTCTTAAGAGACCCAATTTTATCTTAGCGCAGACCAGACAATTAAAATTAGTTCTTTTACTAAACGTGATTTACTCTGCTTTTGCAACAGATTCCACTATATTCCTGGACTGGCAGACTTGAACTGTGGGTAGAGGATACAATTGCGGCTCTGCCACTCAGGGGATAAAAGTATTATGTACAGTTTTTCTTTTTTACGAACGGTCACAGAGACAGAGGCAGACCGCCATCCTTATTGTCAGATGACATCGCGAGGTGTGCCCGCAAGCGGTGGATAATGCTCGCACTGGACTGGAAAGAGTGGACTGAGAGTGGAGGCATATATCCAGCAGTGGGTGGATACGGGCTGATTTGATTGATTAATTGACAGTTCACTGGTGGTAGGTCTCTCATATGTAAGAGTCCGTCTGGGTGGGTACCACCGCAATGTCTATTTCTACCGCCAAGCAGCAGTGTGCATGCACTGTTGTGTTTTGGTTTGAAGGGCATTGTAGCCAGTGTAACTACAGGACATAGTGAGCCTTAACATCTTATGTCTCAGGATGACGAGCGCAATGGAATGCCACACAGTACTTTGTAACTCAAGGTGCTGGATGGTGTTGCTACTGTTTACGGGTGGTCGTATCGCTTACCATCAGGTGAACGGCATGCCCGTCTTGTCATACAATGCCATAAAAAAAAAGTTATTTTTATATTATTAATATTAAATAATGGTAATTTTCTGGGAACATTAATTTGTCTAACACTCGCAATGAAAATGAATATACGTAAATTCATCGCTCCATATCAAAGCGGGAATATAATAAAGTAAATTATGAAAGTTATTCGCATTTGTTATAGCAAAGAATGCCTGATGCCGATGGTGCCGCTGGGGCTGAAGGAGACGAAGGAGGTTGATTTCCGCGAGCCGTTCAAAGACTTCATCCTGGAGCACTACAGCGAAGACGCTGCTGCGTATGAGGACGCTATATCCGATTTTATGGATACGAGACAGGTAACCATGAAGTCTACTAACCTCTGAGTTTTCGGAGTATTCTTTGGCAATTATCGTCCATTTTAACATCGGAAGGAAACCTCCATATCTAACTAGAACTCGATTTTTTTAAGCAGTTAATCTTAAACCATCTAGAATGGACGCGCCATATTAACAAAAAATAAAAATCCAGTTTCACTGCTACATTGAAAGTTCGATACGCATAGTCAAACTATATTTTTTCGATATGATCGTCATCGACGTTATCGCAAACATAAATACACCTTCAGCGCTTATATCCGATTTTACGCAGGCTAATATGATTCTATATAGCCATAGGTACGTGTGTATATCTTACAACTTTGTCAGAGGGAAATATCATACAAGCCTTGTCCATCTTAGATAATCTAAGCAAATAACAAATGCCAAAATGAATAAACCGCTCGCCTGGTGGTAAGCGATATAATTCCACATTAAGCAACACCATCCAAAGTTTGAAATCTAAGTACTAAGTGATATTTAACCGTGCTGGTGACCCTGTTAGTCTCATAATGCTCAGTAATTACAATAGCTGATGTCACAGTGTTGCTTGGCAGCTAAACTAGACATGGTGATGGCTCCTACCTACCTATCCGGACTCTTGCAAACGCCAGAACTACCATCTATAAGTTTTGATGATTATGTTGATGATGGTTGTGTGCAGGCGATGCGCACGCCAGTACGCGGCGCTGCGGGGGTGACGCTGCTGTTCAAATACTACAACCAGCTGTACTACATCGAGCGGCGGTTCTTCCCGCCCGACCGCTCGCTCGGCGTCTACTTCGAGTGGTTCGACTCGCTCACAGGTACTGTAGTTTTTATATACAAGTGTTTTTAGTGGGCTATGCAAGCCCCTTGAGAACTTGCTAGTAGACAGACCAGCTATTCTACTGCAAAGATACGGATATGAAACTCCTTCGAGATACTACCACCTCATAACTACTACATACTGTTACCACTACTTATAATTAATGTTTGTTTATATAATGTCGTCCCTAATTTTCAAAATAAGTCTCGCAAGAAAGCTTTATTACAAACTCATAATAGTGACATCTAGCGGTTTTAATTTGAAATACTGGAGTGGAGGATAATGGAGAATAGTCCAGACTTTTCTTTATGTCGGATTGTAACGCCATCTGTTTTTCGTATCCCGAATTATAAACCTATTTTTTAAAACATTTTAAAATCATGTAATGTTTCGTTGTAGGAGTCCCGTCGTGCCAGCGAACAGTGGCTTTCGAGAAAGCTTGTGTCTTGTTCAACATTGCTGGCATTTACACACAAATTGGCGTTAAACAGGTACTTATGGATTCTGCATTCAATAAAACCATATTTAATGAAAGTGAAAACTATTGTAAAGTTACAACTTACAAGTCTTGGTTATGTTTGAGACAGCAAACATAAAACGTTAATTTCTAACAGCAATGAAATTCATTGAAAGAAAACCCTTATTCATTTGCAGATTTATTTATACCGCGAGATTTTTTGTGTAGTAATACAAATACAAATAATTTATTTTTCAATCTTACGCTAAAATACATGTACACATGACACAGTGGTACCCGCACTAGGCGAACCTGTATCGCGGGCTACCTGAGAGTATTACCAGGAGATATTTTAACTCAGATTGTACAGAGTGAGCCAAAAAAGAACAAAAATGAAAAAAAAAAAAAAAACAAAAACAAAAATGAAAATAAGGAACCAAGAACCAAATTTTATTTAATTCCTGAAATTTTGTTAAAGGTTTTTTTGTTACAAGGTAATTATTGAGTAGTACCCCTAATATTTGGATAGCTTGCTGCTGTATTCGATAGCGCTATGTAGGTACGAGAAGAAATGATTCAGTGGTGTCATAATCCAAAGAATGAAGTATATTTGTGACTTTGATTTTAACTTGATTTGTACTAAGTTGTCTTAAGTCACAGAGTTTACTCATCTTTTTATAGATAAATGGAAGGGAAAAAGATGAAAAGTGATAAGCAAATGTCGTTTTGATAGTGAATGGCTTCAGTCTAAGTCGCCTTCCTTGATCACTTGATTTATATTCTGCAGAACTGGATAAACTCTTAAATGTATCTTATATCGTAATATATCTTCTGATCTTTTATTAGTAATATAAAATCACTCTTTTTACCCAAGTTTACCATTTTAATACTCAGGGTTTGTGCACACAGTGTATTTAGTCATAAAGCAGTGTGTACAGTAGTTTGTGTGTATACTGTACAGGACCGCAAGAGCAGCTCGGGCCTGGACGGCGCGGTGGACGCGCTGCTGCGGGCCGCGGGCGCGCTGCGCTACATCCACGAGAACTTCACGAACGCGCCGTCCGTCGACCTCGCCGCCACCACGCTGCTCGTGCTCGGCGCGCTCATGACCGTCAGTATTACCATTCACTACTCAGTACTCACTCATTCATTCATTCCTTCACGAACGCGCCGTCCGTCGACCTCGCCGCCACCACGCTGCTCGTGCTCGGCGCGCTCATGACCGTCAGTATTACCATTCACTACTCAGTACTCACTCATTCATTCATTCCTTCACGAACGCGCCGTCCGTCGACCTCGCCGCCACCACGCTGCTCGTGCTCGGCGCGCTCATGACCGTCAGTAACTCACTCACTACTCATTCATTCATTCATTGTTGAATTCTTAAAATACCTTTTTCAAATCTCGCCTTACATTCAATCCTTCAAATTTACATTCATAAAAATCATTCGTCGATTAAAGTTTGAATCATTCATTTTTCATTCATTCATTCCAATTTTTGATAATTCTTACATTTTCATCAATGATTTTCATCGTTAAAATTGTTAACTCAGATTATGATTTTCGACTTGTAATCGTGTCTTGTAGTTTAAGCCAAAGCAATCATAGATATGACTTATACATGATTTATGAACCCATCACATCATTACGTCATCAGACAGTTTTACAAAGAAACTACGTCTTTATCTAAACGATCTATAAGTTGCTTAACCAGTATGGTGTGACTCCAGGCGCAGGCCCGCGAGTGCCTGGTGGAGAAGCTGCAGCTGCAGGCGCGTGAGGCGAGCGCGGACCTGCGTCGCGACTTCGAGCTCTGCCTCGACCTCGCGCAGGAGAGCGCGCATCTCGCCCACACATACGACCAGCTGCATGAGAAGGTACGTACATCTATACTAATCTATACTATTATATAAAGCTGAAGAGCTTGTTTGTTTGAACGCGCTAATCTCAGGAACTACTGGACCGATTTTGAAAATTCTTTCACTAATAGGAAGCTACATTACTCCTGAGTGCTATAGGCTACTTTTTATCCCGGAAAAACTTCTCCACGCGGGCGGAGCCGCGCGCAATGGTAGTAATATTATAAACAGGAAAGATTTGATTGTTTGTAATGGATAAACTCAAAAACTACTTGACCGATTTTGAAAATTCTTTCACTAATAGGAAGCTACATTACTTCTGAGTGCTATAGGCTGCTACCTTTTATCCCGGGAAAATATTTTTATCCCGGAAAAACTTTTTCACGCGGGCGGAGCCGCGAGCAGAAGTCTAGTACAATATACATACATAGCAACGACGTTTTCCCTTTTCAGAGGTAGGCAGAGGTCTTTTCACATCCATATTTCGACAAAAAAAATCATACAGACATAGTATATAAAGTTTCCCAAACAACACCTTGTCATAATAATTAAATAATTTATTATGAATTATTTTTGCCATGTATTAACATTATTACTTTGAAAGGAAAATATTATACACACATGGCATTAAATCCATTGATATTGTTCTATAGTTTAGCACAATATAGTTACAGGTTTAATCTAACTTTTCCACATTCCAGATGCAGACAGAGGGTGTGTTCAGTTACGTGCCATATTCGTGGGTGTCGCTAGTCCACGTCAAGACTGAGTTTTATAAAGGTGAGTTTAAATTACCCACCCAATACTCATTATAGTGACGCCAAGAATTTAAGCATTTTGGTGAACTAAACAAGGTTCTCAGTGGAAGGCACGAGGCCCCGGACGGGTGACCCCCAAAGGCCGCCACTGCCCCTAACATTGCGTGTTTGTTGTCAGCGCTGTCGCACGAGTACGCGTGGTGCGCGCTGTCGACCGCGCCGCCGCCACACGCCACCACTCGCCTGCACGCGCTCTACCACACCACCACCAACGCCACCAGCAATGGTATGTACAGCATCTATACCTCATCGTTTTTTTTTTGCATCGAATGACGAGACGAGCATGCCGTTCGCCTGATACTAAGCTATACGACCATCCATAAACAGTAGCAACACCATCCAGCACCTTGAGTTACAAAGTACTGTGTGGCATTCCACTGCGCTCGTCATCCTGAGACATAAGATGTTAAGTCTCATTAAGTCCAGTAGTTACACTGGCTACAATGTCCTTCAAACCGAAACAACAGTGCATGCACACTGCTGCTTGGCGGTAGAAATAGACATTGCGGTGGTACCCACCCAGACGGACTCTTACATATGAGAGATTTCCATCATGTTATTTCCAGGTACATCAACAACAGGCACGCAAAAGGAAGAGGAGTACGACTACGCGGCGCTAGCTAGAGCACATCTCGCGGAGGCACTCGCGCTGTACGAAGAAGCGCTGCGGCTCCAGAGGATGTGTCGGTAAATGAGGAAATACACTATTAGTAAATTGTAGAACTCTTATAAAACAAAAATAAAAATGTATATAAACACAATATAATAACAGCAAATTAATAAATAAAAGGATATTCGAAATGTTCAAAGCGACATCTATATGCATTTCTGGAATTTCTGTTTCCATTATTTGTTAAGAGATGACGGTATTAACATCAATGGCGCAGAATCCATTTACGATTTCTACCGGTTTTGCTAACATAATAGTAAAACTATCTACTTCCCTTTCAAAAATACCGCCTTTGCCATACATCTTACTAATATTAAATTTGTGCGAAAGTTAGTGAAAATGTTAGAATGTTTGTATGTTCGTATGTTTGTTAGAACTAAACGCAGAAACAACTAAACGGATTTGGATGAAATTTGACACACGGGTAGATCATGTACTGGATTAACACATAGGGTTATTTTTATCCCTCTAGGGTTCTTTGTAATTAGTCCTCATGGGAAATAATGGATATTTTGAATCTGATCCTTTAAGTAGATGGCGCTGGCGTCGTACTGTGTTTTGGAGACTTTTGTAGCGGGAAAGGCTTTTCACGCGGACGGAGCCGCGAGAAACGCCTAGTAATTAATAAAATCTCCACAATAAGATAATATTTTCGTTATCCCCAGTGAGCTCCGTGGTAAGGAAGCGCTATCAATAGTAGTCCGCGTGAGGGTGGAGCGGCTCTCGAAGGATCGCGCCTCAGCCGACGAGCGACCCGACTTCACCGACCTGCTCGACGCACCCGCCGTGCAGCGTGAGTACATGGACTCTCATCATTAACCTGGATAACATATTGTGGCTTAAATTAAGCATACTAGTGAATTCCAATTCTTGTACATTGTTAGGTGCACTACAAAGGTCATTAAATTATATTTAGCCACTGTCCTTAAATAAAATGGCCCAATGGGGCCGTCTTGAAAAATTTATGAGTTCTTTTGGCTGCTGCTGATTGTAAAATAATAAATCTAAAGACTTATCCGCAATATAATTTTCTATTACTTACGTAACATATTTATTCGCAGCATCATCAAAGTTCCAACTGGCGCTCACGCCTCCAGACTTCTCTCAATACAGAGTGGACGATCTGTTCAAATCGCTCGGTCCCATCGCGGTGTTCTCAGCCAAGAGACACTGGAGTGCTCCACGCCTAGTTCAGCTCCAGAAACACGACTCGAGAAGACACAGGAACCTCAGAGACGACGACGAGAAAATAAGGAGTAGAAATAGCGAGAAACGAGACAGATCAGAAGACAACAGCACATACTACAACCAGATAATCAGAAGCGACGAGAAATACACAGATGATTACGAGAAGAAGAACAGAGTTACGAAACAAAACGGGATTTACATACACAGTTATAATAATAACTTTGAGTATCATCCTAAAGTGTTGGATTATGATCATAAGTATGAGTATAGGAAGGGGGAGAAAGATAGGGGGGAAAAGAAGGGTAGGGAGAGGCGGAAGGAGCCTCTGAGGAGGGCGGCGAGCGAGTATAACATGTCGTCCAGGGACGAGGAAGGGTTTGGGTTCTCTGTGAGAGGCGATGCCCCAGTGATTATAGCTGCAGTGGAGCCCAACTCTTTAGCTGATGTAAGTTGTACAGTATTTTACAAGCCCCAAATCTTTATATTGTATACTAGACTTTTGCTCGCGGCTCCCGACTGAATGAGTATTTCCGGGATAAAAAGTAGCCTAAATTACTCCCTGATATTACAAGCTACATAGCTTTATATTGGTGAATTATTAAAATCGATCCAGTAGTTTTGAGTATTCGTTACACACATACAAAAATACAAATCTTTCCTCTTTCAAAAGGTAAACATACGCCTTTATACTGAATGGCTTTGTATTAAAAATGTACTCTTTGTGTTATGGTATCTCTAATAAATAAATAAATAATATTAATATAGATAATATAGAAGATACTTGATACATGGAATAATTATATTTTTCCTGATATTTCTCTTATTTTACATAACATTTATAAAATGGTTGTTCAGATCGGTGGGATGCGCGAAGGAGACTTTATAATATCCATCGGCGACAAGGACGTGAAGTGGAGCTCTCATGAAGAGGTGGTGCGGTTGATCCAGCAGGCCACTGATACGCTCACCATGAGGCTAGCCACGCCCATGGACAAGAGCAGTCATAAGGTACTTACTGTCTGATACTGTCTATAGAAGATGCAGGTAGGTGTGATGGATGGTCTCTTGACCATAAGCCATTGCATTCTTTATAGTGAGATTGATCTTAAAACGATCGGTAAGGACTCGAAAGAAGCTCGACCTCAGATTTAATAAAAAAAAAATATATAACTCATATAATAAACTATAAGATTGTTAGCTAAAAAATATGGATTCTAATTCTTACTCCTATTTTGTATTTACTTTTATCAAATAGTAATACTTACATATTTATTTCAGGCGTCTCCCGAATCCCCGAGACAATCAAATTCCAACCAAGGCTCGGTTTCCGCCGCCTCCACAGCGTCGAGCGGGTCCACGGCGGTCACGGCGAGGTCCTCGGCGCGAAGGGCGCCTTCCTGGAACCCATTCCGACGCCACACGGCGCGTGACAACAGCTCGCATCGCGGCTCGCACACCAACGTCATATTTAGATAAGCGACATCTATCGACTAATGTCTCTCATTCCATTTCGTCTCAACGCCATCTATCCGCCCAGCTATGAACTATACCAAATAAAAACGTTCCGTCCAAAGTTTCATCTCGAAACTGTTTTCAAGACTTAGTTAAGAATTCAGCGCCATCTGTTATTCGTTTCCCGCGGTATTAGGGTCTCAAAATAAGGTTTTGGTATAGGTGTGGATTATTCGGTGAACAGTCTCACAGCATTCGCAACTATTATATATTTAGGTTCCTAAATATATAATTAGAATTTCGGGACCTTTAACTTGGCTATGATGTTCCAAAGTGTTTGCCCTCACTTTAATAGTTTTAAATCAACAAACCGCCATCTATTGGAGAAATTGGTAAACTTTTTATCTAACGGCATTTTACGTACTTATGTTAACGTTAGTCATATTTTATTTGTTTATTTATAATACTTTCTTCTTTTAAGAATAACAAACATGTACTATGTAGATATTTAAATTATCTTAAACTGTCACATCTTTATTTCACACAAAAGACGTGCACAGTAAAATTAACGAATTTGTTATCTTCTTGTTAAATTTTAATCTTTTCTAATTATAATGGAAACTACTTAATTTTATGTATAAACTTATGAATTTATTGTTAAGAGATTGCGATACCCGCCTGGATATAATTGTATAGTAGAATAAATTTGATATTTTTTCTGATTAATTCTCCATTATATTGTTTTCCACATTTCAGCCATTTATATTCTTAAACATTGTTGATCAACTCCATCTAGCGGCAGTTGAAATCAACATAAGGTTGTTAAATATTAAAAATTTATGTATATTTTGTTTATTATGTCACAAATAATATTATACTCATAAAATAAATTTTGGTTGTGATCGATTTTAAATTTAATATGGAATATTTCATATTGATCGCACCCAAAAATTCTAACCTTAAAATCTATTTTGGCGGGAAGACATATTTCGTTAAAAAATACGTTAAAGCTGCAAAATTATACTTAACATGGTTTTAAACATTTTGCACTTAACTTGTAGACTGATTGATACATATACGTATGTTGTAAAAAGTATGTACTTAATATATAGTTGTATATCGGTGTAAATTGTACGAGATAAATATCATGATTTGTATAAATTGTTATGGTTATATACGCGTACTTTTAAAATAAAGTTTAAAAAAATATTTGCTTCGTTTTAATTTACACTTTTTTAAAAAAATTAAAAATTACCGATCTCGAAATTTTAGTATACAGTTTACAGAACTCCGGATTTTAGTACCCTTATATTATAAAGTCAATTTTAAATCAATATCATATAAAAGCGCTAAAGATAATGCCTGTCCATGATAATTAATTAATAGCAAAAAATAAATACTGTCAGAAGATATTGAGAAGTAGATATGTACTTATGAATGTTTGTGTACATTTTATTCTTCGCTGAATATGCCTTTCTCATTATATACGAGCCGAACTTTTGTACAAAAAACTGTGAAGTAGGCTCACATAAATCTGTACGAGTTGATTGAAAATTCGCCACTTAGGTAAACTTAAATCTAACCTAAGCTAACAAATTAAACATAAATATGTTCCGCACGCACATTCTTGACATTACGTATATGAAAGAGTGAGAAGAAGAAGAGTGGCTGCCTCGGTGGCGTAGTTGTATTGCGTACGCGTTACGAGTACGATTTGCGCGCTGAGGTCCTGGGTTCGAATCCTGGGTCGGGCCAAAAACATTGTGACTGGGTTTTTCCATCTTAAAAAATTACTCAGTCGCAGCTCGGAGTCAGGAAGTTGGCGGTGTGATACCCCCGTGCCTCGGAAAGCACGTAAAGCCGTTGGTCCTGCGCCTGATCTCTCTCCGGTCATGTCGGATTGCCGTCTCACCGGACTATGAGAGTGAAGGAACAGTGAGTGCACCTGTGTATTGCGCACACACTTGTGCACTATAATATCTCCTGCGTATCTGGCTGATCTCTGTTGAGATTGGCCGCCGTGGCCGAAATCGGCTAGAAAGGGTATATATATATGAAAGAGTTGACTTTTTTTTTTTCCGCATAGAACATCCAGATCGCTAACAACTTTGGCTGTTCCACATAGTACATCAATCTATGGACAGAACTCTTTCTTTATCAGATCGGCAAAGGAATTTAATCAACTAATTAATGTCTCTTCGGATCTTGACCTTTTTCATTCTAAGCCTTACATGTTTAAAGATAATATGACGGGAGTTTTGGCGGGAACTTGGAAGTGTCATGAGGTGCTCTTGTTTTAATTCATTATTTTGGTGATATTTAGTGTTATATTGCATAATTATGGTGGTATATTATCCAATATAGTTCTATTAAAGAGCTCAAATGAAGTGAATTGAAATAATTGTGCTAATCAAGTGTTTTTTTTTTGTTGCCGCCAAAACTCCTCGATAAAGTCTTGGTAAGGTAGCCACTGCTTTACTTCGACATACTACAGATAATAAAATAGACAAACCAAACTTGACATTGGCAAAATGTGAACACAAATGCCATTATATAAAAAAAAAAAAAAAATAATAAAAAAATAATTAAAAAAAAATAATATGACGATAAATTGGTTTAATGGTTCTCTTACTTAAATTATTAACAATTAATTAAGATTAATTGTTAAAATTATTATTTTATGCTTTTTGTTGTGCTCAACTCAGTTTTGTGTTTTAGTATCTAAATTACATCTTAATATATATAAATCTCGTGTCACAATGTTTAAGCTCAATGGACTCCTAAACCACTTAACCGATTATAATAAAATTCGCACACCATGTGCAGTTCGATCCAACTTGAGAGATAGGATAGTTTAAATCTCAAATTATAGTCGCAATTTTAATTTATTGCTAATTATTTGTCTGTTATTATTTGACAGTCACAATTATCTTAACTCCAAAGGATTCTAACAGATGTCGATACCTTTTTTTTTTTTTTTTTTTTTTCTCTTTGGCAAGGCGCGGTTTGCGCATCTGCCAGTGTCAAAGTTTTTAGAAGTTACATACTATATAATATTGTTTCTTTGTTATCCTCAGTAGTAGTAGTACTATGTCGAAGTAAAGCAGTGGCTACCTTACCAAGACTTTATCGAGGAGTTTTGGCGGCAACAAAACAATCACTTGACTAGCACAGTTATTTCAATTCACTTCATTTGAGCCCTTTAATAGAACTATATTGGATAATATACCGCCATAATTATGCAATATAACACTAAGTATCACCAAAATAATGAATTAAAACAAGAGCACCTCATGACACTACCAAGTTCCCGCCAAAACCTGTCGATACCTTTCGACTGGGTTGAGTAAGTAATCAATAGATGGCGCTGCTATGAATGATTCTAACAGATGTCGATACCTTTCGACTGGGTTGAGTAAGTAATCAATAGATAGCGCTGCTATGGTAAATCTACGAACGTGTCATATAAGCTACATTTTAAGCGGGACTTTTATACCGGGAAAACTCATTCACGCGGGCGGAGCCGCGGGCAAAAGCTATATTATATATTTCTTCTGTGCGTGTGTATGTCACTGAACTCCTAAACGGCTGGACCGATTTTAATTAATTTTTTTGTGTCTTCAGGTGGATTCGAAAACGGTTTAGATTTACAATTGGATCCGGTATATAGCGCTGTACTCGAGTTCTAGGATTTTATTTCCTTTTTAGGGCAGGACAACGTCTGCCGGGGCCGCTAGTATTATATATAGGTAAGCTGTATAGTAGCGTACTTGTGGAAACATGTAAATTGTGTTAATTATGTATATTATTTTAAATACGTATTGTGTGTGCATGCCGTTCGCCTGATGGTAAGCGATACGACCACCCATAAACAGTAGTAACACCATCCAGCGCCTTGAGTTACAAAGTACTGTGTGGCATTCCATTGCGCTCGTCATCCTGAGACATAAGATGTTAAGTCTCATTATGTCCAGTAGTTATACTGGCTACAATGTCCTTCAAACCGAAACACAATAGTGCATGCACCAGTGTGCATGCACTGGTGCATGCACTATTGCACCGCAATGTCGTATTTCTACCGCCAAGCATCAGTATGCTTGGCGGTAGAAATACGACATTGCGGTGGTACCCACCCAGACGGCCTCTTACATAATGAGAGACCTACCACCAGTAGTTGCTTTAACGTTATATTAACACTTTGTTTCCCTAATAAAATAAAAATAAAATAAAATTTAAACCAGTATGAACAATAAAGACAGCTACTATAGGGAGCGTGCACGAACTATAGGGGGCAGCACAAAATCGACAAAAGAGCCACAGGTGGATAAAAAAAGGAACTTTTCAAACATATAACTTATTAAATAATATTTTAATATGACATAAATTATAAAATATGGGTTCCGGCCGATTATTATTGCTACCCAGCGTGGCCAGAATATGCTCATTTTTAGATGGGAGCTAGTTATTTTGATGTTATTGCGGCAAAATTAGGAGATTATGTTCCCTTAATTACAGATTTGTTTGGATTGAATATATTCTCTTCAAAACTTCTTTATTTTTATAAATTACGTAATGAGACATTTCTAAATACTTTTAGAACTCATACTTATGTATATTTTATATAGCTTTTATTATTTCTGTCGATTTTCACATTACCATGGAATGTAAGTACTTTGAAAGAAATTTCAAAATTGGCGCAATATATATATATATATACCCTTTCTAGCCGATTTCGGCCACGGCGGCTAATCTCAACAGAGATCAGCCAGATACGCAGGAGATATTATAGTGCACAAGTGTGTGCGCAATACACAGGGTGCACTCGCTATTCCTTTACTCTCATAGTCCGGTGAGACGGCAATCCGATATGACCGGAGAGAGATCAGGCGTAGGACCAACGGCTTTACGTGCTTTCCGAGGCACGGGGGTATCACACCGCCAACTTCCTGACTCCGAGCTGCGACTGAGTAATTTTTTAAGATGGAAAAACCCAGTCACAATGTTTTTGGCCCGACCCAGGATTCGTACCCAGGACCTCAGCGCGCAAATTGTACTCGTAACGCGTACGCAATACAACTACGCCACCGAGGCAGTCAAATGGCGCAATAATAAGTAAGTTATACCTAAAGGTTTGAAATTTGGTAGAAGGGGAAATTGGCAAATAACAGTAATCAGTCAGACTGTGACAGTGGTTATATTCTCTTTGGACTGTGACTTCACCGAGAGTCACCAGCCATAACGCTGTGTGCGTGCGAAAGAGATATCCCCACCACGCCCACACTTTTGCTTACGACAATATTTCAAATATGAATAACTGCTTTATTTTTTCAACCAATTTTGATGCTGATTTCACAGAAGAATTTCTTTTCCGTATTATTTTCTGTTACATATAAAGTAATGTATTAAATAGAACATAGGAAACTACCATATTTCACACCATTTGATTTGTTTATTTTTATGTTTTGCAACATCCAGATACACCGCAATACATTACGCATTTACAAATTAAATGTTATTTTTCATCCTTTTAATATGAATATTTTACATCAATGCCAAGTATCCAAGGGCTGAAAGATTCAGATTGCGCCACCAGATGGCAGAGCTTACGACGTGCACGTTCCCTATTTGTCATTTAAGTGTAGTGAATAAAACTATCCCAATTGGGTTACTTTCAAGTCTTCAGATTACGATTGCTAATATCAATGTTCTTGGAATATCATTGAACACTGGTATATGGCCATAGCATATACAAGCAAATTCGACAATACAACAAAACGACAAACACAAGTACAAAGAATCGAAAAGACCTGAGGGGCCTATCAAGTATTGCGTTAGCACTAGGTAAAGGGGTGGGGAGGTCCATGCTTTGCTTATTTTCGTCTCAACAGTGATACACACACACACACACTCACACCCTTTATCCCCGAAGGGATCGGCAGAGGCGCAACTAGTGCACCCACTTTTCGCCGCGCCGCGCATATTCCGTCCCATGATGTGATAGGAGGCGAGCCTATCGCCATATGGGGTACAAATTCCAGACTCCGGGCTGATACTGAATAGAAAAACCCAATGTCACTTTACCCGACTCGGTATCGAACCCGAGATCTCAGCTTTGCAGTCATACCGTAATACAACTACGCCACCAAGGCAGTCAAAAATTATGTCAGCAACATTTATTTAATTATAATTTGATAAACTATTACAAAAAAAAATATTACAGATTTTGTAATCATTATACCTAAGCTTATGTAACCATTGAATGGTAGGGTTAAGACCTTTGCTTACTTTTGCTGACAAGAGTGACAGGGGGTTAAAAATACTTAACTTCTGCCTATGTAATACTTGAACGGCGCCTCTCGGGTGATAAAGCTAGTCTAACAGCGGAAAGGAACGTGTTATAAGAACCTTAGCGTTCATTTCATCCGTGGTCAAGTAAATTTAAGGCTCTTATCACAGTGGCGAATTGCAAGCGAATTCACAGCGAGGCGAACTCGTCCCATGTAATAAAACACCGGCTTAGGCATTTAATAATAACAACATTAAATGCAACAAATTTATTGATATCTTTAAAAAACAATATGTCAAAACATAACAACAATAAACTTAAAAATAATTTACAACCTGGTCCATGACAATTATTTCTTGTATAAATTATTTAAATATGTATCGACCATAGTTTTCATAATTATCTTAAATATTGATGGTCGACCTGAAGTTAGTAACGAGTCATTACTTTCAGTGACCAAAAGGTGATAAGTGTCAGATGCGCGTAAAACAGCTAACTTCAAGCCAAACACTTCATATTATTCTTCTGAGTACTTCATATTATCCTCTATCTTGACAATATTATGTTTTAATTTTTTAATTTAAGTATGTTGTCTGTGGTGAATGCTGTGTACACCTATGAGTAGCACACATATCAGATGCTGTACCTTATTGTTTTAGTGTTTTATAATGTTACAATATGTAGTGCTGTTGGTGTACCTTATAACAATAAATAAATAAATAAACATAAATTATTCGAATTAAAAAAAATTAACACATTGAAAATCCGACATTATTACCATATTAATATATCACTGTATGTCATAAATTAAAACTATACACTAAACTACTCGTTATTCGTGTAAATAAATATATTTGATATAACTTCCACACGGAAATCAAATTGCCATTCACATTTTTAGGACAAGACGGGGCTATGTACGGAGACGTCAGTAAGTTTTAAATAGCGAGAAAAATAATACCATTCCTGTATTATATCTTATGCCACTGCTGGGCCTCGTCTTCTATCGAGTTACTGGTATTGCGAGAAATATACTATTACCTATCTAAACATGCAAAAATGTTCTTACATTATTTTACATCCCAGACTCCATAGACAGCCAAAACTGGCTTATATATCACAAATTATCAAAACCGTCAACTATCTATCCAAAAATTTCTCTAAAAAGCTCTTCATATTGTCATAGACTCCGAAAAACACGAATCCACCTAACGTAAAGGCAGTCAGCCGTGGAGTGACTCCGGCGAACAGTCCCCTGACTCCTGACTCCATGTAAATGGATACCAGGATGGGTTTGACGCGCAGTTTCCGTGTCACTGCATAGTTTTCTGCCAGCATGATCCTGGTCTTGGCCAGGTCCAGGGGAGTGGTGACTGCTGCCGCGAACCCACCAGCTACGGAACCGCAGAGAGCGCTCTGGAATAGAAAAAAAAAACTGAAATGTTCATGTAAAGTTCATCATTCTGCCTCAACGAAGAATGGTGCGAAATAACATAAACAAGGCCCAAGACACAGTCCTAAGACTCAGTAAAGTCTTCTGCGACGCACATCAGAAAGTAGAAACAAAAGATTTTCGTATGGAAACACCGAAATCGTAAACATATATGCAAGACATTCATTAAGGTTTTACAACTAATAGCCTTACGAGAACTTATAGCGGCGATAGCCTAGTTGGGAGTGGAACGGACTGCCGAGACGAATGTCCGCAGGTTCAAAAACCCAAGGGCACACACCTCTGACTTTTCTAAAAAGTTATGTTTTTTTTATGATATAGGGGGCAAACGAGCATACGGTTCACCTGATGGTAAGTGATCACCGCCGCCCATGAACATCTGCAATACCAGGGGGCACACAGATGCGTTGCCGGCCTTTTAGGTGGGAATACGCTCTTTTTTTGAAGGTCGCCAGGTCGTTTCTGTCCGGAAATGCTGCTGGCAGCAATTGGTTCCATAATTTAGTAGTACGTGACAAAAAATTACGGCTAAAACGTACAGTGGCGGATTGCCAACCTTCGAGGTGATGTGGATGGAATTTGGAGTTCTGCCGCGAAGTACGGTGATGGAACTCAGCAGCAGGGATAAGTCCGAACAATTCTTCAGAGCACTCCCCGTGGTAAATGCGATAGAGAATGCAGAGCGATGCTACATCTCTACGCAAAGACAAAGGATCAAGCCGATCGGAAAGAATACGGTTGTCGACGATACGAGCTGCCCGACGTTGAATACGGTCAAGAGGGAAGTTGCAGGCGATGGCCCGACATATGTGTGTATTCTTTGTGAATTATCGCTCGCTTTAACGGTGAAGGCAAACATCGTGAGGAAACCTGCTTACCTGAGAAGTTCTCTGAATTTCGAAGGTATGTGAAGTCTGCCAACCTGCACTAGGCCAGCGTGGTGGACTAAGGCCTAACCCCTCTCAGTAGTAGAGGAGGCCCGTGCTCAACAGTGGGCAGTATATAATACAGGGCTGGTATCGTAATGGCCTTACTGTTTTTTTTATACCGGCAAACGTGAAGTGACTGACGCGATATGATTAACCCTTGTCAGTCAACATAATAACGTCAGCCTTTTCGCATCTGGATACACATTTAGACACTCAGAGGAGTATAACTTTTTTACTGGTGGTAGGTCTCTCATATGTAAGAGACCGTCTGGGTGGGTACCACCGCAATGTCTATTTCTACCGCCAAGCAGCAGTGTGCATGCACTGTTGTGTTTCGGTTTGAAGACATTGTAGCCAGTATAACTACAGGACATAGTGAGACTTAACATCTTATGTCTCAGGATGACGAGCGCAGTGCAATCCCACACAGTACTTTGTAACTCAAGGTGCTGGATGGTGTTGCTACTGTTTATGGGTGGTCGTACCGCTTACCATCAGGCGAACGGCATGTTCGTCTCGTCATTCAATGCCATAAAAAAAAAGACAAATAAACTCATTTGATTGTCCATTCTGAAGACAAAATCAAAGACCTCCCCAGACCTACAAGCATAATTATATCTTATGTTCTTGTAAACGCAGAAACTGCTGAACGGATTTGGATGAAATTTGGCACACAGATAGACCAATATCTTGGATTAACTTATGCTTAGACTACTTTTTTCATTGTAATTTGCTCCCGTGGAAAATATTTCATTTTTTTATCTATAGAAGGCGCTGGCGTCGTCCTGGTGATGCTATGGATCGCTATAGTAATTTAGGGACTTTTATTTATTTATTTGCACTTTATATACAAAAGTATATAGGCGGACTTAATGCCAAAGGCATTCTCTCCCAGTCAACCTGTGGGTGGTGCAGAGATAAATAAGGTAGGTGCAACAAGGTCACTTGATATAAATGAAACATACATATGACTTATAGCGAATAAGGCTTTTCACGCAGGCGAAGCCGGACATAACACCCAATATTCTCTATATTAAAAAAACTTACCTGGATACTGCTAATCTGCCCGTCGTTGTAGTTCCTGACGGTGCTCTTGAGGAACTCCCAGACGGGCAACTCTATGAAGCTGAAGGGCAGGTCGCGCGCCACCGTCGACAGGAAGCCGCGGTAAACGCCCTTGCGGAAACCCTCCGCTTTATACGCCTCGAATGGATGACAAATTACTTTTATTATTATTTTTTATTTAGTTTAGACGTAAAACAGAGTACAATCTAACATCTTTACATTTTTATAACATGCAAACATAAAACTAGATTTTATTCCAAAACATTCGCCGTATTATAAAAAATTATAACTATATCGGTAGCGTCTGGAATTGTGCCCGGAAAATTGCAATAGACTCTCCCCCTACATGAGACTCCATGGGCGCATGTAAGGGAGGGGGGGGATTAGGGGGCCCCCTTAGCTTACAATAAACCACGCGGAGTTTTGGCGGGAACTTGGAAGTGTCATGAGGTGCTCTTGTTTTAATTCATTATTTTGGTGATATTTAGTGTTATATTGCATAATTATGGTGGTATATTATCCAATATAGTCCTATTAAAGAGCTCAAATGAAGTGAATTGAAATAATTGTGCTAATCAAGTGTTCTTTTTGTTGCTGCCAAAACTCCTCGATAAAGTCTTGGTAAGGTAGCCACTGCTTTACTTCGACATTCTACAGATAATAAAATAGACAAACCAAACTTGACATTGGCAAAATGTGAACACAAATACCATTTAAAAAAAAAAAAAAAAAAACCACGCTACGCCACTGACCGCTGACATTTTAGGGATCCAGACCCCCCCCTTAGCTTCTAAAATGATCGGGCTACCAAACATGTCCGCACTCTAATATATTACTGAAAGCTATAGCTACGCCCGTGTGAGACTCTAACCCGCTCTCACACCCACCACTGCTGTAAACCAGGATTGACAGTGGCACGCATTTTATGACACCAAGCGATGAAGCTCAGAGTCTCAGGATACACTAATTAGTCTATCATCCTATATGAGAGCTGGGACCTAACATAGCTGACAAAATATCGGTTTGTTACACCTAAATATCTATCTAACTAAATAATGTTCTTCATTGTTAAGTCACACTACAAAAACAGTAGCTACATTATCCCCGGACCCGGAGTGGGGTACATATCCTAAAGTAGTATAGGCTATTTATTATCCAGGGAATTGATTTTAAGTCGCAACCAGTAACTAGTCATCCAACACTACAGCTTATTACAGGAAATCCACAAAAAAATTAGAAGAAAAAGTAAATAACAGATTGTTTACTATAGGGAACGTGCACTTCGTAAGCACTGTCATCTAGTGGCGCAATCGATACTTGGCACTGGCACTTGACGACTCATTTTCAGCCCATCGATACTTGGCATTGACGTACAATATTCATTAAAAAGATGAAAAATAACATTTAATTTGTGGATAATGTATCGCTGTGTATCTCGATGCTCCAAAACATAAAAATAAACAAATCAAATGGTGTGAAATTATATGATGTTCCCAAGAATAGTACCTAAGTACTTACATTCCATGGTTATGTGAAAATCATCAAAAATAATAAAAGCTGTATAAAACATACAAAAGCATTGAGAAATGCTTCGTTACGTAATTTATAAAAATAAATATGTTTTGAAGGTAATATTAAATACAAAAAAATCTGTAATTAACACACACAACACAACCTCCTAATTTTGCTTAAATAACTAGCTCCCATCTAAAAAAAGCATATTCTGGACACGCTGGGTGTAAATAACATTCGGCCGGAACACATATTTTATCATTTTTGTCATATCAAAAGAATATATAAACAAATTATTGTGCTAGTTCTAGTTTCTTTTTTTATCCACCTGTGGCTCTTGTGTCGATTTTGTGCTGCCCCCTATAGTTCGTGCACGCTCTCTATAGAGATTACAATTCACCAATTGCAATTATATAAGGAAAAAATCTCCAAGTTGTTTAATTCTGTTACCAAGTGAAATCTATTTATTGGGTAATTCAATTTCTGCAATAATAAAGAAATGTGATGGTAATTTGTAATACAGTTTAGGTATTTATGGCATTGGATAAATAACAAAGAAATTGGTTTAACATTCTGCCTGGACCCATTCTCGGAGGAGTCCATATTAAAATAATACAAATATAGAAATCAAATATTGAGAACACACAATTATATTGTCATATAGAACACGGTCTCATTTCACAGGAAGTCAGTGACACTAAAAAGGCTGTTAACAAGTCAATGAATCAGACCATACCTCCAACAGTATGGATATACTGCTCCGAGCCTTGGTGCCCACGTATGTCTGTTTCCTCTGCTTCGCTATTTCTGTTGGTACTCTTATAACACACGCCAACTGTAAAATAAAATCTAGAATTTTATTATTACACAATTTACATATAACTAGTATAGCATTTAACCATCTCATTGAGTCTTCATAAGATCTAAAACTTTAGTCCATAAAAATATAAGTATTTTTACACGCTTTATATTAGCTTCACTTGTATGTTTGTAACTCCTTTGGGCGCGATTTATTTAAAGTGACATCTGTTGGGCCATAGTAGAATTACAACTAAACTGGCTACCCTTGTGCGTAAAAAATCCTACTTGTCACAAGATGGCGCTTTCGTTTATTTTTTAGTGACATCTGTTGGACAATAGTAGAACAGAACTAAAAAATTAAAAATAAATAATAGTTTAAAACAACTAAAAAACATGCTTTATAGAAAGAAAATCTAACTAAAAAATAGAAAATAAATTTGAATTAAGAATAGTGTAAATAAGAAAAAGTGTATTTTATTGTACAAAAAAGCGTGGGGTGCATGTTGTCAATCTGACACCATATCATTTTGATAATATCTTAAAAAGCACCCAATACTCAATAGAGATGGCTTTTTATCATAATATGGGCAATATTTTTTATAATTTAACTTAACACTATGATACACAATCTCAAATATCACAATGCATATTTGAATTACACTGCAATATCTTTTTTCCCACTTCTCTCTCTAAGGCCCATTTAGTCGCTTCTTACGACAGGCAGGGGATACCGTGGCGGAATTCTCTAGATGGCCCCAGACCACACACTATCGGTATAGGTATAGATCCTCACTGATTAATGCGAACATTAACGCTATTTATTCAAATCTATGAGCTTATAGTTAGATGCCGCAAGTGGTATTTTATGTTTTTTGTCTCTAAATATATCGATTGTTGAGAGGCTAAATAACTTCTAGAATCAAAAGACGCAGACAAAAAAGCTGATTCCAAATATGTAAGTACTAAGTATAGGTATAACTCGGGGCTGATTTCAGCGCGAATGAATACGCCGACCAAATACACACATGTCAACACCTACATTATTAAATCAAGGGTTGCGAGCGCCTAAAGCGTTCACCCGAAAGTCCGGTGTGGCAAGAAAAGCCGACTCGCGTCATGCTACTGGCCAGTAGTACCATTAAAAAAAAAAAAAAATCAACACCTACAAATGAGTTTCAACTTACCACTTCCCCCACGCTGGCTGCAAACATATTGACCAGGGGAGTGTACTGCGAATTCACATATGGTGTGCACAGCTTCTTGGTTGTCTCATAGGATACAAAGAATAAAGCAGTTGTTGGCATTGATGTTGATGCTACAGTTAGTAGACCTAAAACAGAACACTAGAACTCAATACTCAATATTACCAAGACTATTTGCATAGATGTAAATAGAGGGGGGCCGGATAAGCCTTGCCCACTCCAGAATTGTGGGGTGCCCACCCCAATAATTTTGAGGCAGCTTACAACTACTATAATTTTGTAAAATGAATAAAATTTTTATATCACCAAGTACACAGAAGTCATTTTATTATTTAAGTCTAGCACACTGGGCCTCCCTGGAAAATGACTAGCTAAGTTAATGCAGCTATTTGCAACATAATCAATACTGCAAGTAACACAATAGCCATTAATTAATGACCGAAGTTATATCATTGTTAACAAGTTTTAAAAGTGGAATTTTGATGTCCTCTCCGTTGCAATGGAATGCAATCATCCCTGTACTACATATTGCCCACTGCTGAGCACGGGTCGCCTCTACTACTGAGAGGTGATAGGCCTTAGCTTACCACGCTGGCCTACTGCGGGTTGGCAGAATTCACATACCCTCGAAATTCTTATGGAGAATTTTCAGGCATATAGGTTTCGTCACATAGATATAAGAATAAGAAACTACTGAATCATCATCATCATCAGCCCCATGACGTCCATTGCCGTACATAGGCCTCCCCTAAAGATTTCCAGACGGATCTGTCAAAAGCGGCCCGCATCCAGCGTGTTCCTGCGACCTTTATCAAGTCGTCTAATAGTAAATACAACTGAATAGTTTGACCAAGTTAAAAGCAATATTTGTATTTTAATTTTACTCCAAATATGTAACAGGAAAATATATTACAAAGAGCAACAGGTATTTTAAAGTCTTACCTCTATAGACCCCATTAAATCCCCCAGCTTTTTGGAATCCTTGTGCACTCTGCAGACGAGTTTTTATCGTATCCAGAGGATATAAAGTGACATCAACAGAAAGTCCTGCCATAGCCCCAGCCTGCAATCATGCCATTTTTAAAACCCATTTTTCAGGAATTATATCTGAAATTCGTATTGAAACTTACCAATAATGGTGGCACGTATACAGATTTAATAGATTTTCTTTCCTCTATAATACCCATGTCTAGATAATTTGATAAAAACCTCCCTAAATATTAAAGAAATATAACCTTACTTCACATTAGTAAACAGAAATATTATCACAGCTGCTTTTTGGTAAGATTGTATTTGTCACGAATTATTTCTTGTAAGTTTATTAATATTAATTAAACACGCATATAAATTTATAGCTCTATTTGAACATAAATTATTGTAAATATGATGTAATAATATTCGTGCTTCCCGCTTAACGATGTCAAAATGTATTTTGTTCCATGGTCAAAATACTCTTTGATGTCAAATGTACTGAAAACGTCAAAAGTTAAAAAGAAAGAGATAGTCTACATACATCTGCGTCAATAAGAATAGGACAAAACATATTTTTTTAATGAAATATGAACAGCGACCATTCAGTGAACTACGGCCTACGGGACTGGAAATTGGAAAATGAGAAATGACAACGGTCGCTGATTGATGACAATAATAAATCGAAAAAATTCGTTGCTTAGCAACACATAAAAGCCGAAGGAGGTCACCGATTTTTTTTAACTTTTATATTTACTGTTATCAACAATGCCTAAGGTGTATAAAACAGCCCACGATGGTATTCCGTACCACAAAGTACGCAAAGGAAACGAACCTGGGTGTTACCAGTTACACAGGTACTTTCTTATTTTTTATTGAGTAAATGTGATCCCTCATTAGGCAATTTAATGAGAATAGGCCAAGCCCAGGCTTAGGAACGTGATTTAGGAAGGATACGTGCGAAAGTAGACTGAATAAGTTATCATACCATACCAGCCCTGGATTACATATACTGCCCACTGCCGAGTACGGGCCTCCCCTACAAGTTACAACTGAGACGGTTTAGACTTTGGGCCTTAGTCCACCACGCTGGCCTAGTTCGGGTTCTCAGACTTCACATACCCTCGAAATTCTTATAGAGAACTCAGTTATGTAGGTTTCCTCAAGATGTTTTTCCTTCACCGTTAAAGCATGCGATAAGTCACAAAGAATACACACAACTTTTAAGAAAAAATCAGAGGTCCTTGGGTTTTGAACCTGCGGACATTGGTCTCGGTAGTCCATTCCACTCCCAATTAGGAAACCGCCGCGCCGCTTACTGATGTAGTTAAATGGCCTTAATTAATTATTTGATCTTATAAATCTTAGCATAACATTTTTTTTCAACCTTTGCCTATCTGCTAGGATTAAATGCTTTCGGCAGTGGCGTAACTATAGGGTGGCATGAAGGCAAAATGCCACGAGCCGCCGGCTTCAGGGGCTCCCGACCCGAGAGAGGTCCGTTCAGGAGAATCCTAAAAAAAGGTCGCCAGATCTTGAAATGCTGAGGGGAACTCCATTCCATGAATTTGCCGCAGGTCTTTACGGGTGTATGGTGTAGTTACGCCACTGGATTTCGGTGTCTACTAAATTGATTACCGAGGGGATTCGTTGTTCAGAAATGATTCGGTTGGTACTGAGTCGCTGGATAAAAGATGTTGGTAGGGCTAAGCCCGAAGTACATTGTATTAAAACTAAATTAAATACAACGGCTGAGACATTCAAATGGAAATAACCTCTGCCTATCCCTTTGGAAATATACTTACGCAATAGATGTAAGCTTAAAAAAAGGAACACAATGAAAATCTACATATATTTTACCCTTTATTCCATGGTTTCTTTTGCAGACCATCACAATGTCGTCTAAAATTCCCGATAAATAAGCGCCCGATCCACAAATGCGAGGCGCCAAAACACGAGTACACGCTAGTACCTCAGATAGGCGGCTGGCGTGCGCTGCTGGTGCCCAAAACAGAGCCCAACTTCTACCCAGCTGTCATGCACAAGGGGGAGTTTGATCGGCTGAGAAATCAGGCTAAGGTATGTTCTCCAGCCTTAGGTGTACCTAGCTCAGTGACGGGTTCAGGGGCCGCGAGTCGAAGAAACAAAAATAAAAAAAATCGTAGGTAAGGTGTGATTTTCTGGAAAACAGGGACCGTAAAAACAAGTCTCATTTCGAGGCGCGAGGCCCTTGGTTGCCTAGATCGCCCCTGACCAAGCTACTGCTGCTACTATTGTAATCCTCCTAGCCAGTTTCGGCCACGGCGGCCAATCTCAACGGAGATCTGCCCGGTACGCAGGAGATATTATAGTGCACAAGTGTGTGCGCAATACACAGGTTCACTCGCTATTCCTTTACTCACATGGTCCGGTGAGACGGCAATGGTACATGACCGGAGAGAAAAGTTACTGAGAATCTTAAAAATTACTCAGTCGCAGCTCGGAGTCAGAAAATTGGCGGTGTGATACCCCCGTGCCTCGGAAAGTACGTAAAGCCGTTGGTCCTGCGCCTGCTACTATCACAATAGGTATAATGAAGTTGCGCTGCGCAACTGCGACAGTTACTCGGTAGTAGGTACTACTTACTTTACTGGTGGTAGATCTCTGGTATGCGATAGCTCGGCTAGGTAGGTACCATATCAATGTCTTTTACTTCCGCCGAGCAACGTTCTGCAAGCACTGTTGTGTTCCAGCTTGAAGGATATTATATTAATTACTGGGAATTATGAGACTTAACATGTAATGTCTCAAGGTGATGAGCACAGTGGAGGACCACGTAATACTTCATAATTTATACGATAGACCTACCCACACTACAGCCCCGGCTCAGAGGTGAATGGGCGACCCTCAAGATGACTCCTCTTAGGACAAGCGATGGTATTCTCAAAACACCCCCATATTTATACCAACATGAATTCAGTTTTCTGCTATAACAATACAATACCTCACCAGATAGTAACTCAGGAGGAGCAGATCCAAGCGATGCACGCCCAGGAAGCAGCCATACAGAAGGCTGCCAAGGAATCTGAGATCAGGAAGCAAATGCTGAAGGACAGCCTGCGTCCTCAGCCGGGAGCCGAGTCTGGTACCGGTGCTGATCCAGAGCTAGAGGGACCGGACCAGGCCGCTCATACCATGTCCAGGGCTGAAGGTGAGTATGTAATTGCGGTAGTATATTTCTATCCGCCCAGATAGCGACCGTACACAAGGTGTAATACCCGCCTTAGTGACCCACGTGTGTCACGTTCCGGGATCAACCTGTGTATATCCAGTTTCAAATAGGCCGGCATAATTATGTCGACTGGCGAGGGGCGATTCATCTCTCATCAGCCGACACTCTATCCGGATTCCGGACCCTCTATCCACATACCATCCAGTGTAGTGGAGTCACTAAGCCGTTACAATATTAAAAAAGTGATGAGACGTCGCGGATTCTATCAAAACACAGTCTCGTTACAATTTTTCAGCAAGGCAATGTGTATGTATGCTTATGCGCTGCATCCGATATGTACCTACATAGCAGTCCGAAAGAGAAACGTTCCTTCTGACAAAAATCATCAGAGTAACATTGGTCTAAAATGTAGGCGAAATCAGTTTTTACGAATCCAAAATACTTACCATTGTAATAAATAAAAAAAAATATAGTTTTGCCTGGGACTGTTGTAAGTTTAGTTTCTTTCTTACGTATTCTATCTTTTATTATTATTAACACACCCAATGACATCAACCAAACCATGCCTCATTATTGCAGTACTTTTCGACGAATACCAAAAAGGCAGTGGCTTGATCCTATCGATATTTTATGATTCAAATAACTCACTATTGAATGAATTAATAGTACTGCGAGCGGACAACATGCAGGGTCCGAGGCTGTGCAATCGCATTATCTTGGCGTCCAAATGCCATGCCATCAGGGACGCGCAGATCGTCGAGAAGGACCTCATCAAAAAAGAACTTGACGAGGAGCAGAGACGGTGAGACGGAAATTGCTTATTCGGTGGATTGAATTGTTTTGTTTGTTTCATGTATGGTCATGGTTTATTAGGCTTAATGTAGACGCCAATCATCGTGAGCCGTCATTACCCAATTCTAAAAGCAAAGCAGGGTCTTAAATATTTTTTTTGCGACATGAACAAATATTTTTCAAATCACTAGGGATTCTATCAGAATTTCTATTATGTTGCAACCTCTTATAAAGCACTGAAGATAGTTAATTTGCCCCACTAAAGGAAGTCAATCCAAACTTATAGCTCTAGCTGTGTCGACTAATATCATGCAGCAGAGAATTCGTTATTTTAGACTTGACTGCATAATGGAGGAGAATCGTGAAGCTGCTGTACTCCGCGCAGAGTCTGAAGAGGAACGTCGCCATCATCTGCGGCTGCAGAACCTCTCAGCTTTGAAGGAGCAGATTAAATCTCATGAGACTGCCAAGGTCAGTCTTCGAAGGAAGCTGAGGAATGATCTTATATTTCTTAATTATACATATTCTGTAGATAATTAATTTGAGGAGATACACTGATGTCAATACGAGACTTTCTTGCCCTCACACCCTCCACCGCAACTCCTATAAGTCAGAATTCACAGAGGCACGCATTTTATAACGCAATTAGACCCGGTGAGTTTTTGGAATCACTAAACTGTCTTTAGCCAGGAACGAAAATTGAGATAAGAAGAAGTTAATGGTAACTAATATAAACAGAATTTCCCATTCCTTTACCAGATCATGGAGGCAGAACGCATTGAGGAGGAGAGCATCCGAGTGAACCAGGCTAACATAGCGATGCAGATCGACGAGGCTCAAAAACTGAAGGCGAAACACGAGCGACAGGCGAAACTAAAGGAAATGCTAGATCAAGGTAGACTACATTATCTTAACAAAACGATGTGACTATGAATCTGATATTTACCAATACAGTTTAGTCCAAATATGTCCGAGAAAATTATTGCTTCTACCCAGTGGCGCCAGAATTATAGTTCTGTTTCACTCTATATTTAATGGAGGACTTCGAAATGCGACCCATCCGTTCTTTCTTTTGTCTACTATGGCTGTGTAGAAGTAATTACAGTTTTTCATTATTATCCGGACTTTAAAGTATATTCCTGTTCCATATTACTGCATCATATTCCAGGCAACGCTGAGCTCCTATTCTACAAGCAGCTGCAGAACGAAGAAGAACGCATCATGGATGTTCGCATCACCAACTTCATCAAGCAGAAGCAGGCGCGCGAGGCGAAGGCGCGGGCCGAGGCGGAGGCCATCAAGGCGGCCAAGCAGAAGGGCATCGACCACATAGCCAAAGCTCAGAAGGTAAAATTGATGGAATCCCACCCCCAAACTACCGTAAAATCGAACTATAGTTTTCTTCTCTGCTTCAACAAACAAAATATTTAGAAGTCTTACTGTGTATACGTAATCTCGGGATAAATGCTGCTAAACTTGCCAAAATATTGTTTTTTACGCCGCCAGACTTCATCTGCCAGTCATTGTGGCCGAAGTAAACTTCATTAAATTTTGGATGACATTTCGTGAACCGTAAATCCTTACTGTGATGTTCTCATAGAAACTAGTGCCCATGTTGAATGTAGATAACTCCAAAAAGATTTATATTTTTGGAACGAAGTTCCTTATTGCGCGTTGTGAAACGGGGCTGGACGGAAAGTTGTCAAGACACTTTTTTCTATTATCTTACTAATATGAACCTTAAATACAATGCGTAGAAGCTATAATTCTTGAAACGAGTATATTTTTATTTATTTTATTTATGAAAATCATTAAAACCATTTCTTACTAATCTAATATGAACCTTAAATACATTGCGTAGAAGCTATTTTCCCAGCGTTGGCACGGCACGAGTACAAAAGAATTGAACGTAACATTCTTTTTTCAAATTTTGTTGATTTATTCTACTTTACTACTACTGACATTTATCAATAACAAGACTAAACGTGCTTTGCTCGCGTTTAAAAATCTACTTTATGTGGAAAGCGTAAGATCGAATTTGTGTTTAGTCAATCAAAATTTGTGATAAAAATGCTATGCAATAGCTTTACCGCGGTAGTCTCCGAGTGCCACACGTATTTATTTGTTTTTTTTCTCTAGAAACTTATGTATTGGAACGGAAATAGGAAAATATTTATATATTTATATATATATACACACTCTGTTATATAAATAAAATTTTATTACAATTCCTTCACTAATTAATCGAAAGGAACTTTGTTCCATCCGGGTGTCCCTTGACACCTCTCAAGTTTTTTTTATAACAAAAGAGTCCACTTTTAAATACTCCTCAGGCGGAACAAGAGCTGAAAGAAGAGTTGGAGCGCATCAGGAACCTGAAGATCCAGGAGGATGTGGAGAGAGACTACCGGCGCAAGGAGAGGGACGCGGCCATCAAACGTAATAAAGAGATGAAGCAGCTACACGAGGCCAGGGTCCAGCAGGTGAGTCGTGGAGACTATGTGAGAAGGAATTCTTCATCATTAATCAGCCTATACCGATGTGTGGCAGAACAGAAGCTATCTATACCTACTATAATATTATAAAGAGGAAAGATTTGTATGTTAACGAATAAACTCAAAAACTACTAAACGGATTTCGATGAAATTTGGCACACGGTTAGATCATGTCCTGGATAACCACATAGGCTACTTTTTATCCCGGAAAAAAAAATTCACGCGGGCGAAGCCGCGAGCAGAAGTCTAGTCTTCTTATATATTTTATCAACTGTACTCTCTTTCTCAATTTGATGCCCACAAATGAGAAATTACTGTGGAAACGAAACGTTGTGTTCAAAGTTCAAACATTACCTACATATTTAAAAAGTCTTAAAGGAGTAATCTATACTTGTAGATCATTTCAAGTATATACAGTCTCCAATAGCATTTACCAGACTGTACCAATTAATAATGTTTTTCAGATCAAAGACATCCACAGACTGATCGCTCGCGAGATAGCCAAGGACGAGCAGAGTTTCAACAACGCCGCACGCCAGAACGAGGAGTTCATACAGAAGGAGAAACAGGTATGACGAACTAACCCACCTGCAAGCCCCCCGAGGCAATTCTTGTGCGCTGGGTCTTCACACCCAATGCACGCCCATGCGCGGGTGGACATTAGTCGCGGGCCGAGGCACACAGTTCAGTGTGTATACCTCTTGGTTGAAAAAACACATTGAGGCCTAAAAAAAAGGGCCCGCGAACATTTCCTGGCACCCTCTCTTTCCGCCCATCCTGGGAACCTTCCTCCCTTCCCCCCACCTTCCCTCCCATATTCCTAATCCACTCCCCTCCCAGGCCCCTGCAGTCGTTAAGCCGGGGGACTCCAGTATCCCATTCGCAGGTTTCCCCCGGTGTTGACTGCAGGATCGCCTACCTAAGATAGAACTTTATGAGTGTATGATAACCATTGGTACAAACATCTATCACACTGGATGCTATGGTAATGGGCCTTTTACACAATGTTGCAGAAAATAGTATTTGATAATGTAGATATTACCATTTATTTGGGAGCATAGTAGACATGGCTTTTGTATTTGATCATAGCATTTCGTCAAATGTCATGGAGGCTCCTTTCTCCATTTTGGCTGATCTTATCTCCTGGCAAGATGCTACCAATCTTGACAAAACGCATCAATTCTAAATGATTGAATTCATCAACGCATTCTGATTTCTTCAAATTATATTATTATATTATTCTTATATTTACGCAAATGTTAGACATTAAAATAAAACCATTTTACGGATTTTATCGTGGTTTTTTAATTTATATTTTCTCCTGACGTTTTGTAGACTTTACAGTTTACAGCCTTCACGGTCAGTCCGCCCCGTGTCAGGCTGCAAAGTCTTCGAAACGTCAGGAAAAAACATAAATTAAAAAACCGCTCTAGTCAGTAAAATAGTTTTATTTCAACACAACATACTTTCACACTTATGGTGCTGATGTGTTTGATATTGTTTCCAGTTGGACGAGAAGCACAAAGCCCGCGTTGAGCAGCACCGGCAGGAGATCATGAAGCAGATCAACGACAAGGAGCGATCTCGCGCCGAGCTCCGCGACAAGATACACAACGAGGGCGTCGCGCTGCGCCTGGAGCAGGAGCAGCAGGACAAGTACGAGAGGAACGTCATCAAGCAGAAGGTGGGGGTCATCATTCAATACTTTTTTGTTTGAATGACGAGACGAGCATGCCGTTCACCTGATGGTAAGCGATACAACCACCCATAAACAGTAGCAACACTATCCAGCACCTTGAGTTACAAAGTACTGTGTGGCATTCCACTGCGCTCGTCATCCTGAGACATAAGATGTTAAGTCTTATTATGTCCAGTAGTTTCACTGGCTACAATGTCCTTCAAAGCGAAACACAACAGTGCATGCACACTGCTGCTTGACGGTAGAAATAGACATTGCGGTAGTACCCACCCAGACGGACTCGTACACATGAGAGACCAGACCAGTTTTTTTTTTTTGTTGTGGACATTACGGTCAGTAGCCTGACGCGAGTCGGCTTTTCTGACCACACCGGACTTTCGGGCGAACGCTTTAGACGCTCCAACCCTTTACATTTAAACGACCACGCTGAGGGCACCCCCTAAGTGGGGTACGAGCCTCGGCTCAGGGCAGTCGTTGGAAGATGATTGAGACATCAGCGATTAGGGGATTTTAGCGGTGTAATACACCAATCTATCCATTGTTTTCATCGGCACGCGGGCCGGAACTGCTAACTGGGTCGGGATATCGGGGGACACGGCGAGGTCCTCGACGGCGAGGACGGTACAGCGGTCTTGAGGAGTGTGAGAGTTTCAATAACTCGTGCTTTCTTTGGATGGCCAGAGTGATGGCATCATCTGGATCGGTCAGGAATGAACGGGGACGTCTCCATTTCGCGCGGTCAAATGGAGTATAAATGGATGAGTTTCGGATGAGCGGATTATGATGATTAACCGCGCGATCGAAGTAGCGCCTGCTAAGCGTCTGAATAAAGTGCCTGATGGTCGGCATGTCGGTGTCCACGTGGAGGTTGCGATTACGCACGTACCACGGGGCATCGAGTATTTGTCGTAGAAATTTATTCTGGACAACCTGCAGGCGCTCAATCCGACCGGGTGGTATGTGAGCGAACGCGGGTGCTGCGTATGTCATGATCGGCCTAATACATGTCGTAAAGATACGTATCTTGTTGCGGATAGAGCTTACTCTTTTTGTTAACGAGCCAGTGGAGCTGACTTTTCGCGAATGCGGCTCGCGCGCGTACCGCATTAACATGTGGGATGAAGGACAGATTCCGATCAAGGATCACTCCTAAATATTTGACTGTATTGGTCCATGGGATGGACTGCGAGAACATTGTGACAGTAGCGTTAGGCACTGGGGGTGCAATCCTACTCCTAGTGAAAAGGATGGCCTGGCTTTTGGTGGGATTAATGGTGATTCGCCATTTGCTGAACCACTCGCCCAGTTTGTCGGCAGCGTTCTGCAAAAGGCGAATCAACTGTGTTTTATCTCTACGTGAAGAGTAGATGGCAGTATCGTCAGCGAAGAGTGCCAGATTGGTATTCTTCGGCTTTGGAATATCGCTAGTGTAAAGCGAGAAAAGAAATGGGGATAGTGCGGAGCCTTGCGGGACTCCGGCCGTGATGGGGTGTCGGGAAGACAAGGTTCCCTCCACTCGATAACGAAAGCCGCGATTTGACAAGAAATCTCGTATGATGTGCACGAGCTGAGTGGGCACGTTGAGAGTGTACAGCTTGAAAAGCAAGCCGTTGTGCCACACTTTGTCGAACGCTTTCTCTACATCGAAAAATAGGGCACCGGTAGGCATTTTTAGGTAGAATTTAGAGTGGATGTGCTCCGTGATGCGGAGGATTTGGTGAAGGCAGCTATGCCTAGACCGGAAGCCAAACTGCTCCGCGGGGATCGGTTGTTTTGATGGGCGACTATTTTGAGACGATCGAGGACGATTCGCTCATATACCTTTCCCATAGTGCTGAGTAGACTGATGGGTCGGTAAGAAGAGGGTTCGGACGCGGGTTTACCCGGTTTGTGGATGCCAATCACAACCGCCTCTTTCCATTCTTGTGGAAAGAGGCAGTTGCGAAAGGCTGCGTCATAAATGGCGGTGAGGGTCTTGACATTACTGAAATTACTGGTCTCAGCTCAACCAGACCAGTAAAATTTAAAATTCTATCGGGGTTTTCACCTGATGCGTGGTAACCAGGGGCTTGAGACAAGATTTTTTTCTCAAATCGTTAAAGCTAATTGTCTTGAATTAAGGGAAGTGGGGCAACGCCCTCTTTCTGCCCCCAATAATAATTATTGACGGTATAATGAGTTTTATCTTCGATTGTCCAGTATTTGCAATACACGCAGTAGAGCTGAAGCTAGTCACCCGCTTTTTAAGTCTCCTTTTGTGACTGTCTTGTGGCGTTAGCCGTCTGAAGTTATTCAGACTGGCTTGTAACTAACTTCAGGCTGGCTTGTAACTAAGTTCAGACTGGCTTGAGTGTTTATTGTAATACAATTTATTTTATAGGTGGCCGCCATGAGGCAGCAGAAGGTATCCGAGAAATACGTGAAAGAGGTGGAGCAAACGCTCGCCAAACATGGCTACATTTAATGTACTTTGGGACACTCCATTTGATATTAATATTGTGATTGTCAATGATGAGTATTATACTTTAAAATTGGTATTGTGTTTTTATTATAAGTTAAGTAACTAATTTAAACAAGTGTGACCCCATTTTGGTAGGCAGGAAGTTAGGTTAATGAAATACATACCGCTCGCGATCTCTGAGTAATCTTAGGTAACGCTGATATGTTATTGCAATGAATTTGACGATAATACGTTGTGGATGTAGATAAGGTCAGGCGTCGGAAGTGCGGAATACATTTATTATATGGATAACTTAATATCAACATCACTGCATTAGCTCATTACGTTATAACCAAAAAATAAAACCGACAAACATCATAAACCAAAAAATAAAATAACTTTATATACGTATATTTAGAGGTAGCTCCGAAGATCTTCATCAGATCCTAATAAATTATATACTGAAACCTTCCCTGAAGAATATATGCGCATGCTCACGCCTTTTATCTTCGAAGGGGTAGGCAGAGGCGCAACTAGTGCACCCACTTTTCGCCAAGCGTATTACGTCCCACGATGTGATAGGGGGCGAGCCTATCGCCATATCGGGCACAAATTCCAGACTTCGGGCTGGTACGGAATAGAAAAATCCAATATCACTTTGCCTGACCCGGGGATCGAACCCGAGACCTCAGCATTGCAGTCGTACCGTAATACAACTACGCCACCGAGGCAGTCCTGAAGAATATACATTTGAATAACGAAAACCCCATCCAAATAGGATCAGTAGGATTTTGACAAAATCGCGGCCATATAAACTTACATACATACGGGTCGAATACAGAACCCGTTTTTTGAAGTCGGTTAAAAATAAGATTCCTCGGAGCTCGCACGGACTAATACCAATCTCAATTGCCTTTCCAAGCAGCCGATTTCAATAAACGGTACCAATTGCAAATTGCGGCACAATACCAAGAATAAACCAAACAAAATAAGGCACCTATAAGACTTGACGCACTTTGATTGAGGCATTTCTGCTGTATATCCTTAGTTTCGGATGTGGAACGTTTAGGAATCTGCCTTAATAGGGACCGAAGGCGTAAAGGGCTTATAACTTTGCCTTAGATGTACAATAAAGAGTTTATAAATAAATAAATAAATAAACATCAAGACAGCAATATAGTTTGATAGTTATTATACGTATATATATACGTAATTCAACTTTGCCGCCTGAAGTTAGTCACGAGCGGCATCGTTTTAAGTTCAAGGAATGGGAAGCGTATAGAGGGCAAAGTTACTTATTAGGCGGGCAAAATTACCAATTTCAGTGCGGCAAAGTTAAATTCATCTACATATTTTTCATGATAACAAAAAGCCTTCAGTTTCAATATTATAATTACGTCATAATTACAATGCATTATTTTAACTACATATAACAATAAAAAACACTGGAAAGTTTCAAAAGAGCGGGTCACAGAAATGCTATTATAGCTAAGGCCCTTTGGCCTTGGTAAGTATGGAACTTTTTTATACTTATATCGTTATAGCATACTAGTATAATAAACCAGAAGATTTAGTATATTATATCGGTATAAGTTAAGTATTTTACAATAAGACATTTTATTACTTTTTACAATAACCAAACGCAACACCAAATATATTATTTAAATTTAAAGAATTTACTCGCATACTCAAGCCTTTTATCCCCGAAGGGGTAGGCAGAAGCGCAACTAGTGCACCCACTTTTCGCTGTGCGTATTCCGTCCCATGATGTGATAGAGGGCGAGCCTATCGCCATATCGGGCACAAATTACAGACTCCGGGCTGAATACTGAGCAGAAAAACCCAATATCACTGCCAGACACGGGGATCGAACCGAGACCTCAGCATTGCAGTTGTACCGTATTACAATTACGCCACTGAAGCTGTCATTAAAGAATTGAAGATATTTCAAAGCTAGTCACCGTTTTGCCGACGTTGAATTCTTTGTGAGCTTTTTATTAATCATTTACGAAGCACTCGTGTGACCCCCACTTTATTAATTTATCTAAATTAAAATTAATATTTGTACATTTACATTAATTAATAATACCTTAAAACGCCTTTTGGAATTTTATAATTGTCACAGTAAGGTGATTGGTCCAAACAGCTTTTAAACCTTACAGGAAATTTGCCAACAGGCAAAGTTAAATAACATTACAGGCAAAGTTAGATAACATTACATCAAGGCCAGTTCTCAAATATCTATTTTCAGCTTAAAGCACAAATCAAACCAGAATTGTAACACCACATTACACTGGACATTACGGTCCAATAAAAACAGGCATCGAATCGAGAACTTTTTCCTTTTTCAAGTCGGTTAAAATGAACCAAAACACGCCTTTTTAGAACTCAAGAAAAGCACGACCAGTCACTCGTGAAGGCCACTTACCTAGTTCTTATATTAACTCATAACTCAAACATGAAATATTTACAATCCACCTTAATTTCACAAGCACACATTTCATTTATAAAATTTTTAAACTAGTCTATGTTCTAAGGCTATGAAGAACATTATGTCGTCAATACAAGTTCAAGATAGTAACCAGTACATTAAAAACCCCATCCAAATTAGTTTTTGACAAAATCTCGGGCATACAAACTAACATACATATGAGTCCAATATAGAAACTTGTTTTTTTTTTTTTAAGTTGATTAAATACAAAACGAATCACGTTGGTTAAATGCAATATAAAAAAACACGCCTTTATCTCCGCAGGGGTAGGCAGAGGTCCAACCACGGGACCCAATTTTCCGCCATGTGTTCCACCCGTGATGTGATGTGGACAAGCTATATAAAAAACCGAATTTTACTAAGATTTTATGTCTATTTATTTAATAAATTGTGCATAATATTTGCTATTACTACTAGTCATTGCCGACAAGCACTAGGCCAGCGTGGTGGACTAAGGCCTAACCCCTCTCAGTAGTAGAGGAGGCCCGTGCTCAGCAGTGGGCAGTATAATATAACACAGGGCTGATTGCTTTGCATTGCACTGGCGAAAACACTGATGAGGAATAAAGGCCATAATATAAACAAAAAAAGAATGTTAACTAAAAATTACTAAAAAAATACAGGACCCGTTTCACAAGTTTCAAGACAATTTGATTTGACAGTCATCATATTAAACAGCTGATGTACATAGTACTCTTTTTATTACCATTTATTTGGGAGCATAGATTAGAGTGTGACTATTGTATTTGGTCGGCTTGCATTTATGTAACGAATGGTATTTACTCTGATGTTATGAAAGACTCCTTTAGCAAAATAGAATGAAGTGTAACAGATAATAGAAGAGAAAAGAATGTCCAAGAAGAATGTCCACAGGTTCAAAACCCAAAGGCTCACCACACCTCCGGCTCTTCTAAATAGTTCAGTGTGTATTCTTAGTGAAATTATCGCTCGCTTTAACGGTGAAGGAAAAGATCGTGCGGAAACCTGCGTACCTGAGAAGTTCTCTGAATTTCGAAGGCATGTGAAGTCCGCCAACCCGCACTAGGCCAGCGTGGTGGACTAAGGCCTAAACCCTCTCAGTTGTAGAGGAGGTCCGTGCTCAGCAGTGGGCAGTATATAATACACGGCTGGTATGGTATGGAGGTATGGTACCAGATAATTATCTTTTAACTAAAATTTGGACTCTGTTTTGCTTCAAGAAATGGTTGAAAAATCTCAATATTTATTTAGTCGGCATAACCGCGTCCTCCATTACCATTCCGCTTTATTACTGAACTTGTAATGATATGTATCGATGTATTATTTTTCTTACATCACATTCTTATACAGTCGTTTGGTGTGTAAATACATACTTTCAAAATAGTATGTACAGTCAGCCACATAAGAAGCTACACAAATTCAAAATTTCAAATCACCTAATTCTTTTTTTAAGCTTTTTATATTTATTGTGCAGAAAAGTAAATCCCTTTAATTTTATTATTGTGAAGAGAAGAAAAATATATGTATGAACACAAAAATAAATAGGTAGGCGATTTGAAGTTGTGATTTTGTTCAGCTACTTCTGTGGCTGACTGTACATGTTTACATTTATGCTATTTTATTACCAAGACCGCCACAAAATGGCAGTCAGACTCATGTGACGTAGAAGATGGTAATGATAGAGGTCACCATGGTAATGATGGGTGTCAATAGCAGTAATAATTATATCGATGATAGTCATGAATAACGACGGCAATTATGTTCGTGATGATGGTAATTAATGGGTTGATGAATATTATAGTTAATTGACAGTAAATATTATGATGAAGATGTTGACAATATTATGATTGTGGTAATGAGATGGTAATAATGAGACAATGAATAGTAGTTAAAGGCCGAATGTGGTGTTAATGACGGTATATGAGGGTTGCGATGATGATGATGGTGGTGATGATGATAGTGATTGTGATGTTGATAGTGATAATGATGAATACAGAATTGATGAGAGGATGACAATGATAATAACAAATATGATGACAATGCCAAACATTACAATAACAGTCACACGATAATCCATAGTCATTAACTCGACATTAAATTAACGACCAATATCAATCAACGACCTTAATCGACAATTTATTATCGGCAGGGAAAACTTAATCAGAACAAAATTTACCTACTTACAGATAACTTTTGGTCGGTTAATTGTCAGTTTCACCGGTTCCTGATAAAGTTTCAGATAACTATCTGACATATAACGCTATCTAACAAATAAATTTGACACATAACTAATGACTTTCTGTTAGATATTTGTATTTGAGACCTGTAAACCAAAAACTGTAGTTTATAAGGCAGATAAATTCCGAAGAGAGAATTTATCAGCATATGGTGAAATCGGTCCATTATTTTATATGTAACACAAAATAATACGAAAAAGAAATTATTCTGGGAAATCAGCATCAAAATTGGTATAAAAATAAATTTAAGTTATTCATATTTGAAATGTTATTGTGTGGGCGCATGGCGGGGATATCGCGCTATCTCTTTCGCACGCACCCAGCGTTATAGCCGGTGACACTTGGTGACGTCACAGTCTGATATTACTGTTATATGACAACATCCCCGTCCACCAAATTTCAAAGCTTTGTAACACTTATTATTGTGCTAATTCTGAAAATACTTTTCCCGTTAGATTTTGGATACATGCATTTTTGATAAAAGGAATTTAAAAAAGTAGTCAACTACCCTGTTGTCGATGCATCCGTAATTACCGTCAGATCGTATATTGAATGGTCCGTAAGCGCACTTAAGTGGTCATCACTTCATAGCCCTCTCGCCATGTTTCACCACCTTCTCCAGGTTGTCCTTCAGTGTCTTCAGTTGGCTCATGACGGTGGCGTCCATCAGCGAGTACGGTATGTACGCTTGCGACTGGCGCAGCTGTTTCGGTTGGAGGGAGAGCATCGTGCCGTCTTGTAAGCGGATGTTGCAGTTCGCTTTCTCTTCCGGTGGCATACTGTAATTGATAAGAGGAATGTTAGAACTGATATATAACCGAAAACGAACGGACATAGAAAGCGCCATAGAACGGTTTCCTAAATTATAACAATGTTGCTATTGGCTGCGCCATGTTAATGGGCCACAGCAATCAAAGACGAGCGCCGTGATTAGACTGATTTATTCTCGCATACAGTGTACGCAGGTACATAATAATAACATTACAATTATATCATATTGACAGAAGGTTTTTTGTGTTTGTGTTTCAACAGTTTGGGTTCAATAGTTTGTGTTGTCTAGGATGAAAATAATTTTGTGTTATTTTTGTCTAAAATACTTACATGTATCTTGGATATGTATTTCTTTTGATATCTAGTACTTTGTAATACAAAATACAGTGCAACTACTGTTTACAATTTATATTTAATTACTAATTTATTTCAATCTCTCGGCATCATGAAGTCAGTCTAAAAGCTACACTTTTGAAAGAATATGAAAATGAAATACTCACGTGGAATAATTAAGCACCGCGAGTGGGGAGCCCGACATGGACACCACCATCTCACCCTGCCGCGGCTGCCGTAACAGTGTCAATGGCGTTTGTGGAGTCACCTGCATATTATGCATAAATAGTACTTACACAGCATCACGCCCTTCTTTTTCAGGGATAGGCAGAGGTGTATCACACATTTCGCTAGCTATGTTAGGTCCAATATAATAAGTGGCGGGCTTATTGCCATTTTTCGGACACATTTCCAGACAGGCTGATACTAAGTAAAAAAAGCTATTATCACTTTGCCCGACCCGGGAATCGAACCCGAGACCTCACCATCATACTGTAATACACCTGCGCGACCGAGGCAGTCAACACAAATAGTTGAATATATGTGAATCTTTGATTAATTCTATACCTAGATAGACACACTGAACGTTACAAACTCGTCGAAAAAAATAGAGGCGAACTGTTCCCCATTGAATGAGTTCGAGTGAATTAATTTTTGTCGTTTTTCATGGTTATAATTTTTCCCCGTTTTAATAGAAACCATGTAATAACTGGTATCATTATGCGCGCACACAAGGATACGCAGAATGATGCAGCAATAGCGTATGACACAGCTGTCACGCATACTAGCTTAAGAAAAGTTGGCCTGTTTGTTTTAGTTTCATTGCAGCGCGTCACTATCTAGGTATATAATTAATCAAAGATGTTAATGATAGAAAAAACTTTGTACCCCTTTTAAAAGACATTGCGCCCACGGAGTGTGAGATTTGGAATTATAAAAGTTCATATACAGGAGTGCAGAAAAATAACATTTGTGTATGTGTTACAAATATATTAAATTCAGCGGTTGAATTGCGACCGCTGGGCCGCTATAATTAAAAAACAATATTTTTAATGGAATCGTATATGATTTGTTCCTTCGAGTTCAGTAGATGCTATGTTGTAAAGGCATGTCAAAGTTCTAGTCTTATTCAAACCAAAAAGATTAAATAAAACAAAAATCATCCATTTTTGGTATATCCATTAACTGAAGTGTAAAAGATAGTCACAGGTAACAGAGGAAGGAGAGCCGTCGGTCGATTGTCATGCTTTATACAAGTCATTTATTTATACATCATAACAGATAACTTCAACAGAATAAAGTAAGAAAACAAATACACGTCATAATGAAAATAACAATATTACGTAAACGAACGAGTTTAATGTACCGAATGTCATGGTGTGAGTGCAAATCGGGTTCAGCACAAGTTATCTTGCAGCTTGCGACGAGTCGTTCTCTACCTGTAGCTCATACAATACATACCTTAGGTGTGATAGCAGGGTAGCTGTTGATCGCGTTCTTGTTGTAGGCCGGCGTGCGGTACACGGAACGCGAGCGACGGCGCTGGGTAGTCGGCGCGGGGCGCGACGCCTTACGCACTGACGCGTCCGCCGACCGCGAGCGACGCGACGCCGCGCGGGACGACGACAGCGGCACCGCTGTCACAACACACGCACGGAAACGGTATAGCCGCACTGCCAGACCTACAATGCTCGCTCGGATAACATACTCCCGAGCGCTGTCATTGTCTCGTAAAACCGGTGAGACCAACATTACCGTTCCAGTCATCCCCCTAATGGCGAAAGCGAAAATGTATTGTGTCCCCGTGAAAAAAAACTGCTACAGCGCGTACGAATTTCAAAGGTTGTGAAAGCAATTACGGTTTTTTTAAAGGGTTTAATTTTAAGCCAAGATTTTTTATGTACGGTAATGATAAATATTAGTAATTTTTTTAAAGTAAATCTATAATTACATTAAGACAAAAGATTATACCAGATAGTCCTTTAAGCATGACTTAAATAATTCTCAAGTAAAATTATGATGAATTATGAGTGTGTATCGTCCTACCTAATCATTCTCAATTTAATTCAAATTCAAATTCAATAATGTGTGCTGCATCGGGATTCCGTTACTGGGTCCATATCTGTCTATCACGAACCGTCGCCAGAGGGCGCACCTAACCTCGAACTCCGCGAGGAATCGGTTACCATCGGCTAAGCCGAAGGACTTCTACCAATGCGATGCGCTCGCGGTAGGCGATAGGTTTTTTGGGAAAAAACCGTTGCGACACTTCGATTTCGATCGTGCGACAAAAAACCGTTGGTGAATCCTCTGCTGTGGACTAGAGCATTTAACATTAAATTATACTGTCTTAGACGTTCTTCAATTGTGTGCAAGAGTGTTGCTGTTGAAGCTGCGCGATCTGCAATAGCTGGTGAAGCCGGAAAGCATCGGTAAGTGGTAGTCGATAAGTTCTCAGTACCGGATCTTACCGTTTCTCTGCAGCACACATTTTGTTTGAAAATCTGTTGGGTATAACCCCGCGGCAGCTGAAAACTTCAGCTGAACATCTTGTCCAGACTTCGTGCTGGTACATGTTTTGGTGCCGAAACCAGGGAAAATAAGCAAATACTTCGATTGTCGCATCCCTCTTACATGGTCCATAGCACTGATTTATAGATCAACATTAACTGCCCCATATCATTTCCATTTGTCCACTTTGATTCCTACTCATAATTAACGGTTACAATTTCGAATCGGCTGATAATCCTAACTACGATCAGTAACGTCAATTCCATAGCAAACACAATACTCAATTCTCTCGGTGTCTGCTGTGTCAAACAGTTGACGTACCTGATATACTTAACGCTCATCAGCTGATTTCTGAAATCATCAGAAAGTTGCCATTGGTTACTATCCTCATTGTTAACGGTTACCATGAGTTATTCAAAACGTAAACTAAGTGTAACAAAAAAATCTCGTTCTAAGGATGCGTGGGGCTATACGACCGAGGATTTACCATCTTTACGTAGAAAGCGTACACTCGCATACAATCGGTTGACTAAAGCCTACGAAGTCGCCACACTTACAACTAACGACCCGTCTCAAATCGAATTATTTTTGTCATATTATCAGGAGATCAAAAAAATCGCGGGTACTTTCGAGGAAGCACATCTAACCATCCTGGATTTAGTGGACGAGCCGGAAGAAGATGAACTCATTTGCACACGTTTCGACGATATGTATTACGAGATCATTCGAATTCACCGATCAATAACAAAATCCATCTCACAAAATTCTGAATCCGCACTTGAACACATAAATTCACAAACTACTAGTTCACACGTCAAATTACCCAAAATTACGCTTCCGTCCTTCTCAGGTAACATAAAAGAATGGCCTAAATTTATTGCTACATACGACAACCTTATCCACAATGCTCGTCTTAGTGACACTGATAAGTTTAACTACTTGACATCTGTATTACAAGGTGATGCGTTAGCACTTATCCGCACATTCCCGGCTACAGGCGATCACTATTCGGATGCCTATACTAAGTTAGTAACTAGATACGAAAGCAAACGAGACCTAGCATTCACTTGTTGGCGCGACATATTAAACGCAGACTTCAAGTTACATAACGCACACGATTTTCGTCGTTCTCTCGATATGTTTGATGAGAATTTAACCATTTTGAAACGTTTAAATTTACCGGTAGATCAGTGGGACTTTGTGTTGTCGTATCACATTTTATCAAAACTAGATCCAAAACTACGTAGAGAATTCGAAGAAAAACATCCTAACATTGAACTGCCGAGCTACGCGGATTTACAATCGTTTCTATATTCGAAGTGTGAGGCCTTAATCCGAGATACACATTTCACTGAATCCGGACATTTTAGTAGCAATCCGTTATGTAGTAAGGAACAATACACAAAGCCGAACCCAAACATAAGATCAATTAAACCAAAGGCAAGTCATTCCTTGGTCGCTGCGCAGGATTGTACTGATAACGACGTGATGTGCGGAGCACTCGTCGCGTCCCACTCGCCGCAACCGACTCCGCCCCTTAGCAAACCGGTTCTTAAATGCACCTATTGTTCGGATGTGCATTCAATAACGAGTTGTAAATCCTTTATACAAAATACCGTAGATGAAAGGATAAATATTGCACGTAACAATAAATGGTGTTTTAATTGTTTAAGAACATCGCATACGATAAGAGACTGTAAATCCATATTTTCTTGTCAGAAATGCAAACATAGACATCACACACTTTTACATAAGGATGTTGAGCCTGCGCCTGCGTCCCCGAGCCACACTACGTTAATTACACGACACGAATTCGCATGTACTAGTCCTACTGTCTTACTCGCCACGGCGATAGTATATGTGCGGAATTCATTAGGGGATTCTTTGGCTTTCCGCGCCGTTTTCGATACTGGTAGCCAAAATAATTTTATAACACAAAAGGCAGCCGATCGTCTTTGTTTCACACCTCGGCCGGCATCCGTCAATATTACTGGCATTGGAGGTACCGAAGCACTAATTAATGGTGTAGTGCGATGTAATTTAGGTACGGCTTGCACGCCTTTATTTGAGTTAGAGATGTTGGTTATTCCAAAGATCTGTAGCGATCAACCTATCGCAAAACTCAACTCCCACGGTTGGTCGAATATTAAAACGTTACAACTGGCCGATCCCGGATTCGATATTCCCGGTCCAGTCGACATTTTGCTAGGAGCAGATGTATTCGCCGAGTCCTTACTAAACGAACGAATCAAAGGTCAAGGATCTCAACCTCCGGCGCTCAGGTCCGTGTTCGGTTGGCTTTTGTTAGGCAAAACGTCTGTAGTTCATAGTTCCCTACTTGGTATTCACGCAACCACAGACAGTGAGCAGTTGACCAGTATCGTTCAAAGGTTTTGGGAGGTAGATAGTGTTCCTCAAGCTTCCATTTTCACTCCACAAGAGCAGCTGTGCGAACGCAAATACGTTTCAGAGCATTCCCGTGACCCGACAGGACGCTACGTGGTAACTCTGCCATTCAAGGACGATTCGGTCCCTGTGTTTAGCGGATCTCGTGACATCGCTTTGCGGCGATTCTTTGCATTAGAGCGACGCTTATCTCGAGATCCTGACTTACGAGCACAATATGTTGAGTTCATGGATGACTACTTGAACAGCGGCCACATGTCATTAGTACCAAGAACAAAATTAGGACACGGACGGTATTATATCCCACATCATGGCATTCTAAAACCAGAAAGTACGACCACGAAATTAAGAGTAGTGTTTGATGCATCGGCAAAGGATTTTGTGGGTAAAAGTTTGAACGATACGTTATTAACGGGTCCGAAACTACACAATGACATATTTTCGATTCTTTTGCGTTTTCGGGAGCATAAGGTCGTGTTTATGGCGGACGTGCGGCAAATGTATAGACAAATTTTAGTCACCGAAACCCAGCGTGACTATCAGCGTGTGCTGTGGAGATCACATTCGACAGAACCCATTAAGGAGTATGTTTTAAACACAGTTACCTACGGAACGTCCGCAGCTCCGTTTTTAGCTTGTCGCACGCTATTGCAGCTGGCGTATGACGAAGGTGACGTTTTTCCGGTTGCAAAGCGAATTTTGCTGTCCGACATTTATGTGGATGATGTAGTTACCGGGTGCAATTCGATGTTAGAGGCACGTGAAGCCAAATCGCAAGTAATCCGTCTTTTCTCGAAGGGTCATTTACATCTCCGTAAATGGGCTAGTAATGTTTCCGAGCTGATTGACGATATTCCGGATGAGCATAAACTACTCAAAGACACAGTCAACTTTGATGAAACGCAAAATGTCACGTTGAAGGTGCTGGGATTGCGGTGGGAACCATCGTGTGATTCGTTTGTTTTTGACGTGGCCCCCATGCAACAACCATGCACAAAACGCAATATCCTGAGCGAAATAGCCAGAATATTCGACCCACTGGGATTCCTTTCCCCACTGACTATACAAGCCAAGTGCTTAATTCAGCGACTGTGGATAATCGGCATTCCATGGGACGAGACACCCCCACATGATGTCCTTGATCACTGGTCACAATATCTAACACAGTTGCCGCAACTAAAACGTCTTAGAGTTCCTCGGTGTGTCAACGGGATCGCGGCCCTGACATTTGAACTTCACGGTTTTTGTGACGCGTCTGAACGGGCATACGGAGCTGTGATTTATATTCGTATCTTCGATCATTCGGGTACCACTCAAACGTTCTTACTCTGCGCAAAAGCTCGCGTTGCTCCCATTAAACAGATCTCGTTACCTCGCCTCGAATTATGTGCGGCGGTACTTCTTGTCCAGCTAACGATGAGTGCCAAAACGGTGTCCAGACTTCCTTTAAAGGGCTTATATTTATGGTCCGACTCCACAATCGTTTTGTCATGGCTACGATCACACTCCTCACGTTGGACCACGTTTGTAGCGAACCGTGTGAGCTTCATTCAGGACAGCGTACCAACAGCATCTTGGCGACATGTACCGACAAGCGATAACCCCGCCGATATATGTTCTCGTGGATTGATGCCAACGAGCTTGGTCGACAACACACTATGGTGGGCGGGCCCCAGCTGGTTATCGCAATCATCTGAAGCTTGGCCTGCCAATATCCTAGAACCTGGAACATCGGAGGAAGACAGCATCCAGCTCGAACAACGATCCAAAAGCAGTCTGTTGACGGAGGCGAGCACTGAACCTGTTGAGTGGATCGATGAACTCTTCCTAAAAATGTCCTCTTTGGACAAAATTCTGAATACCATCGGGTACATTTACAGGTTCGTCAACAATATGCGTCGAATTAATCCTGGCCATCACCGTGTTACTTTAACGGATGGTGAACGGCTTAAGGCTTTACACGTTGCGGTACGATTCTACCAAGATAAATTCTTTCGCGAAGATATAGCCAAGTTAAAAAACCACCAAGCATTGCCCAAATGGTTACGGAAATTAACTCCATTCATTGATAGCGATGGTATCCTCAGGGTGGGCGGCAGAATCTCTCGTAGTGGTTTGGAATATGATCACAAACATCCCGCGCTGTTACCCACTCGCTGTCCTCTTACCACTCACTACATTAGATGGGTGCATCGCAAACACTGTCACACTGGCATCAACACTACACACTATCTGATACTACAACAATTTTGGATAGTAGCCGCGAAACGCGTCATCCGGCAACAATTAGCACAATGTGTGCGTTGCTTTAAAACTCGTCCTGAATCGCTTCAACCCGTTATGAGTGACTTGCCATCATATCGAATAAACCAAGTTAAGGCATTTTCGGTGGTCGGGGTTGATTTTGGCGGTCCCTTTCGCATTAAACTGGGAAAACATCGTGGTGCCAAATTAGACAAAGCCTATTTATGTCTATTCGTGTGCCTAACAACGAAGGCAGTTCATCTCGAAGTGGCTTCGAGCCTGTCAACAGACGCCTTCTTAGCAGCGTTGAGGAGATTCGTGGCGCGAAGAGGTAGATGTTCGGTGATCCATGCTGATTGTGGAACAAATTTTATAGGGGCAAGGAATCAAGTGTGTAGTTTGATGGATCAGGCCGCGCAGAACGAGCGCATCGAGTTTAAATTCAATCCACCCTCTGCACCCCACTTCGGAGGCGTATGGGAGATTCAAATTAAATCCGCCAAGAGTCACTTGCATCGTGTTATAGGGGAACAGGTACTAACATTTGAGGAACTCACTACCTTATTCACCCAAATCGAAGCAGTCCTTAATTCCCGACCATTGTGCCCATTGAGTTCAGACCCGAATGATTTAACCGTTTTAACTCCCGGGCATTTTCTTACCTTGGAACCATTAACTAGTGTCCCAGAACACGATTTCACAACTACCAACTTGAATAGATTGAACCGTTGGCAACTTTTGCAAGCATTTCAACAACATTTCTGGATGAGATGGAAAAATGAATATTTACACTCATTAACGCAACGAGCAAAGTGGACAAAGGAATGTAAACCATTACCATTGAATTCCATTGTTATTATCAAAGACGATAATCGAACACCACTGCAATGGTCTTTAGGTCGTGTTGTCGACGTTCATCCTGGGCCCGACGGGATTATAAGATGCGCATCCATACGGATGGCTAATCAACACGTTATCACGCGTCCTTTAGTTAAACTTTGTCCTCTACCTACCTCATAATGTTACATTCCAATTAATAATTATAATTAATAATATCTCGTACATTTTAACCCTACTATTTTTTCTACTATAAATCATATTAATCTAATATTATTTTCTATCTAATGTTTCCCTTACTAAGTATATATTCAATTTTAATGACCGTAGTCTAACTTATTCGATCGCAAAACTTAAATTCCTTCAATATTTAGAAAAATATCTTCATATTTTGGTGGGCGGTATGTATCGTCCTACCTAATCATTCTCAATTTAATTCAAATTCAAATTCAATAATGTGTGCTGCATCGGGATTCCGTTACTGGGTCCATATCTGTCTATCACGAACCGTCGCCAGAGGGCGCACCTAACCTCGAACTCCGCGAGGAATCGGTTACCATCGGCTAAGCCGAAGGACTTCTACCAATGCGATGCGCTCGCGGTAGGCGATAGGTTTTTTGGGAAAAAACCGTTGCGACACTTCGATTTCGATCGTGCGACAAAAAACCGTTGGTGAATCCTCTGCTGTGGACTAGAGCATTTAACATTACATTATACTGTCTTAGACGTTCTTCAATTGTGTGCAAGAGTGTTGCTGTTGAAGCTGCGCGATCTGCAATAGCTGGTGAAGCCGGAAAGCATCGGTAAGTGGTAGTCGATAAGTTCTCAGTACCGGATCTTACCGTTTCTCTGCAGCACACATTTTGTTTGAAAATCTGTTGGGTATAACCCCGCGGCAGCTGAAAACTTCAGCTGAACATCTTGTCCAGACTTCGTGCTGGTACAGAGTGACAACCAAAAATATTGTCTATGACCAGTGAAAACCTAATAAAATTTTGCAAACTAAATACATCCTCAAAATTTTCTTATAGCAACTGAATTTCATTATTTTTATCAGTATGAATAATACATGTACATAATCTGAGATACAAACACAAAACTAAAATGTAATTGTAACAAATACTTAAACAAAAAAATGGTTTTCAATGATCACTGATGCAGTAAGCTATCAAGCATGTACACTCACCGATCTTGCTCTTCAGCCCACGTTCTCCGGAGCCCTGGGACGAGTTCTCGGTGAGGTAGCCTGCCCCCAGACAGCCCGGTTAGTGGAAACATGGCATGGTGGTGTTAGTTCAAACAACCAATGTTCAAGATATGAATGATTTTTGGACAAATTATAAAGAAGAAATATTTAATACAGTTTTCAGTTAGTAGCAAAATACTAGATGGGATATACTAATTACTAAAAGAAAAAATTGATGTACAGTTGCACTTTACTAGTGGCAAAATACTGGGAAAACTATAGCTATTAATAATGTAGACTAGACTACAGCTACTAAATTAGGAACAGCGGTAAACAGGTCTAATCAGGATTTGTATTTTTTCGTTATTGTAGCCTCAGTAATGTTTATATCTAGGATTGTCTATATAGTAACTATGTGGAAAGCTTTATATAATATGAATGTACATACTTTACTAGTGTATCCGCTTTTTATTGTTTATTTTATTTAAGAGATAAATGAAAATAAGTCATTTTTGTTATAATTGACAAGTCCTCTTAAAATAAGAGGTGTTGAAATTAATTAGGGAATCACAGGAACCAAAAAATCACAACACAATGTAATAACTTGGATACAAATACATCTGCGAAATGTAAGTATATAAGTGTGTTTTTCAAACCCGGGTGCGTATTTACATCAAAGCATATATTGTGTTAAGATAAATGTACTTACCGTCGTCATGAGAAGCCGAGCGGCTAGAGTGTCGCGTCCGCCGCGTGCTGGTCGGCTCCTTGAGAAGCAACTCTGATCTCTGAAATAATTTGTTATTTGAGAAATACCATCATTTCATGTAGAAAACAGAATTGTCTATAGTTAAGTGCAGAAAAAATGTGTACTGTAAACTGAAATGTCTGGCATTCTAATCCCAGACCAGAGGCCATCACCAAGATGCCTTTTTACAAATGTTAACACTAAAATAAATGAACAAATAAGTATGGGAATGACATAACAATAAGTTGATCGCTATATTTCATTACCATAAATAATGTTAGCATTGACTTTTGTAGAAGGGCATCTTGGCTAAGGTCCCAGAAACTGTGTCTGGTAAAACAATATCATCACAATTTGCCAATAGTTAGCAATTAAATCATTACCATCCGCCAACAATCTCATTATGTCAAATAATTATAAAATATTTTTTCTAAAAAGAATTACCAACACCCATGGCACACTGTGTGATAAGGGTGAAATAGTTCCCAAGGAAGTGAACTGATCACCCGTCTGTGCGACTGCATACATCCCCATTAGACATACATACATGGCACACTGTGTTTATTTACAATACTCACAATTTCAGCATGAACATCACATGTATATACATAAAAGTACAAATTTCCTGAATGCATAACCATTATTGTGCATCATATTTTGCTTGAAGCTTTATTAATAACATTATGTGTACAAGCTTTACAGGATACAGAATGTTAAAAAAGCTTATTGTTCGCTCAAGCAAAAGTACTATGCTACAGCACAGCAATGTCTCAGGGTAACAAGCGCAGTGGAGATCCACGCAGTACTTCATAATTTAAAGTTCAGTATGCTGTTACTCTTGGAACAAAATCAAATGTGGAGCTCAAGACCGATCGAAATGGAGAGTCCCTGTGGAAGCCTTCTGCCACATCCAGGGGACATAGGATCCTAATGATGAATGAATGATGATACTGTCACTACTGTTTATGAGTGGTTGTATTGCTTACTATCAGGTAAATGGCATCCTCGTCTAGTCTTTCAATAGCAATAAAAAAATATGTCCCTCTCACCAACTGTCCCACTGTCATCTGCAGGTATGTACTGCTCAGGGAGCTGAGCAATAGTTTGAACTCTAGCTCCAAATTACCCAGCTCTCTATGTGCTCGATTGTCTATTTGATTCTTTTGGTCCAATACTGAAAAATTATGATTAAAGGTTTCATTTATTGTACTAAGTTTTGACTCTAGTTGTGTAGTTGGCTTTATCCGTGAATAATATTGTCAATAATAGAGTTAAACAACAATAGAAATAATTTATTACTGATAAATTCCTCGAAGATTCATCCTTCGTAATTCACAAAAACAAGAAGGCAGCGTGCAATGAAAATATACCAGATAGGTATATATATTAGTTTTTCATTGTTTGTACGATTGAAGAATGAAAAATATTACCAAGTTTATTCAGTTTTTTCAAAGCATCGTCGTCCTCTGCTGATTTTTCTTGCTTTTTCAAGGGCCTCTTGGTTCGCGGCATTGTCACTTAAAAGCTAGCTCGTTACTCAGTCTCACAAGCCTAAAATACCTATATTATGATAAATTAACTTAACAGTACACACTTTTATCAAACATTCAGTATAATTAAGAATTTGTGAATAATTAAAACTCAAATCAAAACACAACCGTCCATTTTCAAAAATGTCGTCCACAGACTACTTCAAACTTCAAAGAGTATTATATACGGGAATACTTTTTTTTTTTTCTCTTTGGCAAGGCGCGGTTTGCGCATCTGCCAGTGTCAAAGTTTTTGGAAGTTACATATATAATATTGTTCCTTTTTTATCCTCAGTAGTAGTAGTACTATGTCGAAGTAAAGCAGTGGCTACCTTACCAAGACTTTATCGAGGAGTTTTGGCGGCAACAAAACAAACACTTGACTAGCACAGTTATTTCAATTCACTTCATTTGAGCCCTTTAATAGAACTATATTGGATAATATACCACCATAATTATGCAATATAACACTAAGTATCACCAAAATAATGAATTAAAACAAGAGCACCTCATGACACTTCCAAGTTCCCGCCAAAACTCACGGGAATACTTTTTTTTTTTTTTTATTTTTTTTTATTCTCTTTGGCAAGGCGCGGTTTGCGCATCTGCCAGTGTCAAAGTTTTTGGAAGTTACATATATAATATTGTTTCTTTGTTATCCTCAGTAGTAGTAGTACTATGTCGAAGTAAAGCAGTGGCTACCTTACCAAGACTTTATCGAGGAGTTTTGGCGGCAACAAAACAAACACTTGACTAGCACAGTTATTTCAATTCACTTCATTTGAGCCCTTTAATAGAACTATATTGGATAATATACCACCATAATTATGCAATATAACACTAAGTATCACCAAAATAATGAATTAAAACAAGAGCACCTCATGACACTTCCAAGTTCCCGCCAAAACTCACGGGAATACTTTAGAGTGATGTCGTCTAACTTTTTCTGTTTTTGGCTCTGACTCAGTGTTGCCAACTAGATTTGTAAAAATCCGCCGCGTCAAAAATCCTTTCCAACTAATTTGTATTCGTCAATAATATCTAATAGACCTCCTCAAGAAATAAGCAAGTCACGTATACACTCCCGACCACCCACACTCCCGTCACATAAAACAACGTAAAAGGCATATTTATCTGAAGATAGCTTTTGTCCCGTTAGATATGACGGGAAATCCATTAAGCTGGCAACGCTGCTTCAACTTTCAGTAGAATTTAAAATATATATATATATATATATACTAGCTATTGCCCGCGGCTCCGCCCGCGTGAATGAGTTTTCCCGGAATAAAAGTCCCGCTTTATATTTTTCCGGGATAAAAAGTAGCCTAAGTTACTCCTTATTACATCAGCTACCTGCCAATGAAAGTCCCGTTAAAATCGGTCCAGCCATTTCAGAGATTAGCCGAAACAAACAGACAGACAGATAGACAGACAAAAATTGAAAAAATGATATTTTGGTGTATGTACCGTATATATATTCATATACATGTAGTAAAAAACGGTTATTTCAATATTACAAACAGACACTCCAATTTTATATATATGTAAAGATATATAATTATCTATGGGCTACATTACAAATCAAATAGAATTTTATTTTTTGGTGGAGTTTTGGCGGGAACTTGGAAGTGTCATGAGGTGCTCTTGTTTTAATTCATTATTTTGGTGATATTTAGTGTTATATTGCATAATTATGGTGGTATATTATCCAATATAGTTCTATTAAAGAGCTCAAATGAAGTGAATTGAAATAATTGTGCTAATCAAGTGTTTTTTCTGTTGCCGCCAAAACTCCTCGATAAAGTCTTGGTAAGGTAGCCACTGCTTTACTTCGACATACTATGATACTACAGATAATAAAATATACAAACCAAACTTGACATTGGCAAAATGTGAACACAAATGCCATTATAAAAAAAAATAAAAAAAAATTTGGTGCACTGAGTACGTTACTATAAGCACATGAATTAACCTACATACAGCCGCTTACAGCATTTAAATTATTATAATGCGGGAATTATAATCGTATTTCATTTATATAGAATTTACACTGAAAGAAAACTAAAAAAATACGTTGTTTATTGAGTAGAAGCCATTAAGTATTAAACATTTAAGTGTAACTAATATTCTAAAATATACCTAGTAGGAGTTGTTGCTATATTCTAAAATCGTTAATCGTTAAAATATATTCTCATTATTATTACAAAAAAAATGTAATGTACGTTCCACAAGCGGCAGAGCAAAGAGAATACTACTGAAAGAGTTTTATGTAGATAAGTTGTTACCATGTGGGGCTAGATTAAAGCCATGCATATCCGCTTCTACAACGGAAGTAAACTATAAGCAGGTAGTTAATTCTGCCTAGTTTACAGTTTTATATAATACGTGATAATTATAAATAATTACAAAAATAATGATAAATATTAGGTTTTTTATCGGATACTTATTGTGTTACTCTCATACTCTGGATTTAATCAGGATATGTTCTTGATCTCTTCAGTGTATTGTTATGATGATCGAAGAATGGCGGACGCTGTCATTTTTGGATATCTGTTCACATTTTTGTTGATAAATAGTTGTTCCGGTGAGTTCTTTAACTTCTTATAATACCGAAACTGTTCTGGAGATTCTCATTAGTAATTGGTGTTATTTTCAAAGCGCTCCTTTCAATATAACTGTCAATAAAAACAGGGATTTCATAATATACAAGTTACAATATTATTGTTTTTGTATGAAAAATCGTAGATCTATAGGTTTTATCGAGGTTTATAATATAACAAACTTCCTTGCCTAATTGTTTATGTCAGGGTATGGTCGTAAACTATGCTCACTATCGGTGAAACTAGAAACCAGCTGTAATCAATGATTTATTTACGTGATTCCAGAAACGCGCAAAAAATACGTAACCTACTTATGTATGGAGCAGGTAGCGCTTTTTTAACGTTCGTACAGTTTTAATAGACGATAAACTTTACCCATAACTAATCTACATATATATAAATTATGTTTGATTACAAATATTCTTCATAACCGGAAACAAACGTAAATGATAAAATTGAAATTATGGAATTAAACTTCTTAGATGGCCTGTAACTGTAGTAGGCATCATAGCCCGTAGGCACCTGGTTCATGATTAGATAGTAGATAGATGATTATATCTACAAGAAGTTTACAAATAACTTATTTTATCAATCACAGTATAGAGATTCACCAGTCCAAGATTTGCATACTGTTTATCCAGTGTTTCACAAAGACTATACTGGGTACTGTCAGAATAAAAAATATCAGTGTTTGTCTTATGTAGACAGTGACCATATAGCCTCTAGACGTCGAATGACAGGTGATTGGTTTCAGGAAACACATCTAACTAATAGATCAGATTTATATTATATTATTTATATCGTCGTCAGTTGCGACCACAACTGTGAGCCGTAAACACTGCCACATTATCGATTTAATAAATATTATAATCCCCTCTTGCACAAAACAGTGGTGTCATAAAAACAGACTACGGGGCGTCCAAGGATTAATTAGCATTACATGACAAGTGTTTCTATGGGGTTTTGGCGGGAACTTGGAAGTGTCATGAGGTGCTCTTGTTTTAATTCATTATTTTGGTGATACTTAGTGTTATATTGCATAATTATGGTGGTGTATTATCCAATATAGTTCTATTAAAGAGCTCAAATGAAGTGTATTGAAAAAACTGTGTTAATCAAGTGTTTTTTGTTGCTGCCAAAACTCCTCGATAAAGTCTTGGTAAGGTAGCCACTGCTTTACTTCGGCATACTACAGATAATAAAAAAAGACAACCCAAACTTGACATTGGCAAAATGTGAAAACACAAGTGCCATAAAAAAAAAGTCTACCTAAAACGTAATGATGTTGGCAGCGCCAATTGTAATGCAGTATCCCGCTTCCTCAAACCTTTTGATTTGATTTGAAGAAAAATATTGGGCATTCGGTGTATAGAGGCTATATGGTCACTGTATGTAGAATATGATCATAAAAATATACAATGTATTCTTTTTATAAGGCTTACACCATCAGTAATTTTGGCAATATACAGTAATAATAAGAAATATTATAATATTTTTTTATAATAACATGTTCTTTATTATGAATTGGAGCTCTGCTGTTGTCATTTGCACTTGTTGATGTAAAATAACATGTTGCATACAAAATTTAATGATCACACGCTACAATTCTCCAATTGGTTTTACAGTAGTTAGGTTTATATTTATGTCAGACATAGCAATATTATTTATAATAGACATGAACTTCTCTAATATTTCTTTTAGGCTCTATCTATACTAATATATAAAGCTGAAGAGTTTGTTTGTTTGTTTATTTGAACGCACTAATCTCAGGAACTACTGGACCGATTTTGAAAATTCTTTCACTAATAGGAAGCGACATTACTCCTGGGTGCTATAGGCAAATTTTCATCCCGGAAAAACTTTTCCACGCGGGCGGAGCCGCGCGCAATGCTAGTATTAAATAAGACAAACTTTGTACGAAAGATATTTTGAATAAGCTTTAACGGATCACATTGTCCCTACTTGGACCATGCATGTTGTAACCAAAACAAATTAATTTTATTACATTGTATCATTCCTTAGCCATCATATTACAATAGCACCAGTAGTGACATCTTTAATGATTATAGATTTTGAAAACTGTGGTCTCTTGCCATATATTTCAAAGCCAGAATATGTCTGGCTTCAATGACTATCCACCGACATTGTCAAGGCATCAACATGTTTTACAAATAAGACTTTCTTCTGAATTGCATACTCTTTATCCTTACATAGTGTAAAACAATGTCGCCTTTAATAGTATAAAACTACCAAACGGATTTTAATGAATTTAGGTATGGAGATACAGTTAAAACCGGTTATAACGACATTGAAGGGACCACCTAATCTGGACGCTATGCCCGATACTCGTTATAAACGATACTCTTTTTCTATACATGTATTTACCGGGACTTAGCCATTTAATCGCTATAACCGATGCGTCGTTATAACCGATGTCGCTATAACCGGTTTGTACTGTAGTTTAATAACCTGGGAAGGTTTAAGGCCACTTTTTATCCTGGAAAAATATGATGGGTGCAAAGTAAAAACAGTTATCTGGAAAAGAACTTTTTTTACTCTCACCAGTTATATAGATTATAGCAGGTCTTTCATCCCAGTTAAGCTCTTTCATGTGGGTGAAGCCGCGAGAAAACGCAAGTTAACATTAAAATAATTCCCCATTTTTACTCCCTATAGCAATAAAATGTGAGCTTATCTCTTGTCCAGCTTTTCCTGGTTTTGACACGCTGCAAGAAGATGGCCTGTCAGGGAGCACACAGGGTCCCAGCGAGCAGAGGCTGGACAACACAATCACTATCGATAAGATGATGGTACACGAACCAAGGTAATATTCACAATTTCTAAAATTATTATACGCTGCAAGCTATAACTTGATTTTATGTTATTGTATAGGCATTATGAAGCTATAAAAGAATTTTGGAGGATTCTTTTTGGATTATCTATACTAATATTATAATGACGAAAGATTTGTATGTAAGTATGTTTGTAACGAATAAACTCAAAAACTACTGAATGGATTTCGATGAAATTTAGCACACGGGTTGATCATGTCCTAGATTAACTCATAGACTAATTTTTATCCCAGAAAAACTTTTTCACGCGGGCGAAGCCGCGAGCAGAAGTCTAGTATTTTTATAAACTGCTAAACCAATTTTGATAAAACTTTACGAATGTGCTAGAAAACTTTATTTAATATTTAATGAGTAATAATTTTGTGTTTTTATGCTGACTCTGAAGGAAATTCCACAAGAGGTAATTTAATTCCTAATTTTTTTAACTTTTTCACTCCATCAATTTCAAATCATTGTCAGTCTTGACTCTTTCTACAGTTAGTATTGAATACTGAACTCAGAACTTCGAATATAAAACAGATTAGATGCTAAGTTTCAATGTCCTTCAACGGCTGCATTAGATAGAGAAATTAGATTTGTATACGTTCTATTACCATACCATACCAGCCCTGTATTATATACTGCTCACTGCTGAGCACGGGCCTCCTCTACAACTGAGAGGGTTTTAGGCCTTAGTCCACCACGCTGGCCTAGTGCGGGTTGGCGGACTTCACATACCTTCTAAATTCAGAGAACTTCTCAGGTATGCAGGTTTCCTCACGATGATTTCCTTCACCGTTCAAGCGAGCGATAATTCACGAAGAATACACACATAACTTTTTTGAGAAAAGTCAGAGGTGTGTGCCCTTAGGTTTTGAATCTGCGGACATTCGTCTCGGCAGATCGTTCCACTCCCAACTAGGCTATCGCCGCTTAAAATTCTATTACCAATAACAAAACTAAATACAAATGTCACACTAATACATGCTTCCAAATAAAACTAGTACTATTTACAATAACTGTATAATAAAATAACTTTTAAATTTGCTTGAAACTTTTGAAATAGTCTAATGGTGGTATTAATAAATGAATCTCATGTTTGAGTAAAATCTCAAGTAAGCAATCTATTGAACTATTTAATAAACTAAGCTTAAGCTGTCATTCAAGAGCTTGTTCTCAGCTGAGTCGGCACTGTTACATAAACAAGAATCAGCTGACTTTGACCTGGTGGTAGGTCTCTCATATGTAAGAGTCCGTCTGGGTGGGTTCTACCGCCAAGCAGCAGTGTAGCCAGTATAACTACTGGACATAATGAGGCAAGTAACATCTTATGTCTCAGTTTTTCGCTTGTGGCAACACTAACGTAAACAGCTGTTTTGTCGTGTCTCCAACTTTTTATTAAATTAAAATACATATTTAAGTCCCTTTCCCAATTAATCACTATACAAAAGTAGTGTTAAGTGTGTTACATGTGTGATAAATATAAACTCAACGATATTTATAAGTTTTACACTGGATAAACCAAATATCGGCAAGTGACAGTTCAATATTATAACCTCAAAGTTCGTTACGTCGAAAAGTTTAAAAGTTCACACCTCCTATTTGTGAATCATTGTTTTCTCTTACCTGTAGAGTACTTTTGAAGTTAACTCTTAGAGTTAGCTAATAGTTCAATACTCTTATAATTAATAAAACAATCGAGGTTCCGATCTATTACCTCCTTGGAAATTTTCAGGCAGCTTCCTGAGTGGATACTACAACTCTTTAATTACTCGTCTTTATTCTTTTGTCTAAAATGATGACCCGCAGGGCATATTCTCGCCAAGATGAGACTAAGCTACAAATGACCTTGAAAGAGTTGAAGGCTACCAAGGAGTTGGTTGAGGACTTAAATAGGGAAAGAGATGACAATGAGAAGGTACTGTTAGAGATCTCGGATAAAAATATCAAACTAAAAAGTGAGATGTCTCAGCTACACTCACAACTTGAAGAATGTTTATATGATAGGGAGAGATTGCAATCCGTTGTGCTAGGGTTTGGCCAGTGCAGTGATGAGTATGAGCGAGCTATCAAGCGCATCACTGAATTGGAATTACTACTACAGGAAGCAAACCAGTTAATTTCTAAGCTTGAATCTGACAAGTTTAATGAAACTGTAACACAAAATCAAAGTTTGTTTGATGAATTAGTTTCAACCTCTCCGCAGTTGGTTCCTGCTGGAAATAACCACATCCCATCTATGACAACTGACTTAACTGTCATTGACAGTGGCAATTATCCTTCTATGGGGATTGGTAATTGCAGCAGGAAGAAACTGAAAAAATACATCAACATAAACAAATATATTAGGAAAACCCAAAAACTAATTAATAAAAATAAATTTAGTATTAAAAGTTTGAGACACACAAAGCAAAGACTTGACTTGAAGGAACAGCTGCAGTCATGTTATACACAAATAAAAAGTAATAAGCAGCAATATGACTGTGAAATTACTAAACTAGAACTTGAAATAGTGGGCTTGGAGGAATCATTACAATCAATGACTAATAAATATGACTTATCAAAAAAAGAAATTAATGAACATATCCTAGCATTAGGTGAATTAGTCGAGACAATAAACTATAACTCTGAACGCTTTAATTCACTAATAAATAATCATTATGACTGCAACTGTTCAGCTAAGCAGTCTAACTCACCTACCAAAAAAAAAGGTATGTCAAAAATGTACAAACCAACTGTATCGCTGAGAACTCTGAGTACCTTAACAAATAATGTACATCATGAAATTGTTATGTTTAGTGATGACATTGGGAGGGGACTGGGACACTTATTAAATAAAAAAATGGATAAAACAGTTGTGAATTATTGTATGCCAGGTCTTTCATATAAAGAAATAATTAAGAAAATTTTAGATTATAAATTCAATAAAACCACTACATTAATCATTTTAATTGGAGAAAGGGGTAATGTAAACAAACAACAATTTACTGAATGCATTAACCAACTGGCATCACTTGAAGTAAAACAAATTGTAATGTTTTCATTCCCCTGTGAACAGAATGTGCCACAAGTGGAAAAAAATATTATATATACTTTTAATAAAATGTTGAATGCCCTTGCAGATAAACATAGCAAGGTGCAATATTTAGATATACATAATTACTTCTGTAAATATAAACTGAATAAAAGAAAATTAAATTCTAACTTTATAAAAAGACAAATAGCAAATTTGCTATATTTATATATTTTATATGACAACAAAGCCAAGAATTTGGCTGACCACTCTGCTTCTATTGAGCAGATTTATTCTGACACTAGGAATGATACTTGGGTACCTACTCCTAATGAAATTAATGATTTAAATTAGAAATTCAGACAATAGAGGACCAGACCTCTTGCATTAATGAAATCTATATTGATTCAAATTCAATTAATGACATTTCTGTGTTAAATGAACAATATACAAATAAATTGATAAACTTAAATTCCACTCTACCTGCTAGTCAGGATAAGACTTATAAGGTGCATGATAATTATATTTTAAATCTAGTTCACCAAAATAGCCAAGGTATGTTAGGTAAAGAATTGCAAATAGAATTGTTCATGAGTTGTGAGAACATTGATATACTTTGTATCACGGAACACTGGCTAAGAAATGAGCAGCTCATGTTTAATTTCAACAATCATGTTATTGGTAGTCATTTTTGTAGACAAAATGCTATACATGGTGGCTCACTTATACTAGTAAATAAAAAAATGAAATTTAAAGAACGTAAGGACATAGTGAGTCTCTCTGTTGAGCAAACTGCTGAAATTTCCTGTATTGAGTTGGAGCAGTTCATTGTTGTCAGTGTATACAGGCCACCCTCTGCACTTTATGATAGTTTTGATATAATACTTGAAGATGCATTGAGGAAATCAAGTAAGTCTAATAAGAGATTGCTGGTTTGCGGAGACTTTAATATTAATTTATTAGAAAACTCCACATTGGCAGTAAAATTAAAAAGTCTTTTTTCATCATTTGACTTAGTAAACCAATTTTCAGAGCCCACTAGAATAACCAATACAAGTGCTACATGTATAGACAATATTTTTACTGATATACTGCCAATTAAGAAGTGCATTATCAATAAACTTGGCTCAGACCACTGTGGTCAATTAGTCAGCTTTAGCAATATGGTTCAGAATATAGCCAATAAGAAAACTACAGTTGTCCCAGTAACAAAGGCCAGGTTAGAGAAATTAAGACAAAAATTAACAGAAAAATTTGATGTACCTCTACAGGGAACTGACCCAAACTTGTTATATAATACTGTTTTTAACACATTTTGTAAGGAATTTAGATCAGTCTTCACACCTAGATCGGCTTTAACAGGCAACAAAAGTACTTTCAATAGCTGGGCCACTATAGGTATCCACAGAAGTAGGCAGAAATTATATAATCTATATTATGAAAAAACCTATAATCACAATGAAAGTTTTGTCAAATATGTTAAAAGTTACTCAAAAATATTTAGACAAGTTTGTCACAAAGCTAAAGCCTTATACTTAAGTAATAAGATAAAAAACTCCAAAAATAAAATAAAAATGACTTGGAGTGTAATTAGCAAAGAAACTGGTAGGGCTAAACCTCGTGAAAGGGAGTTCAGCCTCAATATTAAAAACCAAATTATTAATTCCGACTTAGACATAGCTAGGGCTTTTGAAAATTTCTTTACTGATATACCAGTTTCTATAACCAAAAAATTAAACTCCTCTCCCACTATTTCCAACAAATTATTAAAAGAAAATGTATCTGGATGTGGAGATTCATTCTTGTTCCACTGTGTTAGTAGTTTAGATATAATAAAAACATTTAAATTAATTAACATTAAAAATACATGTGACTTATGGGGAATCTCTACAAAAATATTAAAACCGGTAATATCTGTACTAGCTCCCCAGTTAGCTATAATTTTTAATACATGTATTATGAGTGGGATATTTCCTGATAAAATGAAATTAAGTAAAATTATACCTCTTTTTAAATCTGGTAGTACGGACGACCCCACTAATTATAGACCGATCTCTGTCCTACCTTCTATAAGTAAAATTTTTGAAAAACTTATACTTAAACAAATTCATTTTTTTTTTGCTAAACATAATCTACTTCATGGTAAACAATTTGGATTCACTAGGGGTCGCTCCACCACAGATGCTGGTGTTGAGCTTATACATAATATATTTGCTGCTTGGGAGGATTCACAGGATGCTTTAGGAGTGTTCTGTGATCTATCGAAAGCTTTTGATTGTGTTCACCATGATATTCTTATCAGGAAATTGAGCCACTATGGGGTTAATGGCATTGCCCTTGATTTATTTAAATCATACTTAAGCAATAGGGTACAAAGTGTTGATGTCAATGGAAAACGATCTCCTGGCTCTATTGTTACCTTGGGAGTACCACAAGGCTCAATTCTTGGACCTTTTCTTTTTCTAATTTATATAAATGACTTACCTTATTTCATAAGGGACAATTGTGAAGTAGTGTTGTTTGCAGATGATACTTCCTTATTATTTAAAATAAGTCGACATCAAGCAATTCTTGACGATGTAAGCAATACTCTCTCAAAAATAGTGCATTGGTTCAGCGTTAACAATTTATTATTAAATAGTGAAAAAACTAAATGTATAAAATTCGTCACACCTAATGTCAAAAAAGTTAACGCTAACATTTTCATAAATAGTGACGAGTTGAGCCTTGTGGATACAACCAAATTCTTGGGTATCACATTGGACTCTAAACTTCAGTGGGGTCCTCATATATCTGTACTAGCTAAAAAGCTGAGCGCCGCAGTTTTTGCAGTGAGCAGAATACGCCAATTAACTGACATTGAAACAGCAAAATTGGTCTATTTTGCTTACTTTCATAGTTTGATGAGTTATGGAATTTTGCTGTGGGGTGGTGCTGCTGACATTAATACTATATTTGTTCTTCAAAAACGAGCTATAAGATCTATCTACTCCCTTAGCTCTAGATGTTCTCTAAGAGAAAAATTCAAAGAAACAAATATAATGACAGTAGCATCACAATTTATATTCGCTAATTTAATGTACGTACATAAGAATATAGAAAACTTTCCAAAAGTTTGCGATATCCATGGCTTAAATACTAGAAGTAAAAATAATCTAGTTAATCATAAAACAAGGCTCCAAAAAATCAGCAAATCTTTTAAGGGTTACTGTATACATTTTTATAACAAAGTTCCCACTGAAATTAAGTGTTTAAACATTGGTAAATTCCAAACAACTATTAAGCGAAAGTTATGTAATAAAGCTTATTACAAGATTTCAGAATACATAGAGGATAAAAAAGCCTGGGATTAAATTTTTTTCATATGATTTTCTTTGGAATCATGTCTTTCGTTTCAATAAAGTTTCTTTGTTTCCATCTGTGAGCGGCTTGGGTATGACATGCTCCTTAACTGTCTGTGCCTGCGGCGGCGTCGTGTGCCGGGTCGGCCACTTCCCTGTAATATGGTTGAGGAGGCCGATGGCTGGCACATGCGTCATACTCGTGAACGAGTGCTGCTTGTGTGGACTGGTCTGCCCTTTTCGCTTACTACATCTAAGTATTAGGGGTATATCTTGAACTAAGATTAATAGCGACATCTTGAACATTTCAGATCAAATTATTACATGATTCCTGAGATAGTTATGCACTAGTGTTGGAATTTAAAAATTTATTACCTATTTTGCGAGTATATAAATGAACTGCTCTAAACAAAACTTAACAAATACTGAATTGTATTTTTTTTTTCTCTACATAATGCATTGTATTTTATACCTTGAACTGATTTTGAAAAGAGCAACACTAGAGTTTCTTGCCCGTTCTTCTCTAGTGAGAACTGCTTTCCGAACTGGTGGTAGAGTTAATATTGACGGAATCTAAATAATGTATAACATTTTATGGGTTCGAATAAATTATTTCATTTCATTTCATTTCATTTCATTTCATTTCAGGATGACGAGCGCAGTAGAATGCCACACAGTACTTTGTAACTCAAGATGCTGTATGGTGTTACTACTGTTTATGAGCGGTCGTATCGCCTACTATCAGGCGAACGGCATGGAAGTCTCGTTATACTGTGCTAAAAAATAAAAAAAAGAATCAGCTGTAAAAATCCGTCACATATTGTCACTTACATGTTACTTGAGCTGCTGTTGATGTGGGTTTATTAAATAGCGACTATCTTAAGCTGCACTCCTTGATTTGAGAGTGTGTCAGCTGATATCATATTTCAGAGCGTAACGCAGTAGCTCCTATTAAAATGGCCCTAATATTTCCATCTTATCAGGTACAAATGTCACCAATGCGAGGGAGCGGCGTGCGGTGGGCCCGGCTTGGAGTGCCGCGACGCCCTCTTCTGCTTCAAGTCCTCCGTGCGGCTGTCTGACGGCGAGCTGCAGCACTCGCGCGGCTGCTCCGAGCGGAGGGACCATTATCAGTTCACATGCCGCTCTAATGCGCATCAGGGGTATGGTTTGCGCCGTATTAAATCTTTGATTATTTTTTTTTGGTCCACTATAGGATTTTGAGACAACTACCCTTAATTTTTTAATTTTTATAAGCAAATCTGTAATTTTAAGGACACACACACTCACGCCCTTTATCCCCGAAGGGGTAGGCAGGGGCGCAACTAGTGCACCCACTTTTCGCCGTGCGTATTCCGTAACATGATGTGATAAGGGACGAGCCTATCGCCATATCGAGCACATTTTAAGGACTATATAAGATTCTTTTATTCTTTAGTTACCTTTTTTTTTTATTTATTTCGCCTCCAACAATTGTTTATGCAAATACTTTGATCTAAATATAAATTATAGAAAATCCAACTAAAAAATAGAAAATAATTTTGAATTAAGAATAGTGTAAATAAGAAAAAAAATAATTTTATTATAAAAAAAGTTTAGTTGTAATTTTACTATGGTCCAACAGATGTCACTAAAAATAAAAAATGTATAAATTGTCAAAAATCTTATTTTGCAAATTGAATAATGGCATAATCTTATCAAAGTAGTGTATTGTTATCGGCCCTCGACAAACCCACAAAGTTTGAATAAAATCTGACCGTTTAAAGTGGGCCAAAAGAGTCTGAGTCGGTGAGTTACAAACATACAAGTGAAGCTAATATAAAGCGTGTAAAAAACGAATACAATTATGTTGCGTAACCTTTAACGTCATTCACCACCTTCCAGCGTCCGCAAGCGTCACGCCGGCCAGCGTAACGTGACCTGCTGCCGTGGAGACATGTGCAACGCCGGGGAGTTCCCGGGGCTGCCGCCGCTGGCCGACGCGTCGGTGCAGCCGCTGCACTCCGGCGCGCACACGCTGGGCGTCATCGTGGCCGCGTCCGTGGTAGCCGTCGCCGCTGTCGTCGCCATGGCTGTGTTTGTGGTCAGGCGGAGTCACAGGTGAGGTGTACACCCCTGGTCCCTACTCGACACCTCCATACAGTCAACATAACCACACACTGGAGTTTTGGCGGGATCTTGGAAGTGTCATGAGGTGCTCTTGTTTTAATTCATTATTTTGGTGATATTTAGTATTATATTGCATAATTATGGTGGCATATTATCCAATATAGTTCTATTAAAGAGCTCAAATTAAGTGTATTGAAATAACTGTCTTAATCAAGTGTTTTTTTGTTGCCGCCAAAACTCCTCGATAAAGTCTTGGTAAGGTAGCCACTGCTTTACTTCGGCATACTACAGATAATAAAAAAAGACAACCCAAACTTGACATTGACAAAATGTGAAAACACAAGTGCCAGAAAAAAAAAACCACACACTGTTCTTCTCTATTTTTTTACTCTTATTTACTCTACTATTGTGGATGCATGTGATACTGATTTGGGTTCTGTAACAGTGCTTATTTAAATTAAAATTAAATAAATAAATCATAATATGATCATCATATTATGACTAAACCCAACCAGTGAGAAATATTGTAGGAATTATCAAAGCATAGTTATGGAGGGACATGAGCAGTGCTGGGTAGAGATCAGCAACCTGAAAGGGAGCCACGATGCCTCTAAGGTCTAGCTGAGCCACAGCCAAAACCTATGGTGAATGCGGCTTCTGGGCATGATACCGGCGAAACGGACCGACCGAAAGTGAAAGAGGCAGCGCCACCCAAACTGGGACTATGGGTGAAATAATTCCAATAAGGCGAACTGATCACCCGTCTGTGCGACTGCATACGTCTCCACTAAATATACATACTTACGGAGGGACATAGCCGTGATTACTGAGCAAAGCTCTTTAAGTCAGGATTTTAAAAACAACTATTAATAATAATTTATATCTCTTGAGGAAAGTAAGCTTTTGCGCGAGCCTATCCTGTTACAGTTAATTCTTTAAGTAATACAAAGCTACATTATCATTGCTTGCTATAGGTTTTTCCTGAAAAAGACAAATATGGTCAGAGCCATGAGGAATTGATAGTGAAACTATTGTAATGTTTGTTTGCTGGTAGGTAGGCTAGGTTAGGGCCTGTATTGTCCTCACCGGTGAGGACCGCGACGCGTTCCTCGCATTATTTTCTTAATAAAAACGATTACATCTTTTTTTAATCTCTCCTTTCCTGCTAGCCGGAGCTGGCTTCCTCGCTTATTTTTCATTGATATTACTCCCAATAAAATGTCTTAATAATAATGATTATAATTAATTTAATATATCTTGACTTATCATAAGTGCATCTGTGTGTCTATGTTCTCCGTGATCAATAAAGTATTTTATTTTATGTATTTGTTGCAGACTGCGGGTGTCGCGCGCCGCTCTGCACAAGCTGGGCGCGGATCCTAATTATTTCTCGTCTAATGTCTACAACCCACAAGTCACCAATCCCTTCTATGAAGGTATGTTTATAATTTATTTTCAGTGCCTTAGTAGATTACCTAGGTAGGTTAGCTAGGTAAGGGGCCTGTAGTGTAGGATCGCGACGCGTTCCTCCCATTATTGAAGTTATACTTCTGTTGGCGCGTTAGGGAAAAATGATGAGAGTAAATTTTAACGATGCGCGCGCACAGTCACAAAAAACCGACACCTTGAAGTTAGCTATAGTCAACATTTTTGAATTTTGAACGTAGAATAAGGCGAAAGACAATTAAAAAGATTTTTATCTTGTTACGCCAAAGAAGTATAACTTCTAACGCGTGTACATAAGTACAAATACACTTTTCTTATTTTTCATCATTGATTTTACTCCTAATAAAAATGTCGGTAGTTATATAAGTGACCTTTTGTATCAATAATAATTATTATTAATTTAATGTTTCTTGACTTATCATAAGTGCAACTATGTTTGCCGACGTGATGAATAAAGTATTTTATTTTTATTTTCCAAAATCTTATTTACACCAGTGTTCGGGAATCTAATGGTCTAAATGGTCAGTGAGATTCCTAGAACGCTTTTAATAGTTTTGTTTCTTATTTCAATTTCTGTAGAGATATTTAGTTTATTCACAACGTTCCTGGATGTGTTTATGGACAGTTGTGAACTCTGACCACTTACCATGGTGTGTCGGAATCGTATGTTCGTCTACAAAAAAGTTCAAATTTAGGTCTTATTTTAACTCAACTAAACACATTGGACATACTAGTTTGTAGGTATATACAGTCAGATACAAAAGTAGTTGGATAATTCAATATTTCAAATCACCGCTACACATTTGTTTTTATCGTAATATATTTTCTCCTTATGTAAAACAAAGTATTTTTTTCGTAGTTTATTCTAGTGAAGAAAAAAAGTGTATAGAAGATTTGAAGTTTTCGTTTAATCAGCTACTTTTGTGGCCAACTATACATACTGGTTAGATTACAGTACCGGCACGCTATGATGGCCGTTTTGACAGATAACGATATTGAGGTAAAACCGAATATTTTAAGATTTCATATTTCGTAAAACAAATGCCGAGTTATGTGGTAAAATTATACATTAAATCAATTTTACTGCACGTCACTATTGACAGTAATGAACAGTAATTAACTCCTTCAACATAATTATGAATTAATACGAAACTTGATGAGAGACGTCAAAATGGCCATCATACCGTGCCGGTACTATAGTGTGTAATTGTGTGCAGGGGGCGAAGGGTCGCAGGGCGCGGGCTGGGTGGTGGCGGTGGCGGCGGGAGACTCCACGCTGCGCGAGTACCTGGAGTGCTCCGTGACCTCGGGCTCGGGCTCCGGGCTGCCGCTCATGGTGCAGCGCACCCTCGCCAAGCAGGTCACACTCTACGACTGCATCGGGAAGGTACCATACTACATCACTCAGAGAACAGGACAATCAAACCAACATGTATAAAAGACCATACCACCATACCAGCCCTGTATTATATACTGCCCACTGCTGAGCACGGGTCTCCTCTACAATCGAGAGGCTTTTAGGCCTTAGTCCACCACGCTGGCCTAGGTCGGGTTGGCAGACTTCACATACCTTCGAAATTCTTATAGAGAACTTCTCAGGTATGCAGGTTTCCTCACGATGTTTTCCTTCACCGTTAAAGCGAGCGATAATTCACGAAGAATACACACATAGCTTTATTTTTAGGGGAGGCAGGTGCATGCTCTTGGGTTTTGAACCTGCGGACATTCGTCTCTGCAGTCCGTTCCACTCCCAACTAGGCTATCGCCGTTATTAAAAGGCATGTCACTCAAATTCCACAATAAAAGCAAATTACTGAAAAATGAAGATTGCAGGGTTATTTGATTAGACGCATTAAGCCACTGGAAGCCAGAGTCGTCCCCAATGAGTATAAGACCGGTGACCCTAAAATAATCGCCAAGTCACTCAGGACGAAAAAGTTTCCCAAATAATATAATGTCTATGGAATAATCGTTGTTGGTACGTCCAGGGTCGGTACGGCGAGGTGTGGCGCGGCTCGTGGTACGCGGACTCCGTGGCAGTGAAGATATTCTTCTCGCGCGACGAGGCGAGCTGGCGCCGCGAGACGGAGATCTACAGCACCGTGATGCTGCGCCACGACAACATCCTCGCGTACATCGGCAGCGACATGACCAGCCGCGGCAGTTGCACGCAGGTGAAAAAATGAAATCCTCCTAGCCAGTTTCGGCCACGGCGGCCAATCTCAACGGAGATCAGCCAGGTACGCAGGAGATATTATAGTGCACAAGTGTGTGCGCAATACGCAGGTGCACTCGCTATTCCTGCACTCTCATAGTCCGGTGAGACGGCAATCCGACATGACCGGAGAGAGATCAGGCGCAGGACCAACGGCTTTACGTGCTTTCCGATGCACGGGGGTATCACACCGACAACTTCCTGACTCCGAGCTGCGACTGAGTAATTATTAAGATGGAAAAACCCAGTCACGATGTTTTTGGCTCGGGATTCGAACCCAGGATCTCAGCGCGCAAATCGTACTCGTTACGCGTACGCAATACAACTACGCCACCAAGGCACGCAGGTACACAACGCTGTAATCAAGTTTAATTTAAGCTAGGCTTCCTAATCCCATACAAAAACAAGGATTTGAAGTTTAAAGAACAGGATGCAGTAATATTTAACCATTACAGTCTATAGTAGCAATAATTAATATAATATGTCGCACCGTTAAGACGAAAACGACACAATTAAAAAAAAAAACGAAAATTGAGTTATCGTCATAAAATTACTTAAAACGAAATTATTAATACAACAATAGTTCAAACACCGCCATATTCAAACGGGAAAAGGACAAAACTATTATATCGGTCCCTTTTGTATTACATTTTCATAAAAAAGGGACCAGGTTTATGTCATTTTATGACGATAATCCAATATTAGTTTTTTTTTTATTGTGCCGTTTTCGTCCTAAAGGTGCGATGTAGTAAAAGTAGACCAGATGAAATTTTAAAATACATTACCTTATCAGGGTACTTTAAAAGCCTAGGATGCTACTTGAAAACTATCCAGACTATCCCACACTACTAAAACCAAAACATTTCATGTGAAAATAGGACGGATTGCAACCTTAGTTTAAAGATGATATACACCATAGTCGTCGGCTCTGGGGCACGGTCCGGCGGATTATTGCCATCGGTCTTCTTTGATAGAATCATCTAAACTTTTGTTTTTTTTATGGCATAGGTGGCAATCGAGCATACGGTTCATCTGATGGTAAGTGATCATCGCCGCCCATGAACATCTGCAATACCAGGGGGCATAGAGATGCGTTTGCCTTTTAGGTGGGAATACGCTCTTTTTTTTAAGGTCGCACGGTCTTTACGAAACGGGTCTCTTCTACTACTGAGAGTTTAGGCCGTAGGCTTGTATTCTTAAACATTACTTAGCTAAGTACGGAGCAATGCAATGATATTGCAGACATTAGGCGTCCGGTCGCATTGTGCGTCCTCATTTTTTTTTGTGCAAAAAAGGTATTGGTCTACCATACCTATCTAGTACTGGTTGGCTATACCTATCTATACTAATATTATAAGGAAGAAATGTTAGTGAATTTGTTTGTAGATTTGTAGGGGCTGATCTCTGAAACTACTGAACCGATTTTGAAAATTCTTTCATTAATAGGAAGCTATACACTATAAGCACCCCGGAGTGAGGGCTACTTTTTATTCCGGGAAAATATAAAGCGGTACTTTTATCTCGGAAAAACTCTTTCAGGCGGGCGGAGCCGCGGACAAAAGCTAGTTACTAATAAAATTTAATTTCTAATAATGAATGTTTGTGCAGTTATGGCTGATAACCCACTTCCACCCGCTGGGCTCGCTGCACGAGTACCTGTCGCGCACGACCCTCACGCGCCACCAGATGATGGTCATCGTGCTGTCCACCGTCAACGGGCTGCTGCATCTGCACACGCAGATACACGGCACGCAGGTAACCTCACTTTAACAACTATATTTTAAGCCAAGCTTAGATTAGAACGAAAGATGCGTTTACACTAGCAAAAATATTTCAATAGGTACTATACACATGTATCGCAGCAAGATTCAAAATTTGTAGAAGACAGCTTTCTGTGTCTGTTTACATGGAAAATTCGCTTGCAGAAGTCGAACTTCTGCAAGGTTTCTTGCTAATACACACACTCACGCCTTTTATCCCCGAAGGGGTAGGCAGAGGCACAATTAGTGCACCCAATTTTCGCTGTGCATATTCCGTCCCCTGATGTGATAGGGGCGAGCCTATCGCCATATCGGGCACAAATTCCAGACTCCGGGCTGATACTGTTTAGAAAAACCCAATATCATTCTGCCCAACCCGGGGATCGAACCTGAGACTTCAGCATTGCAGTCGTACCGTAATACAACTACGCCACCGAGGCAGTCATTTTGAGGCATTTTCTTGCTAATCTAAATCTCGCTTTACAGTCTCCACTCGCTTTATACCCAAAGGCATAGGCAGATGCGCAACTAGTACATCCTTCTCGCCATGTGTATTCCGTTCCATGATGTAATAGAGTGCCAGCCTATCGCCAGGTATGTAGTGGTTGTAATTGTAAATATATCTTGATTGATAACTCTATCCGCAGGGTAAGCCAGCGATAGCCCACCGCGACATAAAGACGAAGAACATCCTGGTGAAGATCAACGGCTCGTGCTGTATAGCGGACCTGGGGCTGGCGCTGACGGAGGCGCACATCTCGGCGCAGCAGCACCACTGCACCAGGCAGGGCACCAAGCGGTACATGAGCCCGGAGATGCTGGACCAGAGGTACCTACACTCACAAAACTGTATGCTCGACCACCTTAAGGTTCTGAATATGTTGCTTGCGCGTCGTCTGTCAGCAGCATGCAACTTACAACTAAAGTAGACAACAAGAGTTATCTGCTGTTTCCTTTCTACATCTCGGAAACGATCGAACCTGCTAGGTAAAGTATGAAATATGGGCGTTTTATCTTGAGAAAGTGTACTAGCACCAAATTGATAACATTTCAAAATCTAAACGTGCCTATAACAAAAATACTGTTTCTTAATTTTTCAATTCTGAATACGATTATATGTTTAAATATTTGTTTTAATACTTAAATTCGGAGAGAAGAAATAAAAACCGAAAAATGATTGATGACGTCAGACATACGGTCGAATGAAGTAGCTTCCTGGCTATTCATACTATTTACGTAGATATGTAAGTACTGAGTACTGGTTATTCAGAACAATAACTGTTCTGAGACTGGGTATATCATATATCGCCAACTGGATGACAGATTACAGAAGTTGTTGTTGTTGAGTTGTCACTTGTCAGTTTTTTGTATTGCAAAGCAAAGGCTATTACGTCTTGAGCCGTATATATGACGTCATTGGTGCTTACGACGCTTTAGAATAAAACAAAATTCAAAGTGAAAATCATGAATGAAAATATCTGAATTATGAAAAAAGAAAAAATATGGGTCTCATAATTTTAGATCAAGTATCATATAGTATATTGAAAAATTTAAATGTTGTCAATTGCGTAATTTTACATATCGACACTGGAAAGCGTAAACGCTGTTACCCTGAAAGTATTACTTTCAGAGTAACAGCGTTTGCGCTTCGTCGATATAGAAGGGTCTTTTTGACAACTTTTAAGTAAATGATACTAGTAACATAAATGTATAAGCCGACCAAATATAATCACAATCTAATCTATGCTCCCATATAATTGTTATTGTTAGCTGTTTAAAACAACAAAAAAAACATAAATTGTGAACTAGAAATTTAGTAAGTTAGCCCCAATTATTCAACATGTACAGAACTATATTATAATTGTGTTGAAATCTAAAAATGTGATATCTATTCTAATATTACAAAGATAAATGTTTGTAGGGGCTAATCACTGGAACTACTGAGCCGATTTTGAAAATTCTCTTACTAATAGGAAGCTACATTACTCCTGAGTGAGGGCTACATTTTATCCCGGAAAAATACAAATCGGTACTTATACCCCGGTTTTTTTTTAACGCGGGCGGAACTGCGGACGAAAGCTAGATATAGATAAAAATATAACGTAATGTCCGTCAGCATGAACCCGCTGTGCCTGGAGTCGTACCTGCGCTGCGACGTGTACGCGCTGGCGCTGGTGGTGTGGGAGGTGTGTCGGCGCGTGTCCCCCGCCTGCCCGCCGGCCCTGCCGTACCACCCGCTCGTGCCGCAGGACCCCAGCTTCGACGACATGCGCAAGATAGTGGCCGTGGAGCAGGTCAGGCCGGATCTGCCGCACTCCGATCATCCGGTGAGAATACCATACACACATATTTTACTTTTCCTTCATCCCCGGAGGTGTAGGCGGAGGCGCAACTACTGCACCCATTTTCGCCGTGCGTATTCCGTCCCATGATGTGATAAGGGGCGAGCCTATCGCCATATCGGGCACAAATTCTAGATTCCGGGCTGATACTAATTAGAAAAACCCAATATCACTTTGCCCGACCCGGGGATCGAAACCGAGACCTCAGCATTACAGCAGTCGTACCGTAATACAACTACGCCACAGAGGCAGGTCAGAATATTGTCATTAAGCTATTAGACTAGCAAGTTCTCGCGGCGATATTTTTAAATTATATACACATGTGACTCGCCGCAAGTCCTGCAAGCTTCACAATATGCAGTGTCAGCTTGCTGTAACTGTTTGCACGGTGTAATCGCTTGCGGAGTATAACTTCTGCAAGATTTCTTTCATCTGTCAGAAGACTCGTATACGTCAACGCGGTCCAGAATGTTCAAACGAGGTAATTTTTTGAAGCAATAATTGCGAACGATTATTGCTAGCATTAAATGATCCGTCTTAATATAGCTTTATACATTAATTCGCCAGACGATGGTGGGCATGGCGAACCTGATGCGCGAGTGCTGGCATCAGAACCCATCAGTTCGTCTGCCGGCGCTCAGGATCAGGAAGACTCTCCTGAAGCTCGCCGCCCACGACAACTCAATACAACTGGACGACGACAACGAGGTCTCCGTCTGAACACCCAGCAGTAAGTTGTACTGAACGCCGTTTTCAATATACTATCCCAATCGTTTTTTTGGATCCATCGTGAAAACGGACCAATTAAAACAAAGTGTGTGTCACATGCCTCTTTTGATTGGTTTATTTTTACCGATGATCCAAAAGTTTAGGCATCGTTAGTTAAAAGCCGTAAAGCTTGGGAACGAAAACGGAACAATGTAATAAAATATTTACTAACTTACAAACATCTCTATTGCATTCTGTGCAATTGACAGATTTTAACAAAAGCTTTATTTGAGAAGTATGAGGTAATTAATTTATTAATTGCTGGATTTGTAAATGCATGTATTTTTAATGATATTTAACGCACACGAAGGGGAAAGATGCCCAGTTTGACATTTATACATATAGGGTGATATTAATAACTGTATTTGAGTAACCATAAACTAATTCAGATCCAAAAAAATATATAATATGGAGGTAATGTCAGTAGCTTCCTAGTTCATTGACAATATGTAGATTGTATATAGTATTATTTTTTTTGCCTCCTTTTGGACTACGTCTGTGGCGTAGTTGTATTACGGTACAACTGCAATGCTGAGGTCTCGGGTTCAATGCCCGGGTCGGGCAAAGTGATATTGGATTTTTTATTTAGTATCAGCCCGGAGTCTGGAATTTGTGCCCGATATGGTGATAGGCTCGCCCCCTATCACATCATGGGACGGAATACGCACGGCGAAATGTGGGTGCATTAGTTGCGCCTCTGCCTACCCCTTCGGGGGTAAAAGGCGTGCGTATGCGTATTTTTTTGCCAAGTGTGTGAAAGGCTTAGAAGCGTACTTTGGCTGTAAACCATGACGTTTTGAATTTGATTACCAGGCCACGGAACTAGTTCGTATGACCGTTTTCTATTGAAAACGGTCATACGAACTAGTATTCATAACTATTATGTATTCATAATCTTAATCTTTGACCCGATCCCGATAATAAACCAAACATAATAAGTCATTTGTAAGCATTAGGACTTTGTTCTGATTGATCCATTTTCACGACGGATTGAAAAAACAGATTGGGATCGTTAATTCAAAACGGCGGTAAATCTTCCTCTTTCCCACTATAGTGTATATAAATGCGACTTGCCGAAATCCCTGCAAGCGCTAAAACTTGCAGTAGTCAGCTTACGTGACTATTTACACGGTAAAAGTCACTTGCAGATGATAAATTATGCAAGTTTTCTTGCTGATTTAAACCCCGTTTTATAAACACTTTGTAAATGATCCACTGCTAGGATTAAATCCTTCCTGTAGCAAAATATCACAGCCTATAGTCAAAATTGATTCAAGGTCATAGTCCATATATCTGCGTCGATCGCAGAAATGGATCAATCAGAGGAAGGTTTGATCATTACGCTCACATATTTTAGATTGATTAATTATCAAGATCGATCTGCAGATATAGAACAAGATAGTTTATTAATCTTGATGTTTAATAAGTGTTATTTTTTTAACACAAAATTTTTGAAATATTGATGAAGGTAGAGGAAGCGAAAGTTGTGTCCCAGAATCGAGCAAAGTGGCAATCCATAGTCTCTGACTACCGCTATGGGATAGAGGCGTCATACTATGTATGTAAAAATCTTGATATAATAAAATAAGCCTTCTTTTGAGTTTGTTTCGGTGTAGAATCTATACTTAATATATAAAGCTGAAGAGTTTGTTTGTTTGTTTGTTTGAACGCGCTAATCTCAGGAACTACTGGACCGATTTTGAAAATTCTTTCACTAATAGGAAGCTACATTACTCCTGATTGCTATAGGCTACTTTTTATCCCGGAAAACTTTTCCACGCGGGCGGAGCCGCGCGCAATGCTAGTTCACTAATAATATAGTATATGAAATCATCGAAAGTATGTACAGACACGACGTAACGTTTATATATAGATAGTTTAGACACAAAAGTGCCGAATAGTATTGTAAACTTGATGTACATTTGATGTATAGTACTTTATAGTTATGCAAGTCGTCGGGGATAGTGCAAAACCGCGTAACTAACATTGGTAAATACCGCGTAAGTGACGAAAAAAGTTTAATTGAAATTGATACTTACGACACTAAACTTATGATTGATAATGCTTTACTTTTTTTCTTTCACTTACGCGGTATTGTACTACCCCCGACGATATAGTTATTGTAAGAATTCTTTTAGTTTCTATCTGGTGGGTTTTTATTGATTTCTGTGAAAGATGCCTGAACGCTTGGCGAAAGCTTTACCATAGCGCTGAAGTCGGGTTCGAATCCCGGGTCGGGCAAAGTAATATTGTGTTTTACTACTTGTATCAGCAGTTAGGAATTGAACGGTAAATGTCAAAATGCCCGCCCCCTATTTCATGGGACTTCGCAGTTGGCCACAAAAGTGTTACACTGCCTACCCCAGAAAAGGAAGTGCGTGATGCCATTATCGACTTCTACAGATGTATCATCAGATAGAAATTAAAGGTCCAAATGACGTTGACCTTGTTCGGATTTACTTGTAATGTTGCCATTATATTTTATATTTAAGTACTAATTTACGAGCATTTTGATTGACACATTGACAAATTAAATATAACTTTTCATCTTAATATTCTTTATATATTTTTTTGTTTATAGACTTTATGTTACATCTTGTTTGTTGATAGTGATTAAAAAAAAAATTAAAGGTAAAGTCCATTTTTATTGTTGTGATAACGCGGCCTTATAATAAATGATGTACAGTATATACAAATTAAAAATCATATTAAGTGTTTGTTACAATTTGGTATGTATAGCTTGACTAGGAAAAAAATCCGCCATGCTGTGGTAAAATATGGAACTAATTTCTCGTACTGAAAAAGTCAACTTTAAAACTAAATAGCGATAGTGGCGCCACCAAAGCCGGTTTATATCTTACTGTGGGCTTAGAATGACCAAAAAAACGCAACTCTTAAGTCGATGTCGTTTAATTTTGATGTTTGTGATTGATTGAGAGATCAATACGTCAGTCACGTGTTAGTCTCTTAAGAGGCCATATACGAAATTTCAACTATTTCAGTCAACTTTTCATCGTGATTATTCAAAAAATAAACTGATCTCATTAATGAATAATACATCATCGGAAAGACTATTTCAACACTAATAAAATAAATGAGCCACATTTTTCATATCTTTCTTTAATTTCAATCTATCCACCAAGTTCCCAGTTAACCAATCCCAATAAAAAGATACAGTCGTGTCGTGTTTTTTGCCTCATTCTAAGCCCCACTGGTCAGGCTATATTAAAATCTGCATCGTCAATGTGTCTTATGTAAAATTTATTAACGTATATTTAGGTATAGCAATGTGTTCAAATACTATTAATAATGCCCTATGTACAGTCAGCACCTTAAATATCTGGACAAAATCAAAATTTCAAATCGCCTATATACCCGTTAAGTTAGTTAAACTGAAACATTTTTTTCTTCGTTTGAAGTAAAGTAAATCTCTTTTATTTTATTTTTCTGAAGAGAAAAAAGATTAGTAAGAACACAAGTGTGTAGGCAATTTGAAGTTTTGAATTTGTTCATCTACTTATGCTGCTGACTGTACACCTTAAAATTATTATACGTGTGTAAAGACCAAATGAATTACAAAGTTATTAATTTGAAACGTCTTACTGTCAAAGTGTACATTAATATAGGGCTGACTGTACTGTATATTCTTGTGGATAGCACCGCGCATGATTTAGTGAAATCAGTTATAGTAACCCTGTCCAGGTTAGCCAGTGTGAATTCAATAAGGCCGGCATAATTCTGGCGACCGTCAACATTATATTATTTACATCCAGAATGGTCGCTTTGGCGTGTGGGGTTAAAAAAATAAATAATTATTTCAATGTGAACTCTGACTTTTCTAAAAAGTTATGAGTGTATTATTTGTGAATTATCGCTCGCTTTAATGGTAAAGGAAAACATCGTGAGGAAACCTGCATACTTGAGAAGTTCTCTGAATTTTGAAGGTATGTGAAGCCCGCCAACCCGTGCACGTAGTGCGGGTTGGCAGACTTCACATACCTTTGAAATTTTTATAGAGAACTTCTCAGGTATGCAGGTTTCCTCATGATGTTTCTTACCCATCAGGAATAAATATGGTAATTAGTACAATTTGATACATTGCAATACCTAGTTAATTTAATTGTACATTTGTTTATCTTAAGTGTAAAATGTTGAATCTCTAAGCTGATTGTATGTTAATGAAACTCACTTGTTGTTAGTACACGCGCTGTGTTGGATAGCAAGTAGGGTAGGAGAGTTTTAGAGACAATTTTACAGGTTTAAAGTTAATTTTATTGGACAGTTATCGTATTAAACAGCTAATGTAACTAATTTTATCACCATTTATTTGGTAGCATAGATTAGAGTGTGACTTTTGGTATTTGGTCTAGGTAGCCCTGTATTATACACTGCCCACTGCTGAGCACGGGCCTCCTCTACTACTGAGAGGGGTTAGGCCTTAGTCAACCACGCTGGCCTAGTGTGAGTTGCCTTATATTTTTATGTGACGATTATCATGTCTATATGTAGATTTTAAGTATTTTTTAAATATCTAATCGATCTATTGACAGTCTATCAATATTAATTTAGGGCCATTTTGGATAAATTAACCTAACGGATACGGCTACCTACGGATTGATCGTTAAAATGGACCAATCAAAATAGACTTTGACATGCTTATAGATTAGTTACTTTCATTTGTTTATTCTTAATGTTTGATAGTTATTAAAAACGGCCGCTTGAGACGTCTGATTCTCAGAACAGGCAATCGAAATTTGTGTTTAATCCGTTAGAAAACTAATATACTTTTCTGCACTAGTTAAATATTTGTAACCAAAAAGTTTTTCGAAGTGAAATGAGCTGTTGTATTACTTAACCTCTCTGCCTACCCACTTGCCGTTTCGCAGTTATGGTATATAAGCTATATGTTATGTTTATATGTGTATATAGTTATAAATAGACCGCATGCATTTATATTGGGTTCCTTTTTTGACAACAAAATGACCAAATAATACTCAGGACAATAAATTTCTGATCGGTGCAGTGAGAGATAGTCAGTGTTTTTTTTATGTGGATGGTGGGTGACTGCCCACTAGGTGGTAAGTGGTCACAGTCGCCCATGGTCATATGACGGGTTTAAGCCAAACCGCTACCTGCGAAATGTTAGTGTACAGTCACCAGCATAAGTAGCTGAACAAATTCAAAATTTCAAATCGCCTACATACTTTTTTGTTCTTGCTAATCTTTTTTTCTCTTCACAAAAATAAAACAAAAGATATTTACTTTACTTCAAACAAAGAAAAAAAGGTTTTTGGTTTAACTTAACGCGTATATAGGCGATTTGAAATGTTGATCTTGATATTTATGCTTCTGACTGTACTAGGAGAGCAGTGATAGTAAAAGGTTTGCGAATCAATTTAGTATTTTTTTTTTCGTGATGGGTCATGGGTGACAGCTTACATGATGGTAAGTGGTCACCATCACCAACAGTCATCGGCTATACTGGGGTTAAACCTGCCGGTACCTATAAAAGTCTGAGCAATGTACTAGGCTGACAGGAACTATAAGAGATTTGCTTCTCTGACTGCACTTGCCATTTTTACAGTATTTCTATGTTTTTTTATGATTCAAGTGTTGTTTCATTGTTATAAGAAATATTTAAATAGCTGATTTAGCACGGAATTTGATTAATTAATTTGGTTGGAGAGAGGGAATAAATTACATTTTATTGGCTGTAAAATGATAATTCCTGCATCAATAAACCTCAGTTTAATTTCTGTTTTGTCTTACGTCAACTTTTTTTAAAAAGTATTGATTAAGTAAATCATTGATTTATGTTTTTATTGCAGTATGATACAACACTTGAATATGTTTCCAAGTTTTGTATATAGTTAAAGAATTGTGTTCAAATTGTGTAAATAATTTAATTGTAGCGTAAGTACACGTAGTCTAACGGACATAAAGAGGATATTAAAGTTATTTGTGTATTATTTTTATGGTTTTATTTGTTTTTTTATCTTACTAATATTATAACTTCTGCGGATCTCCTCATTTCTGATTCGATCGCGTAGAGAAACACCTAGCATAGCCCTCTCCATAGCTCGCTGAGGACCGTGAGCCGTCTTAGGCGGCCCATAGTCAGAGGCCACGTCTCAGTGCCTAAAAAAAATAATACGACTTGATAAAGGTCGCAGGAACACGCTGGATGCAGGCCGCTTTTGACAGGTCCGTCTGGAAATCTTTGGGGGAGGCCTATGTTCAGCAGTGGACGTCGTGTGGCTGATGATGATGAATATTATAACTACGAGTTGGTCAATTGGATGTTTGTTAGAACTAAACTCAGAATCAGCTGAACGGTTTTGAATGAAAGGACATGTCCAAAAACGGGCCTTAAATTCTAAACAAGACAATTCATATATATTTGGAGAGAACGCCTGAAAACTAACCTTTTGCAATAAATCGTTTAATTTTAAAGACCTCCAATTTTGAGATTTATGTAATTTTGTTTGGCTTGAAAACTGCATTTACTATGATCGTTTTTAAAAAAGTTGGTTATGAATGGAGGGGTCTAAAAATATTTTTTTTATGGATCTAAGTTCCATATTTAGGCCCTTTAATATCCCTAAAGATTGTGCCTGGTTAGATTTTGAGGCCAAGCACCCATACAAAAAGCGGACATCTCCTTTGGCACACGCATAGGCTTTATCCCGGTAACTTACTCCCGTGGGAAATATTTGAATTTAATCTGGTTCATATAGATGGCGCTAGCGTCGTACAGATAGCGCTACGGATCGGTAGTGTTGTAGGGACGTCAGCAACGGCTAGTTTTATCTATACTTAATATATAAAGCTGAAGAGTTTGTTTGTTTGAACGCGCTAATCTCAGGAATTACTGGACCGATTTAAAAAAATCTTTCACTAATAGGAAGCTACATTACTCCTGAGTGCTATAGGCTACTTTTATCCCGGAAAAACTTTTCCACGCGGGCGGAGCCGCGCGCAATGCTAGTAATAAATAAAATAGTTTATTCATCACGTAGGCGTAGGCACTTGTGATAAGTCAAGATACATTAAATTAATAATTATTATTACAAAAAGTCACTTATATAACTACAGACGTTTTTATAGGGAGTAAAATCAATGAAAAATAAATAAAGATGCCAAGCTCGCGCTGGCAGGAACGAGAAGAAACAAGAAGAACGAGGTTTAGGTTAGGTTTAGATTAGTTATTATAAGTTGCTCGCGGCATCGCTCGCGTGATAAGCCTTTCGCCTACAAAAGTCAAACAGTACGACGCCATATCTAATTAATGATTTAGATTAAATACATCCATTATTTCCCGTGGGAGCAAATTACCGGGACAGAAAGTACCCTATATGTTATTCCACGACACATGACAGGCCACATAAGCTAGTCATCATAACTTAACCGTCCAAACTGAACACACCTACAAGCCTTACTACCCCCTACCACCCTTATTACTTGACCTCGTTTGGAACAATGTTTACTCGATTCCGGTGTTTTACGATGGTTTCGTTCGCCGGTAAAACAAGAAAACTTGATTTTACAGGGCTGTACTTACGTAGATTGCGGGATTGTAACAAGTAAATTTTATAATGATTTCAAGTTAATTTTACTTTGAAAGAACGTTAACACTACACACTACGCGAACATGCTGCCTACTGATCCGACATTTTAAATGACGAATGACGATAGTCTAGTCGGGAATGGACGGACTGTTGAGACGTTTTTACTGGTGGTAGGCCGTAGGTCTGTCATATGTAAGAGTCAGTCTGGGTGGGTACTACCGCAATGTCTATTTCTACCGTCAAGCAGCAGTGTGCGTGCACTGTTGTGTTTCGGTTTGAAGGACATTCTAGCCAGTGCAACTACTGAACATAATGAGACTTCACATCTTATGTCTCAGGATGACGAGCGCAGTGGAATGCCAAACAGTACTTTGTAACTCAAGGTGCTCGATGGTGTTGCTACTGTTTATGGTTGGTCGTGTCGCTTACCATCAGGCGAACGGCATGCTCGTCTCGTCATTCAAAGCAATAAAAAAACGAAGGTACACAGTTTCAAAACCTAAGGCCCTTATCTGGCTTTTCGAAGTTTATTTTTGTCAATAATTATCACCCGCAAACGTGAGGATAGAGAATTTCGAAGGTATGTGAAGTCTTACCAATCCTCACTACGCTAGCTTGTTGGACTGAGGCCATGGAGGTAACCATGCCATACCATACCAGCCTATATATACTGCCTCGGTGGCGTAGTTGTATTGCGTACGCGTTACGAGTACAATTTGAGCGCTGAGGTCCTGGGTTCGAATCCTGGGTCGGGCCAAAAACATTGTGACTGGGTTTTTCCATCTCAAAAATTACTCAGTCGCAGCTCGGAGTCAGGAAGTTGGCGGTGTGATACCCCCGTGCCTCGGAAAGCACGTAAAGCCGTTGGTCCTGCGCCTGATCTCTCTCCGGTCATGTCGGATTGCCGTCTCACCGGACTATAAGAGTAAAGGAATAGCGAGTGCACCTGTGTATTGCGCACACACTTGTGCACTATAATATCTCCTGCGTATCTGGCTGATCTCTGTTGAGATTGGCCGCCGTGGCCGAAATCGGCTAGAAAGGGTATTATTATTATATATACTGCCCACTGTTGAGCACGAGCCTCCTCTATAACTGAGAGGGTTTAGGCCTTAGTCCACCACGCTGGCCTAGTGTGGGTTGGCGGACTTCACATACCTTCGAAATTTAGAGAACTTCTCAGGTATGCAGGTTTCCTCACGATGTTTTCCTTCACCGTTAAAGCGAGCGATAATTCACAAAGAATACACACATGGAGGTAAAATCTATACTAATATCATAAATACGAAAATTTGGATGTTTGTTACCTAGTTAGAATTAATTATGAAAGCCCTAAATGTTTTTTTTTTATTATAGGAGAGTTATCAGAGGATAACGGAACAATTACAAGCATTACTTAGACACCAAAATATATATTTTTAAAACGTTTACGATATAAGAATTTGACATAGCTTTAGATATTACAACTTTTAAGAAACTAGAAATATCTGTGTTAATTTGAATGAGTGTTATTTGGGAACCTCAATAGTCAGGAATCTGACATTTTTCTAAAAGAATTGGCGCCCTAATGGACTAGCAAACTTTTATAACTGTGTAAAATAGACCTTATTATTTTTCATAGTCACATACCATATTCATTACACGGAGAAATCTAAAAAGGTACGAGCTGTGGCCTTGGAATAATAATTTATGAAGACATGTTTCGCGTTAAGGCGTTGTTATTTCAAGAACTAAGGAATTTAGGTGATAAGCATAAAATATTAAACAACTTACACATCGCACCTTTAGGACGAAAACGTCACAATAAAAAAAATCGAAAATTGAGTTATCGTCATAAAATTACTTAAAACGGAATTTTCAATACAATAGTTCAAACACCGCCATATTCAAGCAGGAAAAGGACAAAGCTATTTATCGGTCCCTTTCTTATTATATTTTCATAAAAAGGGACCAGTTTTAAGTCATCTTATACCGATAAACCAATTTTTTATTTTTTTTGAATTACGTCGTTAGGTTTAATTTCTGAGTAAATAAACACTAGATTATTTTTAAAACATTTAATTATAAATTATAAAAGCATACAAGACAATAATAACTTAAGCTAAGAAATGCACAGGTTGGTACGTTCCTTATTAAGTTTTGACTTCTTAAATTTCTAAAATTCATAAAACAGACTTCGAATATAATACTATTCAATATTATAAAATATTTTTGTTATCAATTAGGTATTTGCACTTACGATACGCGTCAAACTGTATTGACGGATCACAGTGCACATCGCGTGAGATTCGTGGTTCAAATTTCGTTGCTCCAATTACGGACGCTTTGGTATGCTGACAAATGAAATGCACGCGACTTAGCCTCTATTTTCGTTGAGAAATATAAAGATTTGTTGAGACAGCATCTCTAGCGAGGAAAGGATTGGACCCTTACTACAGTAGGCGTCTTAATTATATTGCTTGTACCACGAGTCGCAGTAAGGGAGAGTATAGTCTAATCGTGGTGCTCGTCCTGCGCCAGCTCCTCCAAGTCTTCCTGGTCAAACTCCGTGTCATCCTCGGCGGTGGCCTCCTGGTACTGCTGATATTCAGACACCAAGTCGTTGACGTTGCTTTCCGCCTCGTTGAACTCCATCTCGTCCATACCCTCACCAGTGTACCAATGCAAAAAAGCTTTACGCCTGAACATAGCAGAGAACTGCTCCGATATTCTCTTGAACAGTTCCTGGATTGCCGTTGTGTTGCCGATGAAGGTGGACGACATCTTTAGACCCTTGGGCGGGATGTCACACACGGCAGTCTTCACGTTGTTAGGAATCCATTCGACGAAGAAACTGCTGTTCTTATTTTGAATAGAGAGCATTTGCTCGTCTACCTCCTTCATGGACATGCGGCCACGGAAGATGGCAGCGACGGTGAGGTAGCGGCCGTGGCGCGGGTCGCATGCCGCCATCATGTTCTTGGCGTCGAACATCTGTTGGGTGAGCTCGGGCACGGTGAGGGCGCGGTATTGCTGGCTGCCGCGCGACGTGAGCGGCGCGAAGCCCGGCATGAAGAAGTGCAGACGCGGGAAGGGCACCATGTTCACCGCCAGCTTGCGGAGATCCGCATTCAGCTGACCGGGGAACCTGAGGCAGGTGGTCACGCCGGACATGGTGAGCGACACAAGATGGTTCAGATCGCCGTATGTGGGATTAGGAACTTTGAGGGTTCTGTAGCAGATGTCATAGAGGGCTTCGTTGTCTATGCAATACGTTTCATCTGTGTTTTCGACTAGCTGATGAATGGAGAGGACGGCATTGTAGGGTTCGACGACGGTGTCTGATACTTTGGGCGAGGGGACGACTGAGTAAGTGTTCATGATTCTGTCGGGGTATTCTTCCCTGATTTTGGAGATAAGGAGGGTACCCATACCGGAGCCGGTACCGCCGCCGAGCGAGTGTGTGAGCTGGAAGCCCTGGAGGCAGTCGCAGTTCTCGCACTCCTTGCGCACTACATCGAGGACTGCATCGACGAGCTCGGCGCCCTCCGTGTAGTGTCCCTTAGCCCAGTTGTTGCCGGCGCCGGACTGGCCGAAGACGAAGTTGTCCGGGCGGAAGAGCTGCCCGTAGCCGCCGGAGCGCACGGCGTCCATGGTGCCGGGCTCGAGGTCGAGCAGGATGGCGCGGGGGACGTACTTGCCGCCGCTCTCCGCCGTCGCAACTGCAACAACAAAAACTCGAATTAACATTGTCTCTAGAATTTTCTGTCACCGTAAAAACATACAGAAGTATAGTGGCTAATTGAAGTTGATTTCTTCGCAAATCATTTTGTGTTTTTTATGTAGTTTAATTACTAAACAATGTTAGTATGTATTACTTGGCATGTTGATAAGCAAGGTTTTTTTACTAAAAATCTATTAAAAAACGCTGATTTTTCAGAGTTTGTATCAGGCCTTGAAAACCTTGATTTTTTTATCAAAACAACGAATGAGTCAGCATTCAATTATCGTGATTGAAGTACGATGAGTCAAGTCCTGAGGGGACAATCCGTAATTACTATACTTACAGAGCCACCGTACAGAACGGAAAGGGGTAATGAAATTATACTCTGCATTTTCTTTGTGTGTGGTGAAGCGCAATGACAAGACAATCGTACTTTATAATTATTCAATACTTAGTCTTAAAATCTATAGGTACTAAAAAGATATTATTATTATATGGGAATTGGTACCAGGTTAGCAGAATGCCGTTGATTTACAATCTCGTGTTTATATCTGCAATTACCAAAACCAAGTAACAAAGGAGCGGAGCGGTTGCGGTCAATGACACTGGTTTACCAGCCGCGTGGAAGTGGTTCTGTTGCACTTAATTTCATATCGTTTATAAAAAAAGAGATTAGAGGATAAAAGAGTTTATAGTCATTTGAAACATAAAAAACGGTAAAAAAAACGGAAATGTGCCCGGTAACATAGTTGGCGAAATGTGGGTGTGAAACTCCGACCCCTCAAAAGGGAAAACGGCGTGATGTATATGCATGGAAGTAGTTTAATTTAATTTGAATTTTGAACTGCCAGAAAGAACATAAAGAACTTATGACACTTCTAGTAACTTTCAATAAGGCTTATTAGTCTTCAGTAGTAACAAAGACGTGTACGGTATACAGAATGCAAATGGGTACATAACAGTATCGGCGGCAGTTAGCCGAAGCGACGGACCGCGGCGGCGGTGATCGTGCCGCCGCAGACCGCTAGATAGACCTTTACGATTACTAAACTGAGTTGAAACACTTGGAACTTTGAAAAGAGGAATTTATGCGGCAAAAAGGTGAAATGAAAAGAATCTAGGTGAAACGGAACGAAGAATTCGTGATTTTTATATTTAGAATGACACATTTTCAACAAAAATTTGAATTTATTGCCTATATCAAGAAAAAAAAATCAAAAACAATTTTTATAGCTCTAGATTTTTACATGCAAATTGAGATGCGATGTCAATATTTCTGTGAATACCTTACAGAAACAAAAACTTTTTTACTAGTAAAACCGTAATAAAATACGCGCTTGTTCACAGAGAACTACACGAAATTTACAATGACCGAGGTCATCGACCATTTAAGGCCAATTTAAGTCCATTGTGGTACATACCAGTTGCAATTAAGTTAATAAACGCTAGCATTAGATTTGGGATTACAGAAGAGAGTTGGTATGTATTCTCTTACCACATCGTTTAGCTCGTTGATTCTAAAGGGGCATTTTACCGTAAAAGTTGTTCTTTTGATATTGTTATTAGAAAAGCAAGCGAAAAGAATATTTGAATATTGAAAGAAGATAAGTCGTCATATTATATTGATTGGTCAGCGTGATAGTTTCAATAAGTAGTGGTAGAATCTTTTAGACGATAAAAACACTGTAAAAAATGACGTGTAAAAGTGCCCTTAGGGGCCTAATTACTTAAAAAAAAAAAGCAATGAGAGGTGTCAAGGGACACCCGGATGGAACGAAGTTCCTTTCGATTAATTAGTGAAGGAATTGTAATAAAAGGACATGTCCAAAAACGGGCCTGAAATTTTAAACAAGATAATTTATATATATTTGGATAGAACTCCTGAAAACTAACCTTATGCAAAAAATCGTTTAATTTTAAAGACCTCCGATTTTGAGATTTATGTAATTTTGTTTGGCTTGAAAACTACACTTAGTATGAACGTTTTTAAAAAAGTTAGTTATGAATGGAGGGGTCTAAAAATTTTTTTTTAATGGATCTAAGTTCCATATTTTGCCTCTTTAATATCCCTAAAGTTTGAGCCTTGTTAGATTTTGAGGCCCAGCACTCATACAAAAAGCGGACATCTCCTTTTATTTATATAACAGAGTGTGTATATATATATAAATATATAAATATTTTCCTATTTCCGTTCCAATACATAAGTTTCTAGAGAAAAAAATACAAATAAATACGTGTGGCACTCGGAGACTACCGCGGTAAAGCTATTGCATAGCATTTTTATCATAAATTTTGATTGACTAAACACAAATTCGATCTTACGCTTACCACATAAAGTAGATTTTTAAACGCGAGCAAAGCACGTTTAGTCTTGTTATTGATAAATGTCAGTAACCAAAGTAGAATAAATCAACAAAATTTGAAAAAAGAATGTTACGTTCGATTCTTTTGTACTCGTGCCGTGCCAACGCTGGGGAAATAGCTTCTACGCAATGTATTTAAGGTTCATATTAGATTAGTAAGAAATGGTTTTAATGACTTTAATAAATAAAATAAATAAAAATATACTCGTTTCAAGAATTATAGCTTTTACGCATTGTATTTAAGGTTCATATTAGTAAGATAATAGAAAAAAGTGTCGTGACAACTTTCCGTCCAGCCCCCTTTCACAACGCGCGATAAGGAACTTCGTTCCAATTATTTGAATTTGAATTAAGTATGTTCCAAATTCAAAATGTTTAGAAAAATATTATACTAGAAACTTGATTACTCTTAGGATTCGTCCACAACTAACGCATAAAAGTAAACTGCTAATTATCTAGATTTCTAGATAATAATCTCTATTCATAACACTAGCACGCGATTCACGAGCTGTACTTTCATTTTTTAACTACCCAACTTTTTCATTACTGTTAATCTTTGCATATTTTGTGCTACATTATCAATGACATTTAATGCTTCAGGCTTCGCTTTCCCTTGTAAATTGCCTCGTAATTCTTTAAAGAGGTTGGTATTAAGGTTTGTTTATGATTTGTACGTTAGCCTTTTTATAGAACAAGTGCTAAGTTAATAGTGTTCCTTTAAACATTTTCCAGAACTATCGATGCTTTACAGAGTTGGTGACGCTCACCCTCGTTTGACTGCCTCGGTGGCGTAGTTGTATTGCGTACGCGTTACGAGTACCTATGATTTGCGCGCTGAGGTCCTGGGTTCGAATCCCGGGTCGAGCCAAAAACATTGTGACTGGGTTTTTCCATCTTAATAATTACTCAGTCGCAGCTCGGAGTCAGGAAGTTGGCGGTGTGATAACCCCGTGCAACGGAAAGCACGTAAAGCCGTTGGTCCTGCGCCTGATCTCTCTCCGGTCATGTCGGATTGCCGTCTCACCGGACTATGTGAGTGAAGGAATAGCGAGTGCACCTGTGTATTGCGCACACACTTGTGCACTATAATACGTCCTGCGCACCTGGCTGACCTCTGTTGAGATTGGCCGCAGTAGCCGAAACTGACTAGGAAAAAAAATTACGACTCTCATAGGTAGGAAAACTCTTTTATGCAAACGTAGTTTTTTAAGGTACAACTACGTATTGTCGGATTATAATCTGCAGTTCAATCAATCAGTTGTAAGCGCGAATATTTTTAACTGCTCCCTATCTTTCTATTTGATTAATATAGTTAGGGATTAAAGATAGATTAGTGTTCCCAGAGACTCGTCGAGCTTCACCAATTGATGTCACGGTATGCTTGCTTCGATTCTGGCTTACAGCCTGTAGGAGATAAAGCAGTTGTAGTGGGCTAGTCTCCAACCATCCCGTCGAGCTTCACCAATTGATGTCACGGTATGCTTGCTTCGATTCTGGCTTACAGCCTGTAGGAGATAAAGCAGTTGCAGTGGGCTAGTCTCCAACCATCCCCGGGGCCGTCTCGTATGCGCCGAAGAAGGCCACCGCGGGTTTTGGTTGGTATGGCCGGTGTAGGGTGTACATAGTCTCCAACCATACCTCCACTATAGCTGATCCCTGTAACAGTACAACTTGTATACATACCAGAGGCCTCATTGTAGTAGACGGAGATGCGTTCGAGTTGCAAGTCACTGGTGCCGCGGTACACGCCGGTAGGGTCGATGCCGTGCTCCTCAGATATGATCTCCCAGAACTGAGGACAAACGGAATAAGGTTATATTTAAATGCTTTTAAGACTTAAATTGACTTATAACTCATTAAAATATGTTTTTGGTCTGCCAATCCGCAGTGGGTCAAGTAGCGTACGAAAATTCTAACCTTACGTAACCTATACCAAAAGGCCCGTGTTCGGCAGCGGGGCAGTTTTAAAACTGATATATATTTTTTAAATTATGTTTCCCGTGCCTTCATAAAAAAAAATAATCACTTAAGAAAACGATTATTGTAGAGCTAATTCCTATTAAATAGACAAGACAAGACGAGAGTTTAATCAACAAGTCAAGATATTATTAAAACGGTATTTCAATAAATCTTTCTTCACAATCTGGGAAAAAGAAACCAATCAATAAGAAAATAAACCTGTTTCAAAAACTATCAATCAAAAATCAAATTAATTTACAAATTAGAAATGTGTTTATTGAAACAGCATCCGATAAAAAAATGATCAAAACATGATGATATTTCAAAAGGTGCTCAACGGATTTCTTAGCACAATACATTTTTGTAATATCCCAAACATCTGCTGGGGGAGTGTGTTTCGACTCGTTCATGACGTGAACTAGCAGATGGAAGTGAACATTATTATTTACTTAGGATGTTAGTAAAATAACACTGGGTATTTGACTATGTTGGCAAAAAAATTGGCTGAACTTGATGCTAATTTAGCTTTGGTCAGATAAAAGAGTACGTCTGTGTTTAATTACGTTAAAAAAATCACTTCTATTTGAAAATCGAACATTTACAGAGATAAATATTTAAAAAAAGATAGGTAATGGAAACGTGTGGTTTTCGAAAAACCGATATTTCTTTGCTTTTTTTGACAAGTCGCAAGTGGTTTTATAAATCTCCGTTAGTTTCCTTTGTAGAAAAATAGCAAATATCTCAATTTGCTGTGCACAATGCAAGGAGCACTTTTAATCGCATTAATTGTAGTAACTGGTTCGTAATTAGTAGAATGGTAATTAGTTATAGATTTTTTATAACTGCCAATGGAGACATAAAATGGACGTATTCTTCAATTTAAGAACAAAACGCTGAATAGCGTTAATTAAACGAAACCTATTATATTTAATCTTTCTTCTATATAAAAATATATTTATATTTGTACAGTCAGCCACATAAGTAGCTGAACAAAATCAAAACTTCAAATCACCTCTGCATTTTTCTGTTCTTCCCAATTTTCGTTTACTCTTCACAAAAATAAAATAAAGGGGATAATTTTTTTTTCACACATAGAAAAACAAAATTACTTAACGCGTAGTGGCGACTTTAATTTTTGTATTTGTTTAGCTACTTATGCGGCTGACTGTACATTTGTCGTTCGGTGAATACAAACCTTGAGCACCCAAATTCTTTTACATATTGAATGGCGGTCGATAAAGAGAGCGTGTCAATTTGATGAATGACTTTTCATGAAACAGATGTAAGGCATTCAAAGCCTGGGTTACGTGTTTTAGGTTATCTCAAGAAGTATCAAGTTATATCGTAGGAAACATAGAATGTAGGAAAAATATAATTTGAATAAAAGTTACTTTCTTTTAAAAAAAAACTCTTTAGATTTCTTTTGAAAGACCCAAAGCGGGAATGTGAAATTATATTACAGTGTATTGAACTTAGTTAGTTACCCACATGAGAGTCATACGATTATTAACGAGACTTTTTTTTTATATTGAACTGATAGAGAATATAGAAATAATAACAAATTATTTATAATTAAATATTAGTGTTTCTAATATATTCTAAGACGGAAGTGTTGAGTTTGATCCCAAGTTCATGGAATCATGACTAAATTCAGATTTTTTTATTTATTACAAGGTAGAAGCACTGCCCGCGCGATTCGCGAAGAACATTTCCCGGAAGGACTATTAGTCTATCTGCCAAATTACATTCAAATTCGTTTAGCGATTTCTGCAAACATCCATCGTCACAAACATGGCAAACGAACTCAGGAACATCTTCTCACGTATTGGGGCCAATTGAAGCCCGTATCATATCAAGCGCCGGCAACCCTATTGTCATCTTGTTAACCATGCCTCGGTTTTCGAAATAGCGTTCTCCTTATTGATTCAATATAGTAAAAGTAGTAGTTCTACTGGTGGTAGGTCTCTCATATGTAAGAGTCCGTCTGGGTGTTTACCACCGCAATGTCTATTTCTACCGCCAAGCAGCAGTGTGCATGCACTGTTGTGTTTCGGTTTGAAGGACATTGTAGCCAGTGTAACTACTGGATATAATGAGACTTAACATCTTGTGTCTCAGAATGACTAGCGCAGTGGAATGCCACACTGTACTTTGTAACTCAAGGTGCTATATGGTGTTGCTACTGTTTATGGGCGGTCGTATCGCTTACCATCAGGCGATAGGGCATGCTCGTCTCGTCATTCAATGCCATTAAAAAAAAGAGAAGAGTTTTCGGTACATTGGAGTGTTAATAAATGATTTCGATTCTTTTTTTATATACAGGCACTGCCTACCTCCCTGCACCTAATGGTAAGCGCAGTGGGGACCAGATAGTCTCTACTGAAAAGCATAGATTATCGTTCACCAGTACACAATTATATAGGCTTGGTAGAAGTCTTAAAATTACTGGAATCAACAAATCATAAAGGAAACTTTAAAATCGTATAGACATTTGAAATAGTTTACATATTCGTTTTCATTTTTTAAAATGGCTTCCGACTTTATTATTTCAACTGTGGGCTTAGAATGCAGCAAACATGACACGAGTCCGTTTCGTTTTATTAGGATTGGTTGAGAGACTAACACGTGACTGACGCATTGGTCTCTCGATCAATTACAATTAAATAAAACGAAATCGACTTACGAGTTGCGTTTTTGTCACATTCTAAGCCCACTGAACCCTATCTACTACGAATAATTACAGTCAGGAGTTTTGGCGGGAACTTGGAAGTGTCATGAGGTGCTCTTGTTTTAATTCATTATTTTGGTGATATTTAATGTTATATTGCATAATTATGGTGGTATATTATCCAATATAGTTCTATTAAAGAACTCAAATGAAGTGAATTGAAATAATTGTGCTAATCAAGTGTTTTTTCTGTTGCCGCCAAAACTCCTCGATAAAGTCTTGGTAAGGTAGCCACTGCTTTACTTCGACATACTACAGATAATAAAATATACAAACCAAACTTGACATTGGCAAAATGTGAACACAAATGCCATTATAAAAAAAATAAAAAATAAAAAAATTACAGTCAGTCGGTCACGCGATCGCTGGACATTAGTTTGATTCGGTCACTGATGGATAGTCTAGCATTAAATATGTAAGATCTAGATACGCCCTCACTTTTTAAGTTAATGTTGGTGTTTAGTGTGAAAATTACTTTTGATATCTAGGTCAGACAATCGATAATCCTTTATTTTGGAGTTTGGACTGAAGGGTCATTGTAGTTTGTCTAGGGACAGACTGATGTTGAAAGGTATAAAGCCTTGAAAGGGAATTTAGCTCTTGTAAGTAAGTGTGACTGCCTCGGTGGCGTGGTTGTACTGCGGTACGACTGCAATGCTAAGGACTCGGGTTCAATTCCCGGGTCGGGCAGTGATATTGGACTTTTCTATTCAGTATCAGCCCAGAGTCTGGAATTTGTGCCCGATATGGCGATAGGCTCGTCCCTTATCACACCATGTTACGGAATACGCAGGGCGCAAAGTGGGTGCACTAGTTGCACCTCTGCCTACCCCTTCGGGGATACTAGGCGTGAGAGTGTGTATGTGATTTTAGTTTACTTAATTTTTACAAGTATACTCGGATAAACAAATACTTAACATCAAATAACCTAGACATTGCATTTAATAAACTTAGATATAAACATCGCCAGGCCATCATAAGGCCTGTCCTCATGTACGGTAGTGAGACTTGGGCCGTCACACAGGGGCATGTTCATGCCATCAGTGTTGCTGAAATGAAGATGTTGAGATGGATGTGTGGCATCACAAAGATGGATAAGATCCGAAACGAGTATGTGCGCGGTAGTCTCGGAGTACGAAATATCGCGGACAAGCTGCAAGAAAACAGGCTGAGGTGGTATGGACATGTCAAAAGAAGACCACCTGATTACGTTGGCAACCAGGTACTGGAACTGTCCATTCCCGGAAAAAGACCAAGAGGGAGACCAAAAACTACATGGACAAATGTGTTGCAACGCGACATGGTGGCATGCAATGTTTCCGATGACGACGTCATCGATAGGGCGAAGTGGAAGAGAAAGGTGAAGAAGGCTGACCCCACCATCATGTGGGATGAATAGTCGGGAAGAGAGAGAGATATATAAACACGCGATGCCTAGATCAAATTACAGAATGGATAGTCTAGGATCAACAGTGTGACGTATTTCTACAGCGACCGTCTAGAATGAGAACGGACAAACATTTGGACGTAATTGGTATAGATAATAGATATTAGTAATTGTGCCTGTGACTTTCTTTTAGACAAAGAGTTATGTAAGTAGTTATTGTAAGATCAAGGGAATGATCGGACGAGATAGATAGAATTATAAGTGATTATATTTATCGTTTATTTTCGCCTAGTGAATTAGACGAAGTGAAAAATTCAAAGGGGCAAAAATATGGATCTTGGATCAATTAAAAAAAAATTTTTGCAACCTCCATTTATAACTAACTTTTTTTAAAAACGAAAATTTTAAGTATAATTTCTAAGCAAAATAAAATTAAATAAATCTCAAAATCGGAGTACTTTAAAATTATACGATTTTTTGCAAAGCCCTAATCTGGGATTACTATCCAAATATATAAGTATGTATAAAGTATCTTGGTTAGAATTTTAAGCCCGTTTTTTGGACATGTCCTTTAGCCACAATTTAGTTATGTAAAGGAGTTTCACAAGTCCTAATGATGAACTTAACATATCTGGTACACATCGAGTTAACAATAATGAATACGATATAGGCAATGAATACTGCATACCTATCGGAAAGAAATAAATGTACGTTGCAATTTAATTAATTATAGGTAGATAGGTATTGATTTATATGCGCCATTATATGTGCAAGTCATTTTATTAAACAATATAATAATACTATTATTTATGTGCTTATACTGGGTAAATTAGTTGAATATTTAACTACTCTATGAATCAATAGCTTTAGCAAGCTTATTACCGCGAAAAGGATTTTAGTTTTTATTGTTTTGCCATAGACAATCGTAAGAAAAAAGCGGCGATAGCCTACTTGGGAGTGGAACGGACTGCCGAGACGAATGTCCGTAGGTTCAAAATCCAACGGCACGCCAATCAAGCTTTTCTGAAAATTTATGTGTGTAATCTTTGGGAATTATCTTTTGCTTTAACGGTGAAGGAAACCATGCATACCACAGAAGTTCTTCATAAGAATTTCGAAGTTATGTGAAGTCTGCCAAACCGCACTAGGTCAGCGTGGTGGACTAAGTCCTAAAACCCTCTCAGTAGTAGAGTAGGGCTCGTGCTCAGCAGTGGGCAGTATATAATACAGGGATCTTATTAATAGTAACAAACTAAATAACAGTCACAACGTTTTATTGTTTACGTCAAAACAGAATATTTACTTAATAAGATTTTTATACGGATTCGGTATAATGAGCTATCTGACGGTAAGTGGAGGAAGGTCCAGATAGTGTCTTATGCCGGTTTCAAGCCGGATAATGTAGAAACAAAGTTTCTCTTCAAAGTACTCTCTTCTACTAGGACTACATGACTGAAAGTATGTATAAAACAATCACAATCAGTGGATAAACAATATGATTTTTTTTATGGAACATGAGTATTTAGCATGGGGGGAGGCTAGACCATCGATCGGTGAGGCGGACATCGTGGCGCCACTACTAATGCAACTCGAATAATAAATTAGGTAAGATTCGCGGAGTCGGTCGTGAGTCTTTCAAGGGATTATAGTGTTATTGTACTTTTGTGAAGATGGCAGAGTTTTTGTCAACATTGGAACCGATGCGTATTTGAATGAAAGACACACAAATAGATCAAGGCTTGGATTTAAATGAGCTGATCCCCTCCGTTCGGCCATAGATAGAGATATCAGGTATGTCCATTGAATAGTATAGAAGTTGGAATAAAGGGAACTGTAAAGAGTGATACAACTGAATTTGCTTCTTAAACGTTTAATAATGTTTTGAAACAATTCTTTATCTTAAATCTAGACTGACATCAAATGTTATATGAGTTCTGCGCTCGCTTCACTTTTAGTCATATTATTTTAGCATCTTTCAGACATTGCATGTGTCACCGGGATAAAATTCGGATGTCGTTAGCATTTAGGTATTAAATTGGTCACAATCTATTTGTGTTCTGTGTTCCTATAGTAGGATTGTGGACAGATTTATTGTGATTCACTTTCGGTAACAAATTCAACTTTGCGAGCAATTTGCAAGGGTCATCCTAATAATATTATTCCATTCGTAAATATAAAAAAATAATTCAGCTTTTTAGTTAATGTTGAACGAGGGTGAAATGACACATGAGTAATTTGGATCGTACTGCTCCGTAAATGTCTATATTTGCCTTGCGTATAATTATATATGTACATTTTCGCTGAACACACATGCTCTTAAAATGCCCTAACCAATGAAATGAATTATTCATCACCTTCATGGCTGTATGATATGTGATTCTTTTGCCCTCGACGTGGAAAAATAATTAGGATTATTTTGATCACAAATGGCACTGGCATGTCCAATTAAAGAAAAGCAGTAACAATGAATACCTTTCTACACTACTCTATTACCGACCGGATCATTACCACGTCTCGTCGTAGCAGATGGTAGGGGTGCGTGGTCACTCACCACTTCCTCGTATCGGTTGTCGGGCATTTGACGTGCTTCCCTAATTACACGTGAATCGGTGCCACTGCAGTTTTTTCATTTCCGCTCTTCCGCCCGTGTGTCTATGGTCTAGTGTTAACTCTCTTTGTTCCATATTTGATTTTTTATGGACATTAAAGGGTAAAAATATGGATCTTACCATATCATACCAGCTCTGTATTATATACAGCCCACTGCTGAGCACGGGCCTCTACTACTGCATACGTCCCCACTAAACATACATACATATATTTCCCTATAAAACGTAATGTTTACGCTCTTTATTACAGTTAATAACACGCAGTGAGCTTTACGGCATTATACAATAGTCAATCTAAACAAGTGTTAATAGGGGAACAATGTTCCACCCTACAAAACCAATGAAACGCTTTCTCCAAGTAATATCACATTAATCGCCATGAACACTTAATTGACATTGCCAATAATTTCGCGAATGCTTTTAAGGAAAAATCATAAAGCCTTCAATAAACAATAAGTGAAAGTAACAACAAATCTGCGACCGTTAATGTCGTACAAGAAGACGCCGTTTCTGTGACACATATAAAGTTATAATACATAAAATAAAAAGAGCGTGTCAGCTCGTAAGGTCGCAGATTGTCACTTATAATATAAAACTTATTCTAAAGATGATACCAACGGTAAAGTATAATCGGATCTTCGTAAATGAGACATTGGTGACCATTGTGCTTGTAGTCTTTTCAAGAACTAAAACTCTGTGTACTTACTTAAATCAACACAGACCTACACATACTACAGTCAAAGAAGCGCTTCCTCTTGATATTTTCTTTTCAATAAATTAAAATTTAAAGGGCTTTTCGAGGGTGCTATTGTTCAGAACTGAATGACGTGCAAAAAATCATAGATAGGACCTGTTGATATTAGTATTCGAGATCACAGCATTCAACTAAAAATAAATACATCCCGCTAATGTCACAGCACATTTTCATAAATTATTTCCAACGCTAATTCCATTTCCCTCTATAAATTAGAACCGAAATAAAACAGTCGCGACACACAAAACTGTTTCCTTTTTTGTCGTCGCCGCCATCTTGCCGGTGCAATTTGAAAATAGAATGCTGTGTTTTTTTCTCGTTGCATCGCTCATGGGCCGTTGACATCTTGCATTCGGCCGGAACGTTGCTTTGAGGATAAATATACTTAACTAAATACAGTAACCTCGGAGTTTTAGTTGCTAATCTCAGTAACTAGGTATTTCCAACTGCTGTTCAGTTTTAGTATTGCAATTTAGTTGCGCTGTAGCCTGTAAAGATAACTTTCTCTTAAAAGCCTCAAAGACCTTAATGCCTTGTGTATTAAAGTGCACGCTGTCGTCATGTTGACAAGAGAAGCTATTTTATAATGGCTATCCGAGAGTACTAAAAACGCAGGTTTACCTACAATAGATATTGATTGCACAAACTTTTTACTAAGGCTTTATTACAAAGTTTCTGATGGTATATTTCAAGTTATACTTATTAAACCCGTGTTGTTTCATCTATGGTCAAGTAAAGTTAACGGTTTTATAACACTGGACGAGCGCGTAGAACCTTCGCCTTGCTGTTAATTCGTAATTTGCGAATGTAATAAGAGCCTTACCTATTTGTATCCTGACAGATTAGTTGATAAACATCTAGCCCGCTATTAAAACAATTGACGAAAAAACGCACGAAGCCAATAACGTCTTAATGGAAATGCCGACCTTGCGAGAGAAAATTGCGTAAACAAACTATCTAGCGAGTATTTGGTATTCGAAATGGTATCCAATACGATCGTTTACATATTCTTCTACCAATGTTGTTTTATAAAAAAATACACGTGGAATTCAAAAATGGAATATTCTATTTTCATGTTTTCTAATTTCTACAGTTATTTTGTATAGGTGGCATATTAAATATTTTAATTAGTTTTTATTTGTGGTATTCATTTTAGCTTTACGAGTGTAGAAAAAGGTGATACTATGTTGACATTAGAATAATTTTGTTATACTCGGAAATCAATAGAAAAAATACGTAGTACAGACATAAATTTCTTCGAAATATTATAACTTCAGATTCTAAGAAAACTAGTAAGGAACAACGCTTGAGAGGATTGAAAAGCATTCACGGGTTGAAAGACTTGAGATCTAGATCGTGCTTATACACAAACTAGACTAATATAAAACTACGAAGAGACTATCTTGCGACTACGTACAGTCAGTCACAAAAGTAGTTGAACAAACTCAAAACTTCTAATCGCCTTTACACGTTAAGCTTAATTGAAACATGTTTTTGTGTAGGTGTGAATTAAAGTAAATGCGTTAAATTTTATGTCAGTGAAGAAAAAAGGACTTTGGAAATAAAACAAAAATGTATAGGCGGTTTAAAGTTTTGAATTTGTTCCGCTAATTATGTGGATGCCTGTACCTACTTTTAATTATATATCACGCGCATACGCATACGCATACTCACGCCTTTTATCCCCGAAGGGATAGGCAGAGCAGCAACTAGTAGGTACATCACAGCCATTTCAAATATCCAAGTTTGTATCAAAATGTACTATAACTTTGAACTATTTTTTGCATAATCAGATGCGTTGCCTTTGAGATATAAGGGTTAAGCCCTTTCCTTGAAGGTCCCTAAATCGTATTAATATGGGATTACCAAGCCAAAAGTGGTTCTACAATGTCATTGCACGCAGAAGAAAAATTCTAATTAAAATACATAAAAACAACATTAAATTCTTAATCAATTTTCTTACTATATACAGACAAGTAATAATATATGATGAATCATTTTCATCGGCCCTTACGTAAAGAGTCTCATACAGTGTCCCAATTAATAGCCGCTTTCAAGTAGACGTTTAAAGTTACTATAAAAAGGCGCTAAGTGCATGTAAGAGCATAAACAAATGTTTGTTAATTGTTGGACGATTAGCAGATACTTTTAATGGGCTTCTAATTTTAGGGCGATTGTAAGAGGGCGTTAATAAAAACTGTTAGCTTAAGCGGGGTCTGGTTGTTTTTAAACTAAAATGGAATATCTTTTACTTTAATATTGACCTGATATGGTTATAAAAAAAATATTACTTTGATATTTTATTATTGATGATATTAGGTATGTATCTATAAAGAAGTTTCTTTGGTTTAATTTTTTTACTACTTTTGGCCTAATGTTTCTTCTATGATGGTTGGAAATATCCCACAAAATAGTCTACATGATTATGAATGGCTAACACTGAAATGTAGGCCACACAAAGAGTTTTACGAGGCAGGAACCAGACAGCTCCCGTCTTTAGAGTATTTTACAGCCTGTTACATCTGAATTTATTCGTTCAGATACCACTCCCGTTTTATACTTATTTTAAAACTATCCCCTTACAAGTCTTATTTTTAAACACAACATAAACATCTCGACGCGAGACGATGGAACGTAAACATCGGTAACAAAAAAACGGAAGTGGTAGCCATTTTTTATGTGTTGCCAGCTGTAAAATCGTTGTTTATGGTGATGACTGTATTGTTGCCAGACTTAAATATTTACTTAGTTTGATTATGGAGTCCCTTTTTGGTGAATGTGTTCTTTGTTTGAAAATTCTGATAGATGTTTTTGAGGTTGTAACGGATGTTGTTTACATTGTGAGTTGGAAGCACCCATGGTTATATTTCATACTACAAAACCGACACTGTTAGCCAATGAAAAAGAGATCAATTCCTATAAAATAAACATCACAGGAAACAATCTAAAGTAATTACAAAAAAAATATCCAAAAAAGAGCTATCTGCGTTAAGTTTCACATTTTGATACAAAAACGAACTTGGACTCCTTTCCTTCTGCGACCCAGGACGCGCCAGCTCTAATCTGATGACTCATAATGCACGAATTAACGAAGCAAAGGCAAACCCGCTCCCAGACGGTTGAACGACCCATGCTTAAGGAAAACATAACTACTTAGAATCTATTTTAGTGGGCGTAGTTCTCAGAATGTCTAGGGCTCCTGATATCGAAGACGACTGTCAAGAATTATTTAACTTTAAAGGTTCTAGGAAGATACATAGAATAATGGAGAAATCGAGTAAGTTCTCGAAACAAATAACAAAAGCAGTGTCTTCCTAATTTAGATGTGCTAATCAAGGAATTGGTATACTTTTATGTACAAAATCGAAATCCATCCAAGAGGTTATTGGTTAATTCATTGATTCTATTCAATAAGATAATGAACACCATAGTTTTCCAACTCCACTGTCGAGTAGAAAAACATGAAGTGAGTGTGTTCTTATGGTGAGTGAGATTCATCATCATGATCATCAGCCACATAACGTCCACTGTTGAATATAGGCCTATAGGATTTCTAGACGGACCTGTCAAAAGCGGCCTACATCCAGCATGTTCCTGCGACCTTTATCAAGTCGTCTGTCCACCTTGCAGGTGTGAGATTACCGATGGTAGAACCCTCGTTCTTTCCTAATACCTAGTCCATTTCTCTATGACCGTCAACCCTGGTTTAGTGGGTATTTATGGCTGGAGATCATTTAGCACCAGGTGACCAATTTGGCGGCATATTATGTTTTAAAAATCCATCGTAATTTTTTTTACACTAACTATTGTTATATTTGTAAGTACAAGTAACAATTATTTTTAATAAAATATTATCATTATCATCATCATGGAGTTCATGTAGTCCATTGCTGAACATAGGCCTCCCCTAAAGATTTCTAGATAGACGTTCTAGAAGCGACCTTTTTATCACTGGGAAAAACGCGTTATCTCTATAACCACTGGGGTGTGAGTGGAACGGTTATGTTGATTTCACCGATCTTACAGCTTAATGTCGACACTCGGGAATATAGGCCTGGCAAAATAAAATATTAACTATACCTTATATTTTGGGCAATATATGTAGTTGTAGGTAAGTAATTTACGAATAGTCTAGAATAATATTTAATTATAAATATAAAGCTGTATTCAGTGGTTAATTATGTCCCTGGTAAACAAGGATAACTAACCAAAATGGCAATTGAAAACAATTTATTCCATGTAAATATGAACAAATGGAAATTACACAAAATTATTGTTATAGGCCTTAATTAGTAGCAACTAATAATCATATTATTCTGTGTTTCGCCTAATTTAACATAAGAAGAAAAGCTGATTTTTTATTATCTGACTTTTAAAAAATAATATAGTTAGTTAAGTTTGGTTGTAGGAGGTAATCACTGAAGCTACTAACCAGATTCAGAAAAAACCCTGTAGCAAGAAGAGACTACATATCTCTGAATGATTTCGCTAGAGAGAGAAGTTAGAATGCAGTTGGCATATATAAGTTTCCTTGTCAATTGCAATCACTTCGCGAGACAAAAATACGTAAAAGTACCTATCCGTCAGCTATGTCGGACAAATAAAACTGTCTCTTCTGCAATCTCATTGCATACCACCAAAAAAGGCAACAAAAATCTAGATTAGGTCACAGAAAAAACTAGGTTCAGAGATTTGCCTTCCTTACCAGACCATAGACATTTTTTAACACTATTTCCTCAACAATAGCTATTATGGTGTTAATCTGTCTGGCATAATGATTTTTTTAACCTCCTTCATACAATTCACGGTCCGATTTATGCCGTGTTATATTAAAAAACAGATTTATATCTAAAGGCGTTTTAATTAGATGTTTCAATAAGGTTTTAATAGATTTTTTTTATCTCTGTCAGTGTTATGAAGGATAGAGAAATAAAATTAAACTTCCAAGAACCGTTCGTAATCATGCCTGGATTAAAATACTAATATTGCTTTCCATTTTTGCAAATAAGTACACATATTTTGAGTGCGGTTGGAGGTTTCAACATTAATCTTAACGAACAATATTCTCCAAATTAAATAATAAAATTTTAGTAAACTTAAAGATTTAAAGATTACAATAGGAAAAAGTATTCATTTATTTACCTATAACAAAATTTGCTAAAATACTATTATTTTTTTTAAAGCTACATTACCACAATTCTCAGAACAAAAACTAATTAAAATAATAAACAACTGGTCTATAGCACGTAACACGTCCTTCGACAAAGTGATTGTGAGGCGCAAAAACACGCAATAGACAATTTACAAATGACGTCTCGGCTTCCCGCTTGTTTCTTTGGCGGTAAAATGAGTCAAACTCGTGGTGTGTAATATGATAATTGAATAATTCGGCTTGTTCAGCGGGACGCCAACCTTGGCGCAAATGGACATGCTGACAGGCGGCAGTTTTATGGAAATTATCTAATAAGTTTTGTAAAGACGCTGGCAGTACCTAGCTCATGCCAATGAGGTAGTCTTACTTAGATGACTATGCTAAACTCTACTTTGTGGGCCTTTCTCGTAAACATTCAGGTATTTAATGGGCGTCTTGCCCATCTCATACCCCACACTTCATGCTGTGCTTTGTAATTCTGTCTGGGGGATGTTGATGTTGTTTACCACGGGCGGCTTGCTGGTATTTATTAACCTAATCCAATCAATCTTTTCAAGTCTCTTCGCCTCAATCATTTGACGAACGATGAAACGAAAGATAATATAACATTTTCACATAATTTTAATTATTAATAAGATTAATTTAAAGATTACTTCAGTTTCCATTTTCGAACAAGTTTTTGGTTTTAATAATGTATATTCCATGTTTAATTGTTTTGTTATAATTAAGTCACAGATAATATAAACAAGTAAGCTTGTCGATGGTCTTACAAAACTTTTTTTATGTTATTACTCCTTTGTTCGCGAGTTTCACGGGTCATTTGTTTGATATTCCGTTGGCTCGACGCCAGCACCCGACTATTGTAATAAAGATCGTGCGTAAACAAATGTCCATGGTATATCAATCCTTGTCTCACAAGATCGAGAAGATAGTTTGATACTCTGTGGGCATGAACAGAATTCACTTTTCTCTTACAGATGTACAGTTTGTTTCTTTGTACGAGTAATCTCATGTACTGAAGCGATAGTATTTTTATACCATAAAAAGCTACACGATCTCTCAGTTACATAAGCATTAGTCATTTTACATAAATTTGCAACTATTATGCATTCCAAAAGAGTATAATTCTTAATCGAATTTGTAATTTTCTTATCTTTCCATTTTCTATTTATTCCTATTTATTCCTATTATATCCCTTTTGGTTATTGTTTCTGATTTCCTGAAACATTTTCCATGACTGACTGCGACTGACTGCTTCGGTAGCGTAGTCGTATTGCGTGCTCTGTACCATGCCTCTCTGAGGTCCTGGCTTCGAATCCCGGGTCGGAAAAGTGATATTGCGTTTTCCTGCTTAGTTACAGGCGTCTGAAATTTGTTATGGCGACAGGTTCGCCCCCTTTCACATCATGGGACGGAATACACACGGTGAAAAGGTAGATTTGTGATTAGAACGCAAAATGTCCCACTTGGAATGATTGCATGCTCTGCACGTTAATAACAAATATGTACTTATTTTTTTTTTTTCCAATAACTTATATGGGTAGTACACAAACTTTTTCACCTGACTATTAAACCCAAAAAAGTGTATGTGTACACGTATAGAACACTTTTTCGATTGATTTGATAAGGTATGGCATTTATTTGCTTTCTGATTAAGCATTGTTTAGTACACCATAATTTAGTTGTTATATTATTATTATTATTTTTGTCAGCGCATACCAATATACTAATTAGATATAGATTGAAACCTATTTTAGCCTTACATTTTGTGTAACATATTTATAAAATAATTTATTATTTGTAAACGCCGTTGGTTTCTTAATAATAAAAAAAAAAAAAAAAAAAAAAGCGAGTGCACTAGTTGTGCCTCGCCTAGCGCTTCGGGAATAAAGACTTGTGTGTTCGCATGACTAGATAGTTCTCTGAAGTAATCTGAATTAGTCAGATTATTTCGCTTGGTACGAGTAGATTAGTAAGAACACTTATCGCATTTGTTTTGAAACGAATGATTCAGTTATTTATTTGAGTAATGTGTGTATGAAGAACTAGTTTACACAGCCGGCTACACTCGCATTAGTCTGTCCTGTAAAAGTAACCAGTCAGATTCTCAGTCACGGAGAATAGAACTTTCGATTACTTACAAATATAATACTCGAACTTCATAATAATTCGTTTAGATAAGGAGCTGTTTATTTTTTGTACATATTAATCATAATGTGATTTATTTATCAAATTTTATTTAGAAATAGCTCAATTAAAGCCCATTAATACCACTGCTTAGGTATAACCTATTCTGTTTAAACCTCCAAAAGCGCCCCAAAGTAACCAAATGCTAAAAGGGTCAAGAAAAAGTTGCATCAAAGGGGAACAATAACTGAACTCTTGAACAGTCAACACGAGACGCAAAAGAAACAAACGCCTGCGATCACGGACGACAAAAAAACGCGGTCATTTGCAATCCGGGGCCGTGACAATGCGAAGATTCAGCGGCGGCACGGTGGTAGGGTTGGCATTTGGCATTTTAGGATAAAAATTAACACCAAACTGCATACACTACATTTTACTGGTGTTAGGTCTCTCATATGTAAGAGTCCGTCTGGGTGGGTACCACCGCAATGTCTATTTCAACCGCCAAGCAGCAGTGTGCATGCACTGTTGTGTTTCGGTATGAAGGACATTGTAGCCAGTTTAACTACTGGACATAATGAGACTTAATATCTTATGTCTCAGGATGACGAGGGCAGTGGAATGCCACACAGTACTTTGTAACACAAGGTGCTAGATGGTGTTGCTACTGTGTATGGTTGGCCGTATCGCTTACCATCAGGCGAACGGCATGCTCGTCTCGGCATTCAATGCAATAAAAAAAATTTATTAATAACCGTAGCATCAGATTAATTTTCTTCTAAACAAGCTCCACATTATTTTAGAAAAATTTTGATATAGTTTATAAAATACTAGCTTTGTTTGCGGGTTCGCCAGGGTGCAAGTTTTTCCGGGATAAAAGTTGCCTTTGTCTTTCCAAGGGGCTCAAACTATCTCCATACCAAAGGAGATGTCCGCTTTTTGTATCAGTGCTGGGCCTCAAAATCTAACAAGGCTCAAACTTTAGGCATATTAAAAGGGCAAAATATGGAACTTAAATCCATTAAAAAAATATTTTTAGACCCCTCCATTCATAACCAACTTTTTTAAAAATGTTCATATAAAGTGTAGTTTTCAAGCCAAACAAAATTACATAAATCTCAAAATTGGAGGTCTTTAAAATTAAACGATTTATTGCAAAAGGTTAGTTTTCAGGAGTTCTATCCAAATATATATAAATTGTCTTGTTTAGAATTTCAGGCCCGTTTTTGGACATGTTTCATCGAAATCCGTTTAATGTTTTTCTGTTTATTCCGTTCAGGCAGTCAGACAAGGGACTTTGTATTTTTTATTTTTTTTTATTTATGTATTTTGTAATATGTAAGTAAGGATATTATGATATACTTAAAAGTGATCAAATCGAAAACAAATATATTGTGTAGGGAATAGGTATACCTCCTCATAATATATTTGTACTTATAAATAACTATGCGCTTCTTCACGTACTTGTATTTTACAGCTGAGAAAACGGGCATTTAATTGCGTAAAAGTCGAAGAAAGAAAAAATCCTACGTTTGAATTTACTAAATTACAGAGTAGGTACTAATATGGCAGCGCACAAGCAAGTCTTTGACTTATAGATTTAAATTATTTTTCGCTTTGGACGAGCCTTTATTGTCTCACTGACTGGTGTATTAAAAACACTTTCCAAAACAGTAAAAATACCCCTATAATGTTTTATGGACAACCTTAAATCGGACACCGCGGGGCGCGGCATGCAGGGTGCAGACAACCGGTCCTGCCATGCATTTCGCATGTAAATCCACATTTATAAATATTAACAGCATGTATGTGGGCGATGCAAACTAGCGATCCTCCATACTATACTATGAGGTATATTACTTAGTATTTCCTATACTTACGAGAGATTTAATATCTTCGCATAGAGGAATGGACCCAACTGAATAAAGTACAATCGCAGCGCTCACATTTCTATTAATTAATTTTTGGATCGATCTGTAAATACCTTATCTACTTACGACCGATATGAACGAATTCAAAGTATCCCTGGATCGCAGAAAAATAGCAAACAGGAAACTTTAACCGCAACACTCACATATTGATTTATTTTCTGTATCTGAAGATAGGATTGTTTACTACATTGGAGAGACTTTACGCTGACCGATACAATGTTTTACTGGGCACTTTCATGGACAAACATACAAGGAAGATTTGTGTCATGTTGCCATGACGCTTTTCCTCACTAAAGGGTGGACAGAGAATATTGATTAACGACATTGAGTTAACCATAATAGCTTGTGTTATGAATTTATAATTATTCAAGAACAAAATCCCGAACTTAAAACTTCGTGATTTGAAACAGGAATAGAGAACCACAGGTATTCCGAATCCTTAGTAACTGGTGGAGGCCTTGCTTATTCAAATATAGTTTTTCAGTTTTAAGTGGCTCACTCAGTTCTAGGTCTCCTACAACTAGAACTAAAACTACAAGGGAGCAACAACCGTATCAGCCGTGCCAATTATTCGAGGCCCCCGAACTTTACCGGCGCCGCACCCAAAAGTTTACAAAACTGCCTTGAAGCCCCCCTGACTTTTGCTCCTCCAACTGTTTATTATATTTCTGTAGACATATATCTCCGTGGTAGTCACGCTGTTGACACATTAAGTTTTCTACAGTGTAAATGAGTAGACTCGACCAGGGAATTCCCTAAAAACCAACAATCCCTTTAAGATCGACAGAATATCCGTAATTCTTCCGGTATAGGTATTTATGGGCGGTGGAGATCACTTTCGAAGTAACCTGCCTACTTTTTAATTTGTCAGATTATGTTTAAAAGTAAAGAGCAAAGAACTGCGTCAATGTCGCAATGTTCGAATATGTTGCAGCAAATGACGCATGTAAAATTACACGCTGGGTAAAACACGTTTTCCTTAAAACAATTATTTTCCTTTAATATAAACTAAACTGTGATCTGTTTATTGGCGTATTACATATTTTGAATTTAAACGACGCCATTTCGACAGCATACTTGAACGTTACTACTTTGTCACCTAACCTTATACAGAGTCGTTTTGACATTGCGTTACTAAATGAAACCACATACTTATCTCCTTGAAAATAACAATTTCCATTAAGTTATTTTAACCATAGGCGTAAAATAAAAAAGTGTAAGTTTCGAACAAAATAAATATCAATAAAAAGTAACTTTATTCTTACACGCCCTAATGCCACTATTACTACTCTAAGAGGATTCGTCGCAGCGGAAACATTACACTCTTAGTCAGAAAAACACTCATGCACACGCCATATTCGCACTAAACTACAAAATGATAAAAAAATCAGGGAAGTAGTAATGTGATTTTTGGTGAAAGTATTCGTTATTCATAGATGATATTTGGCGCGATGTTAGCAGAGGTAAAGACGAGTATGTGGTTTCATTTAGTAACGTAATGTCAAAATGACCCTGTATAGGTCACTGAACTTGTTTCAAATTTCGAATAGAGGATTTAGTTTTGTTTATGATATAATAAAAACAATTACATATTTATAAGTAAACAAAGGAGTTTTGGCGGGAACTTGGAAGTGTCATGAGGTGCTCTTGTTTTAATTCATTATTTTGGTGATACTTAGTGTTATATTGCATAATTATGGTGGTATATTATCTATATAGTTCTATCAATATAGTTCTATTAAAGAGCTCAAATGAAGTGAATTGAAATAATTGTGCTAATAAATTTATATAAATCCTACTAATATTATAAACGCGAAAGTTTGTAAGTATGGATGTATGGATGTCTAGATGTTTGTTACTCTTTCACGCAAAAACTACTGAACGGATTTCTATGAAATTTAGCACACGGGTAGATTATGTCCTGGATTAACACATAGGTTACTTTTTATCCCGGGAAAATATAAAGTAGGACTTTTATCCCGGGAAAACTTATTCGCGCGGGCGGAGCCGCGGGCAATAGCTCGTTTGTAATAAATTTGGAAGATTTCGTTAGGCGAGTCGTGGTTCGTTTAAGATTAAAAACCACTGCTCTAGGTAATATATGTTACTGGCACAGTTTGACTAGTAATTAAGTACTTTTTTATAGACACATGACACTAGCATCAGTGTTCGTCATTCAGTTTAAAACACGTGAATCGACTATTGAGTGTCACATACAAATGCGGTTATATTTTTAATTATAAAAGGACGTATCTTACATAGCAAATAAGCTCTTATAACATACAAAAGAAGACTTCATTTCTGCTATATTTCAACCACAACAGTTTTGTAATAACAGAAATGGAAGTTTCTTGTTTTTATGTTACTTGTCGTGTGAGTATGAAAATTTTGATGTGACATTTTTTTATTTAAATGAATTTCGCTTGCTTTGTGGCATAAATGTATAATTAATACTGCATGGAGGCACACTGCGCTTATGCAAGACATTTCTAATAGGTATACAGGTGAATTTTTCCAAATGGGCGTGGAGAGCGAAATCCGAAACTATAAGGAATAGCGAAAAATGCTCAAAGGAGTCTCGGGGCCGATTTTTATGAAAACTAAAACTGCATCATTGGATTTTTGAAAAGTCAATATTCATAGCCAAGAATCCAATCTGTTGAGTTTGTCAAAACAATAAACACACTGTATCGTTGCACCATTCGAAAGTCTCGCTAATAAGGACCAAATTCTGGGAAGTATTGATATACGGCAAACTACAACTAGAACTAGGGGAATTGAAAAGTCCCGGTCCTTCTTTCAGAGTCCCAATTATCCTTCTACACACGTCTATTCGTTTTTTCCGACTGGGATTTGTAAAACTGCATCATACACATTTCGTTTCGCAGTAAAACTATTCGGTCGAAGTCTTATCGGAATGATTGGCAATTCGCGCGAATGTATCCACCTAGTGTTTGTTTTGAACGATTACTCACGTTTGAGATAAATATGTATGAAGGCAAATTCCTCTACCGTCCACGAGAGGCGCTGCACTGTATGTTTACCAAAACAGTTACAAGCTCATGCAGACCAAGTTAGCAAAGATGGCGCATGCTTATTTCATCCTAGTTTCCAGGGTTTGCAAGATACCCGGGAAGTTCAATTCGAAAATTATCTAAAGACAACAAAATACTCATTATTTTCACACTGGTATTAAAAGATTTGTCAGAAACGTTGAGTTTGCAGACGAATTTTTCCATTACAGACTTTATTTTTGACATCGAGTATATTCCAATTTTGAATTCCAATTCCAAATGTGTGCTAACCTTTTATAAATATGTCAAACTTGCCATTGTTTTGCATACAGAAGCGGTTACCGAAACCTTTTCTTAAATTCATCACTCCGAAATGCATTTTAGGTTAATAAGCAACGGAAAATGTGAATAATATAAATTACTTACATACGTAATTACACGTCTCTCGGCGATCGAGGTAAACGTACGACTGAGCGAACTGGCGCGCTATTTCAAGGATACCATTAATTTATTGGAAATGCGATGTTTCAAAGCATCCTTGTCGCTTCGGAAGTCAGTTGATAATGGGTTAATGCATTACTATTGTCTTATTTAGACATGTCGACCGACGAAGGACGCAATGTCTCCACAGCCTAAATTAGGTTTACTTGGATTTTGTAGGTCTACAGGTATTTGGATTTTGTAGGGCATCAGGTCCAGTGTGCTGTTCCAAGATACTGAAGTGTCAAATATTTTTTAATTGATTTCATAGCATACGCCAGCTGATAATCTTTATGCTCATGGCTTTAAAAGAAAGTGAAGAAATAAGAATCAGGGATGAGAGGGAAGTATTCGGCCTATCAAGAAATTGTAGATATTTTATCTCGGGAAAGAATCGGGGTTCAAAATATCTAGGAAGAATCCTATGTAACTAACTAATGTCAAAACGTATCCAGAAATTGACAACTCTGACTAAAATGTCATAGAAAAAAACTTTAGAATCCTGCTTAATAAAGGGAGGAAGAAAAAGACATCCTTTCTACATTTGAATGATGAAAAGAGATTGATGGCCTTGTAAGATTTTGAAGGTCTATAAGTATCACTTAGAACTTTGTATTATTAACTGCATGACACTGCGCTTTTCATCAGGAAACATGTTTTTTTTCAGTAATAGCGAACGGGTAAATAAAAATAAGACAAAGCGAAGTCATATAACAGATTATTATGAAATATTTAGGCAAATAAATTCGAATAATTATGAACATTAAAATTTATTATGTCTCGGTCAACGCACGATAAGACAAAAACCTAAATAAACTAGATAAAACGTTTTATTAGAGACATGTTACTACACGTTTAGCTCTGATTGACGAATATTTAGTGACACTTATCTAGATTTGCTTTAGGTCATAAATAAAATTAACCTAATTTTCATAGCCATAACCCTACACTAAGGTCCCTACAAAGGTCTTGTGTTTAGGTGGAGTTTCTGTTGAGCACCAATGAAAAATATTTGCGATTCACTAATTGTTTCTATCAAGAACAGAATTCAGTGTCTCGTTTTAACCGCAACGTCAAGGAAGCCAAATTTCAGTGACTAGAAAAAATTTACCGGAAAACGGAAGAAAATTTTCCTTGCAGACCAAACCATGCTGTATGCAGTACGTGCTTTAATTATGTTTCCGAATCCAAACACGGACTTGACCAATGCGGTGATAGGCTGGCAACCTATTTAAAATAATGAGAACTAATTGGAACACAAATTCGTTCTTGGCTTAAGTTAGGAAGCACTTTTTGGGCAAGAACAAAATGGACTGTAAGCCAAAGTTAAAAAGAAATGTGGAATAAGAATGTTCAATAAATTATTCAACATTGTAGTTATTAAATTAAAACTTGCATTAAAAGTGTACTGAATCAAGTGTCGATTTTATGACAACCGTTGCAGATGGTACAACTGCTTCAGATCCACTTTTAACAGATAAAAACTTTATAGCCCTTTGAAACACGATACGGCCCCATTTTGAATATAAACATCGCCAAGTTAGGCAAGACAGAAACGCAAACAGTCAAGTTGAGTTATTAAAAACATCATGCAAACAAGTTAGCATAAGAGCAATAACGCCAAAATAGCTGCAACACATATTCATTGAAAAAGTTAAGCCGACACCATACAATGGCGTCCGCTTTACGTAAATGGATTATAAAACCTCAATTACTCACAAATGAAGTCGTCAAACGTCCATAGACAGAAGCCGGCCGGATATTCGTCAGTGGTACAATGGCCGGCATGGAGTCGCCGCCATATTGCAATCACATGACGTATGCGGCGCACGCGCGTCCACTTCCCAGCGTCGCGTGATTCACGCGCGAGGCGATTTTTGAATTTAAAATCAGATGATTTATAGATCAAAAACAATGGATTGCATTTCCCTGTTTTGGATTATCTGCCATGTGATGAATATCAACAGGGTTATACAGGCAAATTATTTTAATTTCGAATAGATTTAATTTTTATTTTAATGTCTAGTGTTAAATTATAATAATTAAATATATGATTTCATATAAGTTTCTTAATTAATCTATATCGCGGGAAAATTATCATTAAAATATAAACAATTTTATTGCTAGAGAACTATCTATGATTCATTACACTTTTTTAATATATCAGATATATATATAATGGATTACATTTATCCATTAATGGTCTCATGTACTATTTGGCAGGAAACATCTAATATGACCGGAATTAGAGATTGTATCAATGACACGAGAAGCGCTTTTTATTAACAGTGGCACGTGTGTAAATGACAGTAGTTTTTTTGTAGCTTTTTAATAATTGCCAGCATGTAATTTCGAACAGTGTAGAAAGTATTTTTTCTAAAAAGGAAGACCTAATTATAAATAATTTTAAGCGGATTTAAAAAAGGAACTTTTTCTTAAGTGCCATTGAGTAACGTTATTTTTGAATTTGAAACTGCATTTGATTGGCTCATTGTGCTTTGATATCTGGCTGGCGACTTAACAGGAAGTTCCTTAGTATTTGTCATTTAGATAGCTTAAATATAATGACAGGAAACATCTCAAGAGACGTCGGAGTGTTTTTTACTTCGCATGTCTGGTGGTCATTAGGTATCATTTGATTAAGCGTTTACGGTACAAAAGACGTTTTTGCAGATTGGACCAATGATATCATTTTTGTTTAATCTTCAATTTATACTGAGATATTTGTTTTCTTTTACTGCTTAGTAGTAATAAGAGTTAAAAATTGATTTATCTGAAAGATTCTTACTCTATGGCAAACTACCATCAGCAATTTTATCAACCACTAATCAATCCCACGGAAATTAAGTAAGTGTACAGCTAAGTATTATTACCACCCACATAAGTTTCACTATCCTCTGACTAAACGGAACTTTCAAATGAAAGACATTAATTTCTTAGTAACAAGGCTCATTGTTATCAAAACACCGATGATTTACAGCGGACACGTTATGACGAATTGATAACGAATGAGGATAGTCTATGCATTTAAAGAGGACAGTGTAGCATGAATATTCTACAATTATAAATTAGAAAGTTTGTGACGTTTGGATGTTGGAAGTTAATGTACAACTGCTGAATTAATTTGGATTAAATTTCGAACACAGATTGACAATAACCTGGATTAGAATAAAGGCTTTATCTCGGTTTATTACAGGAAAGTAATTTCTTGTCGACGAATACAAAAACTATATTTTCATAGAACTAAGAGCCACATTGTCATGAATAAGTTTTCTATAGAATCTTGCTCTTCTTTAAGTATGGGAACCGGGATTAGCTTTGTGTCTTCCAGAATAATTACTACGTCTTTATTACTCCAATAAGCTTGAGCCGGAACAATTTTATTGGTTGTAGGTCTCTCATATGTGAGAGTCCGTCTGGGTGGGTAACACCGCAATGTCTATTTCTACCGCCAAGCAGCAGTGTGCATGCACTGTTGTGTTTCGGTTTGAAGGACATTGTAGCCAGTTTAACTACTGGACATAATGAGACTTAATATCTTATGTCTCAGGATGACGAGCGCAGTGGAATGCCACACAGTACTTTGTAAGTCAAGGTGCTGGATGGTGTTGCTACTGTTTATGGGTGGTCGTATCGCCTACCATCAGGCGAACGGCATGCTCGTCTCGTCATTCAATGCAATAAAAAAAGAAACTGAGGAGAATCGAGACTTTCTCAAGTTGTAATTATTTTGTCTACTCTTAGTATAAAAACATCGCCGGGCCAGGAAAAAAAACTGTCAACTGAACTCCACTGTAATCAAGCAGTAAATAATCAAGTACTATACTTTAACGATCTATGTAAACTACCTAACGATCGCTTAGTCACAAATGAATAAAGATGGGAAAAAATGCGACAATTCCCTGATAAAATGTATGAGTTCATAGGTTATAAACGGTTAAATGTAAATTTTTTTAGTTAAAAGGCATGATTATTTTTAGACATACATACATACCAAACATAGAACATTTTAAAACCATACGAATGACCTCGTCCATTATATTTATATTAAAAATCATTGTACATCGATAGAGACAATAACGCACGTCAGAACAATCGATATGGATTCATAAAACAATGACCTTTGTTTCGCGCCTGTTTATCATTAAAAAACGTTAAACATCTGTCACATTATCAAGTAGAACTTTTCCTAACTTGAAATTGGCAAAATGTTCATACAATTGCCACACAAAAAAAAAAAAAAAGTAGAACTTTTTAATATTGAGAAAATGTTATTTAAAAAACAATGCAAGTCCGAAATATTCTAAATTCAAGGTGTACCAAATTCGAGTAAGTAAGTAAGTAAGTAAGCAAGATTTAAGTGTTTAATTTAATTCAAAAAGTTTAACATTCAGAGTGTTCCAAATTTGAAAAAGTGTTCCAAATTCAAAATTAAAAATCATCTGATCTGCCCGTTCATTACAGACCGCGTTCGCGTACGGAATCCATATTTGAAAGTTGATCTTGTGATAAAATAACGGCGCGTAACGGTTGGTCCGCCATTTTTCCGCAATAATAGATGTAATGACAATATGAATTATCGTCGGTGGACCCCGGTGAGAGGCAATTATATATATTACTCACAGTTCGTGTCAAAAACGACAGCATTGTTCGACGGGACAACTTTGAACTTCCGAATGGTTTTTTGCTAATTTGAAGACACAACAATAGGATTTATAATATTCATTGCCTCTATTAACCTTAATTTTTTAATTTATTTTTTTCAGTAGCCGCTATAGTAAAACAAACTATGTTAATGTATTTTAATCTAAGCTTTGATAAAAAAAACCTTGAATTTAAGCGCTGCATTGTCCAAATACTGTTGGTCATTGTACACTAAATCACTATTTCTAAGTAATTTTGAACAACCAGTAATTTCATTGTATGTATCCAGTGAAAGTCAATCTTTAACAGTATTTCTTACAAAGGTCAGATAGCTAAACAAAAAATTAACGAATTCTTTTCAAAGTATGGTATGCAGAATGGGTGACTGGATACCTACCTATCGATTATGTTTGCAACTCCGTCTGAAGTTTGTCGTGTACTCGATAGTTTATTTGAGTATTTAGCTTAGTGTGAGAAATGTGGTATGTGTAAGAAGAGTAAAAATAAACGTTTATAGAAAATAATCTTTTTGACATTTACCTCAGATTTTGCAAAGTTCATCAGCAGTTATCAGCCCGGAGTCTGGAATTTGGGCCCGATAAAGCGATAGGCTCGCCCCCTATCACATCATAGGATGGAATACTCACGGCAAAAAGTGGGTGCACTAGTTGCGCCTCTGCCTACCCCTTCGGGGATAAAAGGCGTGAGTATGCGCGTTGCAAGCAGCGCACGGTGTAATCAAAATGCTGATTTGGAGAAGCTATGTATTCCCATTGTGCTTAGATTTTAAGATCCCACATTAACGAAATTTTCAACTCCACGTTGGCGTAGTTATATTGCGCGGTACGACACCGCTCTGAGCTCCTGCATTTAAATCCCGGGTCGGGCAAAGTCATATTGGGTTTTTCAACTCAGTATCAGCCCGGACTCTGGAATTTGTGCTCTATATGGCGATAGGTTCGCCCCCTATCACAACTTGGGATAAAACACATAAAAAGTAGGTGCCCTGGTAGCACCTGTGCCTACACCTTTGGGCACATAGGCGTGGTGTGTTTTTTTTTCATTCAAATTCAATCATTAATCTGTGTTCATAAGGACATTTGCTTGGTAACAAAATCTCGCATCGTAGATAACATCCAAGACAGTCCATTCATTTCTTGGAAAACTATTTACGTACAGCTTGCAATTAATGGTTTAATTAGTTTTATGGAAGTCAACGAACTTTGCGTTTAGATATCGTGGCTTCTAATTCACTACAGGTATTAGATACGGTAGTCTTAGGAGTTGTTGCGAGCTGGATTTAGTTTTTAAAACTTATAGTAGAACAGCGGTGATAGGTGAAAATGTTCAAAATTATGTTTTACTAAATGGACTCTAATTTGGGAGTAATTAAGAGTTCTTTGGTGTCTTTTTCTACGGGGAATAGACTGCAGATGATAGGCTAGTGTCACTCGGGACAAGTCAAAATGTATCTATAAATAAGGTTTTTAATCGTGTGCCTATAACCGGGTTAAATAACCTTAATTCCAAAGATCCTTATTTCACAATTAGAATTCCAATCAAAAACGTAGATATCGTATAACCTCATTCCAAATACAAAAAATATTGACAGTTTTGACAGCTGTCAAAGAGCATCGGCAGAACCGTGCGCCAACCGTCGGCCACGTTAGAAAGCATCTATTTGCTTTGCTCCAATAAAAATGTGTAAAAGCGTGGCAAACACCGTTACACTTAGGTATCACAATAAAAGCAGCCGGCTGAATAATTCCGGCAGAAAAAAAAAGGTTTTGTCTATTCCCGTTTCGTGAGAGTGAATTCTTTTTGGACAAGTTGGCTGACGTTAACGTCTAGAAATCGAGCGCGGACTTTTAATGAGGCTATATATAAAGTATTGGCGTGTCGTGCTGTTTAGAGTTAAATAACTAACTAACTACCGAATAAATGTAACTCATTTGGGCATATTTGTATCGCTTCATTTCGCACCTTTAGGATGAAAATGACACAATTCAAAAAAATCGAAAATTGAGTTATCGTCATAAAATTACTTAAAACGAAATTTTCAATACAACAATAGTTCAAACACCGCCATATTCAAGCGGAAAAAGGACAAAACTAATATATCGGTGCCTTTTTAATTATATTATCATAAAAAAGGGACCACTTTTAAGTCATTTTATGACGATGACCCAATATTTTTTTTTAATTTCGTCGTTTTCGTCCTAAAGGTGCGATTTACTGGCAGCGAGCGAGTTAGAACCGAGATTCGATTCTAATTGATACATGCATACATAACATCACGCCTTTTTCCCTTTTCAGGGGTAGGCAGAAGTGCATCACACCCACATTTCCAGACTCCGGGCTGATACTGAGTAGAAAAACCCAATATCACTGCCCGACCCGGGAATCGAACCAGAGACCTCAGCACTGCAGTCGTACCGTAATACAACTACGCCATCGAGGCAGTCGAGAGATTTAGAGATTTTAGAGTTTCTAATTGATCTTAGATTATATCTTAAATAAAATTTATGTGGAAAACTATACAGACATTTAATATTTCTTGAATAAGATATATTGTGTTAGTTTAGAATAAAGGTAGTACCTATGGTAGCACGTTGACTTCAAAAAAGGAGGTTCTCAATTCAACTTGCATTTTTATCCCTTTAAACACTTTCCGAGCGTAGTCAAACACAAGTCTTTCTAAATTTGTAACACGACGTTTCATATTTGCATATCAATTTACTCGCATTAGCGCTAAAATTCCATTCCAATTAAATAACAATAGCCGATAGAAAATGAGAACGTAAGTACAATTCACGACACGTTACTTATAGCATCAAAACTATTCTGTCATCAAAAACTTGGACGTGGTGGGGTTGGTAACTAGTTCAGTGGCGTGGAATTGGGGCCTGAGGGGAATGATAATGAAGCTCAAATGCTATATCATATCTCGTTTGAATGTGGGGTCAACACAATTTTAACTACACAAGTAGTTTCCAGAAAGGGTTTAGTTTGGTTTGACTGGATTTCGGGTAAATTGTGTTAAAAAACTTTATTAACCTACAGGATTCGAACATGGGGCCTTCCGGCCTGCAATACATATACGCTATTATATCTCCTTATCAATAAACATTAGTCAGCGTTTTATTATTAGTCATTTCCTTACGATTTTGAGACGGACAGGATAAGATTTGTCGCTGACTAAATGTTTTTAAGGCGATGTTATAAACTGACTTAGTCATGAATGGAGTTAGATTAATTTTTAGAAATGTCACAGAAAATGTGTCTATTTTTGTCAGGAAACGTCGTATTTGTCACACACTGTGAACACTGTGTTCGGCGAGCCATTAGAAGTGAGGCTATTACGTCTATGAAAACCTAAAAAAAATCCTAAACAAGTTCAAATAAAAGTTACCTCAAGTTATGAAATCGGGCAAGATTTAAATTATGAATTAACCCAAGCTCAGTTCCTAGGGCGAGTAAGTTTGTGTTCAGTTTCTTGGAATTAGAGTTCTAAACTGCTTGCCACCTCGGTAAGGTAGGTGGTAAGTGGCCTGACTTCCGTATTAAAAATCTTTTGAATAGCAAATATAATATTATTATTGCCAAGGGATACCTTTATTTTATTTATTTCAATGCAAAGAGTTCTAAAATTATATAGAGCGGACATTGGGAACATTGTCATACAAAAATATTGAACCTGTTCGTCAGTAACTCAATTTACCGTGAAATAACAAAACACCTATGTAAAATGCATTAGAAAATACTTTGACATGATCGTAATGCGCAAATTGGCATATTTCCTTCCAAAATGTTGCTTTCATTACAAAATTTGTGCATATCGAGACGTCTTGTCACATGGACGTGTCAGATAAGTTGCTTTAGTTATTGGTCTGAGGATAAGACGGCGACTTATTACCAATTGGTAATAACTTTTGGACGAAAAATTTGAGCCTGATGTCCGGTCTATAACTAACTATAGTGTTGAATGTCTTTGTTTCAATGTAATTCATTATTTACAATCCGGCCCACTGTACCTAATTCTCGTTAACGATGTACAGTCAGCAGCATAAGTATCTGAACAAAATCAAAATTTCAAATCGCCTATATACGGGTTAAGTTAAACTGAAATTATTTTCTCTTCGTTTGAAGTAAAGTAGACCTCTTTTATTTTATTTTTGTGTTGAGAAAAATAAGATTTGAAATTTTGAATTTGTTCAGCTACTTATGCTCATGACTGTACATACAAAAAATTGTTTCGCATTTCAATGTCACGTCATTTACTTAGATTTAAACCCGGCTGTTTGTGACTACATGTAACAAGATATCTTGCATTAGGTAATTAAAGTAATAAAAAATGGAATTTGCTCAAAATGCTATTTCAGTCATATTCTAATAACTTTGAATATTTTAATATTGGGAAGGCAAAGGTAACATTGCCTTTCAAGCCATTATTTAAATTAGAAAAAATATCAAATGTTATAACTAAAATTAGAAATATTTTTTTAAATAATCCGCATACTCAAGAAGTAACTTATGTGGAGAATGTCTAAAGTTAATTAATTATATCGCATACCTACAAATTCCGAATAAAATCGTTAAACCAACAAAGGCAGTTAAAATGGCTACAAAAAAACAAAACAATACCGTGAGAAATCTAAACAGAGTTTAATTGACCATTTTGTTTTTGGTTGGCAGAATAACATAATGGCGGGTATAAAAATATTTTTTTACATATCATATCATGGTTTGAAGTTGTTATTAATTTACACTTATGTCAGATAGTAAAGTTTTAGTAACTTTGCTATGATTTGAACCACCGAATTACACACGATAGTAATCAGGAAAAATCTAACAACGCTTAGCAGTTGAGTTTTCAGGAAAAAGAAACAATAACCTAAATAGATAATAATTCACTTTAACTAAAAAAATATTTTAACTATAGACTGAGAAAAAAATATTCAGCCACGAAATTCAAACGCAACTGCAGAGCGTTCCGAATTTAAATTTAAAATACTAAATGCACTCACTTTAGCGCCGATCTGGTTACCGCACTGGCCAGCTTGCAGGTGCACTATTTCCCTCATTGTGAGTTTTTAATTATTCTTATTTACTAAAATATATTTTGTTGGGTCACTTGTTCCCGTCGCAGCCGACACACAAACGGGCTGCTCGGTTGCAATGAAGTGAAATAAGGCGGTGAGTGGAGAACGCCGGCCGGCTCGGGGTGTGTGAGAGTTGCCAATAGAATAATTATTTCCCGATTTTAACGGAATTTTATATTGAGAAATGTTATGAAGGTGTGAAATATTTTTTTATAATTTCATTTATGATATCGATGTAAGATAATTAATTGTTAATAACGTTGCGTGCGGAAATATGTTTCTAGAATAAAGATGTCCTATTTTATATCTTGTATAATCTTTATATACATAATTATTGTTTAAATAGCTAGGTATATCTACTGGCATAGTATAGTAAATTTAAAAGAAAACGCTAACTAACCGCAATAAACTTAAGTAATCATATTATTATGATAACTTTATTCAAACAATACATATTACAATATACAATACATTACAATATACATATTGTAATGGAGCATAAATGATTGCTTTATTATTGAAAGAAATAATTATCTTCTTTATTTTAAATTAATCATTGGTTATTCTTTCGAATATTTCTAGTGACCATAAGAATAAAACGTAATGAATATTTAATTACATTTAAAATCATCATTCAACGTTCAAATACATTAAAGTGTAAAAGATCAATATAAGTAATCAGTAAAAACTTCAACCAAACATCTCCTCATTACCCCAAAAGGCAAAATGGGTAAAATATACCAATAACCGGCAACACTGCGCATGATTCACCGAGTAGCGAGTACCGGCGCGTAGCCGACATCGAAACCATGAATTAATGGGAGTAATTATATTTCACCATCACGGTCCTCATATAGCACATTGCCCTCCTCATTAGAAAGCATTTCTGATTTCTACTATTAGCGACCAGCGGTGCGGGTTCGAGTCCCGGTGGATAAATAATTTGACGAGTGTTTAGAAATATTCTTAGACTTATGAAGGTTAAGGTTCAAGTCCTGCATTTTGAGACATTTAGATAAGCTACTGAGTGGTGAGTATGCGTCGGCACACGCAACGTTGGATCTCCTACAAGGTGAACAGACCTCGTAAAAGTCGCAGGAACCCAGTGGTTTCAGAACACTTTAGGGGAGGCCCTTTGGGAGACCTATGTTCACCAAATGCTAAAGAGTATGCGACAGTCGGTTTGTGTTGGAAGGTACCACGACTATTTCTGCCGCCAAGTAGCGTCGAGCGAGCTTAGTTGTTTAATAAAAGGGCATTGTATTCAATAGATTATAGACTTAATTTCACGATTCCTACTGAAGACTTACATCTAATGTTTCCGAAAGGTCACCGCGGGGCAGTTTTCAGTACTTTCCAGTTCAAAGTTTGAAGAAGTTGTGGTCAAGACATTCATAGCATTTATCAAGCAACTCTGACCTGCTGGTTCATTTAAAAAAGGTACCTAAGTTACATTGTTGTCAATTATGTACTTGATATGAATAGACAGGCTCAAACCAATGTGATAGTTTCTTTCAGAGGTCACATTGCTGAGAAGTAAAAACCTAATCATTCAATGATGACTATCAGACCTTTGATTAAAATCAGACTTCTTTTACTACCTTCTATTATACTGCCTCGATGGCGTAGTTGTATTTTATTTTTTATATTTTTATTTAAATAAAAAAAATAAAGAGAGCATTGCATTTGTATTACGGTACAAATGCAATGCTGAGCTCTCGGGTTCGATCTCCGTGTCGGGCAAAGTGATATTGGGTTTTTCTACTTGGTATCAGCTCGGTGTCTGAATTTGTGCCCGCTATGGCGATAGGCTCGTCCCCTATCACATTATAGGACGGATTAGGCACGGTGAAAAGTGGGTGCACTAGTCGCGCCTCTGCCTACCCCTTCGGGGATAAAGGGCGTGAATGTGTACTGTGTTCTTTTGTCACCAAGATAACGGCGTTAGTTATACGGTGGGTAAATTGATAATTCAGCGGCGATGGTCTAGTTGGCAGTGGACCGGACTGCCGAGACGAATGCCTGCAGGTTCAAAACCCAAGGGCACGCATATCTTACTTTTCTAAAATATGTGTGTATTCTTTGTGACTTATAGCTCGCTTTAACGGTGAAGGAAAACATCGTGCGGAAACTTGCATACTTGAGAAGTTTTCTATAAGAATTCCGGAGGTATGTGAAGTTTGCCAACGCGCACTTACTGCGTAGGCCCTTGCCTAGCAGTGGGACAGTATATAATACATGGCTGATTATATGATATCAGTCTATGTTCCATTTTACTTACAATTAATAAACCCATATTAACATCAGCTCAAATGACATCCGTGACGAATTATGACAGCAAAGTTTTGTTTATGTACCAGTACTTAGCTGAGAACAAGCTCTTAAATGACAGTTTAAGCTTGGTTTATTAAATAGTTCAATACATTAAATGTCTAGATTTTACTCAAACGTGAGATTGATTTATTAAATACCACTATAATATGTGTTTATAACTGGTAATTGTTAACCATAAGGTAAATCACAGGACAGTTGGTCAAATACACGCTCATTTGATGACCTTCTCTATAAATGCCTGTCATGACAATAAATTGCCCATACACAGGTCTACAGGTGTATGGGGCCATACATAACTCACACGTGTATGCATGGGTAGAGGTTATACGGAACTGCGGTGGTTCTCGGCCCACGATAGAGGACGAAAGAATTCTATTCCGAGAAATTGATTCAACTCCTCGAAGAGTTTTGTACATACAGCAACACCCCTTTTCAAGGGTAGGTAGAGGTGTATCACTCCCACATTTCGCCAGCTAGGTTAGGTCCCATGTGATAGGGGACGGGCCTATTGCCTTTTACCGGGCACATTTCCAGACTTCGGGCTGATACTGAGCAGAAAAACCGAATATCATAGCCCGATCCGGGATGCGAACGTTGTTTTTTTTTATGGCATTGAATGACGAGACGAGCATGCCGTTCACCTGATGGTAAGCGATACGACCACCCATAAACAGTAGCAACACCATTCAGCACCTTGAGTTACAAAGCACTGTGTGGCACTCCACTGCGCTCGTCATTCTGAGACATAAGATGTTAAGGCTCATTATGTCCAGTAGTTACACTGGCTACAATGTCCTTCAAACCGAAACACAACAGTGCAGGCACATTGATGCTTGGCGGGAGAAATAGACATTGCGGTCGTACCCACCCAGACGGACTCTTACATAAGAGACCTACCACCAGTAAAGACCTAAGACCTCAGTGCTAGTCTGTTTATGTCAGGAACGAAAATTTACGTGAGCGGAGCCATAAACGGAAGCGTACATGAGTTTTGATTTTATTTATTGAAAATTATAAATCAAAGAGAATGATAGTCGTAGATTGAAAGCCGTAAGCTCATCTAAGTATCTACCACTACCAAGTGAAGCTAGACGAAAAGGACACCACAATAATCTAATAAAATCCACCCTCTAACCCGCATTAGAGTAGCCCTGCTTGTTGGATTACGGCCTTAAGCCCTGAGACCTATAATGTTGGAATAGCGACATGTATAGGACATTTTGAAGGACGACAGTATTTAGTAGAGAAATGAGGATTAGTAAAAGAGTTTTTTTTTTGGCTTTCGAAAAAACTGACCATAGACAATATCAAAGCTGCCGTTTTAAAGGGCGACCTAACCCCTGTAAGGGGATATAGATGGACTACAATAAAGTTTGAGTAACAATATCGTGTAATTTGAATAACAATTGTCGAGACGGTGAACTGCATATCGTTTTCCGTCTAAGGGACGTTCCTAAGTAATTACGTCTGCCTGTCATCAAACAATGGCTGGATGTTTCCCGCCATTTTTACTGTCAACTTGACGTGCGCTGTTAGGGTTGCTTAAATAATTTTAATATAAAATTGATTCTGATGTAGCGATGATAGTTTAGATGGAAAGGATGGACTGCAGATTCGTAGGTCCCAGGTTTTTAAACTAAGACATACATTTTGACATACACTTGTGAATTTTCGAAATTTCATGTGTATTCTTTGTAAATTATGCCTAGGGAAGTATACAATTGTGAGGAAACTTACAGTGTGGCTGACTAAGATCTAAACCATCTCTAAGTAGAAGAGGCCCATATCGAGCAAGTATAAAAATCATTAAAAAATAAAATAAAAAGACAATACTAAGTATTTATTTATTATTAGGTCTACAATCAATCCTACACTATTACAATAACTAAAATATACAAAGAATTCAGAAAAACTAAGTCCATACATACCCAATTTTTTAATAAAATGCTCCTTTCGCTAAGAACCTTCATGCACATTTATAAGCTTGGCAACATTTCTCATTCAATTTAAAAAATAAAGAATGGCCGTTTTGTGTAAAAAGAAATAGTTTTAAACGAGGCTGCGTGTGTCCCGAACCATTACTCAAAGGAGTGATCCAAATATAGCCGGGAGCCGTCGCGTCCCAACATGGACTTAAGGCTCATTGTCCTTTGTTCAGCTCAATGAATCACTGTTCAACAAGAACTCAAGTTTTGACAAGACACTTTGTTTTTATACGTCTTTAAAAGAGTACGAGGAAAATATTTTTGTACATTCCTGAATGAAAACTGTGAAATCAATACATTTTGCGTTGATCTGATGTTTTAATTGGTTGGGTTTATGCTACGAATTTAATCTCAAAAGGCAAATAAATGAAATACAGTCTTGAAATTATCATTATTTATTTATTTGGAAAATATATGAATAATGATTTAGGTAACTGAGATCTAATTTTGATTTTCTTTTATACATCCTATTGCTTAATTGTTTTTTCAATTTCTCTTGCATAACTACAAGGTAAGTAAGAACTAAAATGAAAATATTTTGGCAGACATCGCGACAACCCTGCCTTTTCTAGGGTTTAAAAAGTAATTGAAGTTCAAAATGGCGACTGAATGCAAGTTTAATGGTCTATACTGCTGAGGCATTTATACATTACACTTTAATATAACATTTATTATTTGATTACACCCTCTCAAATATATCTATAATTATTTAATGTGTTGAAACATGCATTTTTATGGTTTTTTTAGTATTCTCTCTTATTACACTACTAGTCATATTATTGCTTAGTGCCTTAATCTACACATTTTTATCGCCTGTTTTTATAGTATGAAATAGGCCTCGGTGGCGTAATTGTATTACGGTACGGCTGCAATGCTGAAGTCTCAGTTTCGATCCCCGGGTCGGGCAGTGATATTGGATTTTTCTATTCAGTATCAACCCGGAGTTTGGAATTTGGGCTCGATATGGAGATAGGCTCGCCCTCTGTCACATCATGGGACGGAATACGCACTGCGAAAAGTGGGTGTACTAGTTGCGCCTCTGCCTACCCCTACGGGGATAAAAGGCGTGATTGTGTGTATGTATGAAATAGGCCCAACTAAACCTAACACAAAAACACTACTGAAAATATCACAGGAAAGGAAAATTCGCAATTTTGTTTAATTAAACGATATACTTATTCCAGTTATTTGGTTTAAAAACCAAACTACTAACCGATTAATAAAAAAATCTTTGCGACCAATCTAGAAGTATATTCCTCATTGAAATAAAACCTATTTTACGGATTTTATCTCGGTTTTTTTATTTATATTTTCTTGCGACGTTCCGATAGCTTTGCAGCCATGGTCACGTGGCAAAATGTAAACGAAACGAAATGTCGGGAGAAAATATAAATCTCACCAAAAACATATTCATGTAAAATTTTGCCAAGATTATTTGGATTTTACTGGTATCTATTCTGTAGCATGAATATTCTACAATTATAAATTAGAAAGTTTGTGACGTTTGGATGTTGGAAGTTAATGTACAACTGCTGAATTAATTTGGATTAAATTTCGAACACAGATTGACAAAAACCTGGATTAGAATAAGGGCTTTATCTCGGTTTATTACAGTAACTTTCATTCCAGGAAAGTAATTTCTTGTCGACGAATACAAAAACTATGATATTTTCATAGAACTAAGAGCCACATTGTCATGAATAAGTTTTCTATAGAATCTTGCTCTTCTTTAAGTATGGGAACCGGGATTAGCTTTGTGTCTTCCAGAATAATTACTATGTCTTTATTACTCCAATAAGCTTGAGCCGGTACAATTTTATTGGTGGTAGATCTCTCATATGTGAGAGTCCGTCTGGGTGGGTACCACCGCAATGTCTATTTCTACCGCCAAACAGCAGTGTGCATGCACTGTTGTGTTTCGGTTTGAAGGAAATGACTCATTATGTCCTGTAGCTACTCTGGCTACAATGGTAGCCAGGTAGGATGACGAGCGCAGTGGAATGCCACACAGTAGTTTGTAACTCAAAGTGCTGGATGGTGTTGCTACTGTTTATGGGTACTGGGTGGTCGTATCGCTTACCATCAGGCGAACGGCATGCTCGTCTCGTCATTCAATGCCATAAAAAAAATAAAAAAAATATGGCTCGCACTGTCAAAAAGTTACCAGACCTCATGTAGAGCCAAGCTTCTAACTCTACAAGCCCTAACTTCACAAACTCTACACCTTTGTCAAAATAAGTTTTTTGGCCGTTTCGCTACCGTCATATGGGTGTAAAGTGAAAAATTTATTCACTGGTCATTACTTTTCTGTTATACAATAGGTCTTGTAGTAACGAAACGGCCAAGCCACATATTTTGACTAAAGTTTAGAGTTTGTGAAGTAAGGGCTTGTAGAGTTAGAAGCTTGGCTCTACATGAGGTCTGGTAACTTTTTGACAGTGCAAGCTATAATATGATCTCGTCTTGGCAACATTTTACATGACATTTTTTTTGGTGGGATTTCACTTCTTTTTCAATTTAAGTGGTTGAGGAATGATTTTTTAAAAGACCTGAAACACGTATTTTTATTTGTAATAAGAAGTCTGTGTACTTGTATAATTTTAAGATCTCTAACATGTAATTAAGTTTGTATGGGAAATCCCATACAAACTCCCATCACCTAATTTAAAGGATGGGGGGGTATTTTACTAAAAATCCTGATATATGTATTTTATTACTGATAACAAGGAGTCCCTATATACGTTTTCAGACCTCTAGCATAAACATTTGCGGAAGTCTCATACGAACTTACATCCCCTAGTTTAAGGGGTTGGGGGGTAAAAGTTCCAAGTTTTAGGATTTTTGTTGTGGTTTGTGTACTAATACAAGCTTGTTGGTTGCCACTTCAAAAAGATTTATGTAAAAGATTACGCTTTTGTTTTAAACGATGTCGAAACACTTTAGTCTTTACGGATGAGGAGACTTGAGGGGAGTTTTGGCGGGAACTTTGAAGTCTCATGAGGTGATCTTGTTTTAATTCATTATTTTGGTGATACTTAGTGTTATATTTCATAATTATGGTGGTATATTACCCAATATAGTTTTATAAAGGGCTCAAATGAAGTGAATTGAAATAACTGTGCTAATCAAGTGTTTTTTTTGTTGCCGCCAAAACTACTCGATAAAGTCTTGGTAAGGTAGCCACTGCTTTACTTCGACATACTACAGAGGATAAAAAAAGAAACAGGCGTGCATCTGAGGACTTGTATCCATGGAAAAAAATAAATTAACAAATACGAATGAGGAAGCTGTTGTCCTGTTGTCCTGTTGCCAGCGGCCTATTCACAGCCAAGTTTTTAATGTTTATCAAGCCCTTCCTGGAGACCAGTGGCGGACTATCAGTGTTCCCCTAGACCCCTTAATAGCGAGCTATTGAGCTTGTTTTTTACCACTGCAGGCGTGCAACCACTTGAAGGCTCATTTTCTCAGACCCAATACCTTTATCTATTGCTTTGATTGTCAATATTGCAATGCCCTAAGCTTAAAATAAGTCTTTTTATAGCGGCACGATAGTATAATTGGGAATTGAACGGACAGCCGAGACAATGTCTGCAGGTTCAAAACCCAAGGCACCTCTAGTGTAGTCTACATACCTGAGAATTCTCCATAAGAATTTAGAGAGCATGTGATGTCTGCTAAGTGCTAATCCATACTAAATCCTCTCCGTAGAGGTCCATGCTCAGCAGTGGGCAGTATATAAACCAGGTAGCATTTAAACTTTTGTAAAGTCCGTCAGCCAATCTTCAGGTCACAGTCACCCGTAGACACATCATCAGACCGATGCAAAATCTCATCAAATCCAGCGCATGTTAAGACGCATTCGTTCCGCTCTGTTTTCCGTTTTATTATTAAATTCGTGTTATTTATTACGCGGTTATGTTAAATTTTTATTGCTCGATCCGCTATTAAAGGTAGCGTCATACTTTCTAAGATGTGCAGACAATGACCTTGCTAACCAAAAACGAGTATATTTCTACAATTTTGAGATTCTGAAGTTAGTAACCTAATTTCTAGGTTTCCCGTAATCCTTTATTGCATTGAAGAATGTATGTCGTCACACCTTTTCCCATTTTAAGGGGTATACAGGGGTATTACACAAACATCTTTAACTAATATTATAAACTGGCATTGCGCGCGGCTCCGCCCGCATGGAAATGTTTTTCCGGGATAAAAAGTAGCCTATAGCGCTCAGGAGTAATGTAGCTTATTAGTGAAAGATTTTCAAAATCGGTCCAGTAGTTCCTGAGATTAGCGCGTTCAAACAAACAAACTCTTCAGCTTTATAATATTAGTATAGATACGAAAGTTTGTGAAAATGTTTGGAGGTTTGTATGTTTGTTAGGAGGTGGATGAAAATTGGCACACGGGTAGACCATGTCCTGGATTAACACATGCTACTTTTTATCCCGGTAATCTGCTCCCATGGATGGATATTTTTAATCTGATTCTTTAAGTAGATGGCGCTTGCGTCGTACTGTGTTTTAGGGACTTTTGTAGCATTAAAGGCTTTTTACGCGGGCGAAGCCGCGCACAACAACTAGTCTATAATATAAAAATGAATCGCAAAATGTGTTGGTAAGCGCATAACTCAACAACGCCTGGACCAATTTGGCCAATTCTTTTTATAAAATGTTCGTTGAAGTCCGAAAAAATCCAATAATTGCCGGGAAAACCCTAAAAACAGCCCTTTTCTTTTCCCCATACAAACGTTTTCTAACTAAAATGTAGAGTCAATTTGAACTTTAATACCATACCATAAAGTTGTAAGTGTTAGTGGAGAGGTTCCGGGAAGACAAAACAGTTGAGTGACGTTAGTATCGTATAACACCAATATTTGTCAGTATTTATACGATGGTAACATTACTAATAAAAAAATGGTTTAGATTAACAATTGGATCCGGTAGGTGGCACTGTACTCGGGTTCTAGGATTTTATTTCCTTTTTAGGGCAGGACAACGTCTGTCGGGGCCGCTAGTTTCGAATAAAATCGCAAGACCAGTTTCATTCTTATTTACCCTTGTATCTCTATTCATCCCATTTTACCGTAATTAATATTTTTATGTTGGACGTCCACCTGCGAAGTGGACAGGCGACTTGATGACTCGCAGGAACACGCTGGATGCAGGCCGCTTTTTACAGGTCCGTTTGGAAATCTTTAGGGAAGGCCTATGTTCAGCAGTGGACTACATGTAACTGATGAATATTTTCAGCTCGATATTAATCTTTAATATCAAGAGAACATATGTCGACGACAAGATTCAAATGTCACACAATAATACAAATAAAGTAAAAAAGTAATTGAACACAATAACAATTAGTCCTGATATGGTAACGATCCCTGACCTTCCTATTCTCAGTCGGTTACTAGCCATCTGCACAAACTCGGTCGTGTCAAACCATTTTTGGAATTTGTTCCATAAAAAGCTTTATAAAGTATGATATTTATCTATATTTATTACTGGCTGTTGCTCGCGGCGCCGCCCGTGTGAAGAAGTTTCTCCGAGATAAAAGTCTCGCTTTATATTTTCCCGGGATAAAAACTGGCCTATGTTTTAATCCAGGACATGATCTACCCGTGTGACAAATTTCATCGAAATCCGTTTAGTAATTTTGGAGATGTGTAGTAACAAACAAACAGAAAAACAGACAGACAGATAGATAGACAGAATAGAATAACTAAAATCGCTGAGTTGTGTTCCATTACATTTCTTTAGTAACCACCTTTCATTTTTATGCATTTCTTTAAAAGTACAGACACACCGGTTCTACTGCTTTATTATATGTACCTATAGACTAGACTTACTCGCGGCTCGGCCCGCGTAAAAAGTTTTTCTGAGATAAAAGTCCCGCTTTATATTTTCACGGGATAAAAGTAGCCTATGCTACTCGTTGATAATGTAGCTTTACGTTGGTGAAAGAATTTTTAAAATCGGTTCAGTAGTTTTTGAGTTTATTCGTTACAAACACACATATATTTCCTCTTTATTATATTACTAGCTGTTGCCCGCGGCTCCGCCCGCGTGAATGAGTTTTCCCGGGATAAAAGTCCCGCTTTATATTTTCCCGGGATAAAAAGTAGCCTAAGTTACTCCTTATTACATCAGCTACCTGTCAATAAAAGTCCCGTCAAAATCGGTCCAGCCATTTCAGAGATTAGCCGGAACAAACGGACAGACAGACAGACAAAAATAATAAAAAATGTTATTTTGGTGTATGTATCGTATATATATTGATATTATACATGTAGTAAAAAACGGTTATTTCAATATTACAAACAGACACTCCAATTTTATTTATATGTATAGATGTATAGAAGATGTATAGATGTAATATGTATAGATTATAAGTAGTTTTTGTTAAATGAACGACGAGTTTAGTCGTCTGAGGGTGAGCATCACGATTACCCATAAACAGTACCACCACCATCCGAACTTTGAATTACAAAGTACTGCGTAGTACACTGCGCTGGTTTCTCAAGACCATTAAAATATGTTTAACTTGGCCGGATTGTTATACCCGTCGTCAGGTAATGTTAAGGCTCTTCATACTGGCGAATTGCAAGCTAATTGACAACAAGGCGAAGCAACGCGCTCGTACAGTGTAATCAGACCGTCAACTTTACTTAATCACGGATGAAACGACACCAGTGTTTTACATTAATAAATAATAGCAGAAAAAATAGCTAAGTACACCGAACTGTCAGTAGAAATAAAAACTCAGTGGCGGGTCAATCATGTTAAAACTGTGCCAATTGTAATCTCCAGCACCGGTGTTATCCCTAAAACCCTTCATTCCAGCCTTAATTCTCTACAGATAAACCCATCTACATACCTACTCATGCAAAAAGCTGTAATACTGAACACATGCCGTTTGACTCCTAAGTTCCTTAATAGTGACTCCCTAGTTTAATGCACTTGACTTCGGCCCGTGCTAATTATTACCCTCCTATGAGAGGAGAAACGTAATCGTTAAAAACTAAATAATAATAATATTTATTGGAGACAAGGTAAATTACAAATCTTAGTAGCCCTGTCTCCTAAACTAAGAATAACTTGTGTATTAGGAGTACAGTTCCTTCCCGTACAATATGTAAAATTATGTGCCTACATTGGCTGCAATATCCTTCAAACCTGGTTGTAGCTGCTTCATTGCAGCAATCAACAGCTTGATTGGAATGGACAATACTACTTACCTCGACGAAGTATCTACTTCAAAACCTAAAATGAATAATGAAAATTAAGTGGAAGTTATTGATTAGTGGTCAACCCCCTACAAGTGTAAGTATGAGTCATTATGGGGTTTCACGTTTTACTTACTGTCCAAGGGAAAATGTATTAAAGAACACTGTTGCTAGACCTGGTGGTTTCCCAAATTCGGAGGATTTTTTGACACCATGGGGGAAATTTGAGGTGACACAATGTTTGGGGAGAACAAAAGTATTTCTTGGTAAAACAGCGATTTTTAACAGTGAAAAGCCCTTGGAGTTTTTTTAGGTCCCTCATAAATTTATTCCAAAAAGCCATTTTCTGATAACTCTTCACATAATTTTTGGGGGAAATGATAACAATCTGTTCAAAATTCGTGTGGTACTGAAAATAGTTCTTTAGTTGATCTTTATTTTTGTTCTTACAGACAACGTCCTAAAAAAGACATTCTATTAAGATAATAAATCCTGTTATTAATCCAACTACATCCATATCGGAAACCTCCATAGCGCTGCGATCGATGAGCTAGTTGTACGGCACGTCGCCTGGTTTGAGACAACAATATTATATATTTCGTATGATTAGCAGGTATTGTATCAGATATAAGGTGATAACAGACACAGAAAGAGTCCTGCAGTTGATATCTACGACACAAAACATATTTTGGTGTGAAGTCAGTGTTACTTTAAACAAATGAGTTTTAAAAAAATCTGTTTATTTTATTAAAATCATTACCATTCCTTGCCGCAGGGTAAAAAATAGACGCTAAGTAAATTCATCACTAGTTACCAAAAATAACGTTGACAAATCGGTCGAAAATTAATTACCCAACCCTGGGAAGCACAATTTATCGACATATTGGCGTCGCGACGTGTGTTTTTTTTATAAAAACACGCAAACTGCCCATTTTCGCAGCTTGTAAAGGATGGTGCACACTGAGAGCATGCTCTTAAGAGTATCTTACGACTAAATAAGATGAGGTGATTTTTATTAAAGAGACTGTAATATAGGTAATTACTTCTTGTTACTAATATTATAATTGTAAATGTTTGTGATTTTATATGTTAGAAGTAAACTTAGAATGGATATAGATTAAATTTTGCACATGGGTTGATCATATCCTGGATTAATTTTTAACCCATTAATTTGTTCATGTAGATATTTATTCTGATCATCTAAGTAGATGGCGCAGGAAACTTACCAATGGCGTTGTAGGTTGACACAGTTATTAGGAAAAGGGCTTCACGCGGGCGAAGCCGCAAACAACACTTGAATAAAGATTTATATCTACATCTTATAACAAACGTTACTTGAGTTTTCAAATGTAATATCAGCTCATAACTGGACCTTTATGATTACGGATGTGGGTGAAAAAATCCAAGCGTATTCAAACCAAATGCAACAATCGGTTCACATCGATTTTTAAAACAATAGTACTACCCTTTGATTAATTATATACCTCGAAAAAAATAGAGGCCAACTGTTGCCTGCTAAATAAGTTCGAGTTAATTATTTTTTGTTGTTTTTCATGGATATAATTATCTCCCCGTTTTAATAGAAACCATGTAATAAGTGGTATCATTATGCGCGCACTCAAGGGTACGCAGAATGATGCAGCGATAGCGTATGATACAGCTGTCACGCATACTAGCTTAAGAAAAGTTGGCCTGTTTGTTTTAGTTTAATTGTAGCGCGTCACTCTATCTAGGTATATAATTAATCAAAGGTACTACCCTGAAGAAACCTGTTTATACAGTACACATGTTCCTAGCTTACTAGCAGTGGCAGCTTTAAAGGGTGGCGAAAGGGACAACCCAGGCTCTCACGCCTCGAGGGGCCTCACGTTTCCTAGGGACAGAAAGAAACAATATTTTAATTTTGTATGTCGTATTTGCCTATAATAATGCATCATACTTACCTAATATTTTAGTCTTTTTTTAAGGCATTAAATGACGTGACGAGCATGCCGTTCGCCTGATGGTAAGCGATAAGTACGACCACCCATAAACAGTAGCAACACCATACACCACATTGAGTTACAAAGTACTGTGTGGCATTCAACTGCAGTTCATTCACTTCCATTCCATTCCACACAGTCTTCATCATCATCAACAGTCATATGATGTCCACTGCTGAACACAGGCCTCCCTAAAGACTTCCAGACGGACCTATCAAAAGCGGCCTGCATCCAGCGTGTTCTTGCGACCTTTATCGTCATCTGTCCACCTTGCAGGCAAACGTCCAACGCTGCACTTGCCGGTACGTCGTCTTCATTCGAGGACTTTCTTGCCCCGTCTGTTACTATGTTATTAATTTTATGTTAATTTGTAATTGATGGTGTGACGCCAAATAAAAAAAAATAACATCCTTTTTAGACAATCGGGAATAAAGGCACAAAGTCCTGTCCTTCAGAGTCTTACGGCCGCTACTTCTTACAACCCAATGGTCCCAGTGAGTACCCATCCTAAGATTCAAATCCTAGGAACTAAACGCGGCAGGTCATTACTCGACGGTACCGGTTCACGCCTGCACGCAACCACTGCGCTATAAAAAACCCTCCTCTAACTATTTGCTACTTGATACTCGTTCGCCTTGAAACTATTCTTTCATATTTTTGACTGTGTGTTGTGAGATATTTAAATAAGAAGACCTTTGGTTAGTACTCTTATTACTGACTATGCTAGCTGTTGTCGCGTAGCATTCTTATGCCGTTTTATCGGCACATAAATTGATTTCTTGAAGCTATAAACTATGGATAATATACTTACTGGAGGTTCGTCTTACATAATACAGAAACTAGCATTCAAATCAGCTTAATCTATAATATAAAAATGAATCGCAAAATGTGTTGGTAAGCGCATAACTCAACAACGCCTGGACCAATTTGGCCAATTCTTTTTTTAAATGTTCGTTGAAGTCCAAGGAAGGTTTTTACGGCGAGAAACATTCGAATAATTGCCGGTAAAACCCTAAAAATCGCCCTTTTCTTTTTCCCATACAAACGTTTTCTAACTAAAATGTAGAGTCAATTTGAACTTTAATACCATACCATAAAGTTTAAGTGTTAGTGGAGAGGTTCCGGGAAGGCAAAACAATTGAGTGCCGTTAGTAAATCTAAAATTAAATTAAATTAAATCTGAAACTTAGAATAATAACACATAGAAACCGTGAACATACACGCTTAGTGAGGCAAGTAAAACTAGGCTAAATTAGCCTAGTAACCAAACATCCCACGTCAGTGCTCAAGGCCGAATCGTAGCGCTATCAGCTCTCGATATTTTATTTTAAAATGATGGTTTGTGCAATAAACTGATATCACAGTATCTCGGATAATTTTAAGAAACATTGTAACATAACATTTCACATGCAATTATTACGATTAATCTAATATTTTGACATAAAATAATAGCTAAAGCAAAAACAATAATTCAAAAATTTTATAGACGCCATTATATCAAAATGTTGCCAAAAAAAAAAGAAAATTGATACCCCAAATGTTGATGTTCATATTCTAAAATTAATATATTTCTAAAATTTACTTATTTAATTGGTACCTTTGCATGCTTTGGAATTGTGTTGCCAGTATTATGAAAATAATATTTTTCTGTTGAGTTGATTTATATTGACATTTCAAATTTTAACAAGCTTATATTATTATTTTAAACGAAAATAGTTCTAAAATAAGGACACCTGTATCTTTTCTTTTTTAGAAATTATGAAGTTATCATTTATAATTTTAACTTTTTTTTTTCTTTTTTTCAGCAGACGTAAGCACTAAGCTTCAAATGACGTCAATTATACGGTTGAATGGTGAATGGTGACGCTGCCTTTTTTACTATGATTCGCAAAAAAACCGTAATAAAATAGAACCAGATACATTTGATATTATTGACATAAATAAAGGCATTCATTCATATCATCATCATAAAACTAGAATGGAGGCAAAGGTAAATACCGCATTCAACCGTTTAATTCACGTCATCAACGTAATTTGTTTTTAATTTGGTACTGTTTTGGTCATTCTAAGGGATTTATTTTATTATTTTTTATTTCAGATTTTTATCATTATAATTAAGGATAAAGTAATCCCTTACTGTGAACAATAATAATAATTCCATAATTAAATAATCCTAATTAAATAATGACTTAAGGTTTTGGGGAACATCCGATACCACTAGCAACATTATTTGCACCCTTGTGTGCGTGTGGCAGAACGTCTTGATACGTGTGGCCTACGCCTACATCAATGAGTTTTATGCTTCACACTTGACAGTTTTTTGATATGAAACTATCATTCTTGGCGTTATTATTCTATGATCTGAAATTATAATTTTCATTGTGATTTTTAGTGATTATTAAAAGAATTTTAGGTGTTTTATAATTTTTATTTTTTGACGTAATGTAATTTGTAATTGTTGACTTATTAACTTTCTTTTTTCATTTTTTGTCTTACTAGCTGACCCGGCGCGGGCGTCCCGAATAGCAGGATAAGTATTAAAAAAAAATTAAGAATCGACTGTTAGGCGGTACGAAGTTCGCCGGGTCAGCTAGATACAGCGTTCAAAAATACATACAACCCTAAATTTTTACCTTTCTACGATCAACCCCTATTTATTTAATAACTTTTAACCCCGGTCGGTAACTGATGGCAAAACAACGTTTGCGGGGTCAGCTAGTATTTAATAAATGCTGCGGCTTTGCCTGTCTGGTAGCCTTTTGAATAAAAAATGCTACTATTTGCTAGGATAAGTAGAAGAAATTACATTATTTACGTCACAAAAGAAACCATGAGAATCAAGAATAATGCAGTTTACGACACTTCATTCTAACGAATGAACGAATGGATGATTGCATTAATGATTTATATCTAATTCCAGCTGGCATTATAATGTTCTGGAAAATCCCAGCTACAATGTAGCCCTAAACAAAAACATGTTACACCTAAAATATTGTCCGTAACAAATCATGCTGGATATTTAATAATGCATTTTGTGGATGGGCAGTAGCCTTACTTTCTCGAGATATGAAAGTAAGCATTTATTATGAATGCAGCAGGGAATTACAATTTACAATGTAGGCAACTTTCTCCCGGCAATCCTGATTATCCCCGGGGAGTTAGTATCATAAATTATAATAATTTACTGTATAACAAAGACTGACCTTATAGTAAAAAAATAACAGCTTCCTAACTAAAACGAATGAAGAATGATTTTGGACTTTAATTATATTGTGTTTGATTTTTTTATAAGGAAACCATTTGAGCTGCCCAGGGTTGGAGCTTATACCACTACCCTATATCTTACCTTACTCTTACTTATTTATTTTAACCCCGTAACTCACAGGAAAAAGGGCATTTATTCCCCCCTTACTATTATTTACCATCAGGCGAACGGCATGCTCGTGTCGTAATTTAACTGCAATAAAAAAATATACTCTGCTGTTATTTATCTAAATCAAAGCATTTGCACACTGTTAGTGGCAGAAATAAGCAAAGCAGTACACCCAAACTTGCATGCGACAGACCAATAATAATTTTATTTCCAGAATAAAGAGCCAGCACCTGTCTAAACCAGATTCTGCGAACATGTGCGGTGCCACCTGGCGAAAAAATTACAAAAAGTCGTATTTGCTATATCTCCTAAAACGCAAAACTCGTTTTAAGTAATTGCAGCTGTTTTGAGATACTTCCTTAGATGGTATGGACATCAGTTCCTTTGCCTGTAGAAATTATTAAAAAAATGTAGTGTCATGTCTATCTTTTGCTTTCAGCTTCCAACCTGTTAGAGAGAAAATTGACTGAATCAAAGGAATGTTTAACATTTTATGGATACGAATAAATTATTTTATAAATATAAAGATATTTTTTTTTTGTAAATATGGGTAAAAAAAATCATACATGAGATATTTAACCAGAAGATGGTATGCAAAATTAAATTGTTGAAATTAAATACTGTGTCATGTCACAGTTATTACAAAAGAAAATTTGAATAATAATACTGTTGGTAGGTCTCTCATTATGTAAGAGGCCGTCTGGGTGGGTACCACCGCAATGTATATTTCTACCGCCAAGCAACAGTGTGCATGCACTGTTGCGTTTCGGTTTGAAGGACATTGTAGCCAGTATAACTACTGAACATAATGAGACTTAACATCTTATGTCTCAGGATGACGAGCGCAGTGGAATGCCACACAGTACTTTGTAAGTCAAGGTGCTGGATGGTGTTGCTACTGTTTATGGGTGGTCGTATCGCTTACCATCCGGCGAACGGCATGCTCGTCTCGTCATTCAATGCTATAAAAAAAAAATATCAAAAAGAAAAAAAAAATGTCAGTCACAGTATGCTAATAGGTCAATATGTCAACTAAGATTTTAAAAGAGAAATATTAAATGTTTTTTGGGTAATTAAATAATATTACCAATGCTCCAGTAAAAACTCTGTTAAATTATAATACACCTTATCCACTAAACAAATTCTTAACTGTGTTTTGAATATTGATATGTTCATATCTTTATCAAATCAAATCAAATCATTTATTAAGTAATTAGGCCCCTAAAGGCACTTTTACACGTCATTTTTACAATTTTTTATCATCTAAAGATTCTACCAGTGCTTCGGAAAAGCCCACTGACCTGAGAAGAAGCACCAAGAAACTCAGCGTAGGTCTTTTTTTTTTTTTTTTTTTATATATATATTTTTCAAATTGCATGTAACAATATAAATTCAATTTCAAAGATGGATATTAAATGCGAAAATTAACGGAGAGTACCTAAGTCAAATAATCAGCTACATGTTTAATTTTAAGTAAAAAATAGAGTCAACCATCAAACAGAGCAGACCAGTCCACGCAAGCAGCACCCGTTCACGAATATGACGCATGTGCCAGCCATCGGCCTCCTCAACCATGTTGCAGGGAAATGACCGACCCGGCACACGACGCCGCCGCAAGCACAGACGTTAAAGCGAGCAAGACTACTCAGATTATGGCTAACCAAGACAAATGAGATGCAACAAATGCCTTAGGCAGCTTATTATAAATGACTGGTGCCAAACAGACGACAGTATTACTCGTCAAGGCGGTCTTAGCACTATGTAAGTGTAGTCTGTTATTGTCACGTCGATTCCTAGGAACCGTATCAGCTAGACGTTTGAAACGACCGGGGTTGGATTTCACAAATACAGCCATTTCTAATACATAAATACAAGGCAATGTCAATATTTTGTATTGTTTAAAATATGGCTTGCTTAATCCATAAGAATAAAAAAAAAAAAACGGACAAGTCCGAGTTGGACTCGCGTACTGAGGGTTCCGACAAACTTGTAGGTAAGGTATCTAAGTATATAAGTTCAATAGTTCGCCAAAATTAATTAATAAATTAATCAAATTTAAAAAGGTTGCCCGTTAGCTTTTTAAGTATATATTTACAGTTTTCATTTTTTTCCTTTACATGTGCTGTAAGACCTTGCTTCTTGCCAAATTTCATGATACTAGGTCAACGAGAAGTACCCTATAGGTTTTGATTCCCTTGCGAAATCGCAAAATATACGAAAATATGCGACATAAACGGTAATATCTTTTTATCGCATTGACTTAAAAGTTAGAAATTTTCTGAGCTGAAAGAGACCGTAGACCCGAGTATATATACTATACTAATATTATAAAGAGAAAAGATTTGATTGTTTGTTTGTAATGGATAAACTCAAAAACTACTGGTCTGATTTTGAAAATTCTTTCACTAATAGGAAGCTACATTACTACTGAGTGCTATAGGTTACTTTTTATCGAAAAAATATTTTTATTTTAAGAGTCTAGTGTGATATACATTTCAACTTGATATCTCTACGCGATACTGAGAAAAAGGGTCTTGACAGACAGACAACAAAGTCATCCTATAAGAGTTCCTTTTGAGGTCCGGAACCCTAAAAAGCATTTTGCTTACGTAAATAAAATTTTAAATTACAAATCGACTTCAAAAAGTTGGGTATCAATACCACATTTACCCTATTTACTAACGACCTTCTTCATAACCAGTTTATAAACCTATTTTAGTCATAGAATGTTTTGTCTTCCTCTTTCAAACTCAATTCAAAATTCGTTCGAAGGAGACAAAACATTCGATAACTAGAATAGAATATAAAGGAATAGAACTTGCGAACTCTACCATAATCAACAATAAGCTGTCTGTATTACAATTTAATTAATCATGGGCTACGTCGGTACTCTAATTCCTATCGTTAATAAGTAAATACAAACCACCATACCATACCATACCATACCAGCCCTATATTATATACTGCCCACTGCTGAGCACGGGCCTCCTCTACAGCTGAGAGGGTTTAGGCCTTAGTCCACCACGCTGGCCTAGTGCGGGTTGGCAGACTTCACATACCTTCGAAATTCCTATAGAGAACTTCTCAGATATGCAGGTTTCCTCACAATGTTTTCCTTCACCGTTAAAGCTAGCGATAAACACAAAGAATACACGCATAACTTTTTAGAAAAGTTAGAGGTGTGTGCCCTTGGGTTTTGAACCTGCGGACATTCGTCTCGGCATGGCAGTCCGTTCCACTCCCAACTAGACTATCGCCGCTTTAACATTAAAATACAAACACAACTCAATCATCCTAGTTTCAAAGGATTTTTGGAACATATGTGCGTGAGTCGGGATCGACGCTCATTTCTATAATCGGCTGGTCGTAGATTATAGACATTTGAACCGAATGTAGCGAGGAAACAGGGGATAACGCGGAATTTTTGGAAGCGAGCCAACAACGCCGCGGGATGGATTCAGACGTGGGTGACATTGTGGAATTGTAGGACAATGGGCCATATTCGGGGTAGATACTCACACACTTGCGAAATATCTGTTGTATTTGGGTAGGTTCTGTTAGAAAATATTTGAAGCTAAGTCTTAGTCGCGAAAGTTTCAAAACTTTCTCATTGTAATATACAATGCTGGAGGATATCTAGAAAGATATTTTTTAATGTAAAATACAGTACAAAATAATTACATGATAATTTCATATGTAATTGTAATATTATATGTAATTTAGACTACCCATATGGCTGTAGGCTTGACCCCTATCACATCATGAGACGGAACAGACATGGCAAAAACTGGGTGCCCTAGTTGCCTTTCGGATACAGGCGTGTGTTTATTTTGTTATATGTAATTCTATTCAGGAACTCGCTGGATACAGGCCGCTTCCAACATGTCGGTCAGGAAATTTTAGGAGAGACATATGATCAGCAGACTTGCTATGGCTGATGATGATGAATTCGAATCATAATTCATATAAAAAAAAACAGGAACCAAGCAAGGATGCTTTCATTTCTTGCCGCCATTTTCCTTAAACATCACATAACATCAGAAACCTTAGATAAGTTGCAAATGTTTCTATTCTATTGTCTTTCTACAGATTTTATCTATTCGTTCGCTTTGATCAGGTGAATTATCGCTGTGATGTGATTGCGTATCATTGCCATACATATTATGTTTTCTCAATTGTACAAAAGCTTGTCCAAGGCTCCAGGTGTAAAGTCACTTTTCCGTACTTACCATATAAAATATAATGTTTTGTATCATCAGTGTTTCCAATTCCCTCACTGCCCCCCTTGATGTCGTTGACTCCACACGACGTCGAATTCCAAGCTCCGACTTAGCTCAGGAATCTATCAACGAACGAGTATTCTTTTCTAGTTTAGAAGTGGGTGATGAGGGAAAGTATTGCTTAATTTTAGTAACGTTTTTATGTTAATTTTATTGTATAATATATTTTTATGTATAGCAACAGAATACTGAATAGTACTACGTAGTATAGCCGACGACAAACTTGAGGGCACTACCGTGTAGGGGGGGACTTTTTGTAGGTAAAACAAAAATTGTGCTCAAGTTTTGTCGGCTATTATAATCTGTAAGTTTGTATACGATAGCCTAGTTGGGAATGGAACGGTCTGCCGAGACAATGTCCGGAGGTTCAAAACCCAAGGCACACACCTCTGACTTTTCGAAGTTACGTGTGTATTGTTTATCAATTATCGTTCGCTTTAACGGTGAAGGAAAACATCGTGAGGAAACCTACATACCTGAGAATTCTCCATAAGAATTTCGAGGGTATGTGAAGTCTGCCAACCCGCACTAGGCCAGCGTGGTGGACTAAGGCCTAAACCCTCTCAGTAGTAGAGGAGGCCCGTGCTCAGCAGTGGGCAGTATATAATACTGGTATGATGATGATGATAATTTGTAAGTATTGCTTGCAATGGGGACCGCGTGAAATACTGCATTACAATAAGTTTCACTGGTCATTTCCGGGATAATAATGACCAAATCTGTGTGCAAAATTTCATCCAATTCTGCTTAGCAGATACGGGGTTATCTTCTAAGCTCTAACATACCCAAAACATTGAAATAACCATGACCATGAAGGCTGTAAAGTCTTCGAAACGTCGGGAGCAAAATATAAATAAAAAAAATGCGATAAAATCCGCAAAATAGTTTGATTTCAATGTATGGGTAATATTCGCGTAAACATAAGAAACCATTTTATCCAAAACATCTTAAAAAACTTTTTTTTTATTAAACCTCATTATTTGTACTAACGAGTCAGATGACCGTAGAATGGATTTGATGAGAGGCACAAAATATACCAGTCCAGAATTAAATATTTATCTAAGGTTTCTATTTACCTCAAAACAGTGTACAATATGTCTACCACGAAAGGATTTCAACACAAACAGAAATGCAAGTGTTCTAGAACTTCTAGAATGGTTTACACCAGTCGTATTCAACATTTTTTTATTTATTACATCGGACAAGAAAACAATTAATTAAGTAACAAAATTCTAATGGGGTAAGTATACAGCAGAAGTCATCTCGGGAAGTTTCTTTAGTTTAAGTGAAATTATTGAAGTCAAGTTTTTTGTAAACTTCAGCGGGCCGAAGGTTGAATATAACTGGTCTACACTCTACATAAAATATCTTCCTACCTTCCCTAAACCCTTTACCCCAAAAAAGACATCAGTGGAGGGCATTTTAACAAATATATTTTTACTTCAATGACTGATTTTAAATAGAACTATCCGTTGAGTTTACATTTCTGTCTCATCCCTGCATGCTATTATAAGCTTCGCACGACCCTCTGCAGTGGATCATGGATGCGTTTTCAGCAGGATTTAGTTCTGCCAGGGTGCCGTGATTACACTGAGACAAAACATCCATAGTTATATTTAAGTCTGTTTATTATCATTTTATGCTTAAACTGCTGAACTGATTACGATTAAATTTGCTATTTTGGTATTTGGACATAGACTATTTTATATTTCGGGAAAATAAATAGCGGGATTTTTATCGCGCAGGTGGAGTCGCGAACAAAAGGTTGTCAATAATTCCCTTTAACTCTTATTCTCCTATAATGTGGAATCGGGTCAACAAACGTTTTACACAAGTTGCATAAAGGACAGACTAGCAAATTCTTGCAGCAAAATTTGCAGATGTCTACTTGTCTTGCGGAACTCGGAAGGCATCTTCTGTAAGTTTTTAAGCTAATCCAAACCTCGCTTTTTTTATTACCTGTTATATTGCTTATGTAGTATAAATGTTAAGGCTGCAGATTCGATTTTCAAGTCGGACAAAATGATATTAGGTTTTTCTGCTCAGCATCAGCCTGAAGTCTGGAATAGTGCCTGGCAAATAGTATAACGGCTCTTATCCTATTAAATAGCATCTAACAAACCGAAATGCCAGTTTCATACACATCTACCTACCTTAAAATATACGTTATGATAGGTTATAACCAGCTTACAGCCTAACTTCAACGAATGAATACCTCATTCGCGTCCTAATTGTAATTACACAATCTAGATATTGAATATGGCTTAGTAACCACATCGGGTCAGTGTGGTAGAGACCGTCCCACTTCAGGGCAGTTTGTTGACTTACCTCTTAACTTTTATGTAACTTTAATTAACAAGGTTTGCTTTATAGCATGACAAAATGACCTGCAACTAATGGGTCCAGATAGAGTGTTGACTGACGACTGAGGAGATATGACTTTCCCTCATCCACCACTATACTAGCCCTGTACTGTAGCACAGGCCTCCTCTACAACTAAGAGTCTACCACGCTGGCCTAGTGCGGGTTGGCAGACTTCACATACTTTCGAAATTCTTATAGCGAACTTCTTAGATAAGCAGGTTTCATCAAGATGTTTTCCTACACCGTTAAAACGAGTGATAATTCACAAAGAATACACACATAACTTTTTAGAAAAGGCAGAGGTGCGTGCCTTTGGGTTTTGAACCTGCTGACATTCGTCTCGGCAGTCCGTTCCACGCCCAATTAGGCTATCACCGCGTATCCCTCATCAGTCCACACAATTATGCCGGCCTATTTGCACTGGATATACACAAATGAACCTGAAAATATATGTCTAACTCCTCCTTATTCTTCTATTTGATCAACTTCGTTGCGGGTTAAGACTAATTAGTGTTCCCAGAGACTCGCCGAGCTTCACCGCTCGGTGTCATAAAATGCGTGTCACTGCCGATCTCGGCTTACAGGAGTTGCAGTGGCGGGTGTGAGGGCAGGATAGTCTCGTAGGTGAACCTGAAACGCGACACACTCAGGTGTCCCATGGATTTTCTTCTTGCCTACGGTGGTCGTTATCCGGGCGGACACATATATCCAACCACCAGCAATTTTGACAAGGTATGGGTTAGAAGTTTTTTTTCAAACACGGTCCAATTGACCTTATTTTATAAGTACAAACTTTCAGTATCAGATAAGCAGGTATCCGTCATTGATATAGCCTCAGTTGACCTTATGCAAGCATTCTTCCCGACGCGTCGTAAGCAGAAAGCATAGTGATCTCTTCAAACCAGAACACAAAACCCACATTCTACTCAAGGGCGTATATATAGAGGGGATCAGGTGATCCTTGCCACTCCAGCATTGTGTGGTGCACATCCATAGGATTTTGAGACAGCCTGCTAATACTATAAAGTTCTAAAATGAATATTTTTTTCAAATATGCATGTACCCTGAAGTCATTTAATTTTTTTAGGCCAAGACACTGCTTAGCGCTAGAAATAGACAATACGATCGTATACTACATTCAAAACACAATCAAACAGTGCTTAGGTACTGTTTGATGGCAGAAAAAAACAATACGTTGGAACCCGGCGAACTTTCGTATACGAGAATTTAACTGCGTATCAGTTAATAGGTAAACTAAGTACGTCGGTTTACATGAAGTAACTGTGGTTAATATCAGTTCTTTCGCGAGTTGGAATGCGATGATGGATAGTTTCCAAATAAACCCAGTATGTTTACGCCAGGCCGTTCACCCGGAACACGGATGTTTAGAATTCGCTCACAGAAAGTAATAAAAATTTAATTAACGGGTCAATGATTTGGTTTAACGTCATGTCATATCTAGATTCCAAAATAGAAATCCTAGTTTTAGGAGATTTTTATTTTGGTAACTATCTGAGACTAGATGCCTTTCTATAATCATTAAGGCGAAAAGAAAACAAAAAATATATGGGATTTTTTACGCCGGCCTGTGTGAACCGGATATCTATATTAATATTATGAAGCTGAAGAGTTTGTTTGTTTGTTTGAACGCGCTAATCTCAGGAACTACTGAACCGATTTTGAAAATTCCTTCACTAATAGGAAGCTTCATTACTGCTGAGTGCTATAGGCTACTTTTTATCCCGGAAAACTGTTCCACGCGGGCGGAGCCGCGCGCAATGCCATATCATATACACATGATCCCGGAACGCGACACACTTACGTGAGCTACTATGGCAGGTTTTAACACCTTATGTACGGTAGTCGCTATACGATTCAAAATATACCCTATCACCAGCAAATAGGGTACATATCCTAGCGATAAATACGTTAAAAGCGAATGAATAGACAAGAAGTAGAAAGAGAATGGAATAGAAATGTTTGCAACTTATCTAAGTTCTCTGATGTTAGTGATGTCCAAGGAGAACGTCGACATTGTCTACCTGATTGCTTTTTCACGTTCAGAAAGGAAATGTATACCTAATGGATAGATAAACAAGAGATACGCAATCATGAGCTTACCTAATAATATTATATATTTTTTTAGTATTTACATTATAAAATGTAATAAAAACTACATTTCATAAGCATGTGTATTAAAAGAACTATCATGTGTATTAGAATTCCCTTCATTTTTAATCGTACATCTATCTTGAAATTTAGACAGTAAAACATGTAAGTAACACATCAGTGTGTTTACACTGTGGTTTACATTTTAGATTAATTCTACATATAATAAAAATTAATAAAGTACCTATGCTATTTTATTTAAAAACATATGGATATTACTTTAAGTATTATTATCTGGTTGAAATTTGATGCCTTTCGTTTTGTCCGTTTTACTGGCTTATGTTATATTCGACAAATACTTGTCGGAAATGGACACTGCACAGTATAAGAAATGGTTTTCACATACGCCAAATTTATTCCTTCACCGGCTTTTGCCCGCGTGCAAGTTTTTAAAAATAAAATGCCCGTTGTATATTTTTCCGGAATAAAAACTATCGTACAACCTTCCCATGGTCTCAAACTATCTCCGTACTAAGTTTCATCCAAATCCGTTTCGTATTTTTGAGTTTATCGCGTACAGACGCGACGGGCGACTTTGTTTTATACTATGTAGTAAGAAAGGAAGGATTTGTGGAATAACAACAAAGACTGCGTTTACTGTATCACTATAAATTACTTCTGTTTGCTGTGTGCACTAAACCCATACCAGATAAATATTTATGAAAGTGTCTGTCAGATCTATTTGTCGAGGGTAGCCCCTCAAGGACACAGACAGGCAGACGTGTCAGAGCAAAATCTAATTAAAGAATTTCAAAGCTTTGCCCGTTTCCAATTTGGAATTAATACGTTTAAAACACAACGGGCAATGCTGCAGTTATTAAAATCAATAAGTATCACGTTAAATAAGAATGACATAAATAGTGCATTGTCCCCAACTGAACCAATATTATTATGGGAACTTCGTGTGAGAACTCTGTACGAAACAAGATACGCTGTTACTACATTTCTTATAATATAATACTGGCATTTTAAACATTAATGTCCCACTGCTGGGCAAAAGCAATACCCGATAGCCCATATATAAGAAGGTAAAATCTATTTATCACTACATAGTATAAAACAAAGTCGCTTCCCGCTGGCTGTCTGTCCCTATGTATGCTTAGATATTTAAAACTACGCAAGGGATTTTGATGTGTTTTTTTAATAAATTGAGTGATTCAAGAGGAAGGTTTATATGTACTTTTATCCCGGAAAACCTTATTAACGCGGGCGGAGCCGCGGGCAAAAGCTAGTTATTTATATAGTACATATACAAGGTTAGGTACAGGCGGATTTAATGCCGTAGGCAATGTCACCCCATCAACCTTAGGCCTAATTTCACCATGCTCTGTTAGTTACTTTAACAGCCTGTTAAATGTATTAACGGACTGTTAAGGTTTTTGAGTGTACCACAATCCCTTAAAGGGTGATTATCTTCCTTCACTAGACATTCTTTCATAGGATGCGCGACACCTTAACTTTCGTGTTAATTTTAATGCCCGATTAACTAAGTAACGCTAAATAAGAAATTGGTGAAATTAGACCTTAAGGTGGTGCAGATAGAAGGTGCAACAAAGGTAGGTTAAAACACGGTATCACATAATTCACTATGGCGATTCCGTTTTTTACCACAATGCATAGATATAGTATGTAGCGGGTAGTAATAAGCGGCATCATAGCTATTGTTTTCAGAGACTAAAGGCCTAGTAAGAGAGGGCATAAGATAGAGGATAGATAGATGGGATTCGGCGATGCTAGCTCGCTGGATTAAATTACATGCAGTCAAGATGACTTTGTTACTAACACTATTGTTAAGCAATAAATGTTACTAACTCGTTTATGGATCTTTGATGTCCGAAATAAAATGATTTATTATTATTATTATAAGTCTATTCCAGCTGCTTAATATATTGGGGAAGTAATACGCAGAACAAATGCGTTTATTGACACGGTTAAAGCGATTTCCTCGCTAAAAAAGTATTCTTTTATAGACCCAAATTTTACAACAGAATAAATAACAATAATACCGGGCACCAGCCCTGTATTATTACCGTGCCTGTATTGTAATTATACTGCCCACCGCTGAGCACGGACCTACTACTACTGAGAGGGTTTAGGCCTTCGTCCACCGCGCCGGCCTAGTGCGGGTTGGCAGACTGCAACAGAACACATCATGCATCAGTTGTTGATCATGCAATTATTGATAGAATTGCAATAACCTTAAAAACGATACAATAATTAGTATTGGCAATTAAGATAGTTTGGATTATGTTAAAAAACAATTCGTGAGCAATAAACAACTTTTTATTTAAGCAAAAAAGAACAAAGAGATCCAGAGTTCGTTAAGCAATTTGAATTAAAAAACAAATACAAAACATAGAACTGGGAAGTCCGTTTTAATTCTCATAATAAGTTTTCTTTTAGTGAATAAAAAGACGAGGAAGCCTCTCTCCTGATAGTAAGCATATGTTTGCCTATAAACAGCCGCAACACCACCCAGAACAATTAAATACGACACTGCAATGCGCTCATCACACTAAGACATTATATTATGTCAAATCTCATAATCGTACTAATATTATAAACGCGAAAGTTTGTAAGTATGGATGTATGGATGTCTTGATGTATGGATGTTTGTTACTCTTTCACGCAAAAACTACTGAAAGGATTTCGATGAAATTTGGCACACGGGTAGATTATGTTACTTTTTATCCCGGGAAATATAAAGCGGGACTTTAATCCCGGGAAAACTCATTCACGCGGGCGGAGCTTCGGGCAAAAGCTAGAGCTAAATAAAAGTGTTCAATTTTTGTTTTCTATTTTGCTTTTCAAGCTAGACCATACGAGTTTTTAAGCCTGAATACGCTACCAATAAACCTACAGGCCAATAGATTGTGTACAGTCAGTAGCATAAGTAGCTGAACAAATTCAAAATTTCAAACTAGCTACATACTTTTGTGTTCTTACCAATTTGTTTTTTCTCTACACAATAATAAAATAAAAGAGATTTACTTTACTTCAAACGAAGAAAAACATGTTTCAGTTTAACTCAACGCGTATATAGGCGATTTGAAATTTTGATTTTGTACAGATATTTATGCTGGGGACTGTACATTTGATACGTCATTGTACCTTGGTACAGGCCTTCCGCCCGGCATTGGGTTACAAAAAAGAGTAAATTGGTTTCCTAACAACATCCAATCTACTAAAAGTGTGAGATAAGTAGATTTTTTATCGTAATATCAAATTACTCAGGGCCTGCTCTTATGATTGTATAATTTTTTTTTTTTATAGATGTTCGTTCATTTATTACGACAAAAGACTAGGGCCGTATTAGCCTAAAGGCAAATTAAACAACTGCCTAGGGACCCGGCATCGGCCACCTTCGTCCCGAGAAAAAAAAAGTGAAAATATGAACCCGTCACGTGATACAATATTTTTGCCTTGATTATCTTTTACATTAAATTTCAATACATTTTGGAACATATTTTAAGTTATAAAAAAGGAATTTTTTGCAGTAGGTTAATTAGGTTGTGGTAGAAAAACAATATTTTAGGAAGTCAGGAAAGGGAAAAAGGGCCCAAAAGGGCCAATGCCTGAGGCCCCGACATTTTTAAACCGGCCCTGCAGAAGACGTAGAAAATATCAGTCTTAAAATGTAGTTATAGCTTGTAGCGCCAAATATTTTATGAATTAGGTACGTTGTTTTCCTGGCGTAACGAGTGACGAAACTGTCGAAAAAATCACGGGTTTGATCCCTGTCCTGGGGAAAAAAATGTGCAACCCACATATTTGTTTCTGGTCCATGTTACATGACAATTTGGAATTTTCCGAATTCGAAACTTTGTGAAAATGTTTTCATATTTGCATATTTTGTTAGAAGCAAACGTAGAAACTGAATCGAATGTATTTGGACCAAACATTACAGTACACAATTATTTATTTTTAATGGATCGCCAGTGGATCTTAAAAACTAACGACCTTATTCATAAACAGTTTATAAACCTATTTTAACAATCGAATGTTTTGTCTTCTTCCTTCAACCTCAATTCAAAATTAGCACGAAGAAAACAAAACATTCGATAACTAAAATAGGTTTATAAACTGTTTATTAATAAGGCCGTTAGTACATAAATACACATACACTTATATCATGCTACCCAGTTACAGGCAACCACATCTAACGCTAGGTATAACATCTGACCTAATTTAGATGCAAAGAGCAAACAGAAAAAAAAACACCTCTACAATTCTAATACAGTATATAAAAACAAAAGCAAATCGGCATACAAAACAATAACACGAGAGAAGCCAACCAACATGAGTTCTTAACACTAAAACAAATGGTAAACTAAGACCGGGTTTTTTCAACTGTAGTTATCTTTTTGTCAGGACGCGCTCGCAGAGCTTAGAGTGCTCCAGGTACTGCGAGCGCGTCCAGCTTAATAAGACCCTGACAAAAAGATAACTACAGTTGAAAAACGGGGCCTAAGTACCTACCATGTATTCAATACAAAAATTTAAGTTAATCTAGTCATAAAGCTGACAAATTTTATTTTTAAAACACAACAGATTATCACTAAATAAATCTACGTTTGTTTCTGTGATTACGTACTTACGAATTAGATGATTCTTATTGTTATTATTTTTTTGAATTGAATTACGAGACCACCCATAAACAGTAGCAACACCATCCAGCACCTTGAGTTACAAAGTACTATGTGGCATTCCACTGCGCTCGAAATCCTGAGACATCACACACACACAGACACTCACGCCTTTTATCCCCGAAGGGGTAGTCAGAGGCGCAACTAATGCATCCACTTTTCGCCGCGCGTATTCCGTCCCATGTTGTGATAGGGGGCGAGCCTATCGCCATATCGGGCACAAATTCCAGAGACTCCGGGCTGATACTGAATATAAAAATCTAATATCACTTTGCCCGACCCGGGGATCGAACCCGAGACCTCAGCATTGCAGTCGTACCGTAATACAACTACGCCACCGAGGCAGCCCTGAGACATAAGATTTTAAGTCTCATTATAGCCAGCAGTTACACTGGTTACAATGTCCTTCAAACCGAAACACAACAGTGCATGCACACTGCTGCTTGGCGGTAGAATTTTTGTCGTATGACATCACATTATGGTATAGGTTGGTTAAATAGTTAAAAGTTATGATCTGGATAAATATATTCGTTACTTTTTATCTCGGAAAACCGGAACTTTATTACGCAAATGATTACACGTGAGCGTAGCCACAAGCAACGCCTAGTCATTTATAATCTCGTTATATAAGGCCTTCGTTGTAGAACATGCTTCCCTTGCAAAAATATAAAAAAAAAATCTTTAAAGAAATAGGCATGCGATGGAATTTCATGAGCCATGAGCGGTGCTATCAAATTTTGGTCAGTGTGAGTGTTGTCCAAATCGAATCCTGTATCTAGTTTTTAAACGCGACCTTCATTTGCTACTTTTATTGTAACGGTTACATGCATAATAATGAATCATTTTGCTATCGCTAACCGGTACCTTCGATATACCTAGTATCTGCTGGACGTACGACTTGTTTACTTGGATTCTAGATACGGAACGAATATTGCTGCGTTCTGTGGTCATTTTTTGTTTTAATAAAATTGTGCAAAAAATTCACTCCGGTCCGCCATTTTGGATCAGTTTGGTGGTAGTTATCTGTGGTGCCTAATGTCTTAATAACTGAAAGATCGAATTTTAAAATCGTGTCTATTAGAAAAAGAAAAGAGAAACGGCCAGTAATAAGAAGTATTAAAAACAAATTATTTTAATTTAATATTATCTTTTCTAAAAAATATAAATAATTTAAATTAATAATGCAAACACCTTCCTACTGTGAAATGATAGACTTTTTTTAAAGACTAAAAAAAACTGCAAACCCTATAATAACGGATTACCTTGGATTTATTATATGTTAACGTAAGTATTCATTTAATATTTTAAAGAACTTCTACTAAAGTTACGTTTTTTAATAAGTAAGCGCTAGATAATTTATTAGAAAGTAGGTCCTATTTTAACACAACCTGTATAATGTTGTGTATTCCTATCTTGATCCTAAAAAGGTCAAATATATACCATCCTAATGATTCTAGTGGAAATATTCCTTTCTCTACATTCTAGGTCAACTTATTTGTTGTTCAGGTACTTAATCTTTAAATTCTATATTGCGTCAGCAAATGATTGTTTACATATCGATAAAAACTTATAGCGTGTGTTAATAATAATTCATTTATTTTAAATGATGCAAATTTACTAAACCATATTTGTGTGCTACCAATAAAGTAAATCTATCCTTATCGATTTAGTGGCACCATGCGCATGCCGCGGGAGTTGGAACCAATGTGTTTAGATTCAATCTCCGATATTGGTGAAACACAAGTAAATCAGCCAAGAATACAATATCTGGCTGTTTTGTGTATTAAAAAAAACATTTTACCACCTCTATGTCCTTTGGAGACATAGTCATTCATTCAATTTATTTATTTATCATTTTTTTTATTATTAGTAAAGCATTTTGGAACAGTGACGTCATATATTCTACGCGTCCTCCATCCTCTTTTAACCGCCTTTAGATTTTTTAATTTTTAACACCCCCGTCCCCCTTATCCGCCAAAGTAAGCAAAGTCCTCCCCCCCATTTACAAAATCAGTTCAAATTTCTATATTATTATTTAATTATCAAAAAAAATATTGCTTCCGTAATCACTGTTGAGAGCCCCCCGTCCCCCATGTCATCGAGAATAACTAAAATACTTAAATGGCCCCTTAGAGGATAGTCGTCAATTTTAACACGTGTCACGTTTTAAAATTATTTTTACTTTTCCACCTCTGGTGCCACTCGGCCAGCGTGGTTGACTAAGGCCTAAACCCTCTCAGTTGTAGAGGAGGCCCGTGCTCAGTAGTGGGCAGTATATAATACAGGGCTGGTATTATTATTTCCACCTCTGATGGGACTAGGAATCTTCCATCGATGCCAATAAAAACTGATAAACCTGTTTCACACCTACATAAGTAAGTTCGTATATTATCAAATAACATACAGTATAGACTAACTAAATATTATAATAATACTGAATTCATACCCTGATATTGCAATTTGTAAAGGCCATACCAAAGACTAGAAGATTATTGTTATACGGGCACTTTTTTATTGCAGCTGAATGCCGAGACGAGCATGCCGGTCGCCTGATGGTAAGCGATACGAACGCCCATAAACAGTAGCAACACCATCCAGAACTTTAAATTACAAAGTACTGCGTGGCAATCCACTGCGCTAGTCACCCTGAGACATAAGATAATATGTCTCATAATGCCCAGTAATTACGCTGGCTACAATGTCCTTCAAACCGGAACACAACAGTGCATGCACACTGCTGGCGGTAGAAATAGACATTGCGGTGGTACCTACCATACTTACCATCAGTGAACAGGTTAACAGTAAATCCAGTGCACCTGATGATAAAGTGGTGTTCAGAGTATCGAGAGGTGAAGCCACGCAGTAAACACGGTTACAGCAAGAATGTGAGGTACTAATGTCTCACTAAGCACTGATGAAGTGACCTGGTATTGTATTTTCATGAGTGAGTTTTTTGACTGACAGACCGCCTCGGTGGCGTAGTTGTATTACAGTACGACTGCAATGTTGAGGTCTCGGGTTCGATCCCCGGGTCGGGAAAAGTGATATTGGGTTTTGCTATTTAGTATCCGCCCGGAATTTGTGCCCGATAGGCTCGCCCCTTATCATATCATGGGACGGTATACGCACACGCAGTGGGTGCACTAGTTCCACCTCTGCGCTTTTGGGCTGGAATTGCCTCGACGTTGCGCATGTTTAGACGAATTAACTTTTTAAGCAATAATTACTGAAAAATATTGATCCATCTAAATAAGGCTTTATTTAGTATGTAGGCATTAATTACGACTAATATTTTCACTTCGGTATTGTGTGTATCAGTGGAGATAACATAATTCTACTTATTCTAGCTTAGATACTTATTACTCATCTTGAAGTATAGAGACAAACAAACCTGGGTGATGGAAACTGCGTATTGCCCAAGAAATGTCGATAAGAGTTCATTCCAGACTCATTTAAGATAAGAAGTGGCATTGAATCTTTCTTATGAATTGTAAACGCTGAGTGACGCTAAGTAAACAATAATAATGTATATTTGTATATACAAGTGAATCACGTCAGTGCTTTGACGAACTTTGAAATACTACATGGAAATGCCCTTGCTTCCTAGAGATGTTAGACGAATTTGGGTACTTGACTTATTTTTTGATACATTAATCAAAAATGTTAAAACCCAGACGGACTCTCACATATGAGAGACCTACCACCAGTAAATGTATGTTACCCTATATTACTGGTGGCAGGTCTCTCATAGGTAAGAGTCCGTCTGGGTGGGTACTATCGCAATGTCCTTTTCTACCGCCAAGCAGCAGTGTGCATGCACTGTTGTGTTTCGGTTCGAAGGACATTGTAGCCAGTGTACCTAACTACTGGACATAATGAGACTTAACATCTTATGTCTCAGGATGACGAGCGCAGTGGAATGCCACACAGTACTTTGTAAGTCAAGGTGCTGGATGGTGTTGCTATTGTTTATGGGTGGTCGAATCGCTTACCATCAGGCGAACGGCATGCTCGTCAACAATATCAATATCGTGGATAAATAATTTTCAAAATCCACTCAATAATAAATAAGTTATAAACCTTTGAAATGTTGTGGGGTGTCTGTCAAATAACGGAAATAGTGAATTATAACGTCACCGAGTGCCATCGGGCATAACCCTTCATACCTAAGAAAGAGACAGTGAGATTACCCCACTACCAATTTTGCTCATAACAATATTTCAAATATGAATAACTTCCTTATTAATCGATTAATTTTGATGCTGATTTCCCAAAAGAATTTACTTTTCGTAATATTTTCTATTACATATAAAATAATTTACAAAATCATATATAAGAAAGTACATAGGTAGGTAAGTAATTAGAGATATACGGAGCATTGCTGCCAAATACCAACCTAAAACTATTTCTCGCATAATATGACAATGATTGTAAAGTTCGATGTCTCTTTATTGTTAACACTTTCGTTAGCTTTTCACCAACGTTTGCTGACTTTTTTTCTGCAGGTCATATGCCTTTCCCAGTGTAGGGTGTCATCCTTGAATTTTTACCGGCCTCCTCCATAAGAACTCATTCTTAAGTCAAAGAAATAATATTGTGTGTGATTGAAATACATAACTACCTTATTCAAATTTAGAACTCTATTTAAATTTGAATGTCGAAAAATTCTAGAGAACTATAATATCGTCTTAATGGTTGATATTTCGAACAAGGATATTAAATGCATCACATTAAAGTCTCGTCTCTTATCTAGAATTTATGTTTTTTTTATTATTCCATTATTACTAGTGAAATAATATTCAATATCATTAATAATGGCGGACTGTTATCATCTAAAAGCTTGAGAGTAGTAGCTTAGTTGGCAACTAACGTGTTGTGCGACCATGTGCATACCAACATATCATCACGACAGTTTCTTTTCAGGGGTAGGCAGGAATAGAACAACACATTTCACCCGCCGTGTTAGATCCCATGTTTTAGAGGGCGAGTCTTTTGCAATTTGCCATTTATGTATCGGCTGATACCTGAACAAGAAAACCAAGTATCACTTTTCACGAAACGGGAGTCGAATCTGATACTTCAGCGAGGCAGTAATAATAAATACACGCAATAAAGGCAATTATTAATATTACTGGAAAAATTACGTCTTCCAAAATAGAAATCGATGACTGACTAATATATTATGCATACTTGTATTTCGACGGGTGCAAAGTAATAACAGTTAGGTATCTGCGAAATAGCTCTTTTGCAGATAACTCTTTTTCCTTTACACCCGTTGATATTTTGGCCACGGAATGCAACTTAGGTTTCAATACGGATTCAAACCCACACCAATAATTGCTGATCATGAAAATAACACCTCTTTTTATGCGTGGGAACTCTATTGAAAGGTCTATTTTCCTAAAATAGGAAATGATAAATTTATTCAAATACAGTTCACATTTAATTTATAAATTCATGTTAATTTATTACCAAATATTTCAAAATCGGTCCAGTAGTTCCCGAGATTAGCGCGTTCAAACAAACAAACTCTTCAGCTTTATAATATTAGTATAGATTCAGTGTAATGTTTTAAATAATAGATGGCTCTGGACTATAATTAACTATATTTTACATATTTTGATAAAAACTTCTGTTAATGGATATTTTAATGTACATAAAATTGATAAAAAACGGCCTATGCCCTTCCCAGGGTCTCAAACTATCTCTACAATTGTTCAGCCGTGAAAACGTAACAGACAGACAGACAGAATAGAAAGTAAAGAGTTACTTTCGCATTTATAAGTATGGATTCTCTGATACAGCAATGCAATGTCTCCCTTGTTACTTGGAGGGTTCAAACTTTCGACCTTAGTCCACCGTGATGGCCTAGTGCAGATTGGCAGACTTCACATACCTATGCAATATAAATTGACACATTTATAAATCGTACTCTTAATAAAACAATGACCTAATCCAAAATTTTGGCTGGGTGAGTTTTAGCAAAATACGGGGCAAGCTGCATCAACTAAGAAAAAAAATGCATCTTTTCAACATTGGGAATAGAGTCAAAATCGTTTGAATTTATGTTTGTTCCCCGCCCAACTTAAAAAGAAATCGTATACAATTAGTTTTTGTGACGATTCCCACAAGTCAACGATTTTGGTTTAGGTCATTGTTTTATTAAGAGAAATACCTAATTCTGTTACAGAAAATGGCAGATCTAGAAGAGCTAGCCGTACAGCTGTTTGACGCTGGTGCAGTGAGGCTGGGAGACATCGAGGCCAAGGTCGGTCGACGGACACCCATCTACTTCGATCTCAGAGTTATAGTGTCACATCCTCGTATAACGGTAATTTCTTTTTTAATAAATGGCTATTCGGGGATGGACTTTAGACTTCGGAGTACGAAATCATTGTCAATTATCAAATTACATTTCATTTTATTTTCCCGGGATAAAAAGTAACCTATGTTACTAGCTGATAATTTAGCTTTATAGTGGTAAAAGAATTTTTAAATTCGGTTCAGTTGCTTTTGAGTCTATTCGTGATAAACATACAACAAATTCAAAAGTACAAATCTTTCCTCTTTATAGTATTAGTATAGATTTATAACCATGGCTCTCTCTACGAACTCATACACTTAACGTACTATTGAATAAACATGAGAAATATGTTCATACCAAAGGCCTTGTCACGACAATATTCGTAAAATTAATTCTATCCCAAAGATTTTTCATGGTGTAAAGATAAGTCAAATCATGGTCGTTTTATGGTGTCGCTTTTAATGTATTTATTTAAATTGATCAATAAAAATGACAAACTGATAAAGAATTCAGATGTTTTCATAAGATGTTTTGATTTCTGTGGAAAAGGTTTTCCGGGATAAATAGTAGCCTATAGCACTCAGGAGTAATGTAGCTTCCTATTAGTGAAAGAATTTTCAAAAACGGACCAGTAGTTCCTGAGATTAGCGCGTTCAAACAAACAAACAAACTCTTCAGCTTTATATAATAGTATAGATTTAGCATATTGGCTGTAGCATTCATAGAAAAAAATAATACATAGTATCACGCCTTTTTTCCTTTTTAAGGGTAGACACAGGTGTAAAATATCCACATTTCGCCAACTATGTTAGCTTCCATGTAATAGGGGTCGGGTCTATTGCAATTTACTTGACACATTTCCAGACTCCGGGCTGATACTGAGTTGAAAAATCCAATATAACTTTGCCCGATCCGGGCTTCGAACCCGAGATCTCAACGCGATACTCTTACAACCCATGTAATAGAACTACACCACCGATGCAATCTATAAAATATATCATGATGATTTAATTGAGAACTAGATTATAAGTAAAATAAAAACTTTGTCCTTTCTGGCATACGCAATGACTGGCCAGTTGGCTTAGAATGTGGCAAAAAACGCAACTCGTAAGACGATGTCGTTTAATTTTGATGTTTGTGATTGATCGAGAGAACAATACTTCAGTCATGTGTTAGTCTCTCAACCAATCACACACATTCACAGGCCACATTCTGAGCCCACAGAGTATTAAAAAAATCAACTGACTGCAATAAAAACTTCGAATGAATATTAATTCTTCTAGATATTGCAACTAGATACAAGAAACTAGATAAATTAATAACTCGATAAATATGTCATATCTCAACTTCTGACATGTATAGAAATAATATGGATTTAATTAACATTAATGTTAATTGATATGTTATTATTATCTCAGTTCAATAATAATGTATCGCACAGCCAAGAACTTCTCTATATGTGCACACTGAAAACATACCTAACTATATTCTATAATATTTTTTTGCGATCAATCCAGAGATACGTATTAGTCGTTTACCTACATAATTAATTTGCTTTAGCTCGCGGCTCCGCCCACGTGAAAAAGTCTTCAGGGATAAATAGCCTATGTCCATTCCAGGGTCTCAAACTATCTCCATACCAAATTTCATCGAAATCCATTCAGTAGTTTCGGAGATGTGCAGTAACAAACAGAAAAGAAATATAAAAATCGCTGATTTGTTTTCCATTACTTTTCTATAGTCACCCCGTTTCGTTTTTATCACATTTCGTTAAATGTACAGACATACCGATACTACTGCTATATTTACTTATGTATAGATTAAGTCAAAAATAATAAAATATGGGTTCCGGTTGAATATTATTGATACCTAGCGTGGCCAGAATCAGATGTGAGCTAGTTATTTTGATGTTATTGAAGCAAAATTAGGAGGTTATGTTCCCTTAATAACAATTATTTTTTGTATTGAATATTATCTTCAAAACATCTTTATTTTTATAAATTACGTCATGAGACATGTCTAAATGCTTTTGGAACTCATAATAATAATTATGCATGTTTTATACAGCTTTTATTATTTTTGTCGATTTTCACATAAATATAGAATGTAAGTACTTAGGTAAGTACTATTCTTGGGAACATAATAGAATTTCACACCATTTGATTTGTTTATTTTTATGTTTTGGAGCATCCAGATACACAGGAATACATTATCAACAAATTAAATGTTAGTTTTCATCCTTTTAATATGAATATTTTACGTCAATGATAAGTATCGATGGGCTGAAAAAGATTCAGATTGCGCCACCAGATGGCAGAGCTTACTACGTGCACGTTCCCTATTCAAATATATAAAAACTCAGGCAGAATTTTAAGCCCGTTTTTTGATATGTCCTTTGACATAACAAGATACTAAAACCCTAAATTATAAATACCTATTTTTGTAAATGATGTTATATTATTTTTATTTTTTTTCTCTCTCTTTGGCAAGGGATGTTATATTATTTACATAATTTTATAATTTATTATGCTTTTATGATTATGTTTACCAATGGAAAATATTTGCCAATGTTTAAACGTTTCCAATCACTATTTACAGATGGCGGTAGCACGGCATTTAGAAAAATTGGCGAAGGAAATACACCACGACGTGCTTTGCGGAGTGCCTTATGCAGCACTCCCGTTAGCAACAGTGATGTCCATCAATACCGATACTCCAATGATCATGAAAAGAAAAGAAACAAAACTATACGCAACAAAAAGATTGCTGGAAGGCGTTTACCACAAGAACCAGAAATGCCTCGTCGTGGAGGACGTAGTGACATCTGGCGGCAGTTTATTGGAAACTGTTGAAACGCTACGTAGGGAAGGATTGGTGGTCTCTCATGCTGTAGTAGTTCTCGACCGCGAACAAGGTGGCGCTAGTGTACTTGAAGCAAATGGCGTTGTTGTTAAATCTGTATTTTCATTGTCATGTTTAGTAAATACGCTAAATAAAGCCGGTAGAATTAACGACGATACTGTAGGAATGATAGTCGATCATATTAAGGAATGCCAGTTTGGAATGAAAGACAACTTAGATTAGGTTTTATGTTTTATCCTAGAAGCTGTGCACTAACCTAACCTACATACACGTATCTAGTTAACTATTTATTAGTTGATATGAGATGTATATCTAAAAGAATGTAACAATACTTACCTCATTGAATTTCTTAACTTTTTGTATTAGAGTTATATTTTTTGCAGTTGAATCATGAATCTGATGGTAGGCACCGCGCCACGCCCAGATAGGTACCTACTACATATACAAACTAATCCTAACATAATGTCTAATTACAATCTACATGACTATACAATCAACTCGTCATCCTGACCACCTATTAGGTGTTAAGTTTTCTCACAGTCTGTAGGTAATTGGGTAGGTTTGATGTCCATCAAACCGAAACACAATGGATCCTTTTTGATCGCGTTGACACTAATGACACACAAAACCTATATAAAGTACCATCTAGGAGTTTAAAGAGGCCACATAGGTACATATCTACATGCGGGCTGTAAGATTATCGGAGAACCAACAAAAAATCCCTTCTACAATCCCAATTCCTACTTGTACCTACCAACCTAACATTTCTTAATTGAATTTGTTATTTCATAAAGTGCCAATATCGAATATTTTGACAAATATATTTTTTAATTCTTTATCTAAATGTTTCTTTGAATTTTTATGCTCGAAAAGGGAACATATTAATTAGGATTAACAATCTTCCTCTCTTGACTAATCAAAAATAAATTATTCTTAAAGTTTAAACTTTTGAGAATATAATTATGTTTTTTCATTGTCTCGATAGGTCTACGACCAATTTTAAGAGATGTGCTCTTTTTAAAATTACATACTTAATATTATTTTAGATAAGTACTATCCTAGTGGCAGTACGTGTCCAAAGTGATGGCCACTTTTTTATACGGGCGCGACAAAGTGACATCTCTAATTATTTTATTACTAGATACCTATTGTATGTTATAATAAATTATGCTCAATGAATAAGATTAATATTAAAGACGTTCTCTTGCATTTTACTGTATTTCATTGGACACAATATGATCATAGTTCTGGGTGCTACTCTGGGCCGCTTCCGCCCGACCCTCTCGCACCGGTGACGGTCGAAGAGGTCATCGATCTGATCAAGGCACTCAAAAAACGCAAAGCCCCCGGGGGCGACGGCATTTCTAATCGCGTCCTCAAAATGCTCCCTGAGCATCTAGTCAAGACCCTCACCGCCATTTATGACGCAGCCTTTCGCAACTGCCTCTTTCCACAAGAATGGAAAGAGGCGGTTGTGATTGGCATCCACAAACCGGGTAAACCCGCGTCCGAACCCTCTTCTTACCGACCCATCAGTCTACTCAGCACTATGGGAAAGGTATATGAGCGAATCGTCCTCGATCGTCTCAAAATAGTCGCCCATCAAAACAACCTGATCCCCGCGGAGCAGTTTGGCTTCCGGTCTAGGCATAGCTGCCTTCACCAAATCCTCCGCATCACGGAGCACATCCAATCTAAATTCTACCTAAAAATGCCTACCGGTGCCCTATTTTTCGATGTAGAGAAAGCGTTCGACAAAGTGTGGCACAACGGCTTGCTTTTCAAGCTGTACACTCTCAACGTGCCCACTCAGCTCGTGCACATCATACGAGATTTCTTGTCGAATCGCGGCTTTCGTTATCGAGTGGAGAGAACCTTGTCTTCCCGACACCCCATCACAGCCGGAGTCCCGCAAGGCTCCGCACTATCCCCATTTCTTTTCTCGCTTTACACTAGCGATATTCCAAAGCCGAAGAATACCAATCTGGCACTCTTCGCTGACGATACTGCCATCTACGCTTCACGTAGAGATAAAACACAGTTGATTCGCCTTTTGCAGAACGCTGCCGACAAACTCGGCGAGTGGTTCAGCAAATGGCGAATCACCATTAATCCCACCAAAAGCCAGGCCATTCTTTTCACTAGGAGTAGGATTGCACCCCCAGTGCCTAACGCTACTGTCACAATGTTCTCGCAGTCCATCCCATGGACCAATACAGTCAAATATTTAGGAGTGATCCTTGATCGGAATCTGTCCTTCATCCCACATGTTAATGCGGTACGCGCGCGAGCCGCATTCGCGAAAAGTCAGCTCCACTGGCTCGTTAACAAAAAGAGTAAGCTCTCTATCCGCAACAAGATACGTATCTTTACGACATGTATTAGGCCGATCATGACATACGCAGCACCCGCGTTCGCTCACATACCACCCGGTCGGATTGAGCGCCTGCAGGTTGTCCAGAATAAATTTCTACGACAAATACTCGATGCCCCGTGGTACGTGCGTAATCGCAACCTCCACGTGGACACCGACATGCCGACCATCAGGCACTTTATTCAGACGCTTAGCAGGCGCTACTTCGATCGCGCGGTTAATCATCATAATCCGCTCATCCGAAACTCATCCATTTATACTCCATTTGACCGCGCGAAATGGAGACGTCCCCGTTCAGTCCTGACCGATCCAGATGATGCCATCACTCTGGCCATCCAAAGAAAGCACGAGTTATTGAAACTCTCACACTCCTCAAGACCGCTGTACCGTCCTCGCCGTCGAGGACCTCGCCGTGTCCCCCGATGTCCCGACCCAGTTAGCAGTTCCGGCCCGCGTGCCGATGAAAACAATGGATAGATTGGTGTATTACACCGCTAAAATCCCCTAATCGCTGATGTCTCAATCATCTTCCAACGACTGCCCTGAGCCGAGGCTCGTACCCCACTTAGGGGGTGCCCTCAGCGTGGTCGTTTAAATGTAAAGGGTTGGAGCGTCTAAAGCGTTCGCCCGAAAGTCCGGTGTGGTCAGAAAAGCCGACTCGCGTCAGGCTACTGACCGTAATGTCCACAACAAAAAAAAAAAAAAAAAAAAAAAAAAATCTGGGCCGCTTTAGTCAGGGTTGCAAAATTTCTAGGCACTTGGAAGTTGGACGCAGGGTCCAAGGGGCGCAAGTCGAACGCCCGCCCAAAAAAGACCGCCGGAAAAAGGAGCGACAAAAACTTTTTTCCCGACCTTCATAATTTTTTTTAGCAAGGAGGCACAGGCAGGTTTTCGCACCCCGTAGTTGCACACATAAATGTATATTATGTCATAACATAACATACATTTCAGGAATACCTTGACGCGGCTTCACCCACGTCAAGGGATACTGAATAGAAAAATCCAATATCACTTTGCCCGACCCGGGGATCGAACCCGAGACCTCAGCCTTGCAGTCGTACCGTAATACAACTACGCCACCGAGGCAGTCCCTTATACAGTAGAATACTTTTCATCAGTCGGTTATGCCAAAAGAGGCCAAAATTTATTTTTCACAAACTCAGTAAATTAAAAATCTCACTTCTGTATGATTTGTAAAATTATAGGATTACTAATAGTTCTTATTGCATGTTAGAAAAATATCTTAAAGTGAGGTTTAGATTAGTCAGAAACCTACCAGAAATCTGCCTCCGTAAGCAATTTTACCGTGAAAACAATGACGGCAAGCTGACTTCTGTAATTTTTTAAACTTGTAGGACATGCGGCAAGTCGCCTATGTATAGATTATAGAAATGTTGAAAAATTGCTGCTAGTGTAAACTATGCAGTTCTTGCGAAACACATTGCTGCAAGAATTTGCTAGTCTTAACATAGCATTAGACCTTAGAATCTGAGCTCTCATGAAAGCCTTTGAATAACATTGTGGCTCATTTCGGCGAAAGACTTACAATGGCATGAGGCCCATTAACCATGGTCACCACTCATTCAGTGTAAAAACAGAAAAGTGTATGGTCAACCACCATAATGTTCTAAAAAAAAATCGCTTGCGCGTCGTCTGTCAGCAACATGCAACTTTAGGAGTTTTGGCGGGAACTTGGAAGTGCCATGAGGTGCTCTTGTTTTAATTCATTATTTTGGTGATACTTAGTGTTATATTGCTTAATTATGGTGGTATATTATCCAATATAGTTCTATTAAAGAGCTCAAATGAAGTGAATTGAAATAATCGTGCTAAACAAGTGTTTTTTTTGTTGCCGCCAAAACTCCTCGACAAAGTCTTGGTAAGGTAGCCACTGCTTTACTTCGACATACTACAGATAATAAAAAAGACAACCCAAACTTGACATTGGCAAAATGTGAACACAAATGCCATTAAAAAAAAAACATGCATCTTACAACTAAAATAGACAATTAGAGTTACCTGCCGTTTCGTTTGTACATCTCGGAAACGATCGCACCTGCTTATTAAAATATGAAAAATTGGCGTTTTATCTTGAGAAAATGTACTAGCACCAATTTGGGTGATTGTACCTAAATCCAGTAAAACAGACCAGCATACAGAATACTACTGGTAATCCGCTAGGGTCACAGTTTTCCTTCGATTCTCATAAATTTCTTGTACTGTAGGTACTCATTTTACTATGGTCCGCCCAAAATAGATGGTTTTGTAAAATAATTCCACTTTCTCTATAAAAAAAGTTTCATTAGCTTTGAATAACAATATTATTGAGGAGTTTTGGCGGGAACTTGGAAGTGTCATGAGGTGCTTTTGTTTTAATTCATTATTTTGGTGATCCTTAGTGTTATATTGCATAATTATAGTGGTATATTATCTAATATAGTTCTATTAAAGAGCTCAAATGAAGTGAATTGAAATAATCGTGCTAATCAAGTGTTTTTTATGTTGCCGCCAAAACTATTCGATAAAGTCTTGGTAAGGTAGCCACTCCTTTACTTCGACATACTACAGTATAATAAAAAAAGACAACCCAAAGTTGCCATTGGCAAAATGTGAATACAAGTGCCATAAAAAAATAAAAAAAAAACAATATTATTGTCTGTTCAGTAGGTACCTACTGATTAACTTTGTATTTTAAATTAGTATAACCGTTAATACGCTGTAGAAACTTAATTTTTAAATCATAAAACCATAAAGAAAGAAGATAAAAAATAAAACTTACTTTAATACTTGTCTAGATAGATAATGTTAAATGTATTATGAATGATAAAGTTGTTCAAGACAAATAAATTAACAACGTTGCTCAGTCGGCCGATATCGCCTGATTGGCTTGTATTGAATATCAAACTAGGCAACGGTACATAGCGGAACAGCCTCGTACACCTAATAGAAACAACTTACTGTGACGAGGCAAAAACACGTACGCGCCCTGTGACTGCTAATCCATTGCAACAAATCATTATTTAATTACACAGTGATTTCTTATGTTTACGCGAATGTTAGACATGGAAACAAAACTATTTTACGGATTTTATCGCGGTTTTAACTTTTATTAGATATTGTAACTTTTACTTTTCGGACAATCAACACCTCAGTCCGCTTCGTGACCATGAAGGCTGCAAATTCTTCGAAACGTCGGAAGAAAATATAAATTAAAAAACCGCGATAAAATCCGTAAAATAGTTTTATTTCAATACTTGTATAGTTTTAAAATAAATTGCACTCCTAATCCAAATCACAAAAACTAACTGTATATACGACGTGTTTTTTTAAGTTGGGCGGGGAACGAACATAAATTCAAACAATTTTGACCCTATTCCCAATGTTAAAAAGACGCATTTTTTTTCTTAGTCGATGCAGTTTGCCCCTTATGGTCCATATTTTGCTAAAACTCATCGAGCCAAAATTTTGGGTTAGGTCATTATTTTATTAAGAGTGCGAAATATTCTTTCGGTTTGGATGTAGGTATTTGTTTTTCTGGTGACTGAAACTTTATATTATTAAAATCTTAACAAAACAGAGTATCTAGACCACTGTCTAATCTACCACTGTAGATACCTACATTTCCTTTTCACTGAGGTCTCGTGTTCGAATTCGAGTCGGGCAAAATTATATTGGGGTTTTCCAATCAGTATCAGCCTGGAGTCTGGAAAAGTCCCTTGCAAATGGCAATAGGTCCACCGTCTATTACATAAGACCTAACATAGCAGGCGAAATGTCAGTGCGCCTCTGCCTACCCCGTCGGGATAAAAGGCGTGAGCATGCGTTTTTACGAAATATCAGTGTATTACACCTGTATGTAATGTAACCCTCCTAGCCAGTTTCGGCCACGGCGGCCGATCTCAACGGAGATCAGCCAGGTACGCAGGAGATATTATAGTGCACAAGTGTGTGCGCAATGCACAGGTGCACTCGCTATTCCTTCACTCTCATAGTCCAGTGAGACGGCAATCCGACATGACCGGAGAGAGATCAGGCGCAGGCCCAACGGCTTTACGTGCTTTCCGAGGCACGGGGGTATCACACCGCCAACTTCCTGACTCCGAGTTGCGACTGAGTAATTTTTAAGATGGAAAAACCCAGTCACAATATTTTTGGCTCGAGCCGGGATTCGAACCCAACGTATGCCCGTACGCGATACAACTACGCCACCGAGGCAGTCGTTCGTATTACACCTATATCTACCTCTAAAGGGAAAAAGGCGCGATGCTATGTATGTATGTATAAAATTGTCTATGTTTAAGTAAGTAGGTAGCAGGTAAGCAGTAGGTATTGTAGCAGCTTTCGTACTGTCTTATATTTTTCAAACGACTGAAAAATAAAACAGTGGAACAGCACTAAGTACTGTACAGTCAGCAGCATAAGTATCTGAACAAAATCAAAATTTCAAATCGCCTATATATGCCTTAAGTTAAACTGACTTTATTTTTTTTTAGTTTGAAGTAAAGTAAATCTCTTTTATTTTATTTTTGTGAAGAGAAAAAAATATTAGTAAGAACACAAAAGTATGTAGGTAATTTGAAATTTTGAATTTGCTCAGCTACTTATGCTGGTGACTGTACACTAGTACCTTTGCATGTCAACACATCGCTAATCCACCATAAGATATAGCTGATTTATTGACGCAGTCTCGGACGTCTATAATTTACATAGGCTACAGTAAATTTATCGGTACTTAATAGTGCTTAAGCTTGAATTAACAACCGTTTTAAATTCATGGCGATAATGAAGAAGTTAATACAAGCGCGCCTTTCAGAAACAAGACCATAAAGCACCGCAAGTTGATCAAACAGTTACCCGTTCCACTTGCAAAGCCCTTATGTTTAGTAACAAAACTACGTACTTAGCACTATCCGTTACATTAATGAGGAAACTCGGTACATCCGTCGTGGCCAGTCGTGGGTGTATATTAATTATAACATTTGCATATCTGCATAGCACGGGCGACGCGATTCATTTGATAACTTTCTAAACTAAAGATTAAAAGTAGACTGCGAAGTTTTTTTTCATAATTAGCTATTTCCCGCGTCGTCTCTGACAAATCAACCAAATAAATAAATAACAAATAATAATAAAATAAATAACCAAATAAAAACTAGTCTGCCGAAGCAGGAACCCGGGAAAAATGCTCTTAGATACTCTTGCTTATGTGTAGATGGGGTATGTCGGATTTTTCGGACTAAAAACCCCATGATAGTCTCCAACAGCACTTACCTAAGATTTGCAGAGATCTAAATACCATCCTACTTCGCGAAATACCTATAGGTACCTACATACCTTGCATTTCAAGTCGGCAGAAAATCCATGACTGCTATTGTGGATATTTATAAAGGTTACCTATAAACGGAACCCCTCTTCATTTACTGGCCTGCCATTTATAAAACATTGTTGACAATATATTTCACCCATAGGTACCAACGCATAAGTACCTTTTGTTACGTAACACAAAAGGTATTTGATATAAACATCACTATCAAAGCAGGAAAATGGCGCGGGCGCTGTTAATCCCACGACTTGAATACAGTTTGAATACGATTGTTTCTTTGATCTATATATTATTATTATATCTCTGATTGTTATAATATATCAATAAATCAGCCCTGTATTATATACTGTCCCACTGCTGGGCATGGGCCTCCTCTACTGAGAGGGTTTAGGCCTTAGTCCACCACACTGGCCTAGTACAGTTTGGCAGACAGTATGCAGGTTTCCTCACGATGTTTTCCTTCGCCGTTAAAGCAAGCGATATTTTTCAAGGAATAAGCACATACCTTTAGAAAAAACAGAGGTGTGTACCTTGGTTTTTGAATCTGCAGACCATTGTCCCGGCGCGGCAGTCCGTTCCACTCCCAAATACGCTATCGCCTAATAACTGATTATTATGAATACCATATTATATACCATTACATAAGTGTTCTTCACCATAGGCAAAAGATCGCGCGGTCGAGCACCAACAAGATGGACCGACCAAGTGATCGTCCAAGTTCTACCAGCCCTAAGAGATGCGATGGAGGCAGATAATCTGCTCCAGATACAACCCAGATGCTGACCGCGATGGGACATGAGGGACCGACCAGAGAGAGAGATATAAGTTCTTACAATCCTAGGTATACATAGATATCAATTTAATATCGCCATCGCGGTATCTTAAACCGTCCCCATTGCTTCATACGGCCTTTCATTACAATTTAGAACTACATTTTTACCCAATTGTTTTTCTTATACTTAGTACGAGAGTAATTTCTAGGGATAATCTCGATCTAGATGCAGATAACTGATAACCAGCTCCTTATCTCTGGCGTGGAACAAACCACGCGGTTGAAGCGCAAATAGTAAGACAATTGAAATCTTATTCATATACTGTAATGACTAATGAGCATTCTAATGTCGATCCAGGTGCAAGACTGTCTACCGTTGGTGTTAGCCAAGGTACAGTAGTCGGTACCCATTACAAAAGGCTGAAAAAACTCACTTCTAACTTCACTAAACAGAAGGTTCATTGTTCCCGAATACTATGAGCTACAATTTTGAATAAGCCTACTCCCGAACATGTATGAGAATTGAGAACTACGAATGTGGAAGATGCGAGTAGGTGTAAAGATTGTATCATTGTAGCATTGCATTTGGCACTCAATAGTCGCTGCCTATCCCTATGGGAAGAGCTTGTGTGTATTTCGATTTAGGATAGGTACAACATTATTAAAATACGTATGGGACTAACATAGCATGAATAGATTGAATCCCAGGAATTGTTATTCAAAATAATTTGAAGACTATATAATTAATCCTGTTTGTAACTGTAAGTACCAATAACGTATATAAGTACGTATGTAAACTACTAAAACGCCCTAAGAAATATATTTACCTATTGCAAGTTATGCTTAGGGTTCATACACCACGATACGGCGTCGCGCCGTCCGACGACGCGATGCCGTGTCGTGGAAATCCAGGACGACGGTTAGTCTCGAAAATAGACCGCAAGGGACGTATATTGCGTTCCATTTTCATTGCATTGTCGTGTTTATGTGTATGAGCCCTTAGACTGCCTATGTTTTAGGCTTACATAGTCAACAGCTTAGTTCCGTAAGCCCATCTGAGGAGTTTTAAGACTATTTTTACTGAGCAATTATAAATAAGTTACCTGAATTACAAATCTAAATTACTGCAATGTTCTTATTGAAGCAAGTTTTGATGTAGCCCCTGATCTTGCTAACATGTAAAAAGCTATTTATAGAAATTCGAACGCGTTCTTTATCTTTTGTGATAAAGATATTATTTCCTATTATGTCATTCGAATTGATGCTAGGAAATCTACGGTCGATTGAACATAGATTATCTGAAGGTAACAACAGTTATTGATACGTAACAGGACAAATGCAATAAAACGATAAATAAAAGCATTATACTTTATTACTCTCCAGCTGGAATATTATAATTAAAAAACGTTTGATCGACTTCGAAAATATTGTACGACATACATTGGCTTTTAATAAAAAAAAAGCCAACTTATTACAAACTTATCACTGGTTACAAACGCAGTATTAAAATTAATCTTAATAAAAAAAAAATCAACTTCAGCCTTATCAAAAAAAGATCTTTTCCTTTTTTGTGCCATGTGTCAAGTGTCACAGCACCGCGCGGATGTACGGTCGAAGGGCTCACGTCGCATGAGGGACTGTTTATTGCAATAAACATCCGAGAGCTGCCCTTCGTAGAAAAGGAAAACACTGGGGAATGTAAACGCAACTCCCTAGTTTGCCATACAATAAATCACGTCCAGAACTGTTAGGGTATGAGTACTAAGCGAAGAAATGCAAGCCTCCTAGCGGGTGGGCCGCGAGAGGGAGAGGGTGCTGGAGGGGGGAGGGGGTTACGAGTGTGACGTAGGCATACTAGAGGTGCGGCGAGGAGATCTAGTTGTCCTCGATCTCCTGCTCCTGCTCCTCGTCGAACTCGGCGTCCTCGTCGGCGGTGGCCTCCTGGTACTGCTGGTACTCGGACACCAGGTCGTTCATGTTGCTCTCGGCCTCGGTGAACTCCATCTCGTCCATGCCCTCGCCGGTGTACCAATGCAAGAAAGCCTTGCGCCTGAACATAGCGGTGAACTGCTCCGAGATGCGCTTGAACAGCTCCTGGATCGCGGTAGAGTTGCCGATGAACGTGGCCGACATCTTGAGACCGCGGGGCGGGATGTCGCACACGGCGGTCTTCACGTTGTTGGGGATCCATTCGACGAAGTACGAAGAGTTCTTGTTCTGGATGTTGAGCATCTGCTCGTCGACCTCCTTCATGGACATGCGGCCACGGAAGATGGCGGCGACAGTGAGGTAGCGGCCGTGGCGAGGGTCGCATGCCGCCATCATGTTCTTGGCGTCGAACATCTGTTGGGTGAGCTCGGGCACGGTGAGGGCGCGGTACTGTTGGCTGCCGCGCGATGTGAGCGGCGCAAAACCCGTGATGAAGAAGTGCAGACGCGGGAAGGGCACCATGTTCACCGCCAGCTTGCGGAGATCCGCATTCAGCTGACCGGGGAACCTGAGACAGGTGGTCACGCCGGACATGGTAAGCGACACCAGGTGGTTGAGGTCGCCGTATGTGGGTGTGGAAAGTTTGAGCGTGCGGAAGCAGATGTCATAGAGAGCCTCGTTGTCGATACAGTAGGTTTCGTCGGTGTTTTCTACGAGCTGGTGGACTGACAGTGTTGCATTGTAAGGTTCTACTACTGTATCTGACACTTTGGGTGATGGTACAACTGAATATGTGTTCATAATTCTGTCGGGGTATTCTTCCCTGATTTTGGAGATAAGGAGGGTGCCCATACCGGACCCGGTGCCGCCACCGAGCGAGTGTGTGAGTTGGAATCCCTGGAGGCAGTCGCATGATTCTGCTTCCTTACGCACGACGTCTAAGACTGAGTCGACGAGCTCAGCGCCCTCTGTGTAGTGTCCCTTGGCCCAGTTGTTGCCGGCGCCGGACTGTCCGAAGACAAAGTTGTCCGGGCGGAAGATCTGTCCGAAAGGTCCGGAACGGACAGAGTCCATGGTGCCGGGCTCGAGGTCCACGAGGATGGCGCGGGGCACGTACTTGCCGCCGGAGGCCTCATTGTAGTAAACGTTGATGCGCTCCAGCTGCAGGTCCGAGTCGCCATGGTAGGCGCCGGTAGGGTCGATGCCGTGCTCGTCAGAGATGATCTCCCAGAACTGGAACAAAGAGAATAACTTGATTTATAATTCATATAAAATAGAATCACCTAAATAATATCCTAGCAAACGAAATTTCTATGAGGCAAACTTACACCAATAAAATGTGAAAGTGAGTAGTAATACGCTGCGCATGATTTCTTAAAAGAATCTCAAACTCTTACGTAACTTTTTACGAGTACTCGGAAAAAGTTTATCGCGATTCGCGAAATTTTTTGAAACGATATGCAAGACGCAAGAATAATACAAAAACTATTTTGAAATTCCAGACATGGCCCGCCATCACAATAAATAAATTATAGCATATTGAATTTACTTGTGTGAAAAGGGAGCTTAAAGCATTCGTGCGACATTTATGTCCGTATTTCACACGATATGAAATTCATTTCAAGGTTTTAGTGGGGCGGAGAGAGCGTAATGTGGCGGCCCTCGTCGCGAGCGTTGGCGGATGGCTTGTGAGTCACCCGCGCCTTGGAGACAGACAACTTGCAAACAAAAACTCCTGCGACGTACCACATTAGCATATTCGTAATGTCGTCATCATCGATCTAGCACCCACAATCTACATTGTAAATGGTCACTAAACAGACGCAGTAAAAAGTTGTTTCCAACAGCGCCTTTAATGGTCAGCATAGATTGAAGACTAGACCATAAATCGCGCATGTCAGGGTTTCGCTCGCATTATCATACCTTTGAATCTAACATTTAATTGTATATTTTACTTGTCTACGAATATCATATTTGATATTCAATGTCTAAAAGTATAGTGCTGTAAAATGAAAGTTCTTATCCAATCTCAATCGATAAGTTAATAGCAAGATTTGCTTGTCGTTGTAGGCTACGCTCAAAAGCATGGCATGATTGAAGTCACGAAGTGCCACAGTAAATAAAGATTTTATCTATTTTCTAAGTGAAATTAAACATGGCGATCGTAAAATGGAGACTTACGAGACATACACACATTTATAGATTGAAAACATAAGATTGGCAGTTTTAATGTGGGACGAGTCACGCGATGAACCGAATCGAAAACAATGGGTTGTTTAGTCGAACTTGTTTCAAGCTACGCCATAAATTACATGGCGGCCATCTTGAGATTTGATTCAGAATTTCGTATGCAAATGGCTCTTGTAACGATTTTGAGTCATGCAGTTACTATAGCTATGTTAGGATTATTTGGTTTCAGCCAATATTTAAGAGACATATACAAGCAACTGTAGTCATGTAATAAACTTTACGTCTTGTAGAACTCTTTTAGAAATTTGTTCGTAGAAATTAGTGGCTATTTACAGAGCTGCCAGACAAAAACTAGCTTCAAGTTGAGGTGCCATATCGGGCATGACTTATGTAAATTAAGTACAATCATATTGACTGAAGATGGGTATGTTCTATGGCTGTCTTGTAGGCAGATAACCATATTATAATAGAAGGCGATCCTTATAAAATCATACCTCATTGATAGTCTTCAATATTGTAGATAGGTAAATAATTTACAATGTGCTGGGGGTATTATTTGATACATCTTTTTGCGAAAGGGATGGATAAAACTTTAAAAATTTAAATTTTAATGTAAAAGAATATTTTTTTTGTTATTCATCTTAGCAAGGAGAAAATTCCTCAGAAAAAATTAAAACAATGAATAAGTGCCAAAGAATAGAGGATTTTCAGTGTTTGTGGCATTTACAGCATTAAACAAGACCGTTAATTACCATGAACAAAATGGCTTTAAATTCATTAGATCTTGTGATTTTTCCTTAGATTGTACTAAAATCTCATTTTTTTATTATTCACCAATAGGGTAGTTTCCTATGTTCTATTTTACTCATTACTTTATATGTAACAGAAAATAATACGAAAAAGAAATTCTTCTGTGAAATCAGCATTAAAATTGATTGAAAAATAAAACCGTTATTCATATATGAAATATTGTTATAAGCAAAAGTGTGGGTGTGGTGGGGATATCGCGTTATCTCTTTCGCACGCTTGCATCGTTATGGCCGGTGACCCGCGGTGACGTTACAGTCTCATATTACTGTTATTCGACAACTAGCCCTTCTACCAAATTTCAAAGCTTAATAATTTGTATACTATTGCGCTAATTTGAAAAAAAAATTATAAATTTGTGATGGCATTATTTATGATAAATGTATTACAGAAAGTAGTGAACTACCCTGTTTTACCAAGAACTCAACTATCAGGCCAATACAGCTATCTCGTAGATATCTTATCAAAATCCAAACGTACAACATGCTAAATCTGTATTATGAATGTTCCTTTTTTGCTACGTGGCAAATCTTTTAACTCTTCAGAGATGATTAAGTCTAAAATCAACGCCATTAAAAATTAGAATAAGTGATATACAGTTAAGATATCTAGTTTATTTCCTTCTAACAATGTTCTGTTGCGAATTGCTTAGCGACAGAAACTAATGGTGCCTAGACCTATCACCTAGATGTTACATTGGAATGTACCAACACTAGTCACTGGTTAAGAAAAGGTGATATCACATTCCATTTTTGATTTGGGCGTCGGGCACCTTGCCAGTACGCTGGAGATTTAACGCCATAAATTATCGATCTCAACACCCACTTAAACAGTTCTAGCGTTTTACGAGTAGCGATGTATTTGGGGTAAACTTTGCACAATTTTAAGGCAACGAACTTATTGAGATGGATGGTTTATTTTAAACCGCGTGGCTCCAGTCATGTTTAGAAAATGGTCTGAAACAAATTCAGAACTGTTTTTCAATGAGTTGTACAAATCAGTTTGTGTTTTAGAATTACATACCTATTTAAATTATCCTGTACATAGCAAATATTGAGCCTCCTCTACAAGTTATTTTTACCAGACTACGGCGAAAAAGGGATGTTATTTTTAGGTTTATATTTATTACCAAATGTTACACAACTTTTTAAGACTCAAACAACTTTATAAAACACTAACAGCGGTATCAAACAGAAGATTACTTTTGTCAGATGAAAAATATTGCGAATCGATCACTTGTGTCAGTCAGGATTGCACCTGCGACTTTTTGTATTAATCCGTTCTAAATTTTAGTCTACAAAATATGAAAAGTGCTATATAGTTTAGATAATTCTCCACAATTTTGAAAATTAGATACATTATTTAAATAATATATCTCTTTTTTTTTTATTGCATTGAATGACGAGACGAGCATGCCATTCGCCTGATGGTAAGCAATACGACCACCCATAAACAGTAGCAACACCATCCAGCACCTTGAGCTACAAAGTGCTGTGTGGCATTCCACTGATCTCGTCATGCTGAGACATAAGATGTCAAGTCTCATTATGTCCAGTAGTTAAACTGGCTACAATTTCCTTCAAACCGAAACACAACCGTGTAGGCACACTGCTGCTTGGAGGTAGAAATAGACATTGCGATGGTACCGACCCAGACGGACTCTTACATATGAGAGACCTACAACCAGTAAACGGACTAAAGAAAATTACTGCTTATTGGTATAAAAGTGGCCATAATTATGAAAGAGGCAATTCCTGTATTTTCAACGTAAAATCATACAAAATGAAAGTGTTGACGCAGGGAAACTTTTTTCGAAAAAAAAAATTCACTCAATAATTTTCTTTAGTCAGTTTAAAGCACGATATTGATTGAAAACGGCAACATGTTTGAGTCTCCGTACAACAAAATTTCTGAAACAGACGTTGGAACTTGGTGGATAGATTGAAATTAAAGAAAGATATGAAAAATGTGCCTAGTTTATTTTATTAGTGTTGAAATAGTCTTTCCTGATGATGTATTAGAAATTAATCAGCTCAGTTTATTTTTTGAATAATCACGATGAAAAGTTGACTGAAATAGTTGAAATTTTAGATATGGCCTCTTAAAGCACATTTTACAAACAATTTTGAACAATGCCTTAGATATTTTAAAAGAATTACACATTTCAAACTCGAAGAAAGAAAACGAAGATCTCCAAAGTAAATAATTTAAACGTAGCACTAGGTTTGTTATCAAGGGGTCGCGTTGGACAACCTTGAGCGCGATTCAAAACACGCGTGCTCTTTGTGTAACGGTAATTTTAATTGTGGCGGGAAATAAAACTGGTAGTATGGTCTATATGTCGCAGGTATATTGGCAAAGTCGTGATATTACAGTTTCACTAGTGATATTATTATAATTAAACGGTAGATTGTCAATAGACTTCATTTCTTACAATTTTTTTTAAATGTTATCCCCGCATACGCGATGATTCTGCAAATGTCGAAGTATGAGTCAAAACTCAAAAGCAGTACAACAGTCGTGTCAAACGAAGAAAAGGTCATTTCTTAAAAATGAACGGCCTGATTTTAATGTCTTTGTAATGTCACAGGGACACTATAGTGATACTGTAAGGTAATGATATTTTGACAATTTCACTGGTCGTTAGATTATGAGGCCGTCTCTGATTGGTCCGATTCCAATGTCAATTATGAAATCATAGAGTTACAAGTAAATAGACACGTTTAAAAAAATCACAAACTTTATTGTACTACTATCACAGATAGTAATAAGTCGCGTAGTATGTGGTAATCTTACGTAACAAAATCTATACTCATAATATAAAGAGGAAAGATTAGATTTGTTTGTTTGTAATGGATAAACTCAAAATCTACTGGACCGATTTTGAAAATTCTTTCAATATGAAGCTACATTACTCCTGAGTGCTATAGGCTACTTTTTATCCTAGGAAAATATTTTTATCCCGGAAAAACTATTTCACGCGGGCGTTGCCGCGAGCAGTAGTCTAGTATTTAATAAAATGAAACAAACTGGCAAATTAAAAGATTCTAAAGTTGTTAAGTTTTCTTTATAAACAATCAGAATTAAAAACCCTATTATAAGTTCATGTCCAAACAATGCTTTGTAAGGCGTTCTACCAATTATACGATGCAGTGACGCATTTTTCTCGAATTGCACAAAATAGCCTACTGACCAGTTTGTTGAGTCATTTATCTTTCATCCAGGTTCTCAACATGTTTTCGACATCCTGGCTGCAGCGTTCGTCACTGCCCTGGCTTTTTGGATGGCGTGGCCTCCCATTAAGAATTTTGCAGTTAGGTCATAAGCTCATTATTTCTTTAATGACATTTGTTTTGCGCTTCATAATTCATATTTTCCTTTCCCACGTCCAAAACATTATATTTCGATGCATAGTGATATTGCTGATTAGTGGGCTTAAGCTTTCGTGTTTTTCTTGGTTTGTATTCTTCTATTGAATGTAGGTATTACCTGCTAGATCCTGTTCATACTCCATTCCGGTTTTTTTGTTTTATCAGATTGCCCACCGTAATATTTTCGTAGCTCTATGTAAAAATCTTCCCGTGCCACAATCTCAAACTGATTTTCACTTGTTATTAATGAATATGAATAGCCAGATAGGATAAAAAAAAATCTGAAGTTTCAATAACTTCCAAATGTTCACAGTCACACATTTTAAAGAAATTTAATGAGAAATATTAACAAAAACACCATTTAAACAATAATTTTAGACGAGAAATTGCGCACACGCTCCAATGTTTATATTATTGTTTTGCAAATGGCAGATGGAAAAGAATTGACCAATCAGAACGTTCGACGCCTCCCACGGCCAACTTCACTCATAATATACCTAGATTTATTATAATATCACTATAAAGACCCCGTGATCTTTGATTAATTAATATCTAGAAGACACCGAACGTTACAAACGCGTCGCAAAATAGAGGCGAACTGTTCACCTCTAAATCAATTCCCCACATTCAGTACGCTTCGAGCTGTCATGGCATTCGCTCACTTGTTACGCGGATTTATATCGTATAAAAATGTCTGTGTCGTTAAAGTGTGCAGTACACAATTTTTTGGGTGGCTAGTGTATGAAATCAGTGTTTCCTAAAAAAATTACAAATTGATCCAAAGTAAAAGTTTTTTGACTACACGGTCAATATAATATTATTTTCGACAGTAACTACAAATTATTTATTTATTTTGATTAAAAATAAAAATTAATAACTTATATGTACCATAATATTATATGGTTTCACCAAAACCAAAAAAATCTATTTCTTAGTCACATTTAGAAATTTTGAAAAATTCAAATGTTTTTTTATTAACACATAGGTAAAGATAATTTATATATTTTCAAAATAAATATCTGAAATAAAATCTTGGAATTATTATTAAAATAATTTCAAAATTATAATTAGAGAAATGATTGTCTTTTGTTTGAGTGAATAAGTTTTTGTATTCTATGAATATTATTTACTCACCGTTTTAATAGGAACCATGCAATAACTGGTATCATTATGCGCACACACAAAAATAGTTTACTCGAAACTGGACAATAATTTCTCTGATTATAATTTTGAAATTACTCCAATAATAATAAAGATTTTAACATACATAAATACTTAATTCCATTAATATTAGAAACGTGAAAGCATCTGAAGATTGATGTACATTTGTTACTCCTTTACACAAAAACTTGAATGGATTCTGATGAAAGATGTCCGCTTTTTGTATAGGTGCTGGGCCTCAAAATGTAACCAGGCTCAAACTTTATAGATATTTACAAAGGGGCAAAAATATAGATCTTAGATCCATTAAAAAAATATTTTTAGACCCCTCGATTTGTCACTTTTTTAAAAAACGTTCATTATAAGTGTATTTTTAAGCATAATAAAATTACATATACCTTAAAATCGGAGGACTTTAAAATTATAGGATTAATTGCAAAGCCCTAGTTTTTAGCCCTATCCAAATATAAATATATATATATTTTTTTATGGCACTTGTATTCACATTTTGCCAATGTCAAGTTTGGGTTGTCTTTTTTTAAAGTGCCTTTACAAATTATAAAGTATCTTGGTTAGACTTTTAAGCACGTTTTTTGACATGTACTTTGGAATGGAGGTGGATTAACACATAAGCTCTTTTTTAAACCATTCGATTCCAATGTTTTAGGACAAGCTGATTCCATAAACTAGCAACACATAAAAATTACGAAGTCTTATTAATTTATTTAACGAAATATGTCAATGGGCTTATTTGGCAATAAGTGGTTATAAAAAATGTAACTTATCGATGATAGGTGACATTATTCGTTGTTTTACGTCGGCCCTTGTAGTTTTTGCACATATTAAACACACAAACCGACATTTTCGAGCAATACAAGTCTGCGTAACAACGTGCACGAATGCCATGACAGGTCGAAGGGTAGGTAAGAGCGGGGAATTTATTGGTGAACAGTTCGCCTCTATTTTATTTCGACGCGTTTCAAGAGTTCAGTGTCAATCTAGACACATAATTAATCAAAGTATCGAACATTATCTTTTGTGACCACACTCATTTATGAATTACGAAATTACTGCTACACAAACTCATTTTACTACACTTTCAGGATGATTTACAGTGGAAACTAGCGTAAACTCACTATTTCGTGATGGGCGCATAAGCGTCATACAAAATGCCGGCCACAAATTCCGCGGTATGAAAGTCTAAAATTACATGTACTTAACAGAAACAAAACAGTAAATAAATTACCTTAGCTCCGATCTGGTTGCCGCATTGGCCAACCTGGATGTGCACGATTTCCCTCATTTTGTTGTATGTGAACTAATTACTTAACACTAAATAAGTTCTGCTCCGCACGCACAATACACTGTCGTGGTCGGTTGAAGAATAATAATTTTCAGTCAGTCTTGTCCAGACAACCAAAACTACGGAGCGGATAGTGATGTAGCCGGTTATCCGTCGGCGACATCGATAAAGTTTGCCGCAATGCGTCATATTGTAATTTTAGTGGGTGTGACCACCAAATTTAGGCTTTAATAATACCAGATTTGTGTCAAAAATATAATTAAATGTTTATGATTTTCCCAAATATTGTTGTTTCTTTATTATATTAGTTTATGATCAATCAATTTGAAATATTTAACACTGTAATTTGAAGTATAAATTAACTGACTACCTTGGTGGCGTAGTTGTATTACGGTACGACTGCAATGCTGAGGTCTTGGGTTCGATCCCCTGGTCGGGCGAAGTGATATTGGATTTTTCTATTCAGTATCAGCCCGGAGTCTGGAATTTGTGCCCGATATGGCGATAGGCTCGCCTCCTATCACATCATGGGTCGGAATACGCATGGCGAAAAGTGGGTGCATTAGTTGCGCCTCTGCCTACCCCTTCGGGGATAAAACGCGTGAGTGTATGTACAATTACAATACCATACCAGCCCTGTATTATATACTGCCCACTGCTGAGCACGGGCCTCCTCTACTACTGAGAGGGGTTAGGCCTTAGTCCACCACGCTGGCCTAGTGCGGGTTGGCAGACTTCATATACGTTCGAAACTCCTATAGAGAACTTCTGAGATATGCAGGTTTCCTCACGATGTTTTCCTTCACCGTTAAAGCGAGTGATAATTCACAAAGAATACACACACAACGTTTTTAGAAAAGTCAGAGGTGCGTGCCCTTGGGTTTTGAACCTGCGGACATTCGTCTCGGCAGTCCGTTCCACTCCCAACTAGGCTATCGCCGCTTACAATTACAAAGTGTACAATTAAATACAATTGTCCCACCCGTGACGATGGAATACTCCATATAATCATTTTTTTACTTGTATAACCATGGTGATTGAAAAAATACTTTACTTTTGTAAGTAGATAATTCATCGTAAATTAAATACGTAATATCTACGATCGTATCGATATCGACATGCCCGCAGCTCGATTTTATGTGCTGCTCTCGTATTGGTTGAAGGCAGCATATCGACGTATTCGACGTAGCAAATATAGCCAACATCAGAACAATGGCGGCTAAATAGTTTCAATACTTTTTATTGTACCTAATTTACAATTACTGCCTTTTTTATATAAAAAAATATTCAATTAAATATATTGAGAATTATGATACAGATATTTGAAGCAAAATGCCTAAATTTCTTACTACCAAAATTGTAATTTAACTCGCGACACAGATAATTCGTTTGTTGTGTTGGCACTGGCGATCAATTTGCGGTGATGGCCGATATATTTTGTCTGCGCCGCGCCGGCCGGCAACAAAATGCCGCATAATAGTTTTATATAAACATAAAATATCTTCCGCTTTATAGAATTACAAATATTTTACATAAAAATATTAATTTACCATTCATAAACCACGCAAATAACATTATATTAGTATTAAATAATTAACATGTGGATCAGCTGTGTCCAGCCGAATACTTTGTTGCCTTGTAATATTTTTTCTTGTTTTTGTTTCGTAATTTTGAGTTTGTTTTGAATGTGACATTCTATATTCAAAGTATCTTTACGAATTATTTTATGAGACGTTATTAACTTTTAGCAACATCTAGGAAAAACTAAATAGGTATTGTGAATAAATGTTACTTCTGTTATTTAAAACCTTATATTATTTCAGGTAAATAACAAATAAGGTAAAAGATATAAATAGATTGGAAAGGAAAATAATATCGGCTGAATTATAATTGTACGCATTTTAAACTTTGGGGTAATGATTCATTATTGAAGAAGTATGATTTCATGTTTATTTTGCTCACGAATTACAGAAACTGTACCAATGTGTGTCAAGTATTTATAATTAACAAGCCCAGCTGGTCACTTGTTTTTCCCTTTGAAATCTTGGAATTTAAAGGGTTTTAAATTTTGGTTAAAATAATATTCATTATGTTAATTATTCTTTTTTGAATTTAAGTTATGGTACTTAGTGCATAAATAGAATAATAACGCATAAAATTTTCGTTATATTCATAATAATCTAAATAATTTTATGTAGCGTAGTCAAACAGGCAGACGAAGCGCTACAAGTTACCGTGATATAAATGGCCCCAGATTTAATTCTAGCCTTTACTTACTTACAAGACTTAGAAGTTACATCTTTATTCTTTACTTTTTAAAACTATGTTTCATTATTAATCGCTTTCATTTTTGTAAATAACATACTAAAAAACGCAACAATTAGCCGCATGTTCCCTACGTCCCTTTCACACATTTTATATTTATTTGACACGTGCATAGCAATTTACAGACCACTCCTTTCATTTTGATTTGTACTAGGGAAATCAGTTCCTGCGATATTAGTTATCCCAAAATCATGCATCCATCCATCCAAGACTTCAAGCTCTGTATTATAGGTATACTGCCCACTGCTGAGCACAGGCCTCCTCTACAATTGAGAGGGTGAAATCATACATGCGTGTATGGAAACCAGGTAGGCGTTATCGAACTTTCTAACTTAAATACTTACTATTACGACATAAAAAGGTGTTGATCGATAGTCGGTGTTTGAGAAATAGTTATTGAATAGAAATCAGCTAGTACACTGATTCGCAAGACCTTAGGCGCCCACCCACACGTTAGTTATAAAAGCAATACGTGTGGGTGTTGTTAACTTTTGAATGCCCTCAGTTTGGAAATACTTGTTTTATCTTCCGTGCCTTTAAGTGGCCGATGACAGGGTCCTTCGTTCGATTCCCAGTGCAAATACCTATAATTTTTTTTTTAAATATTGAAACTTACCTAATACCTACATTTTTACGAAAATGATTGTTTTGTGGTTGTTGCTTTCAATAGCCATGAAAGCTGTCTATGCCCATATTAAATGGTTTTTCCCACGATAAAAATATTTTCTCGGGTTAAAAAGTAGCTTATAGCACTCAGGAGTAATGTAGCTTCCTGTTAGTGAAAGAATTTTCTAAATCGGTCCAGTAGTTTTTGAGTTTATCCATTACAAACCAACAAACAATCAAATCTTTCTTCTTTATAATATTAGTAAGGATAAATTTCTTTACACGATTATGTAACCAGTTTCCAATCAAACACATTTTTTAAAGTTACAACAGTTGAAAACAATATAACCTAAATAAGTAGTGGCAAAGTCCGGCTAGGCTTTCTAGGTTAAGATCGACATATGCCGGTCTTCGTCGATTTCAGAAATTGTGAACATTTTCGACTTAACCCATTTTTTTATTAATGCAATTTATTTAAAGTTCAACGTATATCATCAATATCCTTATTACCATGAACATTTCAAAGCTATACTGAACCCAACACAAAAAATATAGACTCTTTCTATTTGATTTCTGATTGAAGTTGAAGGTCCGATATTCATAAAATTTGTATGAGACCACTATGAAGCTATACTAAATACAATACAAAAATATATTTCTTAAATAGGCTTGTAATTGGCGGAGATACCGCGTAAGACATTAAAAAAAACAGTTGAATCAAGAACCTCCTCCTTTTTTAAGTCGGTTAAAAAAAATCACCCCTGAATGACGTTATAGGGAGCGTGCACAAACTATAGGGGGCAGCACAAAATCGACACAAGAGCCACAGTTGGATAAAAAAAGAAACTAAAACAATAATTTGTTTATATATTCTTTTAATATGACAAAAATGATAAAATATGTGTTCCGGCCGAATGTTATTGATACCCAGCGTGTGCAGAATATGCTATTTTTTAGATGGGAGCTAGCTTCTTAAGCTAGCTATCTAAATTAGGAGATTATGGTCCCTTCATCGGTTTTTTTGTATTGAATATTATCTTCAAACCATATATTTGTAAATTATTTAACGAAACATTTCTAAATGCTTTTGGAACTCATAATTATGTATGTTTTATACAACTTTTATTATTTTTGTCGATTTTCACATAACCATGGAATGTAAGTACTTAGGTACTATTCTTGGAAACATTATATAATTTCACACTATTTGATTTCTTTATTTTTATGTTTTGGAGCATAGATACACAACGATACATAATCAACAAATTAAATGTTATTTTTAATCCTTTTAATGAATATTGTAAGTCAATGCCAAGTATCGATGGGCTGAAAATGAGTTAGATTGCGCCACTAGATGGCAGTGCTTACGTTGTGCACGTTCCCTATATGCCGAACTTACCCGATAAGCGGTTCTTTTTGCATTCCAATGCTGCTCGAAGCCTTTTATTTAAATATGACAGCATACATTGAATCAGCGATAAAAGATTCATACATACATAATGTGTATATTCTTGAAAACAATATATTTACAGATCTGTGCCTATTTGACGGTCTTAGCCGACATGGTAGAGAAATCCGTCTAAAAGACCATATTACAGAATTGATTTTTATTTTCATGTCCACGTTTTTGATATTTTTATTAAATAGACAACTAAACATTTTATCATATCAACTTTAAAATTCGTTAAAATCATTACCGAAACGTCCAAAAAGTGTCGTTGAACTTTTTTAAAATAAAGTATGCCGGTCTGCGCCACATTGACCTTAATTAGTACTAAAAAATTAAAGGTACGTGGATTACGCCATTCCTAAATCCTAACCTAGCTTGCAAGCTAACCTTATTGCTATCGCTATCCGACCACAAAAGACTTCACCGTGTCAATTGTCATCCGACAAGAACAATTCCATACAAATGCATCGTGAACTATATATTTGAAATTGTCATAACACACGTTTTAGTTTAAGCATGACATCATGTTAGTTATCATCGTCCAGCGCAAAGTGACACGTCGCGCCACCCCGCTCTCATACATGATACAATGTCCAAATAGAGGCCATAACTGGTTGAGGTCTATCCGCTGGTCGGTATAAGTGCATTGCTATTTTTAGCCAAGGAGAATGATGTCAGGTGTTGCCAAGACTTGCTACGGACCATTATTGCTCAGTTAAAATAACTATAAAACTTGTTTGGAGCTCCGTCTTTTTGTTTATTGTAAAATTAGTTGTTCATTGATGTCATGCCACTCTATGATGCCACTAACTTAGTTCTTAACGGTGGTTACTACTCCAACTAGTTTAATTTTCATTTCGTTTAACCCTTTTCAATACAATGATTCAAATTCCGTTTCGTCTTAATTAAGTCTTGTTTCATTTTTAATTTATTTTTCCATTTTTATTTAGGTAACCTTAACTGAAACCTGAATATGATGTTTATCTAAAGTAACCCGACAGGCCGGCTTCTGATTAGGATGCATGTATATAATTTACCTGTTTTGAATATATTTCCATTTTATCAATTACGTAAAAGTGCAGTGGGTTTAAATTTCGTCGATTAGATACCGTTTCAAGGTAACTCGATGATGGAATTCGTATTTTTTTGTGTAATTATTGTAAGGCATAGTGTCAATTTTATATATTTGTTATAAGAAATTATTTGTGTCAAATTATCTTTAGCTAGTCCATTAACCATTTTTATCAGCATAATACTTTCGTCGAATTGAAACAAATATGAAGTATCAAATAATGTAATTTATTGCAAATAAACTATATTGGATATATACCACTATAATTATGCAATATAAAACTAAGTATCACCAAAATAATGAATTAAAACAAGAGCACCTCATGACTTCCAAGTTCCCGCCAAAAAACCCAGATACTACAAGTTACAACCTCAGCCCAGTGTGACCAGATTTAGCAGAATTAGGTGTCCAATTTTGGACTTAGCAGATTGTGTCGCAGGTTTAAAAAAAGTTTAGTAGGTTTTGGCAAAATCTTATAAAACCCCCGCAGATTATCATTATCAGGATTATATCTTTACAAATGAACAGAGTTTAATGGGTCGGGCCGCATTTTGGCACGGCAAAATATAACCCTTAAAATATGCTGTGCAGTGCACGTACAATTGTGAACTAAATAACAAAAAATAAAACCGACTTCAAAACCACTACAAACCAAAAAACAATTTAACTTTATATACACTATATACGACAAGAGCGTGACCGGCCTAAAAACATAAAATTATGAAGTGAAACAACTGGAACTAATTAAATAGTTAGTTTATTATTCATATTTTGATGATCAATATGGTGACCAGTCTTCTCTATTGTATATAATTGATTGGCATTTTTGGGCATAATATTCACAAATTTTTAGGCGTAGCCCGGGATAAAACCTTCTTTTTTTGCTTTATGTTGCGGCTAAGCTCAGCAACCATGTAGGCGTTGCATCCACGCAAGTTTAACTTTCTTAAACCCCAAATTTGAGTTTTTGGCGGGAACTTGGAAGTGTCATGAGGTGCTCTTGTTTTAATTCATTATTTTGGTGATATTTAGTGTTATATTGCATAATTATGGTGGTATATTATCCAATATAGTTCTATTAAAGAGCTCAAATGAAGTGAATTGAAATAATTGTGCTAATCAAGTGTTTTTTCTGTTGCCGCCAAAACTCCTCGATAAAGTCTTGGTAAGGTAGCCACTGCTTTACTTCGACATACTACAGATAATAAAATATACAAACCAAACTTGACATTGGCAAAATGTGAACACAAATGCCATTATAAAAAAAAAAAACCCCAATTTTTTTTAATAGGGTTTGCGTCTGGCGACTTTGAGAGCCAGTTCAAGACCTTAATGTTGTTTGCAGTCTTTCGGCGGTGCACACGTGACTTTGGTGTTTGGAGTCCTTGTCCTCTCGCAAGACCTAAATATATATTTTGTATTGGGCCTTTTAGAAGAATGTATCTAAGCTTTTACATTGATTTCGATTGATCTTCGTAACATCAATGTCCTAGTTAATTAGTTAAAATTTACAAAACCTCTTTATGAGAAGCTCCCGGAGTTAAGCACCATTACTGGATGTTTAACAGTTTGCACCAACAGTTTGTTATCGACACTTGACCAAGCCCGAGATGTTGTATTCGAAACCCAAAACAGCGCTTCATCCGAAAATATAACGCTATTCCGATCGCTTATCAGATTGTGTCGCAGATTAAGAAAGTTAGCAGTTTTTAGTAGAATCTTATAAAACCCCCGCAGAAAATTAGCATAATGAAATATTTACAAATTGGCAGTTTTATGGGGCGGGCGGCACGTTTGCAGGGCAAAATGTACACTTGGAACGTAAAAAAAAGCTCGCCGAAAAAATGGGGCGCGAAAGTACCAAATTTGGGTTAATTTATTAAAAGAATTTTGGTATTTATACCAAAAAACTAAATTTAGCAGAACTTTGCCGAGCATTTAGCATAATCTTCGATTTAAATCTGGTCACACTGCTATGATTGTTAGTACATTGGAAGTTTTGGCGGGAACTTTGTCATGAGGTGCTCTTGTTTTAATTTATTATTTGGTTGATACTTAGTGATATATTGCATAATTATGGTGGTATATTATCCACTACAGTTCTAATGAAGTGAATTGAAATAACTGTGCTAATCAAGTGTTTGTTTTGTTGTCCCCAAAACTCCTCGATAAAGTCTTGGTAAGGTAGCCACTAGCTCCACTGCTTTACTTCGACATACTACTGGGATAAAAAAAGAAACAAGTATGCGTCTGAAGGACTTGTATCCCTGGACAATAAAATAAAGAATTAAATTTTTTTAAAAATTTAGTAGATTTGTGCGGTATGCTTTGATTAGAGAAAGTAAGGATATCATGTGAAACCCCGTGACCTGAAGCCAAATATTAGTCTAAAATCTGATTTAGAAAAGAAAATATAAAAATGTTAAATTATTCCTTTCATCCTATAGTAATACTACAATGGTATTTTCTAATGGTGATTAGCAGTGGCGTAACTATATCATCTGAGGCCCGTGGCAAATTCATTGGATGTGGCCCCAGTAAAAAATAAGTTACGAATACGTATTCATAAACTGACAGTTGGGTGTATAAAAAGGGTGCCGTGTTGATGTACAGGCTCATTCGCGCTGGACTTCGGTCTCAGTCTTGGCTCAGTCATAGTGTCCTATATCTTTGTGAAATTATTGCTGTAAAATCAGTGGTAGATATTTTTATTTAAATCAAAATCCTTTCAGTTTCTAACAATATTATATTAGACTTAGGCGCCCTCATTGAATCCACACTCTTTTTGCCAAGCTGCACACTATTCTCGAGAACACCGGACACGGCGAAGCACCGATTGCTGTTGTCGCGACGCTGAGACCTCAGAAGTTACCGAATCACAATCCCGATGACACTAATATATTGTTTTTCTTTTGACCCATAACGTAAACAAACGTCGGCAACGGATTGCCGACCTTAACATTAAGCAATAGGATTTTTTGCATTACAGACAATACTCTCATTATTTAGTCTACGAGTAGAGTAGGTTTAGATCTTGGTTGCTGCCCACTGGAGTTCAGTTTAAAGTTCGTTTCTGCGTGTACAGTCAGCAGCATAAATATCTATACAAAATATTAATTTAAAAACGCCTATATACGCATTAAGTTAAACTGAAATATATTTTTCTTCATTTGAAGTAAAGTAAATACCTTTTATTTTATTTTTGTAAAGAGAAAAACAAGATTAGTAAGAACGCAAAAGTATGTAGGCCATTTGAAATTTTGAGTTTGTTCATCTACTTATGCTGCTGACTGTACGTACATTGCTAGTGTAAATTAGGTACACATGTACTCTTCTTAACTGTACACAAGTACATGTCGTGAATTTAAAAAAGGAAAAAATAATCTACTGGCTTAACTACTGCATCGATTTGGTACATATTTTGCAAATAGGTAATACCATGGCCTATATGCAAAAAATAATGTGATAACATTTGCGCCACTTTGTATACAGATCCCACGAGTATCGCCACAAAATTGCTATACTACATGGGTTTAGGTATTAACTAAATGTGAACAAATAATGACATATGATTCCTGGGTTCTCAAACTTGAGCCCATCGATACTTGGCATTGACGTAAAATATTCATATCAGGTTATGTGAAAATCGTCAAAAATAATAAAAGCTGTATAAAACATACGTAATTGAAAGTAATTTTGTGCGCGGCTCTGCCCGCATGGAAAAGTTTTTCCGGGATAAAAAGTAGCCTATAGCACTCAAGAGTAATGTAGCTTCCTATTAGTGAAAGAATTTTCAAAATCGGTCCAGTAGTTGAAACAAACAACTCTTCAGCTTTATAATATTAAGTATATATAATATAATAATAATACCAGCCCTGTATTAAATACTGCCCACTGCTGAGCACGGGCCTCCTCTACTACTGAGAGGCTTTAGGCCTTAGTCCACCACGCTGGCCTAGTGCGGATTGGCAGACTTCACATACCCTCGAAATACTTATCGAGAATTCTCAGGTATGTAGGTTTCCTCACGATGTTTTCCTTCACCGTTAAAGCGAACGATAATTGATAAACAATACACACATAACTTCGAAAAATCAGGTGTGTGCCTTGGGTTTTGAACCGCTGGACATTGTCTCGGCAGACCGTTCCATTCCCAACTAGGCTATCGTCCACTACGAAGTATAGACGATATAAGTATATAGATGAAGTTTTTTTTGGTTACAACGTATTTTGTGGATAAATCGGCAGGTAACATACCTTTTTAAGAGTTGGTTTACATTTAGTTAAATACCTAAACCGATGGACTATAGGCGTTTTACCGGATACATTTCGGAGAATGTGCTACGGAATTGTACAATTTGATTCATCCATCCCCATTCTACCACAGGACCAGCAGAGACACGACGAAGAGTCATTGATACACAGTCGAATTTCAAAGGGCTCTCACTAAGCGTTTTATTGTGCAGACAGCCAAATTGTGGAATTCGCTGCCGTAGAGTCTATTTCCGCATAGAATCAATTTGCGGCTCTAAGCCGCGAGTGAATCGGTTTCTTCTGGGCGTGCTTAAAATTCATTTCCTATTGTCATTCGAATTTATGTTAGGAAATCTACAGTAGTCTGAACGAAACAGTTATTGATACGTAATAGGTTACAGGACATATGCAATAAAACGATAAATAAAATCATTATACTTTAATACTCACCAGCCGGAATATTATAATTAAAAAACGTTTGATCGACTTCGAAAATATTGTACGACATACATTGGCTTTTTATAAAAAAAAGCCAACTTATTACTCATCACACTGGTTATAAACGAAGTATTAAATATAACTTATTAAAAAATCAAGTTCAGCCTTATCAAAAAAAAGATCTTTTCCTTTTTTGTGTCATGTGTCAAGTGTCACAGCACCGCGCGGATGTACGGTCGAAGGGCTCAACGTCGCATGAGGGACTGTTTATTGCAATAAACATCCGAGAGCTGCCCTTCGTAGAAAAGGAAAACACTGGGGAATGTAAACGCAACTCCCTAGTTTGCCATACAATAAATCACGTCCAGAACTGTAAGGGTACGAGTACTAAGCGAAGAAATGCAAGCGTCCCAGCGGGTGGGCCGCGAGAAAGGGCGCTGGAGGGGGGAGGGGGTTACGAGTGTGACGTAGGTATACTAGAGGTGTGGCGAGTAGATCTAGTTGTCCTCGATCTCCTGCTCCTGCTCCTCGTCGAACTCTGCGTCCTCGTCGGCGGTGGCCTCCTGGTACTGCTGGTACTCGGACACCAGGTCGTTCATGTTGCTCTCGGCCTCGGTGAACTCCATCTCGTCCATGCCCTCGCCGGTGTACCAATGCAAGAAAGCCTTGCGCCTGAACATAGCGGTGAACTGCTCCGAGATGCGCTTGAAAAGCTCCTGGATCGCGGTTGAGTTGCCGATGAAGGTGGCCGCCATCTTGAGACCGCGGGGCGGGATGTCGCACACGGCGGTCTTTACGTTGTTTGGGATCCATTCGACGAAGTATGACGAATTCTTGTTCTGGATGTTAAGCATCTGCTCGTCGACCTCCTTCATGGACATACGGCCACGGAAGATGGCTGCGACGGTGAGGTAGCGGCCGTGGCGCGGGTCGCATGCCGCCATCATGTTCTTGGCGTCGAACATCTGTTGGGTGAGCTCGGGCACGGTGAGGGCGCGGTACTGTTGGCTGCCGCGCGACGTGAGCGGCGCGAAGCCCGGCATGAAGAAGTGCAGACGCGGGAAGGGCACCATGTTCACCGCCAGCTTGCGGAGATCCGCATTCAGCTGACCGGGGAACCTGAGGCAGGTGGTCACGCCGGACATGGTAAGCGACACCAGGTGGTTGAGGTCGCCGTATGTGGGTGTGGAAAGTTTGAGCGTGCGGAAGCAGATGTCATAGAGAGCCTCGTTGTCGATACAGTAGGTTTCGTCGGTGTTTTCTACGAGCTGGTGGACTGACAGTGTTGCATTGTAAGGTTCTACTACTGTATCTGACACTTTGGGTGATGGTACAACTGAATATGTGTTCATAATTCTGTCGGGGTATTCTTCCCTGATTTTGGAGATAAGGAGGGTGCCCATACCGGAACCGGTGCCGCCGCCGAGCGAGTGTGTGAGTTGGAATCCCTGGAGGCAGTCGCATGATTCTGCTTCCTTACGTACGACGTCTAAGACCGAGTCGACGAGTTCGGCGCCCTCTGTGTAGTGTCCCTTGGCCCAGTTGTTGCCGGCGCCGGACTGTCCGAAGACGAAGTTGTCCGGGCGGAAGATCTGTCCGAAAGGTCCGGAACGGACAGAGTCCATGGTGCCGGGCTCGAGGTCCACGAGGATGGCGCGGGGCACGTATTTGCCGCCGGAGGCCTCATTGTAGTAAACGTTAATACGCTCCAGCTGCAGGTCAGAGTCGCCATGGTAGGCGCCGGTAGGGTCGATGCCGTGCTCGTCAGAGATGATCTCCCAGAACTGGAACAAAGAGTAAGTTTATTTAAAATAGAATCACCTAAATAATATCCTAGCAACCTAAATTTCCATGAGGAAAACTTACACCAATAAAATGTGAGAGTGAATAATTCCATGATTTCTTAAAAGAATCTCAAACTCTTACGTAACTTTTTAAGAGTACTCAGAAGAAAGTATTATTGCGAATCGCGAACTTTTCCGATAGATATGCAAGACTCAAGAATATTACAAAAACTGGTTTGAAATTCCAGAGACTTGTCCCGCCGGCGCAATAAAGAAATTATAGCGAATTTAATTTACTTATGTGAAAAGGGAGCTTAAAGCATTGTTCATTTATGTCCGTATTCCACACGATACAAAATTCATTTCAAGGTTTTAGTGGGTCGGAGAGTCATGTGGCGGCCCTCGTCGCGAGCGTTGGCGGATGGCTTGTGAGTCACCATCGCCTTGGAGACTGAGCCCGCAAACAAACGCCTGCAACGTACCACATTAGCATATTCGTAAGGTAGTCATTATCGAATTTACACACACAATCTACATTGTAATGGTCACTAAACAGACTCAGTGAAAAAAACAGCGCCTTTAATGGTCAGCTTCTAGTCTAAATCGCGCATGTCTGGGTTTCGCTCGCATTATCATACCTTTGAATCTAACATTTAATTGAATATTTTACTTGTCTACCTATATTGTGTTCAATGTCTAAAAGTAAAGTGCTGTAAAATGGGTTCTTATCTAATCTCAATCGATAAGTTAATAGCAAGATATTGTTGCTTGCGGTTGTAGGCTACGCTCAAAAGCATGGCACGATTGAATTGCCACAGTAAGTAAAGATTTTATCTATTTTCCAAGTGAAATTAAACATGGCGATTGTAAAATGGAATACTTCGAGTCATACAGACATTTATAGATTGAAAACATAAGATTGTCAGTTAATGTGGGACCAGTCACGCAATGAACCGAATCGAAAACAATGGGTTGTTTAGTCGAATTTGTTCGAGCCTACGCCATAATTTACGTGGCGGCCATCTTGAGATTTCATTTAGATTTTCCTTTGAGCTCAAAGAGAATTTCGTATGCAAATGGGTCTTTTAAAGAGTTTGAGTCATGCAGTTACTATATCTATGTTAGGGTTATTTGGTTTCAGTCAATATTTAACCTGTCAACGCCCGCTTATATTATATAGCTATAAGCTAATTTCCTTTTATAAATGGACACCGGTGTCCACCGCAGGCGTTCTGGGATTAAGACACAATATGCAGTCTTCTGTAGTCATGTAAAAAAAAACTTAGAAATCAGTCTCACAGAAATCTTTGAAATTTGTTCGTAGAAATTAGGTGCTATTTATATTGCTGCCACACAAAAACTTGCTTCAAGCCAAGGTACCATATCAGGCAAGACTTATGTAAATTAAGCACAATTAAGTTGACTGAAGATGGGCATGTCCTATGGCTGTCGTGTAGGCAGATAACTACATTATAATAGATTAAATTGAGATTACGCACAGTACCCATAGGAATATCAAAGCTTTTGTATATTATATTTTGAATAGACTGCACATTGTCCATTTGAAGTCTGTTTTGCTGGGTTTTATTGCGCTTAACTTGTTAGAAATAGTTACTTTTATTGTATAGCAATGGTTTATGGCAGTGGTCGGCAACCCGCGTCCCGCGAACCCCTTATTTGCGGCTCGTGGCTGTTTTGTGGCAGTAACCGCAGACACTGGCAGCGAACAAACGTCCGTTCTTGAGTGAAAAACGAGTGACTTGACAAACGAAGAAGTCATAAACTTCCTAGAATGATACCAGCGAGAATCATGCATTTGGGACACATTTTATAATAAAATAACTTAAGCCAAATGTCGATGATGCTAGCAGACACAAGCTCGATGTCAGTCACGTTTGCCTCTTCAGAATACACTAACGCACTCGCAAGCGGGTGGATGCGATGTTTTATTCCCAAAATTAAGCCAAACATTTGTAGAGGTTTGAAGTTTGCGGCCAGTGCCAAACATGTGGTCGCGACATTTAAACAAAATCGTTGATTACCATGAACTAAGTGGCTTTAAATACATTAGTTCTTGTAATTTTGACTATGAGAAATTGTATCGCCAATTTTAATGATTCACCGATTTTGCAGGAACTCTACTATCTGGAAAATTCCGCTACCTAGTTGATATCTTATCGAAATTGAAACGTCGTACATACTTAATTTGTTATTATGAATGTTGCATTTTTTGTGATGTGGAAACATAATTTTCAACTACATGAAGACATGATTAAGTAGATAAGTCTTCTAAAATCAACATCATTCAAAATAAGAATATGTAGTATACCGTTAAGATATCTAGTTTATTTCCTTCTAACAACGTACTGTTGCGCATTGCTTAGCGATAGAAACTAATGTTACCTAGTACCTACAGACGGACTTTCAGAGACCTACCACCTAGATGTTACATTAGAATGTACCAACGCTAGTCACTGGTTAAGAAAAGGTGATATCACACTCCATTTTTGATTTAGGCGTCGGGCATCTTGCCAATACGTTGGAGCTTTAACGCCATAAATTATCGATCTCAACACCCACTTTAACAGTTCTAGGGTTTTAAGAGTAGGGATGTATCTAGCGTTAACTTTGCACTCGTTTAACAACAGATTAATTATTGAGATGAACGTTTTTTAAAGCCTGGTGGCCGAAGTCGTGTTTTGAAAATGATCTGAAACAAATTAAGAACTGTTTTTTTTTAATGAGTTGTACAATTCAGTTTGTTATAGAACTACATATCTGTTTAAATTATCCTGTACTTAGAAAATATTAAGCTATAAGTTATTTTTACCAGACTACGGCGAAAAAGGAAAGTTTTATTAGGTTTATACTTATTACCGAATGTTACACAACTTTTTAATAGCAAGGTATCAAATTGCAAGATTAATTTTGTCAGATGAAAAATATTTCGATTGAACCTGCAACCTTTTGTGTTAGTCTGTTCCGAACTTCAGTCTAAATTTATTAAACAGTAAAATTAGATACATTATGTCGAGAATAAGATTTTGTCAACACAAAAACTAAGCGGTCTTTGAACGACTGGAAGCTTCCCGATTTCAATATAACAATTACCAACAGTATTTTAATTATCATGTTACAGAGTTGTAAAGACTTTAGCTTCCTTATATAATTTGGTGTACAATACCCATTGTCCATGAGCAACATAAAATTTCCAAGGTAAATAGGGGAGGGGGACACTACGAAAAAGCTTTTTAATATCACTTTAATCAATTTTATATGTAAATACAAAAAAGGTTAAAGTAGTAATATACTAATATGAAATTAATATGGCGATAGGCTCGCTCCTATCATATCTTGGGATGAAATACGCACGGCGAACATTGGGTGCGCTAGTTGCGCCTCTGCCTACCCCTTTGGGGATAGAAGGCGTGAGCGTGTGTGTGAAATTAATATATTTATTGAGCAGAATATTTTAGTACAGTTTTAGAAAGTTTATTAACTTGTCCTAAACTGCTCCTTCTCCCAAGTTCATCAATGTGTTATTTTCAACTAACTTAAGTACACATTCTATCAGAATTGCTCTTGGAATAATTTTGCTATACCTAATTCCTTTAAGATTGTGAAGAAAATTGCTATACTCAGAAGTCCCTAACTATAAAGTTAACATGAAAGAAGTATTTCGAGTTACACTTAGTTTAAAGTGCCGTTTGTATTTATAGATTCCAAGAAACTTTATTGATGTTATAGAAGATAGGTAGGTAACTGAATAGTGCAAGAGAACGGAATTTAAAAATAAGCCACTAGGATATGGTCACTTAGTTTACACAAACAAATTAACTCAATATTTTAAATTAGGGCCAGTTTCACCGGTTCCTGATACGAGTTCTAGATAACTATCAGACATAACGCTATCTAACAAACAAATCCGAAATTACTGTAGACTTTCTGCCAGATACTTCTATAAGAGACATGTGAAACCAAAAGTTGTAGTTTATATGGTGGATAAGTTCCTATCCTAGTTCAAGGACTTTATCAGCATTTGATGAAATCGGCCCGTCAACGCCCGCTTATATATAGCTATAAGCTAATTTCCTTATATAAATTGACACCGGTGTCCATCGCGGGCGTCCAAGGATTACAATAATAAATGTATTTGCAAATATTTGTTTACAAACTTGCTCAGAGAAGTATCTACTACTAGAATTTTGCTTGCGGCTCCGTCCGCGTGAAAAAGTTTTTCCGGGATAAAAAGTAGCCTATAGCACTCAGGAGTAATGTAGCGTCCTATTAGTGAAAGAATTTTCAAAATCGGTACAGTAGTTTTGGAGTTTATCCATTACAAACAAACGAACAAACAATCAATCAAATCTTTCCTCTTTATAATATTAGTATAGATAAAGAAAACCTGGTTACACTATATATGTAACCTATCTAGATTAGACAAAAATGTTTCAAGTTTTACTTTAAATTGAAATAACAAGCTCAACCCGCCCTTTTCTTCGCTTTAGTCGGGTAATTAATGCCTTAAAAATGGGATTAATCTTGGACTAATAGTATTTTTGTTCAGGTGACGCACCTTTATAAGTAAGAAAAAGAACACTAGTTCAGTTAGTTATGTACAAGTACCAGAATTAGGACATTGTTGAATAAAGTCTTTTGTATCAATAATTATTATGTTTTCTTTGATTGTATCAATAATTCATTCGTAAGTGTCAAACATTTTGAAAGTTCAAAAATCGAATACTCTCCATATGACCATAGACAAAGTCATCTATTTTAAAACATGGCTGCCAGTTTCAACATCCAAGCATAAAACGCGAAGAAATGTGAATTTCGTAAGAACAGTTTTTAACCATGTGCGTAGCTATTTCAGCTTACGCGGAAGGCGGCCGGTCATTGAACCGCCTCTTCCTTCCTATTTAAAACGATTAACTTTTTGCGCGTTGTCTGCGTGAATACTCTAACAGACTGCGAAGTTTGAGTACTTATAGGCTTCACAGGCGTAAATGTAATTAAAATATCAGTTAAAACATAAAATCACTCTTATTAGATTTACTACTATTGCATGCATCGAATGATGCTTTCAAAATGACATGGATATTTTACAGAGAAATTGGATAATACCTGGATGGAAAAATAAAACTAAAACTAGTTTTCCAGTTTGGTTAACTTCTTCACAAGTTATTATATGCTAGAAGTTAACACTTGAATAAATATAATATTGTCGAGTCAATAATTGTATGTATTACACTATAATACTCATGTAAATAAGTAGGTATCTAGATTCTGAGACTTGCCTGTTTCAGTCAGTCACATTAACGCCACAAGGAACGATAGGAATTCATTTGAAATCATCATAGTTGTGACAGTCAGGTTGAAAGCTCGGTATTCTCAATTCTCTTATCAACGTGTAAGTACAAGTTCATGATATTTTTATGCCTAAGTTTGAGTTCCTTAGCCCAAATAAACAACATATGTTTTTAATCAGATATAAAATATTTAACAAAAAAACGACAGCTGAACAACATTTGGTGTTCGAATCAATTTTTTTTCTCAATTTGAACGTTACAATCCCCGTTCTCTGATTGGTCGATTTGTTATCAAGGGACGCGTTGGGAGAACCTTGAGCGCGATTCAAAACACGCGTGCCCTTTGTGTAACGGTAATTTTAAATGTGGCAGGAAATAAAACTTAATTTGGTCTCTACACTCTTTGAAAACAAATTTCAAAGCTGATGTTTTACATAAAAACTGGTTTCAGGTACCTATTGTACTCTCACTGGGTACACAGAAGTTCTTTCGTCTCACAAAATCGACAAATTCCTCTTAAAATGTTTGAGACAGGAATCCGGAAAAAAGGTGTGATCCATGCACCTAAGAAACAGTCGCCAAATGGCGACGAAACACGTGCGACATTAGGTTCTAGAGTTCCATAAAACAACTGATCAATACTGCGCATTGAAGGCGGGGCCGACCCAACAGTCAACACCATTTTCGTAGTCAAAACGTGTAAAATATGACGTACCCATAAAATATACCGTTAAAATGTGAATAACAAACCATTTGCAATAGGCAGTTTGAATATCGAACATTATCTTTTGTGACCACACCCATATATGACTTACGAAATTACTGCTATACAAACTCATTTTACTACACTTATAGGATAATTTACAGTAGAAACTAACTCACTATTTCGTGATGGGCGCACAAGCGTCACCCAAAATGCCGGCCACAAATTCCGGCGTATGAAAGTCTAAAATTACACGTAACAGAAACAAAACAGTAAAGAAATTACCTTAGCTCCGATCTGGTTGCCGCATTGGCCAGCCTGGATGTGCACGATTTCCCTCATTTTGTTGTATGTGAACTTAATAAATTACTTAACACTAAATAAATTCTGCTCCGCACGCACCACGCACTGTCGTGGTCGGTTGAAGAATAATTTCAGTCCGTCCTATCCGGATAACCAAAGCTACGGAGCGGGTAGTGATGTAGCCGTTTATCCGTCCGCGATATCGATAAAGTTTGCCGCAATGCGTCATATTGTAGTTTTAGTGGGTGTGACCGCCAAATTTAGGCTTCGATGATACCATATTTGTATCGAAAATGTAATTAAATGTTTTTTTCCCCAAATATTGTTGTTTCTTGACCAAGTTTCTTGACAAACCAACCTTTCGTGACCAATCAATTTGAAATATTTAACACTGTCATTAATTGAAATAAGTGTAAATTAATGTAGAAGCATTTATAAAAACATTATCTACATTCTACTAGTTTCTAAAGGTATTGTAATGTTAAATTATATTATATTTTAATAACGCAATAATACCCCGGCACCTATATTTAGCTATAAGATAAAAGGGTCTCTTATAATAATAATAATAATCTCTTATAATACAACAGAACTATATTTCCAAATTTGCCCGTTATTTTGAAAATAAATAGTTACTTTAATTTTGAACTTTTATTATAATGATGTCCCATTATCCATTATCATCATTATCATTATCCATTATCCCATTACCTATAGGTAATGCTGTCCACGAAGACGCGCCCCGCCACTTTTAAGGGGGGTGCCGCGGTGTAAGGGGACTGACCTAATCTGCAGTTGCGAGCCGTAATTTTCGTAGTACCTAAGCGATTAAGCAAGGGAAAATAGCGGGGCCCGTCATAGTGGAAGTTATTATCTATACACTTGTTTTACCAAAAATCATTAGCGCATCTTACAATATTTTGTGAAAAATGTAAAGAAATCCTCCTAGTTAGTTTCGGCCACGGCGGCCAATCTTAACGGAGATCAGCCAGGTACGCAGGAGATATTATAGTGCACAAGTGTGTGCGCAATACACAGGTGCACTCGCTATTCTTTCACTCTCATAGTCCGGTGAGACGGCAATCCGACATGACCGGGGAGAGATCAGACACGGGGGTATCACACCGCCAACTTCCTGACTCCGAGCTGCGACTGAGTTTTTTTTTAGGATGGAAAAACCCAGTCACAATGTTTTTGGCTCGACCCGGGATTCGAACCCAGGACGTCAGCGCGCAAATCGTACTCGTAACGCGTACGCAATACAACTACGCTACCGAGGCAGTCAATATTTTGTACCACTGCTACGTAAGATTTATATTACGATCACAATAAAATATCTCACGTTACTTTAAAAGGTCACAACCATGACGTGGTTTCTATATTTGAATACATTTGTGGTGAATAATTTAACTCGTCAGGAATTTTACAAAATTGTTATTTCAACCCCACTACCTTTCTCTCCCCTAAATATCAAATAAAACTATGTACTACTAAGGTTTTAGTTTGTTCATGTTTGGACCCGGCGACTTTAGAAACTATAAACACTGTTATGAGATTTTTAGCATAACTATATAATAAAATTTTTACTTGTATAATGATGTTGATAGAGAAAATCCTTAACTTTTGAAAATAAAATATTTAGCGTAAATTAAAAACGTAATGTCTACGATCGTATCGATATCGACATGCGCTCAGCTCGATTTTATGAGCTGCTCTCGTATTGGTTGAAAGTTGCATATCGACGTGCAAATGCAGCCAACATCAGAACAATGTTGGCCAAATCGTTTCAATACTTTTTTTATTGTAATTTACATTCACTGCCTTTATTAAGGTTAAACATTATTTAATTTAACATGTTGACAATTATGAAATAGACATTTGAACCAAAATGCCTAAATTTCTTACTAACATAAATGTAGTATTAACTTCACGGCGCAAATATTTCGTTCGTTATGTTGGTAGTGGCGATCAATTTGCGGTGATGGCCGATATATTTTGTCTACGCCGGCCGGCAACAAAGTGCCGCATAATACTTTTATATAAACATAAAGTATATTACGCATTATAGAATTTCAAATAATTCTTTATAAAAATATCAATTTACCATTCATAAACTACGCAAATAACATTGTATTGGTACTAAATAATTAACATAATATGGGTCAGCTGTCTAAAGCCGTTCATACTTTGTATCCTTGAAATATTTATTCTTGTTTTTGGTTCATAATTTTGAGTTTGTTTTGAATGTGACACGTTAGTAACTTTTAGCAATATCTAGGAAAAACTAAATATTGTGAAATTTTAAGTTCTTTTATTTAAAACCGTATATTATTATAGGTAAATAACAAATAAGTTAATAGGATATAAATAGTATGATTGGTAAGGAAAATAATATTGGCTGAATTGTACACATTGCCTTGGGGTAATGATTCATTATTCTGAAGAAGTATGATTTCATGTTTATTTTGCTCGCGAATTATAGAAACTGTATCAATGTGTCAAGTATTTATATTAACAAGCCCAGCTGGCTGTTGTTTTTCCCTTTTGATTCTTAGAATATAAAGGGATTTAAATTTTGGTTAAAATAATATTCATTATGTTATTTATTTTGTTTTCGAATTTAAGTAATGGCAGTGCAAATTATTTTCGTTATAGGTATTCGTAATCTAAATAATTTTCTGCAGCGTAGTCAAGCAGGGATACGGACAGGTTGCCGAGATATAAATGGCTGTAGGTTCCATTCTAGCGTATACCTACTTTCATCTTTATTCTTCACTTTTCAAAAGTATGTGTGTATTCGTTAATGGCTTTAAGTTTTGTAATTATTAATAAAAATACTAAAAACTAAACTATTAGCCGCATGTTCCCTTTCACACATTTTATATTTATTTGACACGTGCATAGTAATTCACAGACCACTCCTTTCATTTTGATTTATACTAAAGTCTAAAGAAATCAGTTCCTGCAATATTAGTCATAGCAAAATCATACATGCGTGTATGAAAACCAGGAAGGCGTTATCGAACTTTCCAACTTAAAAACTTACTATTACGACATAAAAAGGTGTTGATCGATAGTCGGTGTTTGGGAAATAGTTATTGAATAGAAATATGCTAGTACACTGATTCGCAAGACCTTAGGCGCCCACCCACACGTTCGTTGTAAAAGCATTACGTGTGGGTGTTGTTAATTTTTTAATCACTTCAGTTTGGAAATACGTGTTTTATCTTCCGTACCTTTAAGTAGCCGCGCCGATGACAGTCCTTGGTTCGATTCTCGGTGCAAATAATATGACTTAAATTTTTGAAATATTTTGAAACTCAATACCAAATTTTTACGAAAAATTATTGTGTGGTTCTTGATTTCAATAGCCATTGTCTATGCACATATTAAATGACAGACTTGTGAGTTGTGATCTCAGAATAAAGACAGGTTGTGATGGAATTTCCGGTTTATCACGCATAATACTGACCTGTCTATCACGATTTTTACGTCAGTAGTGTTTGCGATTACCGAAATATTCATAATTAAAATTAAAACGTATCTTGTATTATCGCATCTTACTAATATTATACAGAGGAAAGATTTGGATGTAAGTATGTTTGTAACTCTTTCACGCTAAAACTACTGAATGAATTTCGATGAAATTTGGCACACGGGGAGATCATGTCCTGGATTAACATATAGGCTACTTTTTATCCCGGGAAATATAAAGCGGGTCTTTTATCCCGGAAAAACTTTTTAACGCGGGCGAAGCCGCAAGCAGAAGTCTAGTGTGAAATATGTTTCATATTTTTCTCTTATTAATCATAGTTAATTTTCAATGTAACAATCCCTTATCCCAAAGATATATTCGAAATGCACAGCAAAACACCATTCTCTCTTAGTAGGTCGACCGAGTAAGGCGTGCAAATTTCGAAGAGATACCTCCGTAAAAGGATGCTCCGAAGATGGCCAGTGAAACTGAGCTGCAGCCGATACGGTGTTCATGCCAAAAATGGGATCCAATTTATAAGGGTTTGGTAAAGCACTTTAGTGTGAGGAAATATTGGTTATATGGGAGTACATATGCAGCTTGGTGGTCAGCGACTGCCTATAGAGTATAGAGCATAGACAATAGAAATACATTTTTTTATATGTAACTGAATGCTGGGACAAGCAGTCGGGTCACTCGGGCCGTCAACTAAAGAGACATAGACCATAAAAAAAAACTAATGGTTTTTATGTATACGCACACTTGTATTCATGTAAAACTATCGACCCGTCCCGGTTTTACATGGGTAGCAGAGCATATATGCAAAAAAAGTCTCAAAAGGATTAGGCAGCATTTTCAATGGAAGCTCCCAGTCTAGTCGGCTTGATTTTTTCCGACATCTTCAACCAATAATCGTCATAATATTTCAACAAATTTAGACAAAACATTAATAAATTGTACACATAAACCTTCCGTATCAGCCCGGAGTCTGGAATTTGTGCCCGATATGGCGATAGGCTCGCCCCCTATCACATCATGGGACGGAATACGCTTGGCGAAAAGTGGGTGCACTAGTTGCGCCTCTGCCTACCCCTTCGGGGATAAAAGGCGTGAGCATGCATAAACCTTCCCTGTGAACCACTTCATCCAATTGCGAAAATCGTATAAAAATCCGTTAGGTAGGTACTTTTTGAGTTTATCGCATTCAGACAGACAGATGCGGCGGAGGACTTTGTTTTGTAATATGAAAGGATACAAAATGGTTATAAAATGTTCGGCAAAAACTTGAGTACCTACTAGCCGTCTCATACACATAAATCTAGTTCTAGTCTGCAGATATATTCTCTAGGTACATGTCCCACAAACATAACAAGTAACCATGCAGTAAAATTCCGCAGTGTGTCGCATACCGCAATGCTTGTTCCCGGACAGGCGCGGTTTGGGAGCGCCTAACTACAACGGCGCACCCGTTTTGTATAGGCGTTTTAAAGTAATTAAAGAGTTGGGCAGTGAATTGTGAGATACCAGATTTTATTGTCACCGATTCAAGTCTACATAGATAACACCGCCTATTTCTACCGCCAAGCAGGAGGCTGCACTGTTGTGCTGTGGTTTGAAAGATATTGAACAAACAAAATACACATTTACTGGTGGTAGGTCTTTCATATGTAAGAGTCCGTCTGGGTGGGTACCACCGCAATGTCTATTTCCACCGCCAGGCAGCAGTGTGCATGCACTGTTGTGTTTCGGTTTGAAGGACATTGTAGCCAGTGTAACGGACTGGATATATTGAGACTTAACATGTTATGTCTCAGGATGACGAGCGCAGTGGAATGCCACACAGTACTTTGTAAAACAACGTGTCGCTACTGTTTATGGGTGGTCGTATCGCTTACCATTAGGCAAACGGCATGCTCGTCTCGTCATTCAATGCCATAAAAAAAGCATTCACTCATAACGCATCTATCTCCGAAGGGATAGGCAGTTGAGACCAGAGCACCCACTTATGGCCAAGTTTGTTCCGTCCCGTGATGTAATAGGGGGCGAACCTACCGCCATATCGGGCACAAATTCCCGACTCTGGGCTGATTTTGAGCAGAAAAACCCAATATCACTGCTAGACTCGGGATTCGAACCTGGGACCTAAAAGTGGTGGTAGTCATACCACGTACGCATTACAACGGCGCCGAGTATTTTTTTTAAATTGTACCCAGCATAAATACTGGGCATTATGAGACGTGACATCTTGTCACAGGGACCAGGGTGACGAGCGCAGTGGAGTGCCACGCAGTACTTTTTAACCGACTTCAAAAAAAGGAGGAGGTTTTTCAAAGTTCTGTTGCTACTGTTTATGGGAGGTCGTGTCGCTTACGACGAGCGCCATGCTCGGCTCTTCATACAATTACAATCCGTAATGCTCGTCGAGAACCAAAACATACGGCACCTACTTAGACAGACTCGTATACGAGATATTTAACACCACGTACCTCTTCAGGGGTAAAGCCATGTAAAATTATGTTTACCCAATAAGGACCCTTTCAGATGGCATACTGATAAACGAATTGCTTTCTCGTAGTGATATTTACATGCGAGACCATCTGTTCGTCGCTTGTAGGTACGTAGGTCGTTCCTGCAGGCTCGCTGTCTGGCGGTTTTTAAGTAGAGTACGTAGTACATTGCTGTTTTTTTTTTATTAGAGACGTAATAATTTATAGGCCTTTTGCATTTAGACTTCTTTTGGGCGGTTTTTTTATTAGAGACGTAATAAATTATAGGCAATTTGCATTTAGACTTATTTTTGGCGATATTAAAAACCACATAAGTGTTTTGTTGTGGATCTTCATTGTCAAATTACCCTGCTAAAAAGAACAACATAAAGGAGATGTCCGCTTTTTGTATGGGTGCTGGGCCTCAAAATCTAACCAGGCTCAAACTTTTTGTATATAAAAGGGAAAAATTTGGATCTTAGGTCGGTTAAAAATTTTTTTAGCCCCCTCCATTTATAAGTTACTTTTTTAATGACATTCATTTTAAGCATATTAAATTACATAAATCTGAAGATTGAAGGACTTTAAAATATACGATTTATTGCAAAGGTGTCGTTTTTGAGAGTACTATCCAAATATACGTAAAGTATTTTGGTTAGAATTTTAAGCTCGTTTGTGGACATGTCTTTTCAATGTTTATTGCTACTCTAAAAAAAATACTATAATATTCAATAAAGATCTGTCTCAGATCCAGCGAAAGTGATCATAACTTTAAACCATGATTCTTTACAACATCACCTTCCTGTATCACTAAATGGACGTTATGTAGGGTTGAAATTTACGGCTCTTTTGGCATGCCGACTGGCAACTGGTGTTTCCGTGGTTTGTGATATAGAGCTATACTACCATTTCGTAAAACTTTGCAAATACTTTCGCACAAAGCTGGTACTGTGAGCCTTGTACATATACTGACTTAATTACTTTCTATAACATGTAGTACCTCGGTGGCGTAGTTGTATTAGGGTACGAGTGGTACGACTGTAAAGTGTTATTAGGTTTTTCTACTCAGTATCAGCCCGGAGTCTGGAATTTGTGTCCGATATGGCGATAGGCTCGCCTCCTACCACATCATGGGACAGAATACGCACGGCGAAAAGTGGGTGCACTAGTTGCACCTCTGCCTCTCTCTGTGTGTGTGTGTGTAGTACTTTAAGTTAATATGAAGAAGCCACTTGCCTGGCCCCCATAATTATGTAAACCGTCGACTGATACAGCGTCCTTCGTCGTTTTTCTACCTCACTGCATGTAACAGAAAATAGAATAGCCAGTAATGTATATAGTTCATTATCGAAGACGCCGCAAGTTCTTAAGCGCGTGTACACGTAGGCAATACTCCAAGGTTGCCAGACTTACAATTATTTTTCCTAAACAAACAATAATTATTCATGACATGACTATAATAAATAATTTATTAACGTATGTTAGTTCTAAAATGTCATTGTATGTCTAATATAGTCGTTAGTGTTTTTTATAATTTAAGTTGTTATGTAATAAATCTTTCGTATCCGAGTATGTCTGAGTAAGTAGGTGCTGTTACTCAAGCTATTTATGCCGGCAAGCATCAGTAACCTTTAATGCAACTGAATGTCAAGGTATTCGGTTGGTAGTCAACTGTACACGTGATGCATTATAAATGAAATGAATAATTAAAACGAAAACAAATATATTTTATAAACTGTCGGAGAATTCGAAAAAATTGATATCTGAACAAACTAATTACTTGAATTTAAAGTATTCAATAACTTTTTCGTTTTCCAACAAAACGTTCATTACACGGACAAATTATGTTTTTAGCCTTGTGTCCAGTAAGTTATGATCAGGTACGTATAGATCCTTAAAATATAAAGAAATAATAACACTGCACTACCTTTATTACAGGGAAATTAATCCTTGAATCTCATCATGCTCATTTGTCATTCCACAGGCCACAAAATCCTTCAAACAGGTACATACCTTCATAATAGAAGCATAAGGTCGATAATCGATCTGCATTGCGTCTCTAAATCGTCATGAAGAAATGTCGCTAGCACTACAAAACTATTCTGGCATTAAGTCCACCTGTATACAATCATCTAACTACTATTTTAAATGCGAAAGTCTGTGAATTTTTTTTATTGCATTGAATGACGAGACGAGCATGCCGTTCGCCTGATGGTAAGCGATACGCCCACCCATAAACAGTAGCAACACCATCCAGCACCTTGAGTTACAATGTACTGTGTGGCATTCCACTGCGCTCGTCATCCTGAGACATAAGGTGTTAAGTCTCACTATGTCCTGTAGTTACACTGGCTACAATGTCCTTCAAACCGAAACACAACAGTGCATACACACTGCTGCTTGGCGATAGAAATAGACATTGCGGTGGTACCCACCCAGACGGACTCTCACATATGAGAGACCTACCACCTATTTGCATGTTGACATGGAATTTAGCACACGGGTAGACATTTCCTTGAGTAGTATATATGCTACTTTTTATCTCGGTATTTTTTCCTTGAATATAAAGTTTTAACACCTAAGAAAATAACAGTTTTTTTTTTTTTTTTTTTTTTTATAATGGCATTTGTGTTCACATTTTGCCAATGTCAAGTTTGGTTTGTATATTTTATTATCTGTAGTATGTCGAAGTAAAGCAGTGGCTACCTTACCAAGACTTTATCGAGGAGTTTTGGCGGCAACAGAAAAAAACACTTGATTAGCACAATTATTTTAATTCACTTCACTTGAGCTCTTTAATAGAACTATATTGGATAATATACCACCATAATTATGCAATATAACACTGAATATCACCAAAATAATGAATTAAAACAAGAGCACCTCATGACACTTCCAAGTTCCCGCCAAAACTCAAAAAATAACAGTTATTCCAAGGGAGTGTAATTTGTGCCTGGCAACACCGATAAATCTTAATTTGTGTGATTTCGCAAGAGGGTCTCTGAGTCACATGCTTGCTGCTTTCTCGAGCCTAACATGGCTCAACACAGCCATATGTTCATCTTATTCTTTGTTAATTCCACGAGAAAACCGTTACCAATAAAGGCGATAATCAGTTATTACTTTCTGATTTTGAATCAGATAGATCAACACAAATTATAATTAGTTATTGACTTTATCGTTGATTAAAATGATTATCGGTAAGGTTTAATAAATGATATAACGAATATAATTTTTTAAAGTACGTTCTCTCGAGTCTTGACGTAATAACACGGTCAAGTATTTTTTTTTCTAAGCACTATTAAATGACGAGCCGAGCAAGTCATTCGTATGCTGGCTAGCAACACCACGGACTATAAAAAGCGGCAATATCCAAACTTAGAATTACAAAGATTTTTCTAGTACTGTACTTGCCACTCTGAGATACTGAATGCTATGTCTCATACTGCCCATAAATTACAATGGCTACCATATCCATCAAATTTGAACACAATAGTTCTTTCCCAATGTTGATAGTCGTCAGAAATTGCATTGGTATTTACTATTTACCCAGCCGAACTCTAGTATACCATATACAAGGAACCTACTATCAGGTAAAACAATAAATAGGCATCTCTTCAAAATATACCCATCCGCAATAGGCCAGCGTGGACTTAGGCCTAAACTCTCTCATAGAGACACGAGCCCAGCAATGCTATAAAAATTGGAACTGTGTCCTTAGATATTTTGTCAAATGTGGCTAGTGAACGGCGCATAGGGTTTTGTTTTGTTGAAATGGGACCTTCTTTTTACTCTTCTCCATGGGCGTATATAAGGGAGGGGAGCGGGTCGGGGTTCCCGTCCCCCCTTAGCTTTACAAAAAAAAATCGGGGCCACAAAACATGTACAGTCAGCAGCATAAGTAGATGAACAAATTCAAAATTTCAAATTGCCTACACACTTTTCTGTTCTTACTAACCTTTTTTTTCTCTTCGCAATAATAAAATAAAATGTATTTACTTTACTTCAAACGAAGAAAAAATATTTCAGTAACAGTTTCAATATACTTAACGCGTATATATGCGATTTGAAATTTTGATTTTGTACAGATATTTATGCTGCTGACTGTACACATTATAATGCATATGTGCACTTCTAAGAAACATCTTCACAAACTTTCGCATTTATAATAAGATGAAATAGACCCGTAAAATAAAACTTTTTATGTCATGGGGCGGCAAGAACCTCCCTATGTAAAAGCTATAGATACGCCCGCGCTCTTCTTCAGCGCCTAGGGTACGACAGATTTTGGGTCAGCCCGGGCGGCAAAAATCCTTATTATATTTATTCATTGCGCGCGGCTCCGCCCGCGTGGAAAAGTTTTCCGGGATAAAAAGTAGCCAATTATTAGTAGTAAATTATTGCATTCCATGTCAACTCAAATGTACCACAAGATTGGACGTAATCGTTTTATTTAAACCCTAGTACGCGGACGACGATAATTCCAACATCCGCGAATTGAAGATGTTTTTCTTATAATCAAGCTATTGAAAGTTAAATTGCTTTACGGAGTATGTTGTAGTCATATTAATTCTTTACAAACGTCGACTACGTACTTTGGTAGTACTGCAGCAACCAACTGTACGAGAGGAACTTTGTTGGTTTAGTCATTTTTTTTGTATTTTGTATCATGTACCATTTTAACCGACTTCCAAAAGGAGGAGGTTCTCAACTCTTGTGTTAGTATTTTTATAATATGACAATTTTTCTTTCTTTACCTGAATGGGCAACTTCTAACCGAAGTATCACCATTGTTTAACAGAAAACCAAAATAAAGAGACAACTAGATGTCGATATTGCGTTTCGTATGGTACCCAATTAGAAAAACGGAAGCATCCTTTTCTTCCCTAATCCTTTGATATTTTTCGTATTGTGGGTGTTTCTGAGTGGTGAAAACCTAGGGCCGTGGACATTCTGGGCGTCAGTGCGCGAAAAATCAATTTGAAGCCTATTTTGTTGACAAAAATACCTGTACCTTTTTACGGGAAAAAAAATTTAGGTGATCCTTTTCCTGGCGACCTTTTTTTGGCGGGTGATGAGCTTGTGCCTCCTTGATCCCTGCGCCAAGGTGCCATGCACCGCTATCATCCCCGGGTACAGACGGCCCTGCGAAGATTCTTTGACATTATGGGTGATTCACCAGCTCATTTGTCGTTTGTTTCTTACAAAACTTCGGAATATAATTTCATAGGTGGTGTGGTGTCAAACTGGTGGTAGGTCTCTCATATGTAAGAGTCCGTCTGGGTGGGTACCACCGCAATGTCTATTTCTACCGCCAAGCAGCAGTGTGCATGCACGGCTGTGTTTCGGTTTGAAGGACATTGTAGCCAGTGTAACTACTGGACATAATGAGACTTAACATCTTATGTCTCAGGATGACGAGCGCAGTGGAATGCCACACAGTACTTTGTAACTCAAGGTGCTGGATGGTGTTGCTACTGTTTATGGGTGGTCGTATCGCTTACCATCAGGCGAACGGCATGCACGTCTCGTCATTCAATGCAATAAAAAAAAATATGATGCTATCTAGAACGTCAGTATCTAGCAGGTATTCGTAAATGCAGAAGTGTATTATTGCTGTAGCCACTTAAATAAATTAGTGATAATACAAAATTAATGTTCACAGGTTAAGTAAATATGATAATATTCATGTTTAATGTTTAAAGGAGGTGGTAAAATAACAATTAATATTATCAGTTTTCACCATATCAGACACACATTCCAAAATCGGGCAATGCAGTTGCGCTCTCCAATCGAATAACTCACATAAAGGACATGTCCAAAACGGGCTTAAAATTCAAACCAAGATACTTTCCTGATCCTACTAATATTATAAGTTTGTAAGTATGGATGTATAGATGTTTGTTACTCTTTCACGCAAAAACTACTGAACGGATTTAGATGGAATTTGGCACACGAGTAGATCATGTCCTGGATTAACACATAGGCTACTTTTATCCCGGGAAAATATAAAGCGGGACTTTTATCCCGGGAAAACTCATTCACGCGGGCAAAAGTCGTATAGTATATTTGGATAGTACTCTCAATAACTACGCCTTTGTAATAAATCGTATAATTTTAAAGTCTTCCGATTTTGAGATTGATGTAATTTTATTTTGCCTAAAAACTACACTTTAAATGAATTATAAATGGAGGGGACTAAAATGTATTTTTAATGGATCCAAGATCCATAGTTTATCCCTAAAGTTTGAGCTTGGTTAGAATTTGAGGCCCAGCATCCATACAAAAAGCGGACATCTCTTTGCCCCGGGATTTGAACTTAGATTCTTACACCTATTCACCTACTGCCACTAGAACAATAAGGCGATGACGACTTTTTAATTAAATTAATATTGGATTGATCTGTTCAGTATCAGCCTGTATCATATCAGATCTGTAATTGTGCTTGGTGAATAGTATAATAGTCTTGTGTCTTTACTGGTGAAATATAGCTGTGTTTAGGGTTACCAAGACGTTTGCTGCATTTGACAAGCATTTGATGGTTTGTAACACAGCTGTGCCATTGATATTGGTCTGATATAGGGATTTTTGAAAAATGATGTCCTCAGAAAAATATTTATCTTCATGTACACTAATATTATAAAAAGTTAAAGTTTGTTTGTTTGTAGGAAGTTATCTCTGGAATAATTGAACCGATTTCGATGAAATTTAGAGATAGTTTGAGATCAGGAAAAGGACATTGGCTACTTTTGATCCCGGGAAAATAGGAAGCGCGACTTTTATACCAGAAAAACTAGTCACAACAAGCTAGTTTTGAAAACATAACTACCTACCTACCTTTTAGGCACCCTAGACAGGCATTCCTCCGTTTATAAGTGGCAACCCTAGCTGTGCTACACTTCTGCCTTTCAAGGGAAAAATACGTGATGACAATTAAACCCATTAAAGGTCGCAGGAACCCGCTGGATGCAGGCCGCTTCTGACAGGTTGGTCTGGAAAACTTTGGGGGAGGCCTATGTTCAGCAGTGGACTTCTAAAGGCTGAAGAAGAAGAAGATCTATACCTACTAATATTATAAAGAAGAAAGATTTAATTGTTTGTTTGTAATGGATAAACTCAAAAACTACTGGACAGATTTGATTTCACTAATAGGAAGCTACATTACTCCTAAGTGCTATAGGCTTCTTTTTATCCCGGGAAAATATTTTTATCCCGAAAAACTTTTTCACGAGGGCGGAGCCGCGAGCAGAAGTCTAGTACAAAATAAAGACGTAAGTCCTTTGTCCAGGAGGTCATTGCTTAGCAACCAACGAGGAAGTAATAATACGCTCGTCACGGCCTTGTCTCCAATTGTCCCCGCCCACGCTGAGGGGCTGGCAGAGACATAACACTACTGACTGAGTGACATGATTTGTCGTGATTTTTTGTCTTGACATATTGCAACTGTAGGCGTCCATTATTGCTAGAGAGAAGTTGCATTTATCTATTGTCAGTTATAACAGCTTGGTTATCGGAACTAGCGTTCGCTTGCGGCTTCGACCACGTGTATATTTCCCTGGATAAAAAGCCATAGAGCCTTCCCAGAGCACCTAAACTATCTCCAAACCAAATTTAATTGAAATCCGTTCGGTAATTTTGAAAGACTAATACGTCAGTCACGTGTTAGTCTCTCAACCAATCCCAATAAAACGAAACGGAGTCGTGTCGTGATTCTTTTGCCATGTTCTTTCTGAGTTTACTTCTAACAAACAAACAAACACTTCACAAATTCTCGCATTTGTAATATAATTAAGTATAGTACGAGCAAGATTCTGCTATACTTACTCCATTACAATATATCTCATTGCGGGAGTCCGTCTCGTTAGTAAACACATATTTTTAGGTCCCATGTAATAGGGAGCGGGACTATTGTTTTATTGATACAATTATAATGTACTCTGCTATACTTACCCTATTCTAACGTTGGTTTTTTGTGTGCAACAGTTTGTCTCGGTAGGAACCATTGTTAATTATTCCTACCATCAACTAGCAGTTTGATCTTATTTCAGCCCAAGTGTTATAGCCATGTAATGTCACAGACATACCTACAAGTTTTGTCCCATTTTGAGTCCTTACTCCCAACTCGCGTAATTCATTTTTCAAAAGCATAAAAAAGTAATAGCTTTTCAAAGCATTTAAATATTTTGAACTTAAGTATCAAATTGGGTTTACAGTTTCCAAACATCGCAGCTATCTCTTTTTTCCTATTCAAGGTTGTCTCTGACCTTTTTAAGGTCACATATTAATCTTCTCGTGTACAACTATTTTTATACACAGAAATTTTATCATCGAATGACAAAGTTCAGCGCTCGTTTATCTAAGAGATAATGTGTTGTGAGTTAAGAAAGAAATTCGTGCAAATACGCACGTCGCAAACAGACGTAATTCAAACATTTCGAATTAAATTATAATTTAAAATCACATTGTATGATGTAGTAGTATAGTGAAATATTAAATTAAAAATATTATTCTTAATTTTCCTAGGAAGATGATAATGCTATTGTCAGATTTGTTTTCTAAATATATTTTTTTAATAATCGATAAAATAGTTGATTTAGGAATACTATAATTGATTGACTTGTTTTGGTTTAAGAATGTTGTAGGTACGTACCTATTCTTACAAAAATTCTTGTTCTTCGGTTTTTACTAGTGTTTTCAAAATCCTTGACTGCTTTGGAGGCATAGTTGTATTACGGTACGGTTGCAATGCTGAGGTCTCGGGTTTGATCCCCGGGTCGGGGAAAGTGATATTGGATTTTTCTATTCAGCCAGGAGAATGGAATTTGTGCCCAATACGGCGATAGGCTCGCCCCCTATCACATCATGGGACGGAATACGCACGGCGAAAAGTGGGTGCATTAGTGGCGCCTCTGCTTACCCCATCGGGGATTAAAGGCGTGAGTGTGTATGTGTGTTTTCAAAATCCACAGCACGAGATAAAATTTAAATGTCGGTCTTCCATCTCAACTATCACTATCTGTCAATCATTCTAATAACTAAAACAATAAATATTTATATGAATAACAAATATTGTTTAACTCTCAACTCGACGTCGATGTGGTGACTAATTTGTTTATCGAGTGACCGTACGTTCGCCTATTTATTGCCAATGACATGTTCTGTGTCAAGGTTAGGTTATGCACGCAATTTTTATAAAAAAAGATTTAGTCTGTTTTAATACAACGAGGTTATTTTTCACAAATGGAAAAAAATGCATGTAATTTACGACTGAGATTCAATGCTGCTAAAATCGTATTGGTTTATTAAACCTGGTAGGCAAACCCTAAACCATCGCAGACCACACCTATCGATGAAAATAAAAAGCATCTATTGCTTTTACATAAATAACATGTATATTATGAATTCTCTAAATTCAGAATAGTTCTTCCCACCGAATACGAACTGTTAGTTTTAAAATGTAGAGTTAGTAGAGTAGTTAAAAATACTTTATTTCAATTAAATTTGAATTACAATATAATTATTACGAATCAAAAATAACCAATAAGTGGAATTATTTAATTTCCTTACTATTGTACTAACAAACTCAAAATAAAAATAAAAGATTGTTTGAAATTAATTAACTTTGTTAAAGAATTTCTAGAACAAGTTTTTTTTTTTTTTATGTAACATTGAATGTCGAGACGAGCATGCCGTTCGCCTGATGGTAAGCGATACGACCACCCATAAACAGTAGCAACACCATCCAGCACCTTGACTTACAAAGTACTGAGTGGCATTCCACTGCGCTCGTCATCCTGAGACATAAGATGTTAAGTCTCATTATGTCCAGTAGTTATACTGGCTACAATGTCCTTCAAACCGAAACACAACAGTGCATGCACACTGTTGCTTGGCGGTAGAAATAGACATTGCGGTGGTACTCACCCAGACGGCCTCTTACATAATGAGAGACCTACCACCAGTATTTTAGTTTGAAAGTGCTAAATTACAATTAATGTTTTTCAAATGTAGCTAGTACTTAGAACTAACAACTAGTACGTGGATTACGACATTCCTAACCTAACCTGCAAGCTAACCTTGTTGCTATCGCTATCCGACCACAAATGACCTCACCGTGTCATCCGACAAGAACAATTCCATACAAATGCATCGTGAACTATATATTTCTAATTGTCATGACACACGTTTTAGTTTATGCATGACATCATGTTAGTTATCGTCGTCTAGTGCAACGTGACACGTCGTGCCACCCCGCTCTCATACAATAATGTCCAAATAGAGGCCATAACGGGAACTGGTTGAGGTCTATCCGCTGGTCGGTGTAAGTGCATTGCTATTTTTAGCCAAGGAGAATGATGTCAGGTGTTGCCAAGACTTGCTATGGACCATTATTCCTCAGTTAAAATAACTATAAAACTTGTTTGGAGGTCTGTCTTTTTGTTGATTGTAAAATTAGTTGTTCAATGATGTCATGCCACTCTATGATGCCACTAACATAGTTCTTACCGGTGGTTATTACTCCAATTAGTTTAATTTTCATTTCGATTATCCCTTTTCAATATAGTTCAAATTCCGTTTCGTCTTAACTAAGTCTCGTGTTTCATTTTATTTTGTTTTTCTATATTTATTTAGGTAACCTTGACTGAACCTGAATGATGTTTATCTAAACTAACTCGACTGACCGGTTTCTGATTAAGATGCATGTGCATATTATTACCTGTTTTGTATGTGTTTCCATCTTATCAATTACGTAAAAGTTCAGTGGGTATTCATTTCGTCGATTAGATACCGTTTCGAGGTAACTCGATGACGGAATTTGTATTTTATACACACACATAGTGTCAATATTATAATAAGTATATCTGTTCCAAGAACTGATTTGTGTCAACGTATCTTTAGCTAGTCCATTTTTATCAGCATTATACTTTCGTCGAATTAAAAACAATGTACTATCAACTGATGTCATTTAAGGGTTTTTTAATGCATCTATGCATTTAATGCAATTAATTTCATCATTTTTCAGAATATCAACTTCCAAGAACATCTCAAAAATATACCTGTTAAAATTCGTGTAGTGTGTTGAAAAGGTAAAAAATGAAAGTAAATGCTTATAAATAAAAAATATTTATTATATACATTAAATTATTGATCAAAACAATTTTAATCGATCATAGAAAAGAACTTCTGTTACCGAAGCCGTCACAGTTGCACGCTTGGCTACACGTGACACTTGCATACATTGCAGTGTCAGTTCAGCCTTTGTAAATGTTCAGATCTAGCTCTCGACGAGGCGTGGTTACTACCTCGGAATGTACTTCGTACAGTATGACCGGCGTTGTTTAGTTGTGCGATCTGTTAAAACGTTAGGAAGCTTGTCTCGTGACGCAGTACTGGGTTCAATAATGTTACTCGAGCGAAAAGTAACCCTTATTATAATGGCATGTACTAAGATGCGGGCGCTGCCCCTCCCTCTAATGGTGGTCCTCGATCTCCTGCTCCTGCTCCTCGTCGAACTCGGCGTCCTCGTCGGCGGTGGCCTCCTGGTACTGCTGGTACTCGGACACCAGGTCGTTCATGTTGCTCTCGGCCTCAGTGAACTCCATCTCGTCCATGCCCTCGCCGGTGTACCAATGCAAGAAAGCCTTGCGTCTGAACATAGCGGTGAACTGCTCCGAGATGCGCTTGAACAGCTCCTGGATCGCGGTAGAGTTGCCGATGAACGTGGCCGCCATCTTGAGACCGCGGGGCGGGATGTCGCACACGGCGGTCTTTACGTTGTTGGGGATCCATTCGACGAAGTACGACGAGTTCTTGTTCTGGATGTTGAGCATCTGCTCGTCGACCTCCTTCATGGACATGCGGCCACGGAAGATGGCGGCGACGGTGAGGTAGCGTCCGTGGCGCGGGTCGCAAGCTGCCATCATGTTCTTGGCGTCGAACATCTGTTGGGTGAGCTCGGGCACGGTGAGGGCGCGGTATTGTCTGCTTCCACGGGATGTGAGGGGAGCGAAACCGGGCATGAAGAAGTGAAGACGAGGGAAGGGAACCATATTGACAGCCAGTTTGCGGAGATCAGCGTTCAACTGACCGGGGAACCTGAGGCAGGTGGTGACTCCGGACATTGTGAGGGATACCAAGTGGTTGAGATCACCGTAGGTGGGTGTGGAGAGTTTGAGCGTGCGGAAGCAGATGTCATATAAAGCCTCGTTGTCGATGCAGTAGGTTTCGTCTGTGTTTTCTACGAGCTGGTGCACTGAGAGAGTCGCGTTGTAGGGTTCGACGACGGTGTCTGATACTTTGGGCGAGGGGACGACTGAGTATGTGTTCATTATTCTGTCAGGGTACTCCTCACGAATCTTTGAGATGAGGAGGGTGCCCATACCGGAACCGGTACCGCCACCAAGGGAGTGTGTGAGCTGGAAACCCTGTAGGCAATCGCACGATTCTGATTCTTTGCGGACTACGTCAAGAACTGAATCGACGAGCTCAGCGCCCTCTGTGTAGTGTCCCTTGGCCCAGTTGTTGCCGGCGCCGGACTGTCCGAAGACGAAGTTGTCCGGGCGGAAGATCTGTCCGAAAGGTCCGGAACGGACAGAGTCCATGGTGCCGGGCTCGAGGTCCACAAGGATGGCGCGGGGCACGTACTTGCCGCCCGAGGCCTCATTGTAGTAAACGTTGATGCGCTCCAGCTGCAGGTCTGAGTCGCCATGGTAGGCGCCGGTGGGGTCGATGCCATGCTCGTCCGAGATGATCTCCCAGAACTGGAACAAAGAGGGTTACCGTTAGCGAGACGAATCAAAAGCTGTTTGTAACGCTGCGAGGGCATTCAATTAAAATGCCATCACGGGAGCTCAGCTAGCGCAGCGCTTCCAAACCGGTTGTAATGTAAGGTTGGAGAGCTTCATTCTATTCAAATGATTACAATAAAAGCCAATGAGCCGTCACGCAGACAGGATCCATAATTCATGTTAAATCTGTCTCGGAGAGGTTGCGCAACAAAGCCCGCCAGCTGAGCGCAGTGGCGCCGCCCACGTCCAGCCCATATTCGGTGTATCCATCCATAAAAGTCGGTGCGGGTTTCTTTCGCAAATTAGCATTCAATTTGCGTACCTACTGGACCGCCATATGGCCGTAATTTCTCGTTTTTTATGCAACGTTCGTGTGAAATTAATAATCACGATTTATGAACTGGATTACGTAAGGATTACGTACGTTTTTGACTTTCAGCTGACCGAATATCTCAGATTTGTATGAGTCAGATAACTCTGTCCTTCATTTCTGTACTAACACAATACGTTTCTAGTTTGTTCAAGCCTTTTCAAGTAATAATAGACTCTTCTACTTTGTAATCAAGTATTCGATGTTGATATTTGCAACGATCTGTACATATCACTCTACAAAACTACAAAATTATCCACATATTTTAAAGTGTAGTTACCAATGCAGAACGAGCCTTAATATTCTTCGCTATCGTTTAATCTTTAACAATAATGACGTCATCCCTTACACTCTGAGCATTGGCATTTACATAATCAATTACTTCCAAGTTATTATAAACACCAAGGCTGCGTTAGTACTTCGTTGGCGCCTAGCTTCCTTAGCCATTGCATAAATATTTCCGGCTCTCCGAGTCTATATACCTACGAGGATTATATTTGTAGTGTAAGCAATGTATAATAAGTAATTACATGTATAATTTATTTTATAGTAGTTAGAGGGAATTATAAAGCCTTATAGTATCAAATGCTGAGCAAAATGGAATGCATGCCCTGCTATTAGAAATTCAGAAAATTCGAGATCAAGTTACTGTTTATATGTAAGCGTATACAAGTACGCGAAAACCGTGTTCATCTTGTTTTAAAATGTAAAAAAAATGAAAAACCTAACAACATATACATGAATACTAAAAGATCTTGAAGTACATTGACAAGTTCTCAATGAGTTGAATTATAAAGGCAAGGGCATTGTATCTACTCAGCCACGGTCACTGAAATACTTATACACGTATATAAATGATATTATTGCTATCGACAAGCAGTTTCTTTAAAAACAATTACGTAAGACCAAGATGATGTCATTCGTGTAGGTGTTTGACAACCATGCCCATATAAGGTAATACGTGTTTCACGTCAGCCACAAGTACTTCGAATTAGCGCTGACGTGGCCTTATTTAATTGGTATTAGATACATCTATGTTTTAGATTTGTATGTTATAGGTGTTTTCAACATTGGATAATTTATGGTTTTCGAATAAATCGATTTTATCTTATCATCAGTCATTTAAAATGGTTTCTGTTGTTTTTAATTTATGATCATAAAGAACCTTATTTAAATATATCGCAATTCGCAACGCTAAATTAAGACGAAAAGGGTCAAGTAATCTGTATGCTGCCATTTTAGAAAGACGCCTTACAAAAAATTCAATTCGATTTCGTTTTATTACGGAGGTGGAATGTTATCTCAAACTCTTTAGACATCGTAATTTAAAACAATTTGACTTCGTCGATAAGCCAGGCCCTAACCCATACAGCCATACATATCTTATCACTGTTCGCTATTAGCGAGGTTCAACGCACCGACGGACGGTCGATGGCCGGGTAAAAATAGTAATCGCGCCATGCCATGCACTGCACTCTCCAACCATTTTAATACCATGAATCATTCTACAACAAACCTTTGTTTTATCGATCTCATTGAGTCAATATTTCAAAACCAAATACGTTTGAAGAAGTATTCTAAATTTAAATTCAGTAGATATTGGATGACGTTGAATCAGAAGTTTTAAATCGATTTGAAAGAAGATTTTATTTCGAAAGTACTTTTAATTGAGAAAAAGTAATTCCAATAACTCAATTTTAATCAATACGATTGAAACGAAGTCAAAATATTTTAAAACATTCTAGATCAACATATCAGTTGCAAAGTAGAGCGTGACCAAAAAATTAGAAATTTTAAAACGTTCGCACAATTATGTTTCCTATACGAATATCTAGGGCAAAAATGTGTTTCCGCGAATCATTTTCTTTTTACCACTCAAAAGAGTGTTACAATCTAAAATACATCTGATCCATTCATTTACAATCAGAGAACTAACTAAGTCAAACCTACTAACTCGTAAGGCTTAGAATGTAAAAAAAACAGAGCTGAGTAGTCTGCAAAAGATCCGTACATGCAGTGATTTAAGGATCTTATATGTTTTTTTTCCTACAAATATAGCAAGAATCTCCATGACCTAACCAGGGTTAATGAAGTACCTTTGCCAACAGAATTACTCGCAAATGCCACCAAGAGAAATTGACAAGTTACAGGCAACCATGGTTTCACCTTTACAATCGCACCATTCTCTATTCACACGCCACTTTCTTTCGTTATCCAGTTACAAAGCCTTTCCCGCCTTTCACTTTTTGTCTTATTAAAAAATATTTTTGCGCAAATTGAAAACGTCAGTTTGACAGTTCTTTGACAAGTGCCTTAATCGACTAGTTACGCTGCGATTAAAAATGAAGATTAATCGATATATAAATAAAACGTTCTCAAATGATGTTTTAAAGGGTTTTACGAAATATCAGTATTCATTAAAATATCGATTATTAAACTGTTCATTGGTTTACATAAACTTTCGCGGCGCTGATGTTGATTGATTGCCCATTTCTGAAATTAATTGTAGTTTAAGACAAAATAAGAAAATGACTCAGAAGTTTGGTTCATTACGTTGTTTGCATGATAAAATCTCGATCAACAAGATACCAGAAGCCATTATAAATGATTCTTGCTTCATTTGTGAAGAAGTTACTCTTACCCTGGTCGTGTTCGTGACAAGTTCATGGGGGAACAACGTCACTTGCCAATTAAGCCGAAGTCGTTTCTACGCGCCTACTCATAGGATTCTAATAAGAAATTTGAAATGACAGCTGTCAAACTGACATGGAATATTGATAAGTTAATATCTTATAGCTGGAAAGACAGCTATGATAAAGAAATTTCTGTTAGTTTCCATGGTTCATTTCATTTAGTGCAATTTCGCGTGACAGCAGATAAATTTTACCAATACTCGCAAACCAAAGGTCGTTAAATGCTATGGAACTGAATCACGCCGCAAGAGAAAGCCGTGAACATGCACTTTGAATTATTACGATACGTCTTATTCGAGATCAACGAACTAATAAAATTTGTGTGAAATAATTGCTGTACAAAAAAAATTTTTTAGCCTGTTTATTTTTGCCTGATGATCTTTTAAATTATTCGAAGTCCTCTTTGCACCGACCTTTATGGTTATTACTTATTTGTTACTAGCAAGCGTTACTAGGCACAGACCGTAAAGTTCATAATAATTGACATCAGCTACCTATACTTTCTTTTACTTTTCACCCGAAACGTACGAATATTTTTAGATAACATACTAATCATTGGAAAATGGTTTCCAAGGGGATTAATAATGGTTGAATTTGCAAGCGAAATTGTTTTTTTTATGCACTCTACAAGCCAGACGTCCTATACATGTTTAGATTGGACTTATTGACATTAATTATAACTTCTAGTGAAGAAAGAATAACAAGTCTTTAAAATAAATTAAAGTGTTTTTAATTCTGTCATAACTCACCAAAATACGACACAAATTACTTCCGCGTGGCTCTACATTTATACCTTTGCCTGTTAAAATAAATACAAAATAAGCACGTTCGGAATTCCAAACCACCTGATTCATGTTATAAATTCCAAACACGACGTTTTTATTCACGTCTTTAATTTGACAGTCATCTTTTTTGATGGATTCTTTTTCAAAATCTCTCGATGAGATAAAAATAACTTTGTAAAGAGTCCAATTGATGCTATCTTTGGAACTTTGATTACTTTGTATATTCAAGCTTCTTGGTGTAATGCGTATAAGGCACTTTAGTTTTGAATGAAATCATTTAGATATAATGCAGCATTGATTTCTATATTATTATAATGTAGCTGTATGATGCAGCACTAAACGTCAAATTATAGGTACTAAAAAACTTTGAAATGTTGTTTGTTGGCAACTTATTACCTTAAAATTTAGATATTAATTAAGTAGTTAATAACGTAGTTATTCTAGTAGCTAAAATAATTTGTATCAAATAAATAATTTAAAAGCCTAGCTCACTTGTTAAATTTTTCTCACGCCGATGAATCTTCGTAAAAAAGTGACCACTTTTTTGCAACAGTAAAATTCAATTCATTATGTTTTTAATCTGTGCCAATAAGATTTCTTGCATGAGTAAGCTATTTAACTAAGCCTAGATTCACTGTACGGTGATTGATTGTTGCTGCTATAATACAAATCAATAACTAATGTGAAAGTTTATGAAAAATGGATTATAGTTTTAAGTCCGCCGTATTTAAAAAAATCCTGAAAAAATGCGGTATACAAATTGTTACGCGGTAACTCTGGATACAAGATTACCTCCCGATTCCTTCTTAATTTCGATTTACAAAATGGGATTAATAATAACTGTACTATCTATCCATACATCTTCAATAAGTAGGTAATTTTTATATCAGGACCCTACAATACTTATATAAGGTGCAAATTATTTTTCTTAGAACTCAATCCACACCAAGCTATTCAAAGTCGTAACTAACATAACAATATAGAAATCAATGCTGTATTTCTAATCGATAATTTGATCCGGATTGGACAACACACCCTAAAGAGATACAAGCCATTAGCTAAATAAGATAACTTATACAAATATTATTGCAAATTAAAATTATCCAACTGTAATTCATAAATCAATTGAGAGATGTAATCTAAACGCTGAGATCAATTACAGAATCATTAGTTCTCGATTACGATTATTGTTTAATAGGCCTTTAATTCATTGCCCTCGTGCTGCCGACCTCAATTGCTTCAATTAGATGTTTTCAACAATACTTTGAGGTAGATATATTGGTATAGAGTGTATACTATAGACTATGGTAGCTAGGGTTGGGCTGTAACCACTTCAAAGTTGGGTAGCGCTCATCCAAGAATGTTAAACAAATTCTGCTACTTCAAATTTTTTAATCTTTCTAGAAAATAGCTGGCAGTATGAAGTAACTCTGGCTTAAAATCTTTTTAGAGAAATATTACGCTATAGGCATAAACACTCACGTCTTGATAAGTATATACAAATCATCGACATTCAAACCAGTATCTAATCAAAACAGCTGTTTTCATGATTCATAGATAATTTTATTCCATAAATAATATGTCTTTGAGTGGACCTTCAATTAAGGTCGTCAACGACAGGATCCATTCAGGATTTTAAATTTATATATGTAGATATATAAATTGTTATTATAATTGTAATACGTAGGTATTACATCATGTTTTTCATGACATTTATATTATGATAAAGAAAATTATAGTACGAATAATATCACTTATTTTTTTAAATATTTCTTTTTCTGCCCTCACCTCCAGAACAATAAAGGTTGTCTTGTTTTTTAAATAACCCTGCCGGTCATATTGTATAAGGCGTTTCTGCCACAACAGTTGTGGCAGAAACGTCATTCCAGAGTTACTCTGGATTGACGAAGAATTCAGAAAAACTTGAGTGAAATGTTTCTTTTGTTTTAATTGCGACTCTACCATCGACATTTTTGTGTTGATTTTTGTTTGCAGCTCCGACTAAGTTGAATGTACTTTTAAACACTCCATACGCAAAAGAAGCACGTACGCTGACTCCATCCATTCATATTGAATTCTGAGCAGCTTTGAATGTCGACTAGCAACGACTGCCGCTGATTTGTAGATAAAAGACTAGACCATAGAGACTAGAAGTGAATAATAAAGTTATAAACCTTAGATCAGTGCTAGGTTCATATAATACGTTTCCTCCCTTCTGATCTTCGGAAAGTATTAGTCAAGTACATTATGAATTATTGTGCTAGTTATAAATATCAGCTACTCTTTTGAAAATGTTTACCGTTCGCTTCTGCTGCACTCTTAAACTGGCTCTGAGTTCTATTATTTGATTGGTTTGGGGTCAATAATAACTAAAGATATTGGTAAATTTTTCGGCATGAAAATAAATCTAAGTTGCCAGAATTAATTTATAACTCTGGCTATATTCTTCCGCTTATCTGTATTCAGCATATTGTAAAATACTATGGCCAATTTATAAACGTTACTTAGCTAAGGACGGAGCAATGCTGATAAGAAGTCTCTTTCTCAGTGCTTACGGCATGACAGCCTAATATTGAGACACAACTTTGCTTCAGTTGGCTGTCAGATAAACAAAGCTGATAAAAGCCAAAGAAAAAGAATTGTCGACATTGAGTTCGAGAGTAATGTGAGTCCTCATAGTATTGTTTGTGTGGATGTATGTCAAAAAACACACACCGTTGCCTAGCAACGAGTATACTATAAATACGTGACGTTACGTTTTCTCCCGAACTATACCGAATCCCACAAGCCACGTCAAGGAACTTCGTTCCAAAAAGATTACAAAATATTCTTACCTGTCCATAATTGACCTACATTCAATGCCTTTTTGCTGATGGTTATAACAGAAATAGCTGTTGTATCACGTAATGCTATAAGGAAATGACTTCATTAATATTTACTCATTCAATCGTATTAATAAGTTATTGGAATTAAATAACCTTGACGGTTATAGCTCTTGAAATTAAACTATTATAACGGATTTTATCGCTGTTTTTTATTTAAAATTTCTCCCGACGTTCCGGAGTTAATTTCAATGTCTAACATTCGCATAAACACAAGGAATCATTATGGTTATAAGTCTCCTTTAATCTCTTCTCTCGTGAATACTCCGATAAATTCCCTTCAAGGTACAAACCTATATTCATAACCTTAGGGATTAATATTCTTTAATCCTTTCTAAGATACTTTCGCCGTCATCTAACTGCTTAACTCGAAATACTTATTACAATTTTGTCATTTATGATGTAGCTCTTAAGGTATTACTTATTCGCTTATATAAATGAAAATCGAGTACATTGCTCGTTCCCATAACTCTGGTCCGGTTCGAAGGACCATTTTCTAACCTCCAAAGAGATTTAGAAAGTCTGATACTATATGTAGATATCGGGTGAGCGGATGCAACTACGTGCATGTTATGCATCGCCGCCATTAGATTTTCACCGACATTTGATAAGAAAGCATTATAATTGCTCCTGTTTTGCAATTATCTGTTTTTACTTTGCATACATTAATATCTCCCTAATTAGTTGTTTGCCAACTTGATGGATTATTCGCTGATATGAGATGTTTTGTTGGTGCAATAAAACTATTGGTTTTAAAACTTATTGGAGCGTGAAGAACATAATCAATAACTCTTTCGCGCCGCTTTACATTCTTCCATAGCCTCATACTATTTATAACTGTTCCTTTTTTAAACATGGAATACAAAGAGATTTAAAAGTCGAATCCCTTTTTAAGGCGAGACTTTCTGATAAGAAAACATTAAGCTCTACGCTTGAAGATCGGAGACACCCGGTCGCTGACATAAGAAAAATAACGCTACTAACTGTCAAAACAAGAAAATTAGTGTTTATACCGTCGGATTCGTAACCGGTTTAAGTATTATTCATAACAGTCCTTGACAACAGCACGTATTGACCAATGGAATTGTGCCACACAAACCGCCGTGTGACGAGATAAATGACTCATTACTACATTATCCATTTTCGGACATGAACAGCTACGTGCCGTAAAAGGACTTTTTTTCGGCAATTCGGCAACCGGTAAACAAGGTGACATCACTAACCGGGACATGCGTATTCAGGGTGTGACAACCCCCACCCCTAGCGCTGTCATGCGTGACAAATTACGGTTTCAAATATTATTCTCTATTTTAAAACGAATGGGATAATGCAATATGGCACGTTCGGCCTTAATTCATGTGGAAATTGCATAGAAAATTGACGATGCGGTTGCCGGTTACTTAATCTAACGTATTCAGTAGAACCGTTAGAAACTTAACGCACTGTCGGCTGTATGTTAACTTACCTTTGCTCCAATCTGGTTACCGCACTGGCCGGCTTGGAGATGTACGATTTCCCTCATTTTGATTTATTAAAAATTGTAAAATAAGTTACTTAACACTATACGCGACTCGCACAGCACTGCTCGATGGTTTGATCCGCCGGCCGGCTCGGTGGGGATTTTTGAGGCACGACTCGCCTCCGCGCAGCGTGCGAGCCGAGCGCTCTGATTGGTCGACGGGTATGGCGTGTCGCTAACTTCACTGCAGTACGGGAGGCTTATCATTCCACCGAAATGGACTGATCCTACATTTCTATACATGGATGTTGTCATTTACGAGTAGCACTGCGGCAAATTTACTTTTGCGGTTGGATGTGGCGCTACTGCATGAGGAATTGTATAACCTCTATGGAATTCATGGATGGCGCGTGATAGTTCGAATAATTCTCGTTAGCAAACGGAACTTTGTAATGTTGTAAAATTATATATATTTTTTTAATCTCTGTTTTGGCGAAGGCTGAGTGAGTTTTGCATTTGATTGATTGCCGATGATTTCATTTGACGGTCTGATGCGCTAGACTTTTTGGGTTTGCGACTCATACGTATTTAGGCGCCCATGTCTTTGGTTATGTAATTAGTTAATTATTTATTGTTCAATAACCTGGGAGAGCCGTGACAATTTAACATATTTCATTCATTTTACATGCAGCTATTTGGGTTATTTTAGAATTAAAGACAGAATGAAGATGCCTACAAGTTTAATGTCACTAATATCGGTTGCAGACTAAACAATGAAACCATCTTTAAGTAGGCATAACATCTTCTTGTACCTATGAGTCATTTGCATATTCCTCTCACATACATAACTTGGTCATCTTATGAGCTTGAAGCAAGAGACCTCAAATCACCTACTCATTTACAAATCAGCCTAAATACAGCTCGGATATCTTAGCCTAAAATTACATTCTTAGCACACAATGCATACCAAGTTTATAATACCAGAGTAATATTATGTAGGCGCGACTGAATATTGCTAGGCTGAATTTGAATACTGTGTCAAATATAAACAAGTTTTCATTAATAAATGAACCTTTTGGAGTTTTGGTAGAGTTTTTTAATAAATGGAATCATTGAAATTCATTCATTGATCACAAATCGAAGGTGTCAGGATGATTGTTTACACAAATTAATCCTTTTTGGATACCATTACTATTTTTACCTGTTATCCAGGTTTGATAAGTATTTTGGTATTGCATTTGACAAGTTAAAGGGAGGCGTAGGAATGTGAACAGGTAGCTTGCTGAGACAATATATTACATTGTAATTTGTACGCTATTTCATCGTTAAAATGTTGAATTAGATCGTAAATCCATAAGTTTTTTTTTCGCCGTGCACACGAACACGATTTCCGCAAATTAACAGTAATCGAATCTCTCTGTTCTCAGTCTATACTATTTGAATAATTATCTATTTAGTAATAACACATAATTCCTACAACACAATTATAAACACTTTCATAAATCAATTATAATACAACTTTGAACAAAAAAAAATATATAAAAATACTGGTTCCCTCTTACATAACTGTCGTGACATTTGACATGTGTTTGGGTGACGGGCCTGTTAACCGATCAACTGTCACAAAACCCTTGGGTACGTGTTAATATCAAATTAAGGGTATAACAGACTGCTACGTAATTTGGGTGTTTACTATTTCGTGATATAATTGCCTTAATTAATTAGTTTTATAAACTGTAATTCTTTTAAGGCATAATACCACTGGTGTGGAACAGTCCATTTATTTATGAATTCTATGTAACAGTTAAATTGATACTGGTGGTAGTAGATACTAATGTTATTTCTCTCGGAAAGCCACATTGTGGCCAAATTACCTCGGTGGCTCAGTTGCATTCCGTGTGGTACGACTATCGCGCTGTCTCGGGTTCGAATCCGGGTCGGGGAAAGCGATATTGGGATTTTCTGCTCAGTATCTGTCCGGGGTCTGGAAATGTGCCCGGTAAATGGCAATAGGCCTGCCCCCTATTATATGGGATATAGCTGGCGAAGTGTGTTACACCTCTACCTACTCCTGAAGGGGTAGACAGACTATTTTCATTTAGGCTGGTTGACTCTCCTGTGTGCCCATGCTCGACACCTGGTTACGTATATGAACAATCTGCACATCACGTACTTTGGGAGTGTGGTCTTTGGCATTATGAACGCAACATCATGTTGGATAGTATGCAAATACATCTGGGGTTGTATACTACATGGACCTTGTAGAGACTAGACGGAATTTCCGTGCTATCCGGCGTTTTTGCCATGCCTTTTATTGGAATCAATTATTTCATTATTTTTGTCGCCCGTTTTGCTATGGAGGGAAGTGGACAATTAATATTTCCAACTCCTCCCTATCCTTCTATTTGATTAATTTCGTTGCGGGTTTAAGACAGATTAGTGTTCCCTGAGACTCGCCGAGCTTCACCGCTCGGTGTCATAAAATGCGTGCCACTGCTGATCCTGGCTTACAGGAGTTACAGTGGCGGGTGTGAGGGCGGGATAGTCTCTGCACCCCTGAAGGGACAAAGACATGAAGCTATGTAAGACACATTGTGAGCTCTGTATTCTAGTTTGAAGGAAATTGTAACCAGCGTAATTACTGGGTATTATAAGACTTAACATCTTATGTCTCAGGGTGACGAGGGTGGGAAGCCACGCAGTATTTTGTAATTCAAAATTCTGTACATTGCTGCATCTGTCTACAGGCAGTCGTATCACCACCAGGCGAGCGGTTTGCTCGTCTCATAATAGGATAGTTGTCTATATTAAAAAAAAACATACATATATACATACAACATACATACATTTATAAAAAGCATGTGTCAACCAAAATGTAACAAAAAAAGAATTTTCGTAATAGGCCCAATAATAAGTAAGTTATAAAGCTATGAAATTTGGTGGAAGTTAGTTGTCAAATAACAGTAATATCAAACTGTGACGTCACCGAGTTTCACGGGGCTTGACGTAGCGGGCGTGCGAGAGAGTTAGCGCGATATCCCCATCACGCCCCCACTTTTACTTATAACAATATTTCAAATAAGAATAACTGCTTTATTCTTCAACCAATTTTGATGCTGATTTCACAGAATACTTCCTAATTCGTATTATTTTCTGTGACATATAAAGTAGTATACAAAATTAAACATAGGAAACTACTATATTCATTACAATAAAAAATATATCATCACTATTTAGTTCATAATCATAAAAGACGTGAAAGTTCAAAGTATTGACCATAACTAATAATTTTTATGATGATACTATACAATCGGATCATGAAATGCTACGTTATACAGGATTATTTATTAGGAGCCTAAAGGTAGGTTAATGACCTTACAATAATCTCCATCTAACGGAATTCCATTATAACTCTTCGGAATTGGCTTATAGGCGGATACTCTGCATTTGTTGCTTGACATTATACGTAACTAGCTTTTGCCCACGGTTTCGCACGCATGAAAGAGATTTCCGGGATAAAAGTCCGCTATAAATTTTCTCAGGATAATAAGCTTATGTTCTTAGCAGGGTGTCGAACTATCTCCATACGAATTTTCATCGAAATCCGTTAGTTAGTTTTTAAAAGAAAGAAACAACATTTATTGGCCACTGGCTGCGGGGTGAATAAGATAATAATACAATTTTTATATTAATGCGTATAGGCGATTATTTTTTTAAATTTGTACAGGAAATTATGTGACTTCTGTGCAATGCAATCAGCCCTGTATTATATACTGCCCACTGCTGAGCACGGGCCTCCTCTACTACTGAGAGGGTCGAGGCCTTAGTCTACCACGCTGGCCTAGTGCGGGTTGGCAAATTTCACATACCCTAAAAATCTTATGAAGAATTCCCAGGTATGTAGGTTTCCTCACGATGTTTTCCTTTACCGTTAAAGTGAACGATAATTGATAAACAATACACACGTAACTTCGAAAAGTTAGAGGTGTGGCCTTAGGTTTTGAACCTCCGAACATTGTCTCGGCAGACCGTTCCATTCCCAACTAAGCTATCGTCCACTTTGACTGACTGTACTAAATCTAAATCCTGGAATAATTCAAAATGTAAAACAATGTCATTTAATAAAAATAAATCAGTACAAGTATTGTTAAATTGTAGTCATACTCTGCTCTGCGGTCGGTTCCTAGAAATGTTCGCGTGGTCACGTCGACTCCATAATACTCATTCATAATTCTTGTATTGAAACCTGTTTTTATCCTGGCAGCGGTAAATTTTATTATTTCGATTATTATTGTATTCATAATATATTCGGTTGTTTTATTTTTATTTATTTAAGACTCAAACAGAACACAATTAAAACATATATTAATGACTATAGCAAAGGGCGTCGCCAAGGGGGAGCAGGGAGGGGCAGCTGCCCCCCCCTGAGATTCTAAAAAGTTGCCAAATGCCAATTATTTATAAGTTTAATTTATTGTACAGTCAAGAACTCGTGAAGCTTTATACGATGGACTCTGTACCGTTATTATTACAATCGCTGTAGATGTAAACTACAAGTGAAAAGCATCATGTGCTCTCGACTTTACCTACAATTCATACCCCCTGACATCGGCTTGCGACGCCTTTGGTCTATAGCTATGGTTAGTGCTTAATCTAGATTGCACTCCAAAATGTGTGCCCAAATCATGACTATTACAAACGATGTGTTAATATTTAATTATTAATATGTAAAGATTAACGAAACCGTCTATTGAAGTCCTTTTTAATACGTTATCATTCTCGTCAAATAATTTGAGAGACTAGCAAATATTATGATTCCATTTGCCCTATTTGCAGTCTAATGTACTTGGTAGAGTTCTTTAGCCAACCGCTTGCCAGACATTTTCCCTCTAAAAAATTTAATCTTTAGCAGATCGTACTAGAAATCCGCACAAATTATAATGTACCCAACATAGGAGATTCAGATGACTATTAAAAAAGGAGGACGCTTGGGTCAAAATATTACTAGGTAGCAGGTACTTAAACAATAAACAAAGACACGTTTATTTTTTACTTTTTAGAGGTTTTTTGGGTCGGGGTTTATTTAAATTTTATTCCAAACTTTTTAAATTGCTTTATTCTCCAATCTCCTTCATGGGGCCTTGAGTTGACGCCTTGCTATAGTCGCTGTAATCAACTATCTAACACCTGCTCATTGAGACCATTCTTATGAGCCCACACACGCTATATCTGCTATAAGCTGCCAAAGAATTGGCTATCCCACAGACTACTTGATGCTGCAGCATCAGCTCAAAGTTAACATGTCTTAAAAAATATTGCCGAAGTCACAGTACACAAAATTTTCAAATCAATCGGAGTTGATTTAAAGATTTGAATGAATGAATTTATTTGCTAGAATGTGGTTACAATAAATAGATGGTACAATAAAATCAGAATCACACACTCTGTCATTATTGACGTGAAAATATTTAAAACTAAAGATATTTTTAAAAGTGGACACAATAATTTTCTGTTTACGTATTTTTAAAAATAGACACAATATTACAAATGTCGACTTAAACAACCGTGTCAAAGTGAGAAATTCTAAAACAATAACGTTGCATTGTACTTATCAGGTGTTTTCGTTGCGCCAGGACAAAGTATGAATATTTTTTGTTCGCTCATGACACATATTGAACATGCAGGCTTCCTTTTAAGACCTGCATGTGTAATTTAAAATTATCTTAAAGGAAACTTGTACGTTTATTCATTCAAGTGTTGCGTAACGTTACTGAATATGTTTTGAGTTTATAATAAAATGTTGAACCCTGTACGAAAACTTACTACAGCATATTATATGAATCTAAGTATACGAATATATTCGCACTCTTAATAAAACAATGACCTAATCCAAAATTTTGGCTAGATGAGTTTTAGTAAAATATGGACCCTAAAGGGTAAGAAAGAAAATGCGTCTTTTCAACATTGGGAATACGGTCTAAATTGTTGGAATTTATGTTCGTACCCGCTCAATTTATAAAAAAATATACAGTTAGTTTTTGTGACGATTCCCACAAGTCAACGATTTTGGATTAGGTTATTATTTTATTAAGAGTGCGAATTATATATAAACGGTTAAAGTTAGGTAATGATATAATTTTTAATTCTTTTCAATAAATTCTATTAACAGTAATTTATTTGTAGTTTTACACTTATATTTTAATTCATCTTATTAACAGCAATGACTCTTTTTATACACTAGTTATTAAAATTAATGCCAACACTCTCACAGGGTAGTTAGGACTCCATTGTTAAATAAATTATTGTTCTGCTGGGCGCATAAGTTTGACTTTTTAAGTCAGTTTTTTACGTATAGGAATTATCTACTTACTAGGTGTTGTTCGCGGCTTCGGACGCTTGAAAGGCTTTCCTACAAAAATCCTTAAAAAATTGTTATAGCGCCACAAGAACGATGCCAGCGCCATCTAGTGAAAAAATCACATTAAAAATTCCTTTATTTCTCATGAAAACGATCGGGACAACAAGAAAAAGTAGCCTATGTGTTAATCACTTAATCTACTCGTGTACCAAATTTCATCCATTTAATCCATCCAATTACTATTATTTTTTTTGTATGTTAGAACATACAAAAAAATCGTATTAATAATACTAGTAAAAGTAAGATAAGACGATTGTTTTTAAAACCGCTGCAAAAACACTTAAAGGCCACTGCTAAAAAGTTATACCAACTTTCGACCCCCGCCTCTCCAACTGCAACCACTTGAAAGAAGAAGTAGATATGCAAGGAAAGAAGAGTGAGATAGAGAGACTGAGATGTCAGGTAGCTTCTTTAGGTCCTGGGTCCGTAGACAAGATGCCTTACTAGAATTGTTAACACTAACAGAAAACTGCAAAAATGAACGGGAATGACATGTCTTAGCGATAAATCTGACAAATCGTTACCAAGAAATCACTAAGAGCTTTGTTTTAATGGTAGACTTCACAAACTTTCCATAGAGTTCAACACACATTTATAAAGTCACAGTAACATATCCTAGAATCTGAGACCCCTTTTGTAGTCCATCATATAAGTGCACCTTAGTTTGATTCAAATTGGATACAAAAATAGTTAAATGTAAGTGGACGTAGCATTCAGCACTAAAGAGCTTGGTCAAAACATTTCATTCATTCATTCATTCATAAACATGAGATATAACGCCAATACGCATACTTAAGTTTACATAAATACATATATATTACATACATACATACAAAAATTAAACGACAAACTCCGTACCTCTGACAGACGTGACTATAAAAGGACAGACCAAACCCAGTAAGACAAATGTTTGAATGATTCGCTTTAATATTTGTTTTGGATTTATGCTTTACTTGTGCCGAAGTCCCCCGTAGTTTTTACCTACGGAACAATCGTATCTTTGTGGGGTCAACACTATGTTACGCGTGAGTAGGTTTATCGGTACCACCCTCAACAAATTACTCGATCGATTGACACCCCACTTGTATTAAACACCACTAATATTAAATGTTTGGTTCGTTTTGTACTAAATGTATACTTTGGAAAATTGGTGATAAGTTTTGTAATTACGTAAATTACAAAATTATTAAGCGGTATTACACATTAAGTTCTTATCCACGTTCGTATATTGAGGCTGACTAAACTAATTGTTGCGACTGTCAAGGAACACATTCTATCATTATTCGAAATTATTTGGATTAAATTTTGTAATTTAAATGTGTATCTATTGTAATTTGCAGTCACTTCATCTTCAACTTGCTGCGATGTTATTTTGTTTATTTAAAGGTGACTCTACCATATTTGACAAATGCAATCTACACATAATATGGCCTTTGAATACAACGCTAGTCAACATAAATCATTGGTGAATATAAATAAAATTATCATAACTCTACATATGGCTTGATTTTTATTTATAGATCTCTCTAGCTCTATTATAAACTAGTTTTTGGTCGCAGTTTCACCCACCCAAAAGTCCTTTTATGACAAAATATAGCTTAGCTTACCCCTAAAAATCTTTTACACACACACACTCACGCCATTTGTCCCCGAAGAGGTAGGCAGAGGCACAACTAGTGCACCCACTTTTCGCCGTGCGTATTCCGTCCCATGATGTGATAGGGGGCGAGCCTATCGCCATATCGGGCACACATTTCAGACTCCGGGCAGATACTGAATTTAAAAAACCCAATATCACTTTGCCCGGCCCGGGAATTGAACCCAAGACCTCAGCATTGCAGTCATACCGTAATACAACTACGCCACCGAGGCAGTTTATTGGTACATAAAAATCCTACTAATATTATAAACGTGAATGTTTGTAAGAATGGATGTCAGGATGTATGGATGTTTGTTACTCTTTCACGCAAAAACTGCTGAACAGATTTTGATTAAATTTGGCACACGGGTAGATCACGTCTTGGATTAACACATAGGCTACTTTTTATCCCGGGAAAATATAAAGCGGGACTTTTATCCCGGAAAAACCTTTTAAGGCGGACGGAGCCGCGGGCAAAAGCTAGTCTTATATATACCAATAAAAGTTTATTAAAATGTATGCAGCCGTCTCAGCGAATATCCCGCACTGCGTACTGGGTAGCTCTTTTCTGTATCGTATTCCCGTACTAACAAACAGATAAAAAATGACTAGTTGCTCTTTCACAAGTTTTAAGTAAAGGAGATGTCCGCTTTTTGTATGGGTGCTGGGCCTCAAAATCTAACCAGGCTCAAACTTAAAGGAGATTAAAGTGGCAAAATATGGAACTTAGATCCATTAAAAAAATCATTTTAGACCCCTTCATTCATAACTTACTTTTTATAAAACGTTCATAGTAAGTGTAGTTTTCAAGCCAAACAAAATTACATAAGTCTCAAAATCGGAGGTCTTTAAAATTCAACGAATTATTGCAAAAGGCTAGTTTTCAGGAGTTCTATCCAAATATGTATGAAGTGTTTTGTTTAGAATTTCTGGCCCGTTTTTGGACATGTCCTTTTATTTGTCAGTTATCTTACTAAACACCTAATGTAGATAGCACTTATGCTATTACCATTTATTTGGGAGCATAGATTAGGTTATGATTTTTGTATTTAATCAGCTTATACCTTTATGTGACGAATAGAATTAACTCAGATGAAAAATAGTCCGTACATAAAGTTAAATATTTAATCGCATGTTTTGTATCGAAAGGGAAATGACAAAAGTTCTTCCAATTTCAAAATGTCATTCCTTTTCACATCACAGCAATGTTTCTAAAAGTCGTAAGGCCAAAGGTCAAAAATATCTACACAAAAATCATTCTCGAATTGTAAATCTTTGATATTTTTGGACATTGGCCACCTCCGCCTTAGAATGGTTAGTTTAATAACACTTGTAAATTAAACGCCTTGTTCCTAAACTCTGTAGTATAATACCCCTTTTCCCGTCGGGGGTTAAAAATGGGGTGCCTAAAAGGGGTAAAGAGAAATCTTTAGACCCAAATAAATACCATCGTTAAAGCGAATGATAGTTCACAAAGAATACACACATTACTTTTTAGAAAAGTCGGAGGTTTGTGCCTTTGGGTTTTGAACCTGCGGACATTCGTCTCGGCCGTCCGTTTCACTCTCAACTAGGCTATCGCCGCTTTTTTTTACCAAATAAATACCAGATTCAGCAATTTGGCGATTACGGATTCGGCCATAGGCTATCACATCATGGGATGGAATACGCATGCTTAAAATTTGGTGCACTAGTTGTGCCTCTGCCTACCGGATAGACTCTACTCTTTCGGGAATAAAAGGCATGTGTATGTGTGTGTGTGTGTGTGTAAAGCAATTTAACGGCACTATAAATCTTTATTCACTCTTAACTAAGTTTAACTTAATCTAGTAGCACTTTCGATGCGCCTTGGTGGCGTTGTTATATGGTACGCGGTACGCCTATCACGCTGAGGTCTGGGGTTCGAATCCCGGGTCGAGCAATTCGTTATCGAGTATTTCTCAGTATCCGCCCGGAGTCTGGAAATGAGCATGGTAAATAGCACTAGGCCCGCCTCTATTACATAGGACCTAACATAGCTGGCGAAATGTGGGTGTGATACACATCTGTCTACCCCTGAAAAGGGGAAAAGGCGTGAAGCCATTTATGAATGTATGTAATTATATTTCTTTGCTATGTATGTACTTTCGATCTGTACATTTTTTGGCTGACTGTACTTGGGACTCGTTGGGTCACCAAGGCACGAACGATTCCAGTTAACTGTTGCAATAACTTTATGTTTATTTTAACTGTTGTTCCATAACTGGTGTTCATGGAAGATTTATTAACTTTATATTTGGACACGAAAGTAATATGAAGAAAAGATTTATCGAATCTATATAAAATATTGAAATGACTGTCCAGGTCTGACCTTTCACAAGAAGCACAATAATTTCACAGTGCTGTTAGACAGTGTCAAAAGTATACATACATACTCATGCCTTTTATCCCTTAAGTGGTAGGCAAAGTCGCAACTAGTGCACCCACTTTTCGCCTTACGTACTACGTACTCCGTCCCGTGATAAGGGGCGAACCTGTCGCCATATTGGGCACAAATTCCAGACTCCGGACTGATGATGAATAGAAAAATCCAATATCACTTTCCCCGACCCGGGGATCGAATCCGAGACCACAACTTTGCACTCGTACCGTAATACAACTACGCCACCGAGTCAGTAAAAAATATAATTTTATTTATGCCAAAGCGGGTATCAAACCAACTACCTTTCGTATCTCACCTTTCTATTGCAGTTACAATTTAACTGCCAAAACCTTGGCTGTTTATAAAACCTTGCATATTATATTGAAAAAAACATGTAGGTATACGTAGGTCGTAGGTGTATCAAAATAATTTTGAATCACTAAGCGACCTCAACGCTCAGGGTTGAGCGGAATGAATGAAATGATGTCATAGCAAAATGATAAACGTTCAATACAAATTGCCCTCTAAGTCTAATGAGTTTCATTTTTGTTTAGAAACATAACACCACGCCTTTATGAATTTTCAGGGGTAGGTAGAGGTGTATCACGCACATTTCGACAGCTTTGTTAGGTTCCATTTAATAGGGGTGTGCCTATTGCCATTAACCGTGCACATTTTTTTATTTTATTGAATTGAATGACGAAACGAGCTTGCCGTTCGTCTGATGGTAAGCGATACGAACCATAAACAGTAGCAACACCATCCAGCACCTTGAGTTACAAAGTACTGTGTGGCATTCCATTGCGCTCGTCTTCCTGAGACATAAGATGTTAAGTCGCATTATGTCCAGTAGTTACACTAGCTACAATGTCCTTCAAACCGAAACACAATAGTGCACGCACACTGCTGCTTGGCGGTAGAAATAGACACTGGTACCCACCCAGACCGCCTCTTACATATGAGACTCTGATATACTGAGTTGAAAAACAATATTACTTTGCCTTTGAATCGAACCCGAGTCCTCAGCGCGATAGTCGTACTATAAACGCAATACAACAACACCACCGAGGCGGTCTTTTCAGGGGTAGGTAGAGGTGTATAATACACATGTCGCCATATATTTTAAGTGTTAGGTAATAGGGGGCAAGCCTATTGCCATTTCCTAGAATTCTCTCTCCCTGCCCTATTCCTTTTCCAATACATTCATCTATTCTTGTATTGTGTGATTATGAGCGATAGAGACCCCTAAATCAATAAATTATTAATAGATAACAAACATTTAAAATGCTAACTATTGGTGGTCATCTGTGATTCTACAAACTAAGATAGATAAGAATACCTTATCCTATCTTTCGGAGGGTCGATTATGATTATTGTCTTTGGTGCGTTTCGTTTTTACCAAAGATGATGATATTTATGCAGTACGTTATTTAAAATGCTTTACATAAAATTGAATGTAAAATATTGAAAGGAATTATAGTTGAAATCATAAAAGTTCTCAGTAACATTTCTATAAAACAAAACATTACTAGAATTTAGTGCAAAAATAAAACGTTTCGACGGGTCCACTCACTAGAGAAGAAAGAACTAATGATTAATAATACCTGTATTGGACAAGTATAGATTATCTAATTATTTCGTGATTCCTGAGAGGGTTGCACACTCGGATGGGAATTGAGAATTTATTATTATGCAAGTAAATATACGAACTGCTCTAAACAAAATAAAAATATGTATGTATTTCTTTTTGTTTTATACACTGTACCTAATTTACCTACCCATGAACTGATTTTGAAAAGAGCAACCCTAGTTTCTTGCCCGTTCTTCTCTGGTGGAAACTGCTTTCCGAACTGGTGGTAGAGTAAAAATTTACTGAATCTAAGTAATGTGTAACATTTTATGGATTCGAATAAATGATTTCATTTCATTTCAGAGTTACGTCAAAGTTTTTGATATTGAAATAGCAGTAACAATTAGCGCAACTTTTACTGTCGAGTTAGACAGTAAACTCCAGTTAAGTATTAGTAAGTTATTGAGACCGCCCGTTAGTATAGAGATCAAACTTTACGGAGCACAATAAAGCATGTTCAGAGGATCCTTTTGGTTATTTGCCTGTAAGTTAATAAACACTACTGCCTCGGTGGCGTAGTTGTATCGAGTGCGTGCTACAACACAACTCTGAGATCCCAGGTTCGAGTCCCGGGTCCATAGTGATATTGAGTTTTTTTGTTCAGTATCAACCCGATGTCTGGAATTTGCGAATTCTGAAAATAGGCGAACCTCCTATCACATCATGGGGCGGGATGCACATGGCGAAATACAGTGCCCTGATTGCACCTCTGCCTACCCCGTCAAGGACAAAGGCGTGACGAGTGTGTCTTGAAGTAATTAAAAAAGTAATTAAGGTCATCGCAACACATTTATTCATATTGGAAGTGAACACTTTCAAAAAGCTTTCAAAGGATTATATTACACCATTGTACATAGACAGTTTTTTGTATTAAAGTTCCTTTTGTGGCTAGACTGGGGTGGCGTCCCCAAGGACAAGGGAGGCGACCCTTAGTACATGTATGTCGCTTTGAATGACGGCAAAATTGTCTAGTGTATGTGTGTACAGTCAGCCCCAAAGACGCTGAACAAATTCAACATTTCTAATTGCCAATACGCTTTAAGTTTATTTCCAATATTATTTTCTTTGTGCGAAGTAAAGCAAATGCCTTGTATTTTATTTTTGTGAGGAGAAATAAAAATTTGTTAGAACCATAAGAGTGTATAGGTGATTTTAAGTTTTGAATTGAACCAGCTACTTTTGTAGCTGACTGTACATTATTTTACTAGAATTGTCGAGTCGTTCAACTTGAAGCAACAACTTTTAATCTTAAATTGAATGGCTCTGAAACTCGTCATCCTGAGTGTTGTCTAAGTCTCATAATGCCCAGTAATTGCAATGCCGGATTTGTTAATAGGCGATATCGAGTATATCATCATCATCATCATCAACCACATGACGTCCACTGCTGAACATAGGCCTCCCCTAAAGATTTCCAGACGGACCTGTCAAAAGCGGCTTGCATCCAGCGTGTTTCTGCGACCTTTATTAAGTCCTCTATATCGGGTATATGCCGCGGCCTCTTTATTTTTCTTCGCGGGGAAAGTGACTTACTGCCCAGCTTTCGAGGCGGGCGACTGAGCGGTTATGTTGGGTTCACCGTGCCTTACGACTCGACGTTGAGAGATGGAACCATCGGGCGACCGCCGGGCCGAGTCCCTAACCAATGTACAACGCACGGCATACCAACTAAAACTCCGCGGTGGCGATCTTCGGCGCGTTAAGCACGGCTGCGAGCTTCTTCGAAAGCATATTAGGACCTACCCAGACGAACTTACCTACTAGTGAAGACCTGTTCATCAAATTAGGGAACGTATTAAGCGTGGTTTAGATTAGCAAGAAAACTTTTTTTTTTGCTTATTGTATTGAATGACGAGATGAGCGTGCCGTTCGTCTGATGGTAAGCGATATGACGACCCATAAAAAGTAGCAACACCATCCAGCACCTTGAGTTACAAAGTACTGTGTGGCATTCCACCGCGCTCGTCATCCTGAGACATAAGGTGTTAAGTCTCATTATGTCCAGTAGTTACACTGGCTACAATATCCTTCAAACTGAAACACAACAGTGCATGCACACTTCTGCTTGGCGGTAGAAATAGACATTGCGGTGGTACCCACCCAGACGGACTCTTACATATGAGAGACCTACCACCAGTTAAACTTGATGGATTTTTAACGTACAAACAGTTACAGCAAGTTCAAGTTGACTTCTGCAAATAAATATTGCAGGACTTTGGGCAGCCCCATGTGTATAGAATTGCCGAAAATTTAAACGCATTTGGAAGTTCTTGCGCAACATATTGCTGCGAGAACTTGCTAGTATAACATAGTTTTACGATAAATTAACTAGACAATATAAAAATTGAACCGTTAAACTTCCATAAAAATAACAACACCGTATATACCCCAAAATACCCATTTCCTACCCCTGTGAATTATCCAAATTAAATTCGAACCCCGGAATAGGGGTGCGGTGGTGACGTCACGCGGTGACTCACTGTTACTCAGCGGTGTTCCATTGCAATCGATACAAAGGGTTTCTTAAGTATTAAGTTGCTATATCCCTAATTGTGAATGCAAGGGATAAGGGTACGTATGTGGATAGCGTAAGAAATATTTTGGTTGGTAGGCTTTTAAATTAAGACATTTGGAGTGTATGTCTCTTGTATTTGCTAGATATTAACGCTGCTGCGCTTTCATAAACTGTGGAAGTATTGGAATGAAATACTTATGTCATCTGACTATGTAAAAAAATATACTTAGTGATTTTTTTTTCCGTTGCTGTGTCAATGGACAAAAGAACAAAGAAATTTTATCATTCAGGTATATAATCGTAAAAGTAACGATAACAATTAGCATTAAGGCATCCTTATTTCATCCGTGGTATAAAGTTAGCAGCCTTATTACTTGTGTATGTGAATTCGCTTGCAGTTCGCCAGTGTAATAAGAGCCTTAACTTTACTTGACCAATAGATGAAACAACGGCGCCTAAGGCCTCGTTTACGGATACGCTGGGCTTCGCGCGGCGCGTGTAGCGTGGAGTCTCGCGGCGCGTCAGGCGATTTTTTCCTTTCATAGAGAGGCGACGCGTGCAACGGCCCGCGTCATCACACGCGTAAACACAAACATAATATGGCAATGGGTGTCACTAGAAGAATTATCAATTTAGTGCGTGCCGCCCCGCCAAACGCCACGCACGACGTCCCGCGTCACCGTAAATGAGGCCTAAGTGTTAATTCCTAACATAAACATTGTAATAACGTTATTTTAACAATATTATAGCGTTTCGAAACCTTAGAGAGCATTAATTATCTCGTAGAATTACAAATACGCCATTTTGCGATCTTATTTACGACTTTAACATACTTTTATTGTATTTTTTATTTTAGTATTATTACTAATGGTTATCCATTTATACTAAAAGAACATTGTTTCTTGCTATAAAATATACACATAATATTAATTATGCTTACAAATTGTTTACTGTAATTAATAATACAGTACACCTACAAGCATTAGCTTGGCGCTTTCTCGAAAGTAGCATGCTTTTTACTAAATAGCAAGTCTATTCCGAGCAAGACATTCAAAAATCCTATTCCTTTAATATAACCGGTTTTAGTAAATCAACATTTGAAAACTCCAAAAATATCACCCACGCTGCTACATCTATATTATTTATATGACAGATTATTCAAAGGATAATTAATTTTAACTAAATGTGGGCAGTTCTTTCTCAGTTATATTATAAGACAGGTAGGCAACATTTATATAAAACTAGGTGTCCCCGCGGCTCCGCCCACGTTAAAAAAATTCCGGGACAAAAGTCCCGCTTTATATTTTCCCGGGATAAAAAGCAGCCTATGTGCTAATCCAAGACATGATCTACCCGTGTGCCAAATTTCATCTCAATCCGTTCAGTAGTTTTTGCGTGAAAGAGTAACAAACATCCATACATTTTTACAAACTTTCGCGTTTATAATATTAGTAGGACTAGGTGTTTCTCGCGGCGTCGCCCGTATGAAAAGCCTTTCCCGCTACAAAATTCCCTAATACACTGTAGCGATCCATAGCGACAAATGCACGACACCAGCGACATCTATTAAAAAATCAGATTGAATTGTCTATTATTTTCTATGGGAACAAATTACCGTGATAAAAATCCTGTGTTAATACCAGACATGGTCTACGCGTGTCTCAAATTCCATCCAAATCCGTTCAGCTCTTTCTGAGTTTACTTATAACAAACATCCAAAAATTCTCACAAGCTTTCGCAGCTCAATATCACAAGTAACATAAGATTCTAAATTTAGAAATTTTGTACATTAATATAGAGATTGATTACACAGTAAGTTGGTATACATTTGGAGGCGGAAAGGTTTTAAATACGCAAGAAGCTTATATTAGAGGATTCTGCCAACATTTTTACTTGCAATCAGCCCTGTATTATATACTGCCCACTGCTGAGCACGGGCCTCCTATACTACTGAGAGGGGTAGGCCTTAGTCCACCATGCTGGCCTAGTGCGGGTTGGCAGACTTCTCACACCCTCGAGATTCTTATGGAGAATTCTCAAGTATGTAGGTTTCCTCACAATGTTTTCCTTCACCTTTAAAGCGAACGATAATTGACAAACAATATACACGTAACTTCGAAAAGTCAGAGGTGTGTGCCTTGGGTTTTGAACCTCCGGACATTGTCTCGGCAGACCTTTCCATTCCCAACTAGGCTATCGCACACATTTTTACTTACATACATACATACATACACACTCACGCTCTTTATCCCCAAAGAGGTAGGCAGAGGCGCGACTAATGCACCCACTTTTCTCTGTATGTATGTCGTCCCAGCATTGGATGAGCGATGCAACGTTAAGTCTTGTGGAGGAAAGGCGAAACATGAAAGCATCTGGAGCTGATGTATGATCCCTCAATGAAAAGTCCGCTAGAATTCAGGAAGCTTGTAGGCGGGACCAGAATGACCAACTTCGGAACATTTGTGCAGAAGTGGAAGTCCATGCAAATAAGCATGAATCTAGGGACCTACACCAAAAAATTCGCGCCATTACAAAAACCTTGAGTTACAAGACCTGGGCCATCGAAAACTCAACTGGAGAGACGGTGACGAACATAGAGATGATAGCTGAAACGTGGAAGCAATACTGCCAGTCCCTCTTTCAGGACCCTACGGAACCCGGAAACGAAGATCTTGAGCCCGATATTCTGAAAGATGAAATACGAGCCGCTATTAAACATCTCAAGAACTGCAAAGCCACAGGGGCAGATACCATACCGATCGAGACGATCAAGGCATCGGGTGAACATGGTGTCCAAATCTTCCACACCCTGTGCAATAAGATATGGGTCACGGGGCAATGGCCGAAAGAATGGGCTCACACTGTTTTTGTCCCCTTGCACAAGAAGGGTTCCACCAAGACGTGCAGTAATTACCGGCTTATTGCTCTTATCTCTTACGCAAGCAAGATTTTACTGCACGTACTGAACGAGCGTCTAAAGCCGTACTTAAGCAAAGAAATTGCCCCTGAACAGGCTGGTGGCACGAACAACGGTGGATGTATCGACGAAGTGAAGAGGCGTATGGCAATCTCTAGGTCTGCGATGGACAAGTTGAGAAAAATATGGAGGAATCGCAACATATATAGAGCCACAAAAATCCGGCTAGTTCAAACACTTGTATTCCCCATATTCTTCTACGCCGCAGAAACGTGGACCTTGCGAGAAGTTGAGAAGAAGAAGATAGACGCCCTAGAGATGTGGTGCTGGAGGAGAATGCTCGAAGTATCGTGGACTGAATTCCGTACCAACGAGTCTATACTTCGAGAACTCGGCATCAAGCAGCGTTTATCATCTTTGGTACAGTCTCGTATCCTCACCTTTTTTGGTCACGTATGCCGCCGAGGGGAGGTATCTATTGAGCGACTTGTGGTCCAAGGAAGGGTTGAGGGTACCAGGCCACGAGGAAGAGCGCCTATGAGGTGGACTGACCAGATAAAAGCGGCAGTAAATGGCTCATCATCACTACTTCAATGCACAAGGAAGGCGGTCACCAGAGAAGAGTGGCGGCGTGTTGTGAAGCTTGCCACCAACACCTGAAGTGATGACCACGACCACTCTGTCAAGAGTGATACCGACAAAGAAGAAGATGTCGTCCCATGATATATGGCATATCAGGCACACATTTCAGACTCTGAGCTGATACTGAATAGAAAAACCTAATATAACTTTGAGCCAACACTTTTATTGGAAATTATTTATTAATACCAGTAAACACAAATTTATGCAATGGCCAATGATATCACTTATGCAATTAGCTAAATAATTAACCCTACGAACATGTATCTAAAAAGGAAATTGTATCAACAAAATATTGGCATTACCATTATTAAGTTTAAAGAGCTTTATTATCATACTTCCATGACACACACCCGTATTCACAAACAATACTTTGAGGACGCACAGTGCGCCCGAACGCATAGTGTCAGCTATTTCATAGTTCTGTTTGGCCTTGTTCAGCTTTGTTTATCTGACAGCCAACTAAAGCACAATTGTATTTTAATATTATCCAATCACAGCGCCCCTTTGCCTACGCACTACGAAGTCTGTCATGCCGAAAGCACTGAGAACAGACTAATTATCATAGGATTGCGCTGTCCTTAGCTAAGTAACGTTTGTGAATACGGGCCACATACATTTTACTTAAAATAAGACACAAGTTTTTTCTTTTAAAGTACGAATATTGTGCAAACTGCTGTGGATAATGTATTTCTATTTGTTTTTTTAATCTATAAGTGAAATTGTACTTATTCTTGTTTAATTGTACTTTAGTCTCTAATACTCGCGATACTGTGTAAGTTAGTTTTTATTACCCAGTACCCAAGACAACGATGAAAATCCTAAGCGAGTTTACTGCAGACTGTACCGAGCGCTTTGGAGCAGGCGCGACCCACGCGATCGATGACGACCGTTCACTCCTTATATAGCCATCCCGCACTTTCCATATGCGCAAACCTGTTACGTAGGCTGGATAGAACAATTTCTAGATATGTGTTTTAATTTTAATGTTACTGGTGGTAGGTCTCTCATTATGTAAGAAGCCGTCTGGGTGGGTACCACCGCAATGTCTATTTCTACCGTCAAGCAACAGTGTGCATGCACTGTTGTGTTTCGGTTTGAAGGACATTGTAGCCAGTATAACTACTGGACATAATGAGACTTAACATCTTATGTCTCAGGATGACGAGCGCAGTGGAATGCCACACAGTACTTTGTAAGTCAAGGTGCTAGATGGTGTTACTACTGTTTATGGGTGGTCGTATCGCTTACCATCAGGCGAACGGCAGGCTCGTCTCGTCATTCAATGCTATAAAAAAAAAGGCAATTACAATTGTTATAAAAATTGCGAATCTTTGTTTTAAATGTAGAGTCACTTAGGAATGAAAAATATACATTTGTATACGTAAATAAATATAACACCAATAAATAGCCTGCCTTCCTTATTCCCTTTTCTCCTAAACGCCAATAATTCTAAATGTAAGGGCTGACTCCATCACATGCTGATAAAGTTCCTGATATCCTATTCGGAACTTATCCGTCATATACATTACAACTTTGGCTTTCACAGGTCTCGAATTTTGTTTGTAAAATTTTTTTTTGTTAACGTTATATGCCAGATAGTTGTCTGGAATTTTATCAGGAAACGGTGAAACTGGCCCTAAACGCTTGTAATGTCACTTTAACATCTGCTGGTCTGACCTTTTCACTAGTGGTGACAGTTACCAAAGACTTTTTGACAATGGTAAAACGTATAATGAAGATTCCTTGGTAGATTAACACTGGAATAACTTTAAAAAAGAGAGAGAAGGAATAAGGAGCAAGAAAGAAGAAGATACAGTGATAGGAAACGGCATACAACTCCCATATCGTCTGTCTTAATTTAATCATTATGTTTTCTTTATTTTTAATAACTACCTGCGACTTAATGCTTAGCTGTTTAGATTTAAATGGTAATAATGATTTGTCAACATAGTTAGGATTTCAATCTAGAATAATACCTTATATTCATGTATCTTAGAATGTATTGATTGCAATTTGTTTTGTTGTCCAAACAAACAAATAAGTAACCAAGGTATCTGCAACGTCAGAAACTGCCTTCGACCCCATACAATTATGGACTGCTACCGAGGAGTATTATTTACTCTTCGACTCTATTTTCTAATGTTCTTCAATAACGGTGTAACCGCATATAGTCCGAGAACTTTTTTCTCCATAATAGGATAGTATTTTTTTTTTATATACAATTATGAAAAATGTTAGCTATCCAAATAATAATAATAATAATAAAAGCTTTATTTAATTCCACAATAATTAGATAGATTAGATAGAATTAATTAATTTGAAATTGAATAATTATATTACTAAGTTACCATAATAAATCTTCTGCTCGTGCAATTTAATCTCCTTCTAATGTGGACCCCCTCAGGGTAAAAGCCTCCTCCAAAGAATTCCATTTTTTTTCCTATCTTTAGCAGTGGTCATCCAGTCTCTTCCTGCGTTGGATACAATCTCGTCCTGCCACCTGGGAAGTACTGGGCACAAAAGGAGATTCTCAAATCGCAACTACCGATTAAATTGAAAAGGATAATTTTGGATACAACAATTCTACCCTGTCTAACCTATGGCTGCCAAACGTGGATTTATGATCACAAGGCAAGACACAAAATACAGACAACTCAGCGGGCAATGGAAAGGAGCTGTTTAAATATAAAGCTGAGAGATAGAGTAAGAAACATAAAAATTCGGAAAATAACCAAGGTAAAGGATGCTCTACACTTCTCTCAAAGTCTCAAATGGAGATGGGCTGGCCATGTTGGGAGATACGATGACAATCGATGGACAATTGACACCACAAAATGGAAAGGACCGCATGGCGTGAGAAGTAGAGGTCGCCCGGGCGCCAGGTGGCAGGACGAGCTATCCAAATACTAATGGAAAAAGAATTTTCAAAATTGACGCAATAGTACGTTATAAAGCTTTGAAATTTAGTGGAAGGGGTTGCTGTCAAATAACAGCAATAATAGGTTGTGACGTCAGCAAGCGCCGTCGGCCATAACGCTGCCTGCGTGCGAAAGAGATAGCGCGATATTCCCGCCACGCCCCCACTTTTGCTCACAATAATATTTCAAAATTGAATAACTGCTTTATTTTTCAATCAATTTTGCTGCTGATTTCACAGAAAAATTTCTTTTTCGTATTATTTTCTGTTACATCTAAAATAATGTACAAAATCAAGCATAGGAAAATACCCTATTATTTGTACCGTTCAGTCCGTGGAGCATGGTGGATGGTTATGTTGAGCTCAATAGTCTTCCAACCCACCGTAGCCGCCGGGAAAGGGGACAAACGATCATGAGATCCACCAAACTGGACCGAGTCACTAATACATACATAATATACCTACAGCGTCATATCAACTAAAACGAAGGGCCTCTTTGAAAGGAAGGATTAATTTTAATTTAATTAATTAACATTAATTTTCATGAAAGCTGTACACAAAAGAACAAAGTAGTTACAACATAACAGAAATATATCTATACTAATATTATAAAGCTAAAGAGTTTGTTTGTTTGAACGTGCTAATCTCAGGAACTACTCGACCGATTTTGAAAATTCTTTCACTAATAGGAAGCTACATTACTCCTGAGTGTTATAGGCTTTTATCCCGGAAAACTTTTCCACGCGGGCGGAGCCGCCCGCAATGCTAGGTTAATATAAAAAATATATGACTGGTCGCTACCGTGTAGAGTATGGACGAAAAAGCATAAGGGACGTCTATGGACGCCAAGCGAGGACCACCTTTGTGTCAACCGAAAAAGAGTCTGAAAAATCCTGTCCAACAAAGAGGCATTGTATCCATAAATATACATCATACCTTTCTTTTCAAGTATAGGCTGTGTTATCACATATTTCGCTATGTTAGGTCTAATGTGGGTAGAGTATCCACCTGTATAAACTAGACCTGACAAAAACCTTAAAACAATAATGATTGCATAACTCGGCGCCGAGGGCGTGCTGAGTCAGCGTTTCGCAGTGAAGTCACCTCAGTGGGTCGCCAAGGCAAACTATGAATGAACGTACACGTAGGCCGCGACCCGAATCTACTTGACAAACCTGCTGTTTTATAAGACTATACTTTGGTTTACAAATAGCCTTTCCTGCTACAAAAGTTCCTTAATGCAGCGATGCGTAGCGCCATCTATACGAAGCCAGCGCCACCTACCTAAAATTTACATTAAAAAAATAAAATAAGGTGCATATAATTGGGACAGAAGTAGTCTATATACTAATCCAGGACATGGTTTATCAGTGTGCCAAATGTCATCCAAACCGTTTAGCGCTTTCTGCGTTTACTTCTAACCAGCATCCAAACATTTTTACATACTTTCGTATTTAGAATATAGCTTTTGCTTGCGGCTTCGCCCGCGTGATAGTGTTTTTCCCGGATAAAAGTCATGATATACATTTTCCCGTGATAAAAAGTTGCCTAAAACCTCCCTAGGGTCTCAAACTATCTCCATACCAAACATCGAAATCCGTTCAGTAGTTCTTGAGTTTGTCGCGTACAGAGGCGGCGGGCGTCTTTGTTTTAAACTATGTTTGGATAAGGAAAGATAAGGATGCTTTATTATTAGTAAGATAAGATTAGTAAGATAATGCTTTTGGTCAACTACTAACGAGAAGACCTGGTAAAAATGAGCCTTAATTAACCGACTGGTCCACAGCTGATGGGGAGTTGAGTGTTGCTCGTCGAGAGTTTATCTCTCGCCAGTCACATTTATGCCTATTAGAAGCCGGAAACTTCAGACATATACCATAGTCCTGAAACTGACACCTACTTGGGCACTATGGGTTTTAAACTTTATATACGGTGCTTACGTCCACCTGCCTTGATAAATGTCGCAGGAAAACGCTGGATGCAGGACAATTTTGGCAGGTCCGTCTGGAAATCTTTAGGGGAGGCCTATGTTCAGCAGTGGACGTCGTGTGGCTGATGATGATGATACGGTGCTGGCTATTCTAATGAAAAAATTATCCTACCACTAGTAAAATGGGTGACAGTGATCATTTACTTCAGAACAAGTTCAAACAAGTTCTTCAGAACTTGTTCGTCTGTTTTGTATGTAGTTCTTATAACTGAATTGCTGTCTTGTAAACTCTCCTAAATCTAAATACTTGACTACATTGGCTACAATTTTCGTCAAACTGGAACATAAAAGTCCTTGCACAATTTATTTAGCGAATGGCGACAGAAAAAACTATTTTACATTACAATGTTTCTTAATACAAGCAGTTGTTGGCACCTACTCAAATAATTATCTCTTTTCGGCCATATACATCCTACTTCCTACAATACTGTTTTAGACCTTAGATAAGAATTATCATACATTTTAGATTGAAAGAAGTATGAAGTTATGGTTATGGCCTTATTCTCATATTTTCAAATTAGCCTGATTTTTAAGCGCTCACTTCACTGGCAGATTATTAACTTCATAAGCAATCATTTGGCTACTTTTTAATACAAAAAATAGTTTTTGCCGCAAAAATTCTTTATGATTCAGGATAAATTTAAGTTAGGCCCCCGAATAAGTCTAATATAAAATACGAAATTCCATAAACAAGTCGAGGGGACCACTAGTTGACTTGCATGTTTATCAAGATTAAGCAGTATTTGTCATGAGGGGTCGACCCCGTCAAACACACCAGTGATTGTGATATATCAACTATCAAGGTTACTTAGCGTACCCCATGTGATTGCCAGCGATTTTATCGCGAAGTCCATTTTGGGAAATCTTACATATTACTTCCCGGATATCTATGATTAGTTTTGCAGCATTTAATGATCGCTTCGATTTGATTATTGCGTTGTTGCTTTAATTATTAAATGGCAGAATATTTACATCTTCCAAGGTTTTTATAAAAAAAAATCGATTACCACCTAAAATAAATCATTCAAAATTTTAATATTAGTACAGGCTGGTGTAATTCATTTCAGAACAATCTATATAATGTAGATCACGGAGTTAAGAATGTAGATCACGTAGAGCAGCAAATACAATAGATTATTTTGGTTTTCAAATCATTTTAAAACTTAATTAGTTCTTTAGCATAAAAATACTTTTGAAACGTGCCTTACAGCCATAAAATGTACCATAAACTAAAGGCGATTAACGAACGCCTAAAAGTTTAGATTGTCTTTGATCTGTTAGGTGTATTTTAACTTGGACCGCCATTTTTACTGATCTAAAGCACGTAAATTGAAACGAATCACTATTACAATTGACTTTTATATCGTCGTGTTTTGTTTTACGTCTATGGTAAAGGAAAAACGCGGTTATGTTTATAAAAATAAGGACTTTTGTGTTGCGTGGTTAGAAATTTGTTGAATTTTCAGTGTGGGTTATTGTGGCGAAGGTAGCCACGATTAAAATTAATTGAAGACAATATTTCGTATTGTTTATTTGAAAGAATGTCACGATAACTTCTATCTGCACGGTTTTTATGAAATTCGGCTCAAGATAAATATGGTAAATTCAAAATGACAATCATTTAATAAAGTCACTGCCTGTAGTGGCTTTAATAAAAAAATGTGTTTAAATTGCATCTCTACTTCTTTGCCTTATTTTCGTCTCGGTATTTATTATAGAAGAATCTCTTTAAAAGGATCCTAAACTCTAACAGTCTTACTTATAAAAAAATCGCGAAGCTATGCTTAGTTACGTCTTGACTAATCTGCTCTTAAACTTTTAATCAGTGCTTAACTTGTTCTTAAAACACAAATTTACTCGATCAGCTGTAAGTCAAAATCCGCCATCTTGCCTCTTAGTAGGTTTAAACTTGGCCACGGCCATGTTTAATTTTCACAGCTATTTAAGCAATGCTTAACCACCTCTTAACGCTAAAACAAGTTTATAAGTAAAATTTTTGCCAATCGGTGGCAAAGCAATTGATTAAAAAATAAGACGAATTTATAAGTAAGACTGTAAAGGTCCGCAAACATTAGCATCGCATCTCAATCAGCTCATAACTGCTCGAGATAAGTGTTTAAGCCGATTGATATACATCTGACGCCATGCCACACACTAAGCCATGTAGTGTGCGACTTAATACCTACGTAAGTCACGTTCGAAGCCTTATGACATAAGATTCGGATATTCACCGACAATAAGTCTATATTGTCTATAAATCCGCATTTTGCTGTTGCTTAGTGAAATGGGGCACAGACAGAAGAAGCCTTAGAAATGGCCAAATATAAGGTCGTAAATCGATTTTTATATCCGTTATTAGGAGCACCTGATTGGTTTAGGGGCAGTATGTTGCTTATGATGGCTGGATAATAAAGGAGATGTCCGTTTTTTGTATTCAAACTTCATAGATATTAAAGGGGCAAAAATATGGATCTTGGATCCATTAAACGAATATTTTTAGAATACTCCATTTATAACTAACTTTTTTAAAGACATTCATTGTAAGTGTAGTTTTTAAGCAAAATAAAATTATATCTCAAAATCGGAGGGCTTTAAAATTATAAGATTTATCGCAAAGGCCTATTTTTTGGAGATCTATACAAATATATATAAACTATCTCGGGTAGAATTTTAGGCCCGTTTTTGGACGTGTCCTTTGTGTAGGTATTTTACTTTCGTCTAATCAGTGCCCTCCCAGTCGAATTTGGGTTATGACGGCCTATCTCAACGCAAATTAGTCAAATACGCAGAAGATATTACAGTGCACAAGTGTGTACGCAATACACAAGTGCACTTTCTGTTCCTTTACTCTCGTAGTCGGGGTGACTGCAATCCGATATGACCGGAGAAGGATCAGGCGCAGGAATAACGGCTTTAGAGTTTATCCCTTCAAAAATCCACAACTACTGTTTTAGCGAGAGTGTTATATAAAAAAATCGAGCTAACTACTTACTGGGTTTATTTTTGCTTTTAAATAAAGTTTTTTAATACAGTTAAATAACGAGACGAACCTGCCGTTCATCTGATGGTAACCGATATGAATCGCCCATAAACAGCAGCAACGCCGCGCATAACTTCGAATTACAAAGTACTGCGTGGCCACTCCACTGCCCTCGTCACACTGAGATAGATGATTAAGTTTAATAATGCTCAGTAATTACGCTGGCTACAATTTCCTTCAAACCGGAATACAGCAGTGCATGCACACTACTGTTTGGCGGTAGAAATAGACATTGCGATAGTACCTGCCCAGGCGGTCCCTCGCATACGAGAGACCTATCACCAGTAAAGTTTCCTTCTATTGTCTTGTCCATATTTTCTATTTTATCCAAGTTTAAGGTGAAGTATGGAGCGTCTACTGCGGTCGCCTACAGCCGCCCACTTTTGGTTAAGACCTTCATAGCCTTGGCTAACTGGATATTTCGATCAAGCTGATAAGTGAACGGTGCTAATAACATCTCGCTTAGTTATAATCTACATTTACGTCTGTGTGTCATCGAGAAATCAATAGTTTTATTCAGGGGAACATATCACAAAATGCTCTTGGTCGCTATTAGATTCTGTATCGCAGATATAGTTTTGGGCACTGAAACTATTCCTCTTACGTCTAAAACATATGTATGTGTATATATGGTGACAAACAACTTGAGCTTAGTACGTCGTGGTGGGCTGATTATGCTTTGCAAGTAAGTGTACTTCACAAAATACGAAAGTACGTACACCATGAGGTAGTGTGCTCAAGTTGTTTGCTGCCTTTTATAAGTCAGATTTAACAGCACGCATTTCATTATACAGAACGGTGAAGCTGTGGAATAGTTTTCCAGCATTGTCCCCTTCTTCCTACGACTCAGGGTCCTTCACGTGGAGCGTGAAGAAGCAATCAAGCATGCCGGCATAACTGTGCCGAAAGTTCGGGGATGTATTTATCTCATACCGGTCGACATTTTGGACTTCACTTCACTTAGGGGACCATAAATTACGTCACACGAATTTAATGACTTTTTGACCCCTCTTTACTTCTTCTTCACAGCGATAACACGTTCTGAAGCGGTGGTAGATTTATGACGATTCAAAAGAGATTGTAAAATACTATTTGAATAAAGACATTTTTGAGTTTGAGTTTGAGCTTGTCACCGGTGACCACATTTATGGGAACCTCCCTTCTTTTTGTGAGGTATCCTCCTCCTAACATCAATGCAATGAAGCCATCTTGCAGTGACTTAGATAAAAAAAGCTCAGCGAGTCTAAACACTAATCTTAAACCCGCAACAAAATTAATCAAACAGAAAGATGGATTCTAGATATATTGTTTAGTGTCCTCCATATCAAGTTCATTAGTCCTGGATGTACTGTTTATGGGCCGTGCTTATCATCAGCCTTCATCATTTCAGCCTGTTACATCTGCCCACTGCTGGGTCCCTTCTTCCACCACTCCTCGCAATTCTGTACCAGGATGGTTCGTCTTTCTCCCACAAATCTTCTCTAGTGCAAGTCTGGCTCACGTTCTGTTTAGTAAACGATTTATTTCTATTCATTCAATAAAAGTACTTGTAATTGTTGGAAAGATTTTTAATTTCTATTTAGGTGTCTTAAATCGAAGTCATTTATGGTTTTAAATTGTTAATAATTACTATTTTACTGCATTTTACAATATCCATTCGTAAACCTAATTTCTTTAAAACATAAATAACACTCGTCTATCTAAATCAAATAATGTTGCGCCATTTGGTAGTCTAAACACAAACATTCCAGATTATTGGAAAATTCGAGACCCATTCCCCGTAGTCATGGCAACGGGCGACACGTATCCCATTCCCTAATCCCCTAGGAGCGAGAGGGCGATACATCCGTCTCACTCCGGGATGCAGACCTTCCTAGACTCCGCCCAGTCTGGATCTATAAGCACTAACATGGCCAGTTAGGCTGGCATAGATTAAGGCTGAGTTGGTGATTAAGCAGATGTTACTTAATATTATTTTTTCCTGAGTAGGTACGTCATTATTACTTTTTTATGATAAGCCTGTTTTAGCGAGAAAATAAAATAGTAATCAATTCTCTAATTTCATTGTAGATCAGTAGCAGATTATGCCAACCTTTCTACATTTATATGTAGATAGTTTATAAATTAACTCATCAATCATTCACCAGTGTCAAGTACAGTATCATAATCTAGAACCATCTTGTTTAGCGCTTCAGAGAAAATGTCTCAATAATGCATTGCTCTTTATTGACTCTTAGTTGAGAGTAAGATTTTATATTGAGTGAAAGGCAAATTGACACAAGCGAATTTTTTTAAACTTCATACTTAGGTTCAAAGAACACACAAAAATGACCTGACTCCAAATATGTATAAAACAATGACGCAAAAGTTCCGCTTCAGGCCTGCCACCGGTCGTTATAGTTATTCAACAAGTTGATCTTTTATAATTGTTAAATGTAGGTAGATAATCTTTTACTTTTTGGACAAACTACACCTCAGTCCACCCCGTGACCATGAAGGCTGCAAAGTGTCCGAAACGTCGGGAGATAAAATAAATAGAAAAGAAAATAATAATTAAAAAACTGCGATAAAATCTGTAAATTAGTTTTATTTCAATATTTAGTTTTCACTCCAAGTCTAGTTCTTAACATTCCGGGTATAACGCCCTTAGTTTCATCGTGGCCTAAAAAAGTAACGTTTAAGTTTTTAAGGTAAAGTGATAGAGCTATATTTCTATTAACAGCAGAAATAGTTTAGATTATCCCTTGTCGACGGTAATCTTGTTGCGTTACGTTAGGTAATAGGTAACCAAAAATATCAGGGGTACTAACTGTAAAATACGTTCATAGAGCTCTCACTTATGTAGGGACCAGGGAATATACAGTAGTTATTTTATATTCCAAAAATAAGTACATCGGTTAAATCTTTTTAGTCATAAATACTAAAACCAGCAAAGCACTATTTCGATTACAAAGTAACACATTTTTTTTTTTTTAAATACTTGGACAAGATGTCCCGCACAATCGCCTAGATACATTACGTAACAACCTAGCGGGACACGGGTGCCACCCGCCCTGGCATCCGTCCAGACTTTATTGATTTTTTAGTTCGTCGACCTACGGGCGCGCTGCTAAACCCGCACTGTGAAAGCCACATTCAATTTAGCGTTGAATTTTGTGACTTTAGGTACGTTTTTAATTGCATGTCGATGGCAGTCAGACAAATGGAGAAAGGCTGTTGAAAGATTAAATGTATTGCACAATTTCGTTGCGTCATTTAAAAGGCTTCAAATCTTTAAATAGTAGCTTTCTTATGACATTTTATTCTTAGGATATTTTCTCTGAATCTGAGTTTATTTCTACCGCGGAGGAATGCAAAGTCCAAAACGAATGTGGTGCCCTGCCCTGTAATATTATCATGACTCAAAGAACTGGGTAGTGTAGCGACTGATTTTGATTAAACAAAATCAATTATCAAATACGTACTTAGGCTTTATCGTATACTAAAAATTGATAGCCCACATTGACTAAGAGATAACGCACAGTCTAAACCAGAGTCTCTAGTACCTTTCAATTTGAAATATCACAGACTGTCTCTCATTTAGAGCGTGTAAGCGAAGGAAGGCTTTTTGAAATATCATTCCCAGTGTAGGACACATAGCGAGTGATATAAAACATAAACATAGCATCACGCCCTTGCCCCTTTAGGTGTAGGCAGAAGTGTAGCACACCCACATTTTGCCAGTTATGTTAAGTCCTGTAATTGAGTGCGAGTCTACTGTAATTTCCCGAGCACCATTTTATAAAACGCGCATAATTGACACGTATTATACACGCTAAACTACAATTCCATTAACCTGTCCAGATATTTATCGTTTCTGTCTGCCCTCATTCTTTGTATGCAATGAAACTCCAAATATGTAGCGCGACCGATTTACAAACGCTACTTAATTTAAAAAGTAAAAATGCTCGAGAATTTTATGATAAATTACTGCTTACAATTTATATTTTTTTTTATGATGTAGCGGGCAACTGTGCATACGGTTCACCTGATGGTAAGTGGTAACGTCCTCCCATGAACATCTGCAATACCAGGGGAAATAAAATATCGTCTTATGATGTTGAGCCAGCATGGTGGAGTAAGGCCGAAACCCTTTAGTAGTGGAGTCCCTTCATCATCATCATCATCAGCCTATATTTTAGTCCACTGCTGGACAAAGGCCTCCTCCAATACGCGCCATTTTACCCTTACAAGGATTATATTATATTACAGTATTATGATTTTGAGCAGCCTTGTCGCTTTACATCAGACAAGGGACTTCAAATCCAATAGTAAAGATTTTGTATTCTACCTATCCAAAGTTTACAAACAGTATAATTAGTTATAGACGGGACATCAGGACCATATTTTTCATCCAAAAGTTATTACCAATTAGTAAGTCGCTGTCTTATCTGACACACTCGTGTGACAAGACGTCTCGGTATGCTTAAATTTTGTAAAGAAAACAATATTTTGGAAGGAAGTATGCCCATTTGCGCATTACGATGATGTCAAATTATGTTGTAATGCATTTTACATAGGTGTTTTGCTATTTCCCGGTATATTGAGTTACTGACGAACAGGCTCAAAATTTTTGTATGAGAATTTTCACAATGTCCGCTCCATAATATGATCTTAGAACTCTTTGTACCAAGCAACAGTGTGCATGCACTGTTGTGTTTTGGTTTGAAGGACATTGTAGCCAGTAACTACCGGACATAATGAGACCTTATGTCTCAGGATGACGAGTGCAGTGGAATGCCATTCAGTACTTTGTAAGTCAAGGTGCTGGATGGTGTTGCTACTGTTTATGGGTGGTCGTATCGCTTACTATCAGGCGAACGGCATGCTCGTCTCGTCATTCAATGCAATAATAAAAAATAAAAAAAACCTACCTATTTCATAAGCTAGGTACTGTTATGTGGTGATTTTGCTACTCGTGTATTTCGTTGACCAACTTTCCTTCGATTCTAATGTATGTACCTGTATTGCAGTCGCATTGCAGGAGTTCTGCGGTCGGCCGCAGGGTAACCGAGTAGCCATTGGGTAACAGACCTGCCTCGATCTAGACCAACAGTTGCAAATGCCAATTATATTGTTACATTTTCGTTAGAATATTTAGGGAATCACTGGTTTAGATTTATCAAAGTATGATTAGGAAACGCACGAGTATACACCCCTTCCTAAATTCGTATTAACTAGTCTTTTACAATTAGTGTTGGTTCTGGAAGAGATCACTTCTAGCAACAAGACTACCAATTGTGAAAAATCATAGTTGTATTTATTTTGAGGTTTGTGGTGTACAATAACGTGTTATCTTAAGATTTGATTGTTTGTTTGTTTTTAATGGGTAAACTCAATAACTACTGGACCGATTTTGAATATTCTTTCACAAATCGAAGGAAGCTAGCTACATTACTCCTGAGTGCTATAGGCTAACTTTTATCACGGGAAAATATTTTTCCCCCGGAAAATCTTATTCACGCGGGTGGAGCCGTGCGCAGAAGTCTAGTCATTCATAAAATGCGTAGTGGATATCATCGGGTGATTGTGGCATAAATAGATCTTCGTAGTCTACAGTTCCCGTAGTCAAAGTCGTAGATTCTTATTTTTTTTTTTTATTGCTTTGAATGACCAGATGAGCATGCCGTTCGCCTGATGGTAAGCGATACGACCACCCATAAACAGTAGTAACACCATACAGCACCTTGAGTTACAAAGTACTGTGTGGCATTCCACTGCGCTCGTCATCCTGAGACATAAGATGTTAAGTCTCATTATGTCCAGTAGTTATACTGGCTACAATGTCCTTCAAACCGAAACACAACAGTGCATGCACACTGTTGCTTGGCGGTAGAAATAGACATTAATTTTTCCAAGGTACATAAAAGCTATCTAGAAATATTACGTTACTATGTAAATATATTTTGAACCTTAAGTGCACCATTTTCAACAACAAATAAGTTATTTGTACTTCTTAGTCATTTGTAGATTTGTGCCAATTCCATCGCATTAAATGAGAATCGCGAGATTTCGGTCCGAAGTCTATAAAAAGGATAAATAGATGGAAATTCTCCTGCAATGACAGCGCAAAATTGACAAATTATTTATTCCAAGTAAAGTACATAATTTGTAAGTATATGGTTGGGCTGCCATTACAATTTATAAAGAGTAAAACTTGAGTAGGTAATGGGGCTCAGGAAAGTAAATAAAAACATTTACGATAGAGAAGACTTAAAATGCATACAATAGAAACAAAAATCCGCTCTAATTTCTTCAATAAAATAAATCAACGCGTAATCCAACAAGGCCATACAGAGGCGATTGTCTCTGCCCAACAGAGCGCGATGCCGGCCGGAGACAACGGACTTATGGCAAACATTACATCATCTCTATAAATCATGTCGCGCTTAATTAAAGACCATTTTACATTGTGGAATATTCGAGAGATTTTTACAGTTATATTTTGTACCTACACAAAGTGCAAACCCGCCATAGCAGCTCACATAAGTGTGTGGCATTTAGGGACCAGCATCTGCTTCTCAGATTTTAAACAGGACGCCATAATTATCTCAATTGGCGATTGATCTCTCCATCTGTAGTTAAAACGCTATTGCATTTAAAATCAGAGTGCAGCAATCAAAGACAAATTGAGATTTTCTTTAAACTACTATGTAGAATAACATTCACATATAATACCACAAGAGCTTCAAAATTATCGGGTATTTTCCGATAGGTTCGTTGCAAACAAATGAAGGAGTTTTCAGGTTAAAAAATCACGAGCGCGAAGCGCGAGTGATTTTTCCTGAAAAACGACTTTATTTGTTTGCAGGGAACCTTGAGGGAAATGCCAGATAATTTTGAAGCTCGTGTGGTATTCGGGGGATTATTTTTCCGTCCCAAATGTCGGCCAATAGAATTGCACCATGAGATGAAATGAACAGTCAACAAAAAATTGTTTCATAATGTATAGTAACGACCAGAGAAAATATTCAAAAAAAATTGTCAGTATAATACCATGTAGGTTGTACCACGTGACGTCGAATGGTGCAATTCTATTGGTCGATATTTGGGTCGGAAAAATAATCTAAGACAATAACTCTATTTGCGTCGGAGGTTAAAAATACAACATAAATCGGTGCGCAATCTCCTTAATAATTATTGTTAGAATGCCAAATTTTTATTGTGTCTAAGATTTTATTTCCATTAAATAATAACATGTTGCAGTCATGACTCCAATATTTCTCGCTATAGCATTATTAATCTAATTTTAGACGTAAAGCACGTATTAAATTCTTTTTTCAACACACGATTTTGAACTGTGGCACAAACCAATTAAATAAATCACACATCAATGCTCTCTACTTGAATTGAGTTTTTTTTTTCTTTTATTGCATTGAATGAGAATACCTATATTCTCACGAAAAAACTTTTCTATCATAATATTTCCAGTAATAACCCGAATATTACAAATTACTAACTCAGGTATACTTTACCAGCGCGGCAGTATTTTATCCACAGTAAAAATCCTTAATTTTTTTTGGGACAAATAGACATTATTTTAATACTGGACTTATAGTCGGTTTGCCAAAATGTAATGTAAATTCAGACCGCGAGGATTTATGCGTATATCGTTGTATCGCGTATTTCCAACATAAGTACATACACACTCACGCCCTTTATCCCCGAAGCGGTAGGCAGAGGCGCAACTAGTGCACCCACATTTTGCCGTATGTATTTCGTCACATGATTTGATAGAAGGCGAACCTAATGCCATATCGGGCACAAAATCCAACATATTAAGTACATTATCTACGTACACATTATGTTTATCATTCTCTCGGTTGCCCTGTTAATCTCAAAAACGGCTGAACTAGTTTTCATGAGACTTTTACTTACACGGGCTCCAGGCAAAATCTAATTCGATATACCGATATTAATAAAAAAAAGCTTAAGGCGATTGTAATTATAAAGTTATAGAGTGTAAATAGTCGTTTCGAATTTCTATTAAGCTCGCTTTCTACATTGCCTTGAAATGATGTAATCTTGAATGTAAATGCAAATGGTAGGGTAAAGTTGTAATGGGTAATTTCATAGTAAAAGGTAATGTTGCGTGACTTATGTTTACTTATTTATATCGGATGGCGATCTCACGCAAAACATGATGGAAAATATTGAGTTTGGATGAAGAGTTCATCCAATAAGGGACAAATTCTAAGTTGATTTAATTTTAGCATCGTTTAATTAAATAGGCATAAGATAATTATTTATTACTATTTTGCCTAATAGGTTGTTTTGATTGATATAATTAGTTTTCCTAGTACCTAAGTATACGAAATAAATAAGATTTTATTAATACCTTTTTATTTCATAACGATATTCGAAACAAAAAAGTGTACTTAAAAATATACATACGTATTTTTCATGCTTTATCTTCTATGTTTAGGCAATAGTTACTCTTTTTAACATAGTAATAAATAAAATAAAATACTTTATTCATCATGTAGGCGAACATAGTTGCACTTATGATAAGTCAAGATACATTAAATTAATAATGATAATTATTACAAAAAGTCACTTATATAACTGCAGACATTTTTATAGGGAGTAAAATCAATCCAAAATAAATAAAGAAGCCAAGCTCGGGCTGGCAGGAACGAGGAGGTAAAGAAAACGATGAATCATTTTTATTAAAAATACAGGGAGGAACGCGTCGCGATCCTCAACGGTGAAGACAATACGGACCCTAGCCTAGCTAACCTACCAGTTAGTTAGTTAGGTGGTACTTGGTAGGTTCCTCATATAAGAGACTCTCAGTAGGCTACTATCGTTAATATTTTGACTAGACGCCAGTGAAGTTACTAGATATAAATAGACTTACAACATCTGTCGGATGGGGATGAGTACCAAGCTAGAGCTTCATAATCGAAATTTGGGTTGAAATAATGTTTATGGGAAGCTAAGTAGCTTACGGGATAGCAAAATAAAACGGTATCAGCTAATTCTACGACTGCAATTTATTTTAATATGATTTTCAAATCTAATTCTCAAAAAGCTAAAAGTACTACAATTAAATATAATGGTTCTGTACTACATAACACCATCACTTTTACATTTTCCCGGAACGCGGTTCGTGCTGTCGACTGTCGTGAGCGATTTGCGAGGCACCACAAGCGAAGTCGAAATGTAACGATTATTTATGTAATATGAAACTTGCATGTACCAGGACATTTGACTCATGATAATGGTCATATAGGAAGTTAAAGTTACTTGTATTTAAAGTGAGAAAGTTTACAAGAATGAAGTTTGAGTTTTAGTTTGTTAGAAGAATCTTTTTACCCAATTGCCGAGGGAGGATGTTTTATTCTTTGTGTCCCTTGTAAACGCGAAATTCTGAGCACTCTTCGCCATTCTCTAAACCCGTTACTGCTTAGAAACCTTTGAACGGATTGAACTTTTGGATGGATAGTTTATGTCCTGGATTGACTGTAATAATTTTTTTATTGCATTTAATGACGAGACGAGCATGACGTTCGCCTGATGGTAAGCTATACGACCACCCATAAACAGTTAAGTAGCAATACCATCCAGCACCTTGACTTACAAAGTACTGTGTGGCATTCCACTGCGCTCGTCATCCTGAGACATAAGATGTTAAGTCTCATTATGTCCAGTAGTTACACTGGCTACAATGTCCTTCAAACCGAAACACCATAGTGCATGCACACTGCTGCTTGGCGGTAGAAAATACTAAAGGCTACTTTTTACCCCTGGAAAATGTCTTCCACGCAAGCGTAGCGCGTTCTAGCGCATAGTACTTGTTCTTTGGATATAAGTAAAGTATAAACTATAATCGTCGGAATTAAAAACGATTTGAGTTTCACAATTTTATACATTGTCGTTTATATGGCTCACTTATAGTCCCGGAATCTTTTTCCGTTTCGGGTTATAATGCGATTTCGAGATTAAATTACACACACACACACACACTCACGCCTATTATCCCCGAAGGGGTAGGCAGAGGCGCAACTAGTGCACGCACTTATCGCCGTGCGTATTCCGTCCCACGATGTGATAGGAGGCGAGCCTATCGCCATATCGGGCACATATTCCAGAATCCAGACTCCGGGCTCATACTGAATAGAAAAAACCAATATCACTGCCCGACCCGGGGACCGAACCCAAGACCTCAGCTTTGCAGTCGTACTGTAATACAACTACGCCACCGAGGCAGTCAGTCGAGATTAAAGTAATATAAAAAAAATATGTTGTTGGTTTCTTTAGTATGCAGTATCTACGCCGACTTGTAGCGCCATCTAGCGTATTGTTAAGATACATGAGCTTTATGCAATAAACAAGCTAGATTCTATTATTATTATGTAGAAAATATTGCACAGAGGGCGCGACGAACAGTGGTTTCAGTTTAGTCCCCATGGCGCAGGGGTTGATGAGTTTAATCCTGCATAGAATACTATAAAGATCTTATTTTTTTACTCTCCACGCGAAATCTACGGAGTGTGGCAAAGCACTGAACTTCGATGTGTAATTCCACAAGGTGACATGCGACAGCCGACAGACAATTATTAATTCCATTATAATTATGGGTTAACTTTCATTTTCTATCAAATTACCAATTGACAACTTGAATCTTAACTGTAAAGTCCTTAAGTTCATTTTACCCTATTTTACGTATTAGCTACCAAGTTTGTACTCAAAGTACGGGGTTTGCGTCCCGAATTCATTCTTAGTCAGTGTTCTCATCCGTGGACAAGGAAACTTAACGAACTTATTACACTGGACGAGCCCACAGATCAAGGCTTGCACGAGCATTGTCTGTCTTTGTTGGGAGGAAATTTTTAAAGCGGTAGAGAGCATGTAGAGCACCGGTGACCTTCCGACTAACAAAAGTTACCCGAGTCTGCCAGCTCAGGTTGGAGTCGATATGAATGCCAAGGTTCTTAACAGCGGTGCACCAATGGATGACGGTTCCGTTAAAAATGACTGCTGGACAAGTCATTAGGTCCACTCTGCTCATCATCCTCGAGCTGCCTACAACAGTGGCTTGACATTTAGTGGGATTAACAGTGAGTCCGAAACAGTCAGACCATCTTTTAATGTGAGCTAGATCCTTGTTCACCTTATCTATTGCCTCGGACAAACAATCGACTCCGCCCTGAGAATAAATCTGCAGGTCAACTTTACCATGGATGAAACATCTTGCCTAGTCATGGATATCAATGACACTATTTAACCATAGATCAATGAATAAGGTTTTTAAGCAACTTACAAATTACATACAAATTGCTTAAAAAACAGTATTTTTAAATAAAAATAAAACACCCAAATATATAGATATGTTTATTGGCGGCTGTGCCTACGCGTCGGCGATGGTGACCTCAACCTCTACACCAGGCTCGATGTTGATGGAGGTGATCTGCTTCACAATCTCTGAGGGGGAGTGCAGGTCGATCACTCTTTTGTGGATGCGCATCTGGAACCTGTCCCATGTCTTGGAGCCTTCACCACAAGGGGTCTTGCGGGTTGTGATACGCAGGATCTTGGTCGGCATGCGGACTGGACCCTGTAATCAGAATGACCATTGTAAAACTTATATCAAATGAAAAAGGCATTCAGCATCCTAGAAGTGATGTTCAGATAGAAGGGTAAGCTAGCTAAATTAGCTGAGAATATAAAAATTGTGATGATAAAGTAAGTTGGGATAGATGCTATGTATGAGGAATACCGGGCTTTTTTAAAATTTCAGAAGATAATGTTATTTTTATAATGTTTACTTTTTGTTAAGGCCACACAAAGTAGGTTTTCAACAGTTACTAAGTTTAATTCCAATATAAAAAATGATTATCATCATCATTTAACTTAATTTTCGTAACAATATTTTACTGTATTATCTCAATTTAACATGTAGGGAAAAAGGTTACTAAATAGAAGTAGCAAAATATCTGTTAAATGCTTGCAAATAAATGTAACTTCCCCATGAGCAGAATGCACCATAAGGCTCGTTCACTCTGCACTTTGAGAAGTGATTCTCTTGCGCATTATGGTGAACACACCATCAATAAAATGGCATGCCTTCATCACCGCGCTGTATATTTCATTTGACAGTGAACTATTCACCCCCAATAAAACAATCACACCTTGATGGGAATATTATTTATTTTGATATTTGTTTTATTAAAGTTTAAAATATTCTAATTTATTTTCTCAAACTAGTCAGACTTAGATGTTTCTATGTTACCAAAGAGACAAACATGTAGTGCCATCTTAAACCCCATAGAATCCTTGTTTGTTCTTAGAGGCATTCCTAATTTAAATAGAAAACATTTCTAACAAATAGTTAATGGGATATGAGAAAATGTCAAGTTCCCAAAGACATCTTGGATAGAGCGACGTGGAGAAGAAAAATGAGGAAAGCTGACCCCACCACCATATGGGGTGTATAGCTCGGAAGAGAGAGAGAGAGTGAGTTGATAGGAAAACATTACTAATATATAGTATATAATATACTAAACATTACTCATATATAGCTGAAAGGACATGGGTAACATACTTGTTGGATCCTGTCACCTGCCTAACATCAATTCCCCCTGGCAGATACAATCTTAGCATTCCAATAGCATTGTTTTATAAAAGGACAATATGGCTAGATTTAGAGGCCCACAAAGTCACCAGCAACCATAGAAAAAAAATATGATACCTTCACACGCAGCTTCTGTTTTTTGGCACCATTGATGAGGTCTGAGCACACTTTCTCGAGCGAGCGCACATTGCGAGAGGTCAGTGTGATCCTGATGCGGTGGATCGGCGAGATCTCAGCCTGAGGCTTCTCGATGTCCTTGCCTGATACGACGGCGGCTGCCTGCAATTACGGACAATAGACATGATAAAAACTTTCTAACAAAAAATAAAACAGACTTCATAACCACTACAAAACAAAAAAAATTTAACTTTATATACGTTTACTTGGAGTCGGTGCTTAATTTTTTTTATGGCATTGAATGACAAGACGAGCATCCCATTCGCCTGATGGTAAGCGATACGACCACCCATAAACAGCAGCAACACCATCCAGCACCTTCAGTTACAAAGTACTGTGTGGCATACCACTGCGCTCGTCATCCTGAGACATAAGATGTTAAGTCTCACTATGTCCTGTAGTTGCACTGGCTACAATGTCCTTCAAACCGAAACACAACAGTGCATGCACACTGCTGCTTGGCGGTAGAAATAGACATTGCGGTGGTACCCACCCAGACGGCCTCTTACATATGAGAGACCTACCACCAGTAATAATTTAAATTTAACATTGTTTTCGTGTAATTGCTTAGCTGGCAATACATACTGGTCGAATACAGAACCTCATTTTATGAAGTCGGTCAAAAATAGATGCGATTTTTCTGTCTGTCCTTATAAGAGGTAAGATAATGGTAATTGTACGATACTAACTTGGAAATAGATTTACAGGTCGGTTAAAGGAAATAAACATTCACTGCAATTTCTCATTTCCCGCCATGACAATTATGGTGTTTTTTCAAAATGTGTAAAGTGTACCATTATTAAAAAGTTACATTTGTTTGTGGGAGATTAATTAGCTGTTAGTTAATACTTAATAGTTTTTAGGAGTAATTTGACAAATACTTTTAACTTGACACGTGCAAACATAACCTCGAAAGTATTTATTCACAGATTTTAAGGTGCAATGCATTTCAAACAACGGAAAATACTTTACTACAGTAAATAATACGTTACTTACCATATTGTTGCGATAATCCGGTCGAGTTAAACAACTTTTCTACTAAAATTGCTCAGCGCTGAACCGGAGTACAGCTTCGCAATTCACTTCATAAAAGAAAGAGATGGCGGAATTATTGAATATTGACAATTGACACTAAGTATTCATGCTTGATAAGAACTGTCACTTGTAGAATAATTTTATATTACAGCGCCATCTATTAATCCTACTATCATAGTATATTGACTGTTTATAGATAGCGTTAACAGATGGCAGTGTGTAGGAATAGACAATATTTTCTTTAAAGCGAAACGGAAATGAGAAAAGTTTATTTATTTATTTATTTATTGTTATAAGGTACACCAACAGCACTACAGTTCAGCCATGATTAATTTAGAGGTCAGTTATATACTTTCATTATATTTTCCTTTCTTCCCTTCCTTTTCCTTTAACTGCCTCAATGGTATAGTTCTATTGCGAACGCGTTACAAGTACGCTTTTCGCGCTGAGGTCCAAGGTTCGAATCCCGGATCAGGCCAAAAACATTGTGACTGGGTTTAAAAATTATTCAGTCGCAGCTCGGCGTCAGGAAGTTGGCGGTGGGATCCCCCATGCCTCGGAAAGCACGTAAAGCAGTTGGTCCTGCGCCTGATCTCTCTCCAATCATATCAGATTACCGTCTCACTGGACTATGAGAGTAAAGGAATAGGAAGTGCGCCTGTGTATTGCGCACACACTTGTGCACTATAATATCTCCTTCGTACCTGGCTCATCTCCGTTGAGATTGGCCGCAGTGGCCTCAATCGGCTAGGAAGGGATATTTTCCTTTAAAATAATTTCAAAACTTAATTTAAACTAGGTGTTCCTAGCAGGTTCACCCACGTAAATCAATTATCCAAAAATAAAAGTGCCACCAAGTATTATTTTCCGGGATAAAAAGTAAATATTATAAAACACGATTTACAATTTATGCAGCTACATATTTTATTTACTCAAACAAATAATCTTTGTGGGAAGTTACACTTTTGGTCATACTGAAATACGGAAAATATTATAATTAAACGCCTTATAATATCATAAGCTTAAATAAAATAATTACATGTGTAGCAAATACTTAACAAAGAAATTAAATGAAGAGAGGACCGTAATCGTAGTTACCATTGATTAAACATTGTTCATCATTATGTTTTTAACCTGTTTATCAAATTTCCTGTAACAGAAAAATAAATTGATTATGTATCATGTAAGTAAATTAAAAGAAACATACAACTTGTTGTTGACAATATAATTATTTTGGACAAAATATTATAGCTGATCCAATATAGCATGGATTCTTACATTGCGTTTAAATACTTACGGCGAAGTAATTTGATCACCGGGCAAATGAAATGGATTGCATATGGCGTCGGCATATAACGCGTGGAGTCTACGCAACGCAGTCCGAACTTCAGCGTCCCTGATGTTACTGCCGCTTGGTGACGTCGAACTTGTCACCAACACCAGTTTGATTCGCGTGTTCGTTACATAGCCATATCTGGAATATACGAAAACGATGCAAAAACATTTGTAACCAGTACATGTTAAGATTTATTGATTTTTTATTACTGGTTGAAAGGAGCCTTTTCAGACTCGGTTTTTTAGTAGTGGAATAATTGTTCTTTCTGTAGCATGGACAGGCTGACTCGACTGGGGGGTATCAACGCCACGGAAAATCAGCGCCTCAGCAATTTTGCGTTTTGATTGTCCTTATAATAAGACCATGGGCCATATTATTATCCAATAGTTCAGAACCTACGTGCGAGCGTGTCATAGTATATGTTCTAAAAATAATTAATACACCTGCGAACGCATGGATTCAAATAATATATCAACGGGACATTCGAGTATCTTATCTGGGATAAGTAATAAAATGCATTGTAAATTTAAATTGGCCGCTAACGACAAGTTCATAAGGTTGTATACAGCTTTGTAATAAACGCTTTGGGTCATATCAATGCCTTATAAAAATTATCGTCTGCTTGTTTATCTGATAGTAATTAAAAAACATGAGATAAGAAAATATACTAAGAAGATACAAAGATAAGTGATGTCATGAATGACATTAAGACAAAAGTAATTAATCAATAAATATATCTATTTTTGCGTTATAAATGTCTTATTGTTCCAGGAAGTATTCTATATTAGGTATTTAAAATTTAAATAACATAATTATTAATGTCAGCATATTAGAAAGTCACGTCGTTAATAATGACACGGTATTATTACTATTGAACTTTATGTACCATCGATACCGTTAAAAATTTAGATTTGAAGGACATTGTAGCCAGTGTAACTACAGGACATAGTGAGACTTAACACCTTATGTCTCAGGATGACGAGCGCAGTGGAATGCCACACAGTACACTGTAACTCAAGGTGCTGGATGATGTTGCTACTGTCTATGGGTGGTCGTATCGCTTACTATCAGGCGAACGGCATGATCGTCTCCTCATTCAATGCCATAAAAAAAAACATTATGACGAAACCCGGTTACCCACATAAAATATCAAAACTTACATTTTATGCGTATCAGTAGAGTATAATAAGCCAAGATATAGATCCCTGAGATCAGTCCGGGCAGTGTTCGTGTTGCTGCCCGCATTCCCCGTGTTGGTAGTTGCCAGTCTCTCTTCTAACGCGTCCAGGGCCGTGTGAACGAGCCATTGCCGCGACAACTCATTGTCTGTGCTCGTATCGTTGCCTACACCACCGATGTATAGCGGGGAGTTCTAAAAGCAGCAAGTTTAAAAATAATGTTCTTTGAATCTATATTTTAAATAGATGCTCGAGGAGTCTGAGATTATCATTGTGCCATTAAAGTGGGTTATTTTAAAGTGGAGATCACGGGTCCCTTAGAGGTCCATAACACATGTGCTAGAGGCCGTAGCGGCTCAATCACTAATTAATATATAAATTTAGAAAGTGTACAGTAAATAATTAAACCAATAAAAGTGATTATTATATATTCCTAGCTGAACCCGCAAACGTTGTTTTGCTATCAATTACCGATCGGGGTTAAAAGGTATTAAAAAAATAGGGGTTGATCGTAGAAAGGTTTGAATGCTGTATCATGAAAAAATAAAAACAAAAAAATTTGCCCAAAAAATAAAAAATAAATTAAGGGGTGGACCACCCTTAACATTTAGGGGTATGAAAAATAGATGTTGACCGATTCTCAGACCTACCCGATATGCACACAAAATTTCATGAAAATCGGTCGAACCGTTTCGGAGAAATTTGGCAACAAACACCGCGACACGAGAATTTTATGTATTAGATAATATTTTAAATTCTGAAAGTGGTTCGTGACTACAAAAACTTAATGTAATGTTAATAATTTTATTATTATAAGTTGTTGACGTAGGATAGGTGACCGGTGTTAAAAAAGTTTTTTTTTTATATTGGGTAATTAGAAAACAGCGACGTAGTTTTAAAAGTTGAGAATTAAAATCACAGTCTACTTTCTCCGTTCCGCCTCACTTGACATTGGCAAAATTGTCCTAAAGGACAGAGCCAGATAGGGAAAAAAAAAAAAAAAAAAAAAAAACTTTCTCCGTCTCCGCACGGTATATATAATATTTACTTTTTTACCATTACACATATGTAATTTCCTTATCTGTAATAGTCTATGGTCATGAAGGCGTTGTAAAATTTTGACGATGACAAAACAAAACAAATGACGTCATAATAATAATGGAACTATATAGTGATATTATTTCTTCAATTAATTGTGATATGTGATACATTACACTATTGAATTGATTGTAATACGACACAAACAAGTTAAGAATACTAATCCTAACTTGATTATATCAAGTAACAACAGTAAAATACTCACATCTTTGCCGATAACTGCGACACAAACAGCCATCATGGATCAATAGTGCGACAAGCAATGTGAAACTGAATTGACGTGTGCGTGGAGGGAAGATTTGAAATTAATATTGAAAAAAAAAGATCCTTCAATCAGTAATGTGCTACTGCAAATTAAATATATTTATACTATCAAATATAATTTAAAAGTAATTATTGTGTATTACGTGCTTAAATATTTTTTGAAACATTTAAAATGGCTTACGGAGATCGTAATTTACTGTACGAAGAAAACGAAAAAGGCGAGCGTGTTATTGTGAAATCTATAGATTCAACACGCCGTGCTTTCTTAAGATTTACAAATTGCACATCGAAGCGAATAAATATCTGGTGGAGAGATTTCCAAGGTATGAGACGGTACTACGTTTTATTAAATCCCGGCAGGCACTTCGACGTAGACACATTTATAACTCATCCTTGGGAATTTACTGATCATAAAACGCAGGAGTCGTATGTTGTGAACAATAAGACGATATTTCGAGCCCCGCCGAGTATTGGAAATGTGAGACATCGATTCAACTGGAATGTTACAGTACCTGTTAGGTCGTTGAGGTACACAACATTGTTGTCAATAGCATCTCTGCTGTCTGATGAGGCTGCTGCTGACTCGCTTGAGCTGCCTAGAGACCTGGCGGCGGACCTTCGCTCCCTCACCGCGCAGCTGCTCAGGCCATCAGAGAGTGAGCAAACTGATTGATATTTCAACATGTTTGGCATATTTATTTTCATATTCTGGTGCATGTACTTCACATGGTTTGTGTTTACGAAGCTTTTGTAAGTTGATTAACACTGTGATAAGGCGGTCTTGACTTTTGACTCGTAATTTTTACGAATATGAACATATCAGTTTAGTGGCATGTTTGGCTGGTGAGAACTCCAGGATGGGCAATTGGAATGTCAGTGTAATATTAGGGCAAGGAAACTAAGTTGTGTGAGACTGGAATTGTAATATACAGCATTGCATTGCATACCTGTATGATGAAAATAAGCTCAAGAGAGTGCAATAGTTAAAACTCTGCTTACTTCTAGAGGAGTGAACATGTTTAAAAAGACTACTAAGGTTCTAGGATTGTACCTATTAAGTAAATGGTAATGAAATTCTTTTGTGTGTTAAGCCATATAAGTTTATGAAAAGGATAAAACTATATGATGTGGTATATAGTAAAGCGTTTATTTGATTTGTGCTAAAACTATTTTTTTTGTAATTATTGAGATTGGCAAATCACTCATGGTGGAACTGTAAAGAAAGACTTGCTAATAATATTTCATGAATGCTGTAATTAAAATTAAGTATGAACTCATATCAGGCTAAGTTACAATAATGTAGAATCAAGGTTTACTATTTGAAGTAACGGAAAACTTAACAATATTTTTATAGTATGTATTACAAGAATTATGAGTAACATTGAACAAGATTGCATTGTATAGTTCAGTTGAATCTTTAAGTTACTTATTTTGTTTATAAGGTACTTTAGATCATTGTTTTCAATTATATCTAAACAACAATAATAATTTAGTAACAATCTCTCTCTTCAGTCGGCCCCTCATTGCTGAGGATCGTGATCCCGTCCAAAGTCATTTAGCAGTATTCTCCACGAGGCGCGATTTTCGGCTTGGTGCATCGCTACGCTCATTGGCATATTTAGGGAGTTGGCGACCTGGTCTGACCAGCGCGTCGGTCTACGCCCTCTTGGTCGCTTGCCTTCGAGCTTACCGGTGAGCACCAACTTCTCCAAGTTGTCTGGTTTCCTTCGCGCAATGTGTCCAAAATATTTTAGAACCCGACTCAGACAGACGGAGGATAGCCTCTGTTGACGTTCCAGCTTGAGCTCACTTAAGATGGATGCATTTGTGCGATGAGCTATCCATGAGATGCCGAGCATGCGACGCCAGCACCACATTTCGAACGCATCGACTCTCTTACGATCGGCAGCTCTTAGTAACAATAAGTTGTATGAAATAAATGTAATACTTCAGTTTGTATAGGTATTCCTATAGTATGTACACAGATTTTATAAAAAAATTACATATTGCCTATTAATTTTTTAAGATACATTCAACATTAATTTTATGTATTTTGATACTGTTGTGCCTACATTCATTAATGGTTTTAGTAATGAAATAATATTGTTAATTACCTAACATACAAGTAATCTGATGTTGATTATTTTTGAAGCTATTGGAATTAATTGCTTAAGTCTATCACTAAAATACTATCATTATACCATGAGACTGATGCATTGAAGAAGTGTAATCAAATATTTATGTATTCATTACTGTTTTACTTAATTTCAATTATTAAGTTTTGATATGATTATAAAATATACGTCATTCACAATAAAAAAGTATAATTTGCTACCTGAGCTAAGTTATAGTTAATCTATTAAGATAATTTACTGTACTAATATCTGGTTGAAATTCTATACATTATGTAAACTTTTAACTATGCCATATTGGATAATAAAGTACTGTATCTCAAATCCATAACTTGACCATCCACAACACATTGACTGCCACTGTATCTGGGTAAAAGTGCGTCATGAGTGCCGATTTTTAAGTTTTTTAATTTTTACTTTTTTATTGTCTAGGCAAATGAAAAATGTTATTTTACACCAAAATTACGTAAAATAAATCAATAAAAATAATTTAAAAAAGTCCCCGAAAAGTGCGGGAAAAGCATCCCCGCACCTCGCTCTAGGACGGGGATGGCAATCAATGTGTTAATGTTCTTAAAAGGTGATTCCAGATTAAGAGAAACTGTGTTGCGAGGCAAATGTTGCGCATAGGTTAAGGAAATTGCATCCAATACTCATTTTACCTGAAAAATTTGCTTCATTCATACTTACCACACCAAATTTTAAGTGTTTTAGTGGGACTGGTCACATACCACTCTGGGAACAGGTATAATATCTTTTGGAATGAGTATTTATAATTTAGAGTTTCTTTAAGATTCAACAATAAAAGCGATGTAGATTGAAAGATTGATTTGTGCTTGATCGCACAACTTGTTTACATGGTTTATGCATTTATTATATTATTTTTTTCATATATAATTGTTTCATAGAGTAATCATCTTATTGTAGAGCTGGCAATATATTTTAGTGTTTTAAGAAATGTTTCCTTGTGTTTATTCTTAATGCTGGTTTTATGGACCTAATGTTTGTTTTTTACTCTAAAAATTAGTTGGACTTTATTTTTATAATTTCCTATTATGTAATTGTAGATTATTTACTTTTTATAAAATTATATTTAACCATAGTATTAAAGATATTATAAATAATGGTATTTTGAACTTTATATCTTATACTATAAGCTTATTCCCAAAAATTGTGTAAGTTCCATTGTCAAATATTTTTTTTTATGTCAATTGTGCCATATTTTAATGTAATGTTATGTATTATGTAATAATTTTAAGATTTCTATTTGCTTTTATGTGGTCATATAAGCTTAGCAGTTAGTTGTGTTTGTTGCAGATGTGACGGTTTGACATTTTTAAAAACCATATCCTGCTTGAAGGACCAAATGTTTTCTAAATAGAATTAAAATTTGAGTAATATACACAAAGACTACGAAAAAGACCTGTATTATATACTGCCCACTGCTGAGCACGGGCCTCCTCTACTACTGAGAGGGGTTAGGCCTTAGTCCACCACGCTGGCCTAGTGCGGGTTGCCGGACTTCACATACCTTCGAAATTCAGAGAACTTCTCAGGTATGTAGGTTTCCTCACGATGTTTTCCTTCACCGTTATTTTATTATTATAAAAATTTAATTGCAAAAAATGCACCAAAACTAGTAGGTGGTTAAAAATAAGTGAATAGTAGAATTGCATGTCGCCTCTTTATGTAAGTTTTAATTAGCGATTACACCAACTTTATTTTGGTATAACGATGTCAAGTCGCATCTGCTAAATGAATCATGAATGAGATAAAAAGCGGAAGTTATATGACGGGTTATGCAATGACCTAAATTTGTTGTCAATGTAATGAGAATATTTTGTATGTAACCAATATAAATATCGATGTTATTTCGGGTTTTATTGCTTTATACAAAAATCCCTATTACTAAGTTCGTATACGTAAATTTTCGAAACCATCTTACCAATTGCAAAGAAACTGAAAGTGGTTGGTTCCAGCTTGGAAGTTACTAAAAGGATAACTTTGACCCGACAGGTGGCGCTGTTATTGAGATCTAAAAAGCTGAAAGATAGTCTACATACCATAAATACCGTCTAAAAAGCGATTTGTGGCAGGTGGTCGGCTGGGCCTATTAGTTACTTTACAAAACATTTTACATTAGCATATGCATTCATTGGTAAGAGGATGAAAACGGGGGTAAAGGCCATTCTTGAATCTTAGGAGAGAAGCATGCTCGAAACTGGGTGAAGTTTACGTATTTAGTGTCTAGAAGGGAATAGAATAGATAGAACATTCCTAGTTCCTAGATCCTGTCATTTTGATATCACAGAATGATAAATATACACACAGACTCGAGCCTTTTATCCCCAAAAGGGTAGGCAAAGGCGCAACTAATGCACCCACATTTCGCCATGCATAGCCCATCCCATGATGTGATAGGGGTCGAGCCTATCGCCATATCGGGCACAAATTTCAGACTCCAGGCTGATACTGAATAGAAAAATCCCGTATCTCTGTGCCCGACCCGGGGATTGAACCCGAGACTTCAGCTTTGCAGTCGTACCGTAAATCGTAATACAACTACGCCATGGAGGCAGTCAAAATAAATAATAGTGAATAATGATTGTTATTACCTCGGTAGCCCTACTATATGTCGATGACTTTGTAAGTCTAGGTGCTGGATGGTGTTGCTACTGTTTATGGGTGGTCGTATCGCTTACCATCAGGCGAACAGCATGCTCGTCTCGTCATTCAATGCAATACAATAAAAAAAATACAAATGGGGTAGATGTTATTCTACTGTGATAGACATTTAATACTTAAATTATAGATTATGTGGCTGAAATCATTTAAATTATGTATTAGTTTCCCAGACTTTGTGAAAATAAAATATAAAAATCGTTAGTAAAAATCAAATATTAGTCATTCTTGTTCTATGCTATTGGAATAAAGTCTTGACAATAAATTAAATAAAAACTCAAATAGCTGTAAAAATCATTTATTTACACTTACGACGAACTAATAAATATCGAACATTGTTTCATTCGATCACAGTATGTACAAACAAATCAATAAACTTTCTGCTACGCATTTGTAAAACTACATCACTATAATCATGTTTTACGCTGCAACGGCGAAGGAGACGCAGCGTTATACAGCCATTATCAAAGTCTCGAATGTAACAACTTATTAAAAATATGATGGTATAATTTATTTTATATTTTTGTTCAGCCTACAATTTTATGAAATAAGAATTTAATTAAATTATTAACTGTTTTACAACCTTTTAAAATAAGAACATATAATAACCTTAAAAATATACAATTTAACCACAGAACAGAATTTAACAATCTTGTGAAAATGGTCCTTTATGTAATGGAAGACATCCATACTCCATATAAATTTATTAGAAGACTTTATAAATCTATTATGTTCGGTTACATTATATAGGTATCATTGTAAAATTGAAGTTATATTAATCACTTTACTTTCATACATTAGTTACATACTCATGGACCTATAAAAAAAGGCGGACGGACTCTCGCTAAACAAAAAACTGAAGCACCCAAAGTATGTCGGCTTGCCTGTACGTACGAGTATCGCGCACACATTCACACCAAAGTATGTCGATCGGCCGCCATTACGCAACAAACCTCAATTGAATGAAGTCGTTGTAAGAATAAAAATAAATAATTAAAATATACCGTCTTGTGTGGTTAAATGCTGTCGAAATCACAGTAGTTCCAAGAACAAATGTCACGGGATCACATTTCATAGGTAAATTAGTAATGTATCACTAACTTGATCAACATTCATTGATATTTAAAATTATATATTTTTGTAACACAAAACCTCAGCCTATAATCCCAGTGTTGTCAACTATTTGACGGGTAAATTACCTCGATGTATAGGAGTCGTGATTTTTTTTGTTTTAAATACGATTTCGTTTTTTAAACTAAATAGGTATAGGTTGTTATTAGGTTTATGTTTTTTTTAGGTTTCCTACAGGAAATGAAGTATGGAGGAGTGATTTAATTAATATAATAAGAGAGTGTAGATCATAAAATAAATCTTATTAAATATATTGCAGAAAAACATTTAACAATTAGATTTCATCACATATCAAAATAAGAGGGCATCTCAAAGACCTGCACAAGTAAGAGGCAGTTATACAAAAAGTTAACGCAACATAGAGAATTAAAAAAAAAGAAATGCAAATTAAAGTAAATTTAATTATTTACGTTGTTTGATTTAAACAAGTACATACACTGCCTCGATGGCGTTGTTGTATTACGGTATGACTGCAATGCTGAGGTCTTGGGTTCGATTCCCGGGTCGGCTAAAGTGATATTGGGTTTTAAATTCAGTATCAGCCCGGAGTATGGACTTCGTGTCCGATATGGCGATAGGCTCGCCCATCATATCATATCATAACACGGGCCGGAATACGCACGGCGAAAAGTGGGTGCACTAGTTGTGCCTCTGCCTACCCGTTCGGGGATAAAAGGCGTGAGTGAGTGTGTGTGTGTGTGTGATTAAGCATTAGTTAGGAAACATAATTTTAGTGTTTCGGTAAGTCTCATTAATTTCTACACACCTACTAATCATATATGTTTGGCTATTATTTATCACGGTCATTTCAAATAAAGCTAATAATATATAAATTAATTAACTATAATTACACCCTGCAAACAATAAAATTATTAATACGACTTTCAATAAAATTAACCTAAAATTGGAAAAATATTGTAGTGTAAACTAGTGTTAAAAATTGGGGAAATTTTGTTTTTATGGCAATCATTCATTTACGCACACATAGTTACGCCGCCGCCATTGCTGTGCTTCAGTTTTTGTTTAGCGAGAGTCCGTCCGCCTTTTTTATAGGTCCATGTACATACTGTGGAAAATCTAACTTTGAAAGATAGGATATAATAATTTGTTATTCCTTATACACTTCTTTTATTTATTACATACTAGACTTCTGCTCGCGGCTCCGCCCGCGTGAACATTTTTTCCGGGATAAAAATATTTTCTTGGGATAAAAAGTAGCATATAGCACTCAGGAGTAATGTAGCTTCCTATTAGTGAAAGAATTTTCAAAATCGGTCCAGTGGGCTTAGAATGTGACACGAAGACGCAACTCGTAAAACGATGTCGTTTAATTTTGATGTTTGTGATTGATCGAGAGACCAATACGTCAGTCAAATGTTAGTCTCTCAACCAATCCCAATAAGACGAAACGGAGACGTGACGTGTTTTTTTGTCACATTCTAAGCCCACAGTAGTTTTTGAGTTTATCCATTAGAAACAAACAATCAAATCTTTCCTCTTTATAATATTAGTATAGACGAAGTAGACCTTTAAGGTTTAGAAATAGGTTTTATACAAAGTTTTTTTTTTATTTTCTTCCCCCCTCAAGTTTATAATCAGTGAATACAAAGCTTGGGATTTTTTTTTACATACATACATAATATCATGCCTCTATCCCATAGGGGTAGGCAGACTATGGAATGCCAGTGGCAATCCATAGTCTGCCCTTAAGTGGCAATTTGCCACTTTGCTCGATTCTGGCACACTCGTTTCGCTTCCTCTATCTTCATCAATCTTTTCAGGCACTCCCGCCGGTTCAGTTTTCAAATTTATTTTAAACTCCTAATATTAATAAGTTTTATACTTTAAAGTTTAATACATAATTTTAGGTTACTTAACTTTTACAATAAACAACATATCTTTTGACAAGTCTTGCATATAATGTATGAGGCCTTAGTAATGTATGTTGAAAAAACAGTAATGGAACGCTACATCTCCTTGGTTCAACCTGGCCTGTAACTTTGTAACCAATAGTCATTTTAATTTTTATCCTATTGACTGGTTAAAAGGAACTAAATTTAGACGATTCGAATACCTTTTTTCAAGTTTGCCTTTGAAATTTAAGCATTAGAAATAGTTGAAGTTTTTATATTTGTTTAAACTTAGTTATGTATTTCCTTACTAAAATATGGTACAGTTAAATTAAAGCCGGTGGAAGCAGTTAATTTAGAATTTCCTACATTTGCTTGAGTTTGCACAAACATTAATTATTCAGTTTAAGTTTGTCATAATCGAATACTATTTTTCAAAAAAGTTGATACATGGGATACCCTCTGATCCATTATTATAATTGAGCCTCAAAATTTCATCCCATTGATTTTATTCACAAAAAGATGTCAGTGTCTAATTCAATGTCAATTATCAACAATTATAATTTATTTAACCGCAACTATTACTAAGCTTTAAAAACACTTTATAATATTATAACCGAATACCTTTCCATAATAAATACAACGAAAGATAAGCGTGTCTGTTTCATAAATCCACTTTGGCCCCAATATTGCTTAGTGGTATAGCTTGGAGTTCAGTACGGAGGCACAGGAACTCTCCAGTGACACATGTGATGGCTGCACATGCTATGTTCAACGTCCACCATGAGAATGTGGTTGGAAACCTGCCATTGTACATCCAGCATATCAGTAGATGGACGCAGTGGTATGTGCAACTGCAAAATTTATAATTCACATTTGAATACTAATATTATAAATGAGAAAGGTTGTGAAAATGTTTGTATGTTTGTTAGAACTAAACGCAGAAACAACTAAACGGATTTGGATGAAATTTGGCACACGGGTAGGCCATGTCCCAGATTAACTCATAGGGTACATTTTTAACTCTTGTTCCAATTAAATAAATTATTATTATTATTCCAATAATTTGCTCCCATAGGAAATAATGTATATTTTTTATCTGATTCTTTAAGTAGATGGCACTGGCCATACTTTGTTTTAGGAACTTTTGTAGTTGGAAAGGCTTTTCATGCAGGCAAAGCCGCAAGTAACACTAATATGTTAATCCAAGATATGGCCTACCTATGTGCCAAATGTTATTGAATTCCATTCAGTGGTTTCTACATTTATTTTTAACATGAATTTCCAAGCATTCTTCACAAACTTGTTTACATTAGATTAGATACTTGATTTGAAATGCAGATCTGAGATCAGAGAACAGTCTGTATTGCTTTACATTGATGTCTTTACTTTAATATCCATTTCTTACCTAAAGTCTAAGCACAGTTTGGTCCTACCGACAATTGTCCACAGGGCAAATGCTCCAAATATTGCATTAAAAACAAATGCTATTATTACCGCTCTGCCTTCATTGTCTCGTACATGTAATTCCTGAAAAATATATTCAATTATTAAAAGAGATATTTATATAGCTTTTTTCAGTTAGGTGTAGTGTGTATGCTGGAAGATCGGTTCTCGGTTCAATTATTCAATACGCAGGTCGTACAACGCTGCATGAGGTTTTACAATACAATTTTGTCATAGCCAAATAAATTATAAGTTTTATTCAATTTTACATAAGGAAAAGCCACGAAATTGACAATAATAGCAGATCAGTTTGTTTACATTGTGTGCAAGTTCAAGTTTATGTAAAAATATCGTAAGTTGACTCATGACACTTGCGTGATATTCGAATATGTGGTCCAAGGTCCTCGTGGAGTCCGTCAAGTCCTGCATGATAGCCACGAGAAGGCTCAGCGAGAGGTACAGGACCGACTGCATTGCCACTATTTGAGATATAATCAAACAAGGGTCCCATTGCGTATAGCGGAATGAGCCAGTTAACTTCTTCATTTTTGACATCACTAACAGGCACAAACTGTGTTTTCTTTGTTCTAAGTTGGCAAACGGTTATGTAATTGTTTAAATATGGTTTTATTACGTCTACAGTTAAACATATGGGTGTATTTTACGGGTAATATTATGAGAAAACACTGCTTTAGTAAATATCAGCTGTGACGATTCACACAGACAGTTCCAACTCGATTGTCAAAGTCAGAGACGTCAAAGTCATTTTACAGCACTGTCAAATGTCGCGTTGCATTGTAGTTTTCAGTATTTATAGCATATAAAGGACATGTCTGCTTTTTGTATGGGTTCTGGTTCTAAAAATCTGACCAGGCTTGATAACTTTACCAGTTCACATTAAAAGTATCGGTAAGTAACGGTAATTTCATAAAGGTATCGGTAAGATTTAGTAGCGATAATTAATTCAGTAACGTAATATAATTATGACGATTCCAGTAAAATTAATAATTACCAGTAATGTTTTGCGTCGATAACTTTATTATTACCAGTAATTTTTAATGTTACTTTAAGCGACAATGTCGTTTGTACCAGGGCTTGACAACGTTACCAATTCACATTAAAAGTATCGGTAAATAAAGCTAATTTCATAAAGATACCTGTTTAGGTGCCTGTAAGACCGACTGGCACTCACAAGCTTGCTGAGCGTGTAACTGAGTTGAAAAACTCAGGCGCCGGTACCCCGTCCGTTGTTTTTCGGTCTTCCCACGTTATCAAGATGCCCCGTGAGAGGCGAGTATACTATGTGTTGTATATAAGAATACGGTATAGGTATATTTTAGACGTGCCGATACTTTATACGTGCCGATTTGCCAACCACCTAGCCCTATGTCCCTAAGCACTCCCGGATACCGAATCGAAGCCACCGTATGTCGTGGGCCTTCGATTGTTGCGAGTCTTCCGTCTCGCTCTTCAATCTTCAGAATTTTCACTTTTCTGTCTCGCTCTTCCAATTTTCTGTCTTCAGTTCTGTCTGCAGTTTTCAGGCTTCAGTTTTCTTCTAGTGTTTTCCTTTTCTTTCTTCGGTAGAACCCATGTCGATACGCCGTAATTAGTATTCTATTGAAAAATTACTCGCGGCTCCGCCCGCGTGAAAAACTTTTTCCGGGATAAAAGTCCCGCCTTATATTTTCTCGGGATAAAAAGTAGCTTATGTCCTTTCTAGGGTCTCAAACGATCTCTATACCAAATTTCATCGAAATCTGTTAAGTAGTTTCGTAGATGTGCAGTAACAAACAGACCGACAGAAAAGAATTATAAAAATCGGTGATATGTTTTCCATGAGTCTTCTTTAGTCACCCCCTTTCTTTTTATCACATTTCTTTCAATGTACAGACACACAGGGATCTGGACTGCTTTATTATAGTAGGTATAGACATGTTATACTGATATATTTATATTCATATTTTGTCGCTATTTTACACGCTTTTATTTCACTTGCAATGTACGGGTAAAATCTTGAACTGAATTTTAAATCAGTATCCTCAACTGATTGATATTAAATTTTGTACACACAAATATTATTCTAAATTACCCGCCGTAATATTCTTAGATAACTTTAACTACAATTAATAAAAAAATATAACCCTAATACGGCCATAGTGACACGTGCACCTTCTAAGCAAGATAGAAGAGTGGTTAGCTTAAAGTTATGGCATTGCATTTTAAACATGGCAATCAAACTAGCAAGATTAGGTACAATTAAAATTTTAAATACATATAACGAAGCATATTTCACTGGCGCTCAGCTGTAGTCCCCGTAGATGATGCGTAGTCTCTACATACAGCTGCTCAGCGGCTTCAATCCAACGAGTTCTTAATTTTGAGAATAAGTGAATCCGCCAATAGTAGGTAAATAAGTTATAAACCTTTAAAATTTCTTAAAAGGGGCACCTGGTGGCTACGCGCCCATTAATAATTCTGCTCACATCACGTCAATCGGGGAATTTTGAATTTCAGTGCAACTCAAGATAGAACAGCTCTAAATTAATTTTTGTTTTTCACATAATCATTATCGATGTCACCCAATCTCGATAAATTATCTAGTTGATTTTAGTACTTTGAAATAAATGCTATATAAAATTACTAATTTAGGGGGTTCACTGATTATATTTTTAACTTAGGCATATTTAAAATAATCTGAACATACTTAATGACATTAGTAGAACCCAAGTGCATTGAAACCAGGTTCACTCATTTTGTAAATTTGAAAATAAAGAAATATAAAACTGCATTTTTTTTTACGTTTCTTAGATGTTGTTATCTTAGTGTAACTATAGGACATAGTGAGACTTAACATCTTATGTCTCAGGATGACGAGCGCAGTGGGATGCCACACAATACTTTGTAACTCGAGGTGCTGGATGGTGTTGCTACTGTTTATGGGTGGTCGTATCGCTTTCAGTCAGGCGAACGGCATGCTTGTCTGTCTCGTCATTCAATGCCATAAAAAAAAAGTTGTATATTGTAGTGTAGTCTGTAGTCTACCTCATAATAACATGGCATAGGTACAAGCAATATAGCCAGCTAAAGCAATAGACGTGCGTGAATAAAAAAGCACTCTGAACAATTTTGCGGAGCTTTAACCATTTGCCTTCCGTCACATTAGATTTACATAGCAAAAGAAGATTTACCCATGTAATTTTTTCAATCGAATAATTTAAAAATACCACAAAAAACTGCATCATACAAGAATTCAAAGCTGGACACGGACGAAGTTCACTTGAAGTTGAACATTTTAGCAAGTGAACACAATCGTTAGAGGTTGCATGTAAGTGAAAAATTTAAGCGAGATTTAATTAATTCCTTTTGAGAGCTTCTGTTGCCTGCGCTGCCTAAACGCTTAAAGTTACGCAAAAATCATGTATGACGGAATTGTTCCCCTTTAAAAGCACTAAAAAAAAAACATAATAGAGATAATATTATTATTATGGTATTATTTATGGTGATCAATTTTTTTCTAAAATAATGTATTATTTGCGAAGGTGTTTTAACATGATATTGATCCTTATACAAATTAATAAGTTATTCATCATAAGTATTTAATTTTGAACAAAATTGCCCTTGATATCATTAGATTTCAATGAATAGATATTTATTATTAAAACTATTATACATCTCCTAATCTTAGGCGTTTAATAGTTTTAAAATAACTCCACAACAAAATAATGTACCACGCGCGCATTTACGAACGCCATAATCTCAGTAAATGCTGAACTGATTTTGAAAATTCTTGCTCACTAATAGCACGCTAATAGGAAGCTACATTACTTCTGAGTGTTATAGGCCCTTTTTTCCCGAGAAAATATTTTTATTCCGGAAAAACTAATAGGTCGGGAAAAAGTCTTTTCGCATTTAGTATGTATAAACTTGTAATAAAATCTTTGGCTGTACTATTTATACCTGGCTGGTTCTGATGACATAAAAAATGTTACATTCCAAAGAAAGAAATTAGAAAAATGTTTTCAGTTATTATTTTTTTCATTTATTTTTCTTTCGGTCAAAATGAGTGAATCTAATGATGTATTTCGATACATTTTAAAATTTTATTATAAAAAAGGAAAAATGCACAGCAAACAAAAAACAAAAACAGTGCTGTGTTTTTGACTCAAATCATAACACAGCTTATGCTGAGTTGGTCACCTAATTGTCGCGGCGTGGACTTGGGGTTGTAGTGTTTTATATTTAAGTGCTTACTGTTATTAATTTGTGTTTTCAATTCTTTGCTCACTGCTGCAACAATAAATGTTTTTCTTTCTTTCTTTCAAACCGCGAAAAAAATTGTGACGTTTATGGACCTAATGCAGTGTCAGTAAGAGTAGCACAAAGTGGGCTTAAGTGTTTTATTATTAATTTTACAATTCCATGTGCTTGTCCTTATCAGAGTGGACGAAGATGGATCCGGTCCTGACTACCCTCTCGTAATACCGCGCCGATTCACGCGGCGTGCGCGTGCGCTCTGTAGAATTGAAGTCCACTTCATAGAGCCCATATTTCACCCTGCAAATAGACAATTACTTAGTTGTTTTACGACTTCTGACTAATTGCAGTTCTCCCATCAATAATATATAAGCCGAAATGTTAATGTAAAAATAAATGTCTGATAACTTTTATAATAATATTTTTGACAAATGTGTTTACTTACAAATACCCTCCGATCCATTCGAAATTATCCATCAGTGACCAGGCCGTATACCCTGTGATGTCAATGCCATCTTCGTTTATTGCCAGCCAAATCTGAAATAAATATCCGTAAAGCTTAGCATACATTATGGCGGACCGGGCCGCAACGGTGCTGCACCTGTAGTGACTCGCCGATCCGCCTCGCCCATGCTTCTATAACGCACTTCTACTAATATTATAAATGCGATAGTTTGTAAGAATGGATGTATGGATGTATGTATGTTTGTCACTCGATTTCGATGATATTTGGCACACGGGTAGATCATGCCCTGGATTAACACAGGCTACTTTTTATCCCGGGAAAATATAAACCGGGACTTTTATCCCGGAAAACCTTTTTCATGCGGGCAGAGCCGCGGGCAAAAGCTAGTACAAAATATATAGGAGGCGGATTTCGGAACTTTGCGTCTCGTTCCGACCCACGAAAGCAGGTGGACGCTATGCATACAATTATTGTACCTACATTGTCTATAGTGAAACCGAGACGAGAAAAAAACCCCGACACAAAATACCTCTAAAAAGTAAAATAATAAAAGTGTCTTTGTTGTTTAAGTACCTATATTGTATTTTTTTTTATTGCATTGAATGAGGGGCGAGCATGCCGTTCGCCTGATGGTAAGCGATACGACCACCCATAAACAGTAGCAACACCATCCAGCACCTTGACTTACAAAGTACTGAGTGGCATTCCACTGCGCTCGTCATCCTGAGACATAAGATGTTAAGTCTCATTATGTCCGGTAGTTATACTGGCTACAATGTCCTTCAAACCGAAACACAGCAGTGCATGCACACTGTTGCTTGGCGGTAGAAATAGATATTGCGGTGGTACCCACCCAGACGGCCTCTTACATAATGAGAGACCTACCACCAGTGACCATTTTGACCCAAGCGTTGTCGCATCGGATGACCGCGAAAGAAGTAGCGAGGTATTTTTGTCGGGGTTTCATCATCATCATCATCAGCCACATGACGTCCACTGCTGAACATAGGCCTCCCCCAAAGATAAATATAAATATTTAAATTAAAATAATTAATTTAAATTAATTATTTAAATTCTAATTTAATTTTTATTTCAAACTTTTGAAATTGCTATATTCTCCATCATGGGCCCTTGATAATCAACTATCTATCACCTACTCGTTGAGACCATTCTTATGAGCTCACACACGCTATGTTTGCTGTAAGTTGCTAAAGAGTTGGATATCCCGCAGACTACTTGATGCTGCAGCATCAGCTCAAGGTTAACATGTCTTATAAATATTGCCGAAGTCACAGTACACCAAATTTAAAATCAAGCGGACATGTGAAAATTGGAAATGAGTTTATAATCTTCAAACGCCTGAACAGATCTTCATAAATTAAAGCTAAGAATCATCTCGATCACATCAGCTTGAAAAAAAAAACCGCTTCAAAATCGGTCCATTCATTGGAGAGCTACGATGCCACAGACAGACATACAGATACACACCCTAAACTTACATATGCACCACTCTTTTTCTGTCGAGGTTTAAAAAATATAGACAGAAGGAAGTAGAAAGTGATATAATGCCTAGCCAGGAGACAAGGATCGTGGAGTCAAATCGAATCGAGTCAAATAAACCCGTGACTTAGAACTTTCAGTTGCATACCATGCATCCATCTACTATTATGCTGGTAGTACAAATGGCAGATTTCCGACCACATTTTCATGGTGGACGTTGAACACAGGGTGTGCCATCACATGCATCACCAAAGAGTTCCTGTGCCTCCGTACTGAACTCCAGGTTATATAATAATAATAATAATACCAGCCCTGTATTAAATACTGCCCACTGCTGAGCACGGGCCTCCTCTACTACTGAGAGGGGTTAGGCCTTAGTCCACCACGCTGGCCTAGTGCGGATTGGCAGACTTCACATACCCTCGAAATTCTTATCGAGAATTCTCAGGTATGTAGGTTTCCTCACGATGTTTTCCTTCACCGTTAAAGCGAACGATAATTGATAAACAATACACACATAACTTCGAAAAATCAGAGGTGTGTGCCTTGGGTTTTGAACCGCCGGACATTGTCTCGGCAGACCGTTCCATTCCCAACTAGGCTATCGTCCAGGTTATACTGCTTAGCAATATCGGAGCCAAAGACTTATGAAACGGCTATTCCATAATATTTCTGATCCCTAATGATAGGGTTATTGTCACGATTGTCGATGCTGTAAAAATTCCCAAGATCTGGAATACCTGTTCCAAGTTATCCCTCATGAAGTCTATCCTCTCCTGGTCTCGCAGACCGGTGCGTTCGTCATAGTACCCATTCTCCGTGATGAAGATACTTATGTTTCCGTAAGTCTTCCTGACCCAGTTTAGCTGATGGCGAAGACCTTCGGGGTATATCTGGGAAATAAACAGCATTTGCATTGAGGATACAGAAAAGGACAAAGTGTAATTATGAAGTTATGTGGACAGAAGTGATAATTTTCGAATAAGCTGTGAATATTATTGTGTATTTTAAAAAATCTGTTGATGCAGGTATTGCTTCAAATTTTCCCTTCAAATGTAATTTTTTAAGGATCCTTGAGAAATATTTTGTTTTATGTTTTCGAGATCGTTACGACGTACTAAAGAACCTTAAAAAATAGCCCATTTCCATCTTAAAAGCAGAAGACGCATCCATTAGATCTTCTACTTAGTTTTGAAATAATAAGCTTATTACCGCATTCATTACATTGGCTACCTAATTCAAAAAAAAACTATAACACGAGAATAATTTTAAATTTACTTTGACATATAGACTATCAATAATTTCAAAATTTACTCACTCCAAACCAAGAAGGAGCGGCATTTTTCCACCCCACCCCTTTCTGGAAGTTGGCGCCAATGGTGGGTTGACCGTCGAACGGCCACATGCCCACCTTTTCACCAGGCTTCGCTTTCTTTACCAGGTATGTGGTGTAATGATTTAAGGCGTAGTAGTCGTAAGTGCCTGGTAAATATATTTAAATTAACTACATTGTAACCATTATCAGGCTTATAAAATTAATAGATGCAACTCAATTTCAATCTGAACTGCGATATCAGCTGAAACGCTCTCAAGTTAAAATCAGGATCTTAAGATAGTCACTATTTAATGAACCCATACATCAGCTCAAATGACATCTTAAGTTACAATAAGAGACGGAGTATTACAACTAAGTTTTGTTTATGTAACAGGGCTTATATAAGTAAGTGGACGATAGCCTAGTTGGGAATGGAACGGTCTGCCGAGACAATGTCCGGAGGTTCAAAACCCAAGGCACACACCTCTGACTTTTCGAAGTTATGTGTGTATTGTTTATCAATTATCGTTCGCTTTAACGGTGAAGGAAAACATCGTGAGGAAACCAACGTACCTGAGAATTCTCAATAAGAATTTAGAGGGTATGTGAAGTCTGCCAACTCGCACTAGGCCAGCGTGGTGGTCTAAGGCCTAACCCCTCTCAGTAGTGGAGGAGGCCCGTGCTCAGTCGTGGGCAGTATATAATACAGGCCTGATTGCATTGCATTGCAACAGGGCTTCCTCAGCCAAGGACAAGCTCCTTAAATTACAGCTTAAGCTTGGTTTATTAATTAGTTCAATACATTAAATGTCTACTTCAGATTTTACTTTAACTTGAGATCGATTTATTAAGACCGCCCCTAATGTCTCAGGGTGACGACGGATATGCAATTCTATGCAGTGGTTTTGCTTTTACTTAGCATGCATGTTGTTATCAGTCATGTGGCTAACCATAAGGCGAGCGTCTTGCTCGTCTCCTTAAATCAAGCCAAATTACAGTCTAGTAACTAAGGAAAGGGAGGATACTCTACAAAGAGAGCAGGACAGCGAATAAGAAAACGAAAAATAAAGACAATAAAGCAAATCAGAGTCTTGAGATGTAAGAAACATGAATAGAAACCTCAAAAAAAGAAGACTATCAGAATCGACACATAGATTTTAAGCATGATGCAGAGAACAGATGCTATGATGCAATAAGGAAAATACTAATTGCAATATGATTGATACCTATATGAATATACATGGCGAAAAGTGGGTACTCCTTCAGGAGTATAGTCGTGATGTGTTCTTCTTCTTATTCAGCCTTTGGAAGTTCACTGCTGAACATAGGTCTACCTCAAAGATTTCCAGACCAACCTATTAAAAGCGGCCTGCATCCAGCGGGTTCGGCTTGATATGTGTCTGTTTTTAATTGATACAATCTCACCTCTAACAAGTTTAATTTCATCTTCAGTAAAGGGTGGCATTTTGGGTCTCCAATATCCCTGCTCATGTCCTTGATCCGTGATCAGCTTTTGCAGTTTCTTAGGCCAGCCGCCCTCTTTGGAGTAAATTGGGTGGGAAAACCGGCCCTCCTGAAATACAAGCTTATTTAGATAACCAAAATTTATGAGTGGAGGTTAATATTATTATAGAGCGCAGAGATCAGCGGTGCAATTCTCTAGACACACTTAGCGTGAAGTGAGGTGACTTCAACCTCTCGGGTGAGATTATGACACAAAGCCAGTGTGACGATCGAAATCTTTGTTTACCTACAGAATCCGATTAGCGTAATATACGTAACATCTCACTTATTAGTAAGTGAGTGTAGTTCGCTTTACCGACATTTTCACCTTATGGCGCTAGTGTAGATTACACCTTGGATTCAGACGTGAGCTCGATAGTGAGATTTTACAGAATACCATATCTGATCTTACTATTTATGATAGTTCAAATACGATAAATTAATCTCACATCCGATGAATAGACTCAAACTCAACCCAAAAACTACTGGACCGATTTTGAAAATTCTTTCACTAATAGGAAGCTACATTACTCCTGAGTGCTATAGGCTACTTTTTTTTATCCCGGGAAAATATTTTTATGCCTGAAATGTATTATATTTTACTACCTACGTCAACATCTTACATCATGTTTGAGGTAAGTCGAGTCTTTTTTCGTCTATGGGGTGATTCCGTTTTTTTTTTGCAATTACGGGCGTTCTTATCGAAAGAATGAACCTGAGGATACCTGCATATCCGAGAAGTTCTTTATAAGAGTTTCGAAGGTATGTGAAGTCTGCCAACCCGCACTAGGCCAGCATGGTGAACTAAGGCCTTAACCCTCTCAGTAGTAGAGGAGGCTCGTGCTCAGCAGTGGGCAGTATAATATATAATACAGGGCTGGTATGGTATGGTTATGAAAGACAGCTTTGATGGCCATATAGGTAATAGAGCTCCGTAGACGGAAAAGAGCTTACTTTTAAATAATTTGACTGATATAGTATATTTCGTCAACGTCAATAGGTACTGAGTATAGGTAATAATTAGTTATTAAGTAATATGTTATATGTGGAAAGGTACTTACACAGTACTCCAGCATGAGTTCCGTGGTTTCCTTGTCTTCATCAGACACGGGCTCGAACCAAAAGAATAAGTTTGTTAACGTTACTTTACCTAAAATGAAGGCAATGAAGTACATTACTAGTATTTACTGGTGGTAGTTCTCTCATACGTAAGACGTAAGAGTCTGGGTGGGTACCACCGCAATGTCTATTTCTACCGCCACGCATCAGTGTGCATGCACTGTTTCGGTTTGAAGGACATTGCAGCCAGTGTAACTACTGGATATAATGAGACTTAACATCTTATGTGTCAGGATGACGAGCGCAGTGGAATGCCACACAGTACTTTGTAAGTCAAGGTGCTGGATGGTGTTGCCACTGTTTATGGGTGGTCGTATCGCTTACCATCAGGCGAACGGCATGCTCATCTCGTCATCCAATGCAATATAATAAATTAACTCAACCGACGTCACCAGTATACTTGACTTAATGACGAGAATTACCTATAGACTCGTTAGTAACGCGTACAAGGAACCTCTTTATTTCTGTCAACTTTTTGACGAGATAAACTACACTACACTGTTGTTGAAGTAACTATGTGTTTCATAGTAGGGTAGTGTTTTTAGGGCCAATGCACGCTTAAAATGTTAGTAATAGTCTTTTTGTTAGTGAAAAAAGTCATAATTGATTAGGTACCTACTTAGTATTTTAGACATTTATTACAAACTTAAAAATTATATTAATAGACAAGACACTTGTTAACGTAGTTGTATTACGGTATGACTGCAGTGCTGAGGTCTCGGGGTCGATCCCCGAGTCGGGCAAAGTGATATTGGGTTTTAAATTCAGTATCAACCCGGAGTCTGGAATTTGTGCCCGATATGGCCATAGGCTCGCCCCCTATCACATCATGGGACGGAATAGCACGGCAAAAAGTGGGTGCACTGGTTGTGCCTTTGCCTACCCCTTCGGGGATAAAGGGCGTGAGGGTGTGTGTACAACTTCTTAATATTAAGAGATGTAGTATTTCACCAGATGTGCAAACGTAATATATTCAAATCCAATCCATAAAGAATATCTACCTATAGTCCTCTCACAAATAATTCCAAACCTTGTTAACACTTACCGTGATATTTCGGCTTGAATTCCTCATCATAAACCCTCCAAGCCTTAGCATGTGCTAGGATGATATTCTTGGTGCACAAATACAGCCCCACATCAGGGTCCTTAATCTTAGGGGCCAGGAGGTCATCGTAGCCCGCGTCGCAGATCGCCATGGGCTCATTAATAGTGTTCCACATCTTCACCCTGTCTCCAAAGAGGGTGTACACAACCCTGGCGTATTCCGCGAACCAATCTGCTATTAGGGGGTTGGCCCAACCACCTATGTCATACAAGATAGATCACAACACAGTAATTATGAAATAATACCCTGTATTATATACTACCCATTGCTGAGCACGTCTCCTCTAATATTGAGAGGATTTTGGCCCAAGTCCAAGAAGAATTCTCACATAGGGTCATTCGGCCTAAAAGTACGCAGTTTTTTTTCTATCGTCTACACAGTCAAAAATATAGTGTATTGAAAAACGTTTTAACACTCTATGTAAAGCAAATTTATTCTACTTTCATTATTTAATGAGTTTTCTTACATGGCTTCATTGGTTTTTTTGCAATACATGTTTAAGTGCATCGGGAGAAATTCGTACTATTGACCCGTTATGTGGGTAAAACTACGCAGAGTCTTTAATGAGAATATTTTTTTTTTGTACAAGGTCTAAAAATCTTTACAAATAATATTCGGCTTAATTGCATCTTAAAGAAGAAAAAACCGTGCGATCATTGTAATGAAGTTATAACAGGATGCGTACTTGTAACCTCGTACTCTTACTCAAACAGGGAATATTTTAAAAAATTACATGTTAGTTGAGACGCAATTATTTTCTAGGACAGAATTAATAACTAAAATAAATACTATAATAATCATGTAAACTCAACATAATTAACGGACTTTTGTAAATTGATGCACCGTCTAGCCATACACTTTTTTCTCAGCACAAAATATTGGTAGCTAATTAACAAAATCACGTTGATCGCCGTTTTTCGCTAAACAAGTGAGACTTGGTAAAATAGCTTGTGGCTCTGACATCGTCGCTGACGCGCCCCTGATCTAACCGAAAAAGTGTCTGAGCCCCCTCAATAAGTTCCGAGATATTGACCATGCGAATTTTTACCCACTGCGTGCTGTTGCCCCGAATGACCCTATGTAGGTTTCCTCGCGATGTTTTTCATCACTGTTAATAATTCATAAACAATACACACATAACTTTGAAAAGTTAGAGCTGGGTGCCTTGGGTATGCTGACCTTTGTCTAGCAGCATTAGTTGATAGTATCGTATAGGAGAGTACTTAGTAATCTTAATATTAAAAATTTCGTGTCACAGTGTTTGTTACCATACTCCTCCGAAACGGCTGAACCGATTTTGATGAAATTTTGTATTCACACTTGGTAGGTCTGAGAATAGGTTGTTATCCATTTTTCATCCCCTAAGTGATAAGGGTGGCCCACCCAAAAAAAAAAAAAAAATTATCGGCAGATTTTTTTAATATTGATGTGGCAATAAAAAATACATACAACCCTAATTATCTACCTTCTTCCATCATCCCCTATTTTTTAATAGCGATATTAGTAATTTAATAACTTTTAACCCCGGTCGGTAATTGATCAAATATTCATTTTTTCTACTATAATAAACTCTAAAAGGAATTTATATGGCAAAACAACGTTTGCCGGGTCACCTAGTATATGTATATAAATTATATACTTTACTTGAAATAAATAAATAAATATAACCTAACATAATGTAGACTTTTAACGTAGAACTCTATAGTGCAACATTAGCGGTTTTTAGGGTTTTTACCATCAGGCGAGCGACATGCTTTTTTCTTAAAATATCGATGGAAACTTCATAAAGGTTTCCTTTAATTATTAGCTATGGCATTGAGAGCTGAGATTGGAAAAATCCGCTCGATTTTTTATAAGAGCACGCCAAAGAGACCTCACTGCACCTGATGATTAGTAGAGTCCAGATAAGTATCGACTGATGAGACATGGTTACCCCTCAATAGACCCCATTATGCTGGACTCTTTGACCAATATATACACAGGCTGATCCTGGAACGCACACTTACGTGTACTACTATGGCGGGTTACACCTTATGTATGATGGTTGCTGTCAGGATACAAATATCATCTTGTCACCCATCAGTACTTATATAAAAGTCTAAATCTATGCTTGCCTAAATCCTGTATAGACTGTGGAAGGTCCAAGTGGAAGATAGTGACAAAGGGCTCGATGTTCCGCGCAAGCAGGCCATCAATCAGATTGTTGTAGTAACTCTTGCCGGCTTCGCTGATATGGTTGTTGAACCCGGTGGGCAGGAGACGAGGCCAGGAGATTGAGAACCTGGTGAGGCATAGACCGATAGATTTTCTTTGCCTTTTCATCTGGCAGAATATGGCAGAAGATATAAGAGGTAAGTTAACGCCTGTTAAGTGTAAATATACCATGGTTTGCTCGATATTGAATCTCCAGAAGAATTGATGTCAACACCAAATCCAATTTTGCAACATGCATGAAAAATATTATTAAGCACTGCCTTACTGGTGGCGTAGTATTACGTGCGGGCTTCGATACCACTATGGTAATGGGTTCGAATCCTGGGTCAAGAAAAGGGGTATTTGGATTTTCTTCTCAGTATCAGCACGAATTCTGGAATTTATACCCGATGGTTATAGACTCGTCTTCTAAGACATCATGGGATGGAAAGTGGGTGACCAAGTACCTTGTGTACCTTTGCCTACAACTTTCGGAATAAAGGCGTGAAGTGTGTTATACCTGTAGAAGTGCAAGCCTAGCTCCGCCACCATGTCGATGTCTCGTCTCCACAGGTGGTAGGAGTCGCAGGCGACCTCTCCGTTGCTGTGGTCAATTGCAGCATCAGGACGCTCATGGTACAAGCGGTCCCATATGCTTTCGCTTTTGTCTGAAAAAAATCTAGCTTAATGCAGGTTTAATGAAGGTTGCACACCGAAAAGTAAAGTATATTAGTTTAACTTAGTTGGCTTGGTTGAGAAATTTACACATATTACATGGCTTAGTTTACTGTTTGTAGTCTACACACAAGTATAAATGTCCCAGGTGTGCGAGCTAAGCTTAACTAACTTAGCTTAGTTTTTGGTTAGCAACCCGTATTATCCTACTAATCCTACTAATATTACAAAAGCGAAAGTTAGTAAGTATGGATGTATGGATGTTTGTTACTCTTTCACGCAAAAACTACTGAACGGATTTCGATGAAATTTGGCACACGAGTAGATCATGTCCTGGATTAACACAGAGGATTTTTATCCCGAGAATATATGAAGTGGGATTTTTATTCCGGAAAAAACTTTTAGCGCGGGCGGAGCCGTGGGCAAAATCTATAATAACAATAATAATACCAGCCCTTTATTATATTGTACTGTTCCGCTGCTGGGCATGGGCCTCCTCTACTGAGAGGGTTTAGGCCTTAAGTCCACCACGCTGTTCGAAATTCTTATAGAGAACTTTTCAGGTATGCAGGTTTCCTCACGATGTTTTTTGTAACTCTGTCCGTAACTCTATCACAGTTAAACCACTGAACCAATAGGGTATTGTCCTATGTAGCATTTTGTACACTATTATATATATTATGTAACATCAAAAAGAACGAAAAAGAAGCTCTTCTGTGAAAACTGCATTAAAATTGTTTGAGAAATGAGGCACTAATTCGTATTTCAAATATTTCACAGTGCAGGAGTGGGCGCGTAGTGTGGATATCGCTTCATCTCTTTCTTTCCCACGCATAGGTATTACCTATGACGTCACGTGCCCGTATTGCGACGTAATTATCGTTTCTTGACAGTTACCCCTTCTGCCGAAATTCAAAGGCTTGTTTATTTTTGTCTGTATTTGAATTATTCTTTTTGTGTTAGAATTTATATAACGTAAACATTTGATAAAAGTAAAGAACAATCTATTTCTACCGCCAAGCAGCAGTGTGCATGCACTGTTGTGTTTGAAAGACATTGTAGCCAGTGTAACTACTGGACATAATGAGACTTAACATCTTATGTCTCAGGATGACGAGCGCAGTGGGATGCCACACAGTACTTTGTAACTCAAGGTGCTGGATGGTGTTGCTACTGTTTATGGGTGGCCGTATCGCTTATCATCAGGCGAACGGCATGCTCGTCTCGTCATTCAACGCAAAACAAAAAATAAAAAAAAACTTGAGAGGTGTCAAGGGACACACGGATGGAACGAAGTTCCTTTCGATTAATTAGTGAAGGAATTGTAATAAAATGTTATTTATATAACAGAGTGTGTATATATATAAATATATAAATATTTTCCTATTTCCGTTCCAATACATAAGTTTCTAGAGAAAAAAACAAATAAATACGTGTGGCACTCGGAGACTGCCGCGGTAAAGCTATTGCATAGCATTTTTATCACAAATTTTGATTGACTAAACACAAATTCGATCTTACGCTTACCACATAAAGTAGATTTTTAAACGCGAGCAAAGCACGTTTAGTCTTGTTATTGGTAAATGTCAGTAACCAAAGTAGAATAAATCAACAAAATTTGAAAAAAGAATGTTACGTTCGATTCTTTTGTACTCGTGCCGTGCCAACGCTGGGGAAATAGCTTCTACGCAATGTATTTAAGGTTCATATTAGAAGTAAGAAATGGTTTTAATGACTTTAATAAATAAAATAAATAAAAATATACTCGTTTCAAGAATTATAGCTTCTACGCATTGTATTTAAGGTTCATATTAGTAAAATAATAGCAAAAAGTGTCGTGACAACTTTTCATTTGTTTTTTCCGTCCAGCCCCCTTTCACAACGCACGATAAGGAACTTCGTTCCAAAAATGAGTGAAATACCCTATTGATGTTTGGAACGACTTGAACTCAAAGAATGAACTTAGACTATTTTTACAATGGTGTAACTGAATTATAAACGGGTGAAATCGCGAGCAAAAGTTCATAAAACTAATAATATTAATAGTATAATGATACAGTACAAAACAGATTAAAGTTGGTCACGGCCGATGTTCTGAGGTGGTTTTTCCAAGCAATTACGAACAATTAACTAAGGATATCAAAGTGCCAAGTTCAGAATGTCAGGGCTATTGTCCTTGTTTTAAATCCTTTTATATAGTTTTCATTCTACACAAGAGGCATGGGTAGTACCTAACTAGTAAAAGCTATTTGCATAGCGTGGGCGGTGGGTTATCAAATCAAATCAAATCATTTATTAAGTAATTAGGCCCCTAAGGGCACTTTTACACGTCATTTTTTACAATGTTTTTATCATCTAAAAGATTCTACCAGTGCTTCGGAAAAGCCCACTGACCTGAGAAGAAGCACCAAGAAACTCAGCGTAGGTCTTTTAATGTTAAAGTAAATAAGAGTCATGCGTGCACTGGTGCCACCCCAGCTACTGGTACAGTCAGCCACATCAGTAGCGGATCACATTCAAATCTTCAAATAACCTATACACGCTGAGTGTAATTAATTTTTTTGTTTTTCTTTATGTTAAGTATAGCAAATATCTTATATTTAAATTTTGAGAAGAAATATTTTAAGAACGCAAAAGTGTATGGACGATTTGAAGCTTTGAATTTGTTTATCTACTTCTGATGCTGAGTGCTGACTGTACATGAAACAAAAGTTTAAATTTTAAAAGGTTTTATTATACGCACTTAACCGCCCCTCTAAAAGTGCCTCCCGGACCGCTTATGACGTTTGTGATTGGTCGAGAGACCAACACGTGACTCATGTTTATCTCTCGACCAGTCACAATAAAACGACACGAACTCCCATGTCATGTTTTTTTCGCATTGGGGGCAGTACTATACAGACAGACTAGACAACGTAATTACTGGGCATTATGAGATTTAACATCATATGTCTCAGGATGACGGGGTACTTTACATGATGTATTTACATGATTCCTGAGATAGTTATGCACTAGTGTTGGAATTTAAAAATTTATTACCTATTTTGCGAGTATATAAATGAACTGCTCTAAACAAAAGTTAACAAATACTGAATTGTATTTTTTTTTCTCTACATAATGCATTGTATTTTATACCTTGAACTGATTTTGAAAAGAGCAGCACTAGAGTTTCTTGCACGTTCTTCTCTAGTGAGAACTGCTTTCCGAACTGGTGGTAGAGTTAATATTGACGGAATCTAAATAATGTACTTATAACATTTTATGGGTTCGAATAAATTATTTTATTTCATTTCATTTGTAATTAAGTTATGTGCGGCGTAGCTACTGTTTATGTGCGGTCGTATCGCTAACCATCAGGCGAACGGCATAAATGCCTCGTACTTTAAACGCAAAAGAAATCGAAAATGTGTCAGTGTGCTAATGGTTGTGGTGGACAATAATAAGATTGTATTATCTGTACACCAGCATATTTATTATTTAGTATAGTTACCGCTAGCATTCCAGCCTCCTTCGATCTGGTAAGCCGATGTAGACGCTCCGAACTTGAACCCAGGCGGGAACGTAAGAAGCTTATCGCCCCAAGTCCAGCTGAGAAGCGCACTGCAAAAATAAATTTGAGTCAATAGGACCAAACCCATATCAAATTATGGTTTGGTCGTTACGTAAAACAAAACCACGTCACGCTTTTATCCCCAACGAGTAGGCAGTAGTGCAACCAGGGTAATCACATTTCCCCATGTGTGCATCATGTGATAGCGGGGGAGCGTATCGCCATATCGGACCCAAGGTCCAGGCACAATGCTGATACTGAGCGGAAAACCCCAAAATCACTTTGTCCGATCCGGGAATTCGAACCCGGGACTTTAGAGTAGTGTCGTACCGAGCACGGAATACAACTATGCCACCGAGTCGAGGTTTGGACTTGAAATAGTCTCAAATATGTTGGAATTATTGCCTCGAAATACAGACGCCGCGCCAATGCTGTCATCTTGTTGCTGAAAATCTCTTTACTATATAGTTACTATAAAACTGATAGTTGCTACGGCAACTTTGGTAACTTTAGCAACTGTCAATTTTATTTCCATTGACAGCGCTGCGTTAGTGGGTCACCTAGGTACATGTAGTATGAAAATGTAATGTATATTACGTAATTTATCTTGCATTTCAGATTGAGCTCACAAAATTGACAGCTATAAACAACTAAAATATGAAAATTAAAAGTAAAAAAATACATTTAAAAACAAGCTTTTATTTAAATGCTCACGCCTTTTATCCCCGAAGGGGTAGGCAGAGGCGCAACTAGTGCACCGACTTTTCGCCAAGCGTATTCCGTCCCATGATGTGATTGGGGGCGAGCCTATCGCCATATCGGGCACAAATTCCAGACTCCGGGCTGATACTGAATAGAAAAATCCAATACCAATTAAACGCTCTAAAAAGGAAAATATAACTTTAAATTGAATCAAGCTATGTAGAGATAAAAGCTTGTCGCGAGATTTACTTTTGTCAAGATTAAGTTACATAATCATTGTATTATCTACACACTATAATTTATTTTTTACTTATTAGTTATTTTTCGAGTTATTCTCAGCAAGCCCTTTCATTTGATACCCATATTATAGGAGTGCGTAAAAGTAACTAGTCCGCTATCTTGGGTTGTCCGCAATATTGGATTTAGAGAGTACATTTTATTTTTTGTATTCCTCTCAGCAAATCCCTTTCATTTGGTACTCAAATAATTGACGTGCACAAATAATAACTTTTTTTTTATGCCATTGTATGACAAGACGAGCATGCCGTTCGCCTGATGGTAAGCGATACGACCACCCAGAAACCGTAGCAACACCATCCAGCACCTTGAGTTACAAAGTACTGTGTGGTATTCAGCTGCGCTCATCATCCAGAGACATATGATGTTAAGTCTCACTATGTCCTGTAGTTACACTGGCTACAATGTCCTTCAAACCGAAACACAACAGTGCATGCACACTGCTGCTTGGCGGTAGAATTAGACATTGCGGTGGTACCCACCCAGACGGACTCTTACATATGAGAGACCGGTAGGTCCAGGTACTGGTGGTAACCAGTACTACTAGTCCATCACCTTGGGCCGTCATATTGGATTCAGAATGACGTCACTTAGCTAACAATGCATTGTCACCGAAACTAAACGTGTATGCAAAATTTCAACACAATCGGTGGAGGGTAACGCCAAATGAACTTGCTTACATACATACATTGCAAGTTAAATAAAAGCTTGTAACAATAAACTATAAACTACAGAATAGAGTCATAAATCCATTCTCAGCAATTATAAATACTTATAACGTAGGCAGCAATTATATTTAATTAAGATATTCATTAGTACCTCTATAATTGTATACTTGTATTATAAGTATGCTGTCCGTGGTGCAGGATTTTTATTTATATTTACGTGATATTATATAGATCAAATAAATTAGTCTGTCGGAAGGTCAGAAGTACACTTACCCGGCGAAAATGTATGAAGGAAACTATGAATGTGGAAGATGCGAAAGAGGTGTGTAGTAGCATGTGGAACTCGATAGTCTCTACCTTCCACTATGGAATAAGAGCATGCTGCGAGAGTGTATATACTTATTATATATTTACGTCATTTACGCATACGCTGTAAAGGGGTCGGCAGAAGCGCAGGTGCACCCATGATTCGCTGTAATTTCGAGGCGAGGATATCGCTATACTGAGTTTGAATTCCAATCCCGACAACTTGAATAAAAGTCCAAACAGCTGTGTTATAATGTTTTAACGGGATAAAATGAGGTAGCCCAGTGGCGTAGCGCAGGTTCTTGCCGCCCCAAGGTACCAAAAAAGGTAAATTTCTAAAAGGTAGGAATTATTTAACACATTTTGCCAATGCCAATTCTTCAACGAACGTACGCAACTTTAGGTTTTTTCTTGCATAAACATACAGTCTTATAAATTATACATTGTTTTATGTTTGTTACTTTAATTGCATTGTTTGTTTCTTTATCGTTATTTTAAAATCAAAATTACATGAGAATATTTTAATGAAGTAATTTATATACACTCATACCTAATATTAAGACGAAAGGAAAACAATATAATTTATTAAGAGGCTTGACTTAGTTACTTTTTTAATTAGTTATGTTTTTCGAAGTATTTTTATGAGACCGAGCATACCTGCAGTTGTATCCTGTTTTTTTACTGTTGCTACACGTTTCCTTTTATATTTTTTTAGCAACTTGCAACAGCTAATTGCAAAAGTGTAAATTCAAAAAAACGGACAAGTGCGAGTTAGACTCGCGCACCGGGGGTTTCGAACAAACTTCATAAGTACTTAGGTACAGTCAGCCACATAAATAACTGAACAAATTCTTAATTTCAAATCGCCTTTACACGTTAAGTTTAATTGAAACGCATTTTTTTCTTAGTGTGAATCCCTTTATTTTGTTTTTGTGAAGAGAAAACGACAGTTGGTAAGAACACAAAAGTGAAGAGGCGATTTGAAGTTTTGATTTTGTTCAGCAACTTATGTGGCTGACTGTACATTAAGAAAGCATCTAACATTATTGCTCTTATTAAAAGACTAACTAGGTTAAAGGACAAACTTAACTTTGTTACTGCACCAACCGCAAATGAATAACTTTGGAATAGTAAATTCGCTTTTTTTGTTACTAAAGTACATATTTATGGTTTTCAGATGTTTTCTTTGACATGTGCTGTAAGACCTTGCTCTTGGCTAATTTTATAATTCTAGGGCACCGAGAAATCGCAAAATATGCGACATGAACTGTCATATCTTTTGATCGCGTTGACTTATAAATTTGATCTTTTCGCAGCTAAAAGAGACCGTAGACCCAAGTATTTGATATACATTTCAATTGATACATTTACGCATTTGTGAGAAAAAAGGTCATGACTGATAGACAGACAGACGGACAACAAAGTGGTCATATAAGGCTTCCTTTCGAGGTTCAGAACCCTAAAAAAAAACAAATGTCTAATAGCTTTTTTTAATACTTATTTATTTAAGCGTTGTAATTTATTTACTCAAAAAAAACGTCAAATGTCCCTTAGTGGGCATTATATTTTCAGGGATAAAAGGCGTGAGTAGACATATTTGTGTTATTAATGTGAAAATAACTTTATGCTTTCAGGGTAAAGTGTCGAACAGATTTTGATAAAATTTTGCATGATGTAATCTAGAGAACATGAAAGAACATAGCCTATTTTTTGTTTATCACCAAATTATACCCAGTCGAAGCCGCAAGCAAAAGCTGGTAAGCCAGCAACTGGGTTTCACGAACCAATTAAAAAAAAGTGAGTGCATTATGTCGCGCTCATTTTTTGTTGCAATCTGTATTTGGGTGTAGGCCACAACTTGAGAACATTCGCTTATTAAATCTATATTATAATAAAGCAGTAGATCTCGGTGTGTAGGTACATTGAAAGAAATTTGATCGGGGTGACTAATGAAGAGTAATGGAACACAAATCAGCAATTTTTATAATTATTTTCTGGCTGTCTGTTTTTCTGTTTGTTTGTTACTGACGTCTCCGAAACTATTGAACGGATTTCGATGAAATTTGGTATGGAGATAGTTTGAGGCCCCAGAAAGGACATAGGCTTTTTATCCCAGGAAAATATGAAGTGGGGCTTTTATTCCGGAAAAACGTTTTCACACGGGCGGAGCCGCGAGCAAAAGCTAGTCATTAATATTATTATTTGTATACTAACAGATTTTGTATTTATATTTTAATCTTGTAAGCGACTAAGGGCCGATTAACAAATTACACACACACATACTCACGCCTTTTATCCCCGAAGGGGTTGGCAGAGGCGCAACTAGTGGACCCACTTTTCGCTTTGCGTATTCCGTCCCATGATGTGATAGGGGGCGAGCCTATCGCCATATCGGGCACAAATTCCAGACTCCGGGCTTATACTGAATAGAAAATCCCAACACAACTTTCTTCTTCTTCTTCAGCCTTTAGAAGTCCACTGCCGAACATAGGCCTCCCTCAAAGTTTTCTAGACCAACCTGTCAAAAGCGGCCGGCATCCAGCGGGTTCCTGCGACCTTTACAAGGTCGCCTGTCACACAACTTTGCACGATGCTTTTTACTAAACAAATTTTTAGCAAAACTTATTCAAATCGTAATACACACCTTAAACTTAAAATTATCCTCTTACTTCGTCGTGGATTAAAAAAATGAACAGTAACAGAAAACGCAATTTAACAATTTTAGCTCTAGAAGCGTGAAATTTTTCAAAGGAATTCTTTATGTGAAGTTAAATAAATAGATTATGGTTCTAATAAATATTTGCCACTTTCCCTACGTCAACTAATTCAAGAAAGACAAAACAATGATTCAAGTTTACCGCAGAAAAATAGAAAACTTTATAACTGCCCATAAAACACTAAGCACTACTGCACTGACCCAAAAAACACTAACGAATTAATACAATATAATGAACTTGGCTATATTTAGTTTAGATTGTTTTAAACTTATTTTGTGTTTTTTGCAAGTTAATATTTTCAATGTACATACAATTTATAACAATAATATACTAGGAGATCCTTAAATACGTAAATTACTTTCTAGAATGTATCGCGAAGATGCGAGACATACTACTGTTTTAGCATTCTTGAATTAAACACTTTTTATTCACATTTTAGAACAGAATTAATAACTTTTATTCACACACGCATATAAGTACTTACCTGAACACAACCACACCAAAATAATACATCTCGTTGACTGAGTTGCTCTTGTGCAGCTAGGGCGCGGTGACCTGATCAATAAAGTAGTTTTCTTAACCTGATTTTAGTGCTTCCTGTTTTTAAATTGTACATTTTTGAAGTGAAAACTTTAGCGGCATTGAGCACTTTTGGGATGGGTATAAAATGTTAAACTCGCGTCAGGATCACGTGACCGATCGAAAATGCGTAAGAGGTTTTACCATCCCTTACTAATATGAACCTTAAATACAATGCGTAGAAGCTATAATTCTTAAACGTTTACATTTTTATTTATTATTGTCATTAAAACCATCCCTTACTAATATGAACCTAAAAAACATTGCGTAGAAGCTATAATTCTTAAACGACTACATTTTTATTTATTTCCCCAGCGTTGGCACGGCACGAGTACAAAAGAGTGTACGATTCTTTTTTAAAATTTTGATTTATAAAGAAATAGTGAAATTGTAATTCTTGTGTAAGATAGCGCAATAAATAAATATTGTATTTAACGACATAAATGCTAGTACTTTTATACTGATAAATAAAGCAAATCGTGCGAAATTATTTCCTAACCATTCCAAAATATTCAAAAATGCACAACGTTAATGTTCAAGTTTTCACTTCTGCCGGCACTCCCGGAGTGCAACCCGTCCTTTTTTTAATTCGCTTAGGAATTCATATTCAAAGTCATTCATATTGCACTCCACAATTATTTTATACATAAAAATGTTACAATTAAATAGACACGTGACATAATCGTGAACCCTATCGGGCATAGAAATACATATTGTGCCCTTTAAGTGGAACTTGAAGAAGAATTAAGCAGGCTGGCAGTGGCGGCTAGAGTCGGCACGGGGACAAAAACGCACTCGCTTTCAACATTTTCGTAGTAAACATGTTTAAGATGCATGTAAAAAGGTTCTCAGTTGGACACGGCGAGTCACACCATCAACACAGTTCACCTCCTCCCTAAGGCTACTACTGATCTCTCATGCAGGTTTCACACCGAAATACAAGCTAAGTTAGTATGACTAGATCACATAGATATTTTTTAATACTTGTGTCCGCAAACTATGCCGAGTAAGCTATGTTCTATATGTAATATTTTCAGCTTTGTGAGCTAACTTTGTTTAGTTCTTGGTCTACAACTAACATAAGTCCTATAGGTTATTTTTGATTCCAAGCTTTATCACGAACGGAGCCGTTGCATAAAACTATAGAAAGAAAAGTTTAAACATAAGGTTTATTGACAGTTTAAACCGAGGTCTCTAACAATACGCTTAATTTTAGTGTCCATTAGCCATTTTTTTGTGTTCAAAAGCATTTTTAATTGACTTGTTTTTGTACTTATCAATTGAACATAATGCATTAACCGACAGACTCTTCATTTTGTTTTTAAACTGGATGTTACTTGAGGGTACGTTTATGAAAAACCTTATTCGGAATAAAAGAGTCATCGTGAACTTGTGGCACAAATTAGATTTCATTTTATCCAGCAATATGCACAGGGCTTTTAAGCCGGGAAAGTTTATCACAAGGGCGAAGTCACGACTAAACCTAATTCCAAAAATGGCGATCAATGTAATGTGTAATATTTTATCTGTCACCATTATTTTGAAATCATTATAATGTGCATTCAATTTATATGCGAGAAGACCACAGACTACTCAGTAAAAGTTTTTTTTTATAACTACGCAGGGACCAACTTTATATGTCTTATTGCTACTAGTCCATTGATAAACATTTTTTAGGTTTAGGCTCGCCCCCTATCACATCATGGGACGGAAAATGCACGGAGAAAAGGGGGTGCACTAGTTGCGCCTCTGCCTACCCCTCCGGGGATAAAAGGCGTGAGTAGGCGTATGCAACAGTAAGCCAAAAGTGCGGTTAGACCACGATTTTATGGGGGAGAAAAATAACAAAACAAACACACATAATGCCTTAATCCCCGAAAGGGTAGGCAGATGTGCAACTGGTGCATCAAATTTTTATATGTGTTCCGTCCCATAATCTGATACGAGAGAAGTCTATCGCACAAATTTAGAAGTGGACTAAATTACTAAAACTTGATTTGGTGGGTGGCAGGTCTATAGTACGGCTTCCAGTCCCGCAGCCTATCTTCAATCTCGGTATTTGCAGAACCGAAAATTTTCAATCCCTCGTATATGAGGGATCCCGCGTACAAGGACGATATAAGGAGAAAAACAATGATATAATCAACATAATTTCACTTTTATTTCAGTTTTACTATTAGCATACCTAGCAATCAAGTAGGTCTTTAAAACTCCACTATAGTAGCCCAGGTAAATGTGTCGCGTTAGGGGTTGAGCCTGTGTATATCCGATTCCAAACAGGACGGATAATTGTTTTTTTTATTGCATTGAATGATGAGACGAGCATGCCATTCGCCTGATGGTAAGCGACACGACCACCCATAAACAGTAGCAACACCATCCAGCACCTTGAGTCACAAAGCACCGTATGGCACTCCACTGCGCTCGTCATCCTGAGACATAAGATGTTAAGTCTCATTATGTCCAGTAGTTACACTGGCTACAATGTCCTTCAAGCCGAAACACAACAGTGCATGCACACTGCTGCTTGGCGGTAGAAATAGGCATTGCGGTGGTACCCACCCAGACGGACTCTTACACATGAGAAACCTACCACCAGTAAAGGATAATTTCATCTCTTGTCAGACGACAGGTACTCTAGACGCTGCTCCACTTACCACCAGGTGCAGTGGAGCTACGTAGCTGCGCCCGTATAAAAAAAAAACATAGATATCGAATATAGAAAAAATAAACAATTGACATACAAGAGAAACAAAAAAGAATTACTGAATGTTTACAAAACTAATTAGGACTTTGATTACTAGGCTGTTATATCTAACGACTCTACCAATTCTGCCGATCCATCGCACTGGACTTTGAACATATAATACACAACAATATGACACAATTACGGAATCGCTGACACCGCTCCAGGAGCCGCGCCGCTGAGACCGCACCGACGCGGACGCTTGGATTCTAGCATCAAATTCGTCACTATCTAGTTTTAATGGAATTTTAATTAAAGTTATAATTAAAGTCATAAGAATATATTTTTTTAAGAACTCCAGGCGTCGTTTATGTAATTAAGGTCGGAATTCCGTTGAAAATGCTTGCGAAGATAACAGCATGTCCAATGTGTCATTTCCAATATGCCAAATCAGTCTGGCAATCCCGCGGGATCTCGCGCTGATAATCCCGCAACACGCGGGACTGAAAAATGACGCGGGATCCCGGAATACCGGGATCTCGGTACTACTGTTACTGTTGTGGGGCTCCTTTTTCCGCACTTAGCCTGTAGACAGTCAGGCCCTTGTGTGTGAATGCGACATCTCGGTATTGCGGGTTTGGAAGCCCTTGTCTTTAGTATACGAGAGACGAGGGGTACAAACAGAAAATCTTTACTGGCGATCACAAGCATTTTGTTATTGCTATTGAAGGATGAGACGAGCATGCCGCTCGCCTGATGGTAAGCGATAAGACCACTCAAAAACGGTAGCAATACTATACAGTAGGCTTAGAACGTGGCAAAAAAACGCAACTTATAAGACGATGTCGTTTAATTTTGATGTTTGTGATTGATCAAGAGACCAATACGTCAGTCACGTGTCTCTCAACCAAGCCTAATAAAACGAAACGGGGTTTTAATTACAAAGTACTGCGTGGCTCTCCACTGCGCTCGTCACCCTGAGACATTAGATTTTATGTCGCATAATGCCCAGTAATTACGCTGGCTACATTGTCCTTCAAACCTCAAAATTCAAAGCTCTGTATCACTCATAATTTCAAGGTAAGTTATACAAGATTTTGAGACGAAAAGCTCCTCGTTCGCGAGGCCGTCGGAGGTGGGCCACGTTGCCATGCCAGACGCCACTGCTACAGCTATAAAATTATTTTAAATAAAGGCAAGATAATTACCAAGCAATATAATTTTTAGGGTTCCGTTAGCTAAGGAAAAAAGGTCCCCTTATAGGATCACTTTGTTGTCCGTCTTTATTTCTGTCAAGATCCTTTTTTAACCGACTTCCAAAAGGAGGAGGTTATCAATTCGTGTGTTTGTATTTTTTTTTATGTATGTATACTGATTTCTCTGAAAATTGGGAGCGTATTTCCTTGATTCCTTCTTTATTTAGTAAATAAGGGTCGCGAAGTGGTCCCATTTCAATATATCTTGGTATAGGATTCATCATTTTATGGATAAGACTGATTAGACCTGAATCATCCGAGTAATTTCATTCGACGACTTAGAAGTGCCCTTAAGAAAGTCTATTAGCAATGCATAAATTTGAGCTATTTTTTTTTTGGAATAAAGCATAATAAAAGATAATACATATGCATGGTGACCCTTTATACGAATAACAGGGACTCCCACTAGATGGTAAGGGATAAATAGGTATATGAAACCATTTATTTATCAAAAAAGTAATAAATAGCGAAAAACGTAGATTTGTCATATTGCTATCATAAAATGAGTTTTTGATAAAGTTTACACTTACACGATTTTTTTATGACCGGCACCGCCTCCAAAGATTTATTCATTGTACATTAATATAATCACACGAATGGCAGTGTATATAATATTGGTATTATTAAAATTTCCTTATAACCCATAAGCAAAGCACAAGTTATTTTTTTCCTTATAGGTTTTGAAGTCGGTGCTATTTTTTGTTAAAAAGTTTTCTCATTAATCAATCATATATCGTATATATCAAGTTGAAATTTATATAAAAATATTCGTGTCTATGGTTTTTCCAAAAGATACTCTATGCGACTTGATTCGCACCCTAATGCATTGGCAGCCCAACTAAAAATCCGAAGTTATCCGAATCGCCTGAAAAGACATAATATCATGGACATACAGGAGAGGGAATAACTCTACACAATAAATAATATAAAACCTATCCATTCATAGTTGTTAGACTGATTGTGGATTAAATCACAAAAAAAAAAAATAGTTTTATTCAGCGGTGAAAAATTCAAATATGGAAGTCAATGCGATCAAAAGATTTTTCGCATATTTTGCGATTTCTCAAGGGAATCCAAAACCTATAGGGTACTTCCCGTTGACCTGGAATTAGGAAATTTGGCTAGAAGCAAGGTCTTACAGCACATGTAAAGGAAAAAATCTTAAAATCGTAAGTATGTACCTTAATAACAAAAAAAAACGAATTTACTATTACAAACTTGACTGCCTCGGTGGCGTAGTTGTATTACGGTACGACTGCAATGCTGGGGTCTCGGGTTCGATCCCCGGGTCGGGCAGTGATATTGATTTTTTTAATCGGTATCAGCTCGGAGTCAGGAATTTGTGCCCGATATGGCGATAGGCTCGCCCCCTATCACATCATGGGACGGAATACGCACGGTGAAAAGTGGGTGCACTAGTTGCGCCTCTGCCTACCCCTCCGGGAATACAAGGCGTGAATATGCGTACAATTACAAACTTATTATTTGCGGTTGGTGCAATAACCGTGTGTGGGTATCGAACGGCAAAGTTAAGTTTGTCCTTTAACCTAGTTTATCATTTTATAAGAGCAATCATGTTAAAGCCTTTCCTTATGAAGTTTGTTCGGAACCTTCGGTGCGCGAGTCCAACTCGCTCTTTTCCGGTGTTTTTTTATTGACTTAATCCGGTCATTATGTTGTAATATAAAAGTTATAATTTTAATGACGTAGGTTTTCAAGATAAAAATAACTTAATTAGATCCTCTATTTAATTTTCTGAGAAAATACACAATACAGTACTTTATCTACTTGAGATCCTAGTTCAAAGATGAGATTGATGTATACTAATCTTTTATGATAAACTACTATAATTTTTTGAGCAACTTCAGCATTAGAATTTAGTTTTTGTTTTACGAATTTGGTTTTTAGCATTTGGTTTTACGACCGTTTGTCTGACGTACGATTGGTTGTAACCAATCGCGGTATTATTGTTTTATAACCTAACCTAAACCTTACCTGCGGCCACGCCTCCCTGTAGGGAGATTTTTAAAAATTACGTAATGAGACATTTCTGAATGCTTTTGGAACTCATACTTATGTACGTTTTATAGGGAGCGTGCACGAACTATAGGGGGCAGCACAAAATCGACACAAGAGCCACAGGTGGATAAAAAAAGAAACTAGAACTTGAACAATAATTTGTTTATATATTCTTTTATTATAACAAAAATTGTAAAATATGATGATGACGACTGTCTCGGTGGCGTAGTTGTATTACGGCACGACTGTAAGGCTTAGGTCTCGGTTTCGATCCCCGGGTCGGGCAAAGTGATATTGGATTTTTCTATTCAGTATCAGCCCGGAGGCTCAAATTTGTGCCCTGTATGGCGATAGGCTCGCCCCCTATCACATCATGGGACGGAATACGTTTGGCGAAAAGTGGGTGCACTAGTTGCGCCTCTGCCTACCCCTTCGGGGATAAAAGGCGTGAGCATGCGTGCGATAAAATATGTGTTCCGGCCGAATGTTATTGATACCCAGCGGGTCCAGAATATGCTTTTTTTAGATGAGAGCTAGTTATTTAAGCAAAATTAGGAGGTTATATTCCCTTAATTACGTATAGCGACCACCGTATAAGGTGTAAAACCCATTATAGTGACCCTCGTAAGTGTGTCGCGTTTCGGGATCAGCCTGTGAAATGAAATAGTTTTTTTTTATTCGAACCCATAAAATGTTATACGTTATTTAGATTCCGTCAATATTAACTCTACCACCAGTTCGGAAAGCAGTTCTCACTAGAGAAGAACGGGCAAGAAGCTCTAGTGTTGCTCTATTCAAAATCAGTTCAAGGTATAAAATACCAGATGTGTATCAGATTCAAAAAGACCGGGGGATAATTATCTCTCATTAGTTGACACTCTATCTGGATCCCACTTCATTTACCATCAGATGCAGTGGGGTCTAACACGCAAACATCGACCTTATGCAAGAAACCGATTGCAAACTGGTTAAAACTTATTGTAGACTTATTAAACTAATTTAAAAAAAAATACTCGGCTAAAACCTTTAAAAGGGTAATCTTTTCGTTTCCTGCTTAGAAATTAGAATCAATCGCAGAAACGCTGTGCCAACTAATTTGCATGCCAGACACAAACTGATCATATCCTGGATGAACATAATATTATCGGCTATAAATTATCCCGTAAGATGACACATGGAGACTTTAATTCCTGGAAAGGTTTTTTACGACTGTCTCGGTGGCGTAGTAGTATGATGGTACGACTGCAATGCTGAGGTCTCGGGTTCGATCCCCGGGTCGGACAGTGATATTGGGTTTTTCTACTCAGTATCAGCCCGAAGTCTGGAATTTGTGCCCGATATGGCGATAGGCTCGCCCCCTATCACATCATGGGACGGAATACGCACGGTGAAAAGTGGGTGCACTAGTTGCGCCTCTGCCTACCCCTTCGGGGATAAAGGGCGTGAGTACACACTCAACACAGTGTGTACGAGTAAACACATACACACGTATGTGTCTGTGTTTTTTACAGGGGCGAAGTCATGAGCAAATCTGTATTTGTGATAAATTTCTTATTGTTGCTATTTTTATGAACAGGCGTTTACCATTTACCGGCGTGTTGGTCTCAGGCAAATAATATTATGACCTGTTTTTTGTAAAGTTATCTATAAAAATACTAGCTGACCCGGCAAACGTGGTTTAAGTTACATCTCAAGTAGACGTAATGTATTGAACTATTAATACATTATGACTACTTGAGATGTAACTCAAACTTGAGATTGAATTCAAGTCATTTATTCAGTAATTAGGCCCCTAAGGGCACTTTTACAAGTAATTTTTTACAATATTTTTATAATCTAAAAGATTCTACCAGTGCTTCGGAAAAGCCCACTGACCTGAGAAGAAGCACCAAGAAACTCAGCGTAGGTCTTTTATTGTTATATTTTTATATATTACAAATTGCAAGTAACAATATAAATTCAATTATTACTTATGTCAAAAAAAATACAAAACAAAACAATATATAACATGGGTGTATAACATATAGGGAGTTTTAGCGGGAACTTGGAAGTGTCATGAGGTGATCTTGTTTAAATTCATTATTTTGGTGATACTTAGGGTTATATTGCATAATTATGGTGGTATATTATCCAATATAGATCTATTAAAGAGCTCAAATGAAGTGAATTGAAATAATTGTGCTAATCAAGTGTTTTTTCTGTTGCCGTTTGATCAAAATGTGCGATATTTTTCCTCATATACAATAGATTTTCATAAATGTATTGCGATATTACGGTAAGAATGTTTATCTCTTTAAACTTTTCTCTAAGAGAAACACTTATTAATACCGCCCTTAGTAAACCAAGCTTAACGTGTCTTTTAAGAGCTTGTTCTAAGCTGAATAAGCGCTGTTACCCAAATAAATCCACTCTGTATACTTAAGTGTGTCGCGTTCCGGTATCAGCCTTAGAAATCCGGTTATGAATCGTGGTCTTTTATCATCAGGTGCAATGGGGCAAGAGCGTCGCCAAGGGGGGGGGGGGGGGGCAGGGAGGGGCAGCTGCCCCCCCTAGAAATTCTAAAAAAGTTGCCAAATGACAATTATTTATAAGTTTTATTTATTGTACAGTCAAGAACTCGTGAAGCTTTACACGTTGGACTCTGTACCGTTATTATTACGATCGCTGTAGATGTAAGGCTCGTAATACAAGTGAAGAGGTTCATGTGCATATCAATTTGCCCCCCGCCTGGGCCATCGCCTGGCGACGCTGTTGCAATGGGGTGGATTGACTGTACAAAAATTATTGTTTCTCCTAGCCAGTTTCGGCCACGGCGGCCAATCTCAACGGAGACCAGCCAGGTACGCAGGAGATATTATAGTGCACAAGTGTGTGCTCAATACACGGGTGCACTCGCTATTCCTTCACTCTCATAGTCCGGTGAGACGGTAATCCGACATGACCGGAGAGAGATCAGGCGCAGGACCAACGATAGTCTCTTTACGTGCTTTCCGAGGCACGGGGTATCACACCGACAACTTCCTGACTCCGAGCTGCGACTGAGTAATTTTTTTAACAAAAATTAAACGTACATATTTTTATCATTTATTGAAATGAAATGAATTGTTTATTGCTGAATGTAGATATCATACAGGTGGTTATTAATTAATGTGTGCCAATACATTCTACTGGAATAGGTATCGGTGTGCAATACTATATAACTACTTTTACATGGCTTTTTTTATAATACAACAATCAGTAATTTTTTTGCATGAATAATTAACTATGTAGAACGAGAATCATCTGTGAAATTATACAAGATTGAAATAACGACAAATTCATTTATTATAATCAAAGAATTCCTTGACGCTGTAAAAACAATGCAATAAAAGCCAACTGTTAATTTTATTTTTAAAGGATGTTAGAGAATCAGTACTTATCTTTGACTAGTATCGCTCGCGGCTCCGCCCGCGTGAAAAAGTTTTTCCGGGATAAAAAGTAGCTTATAGGACTCAGGAGTAATGTAGCTTCCTATTAGTGAAAGAATTTTCAAAATCGGTCCAGTAGTTCCTGAGATTAGCGCGTTCAAACAAACAAACAAACTCTTCAGCTTTATATAATAGTATAGATATAGAGTATAGATAGTATAGATGTCAGATATTCATAACATATACTGTAATCACAAACATTTTTATGAAACCACGTCATAAATACACGATTACAATAATTTTTTGACATAATTCTTACATTTTAAGGTTTCTCAAAACCGTCGTCGACTTTCATATAAAATATTAATAACATAATCAATGCAGCGTTTATTATTATGTTCCCATAAGATGATTGCAGTTATTTTATAAAATGTCCGAAATATGTTTTCATAATGTGTGTGTTGAAGATATGCATAAAAATAACTAATTAATAGGTTTTTTACTTAAAACCTGTATACAAATAGCGGACTGCCTCGGTGGCGTAGTTGTTTTACGATACGACTGCAATGCTGGGGTCTCGGGTTCGATTCGCAAATCGGGCAAAGTGATATTGGGTTTTTCTACTCAGTATCAGCCCGGAGTCTGGAGTTTGTGCTCGATATGGCGATAGGCTCGCCCCCTATCACATCATGGGACGGAATACGCATGGCGAAAAGTGGCTGCATTAGTTGCGCCTCTATGTACCTCTCAAAAGAGAAAAGGCGTCATGCTATGTAAGTATGTACAATTTGCGGGAGCATAAAAAGGTCATCAATTGCCACCAATTCGTACGCATAAAAGCCATCTGTTTAGGGCTCTCAGGTAAGAATTAAGATACACTTAATGTCCCGCATTCATTTGTATTACACTTATTTTTGGTAATCCTAATGAAAAATAGTAAAATAATATCGTCTAATATGGAAAGAAAATATGCACCATCACATGATTTAGACTCATGCAAAAACCGAAAATGGCCAAAATAAGCAAATGCTATATGCATTTGCTGATTCGATCTCTAGCTAACTTTATAACAAACTTAGACCAAAATATAACCCGGTCAACATTTTAGGTTGATATTATTATACGGAGCCCTTGATTCGGAGTCAGATTCACACTTACCCGATTTTGATTATTAATTTTTAAATTAAATACGTTCATAAAGATTATTTATAAGCCACGAGCTTTTGCCCGCGGCTCCGCCCGCGTGAGTGAGTTATCCCGGGATAAAAGTCCCGCTTTGTATTTCCCAGGATAAAAAGTCACTTGTGTGTTAATCCAGGTCATAATCTATCCGTGTGCCAAATTTCATCGAGATCCGTTCAGTAGTTTTTGTGTGAAAGAGTAACAAACATCCATACATCCATACTTACAAACTTTCGCGTTTATAATATTAGTAGGATTTAAATAAAGTGTGTGTTTTATGAAGGCATATTAATGAGTTTATTACAATATTTTAACAAAAAAATATTACAATCTTTAATTTTATTGCATTTTTGGGACCTCCGCACCTGCAGTCATGAAGGCGCGAAAGTTATTATTAGTTGGTAAGTCAGTCGTATACGAAGGTATGATCACAGTCTACTATGGTATGATTAAGCCACAGCTTCTACAGCTTTGTCTACTCTGGGACAAGCAGTGTGCACTCGTCACTCCTCTCATCTAACACTCTGTTTATAAATATCTAGATTCTTTCGGCATATAATGTCTGGTGATAGAATATATCGCACCTTTAGGATGAAAACGACACAATTCAAAAACATCGAAAATTAAGTCTTCATAAAATGACTTAAAACGAAGTTCTCAATACAACAATAGTAAACACAACTAGTTTGAAGTGGACGATAGCCTAGTTGGGAATGGAACGGTCTGCCGAGACAATGTCCGCAGGTTCAAAACCCAAGGCACACACCTCTGACTTTTCGAAGTTATGTGTGTATTGTTTATCAATTATCGTTCGCTTTAACGGTGAAGGAAAACATTGTGAGGAAACCTACATATCTGAGAATTCTCCATAAGAATTTCGAGGGTATGTGAAGTCTACCAACCCGCACTAGGCCAGCGTGGTGGACTATGGCCTAACCCCTCTCAGTAGTAGAGGAGGCCCGTGCTCAGCAGTGGGCAAGTATATAATACAGGGCTGATTGCATTGCATTGCATTGCAAACACAACTATATTCAAGCGGAAACAGGACCAAACTATTATATCGATCCCTTTTTTATTATATTTTCATAAAAAAGGTACACGTTTATCGTCATTTCATGACGATAACCCAATTTTAGATTTTTTTGAATTGCGGCGTTTTCGTCATAAAGGTGCGATATTTTGACTCCGACCGGATAGCGACCACGGTACAAAAGGTGTTAACCATCATAGTAGCAAACAGACAGGCCGGCATAATTATGTCGACTGGTGAGGAATAATCCTCTCTAGTCAGTCGATACTCTATCTAGACCCCACTATTTTCCGTGGGATAACTTTACCATACCATGCCCTGTATTATATACTGCCCACTGCTGAGCACGGGCCTCCTCTACAACCGAGAGGGTTAAGGCCTTAGTCTACCACGCTGGCCTAGTGCGGGTTGGCGGACTTCACATACTTTCGAAATTCAGAGAACTTCTCAGGTTTCTTCACGATGTTTTCCTTCACCGTTAAAGCGAGCGATAATTCACAAATACACATATAACTTTTTAGAAAAGTCAGAGGTGTGTGCCCTAGGGTTTTGAATCTGCGGACATTCGTCTCGGCAGTCCCTTCCACTCCCAACTAGGCTATCGCCGCTTTTTTATATATGGGAAAACTTTGCCGTGCTCGTATTAAAAAAAACCTAAAATTCGTTCAAAATACATGAATAAATATCGTTTTTTTTTATTGCATTGAATGAAGAGACTTTTCACGCTGTTCGCCTGATGGTAAGCGATACGACCACCCATAAACAGTAGCAACACCATCCAGCACCTTGACTTACAAAGCAGTGTGTGGCATTCCACTGCGCTCGTCATCCTGAAACATAAGATATTAAGTCTCATTATGTCCAGTAGTTATACTGGCTACAATGTCCTTCAAACCGAAACACAACACTGCCTGCACACTGTTGCTTGGCGGTAGAAATAGATAGTAGATTGCGGTGGTACCCAACCAGACGGCCTCTTACGTAATGATAGACCTACCACCAGTAATATCTATTCTAAGCGTAGTTTGCGAGCCAAAAATTTAACAGATTTTATCGTGAATCGCGATGCAAAATGAAAAGCAACCTTACGACAAGGTGCATAAGGAGCAAACTAAATTTTGAACACTAAGGCTCCGTTTTTTCAACGTTTGTCAAATCAATGTTACATTTCTTCAATTTAACATTTGTTAGGTGAGGATTTGTCAAATACGTTTTTTCAACTAATGTTATCACTACAGTCAAAAGTAAACATTTGTTAATTTATTGCCAGTATAATAAACCGGGGGAAAAATATTTTCTTTGGGGATGTTTCATATGTGTCAATGTTTGACTCAAAGGACTTGTATCCGAAGCCGTATAATGTGATTTATAAAAATGTCTTTGACAATTTTATGGTTACATAAAATTATAATTATTATAATATTATTATTAAATATGAAAAATATTGTATCGTTTGTGCGTAATATTCAAATATTATAATGCGTTCATGTTAAATGGCGGGATGCGGCGGCCTGAACCAACCACGCCAAGCGGCCGCTGGACTTTGGAAACGCGACTCGCAGTAGCGGCATGCGCCAACAATCACCCGGGCTCGTGCGCGTTAATATTATGATTGTAATAATACTACAATCACAATTTAATTTCGATGTGCGCAGTATTAATATGAGTACTTTAAATAATACATTTTCGGGTACATCGAATTATGTTTCTTGTCTTCATCACCTCGCTTAGAATTGCCAAAGTTGTTAAAACTAAGTACAAAAGAATCGGAAGAAACAAGTGTGGGGACTGTTACGTGATTGTGAAACGAAAATACAATGTATTATGTAGTAGATATTTACTACAGGGAACACATGACTTCAAACCGTATTCATTGACATGAGTCGTGAAGGAATATTTATGCCACAAGCTTCAGGGTGGCATACTACGGGCTCTTGCGTTCTACCGTACACAATAATTGTAGTGCCGTGTATTATGTACATTTTTAAAAATTTTAAAGAGTAGATATGATGTATTTGATATTTTATTAAATAATTATCAAGCACGTTGTACTGTGTTTCTTTTCACCACATAATTCAGAACTTTAAGACTGTTATTAAATAAAATTATATAGATATTAACAATGATGTGTTGATTAGTTTCACTGCAATTGAAAACAAAATAAGTGCGAGTTATTTATATTCTCACTATGTTATTACAAATACAGAGTAATTAAAATGATGCTATTCTTCAGACAAAAAATGTTAGTTCAATGACCTTGAGATCTAACCTAAATAATATTTTCGCGATTCACAAGTTGATTTACGGATTATCACATGAGATAGATGGAACTTCTTAAATAAGCAGGAGAACAGGCGAGTAAAATAATATTTGTATATATTTACTATATTTTGAGAAGTGTTTGCTTACTCCCAGTTTTTGTAATATTATTATAAAAATAATATGTAGGCTATATTAATAATAATTATATTACTCCATTTCCCTGTTTAAAAAAAAGTCATACCGTGGCTCAAATGTACAGAAATAATTTGCTTATGACTTGGCATCATGGTCACTGGGCATGTTTCACCTTAGCCGGTTCCTTGTACAACAAATAAAAAAAATGTACAGAAATACATGGACCTATAAAAAAAGGCGGACGGAATTTCGCTACACAAAAAACTGAAGCACCCAAAGTATGTCAGCTTGCCTGTACGCACGAGTATCGCGCACACATTCACACCAAAGTATGTCGATCGGCCGCCATTACGCAACAAACCTCAATTGAATGAAGTCGTTGTAAGAATAAAAATAAATAATTAAAATATGCCGTCTTATGTGGTTAAATGCTGTCAAAATCACAGTGGTTCCAAGAACAAATGTCACGGGATCACATTTCATAGGTAAATTAGTAATGTATCACTTATTTGATCAACATTCATTGATATTTAAAATTATTTATTTTTGTAACACAAAACCTCAGCCTACAATTCCAGTGTTGTCAACTATTTGACGGGTAAATGACCCCGAAGTATAGGAGACGTGATTTTTTTTTGTTTCAAATACGATTTTGTTTTTTAAACTAAATAGGTATAGGTTGTTATTAGGTATATGTTTTTTTTAGGTTTCCTACAGGAAATGAAGTATGGAGGAGTGATTTAATTAATATAATAAGAGAGTGTAGATCATAAAATAAATCTTATTAAATACATTGCAGAAAAACATTTAACAATTAGATTTCATCACATATCGAAAGAAGAGGGCATCTCAAAGACCTACACAAGTAAGAGGTAGTTATACATAAAGTTAACGCAAGATAGAGAATTAAAAAAAAAGAAATGCAAATTAAAGAAAGTTTAATTATTTACGTTGTTTGATTTAGCCTTTTGACTGCCTCGATGGCGTAGTTGTATTACGGTATGACTGCGATGCTGAGGTGTTGGGTTCGATTTCCGGGTCGGCCAAAGTGATATTGGGTTTTAAATTCAGTACCAGCCCGGAGTGTGGAATTCGTGTCCGATATGGCGATAGGCTCGCCCCCTATCATATCACGGGACGGAATACGCCCGGCGAAAACTGGGGACACTAGTTGCGCCTCTGCCTACCCCTTCGGGAATAAAAGGCGTGAGTGAGTGTGTGCGTATGATTTAGCATTAGTTAGGAAACATAATTTTATTGTTTCGGTAATACTCATTCATTTCTACACACCTACTAATCACATATGTTTGGCTATTATTTATCACAGTCATTTCAAATAAAGCTAAATAATATATAAATTAATTAATTATAATTACATCTTGCAAACAATAAAATTATTGAAACAACTTTCAATAAAACTAACCTAATATTGGAAAAATAGTGTAGTGTAAACTAGTGTTAAAAATTGGGGAAATTTTGTTTTTTATGGCAATCATTCATTTACGCACATATAGTTACGCCGCCGCCATTGCTGTGCTTCAGTTTTTGTTTAGCGGAGTCCGTCCGCCTTTTTTTATACGTCCATGCAGAAATATAAAACTGTCATTACCGAAAACAGCTGTTCGCACGGGAGTTAATCAGCGGCCATCTTGCTAATTGCTCATTCTTGGGTGATCAAATATTTGATAAGCTGTAATAACAATTGTAAGCTAAAGAGGGCTGAAAATACGCGGAAACGTCAAAATCGATGATTACATTAGATTTAACAAATTGTTAGATTTGAAAAAACGCGACCTAACTAATGAATCGTTCTTAAAGCTTCATCTTATGATCATACGTCTACATATACAAGTAAAACAAAAAGTCTTAAAGTAAAAACATAACGTAATAGAGATGTTTAATGTCATAATTGTAACTACGGTATGTTGTCCATTTTAATTGGCGCGGCTTAATAGGCTAGTTGACTACTTTTTAAAAATACATTTGTCAAAAAATTATGCCATCCAAAATCTAAAGAAAAAAGATTTTGCAAAATCAGTGCAATAATAAGTAATTTATAAAGCTTTGAAGTTTGCTGGAAGGGGAAGTTGTCAATAAAGAGTAATATCAGACTGTGACTCATTGAGTGTCACCGGCCATAACGCTGCGTGCGTGCGAAAGAGATAGTGCGATATCTCCACCACGTCCCCACTTTTGCTCTCAACAATATTTCAAATATGCAAACTGCTTTATTTTTCAACCATGTTTGATGCTGATTTCACAGAAGAATTTCTTTTTCGTATTATTTTCTGTTACATATAAAACAATGTACAAAATCAAATATAGGAAACTATCCCATTATAATCAATCTTGAATTAATGGAGATTAATTGTGGGTACAGGAGACTTGCTTTGTTAACTACGACGCATATTTTTTTTTACTACATTTCATTGTTATGCTGTTTATAGCATTAGCAGAAGAGTATGTAAGTATAGTACGCTGTACGATCTACAATTTCTACAAATATAGGGTTCGTGTTAACAATGATGAACTTCTAAAGCATTATAGATAATTTCATCTACGATGACGCGCGCTACCAATTTTCGAGCAGGGATTTCACCTTTGATTAATTATATACCTAGCTAGAGTGTCGCACTGCAATGAAACTGAAACAAACAGGCCAACTTTTCTTAAGCTAGTATGCGTGACAGCTGTGTCATACGCTATCGCTGCATCATTCTGGGTATCCTTGTGTGCGCGCATAATGATACCAGTTATGACATGGTTACTATTAAAACGGGGAGAAAATTATATTCATGAAAAATAACAAAAATTAATTCACTCGAACCTCACTTAGAGGGCAACAGTTGGCCTCTATATTTTTCGACGCGTTTGAAACGTTCAGTGTCTATCTAGGTATATAATTAATCAAAGGATTTCACGGGTTAAGAGGACTTTGATTATTTATCGTAGTACGCGAGTGTACTACGATATTAATATTTTATTATTGTAACTGAGAAGCCGGACTGACATGACGTCTGTACGTCACTTAGGGCGACCACTGAAAACCAGCGTTGTGTTTTGGTTTGCACCTAATCACACCATTATGCTGAGTGGTCACCTACCTGTCACAGCCACGACCAGCCAGGGATAAATCCAATAGGCTACCCAATTTACTATTAGTTTTGTTTTTATTATTTATTTTTTACTACTTTTTAGTTTTGATTTTTGTTTATATTATTCAAATTCAAATCATTTATTAAGTAATTAGGCCCCTAAGGGCACTTTTACACATCATTTTTTTTTTTTTATCATCTAAAGATTCTACCAGTGCTTCGGAAAAGCCCACTGACCTGAAAAGAAGCACCAAGAAACTCAGCGTAGGTCTTTAATTGTTATATTTTTTTTATATATATATATATTTTACAAATTGCATGTAACAATATAAATTCAATTTCAAAGATGGATATTAAATGCGAAAATTAACGGAGAGTACCTAAGTCAAATAACCAGCTACATGTTTAATTTTAAGTAAACAATAGAGTCAACCATCAAACAGAGCAGACCAGTCCACGCAAGCAGCACCCGTTCACGAATATAACGCATGTGCCAGCCATCGGCCTCCTCAACCATGTTGCAGGGATGTGACCGACCCGGCACACGACGCCGCCGCAAGCACAGACGTTAAAGCGAGCAAGACTACGCAGATTGTGGCTAACCAAGACAAATGAGATGCAACAAAGGGGTATATCAAATGACTAACGTAGTTTGATAAAAAATATACTCTTAGGACTATCCGGGAAAGTCTATTTGTTATGTTATTTTAAGCTAATTGTTTTGTTGTGTTTTGAGTTGTAACTGTGACTAATAAATCGTTTTTCTTTCTTTTCTTATTTCTTTCTTTCTACTGAAAGGTATTTAGTGTGTATTCATAAAACTAAAACACAAGCGGAAGGTTGCCCACTTGGACTGCAAGTGATTAGGAAAATTAGTACCTAAGGAGCGTCATCTTGGATGATAATATCTGTTTCGCAATAATCGGCAATCGACCTATATGAAAAATAACTTAGCTATGCAAGCTAGGATAAAATAGCTTAGCTTAGCGGTAGAGTGGCCCCAGCTTGGACAGCTATGTAAGTCTTTTTACGGAACAATAAAATTATTGAGCCATTGCTTACATTAAATGTATAGATTGTCATAGCAATATTAATTATATAACAAATTCCTTAGATTTACAGGAAATTGTGATAAATATCTTAATAATTATACCTCCATTAACAGAAGGTGACTATTCATGAATATTTAACACTGATGTCTCATGAAATACTGGGCTTAGTGCGTGCAGCGTGTCCTATAGATTGATTATTTAAACTCAAGCTGGCACGATCATAGCACTCGCACCAATCTAACTTTACACACCAAAAATGTTTCATATGATTATAATTGGGGGGACATGTATAGCTGTCAAGAAAACATCATGCTATATTGTATGGCTTTGTTGATGTGTGTGTAATGCGTTGTCATGACAACTGACGTATGTTTACTCACAGTCACACACAATGAGTGTGTGTGTTATATGCGCCAGCTTTCGGTAATCGACTTATAATACCAGCCCTGTATTAAATACTGCCCACTGCTGAGCACGGGCCTCCTCTACTACTGAGAGGGGTATCGACTTACACCACGTATTTTACGTTTTTTTTTATCGTGGGGAAAAACGCGTTATCGCTACCACCACTGTGGGGTGAGTGGAATGGTTATGTTGGTGTCACCGATCTTACGGCCCAATATCGACACTCGGGAGCATAGCATCATCCGAACGAGAATTGGACCGAGTCCCTAACACTATGTACACCCCACACCAGCATACCAACCAAAGCCCGCGGCGGCCTTCTTCGGCGTATACAGGACGGACCCAGGGTATCTTGTTGCATGAAGATAGTTGCACGGAACCGCCCCTGCGCGATGTCGCATTGCGGCCCCTCTCTAAATAAGGGGGCTAAAAAGCCCCTGAACTCTAAAGCACGTCTTAGGCCTCTACGACTGCAGGAGACCAACCACCCGCAATGTCGTCCACCTCGGAGTCGCATAAATTGGAGTAGCAGCCCCCCACTGCTCGCCCCGCGACTCTCTCAAACCTCATTTAGTCGCCTCTTACGACAGGCAGTCGTGACGACTCGACTGAAGACTTTCGATCTCCGGTCTCCGGGGGGAGTGATGTGGCGGCATAATTGACAATACCGCCACCTATCAACATGGCTGGGAACTACTACAATAATAGTCAATTAGATGACCCGATACTCATCCATCAGACATCGAAATGGTATCGACAATTGACAGATGGCACCACACGATCCAGAATCGCGATAGCAATATTCGCATATACCACCTCCGAGTAGGAACTATCGGAGGGGCCGCGGCCGGTCAGGCGCAACATCTGCCTGACTGGGAATTGTTCCTTCCACAGAGGAACGCAACCACAAACGCAACCATCTGTTCCTTTATAGTGGCGACGACATTTCGCCACATGTCAAACGCTATAAGGTTGAATTAAAAAAGTTTATATTGTCAAAAGCGCTAAAGTTTAACTACAAACACCGTGACACGAGAATTAAATATATTAGATATATAAAAAAAAACATTAATACATATTATTAAAATATAAAAAAGTGATTAACCCTCCGATGGCGAGGCTCAAGACCCAAGCCACCGGTGGTCAGGGATTCAAAGTGAGGAATCTCCTCACAATGCGTGCCGTGTCCAGAAGTACTACTTTCTGCATATGGCTCTTAGCCCAATGACCAATTGAGAGCCTCTGGAGGTGTTGGTCGAGACTCTTTGGTATCAACCCATGAGCAGAAACGACAAGCGGAACAATAAATGTGGAGTCAACCTCCCACATTATAATTTGCTATTATTCTTAGTTTTTGCAATATTCTATCACACGAACACAATTTATTATGCCGCGATAAAAATATTTGCGTCATACATTTTCTTAAGTTTTATGAGTTTATCATTGTTTTACATTAAAATAAAAACTATTGTACCATTGTTATTTGATCAGAATATAAGATAATTTTAACAAGTTCTGAAACCGTAGCTGACGTTTTTGATATATCTATTTGTATAAGTTTATGTTTCTAGATAACAATTGAAAGCGCCTGCGTGACGTCAAATGTTACCTCGAATATTCATTCGCGGTAAGAAAATAATAAGTACCATTTACCATTAGAATGCTACAGTATCCCTAAGTAACATAGGCTACTTTATATCTCGGAAAAGTTCAAACCGGGACGTTTATCCTGGATTTTCTTTTCTCGTGAGTGGAGCCGTCACGGCCAAACCACTGAACCGATTTTTGTGAAATTTGGTAGGGAGATTGTTTAAGACCTTGGGAAGGACCTAAGCTACTTCTTATCCCGGGAAAAAATAACCCGGTTCTTTTATCCCCCTAAATATTTTCTGGCGGGTGGAACCGTGAGAGATTATTCTCTTACTTATGTATGGAGATAGTTTGAGATCCAGGGCAGGACAGGCTACTTTTTATATTTTTATTTTAAGGATATCCTTACATCACTACATATTATAAAACAAAGTCCCCCTATCGTATCTGTTTGTCTGAACACGATGAACTCAAAAACTATTTTATATTTTGCACACTGTGTTGGTTGGTACATAAATAGCCAAAATTGCGATACCACATAATTGATGACCATGAGATTACTAGGGAAGTATAGGGTATACTTCCTTAGTTCAAACAAAACAATAATTTTCCAAATCTGTCCAAGCGTCTTCGAGTAATCGGGGAACATACACATAAAATAGATTCCAACGAATTGGGAACCTTCTCCTTTTTTGAGGTCGGTTAAAATGGGATTTTAAATAGATAAATCTAGCCGACTGGTACCTCGTTATGATGAGATAGCAATAGTAATTTTCATTAATTTCCGGAATTAATTCGTCTTGTTATCGTCTAATGTATTGATAGGGAGGGGTGAAAGCATGTGGCACGCACTATAGCTTCTAATCCGCCTCATGGTCGCTATTTTGTGCACAAATTAAATAAAAATACTTTTTTGTTGCTCGATAGGTATTGAACCTGGAACCTCGCAATTCAAGGTGGAATTACGCCGCAATAGACCAATGACTTCTGCGCTATAATCAAACTTAACTTATTAATGGACCGAACTCAGTTTGTGCCAGCCTGGATAAAAATCATGTTTTTTGTTTCTGACAGAAGATTATATAGAGCGGACATTGGGAAAGGACTTGTCCAAAAACGGGCCTGAAATTCTAAACAAGACAGTTTATATATATTTGGATATAACTCCTGAAAACTAGCCTTTTGCAATAAATCATTTAATTTTAAAGACCTCCGATTTCCAGATTTATGTAATTTTGTTTGGCTTGAAAACTACACTTAATATGAAAGTTTTAAAAAAAGTTAGTTATGAATGGAGGGGTCTAAAAATCTTTTTTTAATGGATTCAAGATCCATATTTTTCCCTTTTAGTATCCCTAAAGTTTGAGCCTGTTTAGATTTTGAGGCCCAGCTCCCATACAAAAAGCGGACATCTCCTTTTCAAACAAATATTTTGAGTCTGTTAGTCGTTAGTGAAATAGCAAAACACCTATGTAAAATGCATTAGAACATACTTTGACATGATCGTAATGCGCAAATTGGTATATTATCTTCCAAAATGATCTTTAAAAAAATTAAGCATACTAAAAACAAATTCTTACACCGCAGGCATACTCACGCCTTTTATTGCCGGAAGGTAGGCAGAGGCGCAACTTGTGTACCCTCTTTTCGCCGTGCGTATTCCGTCCCATTATGTGATAGGGGGCGAGCCTATCGCCATATAAGGCACAAATTCCCAACTCCAAGCTAATACTGATTAGAAAAATCCAATATCACTTTACCCGGGGATCGAACCCGAGACCTCAGCATTGCAGGCGTACCGTAATACAACTACGCCACGGAAGCAGTCCAATAGTTTTTAATAACCAAAAACGAAATGTTGTATTTAAAGAGGGAAGACATAATAAATGTGCAGTCAATATTTTTGTACAAGATATTGCAAGTTATTTTCATAAATCCTGCATTAAATTATAGACACAACACACAGTAAGTAGCAAATACTATCTAGATCATAAGTCAGAACTCAGATTGACGTTCATCAATTAATATACTAAGTGTACGTAAGAGATGATTATTTAATGGTTTTTATACAACCAAACAACGATGGATTTTATATTTTTGCCAAATATATTGTGTTCAGTAACGGGAGCAGATAACGCTATTATTTTTTGGTAATCATTAGCGGTGTATCTATACTAATATTATAAAGCTAAAGAGTTTGTTTGTTTGTTTGTTTCTTTGAACGCGCTAATCTCAGGAACTACTGGACCGATTTTGAGAATTCTTTCACTAATAGGAAGCTACATTACTAAAAAACATTTCCACTTGGGCGGAGCCGCGCGCAATATTGTAGAAACCTTTGATTCATTATTATATGCCTAGATAGACACAGAACGTTTAAAACGCGTCGAAAAAAATAGAGGCGAACTGTTCCTCACTAAATGAGTTTGAGTTAATTATTTTTTGTTGTTTTTCATGGATATAATTTTCTCCCCGTTTTAATAGAAACCATGTAATAACTGGTATCATTATGCACGCATACAAGGATACGCAGAATGATGCAGCGATAGCGTATGACACAGCTGTCACTTGTCACGCATACTAGCTTAAGAAAAGTTGGCCTGTTTGTTTTAGTTTCATTGCAGCGCGTCACTCTATCTAGGTATATAATTGATCAAAGGTATAAACCTCAAAACCTAAAATTCTCCAATAATTTAGATAGATGGTATTGATTCTCCCGCGCTATGGAATTCTTCACTCTGTAGACAGGAACCTAAATAAAAAACGATCAATCAAAACAGTCGTTTGCAAAGTGGTATTTCCCAAAGAACAGCTGCGTTGTTATTAACTCTAATAAAGTTGAGAGACCACACCGCCAAACCTTAACGAGCGAGAAATTCCGGGCAGCGCTTCTCAAGTGCAGTTCTAACCCAAAAATGATTTCGGAGATAATAGAGCCTGAATTAACATAATACATACAAACTCACGCCTTTTATCCCCAAAGGGGTAGGCAGAGGTGCAACTAATGCACCCACTTTTCGCCGTGCGAATTCCGACCCATGATGTAATAGAGGGCGAGATTATGCCATATCCGGCACAAATTCCAAACTCTGAGCTGATAATGAATAGAAAAATCCAATAAAATAAAAATAAATAAAATAAAATACTTTATTCATCACGTAGGCGAACATAGTTGCACTTATGATAAGTCAAGATACATTAAATTGATTATATTAATAATTATTATAAATACCAATGGTCACTTATATAACTACCGACATTTTTATTGGGAGTAAATCTATGATAAGAAATAAACAAAAACAAAAAAAAAACAGCTCGGGCTGGCAGGAAAGGGGATATAAAAAGGACATCATTTTATTAAAATAATGGGAGGAACGCGTCGCGATCCTCACCGGTGAGGACACTACAGGCCCTAGCCTAGCTAACCTACCAGCCTTTCACTAGCTACCTAAGCGATGACGACCCGAAGAAGAAAGGCAGAAAGAAACTCCGGGCTTACTTTTTTTGTCATCAATTGTTCATTGTTTCTTTCTCTTTTTTTTTTTTTTTCAATTCTTTTGTGCTGTGTACAAAGTCAGATTAGTTATATAAGCTAATGCACGCACATCACCGTTGAAATAATAGTTGTATTACGGTACAACTACAATGCTGAGGTCTCGGGTTCGATCCCCGGGTGGGGCAAAGTGATATTGTGTTTTTCGATTCAGTATCAGCCCGGAGTCTGGAATTTGTGCCCGATATGGCGATAGGCTCGCCCACTATCACATCGTGGGACGGAATAAGAATGGCGAAAAGTGGGTGCATTAAGTTGCGCCTATGCCTACCCCTTCGGGGATAAAAGGCGTGAGTTTATAGTTATAGAACAATATTTACAAGATTATACGTAACAAAAAGGAATATACATTTTTATTTTTGTTCCCTCCAATCTTTATTGTACATTTTGACATTGAGTTATAAATTAAATAAATTATGAAAATAAAATATGAGTTTGTTTAGATCGTATGCAAGTCCTAAGCCTTTTTTATTAACATACTTATAATTAATAAAGGCCAGTATTCACAAACGTTACTTAGGTAAGTAAGGAGCAATGCTATAATAATAAGTCTGTTTCTGAGTCATTACGCCAAACAGTCTTCGCAGTGCGTAGGCATAGGGTTGCTGTGATTGGCTAATATGGAGATACAACTTAGCTTCAGTTGGCTGTCGAATAAACAAAGCTGAACAAGGACAAAGAAAACTATGGAATGAAAGACACTATGCGTTCGGACGCACTGTGCATCCTCATAGTACTGTTTGTGTAACTTCTTACTACCTTTATTTATTAATTTATTTAGTATTTGGGAAGCACACAGAACAATTATAACTGAACATATATAAATATAAAACAAAATCCAGCAAAGTTTCCGCCAAAAGTTAATACATTCCAGAAGAAAGTGGTCGGAAACAAATATTAATGAATTACTTAACAAAATAAACTTAATGATCAAAATTGTACAAGACAAGATTGAGTGAGATAAAAACACATTACATTAAAAATTATGGAAAATTTAATTATATAAATTAATAACAATTTTATTAAACTATAAATCAACTCGCATTGAAATCCTTAGACATAACTGCCTTCTTAAATCGAGGTAGTGATCCTGAGAAAATATCAATGTCGGAGAAAAAAACATTATAATTATGTGATGATCTATAAATAAATTTAATAGAAGCATAATTATCTTACCTTATCTGTGATCTTACTCTTACTAATATTATGAATGCGACAGTGTCAATGTTTGGTTGCTAGAAGTAAACGCAGAAATAACTAAACGGATTTGGGTGAAATTTGGCACACGGGTAGATCATGTCCTTTTTAAACCGGTAATTGTCTTCCATGGGAAGTAATTGAAATTTTAATTTTATTCTTTAATTAGATGGCACCGGTATCGTTTTGGGACTTTTGGGGGAAAGGCTTTTCACGCGGGCGAAGCCGCTAGCAACACCTGGTATTTTAATTATTCTATACATCCGCGACTCGCCGCATATCGTGCAAGTTACAAAATTTGCGGAAGTCAGCTTGCTACGATTGTTACGATAAAAATCATTCGAGGAAGTCAACTAGGATGCTTGCCAATCCAAATTCTAAACCACTCTTACAGATCTGAAGAAGAATGATATGTACCCTCGTCAGCATGACAATAACTACACTTCAAAGTGTTAGTTTAGTAAAAATCTTAATATTGACTGACTGACTTATCGATAGAGAACGCATGTCTTAACTGATTCTAGAAGTATGTACTTATAGTATTGTTTATAAACTTAATGAAATTCCTTTTAATGACTGGTTGAAAATGAAGGTGGCTCGGCTCATTCTGACCGGGTAAGTAGCCCCAAGCTGGTTTCCAGCAATGTTGCCTATTCCTTTTGCCAAATCCGCAATAAATCACTGGACAAGACACTAGAAAGCACTTAAAGTCAGTTTTTATGATGACCTTTTACTGGTGGCAGGTCTCTCATATGTAAGAGTCCGTCTGGGTGGATACCACCGCAATGTCTATTTCTACCGCCAAGCAGCAGTGTGCATGCACATGCACCGTTGTGTTTCAGTTTGAAGGACATTGTAGCCAGTGTAACTACTGGACATAATGAGACTTAACATCTTATGTATGTATGTATCTCTCACCATCGCGTGAACGGCGTGCTCGTCTCGTCATTCAATGCCATAACAAAAAAAATATATTAAGGCCGACATGTTTCTATTGGTATTTTTATAGGTGTTTATTATCTAAGATCAAGTAAACAACTTGCTTATTTATTTATTAGCACTGCCACGTGGTACATATTATAACAGTTCAGGTAATTACATTGGAATAATAATAAAGTCACTAATATGTACAAAACAACTAAGGCGTACAAAACATTAGTCCCAGTACTCAGCCAGTTAATACTATATATCGCACCTTTAGGACGAAAACGACACAATTCAAAAAAATCGAAAATTGAATTATCGTCATAAAATTACTTAAAACTAAATTTTCAATACAACAATAGTTCAAACACCGCCATATTCAGGCGGGAAAAGGACAAAACTATTATATCGGTACCTTTTATATTATATTTTCATAAAAAATGGACCAGTTTTAAGTAATTTTATGACGATAACACATTTTTTTATTTTTTTGTATGGCATCGTTTTCGTCCTAAAGGTGCGATATTTGGAACATCAAAACAGTAATGCTATAATCAATATTAATAATTATAAATGTGCTATTTACTACTAGCTGTTGCCCGCGGCTCCGCCCGCGTGAATGAGTTTTCCCGGGATAAAAGTCCCGCTTTATATTTTCCCGGGATAAAAGCAGCCTAAGTTACTCCTTGTTACATCAGCTATCTGCCAATAAAAGTCCCGTCAAAATCGGTCCAGCCATTTCAGAGATTAGCCGGAACAAACAGACAGTCAGACAGACAAAAATTGTAAAAAATGTTATTTTGGTGTATGTACCGTATATATATTCATAATATACATGTAGTAAAAAACGGTTATTTCAATATTACAAACAGACACTGCAATTTTATTTATATGATGATGATGATGATGATGATGATGTATAGATAGAAAAAAACATAACTTCCACGACAATTAAAAAAGAGCATAAGATGAGATGTACGACCATGTATGAGACTTATTAAAGCAATTCACGTATCTTGCGTTGTAAGACGGTGTGAGCGTCATGGAACACGTCTAATTCTTTACAATCCTTTAAAAACTGATTGTTCTGAATCTGATTGCAGAGTCTTGTACAGGAAGATTACATACACATAGGTTAGTTTTAGGAAATGAAGTATGCAGAATGTTAGAGTTGGAGTTTGTGGATGATTTCGTGGAACTGAAAGGCTAAAACGTTCGAGTATATGGTTACAATTAGCTTTGCCGTTTAAAATCTTATGAAGGTGGCACATGTTCTGGAGCTTGCGACGGTTAGTGAGAGAAATCATTTTAAATTTGTTTAAACGGAGATTATATGGACATGAGAGCTCTGAGAAATATGTGTGGGATGAAAGTAAGTGATAGAGTGAGAAATAGCATGATAAAAGAAAAATGTGGATTGAAAGATGTAGTGACTAAGATTGAGAAAGGAATGCTTCGGTGGTTTGGCCACATTAAAAGGATGGACGAAAGAAGAGTAACGACAGAAATGTATGTCGCGAAAGTAAGTGGTAGTGTCGGACGAGGACGTCCTAGGCGTACCTTCATGGACCAAATTGACGACCTCTTAAGGAAGGGTCAAATAAGGAGTTCTCGTAACCGACGAGCATGTATGAAGAGACTGATGACTGTGGAAGCGAAAGAGGTATGCTTGGATCGTAGCACTTGGCGCTCCATAGTATCTGCATACCCCAATGGGAGAATGGCGTGAGTTTAAGTAAGTATATGGACATGTGAAAAACCAACAGTGAAAAAGAAAGATATCTAGTAAACACTCTCTGTATACTCTCTACACGATGTGAGTGGCTCCAAAGTGCTGCTTATTAACTCTCTAACTAGATACCCATTCGCCGTTGGAGGGGTTCAATTTTAACTTAAAACGACCAACGCTCACGTTCCCTGAGGGTTATGATCCACCGACACCACCATACCAGCCCCGTATTATATACTGCCCACTGCTGAGCACGGGTCTCCTCTACAACTGAGAGGGTTTAGGCCTTAGTCCACCACGCTGGCCTAGTGCGGGTTGGTAGACTTCACATACCTTCGAAATTCCTATAGAGAACTTCTCAGATATGCAGGTTTCCTTACGATGTTTTTCTTCACCGTTAAAGCGAGCGATAATTCACGAAGAATACACACATAACTTTTTAGAAAAGTCCGAGGTGCGTGCCCTTGGGTTTTGAACCTGCGGACATTCGTCTCGGCAGTCCATTCCACTCCTAACTAGGCTATCGCCGCTGTTGCTAGGCTATCGCCGCTATTAAGATCACTTCTTCCTGAATTTATGAGTGAATGTTTGAGAAACGCTTATATGAACTTCTGCAAACAGCAGCCCCGCTGTAGTCAGTTGTCGACATGTTGACACTACAGGCGGTTGTGCTCTGGTGAGTCGATTTGAATTTCGAACAAATACATTTTCATTTAATTTGAATATCGAACAAAAATGATATTATCTAATTATCAATTAATTTTATTATTTGTATCAATTTTATTGGTGGTTGAAAAATTAAATGAAAATTGTGTGAAATAATTAAATGTAATTACAAATCGGTCGTAAATAAAATAAAAGATAATTGAACTTGTTATGTTGTCAAGTTATAATTAATGAATAATTTGTAATAATAATTTATTGAGGGTTTTTTGTTATGTAAAGGACATGTCCAAAAACGGACCTAAAATTATAACAAAGAAAGTTTATATATATTTGGATAGAACTCCTAAAAACTATCCTTGTACAATATATCGTTTAATTTTAAAGACCTCTGATTTTGAGATTTACGTAATTTTGTTTTGCTTAAAAACTACACTCATAATGAACGTTTTTTAAAAAGCTACTTATAAATGGACGGGTCTAAAAATATTTTTTTAATGGATCCAATATCCATATATAGCCCTTTTAATATCCCTAAAGTTTGAGCCTGGTTATATTTGAGGCCCAGCACCCATACAAAAAGCGGACATGTCTTTTGCATACACATTTGACGTGAACTTGTTAAGTTCCTGATTGTAAAATTGTGTGAACGTTTCGATAGCAGAAGCTATAAGAAGTAGGTAAACTTCATAATGTCAAAAAAAATCTGAAATTTAAGAGGTACCTATGTGTTGACATAATATTTTTTCAGGATAATAATTATTACCGTAAAGTGATCTTTCAGTATAAAAGCTTTTTAAAACCTGAATGAATTCGAGTATTTTTAATGTACCTAATTTGAAATTTATTATGGCTTTTGCAATAAAGTTTATGTAGATAGATTTTACGCGCAACTATGCACATACGTATTAAAAATAACAAATTACTAAACATGATATTACACAGGAACATTTTCTATAAGTTATTTTTTTAGACGCCTTTCAGTTGCGAAAGATATTTTATGCAAAACTTAGAAATAAGAACTTTCATAAAATTAGTGTAAATATTTAATTAAATAATATTTACTTGAAGTTATATTGACCGAATTGTTGGTGTTATTTTATTAACACGCTTTTATTAGCTTCAGATGTTGTATGTAACGGAAAATTTGAACACGATTTTGACCCCCTTCAAAACGTGAGATTAAATCGAAATTTGGCTTACTTATCAAGGACCGATGACAATTCAATATTTTAAACTAAAAACACGCTTTTATAGAAAATCCAACGAGTGCACCCACTTTTCGCCGTGCGTATTCCGTCCCATGATGTGATAGGGGGCGAGCCTATCGCCATATCGAGCACATATTCCACACTCCGGGCTGATACTGAATAGAAAAATCCAATATCACTTTGCCCGGCCCGGAAACGAACCCGAGACCTCAGCATTGCAGGCGTGCCGTCTCACAAACACGTAGAGGTATCAAGTTGAAAATTATATCAAATAATCGGGTCTACGATCTCTTTCAGCAGTGCAACATTCAAAATTATAAATCATTATCAAAAGATATGAACGTTAATGACGAATACTTTCGTATATTTTACGATTTCGCAAGGGAATCAAACCTATAAGGTACTTCCCGTTGACCTATAATCATAAAGTTTGGCAAGAAGTAAGGTCTTACAGCAGATGTAACTACTTGTGTAACTATTGCTACTGTTTATGGATGGTCGTATCGCTTACTATCAGGTGAACGGCAAGCTCGTCTCGTCATTCAATGCCATTAAAAAAAAACAATATATTTATTTGAGGTTATTTGTAATTAAAAATAGATTCAAAACCTTCTTTGTTAAGTCAGATAAAGTTAAGTGCATTACACTTATAACAAATAAGTTTTCTGATGTAATAAATCATTGTGGAGAACTTTAATGCCATTGCTTAAGCGATATTCGACCTTAACGGCAACTAGGTTTTGTCGTGAATCAGCTTTAAACGTAAAAGCCAGATTAAAAGATCCTTTGTGACCTGTTTGCAAGATAAAAGGAGAATTAAATTAATTCCAACTTTGATTATAACCCAAGATTTAGACACATGGCGAGTATAGACGAATAGTCACGAATACAAGTGTGTAAACAGCTTTATCTAGTGTATTCGTGTGTGTAACTACTGGACATAATGAGACTTACAACCGTATTCTAAAGCTGCGATTTCGCAGGACGCGGCAGACGGCCGACAGCAAATGCTGTCGGACGTCACTTGCCGTCGTATAGATTCCGAAGCCGACAGCAAATGCTGTCGGACGTCACTTGCCGTCGTATAAAAAGTCCTGGATAAAAGTTTCGCTGCACATTTTCCCGCGATAAAAAGTAGCCCAAAACCTTCCCAGGATCTGTAACTATCTCCATACCAAATTTCATCGAATTCCGCTCTGTAGTTTTTCGAGTTTATCGCGTACAACTCTTTTTACCCCCTTAGGGGTTGAATTTCGCAAAATTCCGTCTTAGTGAGCACCTACGTCCTATAAGGAACCCCCATGCAAAATTTAAGACTCCTAGAACTTGTAGTTTCTGAGATTTCGTGATGAGTGAGTGAGTGAGTGAGTGAACTTTCGCTTTTATATATTATATAGATAAACTTGAAGAAGGCTCTAAATTAAAACTTTGATAAAAACACACTAGAGAAAATGAATAACAAAATCGCTTTTTTCGTCTGTCAACACGTCCATAATGTAAAACTGCAACGGCAGTACTGTGTTTGTTCGGGAGTGCCGTCTGCCGCTACGCGTCAAAACAAGTGACGTCCTGCCGCGCGTCATTTGCAGTCGTGTGTCGGAAATGGTCTTATACAATTTCATACTGCATAGTAGTGCCGTCTGCCGTCGCGGCACACGCTATTGCCGTCTGCCGCTGCCATCTGCCGTCTGCCGCGTTCTGCGGAATCACAGCTTAAGAGGTTTCCTCGAAACTTCCTCAACCTTATCTAACTCGAGGTTACCTTGAGGATTAATTCAAGGAATCCTCGAAAATGGTATTCTTAGTTAAAATTTGAGGTATTCTTGAGGATCCTCGAGTAAGGTCGAGTCAAGGAATTACGTCATTAAATACGTCATCGATGTACAGATAAATATTTTATAATTTTTGCGAAAACTCTTCGATTTTTTAATCTGTGGTCACTCGAAAAGTGACCGTCAATCAAAATATTCATTATATCTGTTTTGTTTGAAGTCAGAGCGTACATAATACAGAAAATATTTTACTTACTAAATAGTTACTTAAATTATTGTGCCTTTTGTTTTTATTTTCGTAATAATTTCTAGAAGGCAAATTGAAATTAAATTTAAATTTTAACACAATTGGTAACGTCGCGAGGTACCTTAAGTTTGACAGTTGATTCCTTACCTCGAGAAAGGAAAAATCTTGGGGGACGTTGAGTGGAGGCGATTTTTTCAATTATGAATATAGATTACGTCCAGTGAGGTTGAGTGGAGTCGAGGAATCTTCGAGGAAACGTCTTTGAATACGGGTGTTAATATTATCTTATGTCTCAGGATGTCGAGCGCAGTGGAATGGCACACAGTACTTTGTAAGTCAAGTCAAGGTGCTGGAAGGTGTTGCTACTGTTTATGGGTGGTCGTATCGCTTACCATCAGGCGAACGGCATGCTTGTCTCGTCATTCAATACTATAAAAAAAAAAACATCGCGGTGAACTCCAAATTCCATCCACATCACCTTGGAGGTTGGCAATCCACCATTGTACGTTTTAGCCGACATTTTTTGCCACGTACTAACCAATTGCCGCCAGCAGCATTTCCGGACAGATACGACCTGGCGACCTTAAAAAAAAGAGCGTATTCCCACCTAAAAGGCCGGCAACGCATCTCTGTGCCCCCTGGTATTACAGATGTTCATGGGCGGCGGTGATCATTTACCATCAGGTGAACAGTATGCTCGTTTGCCCCCTATATCATAAAAAAGTACCCTATGTGTCAATCCAGGACATGGTCTATCCGTGTGCCAAATTTCATCCAAATCTGTTTAGTTGTTCCTGCGTTTACGTCTAACAAACATCCACACATTTTCACAAACTTTCGCATTAATAATATTAGTAAGATAGTACCTAACACAAGATAATATAGTAATATTAGAATGATGTATTCTCATTTTAGTCACGTAACCCATTATACTTGACTTTTCCTTTATAACTGAGGTTATTCTAGGAAATAAATTACCATAATAATAGACGTAATTTAAATAAATATGAATTTAATAACTTTAATTAACATAAAGACGGAAATCATTGACTACATTGTAGTATATTGCGGATTTGTATAATATCAACTCAGTAATCAGTATCAACCTCGAGACTATATTTTTATTGACCCTACTGCCAGTAGCCCGACGCGAGTCGGCTTTTCTGGCCACTCCGGACTTTAGGGTGAACGCTTTAGGCGCTCGCAACCCTTTAAATTAAGTGACCATGCTGAGGGCAGCAACAGCGTGCATGCACTGTTATGTTTCGGTTTTAGGGACACAATGTCCCTAAAACTGAACAGTGTAACTACTGGACATAATGAGACTTAACATCTTATGTCTGAGGATGACGAGCGCAGTGGAATGCCACATAGTACTTTGTACCTCAAGGTGCTGAATGGTGTTGCTACTGTTTATGGGTGGTCGTATCGCTTACCATCAGGCGAACGGCATGCTTGTCTGGTCATTCAATGCAATAAAAAAGGGCATCCCACTAACGGGTTACGAACCTTGGTTCAGGACGGTCACTGAAGAAGGATGAGACATCAACGACTAGTGGGGAAGATTGGTGTTTAACCTAATCCTATCCATTTATTTCGTCGGCACGCGGGCCGAAACTGTTAGGGGGCTCGGGGGGACGACGGGGAACGCGTCGAGGTCTTCGGCGGCAAGGACGGAACTGCGGTCGTGTTGAGTGTAAGAGTTTTAAAAACTGACGACGAATGGCCAGAGTGATGTCGTCCTCTGGATCGCTTAAGACTGAACGCGGCGATCTCCATTTAGCGCGGTCGAATGGAGTGTAAAATGACGCTTTGCCGACTAATGTACTTTGGTGATTTACCGCCCGGTCGAAGTAGCGTCTGCTGGCCATAGGCATGAAATGCAGCCAGAAGACGCGAACCAAAGTTAGTAAACAAAATCCTTTTCTTATCTATACTAATATATAAAGCTGAAGAGTTTGCTTGTTTGAACGCGCTAATCTCAGGAACTACTGGACCGATTTTGAACTTTACTAATAGGAAGCTACATTACTCCTGAGTGCTATAGGCTACTTTTTATCCCGGAAACCCTTTTCCACGCGGGCGGAGCCGCGCGCAAAAGCTAGTTCAAAATACAACCATTAAATAAAAGCCTCTCCTAATTCTGTCTTAAATGATTAATAAATTAAGTAATAAAGGTATCAAAGTTAGATCTCAATCTCTTGATTGTAATAAAACTTTGCAACAATATTTACAAACGCATAAAAAATTATTAAATTTACAGCCGCTGTTAAACATAATGTGCGACCTGCAATTTGTTCTTAATTAGATTATCTTATTGACTTGCTGGCGGAGACAACATAATTGTATGTACAGTCGGCCCTAAAAATTGCTGAACACATTCACATCGCCCGTTTAATTTTGTGTATTGAGGACTAAACAATTTTTCTTCGCTTAAAATTAAACGACTAACGATGCGACATTGTACAAACGACATTGTAAATAAAAATATAAAATGAAACAACACACACACTCACGCCTTTTATTCCCGAAGGGGTAGGCAAAGGCGCAACTATTGCACCCACCTTGCGTATTCTGTCCCATGATATGATAGGGGCGAGCCTATCGCCATATCGGGCACAAATTTCAGACTCCGTGCTAATACTGATTAGAAAAATCCAATATCATTTTGCCCGACCCGGGGATCGAACCCGAGACCTCAGCATTGCAGTCGTACAACAACTACGCCACCGAGGCAGTCTAATAAATAATAAATATATTCTTGAAACTATAAAGCTCATGTTAGTCTTATACTTGTGACTGGTTTAGTGGCAATTATGATAATAAAATTTGCACGAAATTCAAATAAATTAATGTTTATGTAGCATAATGACGAAATTAGTCTACGGTCAAAGAACTTCGAAGCATTGTGACGTCTTTATTGAAATATACTTAGTACCTATTACTCGCGGCTCCATCCGAGTGAAAAAGGTTTTCCGGGATAAAAAGTAGCCGATAGTACTCAGAAGTAATATAGCTTCCTATTAGTGAAAGAATTTCCAAAATCAGTTCAGTAGTTCCTAAGATTAGCGCGTTCGACCAAACAAACAAACAAACTTTTCTGCTTTATAATATTAATATAGATAATGACGTATAATGGTGGTAGGTCTCTCGTATGCAAGGGCCGTCTGGGCACGTAGCCCCGCAATGTCTGCCATAGTGGCTCACGTAAGTGTGCCGCGTTCCAGCATTAGCCTGTGTATATCCAGTTCAAACAGGCCGGCATAATTGTGACGAGTGACAAGGGATGACCATCGCTCGTCAGTCGACACTCCATCTGGAACTCTTTCCGCTTACCATCAGGAGCAGTGAGGTCACTGTCCGTGCCCATATAAAAAATAAATAAATAAGAGGTCGCCTAGTCAACACTCACATGATCACACTGATGTGATTGAATGTGAGGATCAATTATAATAATTTATATTCATGTTTCGTTGATTCGCGCCATATTGCCTTATTTTAATCAAAATGACACCTTACTCGGTTATTTGCATTGATGTATTAAAAAAACCCGTTATTTGGCAATGAATTTACCGTCATTAACTTTTTATTGGCATCGTTCAAAATGATGCGTGCCCAATTTATTGAACTGTTTTTCATAAACAAAATTAGTTGTTGGCAAAATTGTTTTATTTTTTTTGAAAATAAACAATGATATTTGCAACGAAGCATGTTTTTTTAATTATACGAAAATAAAACGCTGTAACATTCTAATTCCAATATTATGCTGCGGATTGTTACACAGCACCTCAAGATTCGATTAAAAAAAACTTAATACACGTTTATTTGAAAATATGTGACATGTACAAAAGTCTAAAGGCACCAAAAGATACTGTATTTAGCATGATAAAGGCAGAGAGGTGGTACAATTGGCGGTCTTATCGTTCGAGGTAATCTCTTACAGACAATCATGGTCTTCTAGTAGTAATATAAATGAACATTGATTTTCTTCTAGTGCGGGTTTAACCACAGCGTGGTGCTTTGTGGACCTTTCATTCCCTCCAGGATTCAAGTTCGGAGTGGCCTCATCCGCATATCAAGTGGAAGGTGCATGGAATTCATCAGGTGCGTTGTAATTTTGAACTCCCTTTTGATCGTATAATTTGTGAATATTTTAAATATGTTTTTAATTATCATCAAAAATATCTAACATAATAATATTACAACATAATTTATTTCGTTTTATTTTGATCATTAGTATTTTTATATGATTAAAAAAGGCATCAATCTCATTGATGTATTAAAAAACCAATACATCAATGATCAATCTATATAAAAATATAAAAAAAAATGATGGCGTTGGCACTTTTAGAAAGCGGCAAAATTCGTAAAATAAATCTTATTCGAAATTTTAACTTTTTGGTGGGAGGTTACACGCGTTTATTTGCTGAATTGAGCTTTTTTTGACGCCTTGAGGCGGAAAAGTTTGGGTCCGCCCCAGGCGGCAAGAACCCACGCTACGCCACTGCCTGAGGGTAAGATCATATATATGGACACTTTCGCCCATGGATATCGGCGACCAATATAACCATTCCACTCACCCCCAGTGGTGGTACTGATAACGCGTTTACCCCGCGAAAAAAGGAGCTACAGTCGCCGTACCAAGTACCGAGAAAAACTATTTTTAAACCTCGACGTGTTTTGTCGTTGACTGTATAATCAGCCTCATAAGTAGCTGAACAAATTCAAAACACTTATACACTTTTATGTTCTTACCAAATTTTATTTTCTCTTCACAATAATAAATGAAAGGGATTTACTTTACTTCACACAAAGAAAAAAATACATTTTCAATTTAATTTACGCGTATAAGCGATTTGAAATTCTGAATTTGTTGAGATACTTATGTGGCTGACTGCACATCAATCCCGATTTCAGATAAAAGGGAGAGTATATGGGATCACTTCACGCACACGCATCCTGAGCGGATCGGTGGCCGCGCCCACGGAGACGTGGCCTGCGACTCCTACAGACATTGGAAACGAGATATACAGATGGTGCACGAGTTAGGAGTGCATTTCTACAGGTATATATCGCTGAATCGAGAGACATTTAGTTACATACATCAATCAATTTATCTGATTGTTTTTGTATAAATCTTACTTCTTATCTTACTTAACTTTGAGAGTTTTCTCTGACTCGAGCTTTTTGCTCGGATTAACCGACCCATAGGCGTATATAAGGGGGGGGGGGTTTAGGGGGTCCGGACCCCCCCCTTAGCTTACAATAAACCACGCTACGCCACTGACCGCTGACATATTGGGGATCCGGACCCCCCTCCTTAGCTACCAAACATGTCCACACTTTAATATATTACGTGACTGGGCTGTGTATACGGTGTCATGCAAGGCAAGAGCCCATGCCACTAAATTTTTTATATCGTAGGACCCCCCATGTGAAAGCTATGGCTACGCCCGTGAACCGACCACCCGCCCTGAAACCCTCAGGGAAAAGATGGTTCAGTCTCCCCGTTGTTCCCCATGTACGAAAAGTGGATCCCCTAACACTTTGCATGTTTTTGGAGAATGTTAATATCTATTGCATATATAATTAAAAGATAATATCTATTATCTTACTAATATTAGAAATACGAAAGTTTGTGAAAATGTTTGGATGTTTGTATGTTTGGTAGAAGTAAACTCAGAAACGGTTAAATGGATTTGGATGAAATTTGGCACACCGCTTTTTAAGTAAATTTACAAAGCTTTATTTTTGCACGCTGTCTGGGAGATTTTTAAATAGAAGGCGCTGGCGTCGTTCAAGTGGCGCAATAAATCACAACAGTGTTTTAGGGAAATTAAAGTGGAAAAGCATTTCCACGTGGGTGAAGCGACGAGAAACAACTAGAAGCCAATAATCATATTTTAACTAACTTTGGTTCCATAATCCTGTTTCATAATCACAATATACAAAATTGGTGTTATGTCCATTTACCCCTCCATCCCTATTGACCTCTATTCGTAATTAAGCACAGCACCGAGCAGTTACTGACTGATGCCATTTAGCACCTGACATGCACCAAATAGCGGGAATGAACCGGCGATATTAATTGCTAAGTTTCTTAACATTTCAATTGCTATGAAACAACTTATTGATCAGTTTGGTAATTGACACTGAATTAGTTCTAACAGCTGTCAGTACAAGAACAATTACTAAATCATCATCATCATCATCATCATCAGCCACATGACGTCCACTGCTCGACATAGGCCTCCCTTAAGATTTTCAGACGGACCTGTCAAATGCGGCCTGCATCCAATTACTAAATGGTGGTAGGTCTCTCATATGTAAGAGTCCGTCTGAGTGGGTATCACCGCAATGTCTATTTCTACCGCCAAGCAGCAGTGTGCATGCATCGTTGTGTTTCGGTTTGAAGGAAATGCATTGTAGCCAGTGTAACTACTGGACATAATGAGACTTAACATCTCTCAGGATGACGAGCGCAGTGGAATGCCACACAGTACTTTGTAAATCAAGGTGCTAGATGGTGTTGCTACTGTTTATGGGTGGTCGTATCGCTTACCATCAGGCGAACGGCATGCGCGTCTCGTCATTCAATGCAATTAAAAAAAGTGTTGTATAGATTCTCCATATCCTGGCCACGGCTGATGCCGACTGGTTTCCCCAACTACATCAGCGAGGACGGCAAGCAGTACTACAACAGGCTGATTGACGGACTCCTGGCGAAGGGAATCCAGCCCCTGGTCACTGTGTACCATTGGGATCTGCCGCAGAGGCTGCAGGAACTTGGTAAGGTTTACAAAATTAACTGACGGGATAAGGAGGTCATTTGTTTTTTTTTATACCGGCACGGTACAGTCCACTGCACCTGATTATAAGTGGAGTGGCCTCGAGATTGAATATGATGAGAGATAATTATCCATAGTCAGTCAGTTATGCCGGATATAGGCAACACCCGAAACGCGACACACGTGTAACGCTGTGGCGGGATTCACTTATACGCCCAGTATAATATGTAAAACTTGCAATAGCCATAGCCCATTGAAAGTTAAAATTTCTCATTTAGCTCCAAACGTTATGGCAGCTTTGTTCAACAAATAATAGCAGATTCCCAACCTGGAACTCTACTCTTTACGTGCTACGACTTCTCTTCTTTCTCTTCTCACTTTCTCTTCCACTAGCAGGAAATCCTCGATCATAATTACAGCGATTCATTCCAAAAAGCTGTTCTACACTATCATTTTTTTATCAGGCGGCTGGACCAACCCACTAATCTCCGATTGGTTCGTGGACTACGCTCGCACGGTCTTCTCCTTCTACGGAGACAGGGTCAAGACCTGGATCACGATCAACGAGCCGATGGTCATGTGCGAGTTGGCGTACAACGACGGAACCATGGCTCCTGGCATCATCAGTCCAGAACTTGGCACGTATTTATGCAATAAGCATACCCTTCTGGCTCATGCGAAGGCTTGGAGATTATATGATGAGGAGTTTCGCCATAAGTATCATGGTAAGTGGAGTAGGTTTTTTTTAGCATCCGCATCTTTAAATCTGTCACGTGTAGGGTTAATGCAACACGCTAGAGAAAGTTTGGCTTAGTTTTGCAATGGGCCATTTCCTTGACTTCAACCTCCTCTAAGAGATTTGGCCCCAGATAGTGCTGAACTAATTCTTCGGGAGATCTCTGGCACGACCTTAACTAGACTCCTGTGAACAACTATCTATTTAAATGTTACTGGTGGTAGGTCTCTCATATGTAAGAATCCGTCTGGGTGGGTACCACCGCAATGTCTATTTCTACCGCCAAGCAGCAGTGTGCATGCACTGTTGTGTTTCTGTTTGAAGGACATTGTAGCCAGTGTAATTACAGGACATAGTGAGACTTAATATCTTATGTCTCAGGATGACGAGCGCAGTGGAATGCCACACAGTACTTTGTAACTCAAGGTGTTGCTACTGTTTATTGGTAGTCGTATCGCTTACCATCAGGCGAACGGCATGCTCGTCTCGTCATTCAATTCTTCAATTCCTTAAAAAAAAATGTTTCTAATGGTTTCCAGGTGAAATATCTTTAGTCAACCACATGTTCTGGTACGAGCCTTTTGCGGCCGGTGAGGAAGAAATCACAGAGTTAGCACAGGAAAACTCGGTAATTACTATAATTTTCCATTACGTATTCCATTATACACATTTGCATATATCCTAAAAAATCCTTTAGGTGTTATTGTACTTACGGGGGTGTTTGTTAGATTTTATCTCCAATATGTTTTAATATATATATATTTTGTCTGATTGATCGTAACAGAATGATATTATCTTCTACAGGTAAATTTCGAAAAATACCCAACTCCTACTGAAATTGAATTTTAGGAAAAGACTTTAAAAGGACCAGAAATAGTGCATCTTGTCTATTAATTCCGTCTCCTTGCAGGCTGGCCGTTACTCCCACCCAATATTCTCCAAGGAAGGCGGCTGGCCCCCCTCCATCGTGGAGGCCCTGGCGTTGAACAGCAAGCGGCAAGGATTCCCCAGGTCTAACTTTCCGAATCTGACCAAGGAGGAAATCGAACTGATGAAAGGTACTATTTATGTAATATTTATAGAGGTAAAAATGAATGAACGAGGCACAAATGGTGTTAGGGACTGCCCATTAATAATGGAAACTCTTCTAAAACTTTGAATAAGCAATTATTGCACGGCAATAATTGCGCTAAGACATTAGATGAGAAGTTTCATAATGCCCAGTCCACTGGCTACAATAACATTTAAACCATAATTCTTGTTTGATGCTTCTATCATGACAATGGATTGGTTCCACCGACAATAATTACTCCTTTAGAGATAAACCAAATTAGACCTTGGCAAACTGGCTTACTCAAGGTGATTGACATCCAACTGTGCTTGGACAATGTTGTTTGTCGGTTGTAAAAGACATGGCGAATGGCGATGTTACAACAATGATGACCTAATACAAGAACTTTCTAGAAAAAACTTAATTCATCTTTCAGGAACCTATGACTTCTACGCAATGAACCATTACACTAGCCGTCAGGTCAGGAAGAGCCAAGGTGGGGAGAAGTTAGGCTCATGGCCTGTCAACGACGGACCTGACTTTGACATCAAGCTGTCAGCACATCCTAGTTGGGGGAAAACTGCTGCTTCGTGGTTCTATGTAATTTTTTTTTACACTGGCCAGGCTATACAAATGCTTTTAGGGATAGCTATAGAGAACAATTTCATTACAATTATTGAGGGTTTAAAACTAGGAATCCTGTGGGATTTAGGGCCTGTTAATGTAGACAGAACCGAGTCAAATAATTTTGGTTGCATTACATACTTAGTTTTACTCTTCTAGAATTTATAAACTAGTTGTTGTTCGCGTGATAAGCTTTTCCCGCTACAAAATACCCTGAAATAGACTAAGACGCCAGCGTCACCTACCTAAAGAATTTGATTAAAAATATCCGTTATTTCTCATGGGAGCAAATTACCTAATTAAGTAGCATATATCGCACCTTTAGAACGAAAACGTCACAATTCAAAATAATCTAAATTTGAGTTAGCGTTATAAAATGACTTAAAACGAAGTTCTCAATACAACAATAGCTCAAACACAGCTATATTCAAGCGGGAAAAGGACCAAACTGTTATATCGGGCCTTTTTTATTATATTTTTATAAAAAATAGACAAGTTTAAGTCATTTTATGACGATAACTCAATTTCCGATTTTTTTTAATTGTGTCGTTTTCGTTCTAAAGGTGCGATATGTTAATCCACGCCATAATCTACCTATATGCCAAATTTCATCCAAATCCGTTTACTCGTTTCAGCAATTAGTTATAACAAACATACAAACATCCAAACATTTTCACAATCTTTCGCATTTATAATATTAGTAAGATTTTGACTGGTGGTAGGTCTCTCATATGTAAGAGTCCGTCTGGGTGGGTACCACCGCAATGTCTATTTCTACCGCCAAGCAGCAGTGTGCATGCACTGTTGTGTTTCGGTTTGAAGAATATTGTAGCCAGTATAACTACTGGACATAATGAGACTTAACATCTTATGTCTCAGGATGACGAGCGCAGTGGAATGCCACACAGTACTTTGTGATTCAAGTTGCTGGATGGTGTTGCTACTGTTTATGGGTGGTCGTGTCGCTTACCATCAGGCGAACGGCATGCTCGTCTCGTCATTCAATGCAATAAAAAAATAATAAAAAAAAAGATTTAAAATTAAGGTTGATACAATTTCCTTAAGTCTATGGTGTACAATGGGCGGCCTTATCGCTACAAGCGATCTCTTCCAGGCAACCTTTGTATGGAAAGAAACTATAATCACACGTAGACATCGGAGTACAACAAGAGGAAAAAAACAATCAGAAATAAAATATTAAATAAATCCTAAATATTAATTATTTCTCTAACTAATGAACTTATTCTTCCAGTTTAACCCCCCAGGAATAAGGAAGCAGCTTGTATGGTTGAAAAAACATTATGGAAACCTCAAATTCATCATAGCTGAGAATGGATATCCTAGTTCAGGGGGGCTGCATGACCCTGATAGGATAGCATACCTTCATGATAATTTAGAACAGGTGTGATTATACTTATCATAACATAATTGGGATTGTACTTCGGGAGGCGTGCCTCCTTCTAGTAGTAACTTGGTGGTAACAATGAAGTGCTGGATCCAATCGCAAGCTATCTTATTCATTGTTGTCGTTGTTCTAGTCGTAACACCAACGCTATTAGTAAATTATCCCTGCTCCTTTTATGTTTTATCCAGTCTGTAGTCAGGTGGAGGCCATCTCGCATATTCGTCAGGTTTACTAACTAATCCATTCATCTACGATTATGACTATTATGACTGCCTTGGTGGCGTAGTTGTATTACGGTACGACTGCACTGCTGAGAGCTCGGGTTTGATCCCCGGGTTGGGCAAAGTGATATTGGGTTTTTCTAATTAGAATCAGCCCGGAGTCTGGAATTTGTGCCCGATATGGCGATAGGCTCGCCCCCTATCACATAATGGGACGGAATACGCACGGCGAAAAGAGGGTGCACAAGTTGCGCCTCTGCCTACCCCTTCGGGGATAAAAGGTATGAGTATGCGTCCATTCATCTACCAATAAAATCACATTTCAGATCTTGCTCGCCATTAGAGAAGACGGCGTGAACGTCGCAGCATACACGGTATGGAGTCTCATGGACAGCTTCGAATGGATGGACGGTTACAAGTAAGTTGAAAACCTTATCAAAGCCAGTTTCTGGTAATATTGAAGAGATTGACAACAAGCCTCAGCCTGACTGCAACGGTGGCATAGTTGTATTAGGACATAACTGCTGTGCTGAGGTTTTGAATTCGAATCCCAGGTCGATATGGCGAAAAGCTCGCCCCCTAACACATGCGACCGAATACATATATCGAAAAGTGGGGAATAGTTGCCCCTCTGCTTACTGCTTCGGGGATAAAAGGCTTGAGTGCACCTATGTAGACAACAAACAGAATTTTACCACTTTATAAGCATAAACTAGGCGAAGGTCTGACGTCAGTAGTTTATGCACTACTTCATTTGTAACACACAGAAATCATTTTCAGATCCAAATTCGGTCTTTTCGAAGTAGACTTCAACTCTCCAGAGAGAAAACGAACTCCACGCGCCTCCGCTCACTATTATAGGAGGGTGATCAAGGCACACTCCCTCGACGTTCCTAGACCTCATGTAAGTTTTATCCATCCAATCAGTTCACGCACCTGATGAGATGAACGAGTCACTATTCTGATGCGATATGACTGTATATAAACGGTAGAAACGACTAAAAACTTTGAGTACTAAGTACTGTACTTAGCCAAATAAAAAGCTAACCTTTAAAAATTCAAATCAATTCTTATTCTTTTTGTTCTATTTAAATGACAAGACGAGCATGCCACTCGCCTGATTGTAAGCAATACGACGGCCCATAAACAGTAGCAACACCATACATAACTTTTAAGTAGAAAGTTCTGCGTGGCACTCCACTGCGCTCGTTACTCTGTACATAATGCCCAGTAATTACGCCGGCTACAATGTCCTTCAAACCGAAACCGAACAGTGCTTGCACACTGCTGCTTGGTGGTAGAAATAGACACTGGGGTGTTACCTGCCCAAACGGCCCCTCGCATACAAGACACTTACCACCAGTAAAACTGATGGACCTTAAGTTTATAATTGGAAAGTTGATAGAGATCGGGCGAACGCTTGGCTGACAAAGCCCTCTGTAATTGAAAGAAAGAAAGAAAGAAGAAATTAAATTTATTTGCAACAAACACAAATTAAACACGTATAAAATAAAAACAGACAGAAAACACTTTGCTGCAAACAGGCTCCAACTCAGCAATATGTTGGCAGTACAGCCAACGCTGGTCTTCCGTTGGGCCGTTTGAGATGTCACGGAAGACAAAAAAAAACTCTTTGTAAAATAAAATATTAATAATATATTAATAAAATATTTATAATTATAATAATTGTTACATAATATTACTATATTTATTTTTCTTTTTTCAGTATCGACCGGAGCCCTCAAGCAGTGTGATCTATGTACCGTCTCTTACGTTACTTACTGCAGTTATATTTGTTAAATTATTATTATAGTTATAATGTAGTTTTATTTTGAATTAAATATTTATTATATAATATTTATAACCTTTGTTTCCATCAAAGGGTTCCATATCATTCTATTGACTACCTCCAACTTTGTAGAAAACATCATCTGTTACCACTTATAATTCGTCGTGAGATAGCCGACTATGTCTTTTTACTAAAAATTTTAAATAATGAAATTGACTGCCCTGATCTACTAGCTAAAATATATTTAAATGTCCCAATTAAATCAATTCGTTTCAATCCACCTTTACGCATACCCAATGCGTCTTCAAATTACAGGCAAAATAGCTATATTGTGCGTGCAAGTGCAAACTTCAATAAAATATGTAAGCAGCACGATCTTGATCCCTTTATAATTAGTGTGTCCTCAGCAAGAAGGTGCTTAAGCCTTAACTTTTTTAAGGAATTTGTATAGGAATAATCTTATACTTTATTTGTATTCTATATTTCTTGTGTATTTTTATTGCAAATTGTCTCGTTGGCGTTAGTACTTGTTGGCTCACTCTTTACTATAAAATTTCTATAAGTGAAGGCTTGTTATTGGCTTTCAGTCAACCATTCTAGTGTTACTAAGGTTTATATAGCTGTAAGTCTTCCATATCGTAAATAAATAAATAAATAAATAAATTTGTATAGGTAATTTTTATGCAAGCGCGTCCGCCTGGAAATCTTTATTCCTTTATTGGATAATTCTCTGATTTCGATCGAATTTGGGTAAATGTAGAAAAAAATATAAGTTATTCAATATTGTAATATCTCGTGAGCTTTTTTTTTTGTTTTGGCCCTAACGGCCAGTATCCTGACGCGAGTCGGCTTTTCTGGCCACACCGGACTTTCGGGTGAACGCTTTAGGCGCTCGCAACCCTTGATTTAAGTAACCATGCTGAGGGCAACCCACTAACGGGTTACGAACCTCGGCTCAGGACGGTCACTGGGAGAGGATGAAATATCAACGATTAGTGGGGAAGGTTGGTGTTTATGTATGTATATAACAATGAGTATAATATTTATGTACCAACCTTGAATTAATATTGTAAAAATATACTGAAATAAAGAATTTAATCTTGACTTTTAAATCAACGCGACGCCTTTACAATGTTGTATCCTTCAGTTCACGGGCGTAGCGTTGGGAAAGTTTTTAATCGTTTGGGAACATAAACGATTACTGAGAAAAATCGAAACATGGAAATTATATACATAGTGTATCACGATAGTGTTTTTTTTTTTGGGTAGGCGATCCTGCAGTCAACACCGGGGGAAACCTGCGAATGGGATACTGGAGTCCCCCGGCTTGACGACTGCAGGGGCCTGGGAGGGGAGTGGAGGAGGAATATGGAAGGGAAGGTGGGGGGAAGGGAAGAAGGTTCCCAGCATGGGCGGAAAGAGAGGGTGCCAGGAAATGTTCGCGGGCCCTTTTAGGCCTCAATATGTTTTTCAACCAAGAGGTATACACTGAACTGTGTGCCTCGGCCCGCGACTAATGTCCCCCCGCGCATGGGCGTGCATACGGCACGATAGAGTGTTCAACTGAAGCAGGTCAATAGACCCTGTTTATTTACATAATTATATTTATAAAAAAAAAAAAAATTCAAGAGCATTTTAAAATAGTCTAGTTCAATGTATTCGAGATGTAATTTATTTCGACGGTAATATAATTAATCTTTAAATTTTTTTTTAGTGCTTCTGAGCGTAGCAAAATTCATATAGCATTACTAATGTAATTTTAGTAAATATAAGTACTTAATGCAACTGAATATGCATTAAGACTGTCGCACCGAACTCTACTAGGATTTATTAGATACTAGCTGACCCGGCAAACGTTGTTTTGCCATATAAGATCTTTTTAGATATTATTTTAGTAGAAAAAAATGAATAATTGATCAGTTACCGACCGGGGTTAAAAGTTATTAGCCCGTCAACGCCCGCGTATATATAGCTATAAGCTAATCTATACTTAATAGCTTTTGCCCGCGGCTCCGCCCGCGTGAATGAGTTTTCCCGGTATAAAAGTCCCGCTTAAAATGTAGCTTATATGACACGTTCGTAGATTTACCATAGCAGCGCCATCTATTGATTACTTACTCAACCCAGTCGAAAGGTATCGACTAGGGGTCGCAAACCGGGATCCCGGATACCGAAAATACCGGGATACCGGACCAAAAAAAGGACTTATAAATACCGGTATTGATTTTACAACAACCGGGATTTTCGGTATTTTCGAAATTTGTTAAATTAAATTATGAATGCATATATTCATACATAATATTGCCTCTGAATGCGTTAGACAGACTAAGGATTGCTACTTTGTACGATTTTGGCAGACTTCTTTGTTTTCATCTATATTTATGAATCTCCTCATGTATTTTTGCCACTTTACGATACTATCCATACTCGCCCTATATAAGTACTAGATTCGTCAGCCTTCCATCATCCATTCTCTCCAAATTACCAACCCACGACAACACACTTGTTTTTTATTTTAGTCATTACATCCCCTATGAGTGCATACAGACACTACAGTACCTATTCCGCACTCCATCACCCACACATGCCTCTTAACGCTCGTATTTGCAGTGCTGTAACTTTCATGCTTCTTCTCCCACATTCAAGAATCGACAATAAATCTATCTGTCACTAGTACATTTTTGGGCACCTTCCGACTGTCCATAAAGGTGTGTAATGCCCCATTAACCTGCAATCACTTGGCAATCAATGTCACTTTCATATTATACCATAAATCTTACTTCCTGTAACCTAACATGACATGGCACTCTGTCATACTTTGGTCCATTGTCCTAAAGGACCGAGCCAGATAGGAAAAAAAAAATACTTTGGTCCCTTTAAACACCTTCATTTTGGTTTATTTTCTCGTCCTTTGTCCCAAAATAACAATACATTATCCAGAATCCAGTCTTCGATTCAGGTTTCCGGTCATCTTAAAAATGAGCTAAGCTGACCACAGTTCACGCCTTGTCATCCTATCATAACCTTTTCTAAATGCTTCACCACACAGGGAACGGAGCTGGACGTAGCATTCACGTCGCGTTGTCTTGCCGTGCCAATTACTATGACCATGTATGAGAGACGCCACATAGTAACTGCCATGCTTAGCTGGGCGTGATGGTTCCTGCCAATACGCGTGCGGCAGGTTTGAACACGCTAAGCTGTGCACATCGCTTCCTTCCGCGAGATAACGCACTCACAGAGATTGGATTGTGGGTTGGGGGCATTTGGAGAATTCCACCACGGTATCCCCTGCCTCGTGAGGAAACCTACATACCTGAGAAGTTCTCTGAATTTCGAAGGTATGTGAAGTCCGCCAACCCGCACTAGGCCTAAAACCCTCTCAGTAGTAGAGGAGGCCCGTGCTCAGCAGTGGGCAGTATATAATACAGGGCTGATTGCATTACATCCCCTGCCTATCGTAAAAGGCGACTAATATAGGCCACCGGGGGTCACAGGCGGGCGGCAAGGGTCTGTCCGTCTTTAGTTTTGTGTTTTTTAGCACATTGTTGCGATCCCTGTGATGGGCGGCAGCGTGGCAGCCGCACTAGGCGGCACCGCGCAGGTGCGGTTGCGGATGACAACCTAGACACTTCCATCAGAGGAAGCTCGCAGCCTTCCGTAATGCGCCGAAGATGGCCACCACAGAGATTTGATTGGTATGCCGTGAGTTGTACATAGGTTAGGGACTCAGTCTGGCGGTCGCCCGATGGTTCCATCTCTCCGGGCGGCTTAACGTCGGGTCTTAAGGCCCGGTGAACCCAACATAGCCGCTCAGTCGCCCTCCTTGAAGGCTGGGCGGTAGTAATAAGTAGACTTTCTTTGCGGAAACAAAAAAAAAGAAGGATGCTATCGCTCGGCATGACTTCCAGCGGCCGACCATGGCAAACACCACGGCCGGCAGCATTTGTTCTGAGAGCGCTGAGTTATAGATCCCAGGCTGGGCACTCCTCGAAAGTGTGTTGCACCTCGCGACCATTACCACAATGATAGCATACGGCGGACTCTTCCTTTCTGACCCACCACAGGAACGAGCCGCCGTGGCCCGTCAGCATCTGTGTCAGACGGAATGTCGGTGTACCGTGGCCCCCGTCAAGCCAGCTTAAGAAGGCAGATTGCAACTCGCACTGACGCGACAGTCCTTAAGTCTGCACACTTGCTCTCCAGCCTGGTATGCCACTCCTCCACCCAGGTACTGCAGATGGAGACCAATTGGGCTGTAACCTCCCTCGGGGCCAGTCTCCGCCCGAGAGGGGATACTTCTTCACGCCAGAAGAATACTAACGAGAGATGTTTGGCATCCAATTCTCATGGCAGAGTACCGGCAAAGACACAGACCGCCTCGTGGGAGACTGTGCGATAATCACTGATGAGTCGGTGCGCTACCAAACGCTGCGTCTTACGCAGAAGAGCGTCGCATCGAGCAGTTAGGGATTCGGCCCAGACGGGACAATCGTATAAGGCCATGGACTGCACAACTTCAGCGTATAAACCTCGGCAAGGGTTACCGGGAACCAGTCTAACGATGCGTTCTTTCCTGAATACGTTTTAAACAAGCTTGTCGCTATTTAATTAGTAATTTAAATGTATATTAGCTACATTTTCTTCAAATCCCGGAAATACCGAAAATACCGGTATACCGGGATTCATCTGAGGTCAGTACCGAAAATACCGGTATTGAAAACTTGGTCCGGTATTGCGACCCCTAGTATCGACAGGTTTTGGCGGGAACTTGGTAGTGTCATGAGGTGCTCTTGTTTTAATTCATTATTTTGGTGATACTTAGTGTTATATTGCATAATTATGGTGGTATATTATCCAATATAGTTCTATTAAAGGGCTCAAATGAAGTGAATTGAAATAACTGTGCTAGTCAAGTGTTTGTTTTGTTGCCGCCAAAACTCCTCGATAAAGTCTTGGTAAGGTAGCCACTGCTTTACTTCGACATAGTACTACTACTACTGAGGATAACAAAGAAACAATATTATATAGTATGTAACTTCTAAAAACTTTGACACTGGCAGATGCGCAAACCGCGCCTTGCCAAAGAGAAAAAAAAAAAAAAAAAAAAAAAGGTATCGACATCTGTTAGAATCAGTTGGAGTTAAGATAATTGTGACTGTCAAATAATAACAGACAAATAATTAGCAATAAATTAAAATTGCGACTATAATTTGAGATTTAAACTATCCTATCTCTCAAGTTGGATCGAACTGCACATGGTGTGCGAATTTTATTATAATCGGTTAAGTGGTTTAGGAGTCCATTGAGCACAAACATTGTGACACGAGATTTATATATATTAAGATTAATTGGCATAAAAGGGCTGGTTGATAAAATCAATGAAAAAGAAATCATGTCCATGTAATCTATCGTCATTGATTCGCCAATGCTCCGTGCATTAGACACATAATCTCTCAGATTTTTTTGATTTGTGCTTATACGTTGCGTTTTGACTCGGCTAGGCTGTTATTTTTGAACTGATTCTGTTATTTGTGTTTACTTTGGCTTGTTTGTACCGGACTTTGAGTACGCATTACGTGATTTTTAGGTATCTTGTTTTTATTGTGTTGTAATATTAATAGATTAAAGTTTAAATTAAGGATAAAGTTGAAATTTTGGCCCGAGATAAAAAAATTACGACTAAAATCACAGACTACCGCAACATAAAGATTCATTACGTATGATTTAATAAAAAAATTACCCTGTTGACTATCGATTATAAACTCTCTGAACAAGAAATCGATATCACTTAAGAATCGGTTATTTGGGGCGACCGTTTTTTTGTTCTCTTCCCTACACATAGTATTCTGTGAAGTGTCAATGAATTGTCATACCGGTCAGAAAAGATTGTCAGAACTATAACTGTGTTTTTACAGAATTACACCACTGGTACCACTGACTGACTGAGCAAAGATTAAAATACAGAAGGGACATTCAAACGTTTTATTTATATTTACAATTAAATAACACAATCCTTGTCGAGAGTTCTAAATCACAATTCAAAGTTCAAAGAGTGGTGTTGTATGATTTTCTTGTAGTACTCGGCGGATGTTCTAGGAGTTCTAGTCCGTTCTGGAGACGTGAAGTCCACTTCATAGAGCCCGAACCTGGAGTTGTACCCGCCTGACCATTCGAAGTTATCCATGAGAGTCCACGCGGTGTATCCTGTGATGTTCAGCCCGTCTTCTTTGATGGCCAAAAGGACCTACAAATTGGGATTATTTTGATACTGCCATTTTGTTGCGCTTTCCTTTATAAGTTTATTTTTATTAAGAAAGTAGGAATAGCAAAACAACAAAAATAATTTTGTAAATGTAGGCGAATGCACGTTGAACACCGTTATTTTATTATTTTTTTGTGTTATGTCCAGTTTTACGTATTTGTCATGCCTGTCCAGGATCCAGGTATTAAATCCCTTCATTTGGATTTTATCTCATTTCAACGGCGATGTGCGTGCATTAGCTTATATAACTAATCTGACTTTGTATACAGCACAAAAGTATTGAAAAAAAAGAGAAAAGAAACAATGAACAATTGATGACAAAAATGTAAGCCCGGAGTTTCTTTCTGCCTTTCTTCTTCGGGTCGTCATCGCTTAGGTAGCTAGTGAAAGGCTGGTAGGTTAGCTAGGCTAGGGCCTGTAGTGTCCTCACCGGTGAGGATCGCGATGCGTTCCTCCCATTATCTATATCTATATACTAATATATAAAGCTGAAGAGTTTGTTTGTTTGAACGCGCTAATCTCAGGAACTACTCGACCGATTTTGAAAATTCTTTCACTAATAGGAAGCTACATTACTCCTGAGTGCTATAGGCTACTTTTTATTTCGCGGCCGGAGCCGCGCGCATAAGCTAGATTTTTAATAAAATGATCTCTTTTTCATATTCTTATTCCTGCCAGCCTGAGCTGGCTTTATGTTTATGTCTCATCATTGATTTTACTTCCAATAAAAATGTCGGTAGTTATATAAGTGACCTTTGGTATTAATAATAATTATTATAATCAATTTGATATATCTTGACTTATCATAAGTGTAAGTATCTTCGCCTACATGATGAATAAAGTATTTTATGTTATTTTTTATTTTACGCAATAATTGGTATCGAAGGCTGTGGTGATGCAATTATCTCTCATGTTGTCAGGTATATAAGTCGAGTATATAAGTATGACGTGTTTGTATTTATAATAAATAATGTTGTATATAAATGATTCTTTAAGTATTTATGTAGAAGGTGTTCCAATTGCCTTCGTATTCATATTTGAATTATAAAAAAATATATTTATTGCAATGTTTTCATTTTGCATCTGTCTCAGTTTATCTCTGCATCCCTCAAAAGTTGACTGGGAGAAAATGCCCATGGCATTAAGTTTGCCTGTATACCACGTGTTGAACAGTATGATGAAATATTCTGCTAGCGATTATTGCTAGCAACAATTGCTCCATCTAAATGAAGCGTCAAGACCATTCATGCTTTCTTACCTGTTTTAAATTATCTCTGTAATAATTTACTCTCTCCGTGTCGTTCAATCCTGTTTCACTTAAGTATCCGTTCTCTGTGATGATGATCTTGATGTTACCGTATCGTTTCTTTATCCACAGCAGCTGTTGGCGTATACCTTCAGGGTACACCTGGAAGATAAGGAATAAAGTAGTTTCCTATGTTTGATTTTGTAAATTATTTTATATGTAACTGAAAATAATACGAAAAAGAAATTCTTCTGTGAAGTCAGCATCACAATTGGTTGAAAAATAAAGCAGTTATTCATATTTGAAACATTATTGTGAGCAAAAGTGGGGACGTGGAGGGGATATCGCGCCATCTATTGCGCACGCACGCAGCGTCATGGCCGGGGACACTCGGTGACGTCACAGTGTAATATTACTGTTTTTGACAACCACCTCTTCCACAAATTTTCAAAACATTTTAACTTACTAATTATTGCCCCAATTTTGAAATTCTTTTCCCGTTAGATTTTAGATGGCAAAATATTTTTTTTTAAAAAGTAGTTTACTACCCTATTTTAACATCTGGATTTAAGCGTGGCTGGTTACTAGACTACTGGTACAGACAGTGCAGTTATAATATCCAAACCAACTAAAATGATAATACATCCAATGACAGAATTATGTAATTTTTTTATGAATGGCTGAAATCCTTAATAAATTACCAAAGTTACGTCTAATTATAGAAAATCCTTTTCTCACTTAACAACTTGAAAAGTGTAGAGTGTAAAATGCACCTATATCGCGACATTATAAGTATTCACAACTTTTTTGACCAAACTTAACATTTTTATGTCATACGGCGCGTAGCGGCACCGGTTGTTGACGGTCCGTACATGGCACGTGACGGTATGGGTCGGTGACGGACCGGTCTAGTGGGCAAAGTCTCAAACATTTCTATACAAAGTATATTTCTTAGCTTTTCTCATCTGGATCACTAACATTGACGTAGGTAGGGTTGCCAGGTCGTCAAACCTAATTAATAGCCGGACAGACTAGTTTGTCCGGACATTTGGGTAAAAAGGCCGGACACCATCTCTATGCCACCTGGTATTGCAGATGTTCATGGGCGGCGGTGATCACTTGCCATCAGGTGAACTGTATGCTCGTCTGCCCCCTATATCATAAAAAAGCACCATAAATTATTAAGGATTTTGTGTCTTAGTATTAATACGATACCCTACACGTACGTATAAACTACATTAACAACATATGAACTCACATAGAACCAGGATGAGGGCGTGGATTTCCAGTCTGGATCCACTTCATACTTGCCGTTGAGGTGGGGAGCGTCTCCCAGAGGGAAGGACTTAAATGTCTCGCCCTCCTTCGCTTTGCGTATCAGCCGACTTGTGTAGTGATTGAATGCGTAGAAGTCAAATGTGCCTGTAAGTTGATATGCGACTGAGTGATGAGACGAGGTAGTTGCTCATCATAAATAATAGCAAGACCAGATCCTCGAATTATAGAGCTCTGTAATGAGTCACCCTGAGACATGATTTTAATTGTTGCCCACAAATTAAATAGGTACAATGTTGTTCAAATACTGATTGTCCCCACATTGTCTATACAAACATATGCAAATAGTATGAAGGGATACACCACCAGGCGAGCGGTTTGCTCGTCTCGTCATTCATTATTTAGAAAAAAGAAAAATACGTTGTTCAGGGAACTCACCTCTTATATATTCAATTTCCTCCTTAGTAAATGCTGGTAGGATTGACTTCTTGTATCCTTTCTCATGGCTTGCGTCAGCGAGAACTTTTTCTACGGCCAGAGGCCAACCACCCTCTTTAGAGTAGACGGCGTGGGAGTAACGGCCGACCTAAAAAAATATAGTAGGGATACATTGCAGATAATTGAGGGTTAATTGTCTCGCGAGCAGTGGGGGGCTGCTCACTTCAATTTAAGCGACTCCGAGGTGGACGACAATGCAGGTGGTCGGTCTCCCGTTGTCATAGACACCAAAGGCGTCCTGTGGAGTTCGAGTTTGGAGTTGGCGTATAGAGAGGGGCCGCAATGCGGCATCACGCAGGGACAGTCCCAGGCCAGCTATCTTAATGCAATAAGATACCCTGGGGCTGTCTCGTATGCGCCGTAGAAGGCCATCGCGGGTTTTGGTTGGTATGCCGATGTAGGGTATACTTAGGGTTTGGACGCGGCCCAGTGCTCGCTTGGGTGATGCTATAGGTACTCCCGAGTGTCGACATTGGGCCGTAAGACCGGTGAAACCAACATAACCGTTCCACCACCCAGTGGTAGTAGCGACAACGAGTTTTTCCCCGCAAAATAAATAAATAAAAAGGGTTTATTATCTAGAGTTGGTAATCCAAACCACCAAGCTGGTATACTCTGGCATTAATATGGGAGTAATCTTAAAAAATATATAGTATAAAATCAAGGATGATGTTGAAATTTTGTTATTTTGTTGATATTTTATCAGTTGTACCGTAACATAACGCGCCATGCTAACCAAGGAAAAAATCAGAACGTAATGTTTGAAAACAAATAACAATAAGTAATTATTGTAACTGACAAATAATATCCGAGGACTGTGCAGGTAGTTCGTTTGCCACCAAAGGTAAATTAACAATAATCATATTATCACCAGAATTATACTGGTAGTAGTATACTGGCAGTATACTTATATATAATGTTATCTAAATCCTTGGTTTTCTTCTTAAGTAGAACCGACCAGTACCATTAATTTCCATTTTATCTATAACTCGAGATAAGTAACAGCTTTTCTCGTCATAAAACACATAAACATGTTGAGAAAGCAAGTGATCACCTCTTATCATAAATACCTACTTCTCTTAAGAATGTACACAGGCAAACTCACTCCTATTATCTACGAAGGGGTAGGCAGAGGCGCAACTAGTGCTAACACTAGTGTAGCTACTGGACATAATGAGACTTAACATCTTATGTCTCAGGATGACGAGCGCAGTGGAATGCCACACAGTACTTTGTAAGTCAAGGTGCTGGATGGTGTTGCTACTGTTTATGGGTGGTCGTATCGCTTACCATCAGGCGAACGGCATGCTCGTCTCGTCATAAAATGCTATAAAAAAAAAAAACACTTTTCGCCGTGCGTATTCCGTCCCATGATGTGATAGGGGCGAACCTATCGTCATCTCGGGCACAAATTTAAGACTCTGGGTTGATACTGTGTAGGTAAAACCAATATCACATTGCCCGAACCGGGGTCGAATCCGAGACCTCAGCACAGCAGTCGCCCGCCTGATGGTAACCAATAAGACCGCCCAAAATCAGTAGCAAAACCATACCGACGTTTGAATAAAAGGGTACTGCCTGGAACTCGACTACACTCGTCACTCTGACATAAGATGTTAGATCTCACAATGCCCAGTAACTACGAAGGCTAAAATTTCTTTTAAAATCGTAACACAACAATGCTTTCACACCGTTGCTTGGGGGTAGAAATAGACATCGATGGTACCCAGAGGGCCCCTCGAATACGAGAAATCTACCACCAGTAGTGTGTTGCTAATCTTTGAGAGTTATTAGAGTTCTTGCTAACTAAAATACCAAGCCTTCTTGTAGAACTTTTAACAACAGTGGAATTACAATTGAGCCGATTTACAGGCTCTGTAACTTACTAGGTACTCCCTAGCTGTTTCAGCCAATTCTTCATCTTCAGGAGAGAATGGTTCGTACCATATCAGATGGTTGGCCAGGGACAGTTCACCTAAATAACAAAAAAAAGAAAAAAAATCAATTTCATGTTGTAAAAAATTAAACGAGTAACCAAGAACCGCAGGCCTTTTTTTTTTTTGTTTTTTTTTTTTGTTTTTTTTTTTTTTTTTTTTTTTTTCGCGGAGAAAGTGACTTATTACTACCGCCCAGCCTTCAAGGGGGGCGACTGAGCGGTTATGTTGGGTTCACCGTGCCTTACGACCCGGCGTTGAGCCGCCCGGAGAGATGTAACCATCGGGCGACCGCCGGGCCGAGTCCCTAACCTATGTACAACGCACGGCATACCAACCAAAACTCCGCGGTGGCCATCTTCGGCGCATTAGGGACGGCTGTGGGCTTCCTCTGACGGAAGTGTCTAAGTTGTCGTCCGCAGCCGCCCCTGCGCGGTGCCGCCTAGTGCGGCCCGTCTCCTGTTTGGGGGGGGCTCAGAAGCCCCCGCACACCGAAGGACGCTCTCAGCGTCAACGGCAACGTGAGGCCTACCAGCCACGCTGCCGTCCATCACAGGGATCGCAACAATGTGCTACACAAAATTAAAGACGGACAGCCCCCTGCCGCCCGCCTGCGACCCCCGGTGGCCCCTATTAGTCGCCTTTTACGACAGGCAGGGGATACCGTGGTGGAATTCTCCAAACGCCCCCAATCCACAGGGCGGAAGACGCCGGTCAGTCGTCCACCCGGCGCCTCCTACGTCTTGTCTGGCGGCGGGAGGGATCTCCGCGCCTCCGATCCCTCTCGGCACTCTCCTTCCGCGAGAGGACCACCTCACAGAAGTGTGCCACCGCACGCCAGGACCTCCGGCTGTCGACCATGGAAGCGACCACAGCCGGCAGCGAGAGGTCTCCTCCGACGACTGCTCTGAGAGCGCTGCGCTCCTCATCCCAGGCTGGGAAGAACCGCAGGCCTGAAGAATTGAGCGAAAATACACGTTACTCTTACATAACAATTAATAAAATGATGAAATGGTGTCGATATGTATTCTCGAAACAAAATTTAAAAAAAAAAAAGTAGTAATTATCTCAAAAAATATCCACTTTATGCGGTGCGGCGCTACAGAAGTAAGTTTGCCTACGTAATTTACGTAAGTACTTACGAAAACTTCACTAATGTAAAAAATACGTTTCGTAATACATACGTATTTATTTATCGTAAGACACTTAGGTACCTGAGTCACACTTCGTTATATATACCACTACATAAGCCGGTTATAACAGAAGTATTTTTCGCGACTTATGTTAGTAAAACTTACGAATGTAACTCTTCTAAGAACTAAACTTCATACTAACCATTATACTTCGCCTTGAACTCTGTCTCATAGATCCTGTAAGCTTTCGCATGAGCTATTAGCACGTGTTTATTGCACAGAAATACTGCATTGTCAGGGTTTGATAATCCAGGGGCATGCATTTCTGTCCCGTAGCCCATGTCGCACATGGACGAGGGCTCATTGATGGTGATCCAGGTCTTGACTCTGTCTGCGAAGTGGGTGTACACGACACGAGCGTAGTCTCCGAACCAGTCCACGATTAGGGGGTTGGTCCAGCCACCTGGAATTATGGCCTGGATAAGCGCGAATGTCGGGATGTATGTAGTTTCGTGCTGACATAGGCCATGGCTATTGCATTCGATGGTGGGTGCAGTAGATATGGCAAAGAGTTTAGTTCAGAGCTTATCAACGAGAAACATTTAGATCCTCGAGGATTACAAGAATATGTGTGTTACCTGAAGATACGTTTTCATCTCGCCTCATATACATCGTTAATACTAAATAAATTATGAATACCTTGCCGACTATCGAGGTAAAAGTAACCTGTTTACAACTCACCCAAATCCTGCAGTTTCTGTGGTAGGTCCCAGTGGTACAGCGTCACCATCGGCTGAATGTCCTTCTCGAGGAGTCCGTCGATCAAGTTGTTGTAGTAGTTGAGTCCGTCCTCGCTGATCTTGTTGGCGAAACCGTTAGGAAGCAGGCGAGGCCAGGCTATCGACATTCGGTAGAAGTGCAAGCCAAGATCAGCAGCCATCTCGATATCGCGCCTCCAGAGGCGGTAGGAGTCGCAGGCCACGTCTCCGTTGGACCGGTTAGATATCATATGAGGCTTCTCGTGGACAAACCTGTCCCACATACTTTCACCTTTGTCTAAAATACGAAATTGCAAAATTACACAGATAATAAAAACGTTTCTCAGGCGACAACGTAGTTAAGGCTGTATGCAAGGTCATTTAAAGTAACCGAAATGGGCTAGAATAAGGGGTTAAATAGGTTAAAACTATTCTGCAAACAATCCTAAAGAAGCACGAAAGAGGTGTTGTGAGGTTTAGCTTAAACTCAACGGTACGAAGGCCTTTGAGAAAACCATAAAACATTTTAAAATATCTTTGAATGAAAGCTTTAAATGCAATAATTATCTTTTGCCTGCATATAATGCAATACGAATAAAATACTAACCACTGGCATTCCAGCCACCTTCCACTTGATACGATGCTGACGCGGCTCCGAACTGGAATCCTGGGGGGAACTCCAGCTCCTCGCATGTTGCTGCTGCTATCAGCAAGCTGAGAAACACAATTGATTTGAAAACTCAATACTTAAGTAAAGGAAAAGAAACACCAAAACAACCTAAAATTTTACACACTTAATATTGTGTAACGAAATGGAAGGGAGATTTTCCTCCAAATATTTGGGTCCTCTCCGTAAAAATATATAAGTTCAGACCTTTATACCAAAAGGGTCAGGCAGAATCATTAATGCACCTACATCATCATCATCATCAGCCACATAAACTCCACTGCTGAACATATGCCGCTCTTAAAGATTTCCAGACAGATCTGTCAAAAGCGGCCTGCATGTAGCGTGTTCCTGTGACCTTTATCAAGCCGTCTGTCCACCTTGCAGGCGGTCGATTCACGCTGCCTTTGCCGGTACGTGGTCTCCACTGAAGAACCAACATTTCACCAAGTCCCATGGCGTGATAGGATAAGCCTGTCGCCATATCAGCCAAACCTACATTGATGCCAATTGCCAATCCTACTAAATTGTTACTCGCTTTGTTACTATTCAAGTTTTTATAATTAAACCATTGTAACAATGATTAAGTCTTTGAGAACAGCTAAAGCGCTTTATCGTAGTAGTTTTTAAATTTCGCTATCACTTTTACTCTATAATTCTATTCTACTAAATTTATAACAAAATTTGAAACTTCAATTAAATTGTTTTCGGCCATCTTACCTGAACAAGACTAGTCTTAAAGACAACATGGCGTTTACTGAATGCCCAAAGGTTTTATCCACTTATATGAGGTAAAGGCCGGACGCCAGTCCTCGCCTTGTGTTCAGCATCCGCTATCTGAAGTTGTTTTCGTGTGAAAAGGTGATAATATATAATACGGGTAATTTTGTTCGTCATGTTTTTTTATCATCCTTATATCTCTATCGCGCTCTAATGTGTGGTTGGTACAACACATTTTTCTGTATGTTACAGAAACTTTGCTCAGTTTTTTAACTTTCTGTCTAGGTAATCATTTTTTTTATCGTGGTGATTATATTATTTTATATTTATTTAAAGTGGCAATCCATAGTCTCTACTGAGTTAACGAATGGAACATGCATGAGATTGGGTTTTCTAACTAGTATGAGGTGTTCGCAGCCCAATCTTACTCAATAATTTAGGGCAGTCGAGTCTACAATTGACGATATTAAAAAGATATGCTAGGTCAGCTATTCGCCTACGCTCATGCAATGGAAGGATATAAAAGGTCTTACATCGAGTAAATAGTCCTTGTAATAATTGCCTAAACGATATTGTAAATATCTTAGGAACTTCTTTTGTACTTTCTACTCCATCCTCCGAGATGCTTTCCCCGTATTTAATAACAGACGGGTAACAATGTGACTGCTTCTTAGATTTGACAAAGGTCCATAATGCTTTAAGGTTCTTACGAATATTGTATTCGATATGTGAGATATATTTGACGAACATCTCTTTTTCGAGAATCTTAGCTTTCTCACGTAGTAAGATAATAAAGGAATGTTGATCGGAGATATTGCCGTATTTTTTATATTTCGTGAGGTATTTTGATTTTTATTTAATAATTTTGATTAAAGGGCTTTTATACCAAAGAGAATATTTATATTTAGGAGTAATAATTTTGGTTGGAATATACGTATCACGTAGTCTGTAAAGAATATCATTGAACAAAGCTATTGAATCCTCCAAGGCCAACATACTAAGTTCATGCAGCCAGTTAACTTTATCTAATTCAGCACAAATTGCCTCAAAATCTGACAAATTGTATAAGAACTTCACACGAGGATGTTCAGTTAGAGTATGTAGTTGAACAAAATCTACCACAGCGCAAAGTGCCTTGTGGTGCGGGTCTTCAGGAACCAGTTGGTCCATACAGCTTGTAACCTTTATGTCATTGTTAGATAATATTAAATCCAAGATTCTATTATAACAGTTAGTGTAAGAATTGTATTGGAGCAAATTACACGCAATGAAGTTGTCAAAAAAGTAGATCTGAACATGAGAGTGAATGTTTTCAGGACGGAGAGAATGGCAATTATCTGTCGAAGCCCAATCTATATGAGGCAGATTGAAGTCACCAAACACTACAAATTTGTCTGCAGGATGTTTTAAGATAGTATTCATTAAATTCTCGGAGAAGTTGGTCAATTGAGCAGACACGGAATAGCCGAGGTTTTCAAGGCAAATATAGGAAACACAAAGGTGCATTTTATATGTCACTCATGGATTTTTGTGACGAAGGGTTAGCGCTACCCATAAATCCTCAGCAGACGAGCACCAGTCGCTACGAAGTTCTGCCGGGAGGTCACGTCTAACAGCAATTAGGACTCCACCATCCCTAGATTGGTTTGTTTGACGGTAATCCCGATCACGTCTCCATGTAATATAACGGTTATCGAACAACTCACTATCTTCAAAACCATTCGCAAGCCATGTCTCAGTCAAGCATATTACATCAAAATAATTAGATAATATATTATTATAAAATACGTTTGTTTTAGTCCGCAGCCCACGGACATTCTGATAATAAACGTTAACAGGCATAATTAATTAAATCATAGCAAGGATTAAATACGATAATACAAAAAATTAACGGTAGCAGTAAATAATTTTTTTTTTTTTTTTTATTATTACACTAAATTATAACATCAATTACAGTTTGCAACCAATACGATGTTATAAATAATACATTATATTATAAGTATATCCTTAATATTATTAGTAAATTTCATTTTTATCTTTGTTCTACACATGTATATGCTGCTTCAATGACTATGTCTGTTACATATCAAAAGTCGAATAGCCATGCAAGCTGAATCCTTAATACAGAGACAATAAGAATTAAAATGGTAATTACAATACAAAGCGGGGCGATCGACCCAAAGCGGCGATATAACAATAGGATTAAGAACGCGCAAAAAACCGAAGCAAAAAATATCTGTGTTTCCCAAACTGTATAAGGCGTAGATGTTATAGTTAAGCAGAACATTAAAAAAACAACTAAACATTACAATTAGTGGATAAACTTGATTAAATCTCCTTCTGTTTTTATGATCAATATAGGAGAAGTAGAATTTTTCCGTATAAGTATTCTGCACCCTTTACCCATACATATGCAAAGCCCTGCTCCTTGGCTGCTGATTTCGTTTTGTTCAATAACAACTTGTTGTCCAATATAAGATGGTTGTTCACAAATATCCTTAAATCTCCTTGAAGTCCAATATTAGAGGGTGCCACAATTTTGTGCTTCTTTGCAGCAGCTACAAAATTATCCTTTACATAACGGTTGTGAACAGAACATATTATGTTTTTACTACGATTGTTACCCCGCATCACGGAATTATCAGACCTCATGTAGAGCCAAGCTTCTAGCTCTACAAGCCCTAACTTCATAAACTCTACATCTTAGTCAAAATATGTGACTTGGCCGTTTCGCTACTGTCACATGGGCGTAAGGTGATTTTTTTAATGTTCATTACTTTTATGTTATACAATAATTTTTGTAGTAAAGACACGGCCAAGCCACACGAGACCTAACATAGCTGGCGAAATGTAAGTGTATTACACCTCTGCCTACCCCTGAAAAAGGGAAAAGGTGCTATGTATTTTTGTCAAGCAAAACTGCGTGATAATGCCAGTCAAACACCCCACGGCGAGTGATAAATAATGGCTCACTTAACTAATCTTTTTTATCGAAGTCTTTATCTTGTATATTTTTAAAACTTCTCCTGTACCATTCAGAGAGTAATGGATGATGAGATGTATGGCTTTTATAGTTCCTAACACGTATATATCTACTAAAAAAAAGCGCAATTATTATAACTATGGTTGTCCATAAGTTTTGTGAAATAAAACATTAAAAAATACCACGAAAGTAACCATACAGCAAATTTTAAAATAATCGCACTTTTGAAAGTAGGAAATGAGCTGATTATCTTCAAACGCCTGGATAGATCTTTCCAAAATATAGCTAAAACCCATCTCGATCATATCAACTTTCAAAGAAGAAAAAACCGCATAGGCATCCGTCCATTCGTTTCGGGGCTACGATGCCACAGACAAACATACAGATACACAGATACACACCTAAAACTTATGATACCCCTCATATTCCGTCGGGGGTTAAAAATAACGAAAACCATCCAAACACGATCATTCGTTTTTGAGGAAATCACGGACATACAAACATACACGCATACTTGTCGAATACAAAACCTCTTTTTTGAAGTTGGTTTAAAAGTTTGCAATGTTACATACCGCTCACCACTTGGTTTAAAGAATTTTCCAATCCAATATCTTGAAACATGTTTTTATTGTCAATCAAAATATAATCTCACGAGATAAGATGACAAACAATAAGAGTACCTACTTGAAAGTCGCGCACTGCGACCTTCTCGAAAGGAGAACCACTAAGCACTTTCCGAGGTAAAATTCGCCTACACTTATATGAATTTATAGACACACATCACGCTTTTATCCTCGAATGGGTAGGCAGAGGTGCAACCAGGGCACCCAATGTTTCCTTGTGTGTTCTGTCTCATGATGTGATGTGAGCGAGCCTATCGCCATATCAGGCCCAAATTCTAGATTCCGTCTGATACTGAACAGAAAAACCCAAAATCACTTTGCCTGAACCGGGACTCGAACCCGGGTTCTTAGCGGTAGAATATTAGGCGGCTTAGAACATTAATAAGGCTTGGGTCAGTCCCCTTATCCCATGAAACACCGCAACACCCCCGCACAAAAAGTAGTGGGGCGCGTCGTCGTGGATGAAATGATCTATACACATTTATAACAAGTGCCTGTAGTAATATTATGTAGTACGCACACACACTCATGCCCTTTATCCCCGAAGGGGTAGGCAGAGGCGCAACTAGTGCACCAATTTTTCGCCGTGCGTATTCCGTCCCATGATGTGATAGGGGGCGAGCCTATCGCCATACCGGGCACAAATTCCAGACTCCGGGCTGATACTGAATAGAAAAATCCAATATCACTTTGCCCGACCCGGGGATCGAACCCGAGACCTCAGCCTTGCAGTCGTACCGTAATACAACTACGCCACCGAGGCAGTCAAATACCAGTTATCTATAATATAGATACTAGTTACCAATTTTTGAGCCGGTTCAAAATCGGTTAATAAATGACGGAGTCCTGAGAGAACAAACTTAAGGCTTGACATCAAGCCAATGGCCTTGAGGAATCGGGCGGAGCTAGCAATCTCTTCCCGCGCTTCACCGCGCCCCCGCACCAAAAGATCGCAACGCGCGGCCGCTAGTGGCTGACCGCGTGTCATTCACGGGCCGCTTACGCTAGTGACACTGAGTAGAAAATTTACAGAGTAGTAAAAGTATTATAATCAATTATCTTTTATGTTTACTAGCTGCGTCCGGCAGCTGTACCCGCGATTTTGTAGTTTTTTAAATTTTATTATTAGTTCATGCACATATATTTTAAAGTTTAATTATTATGAGATAAATCTAAAATATTTTATGCTTATCTACGATTCACTATTTTGGTACTATATGATACCTACTTATTCAAAGAACAAAATACGAAAAGGGCCAGCAGCAGCAGTGGTTTTGTGTATAGATATAAAATTAATAAAGGTACAAGTTTTACGCAGTTTTATTCAAGCTAAGTTATTTAATTATCCTTTTTTTTCTTCTTTTTATTGCATTAAATGACGAGACGAGCATGCCGTTCGCCTGATGGTAAGCGACACGACCACCCATAAACAGTAACAACACCATCCAGCACTTTGAGTTACAAAGTACTGTGTGGCATTCCACTGCGATCGTCACCCTGAGACATAAGATGTTAAATCTCATTAAGTCCAGTAGTCACACTGGCTACAATGTCCTTCAAACATAAACACAACAGTGCATGCACACTACACCGCGGCGGTACGCACACAGACGGAATCTTACACATGAGAGACCTACCACCAGTAAAATTAATAATATTAATAATAATAGAGCCATACTCACAGATAGAACTATACATTACAATAGACCAGATATAATATTCATTGTCAAAACACAAAAAACAGCTTACATTATAGACATAGCGACACCAAACACCTACAACATACAGTCCACAATAGCTGAAAAACTTTCTAAATACATAGAACTCAAAGACGAAGTTATACGAATGTGGCGTCTTAAAAAAGCATTAATAGTTCCAATAGTTTTATCAACCACAGGCGTGATCCCTACACAGCTCCACAACTCTCTACAGACACTCCACCTCCCAAAATTCACTTACATCAGCCTTCAAAAAGCAGTCTTCCTCAACACTTGCCGCATTGTAAGAAAATTCCTTCAAAGAGACCATGACTAAGTCTCCTTTTCACAATACTTTATCTCCTAAATGTTGCTGCAGACTTGGCTTAGGCCCGTCCGCATCCAGCAACCCGGCCTATGAGCCGAGATTCAGTAGTGATACAAAAAATAATAATAAGAATTATAAATACTAAGTACTGGTGGTAGGTCTCTCATTATGTAAGAGGCCGTCTGGGTGGGTACCACCGCAATGTCTATTTCTACCGCCAAGCAAGAGTGTGCATGCACTGTTGTGTTTCGGTTTGAAGGACATTGTAGCCAGTATAACTACTGGACATAATGAGACTTGAATGGGTAGTCGTATCGCTTACCATCAGGCGAACGGCATGCTCGTCTCGTCGTTCTAAGCTATAAAAAAAATGTATTTAGACGTATTAAAATTCACCAGAATTTAACTTTTTTTAAAACAATATTTTTCTTCCTTTGGACGTTTGAACATTTTCATCGCTTGTTATTATTTTTTCACTTTCCTTTTTTTCTCTATTTCTCTCTTTACGTCAAGTTTATTGTTCTCATTGCTTTTATTCTCTTCTTATTCTTTATTATATTTTCTTTTTTTTTTAATATTCCTTTTTGGATTTATCTTCCATAGTCATTACTATGTACGACGGATTTCTAATATCCATTTTTCTCGGGTGCCTCGTATACAATCCATATAAAATCGAGTTAGTTTGTTTTCCATCAGATTTTCCAAAAGCTGTCGACTTTTTCAATTATTTCTATTTCCATAGGTGTTCTTTCACTCAACCATAGTCCAAATAGACATTTATTTTTTTCTGTAATGTGCAGCTGGCCCTGTATTTGAAAATACCAATTATGATTTATTTAAAGAAATTCTTGTGGCAATATTATTTTTAAGTATGACGGTGTGATTTTGCCGAAGAGGAGAAAACTTACATTTAAAACACCTTTGTCGTAGTCTACTTATCTATTAACATTTTTATAATTTTCCTCTTTATTTAAATTATTTGAATGATTGATTACTTGATCTGTAATTAATAAAAAATATTATAAAACATACGAACAAAGATACATAAAAATGCCCAAAAACAAAGGCTATGTTCGGTACCTACACACTTTTGCGTAGTTCGACTCTGTGACAATTATCTACTCTGTGACACCAGTGCGTACAAAGTAACGCTAGATATAAAAATGTAATTGAGCAGGTCATCAGCTTATGACTTTAGAAGTAACTATGTGAGGAACTGCTGTATGTTTTCATTTTTTATATTGCGTATAAAACTGCGTTTGACCACCGATCTATCTATAAATAGGTAATGTTACAAAATATAAAATATAGTGCTTACTTGCTTATATTGTTGCCTCTACGTTTGAATAGTTTTTTGAGACCACGTTTCTGTCGCCTCTGTCTACTCCCCATTTCGACTAACACTAATTGTCATTTTTTTTAATACCACTTATATATAATAATAATTATTACATACTAACCAAGTACCTACTTACTACCTATATGTACATAAGTTATTAAGACTCACTAACTCACACTATCACAATACTATTATACACTAAAGCTGCCAAAATTTAAATATTCGCGCTGTAATACTTACAAAAATAAATTGATGTGCCGAGCTAACGCAAAGCGACATAGGTCCATCTAGCAACACGGCTCGCCCCGCACTGACTTTTTGGGCGAACGCGGGGATGCCATTGATTGAGTTCTTAGTAATATTAATTTTTTATTTATTATAAACGAAATATAACATATTTTAGTAAAGTAACAAAATAGTGTCATTGAGAATAATATTATTGATAAGTAAATACATTTTTGTGCTGTTTTTTTATAAATTGAAGGATTAACATGGTTTTAACCGTCAAAGTAAGAGGAGGTTTGCTATTTTTTTTCACACAATCTAAGATTGAGAGAAAAAAAATAAAAAAATAAAATCACTTCTCATAACCTAAAGATACAGACGTTTTTTTTTTAAAGAGTTTGCTCTATAAATATTGTCAAAAAGTGGTTTCAATTGCGCGCGTTTTCGGCATTTTTTGGGAATAGCAGCCTTAAACAAATGCACGTCACTTCACTGCGCTCGTCACTCTGAAACATTAGATGTTAAGTCTCATAATGCCCAGTAATTACGCTGGCTACAATGTCCTTCAAACTGGAACACAACAGTGCTTGTAGACTGCTACTTGGCGGTACAAATAGACATTGTGGTGTTACCTATCCAAACGGCCCCTCGCATACCAGAGACCTACGACCAGTAAAACTGATAGGCCTTAAGTTTAATTAAAGAAAACCTAAATTATAGTGACTAAAAAGTACTCTATATTTTTGGATTTGCGATGAAAGTGGAATTTGCCTCTACTGTCAAACCTTGGGTGGGTGGTTTCACCTGACTGGGTGGTTGTGTTGGGTTTATCAGTCTTACGAGCCAGGATTATTCCTGGAAAGTTGATAGAGATCGGGTGAACGCTGACAAAGGCCTCTGTAATTCTTGCATAATATATATATATATATATATATTTTTTAATAATGGCATTTGTTTTCACATTTTGCCAATGTCAAGTTTGTTTTGTATATTTTATTATCTGCAGTATGTCGAAGTAAAGCAGTGGCTACCTTACCAAGACTTTATCGAGGAGTTTTGGCGGCAACAGAAAAAACACTTGATTAGCACAATTATTTCAATTCACTTCATTTGAGCTCTTTAATAGAACTATATTGGATAATATACCACCATAATTATGCAATATAACACTAAATATCACCAAAATAATGTATTAAAACAAGAGCACCTCATGACACTTCCAAGTTCCCGCCAAAACTCCCATAATATTATTATTGTACCGTGATGGTACATAGGGACAAAGTCGAAACTCCGCGTGACGATGGAAATATGCACAAGTACTCACATCTGCCACTGCCACGCGACTTCAGGAAACCGCCTTGTTCTGCTGCTGAACTCCGTCACTATATTACCAGGGCACTACACACAATTAGTCCACACGGTGTACGGATTTTGGGTGCTCAGACAGCCCAACTTACATAGTTTATTCAATTAATTATGAAGCGCGCCGGGGATCGTGCCGCCATAGATGCACCGACCTTGGTAACTATTCCATCCGTTCGATGGCGCGGGCGCGCGGCCTCCCGTTGGCTACCGGGAATGGCCCGTTTAGTTGGCGGCAAATGTGTGCGAATTTGAATCGCCTTCGCTCTCACACACATACCACCATCACGCGAATTTAAGGATAGGAGTATTGTTGTTACATTTAACATTAAACTACGGTTACGAAACATTCCGCCCACCAAAATACATTAATGTATTTTCGATTAATATTATTGAAACAAATTAACCTAACTTACAGAAGGCATATGATACTAACTTACACTATAAATTAAAAGTTTAATTATTAAGTTAGTCGTTTTGATTTGGCAAAGGACAAAGTTTGACTAGAGGCCTCGTCAAAAGAGAGCCTTCAGCCGTACGTATCGTGGCGATGCGGACTACACCGTCAGGACTCGGATGTAGTTCTTCAACACGAGCTAGCGGCCAATGTAATGGAATCGAATTATCAGCTTTCACAATAACTACTGATCCTACGCTTAACGGTTTTGAATGTTTGGTCCACTTCGCCCGCTGAGTCAGAGAATGAAGATATTCATGCTTCCAACGGTTCCAGAAATCCTGCTGAAATCGTTGAATCAGTTGCCATCGACCCAAACGATTTATGTTTAATGAAGTTACGTCTTCATCGGGGACAGACGTTAAGGGCTCAAGAGTAAGAAAATGCCCGGGTGTTAAAACAGCAAAATCATTAGGATCTGAACTCAGCGGACAAAGAGGCCTCGAATTTAACATGGCTTCGATTTGTACAAAGAGTGTTGTCAACTCTTCAAAAGTTAAACATTGATCGCCAACGATACGATACAAATGCGATTTTACGGATTTTATCTGTATTTCCCACACTCCGCCGAAGTGGGGACTTGAGGGCGGATTGAAGCGAAATTCGATTTGATTGGCATGAGCAGCATTTCGCATATACTCATTTAATTGTGCATTAGCACCAACGTAATTTGTCCCGCAATCAGAATGAATTATGCTGACCCGTCCACGTCGCCCGGAAAACCGGCGCAAAGCAGCGAGGAAAGCATCCGAAGAAAGATCCGAGACTGCCTCAAGATGTAATGCGCGAGTCGCGAGAGAAACAAATAAACATAAGTAAGCTTTAGTGATTTTTGCACCCCGATGTTTACCGGTTTTAATACGAAAAGGGCCGCCGTAGTCGGTCCCTACAACAGAAAACGGTTTAACCTGATTTACACGAACTGAAGGCAGGTCACTCATGAAAGGTTCAAGTGGGGATGGATGCGTTTTATAGCACGATACACATTTGGATAGACAGTTGCGAATGGCACGTTTAGGGGATAATATCCAAAATTGTTGCGACAGAAGATACTGCGTCGTGTTCACGCCGGCGTGACAATTTTCACGATGAACGGCTTCTATGATGAGATAAGTCAACCTAGAGTTACGCGGGAGTAGAGCGGGGTGCTTGTGTTCGAATTCGAGACCGGGTCTCGCAAGGCGACCGCCCACCCTGAGAATTCCCTGCGTATCGAGAAATGGGTTCAACTTACGCATTTGCTTCGCTAATAATTGTCCTTCCCACAACTGTCGAATTTCGTTTTCAAAAAAAGATTGTTGATTGTGCTTGACGACGATCAACAAAGCGGCATGAAGCCCAACACGATCTAGAAAGCGATTTGAGCAACGAATTTGCTTATGCCGTAAGAATTTAATGAATCTTAACCACCAACAAATGATGCGTTGAATTTTCCGAATCGAAGAATAACGGATGAGAAGAGTGTCGATAAATGAATTCTTCGCAACGTCGGAGGTAAAGAACGTTTTTAAGACCTTTTCTTCGGACTGAAGGAGGTCCTCGTTAGGATTAACATCAAATTGCGGCCATCCATCAGGGGGTAAGCGAAGCCAGGCGGGACCCGCCCACCATAAGCTATTGTTGATAAGATCTGATGGTAACTGACCACGAGAAGCGATATCTGCTGGATTATCTTCTGAAGCCACGTGGCGCCAATGAACATCTGGAATGACATCGTGGATGTGACTAACGCGATTTGCCACGAAATTTTTCCAACGCGAAGAGTGAGAACGAAGCCATGAGAGTACGACGGTGGAATCAGACCAAGCGATAATGCGAGGAAACGGAAAAAGAGGAGTAATGCTGCTCTCCGTACGAAGTACAAAATGATGAGGAATAAAATATTTTCCGCTACTCAGCTCTTCAGTCGGTACAAGGCTCATGTGACCCTGATCGAGATATTCCTTCATGAAGTCGCAGTATTTTTCATACAATTCCATATTATTAAGAAGGCGTTTCTCAATGGAATGGAAGCACCTCAAGGCTGTGTCACGAGATCCGGGAAATGTAGTCTCATGCTCTTCATTTCTGAAAGGTAAGGATACAACGTATCGACCGGTGGAATCTCTTGCCTGAAGGTTTTCAAAGATCTTCTCGCATCTCTTGTCTTCGACGGTGAGAGGTTTCGAAGGAAGAACGCTCAATTCCTCCAGCTGCCAAAATTTCTTCAACTCGTGATGAAGTTGTGGCTCCTCATGAACGAAGAATGAATGTGGTTCAGGCTCTACGTATCCGACATTCCCGACCAGCAGCCAACCAAATACCGACTTAAGAGCTGACGGTTGATTGGAATCGCCTTTGATTGTTCCCGGCAATAGAAGCGAAGCAAAACACTCCGCACCGATAAGAAGATCGACTGGACCCGGTTTATGACAATTTGGGTCCGCTAATTGCAACGCTTTAATATGATGCCACGAAGATTTATCAAGCCGAATTGATGGCATCTTACCACAAATACTTGGCAAAGTCAAGGCTTTGATGGTAAAGAGAGGTTTGTCATTACGTCCAACATCAAGGTGTACGATACCTGACACTGGAGCTGACGAATAACCCAATCCACGTACCGTACGCGACGTGGAAATACTGGTGAGACCCAATCGATGAACGGCATTCTCGGTGATGAAGTGACTTTGACTACCAGAATCAATCAAAGCTCGAAACGATTGAAAATGTCCTAATGAATCACGAATTTGAACAATAGCGGTAGATAATAAGACAAAGGAATGTTCACGCATACTAGTCAACACGCGAACCTGATTATCCGGTTTTTCACTATCCGGAACATCGACTGACGAAGAAGTGGATGAAGCTTCCTCGTGAAGAAGTGTATGATGTCGTTGATGGCATTTGTAACACCTGAACAAAGATTTACAATCTTTGACGCTGTGAGACGGTTTTAAGCAATTGAAACACCAACGATGGGTTCGCGCATGTTCACTGCGTTTCGCGACCGAAAGTTGTACGAATTTATTACATTTGTTTATCGAATGATCACCCGAACAAAATGAGCACTTGACAGATATAGCTACTGGTGTATGAGAAGATGGCGAAACGGCCTTCCTCTTGGAGGCAGATTTCTCTGTACTATTGGAAAGAAATACTGTCGTTTTCTTCTGAAACTTCGAATTGTTCGACGACGTGATTTTAAGCGGTTTAGGTTTAGCTGATGATTTTCCTACATCAGAATTACCCTGACTACTCGACGAAAAATGGTTATCTCGAATTAAAGCATCAGCTCTATTAAACAAAAAGGTTTTCAATGTCTGGTACTGCGGTAGTTCAGTAGCCTCCTGTTTTTGTTCAAAAGAACGCCGAGTCTGGGTATCTAATTTCGACAATACCAAATAACACAGAACGAAGTCCCACTCGTGAGTAGGAAGGTCGAGACTAGACAATACGTTTAAATTTTCATTTATTAAATCCAAATTACAACGAAATTCGACAGGTGACAGGGATTTCAAATTAATATTTAAGATTTCTTTCCAACACGTAAAAGACAACTCTCGTTTATCTCGATATCTGGCGACCAGCGCTTCATAAGCGCCGCGATAATATTTGCCTTGAATGGGATAAGATCGAATAACACCTAATGCATCCCCACTGAGACATGTCTCGAGATACTGCATACGTTTCGTGTCCGAAAGTGATTCATTATTATGAATCAACGAATTAAACAAGTCAAAGAATTTTGGCCACTCTTTTATTTCCCCGGAAAAAGATGGTAAGTTAATTTTAGGTAACTTGACGTCAGACCCTGACGAAGAATTCGCTTTTTTATTGCACGGTTCAGCGTTAGATTCAGGAAATAATTTTCGATGGATTGCCAAAATCTCAAAAAGAATGTCATCGAACTCGCAACGTATTTCATCCTCATGCTCGGAATCATCATCATCGATAACACACAAAATGTCCGAATGAGCGGTCTCAAAACTATCAATGAATTTAGGTAACGCAGAGAAATGAACACTAAATAAATCTAAGGATGACTCATCATCTTTTGCTAATTTAGCAACTTCTAGAAGTTTCTTCAAACGATTTAAGGGGAGGGTACGCTTGCGGCGAAGCACAGACAACTCCTGAGTCCTTGGGCGATCCAAGGTCGACTTAGATACACTCACTTTAGGCTTACAAACGCGTACCCCACGAGACGACATCATAAACGATTATTAAAACGATTAAACGAAATGTTAAACTTAGCAAACTTTATACTCACAGCCTACCCTGTTACGGATGGAAGCGTTATACGCGATAAATAGGCCTAAATAATGTCGGGTAGTAAAACGCACGAGTTCGAATAGTGGGCACAGCTAATGAGTGACTGAATGTACCTAAAGTATGTACTACCTAATGGTAAACAACGAAATAGAACCTAAGTATATAATATAAGAATTATAATATACCTCCGAAAATTGTTACAACCTACTTGTTTGTCGCGGGAAATAGTACTATACGAATTAGTTGCAACGATTAAAGTATATAGCACTAACGTATTCATACACGACAATAGTAGGATTGATCGAATGGCTTACGTATATAAAGGATAGTAACGAAAGTATATGAATGTACTTATGCCGCTTATTATGATGTAGGTAAGCACCTAAATGTGTTTGTTTTAATAAATAGACGTCGCTAGAATTAAATACGGATGAACGACACCTCTTGTATTAAAACCGATACGGGATTGAATCTGCGTACAAGCCAGCTTATGTGTTAAATTAATATGACGAAGTGTAAGTGTGAGAGGATCGAAACACGACGAAACACCAACGAATTTAAAAGAATAGATGTAACGAAGGTAACGAGACGAATAAATCACAATAAACAAACGTAAATAATTATAACACATCGGCTAGTACGAGAACGTTTTAACGAGGTTTTGTATTTACTATGTAATACATAAGCGGCAAACGTACGTCGGCGCAACTCAAACTGCAAAATGGCGGATATTATACGAATACGATTTAATTATTTGCATCGGGAGAATGATTTTACCACGATTAACTGTAATAACGAAATAGCTACTCAAACCAATAATATTTTTTATTATTATTAACGAATCGGTAACAATTACAACAATTAGGCACTACGAAGTAATCTCGCCGCTATATAAGTACCTAATTTTAGCACGTGTAACAATTTATTTTGTTACCTATATTGCAAATGAATGAATTTGATTACAGAAATCACTGGGAAATACAACGGATTAATAGGTTATGCAAATAATCATATGCCTTCGCTGGATAATTAGATTGAACTATGTATGAAAACGTGTAATGGCGGGTTATCGAAATGTTTCGACTTTCGAGACAAGTTTGTCGAACTAACTCAAACTAAATGATTGAAATAGCGGACCAACAATGTTCGCTATTCCCTGGTTTCGGCACCAAAATATGTACCGTGATGGTACATAGGGACAAAGTCGAAACTCCGCGTGACGATGGAAATATGCACAAGTACTCACATCTGCCACTGCCACGCGACTTCAGGAAACCGCCTTGTTCTGCTGCTGAACTCCGTCACTATATTACCAGGGCACTACACACAATTAGTCCACACGGTGTACGGATTTTGGGTGCTCAGACAGCCCAACTTACATAGTTTATTCAATTAATTATGAAGCGCGCCGGGGATCGTGCCGCCATAGATGCACCGACCTTGGTAACTATTCCATCCGTTCGATGGCGCGGGCGCGCGGCCTCCCGTTGGCTACCGGGAATGGCCCGTTTAGTTGGCGGCAAATGTGTGCGAATTTGAATCGCCTTCGCTCTCACACACATACCACCATCACGCGAATTTAAGGATAGGAGTATTGTTGTTACATTTAACATTAAACTACGGTTACGAAACAATTATATTTATTTTTCTATTTTTCAGTATCGACCGGAGCCCTCAAGCAGTATGATCTATATACCATCTTACATTACTCAGTGCAATTATATTTATTAAATTATTATAATCGTTATAATGTAGTTTTATTTTGAATGTAACATTTATTTGAATCGGTAGTTTTTATGCAAGCGCGTCCGTCTGGAAATCTTTATCCCTTTGTTACATTTTTTTCCTTAAGGGTATACAATGACTTCTCGATAACAATAAAAACAAGAAAATCGATAAATCTTCTTGAAGCGCTTAGGCAACAAGACTGCACCAAAATGCTGATTGAGGAATGATTACGTCAAAAACAAACGTGTTTATAATTATTTTCAAAGTTGAAAATCAGCTGGCTGTCCCCGACACCCGTTTAATCACAGTTTAATCCAAAAATCTCTATGACATTGCAACTTGACAACCGCGTCGCTTACTAACATCTAGGTTTTGCTCGTGGCTTTGCCCTCTATTTTATTGCCTTAGCAGGTCAACAAGCAAGTACTTTTCTGTACCCCTAGCAGAAATTTACGCGTTTCGTATAGTATTAGTATCGAGTAAGTTAACGTTTACGTATTTGTTTAACAATCCACATGGTTACTATTCAAAGTTTTTTTTATTGCTTTGAATGACGAGACAAGCATGCAGTTCACCTGATGATAAACGATATGGCCACCCATAAACAGAAGCAACACCATCCAGCACCTTGAGTTACAAAGTACTGTGTGGCATTCCACTGCGCTCGTCATTCTGAGACATAAGATATTAAATCTCATTTTGTCCAGTAGTTACACTGGCTATAATGTCCTTTAAACCGAAACACAACAGTGCATGCACATTGCTGCTTGGCGGTAGAAATAGACATTCCGGCGATACCCACCCAGACGGACTCTTACATATGAGAGACCTACCACCAGTAAAAACGCCAGTTTACACTCGCAATGTTCATGCCAGTGTATTTTAGTTCCACGCTCAATGCAGCGCTGTTAAAATTCCATACCAAAATTCACTTAAACCAAACAATTACGTTAACTATACGATAGTGCGTAAATTCGTACTCAGGGTAGGTACTGTTTCTGCGTTTCAATTCAATCAGCCTATTGCCGTCCACCTCCACTGCTGAACGTAGGCTTCCTCAAGTGAGCGCTTACCATCCCGGTCTAAGTCATCGGTCGGTTTTTGGGAGTAAGGTAAAGTATATATAGTATATATTTGGATAGTACTCCCAAAAACCGACCGATACATCTTCGACCAAGATACTTTTATCTTGGTTTGAATTTTAAGCCCGTGTTTGGACATGTCCTTTTTGTGTGGAAAATTCAACAGCGCTCCGGTGAGCGTATTTGGAACTAAAATACGGCAGCGTGAACATTGCCCGTGTAACCTTCGAATAGTAAATCGAGAAACCATAGATAAGCATGTGACAAAATGTATGGAAATGTCAGCACGTGTCTCTTTTTTGTCGTATGGGATCCAACGAATACTAAATACGTTAACATACGCGATACGACTACTATACGATAATGCGTAAATTTGTGCTAAGAGTACTAGAACTTTATCAGGAATCGTTGATACTTGCCCAGCGACCATATAGCCTCTTGCCCTAAATAATTCTCAACTTTTTTACCAATAAACACTTAGAGCCAGTTTCAGTATTCTACCCTTAGCACGAGTTGATGCGCTATCGTATCGTGAACTATTTGTATTGACATTTGAACAGCGCCCTATTGAGCGTATTTGGAATTAAAATACGGCGGCATGAGCATCGCGTGCGTATAAACTTCGAATAGCCAACGTGTAACCATGGTAACGGTAAACTTATAAGTATGGGAATAGACAGTATGAATCTGTTTTTTAGACGTAGGATAGTATTATCAAACAAATACGTAAACTTTAACTTACTCGATACGAAACGCACTTTAAATTCCTGCTAAGGGTACACAAAGAGTTGTAAGATTATATAGAGCGGACATTGGGAAAATGGTCATACAAAAATTTTCAGCCTGTTCGTCAGTAACTCAATCTACCGTGAAATAAAAAAATACCTATGTAAAATTCTTTAGAACATACTTTGACATGGTCATAATGCCTATATTGGCATATTTCCTTCGAAATTATTGTTTTCTTCACAAAATTTAAGCATACCGAGACGTCTTGTCACACGGTCATGTCAGATAAGACAGCGACTTATTACCAATTGGTAAAAACTTTTGGACGAAAAATTTGGTCCTGATGTCCGGTCTATAACTATAATGTTTAATGTCTTTGACTGTAAACAAAGATTTCGATTGCCCTTATGACACACTAGCGTTATGTCATAAGCTCACCAGATATGTCAAATTCACCTCACTTCACACTGTTTTTACAGAATTGCACCACTGGTACTACCACTAACTGACTGAGCAAAAATTAAAATACAGAAGGGACATTCAAACGTTTTATTTATATTTACAATTAAATAACACAATCCTTGTCGAGAGTTCTAAATCACAATTCAAAGTTCAAAGAGTGGTGTTGTATAATTTTCTTGTAGTACTCGGCGGATGCTTTAGGAGTTCTAGTCCGTTCTGGAGACGTGAAGTCCACTTCATAGAGCCCGAACCTGGCGTTGTACCCGTCTGCCCATTCGAAGTTGTCCATGAGAGTCCACGCGGTGTATCCTGTGATGTTCAGCCCGTCTTCTTTGATGGCCAAAAGGACCTACAAATTGGGATTATTTTGATAAAGCCTCATTGACGCGGAGCAATTATCGCTAGCAATAATTGTTCGCAAATATTGGCATCGAGGGCAGTGGTGATGCAATTATCGCCCGGGTTGACCGGCGAGGATATAAGTATGTGTTTAAATTTATAATATACTAGCTTTTGCCCGCGGCTCTACCCGCGTTAACAAGTTTTTCCGGGATAAAAGTCCCGCTTTATATTTTCCCGGGATAAAAAGTATTCTATAACACTCACAAACTGAAATTATGTGTAATTTCAAAATCGCTTCAGTAGTTCCAGAGATTAGCCCCTACAAACAAACTTTACGTCTTTATGATAATATAGATGACGAGATACAAAACAATAACATCGTAATCGCTCATCGCCTCGTGACGTCTACATATTATTCAATGTTCGTATCTAACATCATCGGGGAACAAACAGCTCACTGATATTGACATGTAAAGAAAGAAAGAAAGAAAGAAACATTGAAAGAAAGAAACAGAAACATGTCGTTTTATGTGGAGGATCTGTCAAAATGTCAATTCCCCGCCTGATAATCTTCTATCTGGTGATTGAAAACCACTCTACGCTATAATATTTACAAAACAAAACCGACACACATAGCGCCTTTTTCATCGAAGGGGGCAATCAGGGGCACCTACTTTACGGCATGTATGTTCCGTCCCATGATGTGATAGGAGGCAAGCATATCCCCCTATCGGGCACAAAGGTCATGTCAAAAAACGGGCTTAAAATTCTAACCAAGATACTTTGTATATATTTGGATAGTACTACCAAAAACTAGGCCTTCGCAATAAATCGTATAATTTTAAAGATCTCCGATTTGTAGATTCATGTAATTTTAATTTGTTTAAAAACTACAATTAATTGAAAGTTTTTAAAAAGTAAGTTATAAATGGAGGGGTCTAAAAATATTTTTTTAATGGATCCAAAATCCATATTTTTGCTCCTTTAATATCCATAAACTTTGGGCCTAGTTAGATTTCGAGGCCCAGCACCCATACAAAAAGCGGACATCTCCTTTCAAACTTCTAGCTGATACTGAACATACAACCCAATATTACTTTGCCCGACCCGAGATTCGAACCTGGGACCCCAGAGCGGTGTCGTACCGCGTACGCAATCCAATCACGCCACCGAAACAGTCCAAGGCTTATATTGGTTAGATTATAAAAACAAAATAATACTTTTATTGCTATTGATAACAGGGGACACTCCTATAACATGACAGATCTAACCTAGTCGACACATAAGCGTTACTTTAATTGTAAGCTTTACTTGCATAATTAGGACTGTATTAATAACAAAAATAAAAATCCCTTCCTAGCCGATTTCCGCCACGGCGTCCGATCTCAACGGAGATCAGCCAGGTACGCAGGAGATATTATAGTGCACAAGAGTGTCCGCAATACACAGGTGCACTCGCTATTCCTTCACTCTCATAGTCCGGTGAGACGGCAATCCGACATGACCGGTGAGAGATCAGGCGCATGACGAACGGCTTTACGTGCTTTCCGAAACACGGGGGTATCACACCGCCAATTTCCTGACTCCGAGCTGTGACTGACTAATTTTTAAGATAGAAAAACCCAGTCACAATGTTTTTGGCCCGACCCGGGATTTGGACATAGGACCTCAGCGCGCAAACCGTACTCGTTACGCGTACGCAATACAAGTACGCCACTGAGGCAGTCACTGTATTAATAATGAAAATACATGACGTGTGCATTTCATACATATTATGTCCCCACAGATGCAATTTCACTCTGAAGCGCGATATCAGTTGAGACGCTGTCAAATTAAGGTTAGCATCTTAAGATATTCGCTATTTAATAAACCCATAATAATATTAACTCAAATGACAACTTACACGGGACACACGGCGAGTGTACACGGGTACATTAGCTGAGCCTCTGCCTACCCCTTTGGGGATAAAAGGCGTGAGTGTATGTATGTGTATCTGAATAGTGTGATGCAATAGTTTGATAGCAACAATTGCTCCATCTAAATGAAGCGATACCACCATTAATGCTTTCTTACCTGTTTTAAATGGTCTCTGTAATAATTTACTCTCTCCGTGTCGTCCAATCCTGTTTCACTTGAGTAACCGTTCTCTGTGATGATTATCTTGATGTTACCGTACCGTTTCTTTATCCACAGCAGTTGTTGGCGTATACCTTCAGGGTACACCTGGAAGATAAGCTATAGCGTAGTATCCTATGTTTGATTTTGTAAATTATTTTATATGTAACAGAAAATAATACGAAAAAGAAATTATTCTGTGAAGTCAGCATCAAAATTGGTTGAAAAATAAAGCAGTTATTGATATTTGAAACATTGTTGTGAGCAAAATTGGGGACGTGGACGGGATATCAAGGTGACGTCACAGTGTAATATTAGGTACTGTTATTTGACAACTACCTCTTCCAAAAAATTTCAAAGCTTTTTAACTAACTAATTATTGCCCCAATTTCAAATATTACTTTTCCGTTAGATTTTTGGTCTTAGTACTATGTCCGACTTTATCCAGATGCCTGGCAACCGTAGACGTAGGTATAGGTAAACTACATTAACAAGATATGAACTTACATAAAACCAGAAGGAGGGCGTGGATTTCCAGTCTGGATCCACTTCATACTTGCCGTTGAGGTGTGGAGCGTCTCCCAGAGGGAAGGGCTCAAGTGTCTCGCCCTCTTTCGCTTTGCGTATCAGTCGACTTGTGTAGTGATTGAATGCGTAGAAATCAAATGTGCCTGCAAGTTTATATGCGACTGAGTGATGAGACGAAGTGATTGCTTACCGTAAATAATAGCAACGAGAATATTGAACTATAGAACTCAGTGGCGAAGAGAGGTTTGGGGGTGGGGGCACTGTTAGTAGGGGCGGCAAAATGCGTAAATAAAACCTTTTACAAATTTTAAGTTTTCGTGACGCGGGGGTAAGGTTATACCCGTGACTTATTTGCTGAAATGACCTTTTTTGGTGCCATGAAGCGGCAAATATTGGATTCGCCCCGGGTGACAAGACTCGTGGTAGAACTCCGTAATGAGTTACCTTGAGACATAGGATTTAACTATTTAAATCATTGTACCTATGGTACAATGTCGTTCAAATCCACAGTACCACACTGTGTACATAAACATTCGTAATTAGTATGAAGGGATACCACCAGGCCAGCGGTTTGCTCGTCTCGTCATTCAATTATTTAAAAGAAAAGTAAAGTACGTTATTAAGGGAACTCACCTCTTATATATTCAATTTCCTCCTTAGTAAATGCTGGTAGGATTGACTTCTTGTATCTTTTCTCTTGGCTTACTTCAGCGAGAACTTTTTCTACGGCCGGAGGCCAACCACCCTCTTTAGAGTAGACGGCGTGGGAGTAACGGCCTGCCTAAAAAAAATATTAGGGATACATCACAGATAATTGAGGGTTACCGGGACGGTTAGGGGACGCCAAAAGCGTCCTTTGGAGTTCGGGGGCATCTTAGCCCCCCTCGTATAGAGAGGGTTCGCAATTAGGCATCAGGCAAGGACAGTTCCAGGAAGCTATCTAGATACCCCAGGCCGTTTCGTATGCGCCGTAGAAGGCCACCGTGGGTTTTGGTTGGTTTCCAATGTAGGGTGTACTTTGGGTTAGGAACGCGGCCCAGTGCTCGCTTCGGTGATACTATACTCCTGAGTGTCGACATTGGGCCGTAAGACCGGTGAAACCAACATAACCGTTCCACTCACCCCAGGTAACAGCGGCAACGAGTTTTTCCCCGCAAAAAAATAAAATAAAAAGGGTTAATTGTCTCGAGAAAGTAATCCAGACCACCAAGTTGGTACAATCTGGCATTAATATGGCAGTAATCTTAAAAAATATATAATTATAAAATCAAGGATGATGTTGAAAGAATAATAAATGTTTTTGGGCATCTTCACTTGTCATCAGATGCAGTGAAAACAGTTTGCTGTGCCGTCGATAAAATGAAATTACTCAGAGGAGTGCGGCAATATTTCTTTAGCTTTGTATTTTGTTGATTTTTTAATCAGTTGTACCGTAATATAACGCGCCATGCTAACCAAGGAAATAATCAGAAGGTAATGTTTGACAATTAATATCCGAGGATGACTACACCTGCAGGTGGTTCGTTTGCCACCAAAGGCAAATGAACAATAATAATGTTATCTAAATCCTTGGTTTTCTTCTTAAGTAGAACCGACCAGTACCATTAATTCCCATTTTATCTAAACCTCGAGATAACAGCTTTTCTCGTCATAAAACACATAAACATGTTGAGGCAAGTTGTCACCTGTTATCATAAATACCTTCTTCTCTTAAGAATGTACACACGCAAACTTCCGCCTATTATCTCCGAAGGGGTAAGCAGAGGCGTAACTAGTGCAAACACTGGTGGTAGGTCTCTCATATGTAAGAGTCCGTCTGGGTGGGTACCACCGCAATGTCTATTTCTACCGCCAAGCAGCAGTGTGCATGCACTGTTGTGTTTCGGTTTGAAGGACATTGTAGCCAGTGTAACTACAGGACATAGTGAGACTTAACATCTTATGTCTCAGGGTGTTAAGCGCAGTGGAATGCCACACAGTACTTTGTAACGCAAGGTGCTGGATGGTGTTGCTACTGTTTATGGGTGGTCGTATCGCTTACTATCAGGCGAACGGCATGCTCGTCTCAGTAATAAATGCCACAAAAAAAAAAAACTTCGCCGTACGTATTCCATCCCACGATGTGATTGGGGTCGAGCCTATCGCCATCTCGGGCACAAATTCCAGACTCTGAGCTGATACTGTGTAGATAAAACCAATATCACTTTGCCCGACCCGGGGTCGAATCCGAGACCTCAGCACTGCAGCCGCACGCCTGCTGGTATGCAATAAGACCGTCCAAAAACAGTAGGAAAACCATACCGAACTTTGAATTAAAAAGTACTGCCTGGAACTCGACTGCGCTCGTCACTCTGACACATAAGATGTCAAATCTCACAATGCCCAGTAACTACGCAGGCTAATTTTTTTTAAACCGTAACACAACAATGCTTTCACAGTGTTGTTTGGGGGTAGAAATAGACATCGATGGTACCCAGAGGGCCCCTCGAATACGAGAGACTTACCACCAGTAGTGTGTTGCTAATCTTTGAGAGTTATTAGACCTCTTGCTAACTAAAATCCAGCCTTCTTGTAGAACTTTTAACAACAGTGGAATTACAATTTAGCCGATTTACAGGCCCTGTAACTTACAAGGTACTCCCTAGCTGTTTCAGCCAATTCTTCATCTTCAGGAGAGAATGGTTCGTACCATATCAGATGGTTGGCCAGGGACAGTTCACCTAAATAACTAAAAAGAAAAAAAAAACAATTTCATGTTGTAAGAAATTAAACGAGTAACCAAGAACCGCAAGCCTGAAGAATTGAGCAAAATCCACGTTACTCTTAGATAACAATTAATAAAATAATGAAATGATGTCGATGTGGATTCTCGAAACAAATTTATAAAACATAAATAATTATGTCAAATAATATCCACTTTATACGATGCGGCGCTACAGGAGTAAGTTTGCCCACGTAATTTACGTAAGTAGTTACGAAAACTTTACAAATGTAAAAACTACGTTTCGTAATACATACGTATTTATATATCGTAAGAAATTTAGGTACCTTAGTCACACTTCTGCATATATACCACTTCATAAGCCGGTTATATACAGAAGTATTTTTCGCGACTTATGTTAGTAAAACTTACGAACGTAACTCTTCTAAGAACTAAACTTCATTCTAACCATTATACTTCGCCTTGAACTCTGTCTCATAGATCCTGTAAGCCTTTGCATGAGCCATCAGTACGTGTTTATTACACACATAGACTGCATTGTCAGGGTTTGATAATCCTGGGGCATGCAGTTCTGACCCGTAGCCAATGTCGCAGATGCACGAGGGCTCATTGATGGTGATCCAGGTCTTGACCCTGTCTGCGAAGTGGGTGTACACGACACGAGCGTAGTCTCCGAACCAGTCCACAATTAGGGGGTTGGTCCAGCCACCTGGAATTATGGCCGGGATAAGCGCGAATGTCGGGATGTATGTAGTTTAGTGCAGACATAGGGCATGGCTATTACATTTGATGGTAGGTGTATAAAATATGGTAAAGAGTTTAGTTCAGAGCTTATCAACGAGAAACATTTAAATCCTAGAGGGTTACAAGAATATGTGTGTTACCTGAAGCTAAGTTTTCATCTCCCCTCATACACATCGTTAATACTAAATAAATTATTAATTCCTTGCTGACTATCGAGGTAAAAGGAACCTCTTTATAACTCACCCAAATCCTGCAGTTTCTGTGGTAGGTCCCAGTGGTATAGCGTCACCATCGGCTGAATGTCCTTCTCGAGGAGTCCGTCGATCAGGTTGTTGTAGTAGTTGAGTCCGTCCTCGCTGATCTTGTTGGCGAAACCGTTAGGAAGCAGGCGAGTCCAGGCTATCGACATTCGGTAGAAGTGCAAGCCAAGATCAGCAGCCATCTCGATATCGCGCCTCCAGAGGCGATAGGAGTCGCAGGCCACGTCTCCGGTGGACCGGTCGGCTATGATGTGAGACTTCTCGTGGACAAACCTGTCCCACATGCTTTCACCTTTATCTAAAATACGAAATTGTAAAATTTCACAGGTAATAAAAAAGACTGCCTCGGTGGCGTAGTTGTATTACGGTACGACTGCAATGCTGAGGTCTGGGGTTCGATCCCCGGGTCGGGCAACGTGATATTGGATTTTGCTATTCAGTATCAGCCCGGATTCTGGAATTTGTGCCCGATATGGCGATAGGCTCGCCCCCTATCACATTATAGGACGGAATACGCACGGCAATAAGTGGGTGTACTAGTTGCACCTCTACCTACCCCTTCGGGGATAAAACGCGTGAGTATGCATAATAAAAACGTTTCTTAGGCGACAATGAAGTTGAGACTGTATGCAAGGTAATTTAAATTAACCGAAATGGTCTAGAATAAGGGGTTAAATAGGTGAAAGCTATTCTGCGAACAATCCTAAAGAAACACGAAAGAGGTGTTGTGAGGTTTAGCTTAAACTCAATGGTACGAAGACCTTTGAGAAAACCAAAAAACATTTTAAAATATCTTTGAATGAAAGCTTTAGATGCAATAATTATCTTTTGCCTGCAAATAATGCAATATGAATAAAATACTAACCACTGGCATTCCAGCCACCTTCCACTTGATACGATGCTGACGCGGCTCCGAATTGGAATCCTGGAGGGAACTCCAGCTCCTCGCATGTTGCTGCTGCTACCAGCAAGCTGAGAAAAACAATTGATCTGAGACCTCAATACTTAAATAAAGGAAAAGAAACACCAAAACAACCTAAAACTTTACACAGTTGATATTGTGTGACGAAATGGAAGGGCGATTTTCCTCCCGATATTTGGGTCCTCTCTGTAAAAGTACATATGTTCAGGGCTTTATACCAAAAGGGTCAGGCAGAATCATTAATGCACCTATATAATCATCAGCCACATGAACTCCACTGCTGAACACAGACGAACCATTTCACCAAGTCCCATGGCGTGATAGGACAAGCCTGTCATATATCCGCCACAACTACATTGATGCTAATTGCCAATTCTACTAAATTGTTACTCGCAATTCAAGTTTTTATAATTAAAACATTGTAACAATGATTAAGTATTTGATAACAGCTAAAGCGCTTTACCGTAGTAATCTTTAAATTTCACTATCCCTTTTACTCTATAATTCTATTCTACTAGATTTATAGCAAAATTAGAAACTTCAATTAATTGTTTTCGTCAATCTTACCTGATCAAGACTAGTCTTAAAAACAACATGTCGTTTACTGAATGCCCAAAGGTTTTATCCACTAAAGGCCGGTCCACACCTTGTCATCAGCATCCGCAATCTGAAGTTGATTTTGTGCGAGAAGGTGATATGTAATACGGGTATCTTTTTGTCATATTTTTATCATCCTTATCGCGCTCTAATGTGGCGTTGGTACAACACATTTTTCTGTATGTGGTTGGTATTGTTATAATGTATTGGCATTATGCACTGTGCATTGTATATTATGCTAAACAACACAACTCCTTTTCCCAATCCTTCCTTATTCACTCAAGCTTGAAGTATCAAGTTTAAATATGGAACGGGCGCTGGCACCAAAGGACAATGGCGAAATTGTATTTATAAATAAATTATGCGTTTAGAAATTCCATACATGGTAATCTCAATATAATTATTTTGTATGATTTTTCAGCATACTAACTTTAGTTGTACAAGTGTGTATAAGTTGCATAAATTATTAAAAAAACTTAATTGTTTTTTTAGCAATGTGTCACGGCCATTTTTTATGAATGACATAAGATTATTTAGGCTACCAAAACATCATTTTTATCAGGTCTCTAAAAATTGCAAAAAATATATCTGACTATAAAATGTTCATTAGGAATAACAACAAAGATTTCAGCTTTCTTACCACATTTTTTTTACTATGTATATTCTATTCTATACATTCTTACCAGCTGCCTGTTGGCTGTATAGTTACGGTCATTGCTTATATCATTTTAGAAAAACAAGCTATTTCCGAAATTTCGTTTCTGGCATGTAGTATTTTTGTAAAATGTGTGATAATATGTTTTGATTGAAAATAATGTACCTGGTCGAGCAACCGTACTGTAGGTTGCTGCACTCATGCCATGACAGTTGTCTGGTATTTGGGTTGGGCCGCCAGACAAGGCAATGTATCTGCCCCGGGAGAATTTTTAGATGAGATATTTATCAGAGAGAATTATTATGAAGAAGATGAATAAACATTAAAAAAAAAACAAATGTGTTTTATTTTTTTTCAGAACTCGTTTTTATTTAATTGTTATTCCCCAAAGTCTAGGACTTAGGGTCTGAACGTATTTTTCCCAATAGTTTCAGAGTTTATTACAAAAAAAAAACACAGAAACCTTTACTATTTACTATAGTAGTATCTATAAATAAAAAATGATTTGATATATAAGCTTGTATAGCTGAGGAAGGTGCATGCCGCGCGCTAGTATGCCGTGTGGCAGATCACCCTTCTCCATGTTTAGTGAAATGTTAGGTTCGAATGTGATGAGGGAGGGTCTCGCTTGACAATAGACAGATTACCAAACATTTTATGAGTTTCATTATTCATATTATTATGTAAGAATCAATTCATAAATGTCAACTAAATCATAACCTCAAAATCTTTAAAATGAAAAATCTTTAGATTTAGACTTTTTTCACTAATAATCTTGATACATAATTGTTTAGGAATTGCTGCTGAATTGTTAAATATTTTTTTACTTCTAAACGCTACACATTTACATCAACTAAAATCATGTATGGAGACCTGCCATTGTCCTTTAAAAATATACCAAGGACATAAACAAGTTCTATTGTCCTTGGTTAATTATCTGTCAATTATCACGACTCTACAAAAAAAATTTCGTTCTTTGTCCTAAAGTTTATACTATTATTTTCCAGTTAGTTATGCACAAAAACGAAAAGAAAATACCTTTTTTCGGTATAAAGTTTGCTTTTGTGATAGTTATAATAATAATACTCATTTTTAAATTTTTTCATAAATTTTAATTGATTTTAATATTTTTAAAAAGACCGCGCGGTGAGAGTGGGGTATTAACGTTTACACTGTGCCGCTAGATGGCACCCGAGTGATAAACAACCATCAGGTGTTATTTACAAGCCCAGAATAACTTAAAATGTCGTCACGAAAGTGCAAATACGATGCAATCGTCGTATGTATCGACGTCGTACATATGCTGCATGCTCATTTAGATAAATTTAAAAACAATATGGGAGCCTATTCCGAAGAGCAAGGAGAACGTTTCCATCAGGACATCATGAATTTTGAACAACGCTATCAAGGCCAATACAATGAAAACATGATGGGCGACTATATTTGGGGTTTATTGAGAGAAAGTAGCTATGAACATAAAAGAAAAAGTAAAAGTGTGCACTTTTAAGTTATTTTCCACTTTTCTGTAAGCTAATTTGATAGTAAAACTTAATAAAAATAATAAACATTTTTATTTCAATAGTTTTATTTTCAATCAAAAATTAAAATCCGAGATTTTTAAAAATTTCGTTCAATCAGTCTTCTAAGCACAAAAGCAAAGTTTTTCATGCCATATATTTTTTTCCGTCTTATTACGACCTAAATTACCGAAATTTAATGCTTTGCAATCAAAGTCAAATTTCATGTTGACCCGTGTTATATTTGACACACTTGCCATCCGCCTGCCGTCGCATCACCACTACTTCTGAAGACCGCAAGAACCGGGATCCCGGGGAAGCATCCAGAACAGGCAGGTCACCGCGCCACAGTAAGTCCTTTAATTTTATTCCCGTGTCCCTTGTTTGTTGTCACCGCATATACAGTAACTCTGCCAGTGCACAAAAAACCGCCTATTTATACAGTCCACTATAACCGTCAAAATTCAAATTGTGGGGTTTTAACCACCAGTATGTTACAGAAACTTTGCTTAGTTTTTTAACTTGCTGTCTAGTTAATCAATCTTATTATCGTCGTGATTATATTATTTTATATTTATTTAAAGTGGAAATCTATTGTCTCTGCCTACCGCTATGGGATAGAGGCATGATACTATGTATGTATGATTTATCAACGGCACGACGAAGTGGACTCACTGCACCTGATGGTAAGTGAAGAGAAGCCCAAAAAATATCGGCCGACAATAGATAAACATCCCCGGACAGTCGGCACAGTTATATCGGCCTGCCTCATTGGTTCTTCACGCTGCGCTTGAAGGACAGCATATAAAAGATCCGCATCCTATTCAGAATTCAGACCCTACTGCCTGACTTCGGAAACGAACCTAGTCCTGAATATTAATTAATTACAATTAATTCACAATGTTCAAGTGAAGTTATTCCCACCAAAAACATTTTCATGTAACAGTTGCCAAGACGAGATCATATGGCTCGCACTGTCAAAAAGTTATCAGACCTCATGTAGAGCCAAGCTAACCCTACAAGCCCTAACTTTACAAACTCTACACCTTAGTCAAAATATGTGACTTGGCCGTATCGCTACTGTCACATGGGCGTAAGATGATTTTTTCATTACTTTTATCATCATCATCAGCCACAGGACGTCCACTGCTGAGCATAGGCCTCCCCCAAAGATTTCCACATGGATCTGTTAAAAGCGGCCTGCATCCAGCGTGTTCCTGCGACCTTTATCAAGTCGTCTGTCCACCTTGCAGGTGGACGGCCGACGCTGTGCTTGCCAGTATGTGGTCTCCACTCGAGAACTTTTTACACAACATTACTTTTATGTTGTACAATAATTCTTGTAGTAACGAAACGGCCAAGCCACATGAGACCTAACATAGTTAGTGAAATGTAGGTGTATTATACCTCTGCCTACCCCTGAAAAAGGGAAAAGGGTGCTATATATTTTTGTCAAGCAAAACTGCGTGATATTGTGTAGTCAAACACCTCACGGCGAGCGATAAATAATGGCTTACTTAACTAATCTTTTTTATCGAAGTCCTTATCTTGTAAATTTTTAAAACTTCTGCTGTATCATTCAGAGAGATTGATGGATGATGAGATGTATGGCTTTTATAACGTGGCTCCTAACACGTATATATCTACGAAAAAAGCGCAATTATTATAACTATGGTTGTCTATAAGTTTTGTGAAATAAAACATTAAAAAATACCACGAAAGTAACAATACACCAAATTTGAAAACAATCAGACTTGTGAAAATAGGAAATGAGCTATTTATCTTCAAACGCCTGGATAGATCTTACCAAATTATACCTAAGAACCATCTCGATCAAATCAACTTTCAGACAAAAAAAACCGAATTGACATCGGTCCATTCGTTTCGGAGCTACGATGCCACAGACAAACATACAGATACACAGATACACCCTAAAACTTATGACACCCCTCATATTCCTCCTATTTTTTGAAGTCGGTTAAAAAGTTTGCAATGTTACATGTACCGCTCACCACTTGCTTTGAAGAATTTTCTAATCCAATATCTTGAAACATGTTTTTATTGTCAATCATAATATAATCTCACGAGATAAGATGACAAACAATAAGAGTATTTTCCAAGAGCTGGCCACGAATATTGGGAAGGTACTTAAGGCCCTTTCAAACATTGAAAAAATAGTATTTTATGAAAAGGAGCATCTCAAAGATGATTATCTAGGCCCCCGTGGTTTAGAGTTGTGTATTCCGCAGACTACTTGATGCTACAGCATCAGCTTAAGGTTACCCATGACTGCCTCGGTGGCGTAGTTGTATTGCGTACGCGTTACGAGTACAATTTGCGCGCTGAGGTCCTGGGTTCGAATCCTGGGTCGGGCAAAAACACTGTGACTGGGTTTTTCCATCTTAAAAATTACTCAGTCGCAGTTCGGAGTCAGGAAGTTGGCGGTGTGATACCCCCGTGCCTCGGAAAGCACGTAAAGCCGTTGGTCCTGAGCCTGATCTCTCTCCGGTCATGTCGGATTGCCGTCTCACCGGACTATGAGAGTAAAGGAATAGCGAGTGCACCCTGTGTATTGCGCACACACTTGTGCACTATAATATCTCCTGCGTATCTGGCTGATCTCTGTTGAGATTGGCCGCCGTGGCCGAAATCGGCTAGAAAATGGTGGTATACCTATGTCTTGAAAATACCACCAAAGTAACAGTACACCACATTTCAAATCAATCGGACTTGTGAAAGTAGGAAAAGAGCTGATTATCTTAAACGCCTGAATAGACGTTTCAAATTATAGCTAAGAACCATCTCGATCACATAAATTTTCAAACAAACAAAAAAACTGTATCGAAATCGGTCCATTCGTTTCGGAGCTACGATGCTACAGATAGACATACAGATACACAGATCCATAATAATACCAGCCCTGTATTAAATACTGCCCACTGCTGAGCACGGGCCTCCTCTACTACTGAGAGGGGTTAGGCCTTAGTCCACCACGCTGGCCTAGTGCGGATTGGCAGACTTCACATACCCTCGAAATTCTTATCGAGAATTCTCAGGTATGTAGGTTTCCTCACGATGTTTTCCTTCACCGTTAAAGCGAACGATAATTGATAAACAATACACACATAACTTCGAAAAATCAGAGGTGTGTGCCTTGGGTTTTGAACCGCCGGACATTGTCTCGGCAGACCGTTCCATTCCCAACTAGGCTATCGTCCACAGATCCATACTTTAAACTTATAACATCCCTCTTTTTCTGTCGGTTAAGTTAAGGTTATCTGCTATAAGTTGCTAAGGAGTTCCTTAGCAACTTATAGCAGATATAGCGTGTTTGGACTCATAAGGATGGTCTCATCGAGTAGGTGTTAGATAGTTGATTATCGAGGCCCCATGATGAAGAATAAGGTAATTTAAAAAAAAAAAAAAAAAAAATTAAAATTAAAATAATCCCCGCCACAAAAATCTCTAAAAAGTAAAATAATAAATAATCTTTGTCGTTTAAGTACCTAGTAATATTTTGAGCCAAGCGTCCTCACGTTGGGGGACCGAATTCCGGACCAGGAAGACGAAAATACTTCTTTAGCGGTCATTTTAATTTAATTAAGAGTAAGTTTCTGATACTTAGGTATAATAAATGGCATTTAGCATCAGTCCTGCCAGAGCTTCCGGCAATATTATGTCCTCGCACTCTTGACGGATATTATCTTTAAAGGTTTCAAGAGTCTAAGGCATGTTAACATGACTCGTAATTTCAAAAAACTTTAGACCAAAAAAATAAAATCAGAAAAAAATGAAAAGCAAAAATTATTAAAAAAAAACCCTAATAACTAAGTTCTTAAATTAATGTAAGTATACCTGCGTAATTTACACCACTCAGCATTAAAATCTGTGAGTAAACAATAAATCACCCCTCTTTTCCCACCCGTAGGGTAGATTTATTTTTCCAAATTTACATGGGCCCAATTTCCTGGTATGCCCTATCCATTATCAAAATCGGGCTACTCTGTAAAAAGTTATGCGTGGTCGTACATAAAAAAAATATACACGTCGACTTGAGAACCTCCTCCGTTTTTTTTCGTCGGCTAAAAAAACGCTCGCCATCTTGCAAAATGTCATAATAGACATAAATTGTTGCCTCCCCTACATAACCATAGTCTTATTCCTGTGTTTATAGGTCCGTGTCGATATAGCTTGTCTCATATTGGTGAGATATAAAATATTTGCGGAGGCGGCTCGTCGTAGGCTCACAATTTTCAGAGAAATCAGTATACACACAAACACACACACACACACGCCTTTTATCCCCGAAGGGGTAGGCAGAGGCGCAACTAGTTGTACCCACTTTTCGCCATTATTCCGTCCCATGATGTGATAGGGGGCGAGCCTATCGCCATATCGGGCACAAATTCCAGACTCCGGGCTGATACTGAACAGAAAAATCCAATATCACTTTGCCCGACCCGGGGATCGAACCCGAGACCTCAGCATTGCAGTCGTACCGTAATACAACTACGCCACCGAGGCAGTATACATACATAAAAACAAAAATACAAACACACAAATTAAGAAACTTCTCCTTTTTCGGATATCGGTTAAAAAAGATAAGCAAATGCAAGTCACGTAAATAACATTGTGTTTTGCTCAATGAGCAACAAGCCTTTAATTTATCAGTAATCGAGATGTTTTCTTCCAAAGTGGTACTGTTCAGGTAGGAGTTCAACTGCTTAACAGTTTTTAAAACAAGCTTTTTTTTATTTATTTTATTAAACAATCAACATAATATTATGTACATGCATATCTTAGCAAGCAGTTTGTCTGTGGGAACCTTTGAGTCTCATAAACACTATGCATTACAATTCTTATTTCATATTTTTAATATATTAGGTCCTAAATATGAAATTGGTGTTTGTATAGGAGGAATACAAAGTCGATTATTTTTTGTAAAATATAATTAATTAATCAACGTATGTACCATTGTTATCTATGTACTTTTGCCATCTCATAGGGAGTTCATTGATCCCTTTTCTAAAAAACCATGGGGGCGAGAATCAATAAACTCTCTGAAGGCGGTTTGGACTGCCACAACGGAGTTGAATTTTATTCCTTATAAAAAGTTATCCAAAGTACGGAAAAAATGGTAATCATTGGATCAAGGTCCGGGGAGGACGGTGGATGTCGCAGACATTCCAATTGCAGCTTCTCTAGTTTAGCGGCCGACTGCTGTGCAGTGTGTGTGTTGTTTCAAGCATATTTACTTCCCGATTTTCAAAGTGGATTAAAATAGTTTTATCACTCACACCGAAGCCTGCAGCTAGCTCTAAAGTGGTTTGCGATGGATCCCGCTTCCACAATAGCCTTTAATTCCTCATTATCCGCATTGGTCTCCGGCCGTCCACGGGGCTTGTTCTGAAGGTCTAAATTTCCAGAACTAAAACGTTGGAACCAAAAACGCACCGTGTTTTTTTATGCGATACCAACGCCATACACATCGTTAATCCTTCGAGCTGTTTCGGCAGCACTGGTGCCAAGGTGGAACTCATACTCGTAAATATAGCGATATTTCATGATTTCCATTTTGCGATATGAATAATGAAAGACGCTCAAGAAAAAACCAATTAGGAAAAAACAAATGACTGTTTTCGAAACTAAGTACCAGTGTACCAGTTAAATGCATTTATTTTAATTTGGAATTCTTAACCAAAGAGAAGATATTTCAGATCAAAGTTGGTAGTACGACAAAACGCCAATTGCATATTTAAGGACCTAATATCATAACATTTTGTCAAGTAAATACTCCTTTAGTAATTTTACAAACTTAATATTGTATTTTTTTGTATTCCTGGTATTTACAGATAGGCTATTAAGAAGGAAGGGAATACGTTTTTCAAATGTTCTTTCTCCTTAGTAACTATTAACTCTTGGTGTACCAAGAGTTAATAGGTAATATTAATATTCTAGTAATAGTAGTAACTTTATAACATAAATAGTCTATAAGCTTATAATATCTTTTTCTCTATATGTACTACTGGACATAATGAGGCTTAACATCTTATGTCTCAGGATGACGAGCGCAGTGGAATGCCACACAGTACTTTGTAAGTCAAGGTGCTGGATGGTGTTGCTACTGTTTATGGGTGGTCGTATCGCTTACCATCAGGCGAACGGCATGCTCGTCTCGTCATTCTGTGCAATAAAAAAAAAAAAAAAATGTCCCATTCCTAGTTCGTTGTGGGGTTGACGCAACTATTTTTCGCGTATGTGAGAAAGAGGATTTAACCCTTCAACGCCCGGTCTTAGTGGTTGCTGTATATACTCGGACGCCGGTGTCCGCCGCGGGCGTTGACGAGTCAATATTTATGTCCAGGCGCTTGCTGACGTCGATCTTCCTCGGGTCCTCAAAAAAAATTAAGACGTTGCCTGAACTGGCTATTGAATCTAGAACCTCCCGCTCCAAAAGTCATACATTGCCAGTGGTCCAAAGAGGCAACTAATCTATATATTAAAACGAGAAGAAGAAAGTCTTTAACTCTTTTTAAACACGTTGACGGACCCTATATTCGCAGAGTAATGCTTTGAGGACACTACATATTTTCATACATAGCCTATAGGCGTGATCACAGTGTTTGTATAGAAAAATAAACGTCGAAAGGCGTCCTGCCGTAACATTTTTGATAATTTTTACGCCTGTGGACGTACTGTCCATCAACGTGTCAAGCACATTGCCCCCACGGAGGATTGTCATATTTGGCATAATTAAAGTTCATATTGAGGAGTGCAGGAAAATAAAATGTATATGTAACTAGGCGTTGCTCGCGGCTTCGGCCGTGTGAAAAGCCTTTCCCGCTACAAAAGCTTTTCTCACTAAAACACACGCCAGCGCCATCTACTTAAAGAATCAGATTAAAAATATCCATTATTTCCCACGAGATCAAATCGCCAAGATACAAAGTAGCCTATATGTTAATCTAGAACATGATCTACACTTGTGGCAAATTTCATCCAAATCCGTTCAGTAGTTTCTACGTTTACTTCTAACAAACATCCAAACATTTTCACAAACTTTCGCAGCAGAAAATCCCAATATTAGTTTGCTCGACCCTGGATTCGAACCCGAATCGTCGGTACAACTATGCCACTGAGGCACTATATCGCGATAATCTTGCCCACACACACTCACGCCTTTTATCCCCGAAGGGGTAGGCAGAGACGCAATTAATCCCCACCACCCACTTTTCGCCTGCGTACTCCATGATCCGTCCCATGTAATGATAGGAGGCGAGCCTATCGCCATATAGGGCACAAATTCCAGACTCCGGGCTGATACTGAATAGAAAAACCCAATATACTTTGCCTGACCCGGGGATCGAGCCCGAGACTTCAGCATTGCCATCGTACCGTTATACAACCACGCCACCGAGGCACCTTATCTTATCCTTTGAAGATTAACACCCGTATTCACAAACAATACTTAGAGGACGCATAGTGCTCCCGAACGCATAGTGTCGGTTGTTTTATCGTTTTCTTTGGCCTTGTTCAGCTTTGTTTATCTGACAGCCAACTGATGTAAAGTTGTATCTCAATATTAGCCAATCACAGCGACCCTTGGCCTACGCAGTGCGTAGGCTGTCATGCCCAAACACTCAACCCGAGGACGCATAGTATTCTCGAACGCACGGATTTCAAATAGTAAAAATACATTACATACATGCGACATCATCGATAAATTCTTGCTAGAAGCCACAACACGAAAGAAGGAGACAACTTGTAAAATTATTAGTTAAAATAATATTATGTTCGCATTTGCATCATGGACACAAGTTTCGCGCCTTTATTGAGTAAAAATCTTCTAAAATGTGGTAAGTATGATGTATTCCAGTTTGTTTCCTGGTTATATATATTATAATAATATAAAATGATGAGATGAATAACAGAAGTTGATTTCTTTTAGTTCAAAGAAGTTACCATAAAAAACCGCGATAAAATCCGCAAAATAGTTTTATTTTAATGTCTAACATTCGCGTAAATATAAGAAGTCATTAAGTTACCATATTTTACTTATTCAGAGAGGGAATTAATCGTGGCTTTGATGCGGGAACGGCCTATTATTGAAGATACGCATGCTCAAAATATAGAGCCAAAGAAGAAGGCTTGGGATAAACTGACTTATAATGCACAGTCGTATGTTACACCCAGGGACAATGTACAGTTGAAAAGATGTTGGGAAAATATAAAACTTATAGAAAGAAGGAGCTCTCTCAAGAGTCAATGAGTATGATGCGTATAGAAAAAATATTAGATTATATAAACAACTCCATGCTTTACAATTATAAAAAAATAATTGGAAATAGAACGATAAAAAATACATTTTGAAAATTTATATATATTTGTTTTATTTTATCCGACCAAATTAACTAAAAATGCTGTGTTATAAATTATCTCCTGTATCGGAGCGCCTCGGTATGTAGGTATTTTATAATTTATATTATTATCATTTATATTTTCAATAATGATGCCATTGGATGTACTAATCTAAACTATCTTTCACTTATAGGAAGCTACATTACTCCTGAGTGCTATAGGCTACTTTTTATCCCGGGAAAATATTTTTATCCCGGAACAACTTATTCATGCGGGTGAAGCCGCGAGCAATACTAGAATTGTATAAAATCGAAGTTGCTACAATCACATGGCACGTTGTTATGAGACTCGTAGCCAACTTTTTGGTCAAACAAGGATCAAATCCTCTTCGACTCCCCTATTGTACGTTCTACTGTGTTTCTAGTTTTTATGTTAGCTTTATTGTAATTTTCTGTGGAAATATTGCCTGGTTGTGATACTGTGAGATTTGAAAATCTCGATCACTTTTCTAGTGTTATTCGTTCTCTGTAGGTCTCTTTCAAGGATATAATCATCAAATTCTTTTTCGCTACTGCAGTCCATCGCAAGTTAAAACGGATCAAATCAAAATCACACGAATTTACAAACTAACTTACGTGGTCTGTAAAACCCGGTGCTAGATTGACGTTTGTGTTGATTTGTCACACTATGCGTTGCGTAAAATAGCTCGCGAGCTCCTTTTGCTGTGCGTTCATTTTCCTAAATGCATACTGTCGTTCGTCCCTTAAGTGTTGTTTAAGAATAAGTTTGACGGACCCTGTGCGTTCGAGAATACTATGCGTCCTCGGGTTGAGTGTTTGGGCATGACAGCCTACGCACTGCGTAGGCCAAAGGGCGCTGTGATTGGCTAATATTCAGATACAACTTTACATCAGTTGGCTGTCAGATAAACAAAGCTGAACAAGGTCAAAGAAAGCGATAAAACAACCGACACTATGCGTTCGGGAGCACTATGCGTCCTCTAAGTATTGTTTGTGAATACGGGTGTAATTATCATAGCATTGCGCTGTCCTTAGCTAAGTATCGTTTGTGAATACGGGCCTTATTATCATAGCATTGCGCTGTCCTTAGCTAAATATCGTTTGTGAATACGGGCCTATGATATTCTATTCACGTTAGCGCTTGTAGAAAAGCATCTTGACTTCAGGCCCAGTAGTGTTTATCATTATTTGGATAAGAAGATTTACATAAGTGGCCCCGTGAGTACTTATATGATGACAACTTAAATCGCCTATCCCTCATGGGAGATCGTTATCTTGACGGGTCTTATTTCTGCGTATAATCATTCTTCTTTTATCGTTAAGGCCTATAGTACAAATGCATGGGGTATAACAGTTAAAGCAAACGAAACGAGTAGTAGAAATATAATAAAATAGAAACGTTTACAGTTTGTCTAAGGCTTCTGAAATGCAAGTTAATACAGTCAAGTGTTGAAGAGATGCTCCAACTACATTACTCATAAACTAGGGGTATTCCGCGTTAAAGCACGCGATAGCCTAGTATAGTACATGATAGCCTAGTTGAGAATGCAACAGTCTGTTGAGACAATGTCCGCAGATTCAAAACCGAAAGCACAACCTTCTGATTTCGAAGTCACGTATGTATTGTTTAACAATATTATCGCGAAAACATCATGAGGAAACCTACATACCTGAAAACCTAGATACCTTTTCATAAAAATTTTGAGGATGTGTGAAGTCTGGCAAGTGGCAATCCACACTAGGCCCGCATAGTCGACCGAGGCCTAAACCCTATCAGTAATAGAGAAGACCCGTGTCTCCTGTACTACTAAGATAATAATGGAACAGTAATACAGGGCTTGTATTATACATCACATTGAAATTCTAATTCTAAATAGGCGTACCTAATTCTCGACCTGGGGGGAGGGCAATCAAGATTTTTTTATACCTATGCAGCAGCTGCATTCCCCTGTCTCAAAACGTAAACGTAAAGTGATGGTATAGGTACCCAGAAGAACTCACTTAACAGAGGAAACACCTCTTACAATAATTCTTTAACTTGAAGAATGCTTACAACCAAGAAAGAATAACTATCAAAACTCCAGCAACTCACTAGAATCAGCGATTGCTAAATGCTAATGATCAAAACTTTCACAAATTATAAGAAGTTTAGAATCCCTTTTCCAAACAATGGTTTGAAATCTGGCATTTTTTCAGCTTGCTCGCAGCAGCAGTATCATGCGAGGATCTGGACTTTCCTCCAGGTTTCCAGTTTGGAGCGGCTTCAGCAGCGTACCAAGTAGAAGGGGGCTGGAATGCTAGTGGCAAGTATAACATTTATAAAATGTTATGTGATCAGGTTTGATTCTGGGCTTCAGAAATCGACATCTGTGTTATAGGAGTGTTAATTTTTATTACTTTTCTATGCAGATAAAGCCGAAAGTATTTGGGACAGGTTTGTACACGAGAAACCCCATTTCATAGCTGACCAGGCTACTGGAGACGTGGCCTGCGACTCCTATCATCTCTGGAGGCGCGACATAGAGATGGCTACAGATCTTGGCTTGCACTTCTACCGATTTTCGATCGCCTGGCCTCGCCTACTTCCTAACGGTTTCGCCAACAAGATCAGCCAGGACGGACTCAACTACTACAACAACCTGATAAACGGACTCCTCGAGAAGAACATTCAGCCCATGGTGACCCTGTACCACTGGGAGCTGCCACAGAGTCTGCAAGATTTGGGTAAGATTCTTTCCAATTTGTTAATGAGCGGGACATTAAGTTATAATAAGTAAATCATATTTTTTATAATAGTAGATGATCATTGAAAGTTTTTTTTATGGCATGAATGACGAGACGAACATGCCCTTCACCTGATGGTAGCCGAGACGACCGCTCATAAACAGTAGCAACACCATACAGCACCTTGAGTTACAAAGTACTGTGTGGTATTCCACTGCGCTCGTCATCCTGAGACATAAGATGTTAAGTCTCATTATGTCCAGTAGTTACACTGGCTACAATGTCTTTCAAACCGAAACACAACAGTGCATGCACACTGCTGCTTGGCGATAGAAATAGACATTGCGGTGGTACCTACCCAGACGGACTCTTACACATTAGAGACCTACCACCAGTAACCAGTGATGATCGTCCCCCTGTTTTATTCACTTGTATAATATAATTACATGTAGCATTCAACCTCCGGAGCGACTGAGCTATCAGAGATCTTACCTCACAGGATTATATCGTCCGACACCCAAAACTTTGCGGTACCATTCTTCGACGAAATAAAGCCCTAGGTTCTTCGAGCAAGTGTCTAGTTAATCAATGCCGCCAGCCCTATGCACACCTTTATTAACCTAAAAAAGACTCCTGTCAAGACAATCTAATCCATAATTCCAGGTGGTTGGACCAACCCTCTCATCGTGGACTGGTTCGGGGACTACGCCCGCGTGATCTTCTCCCAGTTCGGAGATAGGGTCAAGACCTGGATTACCATCAACGAGCCCATAGCGGTTTGTGACACCACATATAGCACTGGTACCATGGCGCCAGGAATTTATGATCCTGAAGTCGGCACTTATTTGTGCAACAAGTTTGTTCTGCTGGCTCATGCGAAGGCCTATAGGATTTATGATGAAGAGTTCAGAGCTATGTATCATGGTAAGTTTATGTTGTCAGAGGTTTTTAGCAAGCAAAAGTGAAATTAAGTCCTGAGAAATAATGGCCTATGAACATCAATAAATAAAGGAATTATAGTATTGATGTTTTCCTTAAAACGTTAGGCCCAACGCCACCTTATTCAGAAACCTACAAAGTGATAGAATTATCTACATAAACAGACTACATATTTACGGTAGACGTAATTAGACGTGCACGCCGAGGGCGTCGCTGCGGGCGTCGCCGCGGGTGTCACTAGAACGGTGAATTGCCACTGCGTGCACCGCTACGTCCGCCGCCGCGTGGGACGCGTCGTTGCCATCCGCAGGCTCCACCCCAAATATCGCACAAACGCGTGTAAAATCGCTTCTCCGTAAACGCACTCATACAAGGCTAAATGTTTGAATTAATGCGTGCTGCTCCGCGCGATGCCCCGCTTCTCCGTAAATAAGGCCTAATATATATTACGTTTTATGGGTTCCAATTACTTGAAGAATTGCGATAACGTTCTAATGACCTTCAAAGATGAGAGTTGGAGGAAAAGATCTCTTGTACCTCTGTTAGTAAATGACTGCTCTTTGAAGTAAGCAGATTAATAACTCTCAAATACTATTGTTCCGTTTAAAAAAAATTCTTCGTTAATTAGTCCCTAATCCTTGTATTCCAGGTGAATTGTCGCTGGCCAATAATCTAATGTGGTTCGAACCATTCTCCCCTGAAGATGAGGAGATAACGGAGACAGCGAGGCAGTTCTATGTAAATTTGAACCTTATCTTACTAATATTATAAACGCGAAAGTTTTTTTTTTTTTTCAAATAATGATTGTATTGATTTAGCTGTATATGGTGTACAAAGAAATGTTTTCATTCATTCATTCATTCAAAGTTTGTGAAAATGTTTGAACGTTTGGATGTGTGATGATGAGGTTTTGAAATCAGATGTAAACCAGAAACAACAAAACTAATTTGATTTTAGATCATGTCTTGGATTAACATATAAAATATATTACAAATGCCTAGCTACTTAATTAATCGCGTTTGTGATCATATTTTTATACAGGCTCATCTTAGATTTCACTTGTCTTTCCCATTTCAATGTGAGGCGCAACAGTGGGCTTAGAATGTGGCAAAAAAACACAACTCGGAAGACGATGTCGTTTAATTGTGATGTTTGTGATTGATTGAGAGACCAATACGTCTCAACCAATCCCAATAAAATGAAACGCAGTGGTCTCGTGATTTTTGCCACATTGTCAAGATATGCATTTAAAAACAGCTCCTAAAACGATTGAGCATAGTTTATCGCCCGTTCGACTGCCTGACGCCAACCAGCTACATAGGGTTCGAACCCAGGACTATCTAACACACAGCCCATATAGTAGACCAAGCAGGTAACGTATTAATTATGCCATAATTGACTAGGTTGGTCGGTACTCCCACCCCGTGTTCTCAAATGAGGGAGGTTGGCCGCCGGTGGTGGAAAAAATTCTGGCTGAGAACAGTAAAGCCCGAGGTTACTCCAAGTCGACTCTACCAGCGTTCACTGACGAGGAAATTGAGTTCATTAAAGGTGAGCTCCATGATATTGTTGTTTTCTTTAAATTATTGCTGGTGGAAGGAGAATTATATATGCTCGGAAGCAACCACAGTTTAAAACCCGTCGTAATAAATATTGCATTACAAGACCAGCCTGTGCTTATTCATTTTCGAACAGGCCGGTATAATTGTAACGTCTGGTGAATATTAATCATCTTTCGCCAATTGTTACTCTTGGTGTTGTGTACCGTCATTATAAAAAGTGTTTAATTTAGTCTTCCACAGCAATGCCGTTTAACTCTAATTCGCGCGCCAAGTTAACCACAACTACGGTGAGTTGGTTATGCAAACTCCGCTCCAACATCTCGTTGTCTAGAGACACTACAATACGAACTACCTTATTCTGTCTAGATGTTATCCTGGAATGACATATAGGGATAGACCACATTTAATCCCGGAAAGTATACATCGAGACTTTTATACCGGAAAACAACTTTCACGCAGTTAAAACTTGAAACCACCACACCTAGTTTTTATTAGTAAAATAAGATAACGGTCCAAATGTTTCAGTCAAAACAACTTTAAACACGTTCAAATCAATTTGCAGGTACATTCGACTATTTCGCACTGAACCACTACACAAGCCGACTGACTCGCAGAGCGGCGGAGGACGAGGTAATCGACGCGTCCCAAGGAATCCCGGAGATCAAAGTGAAGTACGAAGTACATCCAGACTGGAAGCCTGCGCAGTCCACGTGGTTCTTTGTGAGTTTTAAAATTATGGATATAAAATAGTCTAGTTTCCCATGTTTGATTTTAAACATTATTGTATGTAACAGAAAGCAATATGAAAAAGAAATTCTTCTGTGAAATCAGCATCAAATTTGGTTGAAAAATAAAGTATTTCAAACTTGAAATATTGTTGTGAGTAAAAGTGGGGTCATGGTGGGGATCTAGCGCTATCTCTTTCGCACGCACTCAGCGTTATGGCCGGTGATGCCCGGTAACGTCACAGTCTGATATTACTGTTATTTGACAACTACCCCTTCCACCAAATTTCAAAGCTTTATAACTTGTATATCATTGCGCCAATTTTGAAAACTCTTCAGCTTTATAATATTAGTATAGATAAATCAGTAGAACCGATGTGTCTGTACATTTAAAGAAATGAGAAAAAATAGAAAAGAGGTGACGATAGACGAGTAATGGAAAACAAATCAGCGATTTTTCTACTATTTTTGTGTCTGTTTTTCTGTTTGTTTGTTACTTCACATCTCCGAAACTACTGAACGGATTTCAATGAAATTTGGTATGGAGATAGTTTGAAATCCTAGAAAGGATATACAGCCTATTTTTTATCCCGGGAAAATATAAAGAGGGACTTTTATTCCGGAAAAACTTTATAACGCGGGCGGAGCCGCTAGCAAAGGCTAGTAGAGAATAAGGGGCAGATCATCGGTTCGAAAATTATTATCCAGATAAATGATTAACCAGACGTGCTTGCAACTTTTCCAAAAGTCAATATCAGTCTATGATAAAACTCCCACGTTGTACTTTTATGGATTAAAAAGTCGCTTATTCCAGAACATGGTTTATATTAAAGCGCCTTTTATCCACATGCTGACTTTCAGAAGTTTCTGTGTTTCAATGTAACAAACATGTTATTAATAAAAAGTAATGTCATTGTTAAACACCACTGTTGCCAACCTTAGCAAACCAACAAGAAGCAAATGGTATAAACATAAACAGTACAAAATAGTAAAATTGGGGATTTCGGGCGAGGAATAAAAAATGCTAGTCGCCCTTAAGTTACTACCCCATTGTACAAGGTCCGTACAGTCACGCATGCAAAAATCAGTAAAAGAACAAACAGTAAAATTCTGACTCTAAAGGTACAAGTCTGAGACGAGCCGCAGAGCGTACTGCAGCCTGTCTAGTGTCAACCTATTGCACGATGTAACCGCGCGTTCCGTGCCGCGACCGCACGCTACTATCACGTTGCTACCAGTAATGTTTCTTGCAGCCTGCTGCTTGCGGCTGCGGTCTGCGGCTCTTCTCGGACTTGTACCTTAAATAGAAAACAGGAATGACATAGTATAAGCAGTAAATCAACTATTAAAGCAGTAGGGTAGTCAACACTGATCAGAGCGTTCAAAGATGAATCAATTACGTATTAATTTCCAGGTTTATCCCAAAGGTCTGCGGAACCAAATACTGTGGTTGAGGGAACGGTATGGCGACATGAAGTACATTATCACAGAAAACGGATACTCCAGCTCAATCGGGTTGGAAGACACGGAGAGAGTAGAATATTACAAAGAATACTTGAAAGAGGTATTGTATTACAATTTCAAAGTGGTAAGTTACGCTATAGAATGTCTATGACACAAATGACCTAGCTGAAATGGTAGGAAAACTGTCTCACTGAAAACCATCGTGAAGTGGGTGATTGAGATTGCTGGAAATCCTAAATCCTTTCACTCCACCTTCCCTATACCAATCTCTCTGACTCTCCTTCTCTATCCCATACCTTTAAGGTCATGCTTCTTATATCACAGGTAGTAATGGACGGTTTTCAATTAGCACATAATTAATTAATACGTAAAGAAAATCTTTGTACCCCTTTTAAGCAAATTGCGCGCTCGGAGGAGTGTGAGATTTGGCATAATTAAAGATCTTATAGAGAAGTGCAAAAAAAATATGTATAATATGTGTTACAAATATATTAAATTTGAATGTCGAATTTTGACCACTGGACGACCACTAGTTATTATTATAACCCACTTACTCGTGTCTCGGTCTATGTTATATAAAACTTATAAAAAGAATATTGGGGATCAAGAGTCAACCCCCAGCCTACCTCTGAAAACGGAAAAAGACATGACGCTATGTACCTATACAAAGAAAGGTATGGGGCCGTTCGAGTATTACGTAAGCAGAAGTTTATTATTTTTAAAGCCCCCCGTAGTTACGTAATACTTGAACGGCCCCCAAACCAAGGTGTTAACTAGATCACAAATCAAAATGAATCTCCTTCCTAGCTCCTTTTGGGCATCAAAGAAGACGGGCTGAACATCACAGGATACACCGCGTGGACTCTCATGGACAACTTCGAATGGATGGACGGGTATGACTCTAGGTTCGGGCTCTATGAAGTGGACTTCACGTCTCCAGAACGGACTAGAACTCCTAAAGCATCCGCCGAGTACTACAAGAAAATTATACAACACCACTCTTTGAACTTAGATTAACTGATTAGTCTTTTGCTAATGATTTAACATTAAAACAAACTACTTTTAACCAAATCCTTATGTTATACTTACCTCTCTTTATTGTATTTTGGACCATGAGTAATGATCTCATTTAAAATTGGTTACCTGACTGGTTTATGTAGATTTAAATGTTAATTTTCAATGTTATCACCGTTTTTTATTCATGTTTATTTCAGACCTCCTATCCCATAGCATCACGCCTTTTCCCTTTTTCAGGGGTAGGCAGTGGTGTATCATACCGACATTTCGCCAGCTATGTTAGGTCCCATGTAATAGAGGGCGGGCCTATTGCCATTTACCGGGAACATTTTGACTCCGGGCTGATACTGAGTAGAAAAACCTAATATCACTTTGCCCGTCCCGGGACTCGAATCGGAGACCTCAGACTGCAGTCGTATCGTAATACAACTAGCCCACTGCGGCAGTTAAAAAAATATTAATAAAATAAATGTCTTATTTCCATTGATATATAAAAAACCCAAGATACACGATCAGCTTCTCAAAAAAGTCCGCGAAAAAAAAGCGCTCAATTTACAAAATGTGACCCATACATAACTTCCCTCTATATTTTTTTTATGGTATAGGTGGCAAACGAGCAAACGGTTCACCTGATGGTAGGTACATACAAGTAGATAGTAAATACATATATTTTAATAAAGATAATTAAACAAATCAATTATATTCATAGACAATAATATATAGTGTCTATAATGGGTAGCCAGATTGAAAAATCGAAATATCTGGATAGCATGTCAAAATGTCGGTATTTTGGAGTTGTTGTCTGGAGAAATGTACTAAAGGCATAATTATCAACAACTTTTGAAATATTAAGTTCGTTGGGAAAACTTTATAGCTCTTCCCAAGTAAATAAGATTGCACCTTTTCGAATTTAAATGGAAGTAGAACATGATGATAAGCGTTTTGTCGGGAGCTTTTGTTATTTGTCGGGACATCACACGAAATATCGGGAGAATCCAGACGTCTCTCTTCCGTCTGGCAACCTTAATCTATATGTTCTGAGTTCGATACGAAAAGATTATAATTATTGTATAAGGGGGCGAAAGGAAAGAGACCCACTGATTGGAAACTGTTCCGATAGTACTGCAACACTTGGAAAACAGTTTGCGAACTGTTTTATTTTCTGCTACAGGTACAGTTAGCCACATAAGTAGCTGACCAATTTCAAAATTTCAAATCGCCTAAGTAAACTCACGCGTTGAGTTTAATTAAAAGTATAAAAACTTTAAATTGAATCAAACTTTGTTTAATACTATGTAGAGACAAAAGCTTGTCGCGAGATTTACTTGTGTAGACAATACAATAGTTATGTAACTTGATCTTGACAAAAGTAAATCTTGCGACAAGCTGACCATTATCAAAATTTCAAGCCTACTATACGTGCTAAGTTTAATTAAAGCATTTTTTTGTTTAATTTTTATGTGTGAAATAAATTAAATTCATTTAATTTTATTTTTGTGTAGCGAAAACATAAATTGGTAAAAACAAAAAAGTTTAAAGGCATTTTGAATATTTGAATTTGTTCAGCTAGTTATGTCTGGCTGACTGTACATAATGTTATCCACGTTGACGCGCTATAATAATATTTGACCTATTAATAATATCCGGTTTGTGATAGGTATCGTTATTCGTACCTTTCCTCACATTTAACAAATGGTGTAGTAATTATTAATAATTACTTATAGGTAATCATTAACACTATCCACATTTGCTGTAACATGTGCGTTTTTTTATAAATTCGCTACGCAATCGACTTTACTAGTGTGACCAAGTTCTAATAAATATGAACCAGACAAAGACATTCAACAGTATAGTTATAGACCGGACATCAGGCCTAAATTTTTCGTGCAAAAGTTATTACCAATTTGTAATAAGTCGCTGTCTTATCTGACACGTCCATGTGACAAGACGTATCGGTATGCGCAAATTTTGTAAAGAAAGCAATATTAATTTGGAAGGAAATATGCCAATTTGCGCATTACGATCATGTCAAAGTATGTTCTAATGCATTTTTATAGGTGTTTTGCTATTTCACTGTAAATTGAGTAACTGACGAACAGGCTTAAATTTTTTGTATGAAAATTTTCCCAATGTCCGCTCTATACAAAGAGTTCTTAGATTATATAGATCAGACATTGGGAAAATTGACAGACAAAAATTTTGAACCTGTTCGTCAGTAACTTAATTTACCATGAAATAACAAAATACCTATCGAAAATTAATTAGAACCTTTGATTAATTATATACCTAGATAGACACTGAACGTTTAAAACGCGTCGAAAAAAATAGAGGCGAACTGCTCCCCAATAAATGAGTTCGAGTGAATAAATTTTTGTTGTTTTTCATGGATATAATTTTCTCCCCGTTTTAATAGCAACCATGTAATAACTGGTATCATTATGCGCGCACACAAGGATACGCAGAATGATGCAGCGATAGCGTACGACGCAGCTGTGCTGTCACGCATACTAGCTTAGAAAAGTTGGCCTGTATGTTTAAGTTTCATTGCAGCGCGTCACTCTATCTAGGTATATAATTAATCAAAGATTAGAACATACTTTGAAATAGTCGTAATGCGTAAATTGACATATTTCCTTCCAAAATATTGTTTTTAACCGACTTCCAAAATTAGGAGGTTATCAATTCGTGTGTTTGTATTTTTTTTATGTATGTACACTGATTTCTCTGAAAATTGGGAGCGTATTTCCTTCTTTATTTAGTAAATGCCTATGGCATTAAGTCCGCCTTTACTCCATGTATAAAGTGTAAATAAATAAATAAATAAATAAATAAGGGTCGCGAAGTTGTCCCATTTCAATATATCTTGGTATAGGGTTCACATTTTATGGAACAGACTGAATAGACCTGAATCATATGAGTAATTTCATTCGACGACTTAAAAGTGCCCTTACGAAAGTCTATTAGCAACGCATAAATTTGAGCTATTTTTTTATTGAATAAAAGCATAATAAAAGATAATACATATGTATGGTGACCCGTTATACGAATAACAGGGACTCCCACTGATGGTAATGATGAGTAATGGATAGATGGTAAGGGATAAATAGATATATGAAACGATTTATTTATAAAAAAAGTAATAAATAGCAAAAAACGTAGATTTGTCAATTTGCTATAAAAAATGAGTAGGCGCTTTTCGACAGATTCGATACAATTTAGTTAGTATCTATCTATAGACTTCTAATGAACCTCAAAATATGATAAATATAAGCTGTTTAGTCTTGAGAACGAATATATTATAATGACTTGCAGAATTCTTTTAATAGGTACGTATATTAGTGTAATATGTGTGTGACGCAAAACGCCCATGCAAGTTTGCGATTCTACTAAAGGAAAGGAATGTTTAACTCCTGATTTAATAAATCATTCATCATTGCTACATAATGGAGCATTAAGATTTTCACCTGATTTCAGGATCTACTAGAATCTATACCTACTTTGGTTTGCAAAGTCTAATCTAACTGCGTGTGATGTTCTAGAGATTAAATTAACAACTCAACAGTGAGCAACAGGCTGTTCTACCCAAATGATGGAGTCTTTTATATTATAATACAGACCTGAGCTGTTGTCCAAGCATGACACTACCCTGGCGATCCTTTAAGTTTACGTTCAGAGTCATAAGACCATTCTCAGCCTAATATGACTGCTACTGGTGGTAGGTCTCTCATATGTAAGAGGCCGTCTGGGTGGGTCCGTTTAAATAAAATAAAATATGACCGCTCCGCTCATTCTCGCGGTATGCGGTAAGAATAAATAAAACACGTCTAACAAAAAATATTTTATTTTTCAATACAAATTCAAATAATGCGAATAGCATCCCTAATGCGGCGGGTGCGCGATGGCCCAAACAGACTTGTGTCTACGGTAGGGCATAGATTCGACAGCGCTTTGGTGTGGCACTGGATGACCACTCACCGTACGTCTTTCAGATACCGGAAATAGTGTCGAATTGTGTCCCTGGTCTTTAATATTATTAGTTTTTGTGGTTTTTTAATTATAAATGTATGGATGTAAAAAAAAAAAATCTGAAATAAAGTTTATATTATTATATTATTATTATTATTAAATAGTATACCTAGAATGACTTGGATCATCATAGTATATATTGTATATACTCTTTGGACTTGGATTATACAGATACTAACCATGAGTTTTTCTAGCACCTTTTCTGTAAAATTCCGTGTTACATAATAATAACATTTTCCTTCCTGGACTATTTTGCTTTTAAGCATAGATATAATTTTCTGAAATAAAAATGAGAACTATTATTATTATCAAAGGGCTCGGGTCAATTTTTTGAGAGAGCATCCTGAAGTTATTTGTCTTCATCATCGTCATGATTATCACGACACAGAAGAGAGAAAGCTGTATGAATAATGTCCACTACTGAATATAGGCCTCCCCTAAAGATTTCCAGACGAACCTGTCTTATACCTCCTTTAAACCATGAACACACTATAATCTAGATTTAATTTCAAATCGATTTACTGATATATGTAATTGCGTGCTGAAATAAATTTAAGCTATAATTAATCCGAAGAAATAATATCCCTATTGACTTCCGTCAATATAATTTGACAGTTTTTTTTTTTTTATAATGGCATTTGTGTTCACATTTTGCCAATGTCAAGTTTGGTTTGTCTATTTTATTATCTGTAGTATATCAAAGTAAAGCAGTGGCTACCTTACCAAGACTTTATCGAGGAGTTTTGGCGGCAACAAAAAAACACTTGATTAGCACAATTATTTCAATTCACTTCATTTGAGCTCTTTAATAGAACTATATTGGATAATATACCACCATAATTATGCAATATAACACTAAGTATCACCAAAATAATGAATTAAAACAAGAGCACCTCATGACGCTTCCAAGTTCCCGCCAAAATTCCGACAGATTTATTAGTTTTTAAAAATTTCCGTTGTCAGTTTTACTCAAAGAGTTTTATATGTCGATATAAATGATATAAAAACTCTTTCACTTTCAAAAGTCTTTTACTCATGACTCTTGAGCTAGTATTTCTAGGCTTGTATCTATTGTTTGATCATCAAAATGTCGAATCAAGACAGCTTTGGGAATTCCATCTATCAAAATAAATTACAAGATTTGAATATATAATAGCAATAATTATAATATTTAACTCTATATTGCATTACCTATTTACTAAAAAGTGAAAAATCAAAACTTTTTAAAAAAAATAGCACCGACTTCAAAAACCACTCAATGTAAAAAATAACTTATACTTTGCTCATGGGTTATAAGGAAATTTAAATAATACCAATATTATATACACTGCCATTCGTGTGATTATATTTATGTGCAATGAATAAAGCTTTGGAGTCGGTGCCGGTCATAAAAAAATCGAACTGCCTACATAAATATGCCATACCATACCAACCCTGTATTATATACTGCCCACTGCTGAGCACGGGCCTCCTCACTACTGAGAGGGTTTAAGGCCTTAGTCCACCACGCTGGCCTAGTGCGGGTTGGCGGACTTCACTTACCTTCGAAATTCAGAAAACTTCTCAGGTATGCAGGTTTCCTCACGATGTTTTCCTTCACCGTTAAAGCCAGCGATAATTACAAAGAATATACACACAACTTTTTAGAAAAGTCAGAGGTGTGTGCCCTTGGGTTTTGAACCTGCGGACATTCGTCTCGGCAGTCCTGTCCACTACCAACTAGGCTGTCGCCGCTCCACACAAATATGTTTATTAAAAAATACTCTTAAATTAGACACATTAAATTGTAATATGAACTATGTACTTTACAAAAGAATGAATTAAATAATTCTAGTCGCATGCCAAATTAGTTCAAAAATCAGGCACCGACTCCAAAGGTTTATTCATTGCACATAAATATAATCACACCAATGGCAGTGTATATAATATTGGTAGTATTTAAATTTCCTTATTACCCATGAGCAAAGTATAAGTTATTTTTTACATTAGAGTGGTTTTTTAAGTTGGTGCTATTTTTTTTAAAAAGTTTTTATCCTTACAAAATTTAGGCATACCGAGACGTCTTGTTACACGGACATGTCAGATAAGACAGCGAATTATTACCAATTGGCAATAACTTTTGGACGAAAAATGTTGTCCTGATGTCCGGTCTATAATTATACTGTTTTAATGTCTTTGGCTCTATATAATCATAGAATTCTTTGAAACTAGATAAGAACGTTGTTGATAAATGATAAGAATCACAGTGGGGCCGCGAGATAAGCTTTGTCCACGACTTTGTTTGAAGTACACTGCATTTTATGGTAGGTTATAAAAAAAAACAAAATTAAGCGTCGGCTATTAAATTATCATCATCAACAGCCACACGATGTCCACTGCTGAACATAGGCCTCCCCTAAAGATTTCCAGACGGACCTGTCAAAAGTAGCCTGCATCCAGCGTGTTCCTGCGACCTTTATCAAGTCTGTCCACCTTGCAGGCGCACGTCATAACCTGCGTTTGCCGGTCCGTGGTCTCGTTAAATTACCATAAATAAATATTACAAAAGTCAAAGTGGTTGTATAATTGCTATGTGGCTCATTTTGTGGTTGCATATAATCAGAGTTGCAATTATTTTTTGTTTATTATGTATATGTGATATATTTGTAAATTATCATTATGAACTTAGTTTGTACTAGACTGCCTCGGTGGCGTAGTTGTATTACGGTACGACTGCAAGGCTGAGGTCTCGGGTTCGATTCCCGGGTCGGGCAAAGTGATATTGGATTTTTCTATTCAGTATCAGCCCGGACTCTGGAAATTGTGCCCGATATGGCGATAGGCTCGCCCCCTATCACATCATGGAACGGAATACGCTTGGCGAAAAGTGAGTGCACTAGTTGCGCCTCTGCCTACCCCTTCGGGGATAAAAGGCGTGAGCATGTGTAACTTAGTTTGTAATCCTAAAAAAATAAATAAAAACTACACAGCGTTCGGTACCTACTGAAACTCGAACTTAAAAAATAAGTAATAATGTAATTTTTTTCATACGTACTGGATATGCGTCTATTTTCATCTCTCATCTTACTACCATTTTAAATGCGAAAGTTTGTAAAACTGTTTGGATGTTTGTTAGAAGTAAACGCAGAAACAACTAAACGGATTTGGATGAAATTTATCACATGGGAGGACACCTGGATTAACATAAAGGTTACTTTTATCCCGGTAATTGCTCCCACAGGACATGGATATTTTTAATCTGATTCATTAAGTAGATGGCGCTGGCGTCGTACTGTGTTTTAGGGAATTTTCTAGCGAGGAAGGCTTTTCACGCGGGCAAAGCCGCGAGCAACACCTAGTTTTAAGCAAGCTAACCTTAAGCAATTACGACTAAATCGAATGTCAAATGCACCAAATATTATCAGTTGAAAAGTTACAACAAACGAACACGCAGGTTTTTAAAATCGTTCTGATAATGGTTGCCAAACGTAATCCCTTACGCATTCAGTGTTCAACATGATTTCCTTAAAAGTAGTCCTGTTCAGGTGAGAGTTAAAAAAAAAACAAAAATAAATAGTTTTGTGTGTAAAATTCGTAAGTACAATATCTACATTCATAATATTATGCCACTTTCTCCTTTTCAGGGGTAGGCAGAGATTATCACACTCATATTATAAGTACAATTCGCCTCTTTGCTTCAGTCAAAGTTCGGTGTCCGACAAATATATTTTTTTATTTGGTAAATAACACCACCATAGCAGAATTGATTTTTCCAACGAACTTGGTGATTTTTACGTGCGTAATAGGATATTTAAAAGAATTTTCGTTTTACATAATTATTTTTTTAAAAGTCTGATATACTTAATGATTCCTTACGTTTACGCGAATGTTAGACATTGAAATTAAACTATTATAACCTAATTAACCTGGTCTAATAAATTCTAGACCAGGCGAGTACAAAACTGTCCGCGATAAAATCCGTTATAATAGTTTAATTTCAATGTCTGATATACTTGCCGAGTACAAGTGTGTAAACAGCTTACTCGGGTGTATTCGTTACTCATAATTAGTTATTTGGCGGATCTGACGTTTACGGCCGTGATCCTGGATATTTAGTACCGTATTACCCGTAAGCATTGCTTGAGGGTGCTGGTTCCCATTATTTCTCCGTACCCTTTGCAAATATTGGTATCTCGTTTTACCATTTGGTAACTTGACTGGTGCATGACTTGAGAATTGAGATGATGTCCAATCTACTTCGTAGGTGGATTTGCTTGTTATAGCAATGAGATTGCTGTTCAGAAAGTTTGACAAAAGTCTTAATCAAAGGTCAGAATAGGAAGAAACGGTTTCTAGCTGTTTTGTTTTTTTTTTTGCTTGCCAAGAGATCCGTGTAGTATGTGCCCATTGTGTCTCCAGGCTGTGCCGGCCGACACGGAACAATTTGTTTCAAGCGACGCGGAACGCCGCGGATATCAGGCGTTGGCCTGGTAGAT